>JAMJFZ010000239.1:27085833-28495000 GCA_026225945.1 Cricetomys ansorgei
GGAATTGATGTTGAAACAAAGAAATATATTGCAGTTTCTGATTTTAGAATAAATGTTCACTACGATACTAGTAACTCACTATTAAGTGCCCTTACTGCGTTACTTACAGGGTTTGCATTGCAAACACTGCAGAGTTCCTTTGGGGTGTATGTGAAAGGAACATGAGGAAGTTGACGTGGAGCAGATAGGAGTACAACGGGGCGTTACAGTAGAAGGAAGTGTGGTCAAACGGGAAGGATGCTGGTGATGCAGGGGGTACATCAGAAAAGAGATGTCTGATGTGAAGCTCCCACGGCCTTTGCTTCTGAGAGATTTTGCAGTTAGAAGCATCAGTATGTTCAATCATTTAGTATTGCTCTAGTATGACAATTATCATTTTCGATGTCAGATCACTTTCTTTTCTATCATGGTGACTGCCATTTTATCAAACACAAAGCGATCACTGTAACACCAACAGGAGACATCTCCTCCTAAGATCTCATCTACCACATTCAATCTGCTCTCCTGCTGGATTTTTTAAAATAATGGTGGAAGAATACTTAACAGTGGAAGTCAGGGAAGGTTGTACACTGGTTCACAGCCCAATGGCACAGACTGTCACTACAGAGAATTTATGGTGGCAGAAGTGTGATGCAGCTGGTCACACTGTCTCTGTAGTCAGGAAGCAGAGAGAGATGCTTTGCTTGCGTTTGTATTTGTATTTTGTATAGTACTCCAGAGAATGTATGGGTGCCATCCGTGGATCTTCCCTCCACAGTTAAATCTCTCTAAAAATACTCTCGCAGAGACACTCTGAGATTTGGATTCTAAATCCTGTCCAATCCAGAAATCAATATGGAAGTTCCTCAGAAAATTGGAAATTGATCTACCTCAAGACCCAGCTATACCACTCTTGGGCATATACCCAAAAGACACTCCATCCTACCACAAGACCACTTGCTCAACTGTATTCACAGTGGCTTTATTCATAATAGCGAAACTGAAAACAACCTAGATGTCCCTCAACAGAAGAATGGATAAAGAAAATGTGGTACATTTACACCATGGAATATTACTCAAATGTTAAAATAATGACATCATAAACTTTGCAGGCAAATGGCTAAAACTAGAAAAAAATCATCCTGGGTGAGGTAACTCAGACCCAGAAAGACAAACATGGTATGAATTCACTTATAAGTGTTAATTAGCTGTTAAATAAATGATAACCAAGCTACGATCTGTAGACTCAGAGAGGTTAGAGGTCTGCCCTCTTTCTTATTCTCTGGAACTAACTGTGGTTATCTGAGCCTTGTTTCTGTCTGCCTTCCCTGTCATCAACTTCTGGAGCTCACTGTCAGCTCACTGTCTGCCCTGTCACCAACCAACTCTGTAGCTCACTGTCTCCCTTGTCTCCAACCAATTGTCTCTTCCAACTGAATATTCTCTTAAATAGCTCCTCCCAAGCTATTCCCATAATTCCAAGAGGGATGTAACCATAAGGAAGGCTGCAAAGTACAAAAACCTTCTTGGCAAAGCATCTCACTACACAATATATTGGTAATGCCCTTGGGTTCCCACCGGATCTCCATGTTAAGATCCTAGGGCTGTAGACACCACACTTTGGTCATAGGGCTCATATGAAATAATCAAGTTGGTGCTTATCAGGAAACTATTCCTGTTGACTAGTAGTCACTCTACTAGAAGGTGCTATGTAGGCTGCTGGGAGAAAAACAATCATCAACGATCTTACCCAGATGTGAACATTGCAAACTACTGATTATCATGTCAAGATATGCCAATTCATGTGTGCAATAGTGGCATGTGTGTTAAGGGGCCAACAGTTTTCTTCTTTGATTTAAGGCCTGATCCACAGGAGAAGATACAGCTGGCACTGTAAATCTTTAAACCACTGTAAATCAAGAACCCATGGATGGGGATTTCTCCATTCCTAGGAGAAGAACCCACTTCTATTATTTTGCTAAGTGGACATAGCATCAAACTACTCTCTAATTTTTTTGTGCCTATATATGGGTTTGGATTCTCATGTTTCATCCCAAGTAGAGCAATCTATTGAACTAGTCACCTGAATTTTATTGCTGCTAAAATATCAGTCTAAATCTTTTTGGAAAAAATTATCCCATAGTTTGAACCCTTTCTTTTGCATAGGGTTTAGTAATGCCTTTCAAACCTGGCCAAATCTGTGGCCAGTTAGTGAACTCTACTATGGCCTTTCCCATCCCATAGCACTTCTAACCCCAAATCACTTTCTTCAATATGTTTTTGATCTTCAAGTCACTATGACTTCAAATTCTGTTCCGCTCCTAAAATGCAACTGTCTTATTATTTAGACCTTTAAATCTCCATTTTTGTTTTAGGACAAGCTAGAAGATTTTCTGGTAATTCTCTATCCCCCTCCTGCCTGCTTTCTAGTCTTACTCATAAAGTAAGAACGTAGATCTTCATGTGACTCTGGCTCTTTGTGCTTACGCATATCATATTATGGTTTGTGGTCCACAGCTCTAGTTTTTTGCAAAGGAAGAGAGAAAAACTGGCACAAGGGTACACGATACACATTTAAGGATATGGACATACTATATATTTTTTCTTTGCACTGAACCCAATAATTGGTGTGTTGTAAATCTTCATTAAAAAGTGAGCACTCAATCTAGTTGGCTACACAGGAGCAGTTGAAGTTGAAGGAACTTATGGTTCTGTCAGGGAAGAAAGTCAGACGTAATTGAAATTTGGAAAGGAGTATTTACAGATATGGCTAAGAAAACCAAATACAGGGTGGGCAAGTTTTAGGCAATACCAAGAACAAGTCACTAGTACCTGAAAAAGCAAAGAAGATGTAGAGTTCAGAAGGCTGATCTGTGGAGAGCCTGGGTGACGATTCCAGATCATGGACATCTGACATGTCTGACCTGTCTTCTGCCACCTGCAGGTTTCTTTTTTCCATTGTATTCTTTTATCCTACCCTACCTTACCCTACCCTATCCTTCTTCTCTCATACAACTTATAGAATACATTCTGGACCCACTCCTTGCCTCCCTCCACCCTCCATCTCTTCTCATCTCCCCCAGATCTACCCCCATCACCACCCACTAACCCATTAACATCCACCCTTCTCTCCAGGAAAAACCCATCCCCCACATCAGGGTTATAGCACAATCAGGGCAAGGCATAGTGGGATGGAACTAGGCCAGGCACCAATCCATACATCAGTGGTGGGCCAGGCATCCTGGCAGGGTAAAAAGGGTCTCAAGGGCTGGTGAAATGGCCAGAGATGCCCCCACTCCAGCCTGGAGGAGTTTTTCAAGGACACCAATCTACACAGCCATGTGATATAATTAGGGGGTCCTACAGGTTCCATGTCTATGTCTGCAGGCTTCTTGTTGGTGCTTCCCATTGACTGGATCCAACAGAGACCAAGAGGGTGAAGTGATGAGGTGTAGTGATTATTGTTCTGAGCTCAGAACAGAGCAAGGAAAAACAGAGAATGGAATGTGCAGTGTGATCAGAGAATGACTACAACTCTCAAGTTCAGAAGACCTTAATGTGAAGTGATGAGTGACAGTCTGTGTAGCAAGATGAAGCTATTATAGGTCTTCAGTACATTGTATTGATATTGTTATTATTAGTTTAAAATTAAGCTGAGGCATGGTAGCTTGTGACATCCTGATCTATATAGAAAGTTCCAATTCAGCTGTAGGCACATAGTAAGACCTAGCATCTAAAACAAAAATCAAGTAAAATAAAAAACAAAACAAAACAAAGGAGTTTAAAATTAACTTGCTTAGAGGCAGTGTGTACCGGAACTGAAATTTTCAATTTTCCTTATTCACCTCATGATAGAAACCATATGATAACAGCAACAATGAAAATCACCCTCTACTGTGTACCAAACACTATGGTAATCACCTCCTGCTTTGTCTTTTGTTCCTCGTAGTGACACAGGAGTTAAGTCATTTGCTAGTAGCACAACTAGTTAGTGGTGGAGATGGGGCTTGAAACCGGGTTAATTTGACTCTAAAGTCTCTTAATTCTTAAACTCTACTGGTGCAGTGAGATTCAGTATTATGTTCAATTCTGAGCTGTAGCATTCTCTAATGGAATTGTTTGAGGTAAAAGACTCCCCAGAGAAAACTTACTTACCTCTGTGCAAAGAAGACCAGAGCAGAAGACTACTATTTTTGACTTAAGCACAAAGGTAGGTTATTTCACTTTTGATGAGAAAAAGAAAGATAAAATTGCTAATCAAATCTGCTGAGCTCCCAGATACCTGGGAGGACTTAATTAGAAAGTCTCAATGCACGTGCCTAATGAAGTGGTACTATAATTGAATATAAAGACACGTTGGTAATTAAATGATAATGTAGGATAAATCCTCTTCACAGGTTTAATTTTTTTTATGTTGTGCATTAATGGAGCAACTTCTTTAATACATCAGCCAAGAGCATAAACAAGTATTTTAGCCAGTAAAATCTCAATGTGGTAACATAAAGTTGGCAGACTTCTTTTTCTCCTTGCCCATAAACTGGCGGGATAGAGAGTGTTTGTGTTTATCAGTTAGAATAACCCAAGTGAGCAGACAAACATGCTTTCCTGGCCTTCAGTACTGGTGATGTGCATAATGCCTTCTTTCCATGTGTGAAGTTGGGTCTCTTAGGGTCAGAAATAGTTCGTTTGGGTTTTTGCTTTATCCAGTCTCTTCCCAGGGCAGGAAGCACTTTGAAGGTTGAGACAAGCATCTCTGCAGGACCCCCACTTGTGGCAATGAGGACCAAAGTGTGACTTGTCTAGCAGATCAGGAGAGATAAGGTCTCTTGTCCATTCCATCCCAAAGCTGTTGGTGTTCTACGAGGCTTTTCCCTGGAAGGAACTTGGATGATTAGCCATCACTCATTTTTCCAGAAAATGAAGAACAACCGTGGTCACTTATGCTGAGACTTTGTCTAGTTTCTGAGCTATTCACGAGGACATTGTCGTTTACTTGGAGTCCAGCTCCTACTTTTCCATGTAAGTTCATGTTCTTCTGATGTCAGACACCATGCTGACCTTTGTACTTAAGAGCTTCTGGTGGTCATAATCCTTATGTGTGTTGGTGTCAGGTGTTTAAAGTGCTAGAGTTATTATTTTATTTTAAAAATGTGTTACTATTGTACGTGTTCATGATGTGCATATGTGAGTGCCCATACCATGCACATCTGTAGAGGTCAGAGGGTTCTGGGAATTGAGCTCAGATTACCAGGATTGCGCTCCAAGCCACTGTACCTGCTAAACCCTCTTGCCTGCCCAAGATGTTAGAAATGAATAACTCAAGAATATAATTTTGATTTAAAAATAATTATTTAAATAAAAGAGTAGTTATAGTTATTATTTTATTATTCATTCTTTATACAGTCCTTCATTAATTATCTTAGTGTGGAAAGACTACATAAAGTTTATTGCAACTGACATATTTTCAAGGAGCAGATGAATAATTCAAATATTCTAGGATTTCATACACGTCAGTTCTTTGATCTTTCTGGCCCTGCCAGATTATCTTTGTTTAATATTCTTTTTTAGTATCTCCCCCCGCTTGTTTCTGTGCAGTACAGGTTCTAGGTTTTGAGTCTTCTTAGGAGGGTGTAAGTGGAATTTCTAACAACATTTTCCTCTTATAATTATGTTTGTGGAGTGAGAATAAAGAATGCAATCCTTAGTCGTGATTTCCTCCTTGACTCTTCCGGAGTGGGTTAACCAGCCTCCCCTCTTTCTACCTCACTGAACGTGCGTGCTTGGATATCTGATTCATTAATCATTTTGTAGTTAGATGCAGTCAGATCATTGAGTAATAAGAAGAAAACCACGTAAGTGTTTAAACTATTTTGTTTGATTTCATTGAAATGACTTCACCCCGAACTTAGATGAATTGTTAAATCTTCAAAATGGATTCTTTTGTAGCCAACAGACTGCACCACACACATGTGGAAGCAATAAAGGAGAGTTAGGACCTACAGAGCTATTAGAAAACAAGCCGGTGTTCAGGACCCCATGCTGACAGATATGTGAAACGCACATTGTTCGATGAAGAAGATACGCTGTAGTGCAACTATATCTACACCATCCTAAGAAGTCAAGATTACTGAGCGTGTAGGCTGGCGAGATAGCTCAGCGGGTGAAGCTGCTGGTTGATCCCCTAGAGCAGTGCTTCTCGACCTTCCTAATGCTGTGACCCTTTAATACAGTCCCTCATGTTTAATACAGTTATGCTGATCGCCAACCATGGAATTATTTTTGCTGCTACTTTGTAACTGTAATTTTGCTACTGTTGTGAATTGTAATGTAAACATCTGATATGCAACTGGTCTTAGGAGCCTCCTGTGAAAGGGTTGTTTGACCAGCAAGGGTGTTGAGCCCACAGGTTGAGAACTGCTGCCCTAACTCCACATGGTGGAAGGAGAGAACCAATTCTGAGAAGCTGGCCTTTGACTTCCACACACATGCCATGGGCATGTGCATACACACACACACACACACACACACACACACACCCCTTATTGTGATGTGCTACCTTACTGCTGTTCTAAAAGCACTCGCATTAACTGTCCCTGGATTGAAACATTTAAAAATATGAGCCCAAAAGACTGTCCTCTTCACTAGATGGTTGTCTTAGTAATTTCTTCATAACAACAGCAACAAAAGCTGCCAAACACATGACCTTTGGAAACCTCACCTTTAAATACCATTACTTTGAATTTTAAAAAGAACATATTCAAACTATTGCAAATGGCTGCCACACAGTACTGTGTTTAAAGACTACAAGTTTACACATAGTCACATACACAAGTTATATTTAGCTAGGTCAGGAAATGTTACAAAGAAATGACGCTTCCTTGTGTCATTTTTCTTAATGCGTGCTAATCATATAGAACAATGAGTTTCCTTATGACAGTTGCATGCATATAGATAATGTACGTGGATAATATGCATCCCTCCTAGCCCCCTCTTGTCTCTTCACCTCTGTTGGCACCCTTCCTCTTCCTAGATATCCCCAATTACTTTCAAGACTAGACAATCTAGACTCTTTATATTAAAGAACTGTGATATTTGTTTTTCTGTGTGAGCTCATCTCTCATCCAACATGATTGTCAATTTCTCTAGCAAGGATCTTCCTTCCAAAGTTCCCAAAACTTCCCCAAATAGAAGCACCATCTGGGGAATAAAATGTGAGCATTCAAAATGTGAGCCTGGGGGAGACTTCAGACTCAACCGATTGCTGTCGGTGATATTTCAGGTGACATGAGAAATTGAATATGAAATTTGAGATATTCTTTTTTTATTTTTTTACTTTCTTGAAATTACTTATCGGTTCATGCAAGTTCTTGCTGCTTGATCACAATTAGGATATCAAGCAGCAAGCATGAAGCGAATATGTGTTTTATCTTTTTTTTTTCCCCAAAAGTAGGAAAATGTGAGTTTTGTTGCGATCTCGAGTAATATTTCAATAATCGAATAATATGATCTCAGAAAGTGAATATTTGTCCTCTCGACTCTGTTTCCTCTTCCTCAGCTGTTCTGAGATCATTTTGGAACCGGCTATCTGTTTTCTTTTTCCTATGGTATCAGTTTCCAACCTAGGTTCCATTAAAAGCTGTATCAGGCAGCAAAACTGTATCATTATAGTGCTTTTGGAACAAGTCCGTTCATCCCTGACCCGGTCAAAGTCTTTCAAAGTCTCCAAGGAGAGTAGCTGGGGTATTCCTAAGGCGGTGACCACAGTTTCTTGGTTTGTTGAGTTAACGCCTGAGGGGGAGACAGAATTAATCTCCTCACCACTCCTCACCCCTGTAAAGATACACAGTTGCTTTTTAGCAGGGCCTGACTGCACTGCTCCATTCCCCATTTCAGAGTCGAAAAAAGAGACCTAAAGCTTTTGACAGCTACAGGGGCAGGGGAGGGTTTAAGAATGTAATTTCCCCAGTTGCGGCTGGACCATTCCTAATTGCGTGGAAATTTTCAGAGGATCCTTAATGGGCATTAGTAGGTTGGGATTTTGAATTTCATGTACCTCCAGAGCCGGCCTCAGCAGGCAGGACCAAGCATGTCTGAGCCGGCTTCCTGGTGATTTTAATAACATCCTCTCTGATCTCTTGAAAGGAAAATGGCTCCTGAGATTTGCATTACTGGCCGCAATGGGGAGGGACAGAATCCCAGATCCGTATCCCCTCATATCTCAGGCTCTCCTGACATGATTTCCACAGCATGATATACCAACACTCAGGAAGTACCTTATCCACACAATGATGGCTGCACTTAGGAGTCATTTGGCTTACACAATCTCATGAGGTCATGGGCCAAAGAAATATGGCCATGAGCAATCAAGGCCTTAGAGCAGAGTGACTGAACTAGTCAATCAAAATGAATATTTCATGTGATCTGGGCAGGCTTCACGCATTCCGAATATTCCAAGATATGTTTTCTTAGTCACTGAGTAATTTAAATTCCTATAAGACCTTTTGACAACAGTGACTTTAGACATGCTTCGGAAAAGGTTTTTATTTTCTGAAATGATTATTACTTACTGCCAGCAGTTGTCAGGAGGTTCAGCCCCTTTCTGTCTCTTTAGGTTTCATCATCTCCTTTGTTTATTCTTCCCTTAGATCTTAGCTTTCTGCACAGCTTCCATGTTGAAGAAACAAAATGCCAAGCTATGCCAGATTTTTCTCCTCTTACCAGTTACGAACTATCCCCATCACTGAACGGAGCTTCGAAATGACATCTTTTACAGTAATGTACAGATCTGTGCTGTCCTTTGGAAGAGAACTTTTAGATGTGAAATGGATATAAAATACTAGATTTTAAGAACTATGGGGTCAGAAAAGGTTTCTTAGTAACAAAATTTACATTAGAATGTGAGTTTAGTGGTCTCCGCCGTGACCCAGCTTTCAAAAAAGTGGCCCGGTATTTGCTTCAGGGGTCTGGGAGAATGTGTAAGTGATGGTAACTATGGGCTTGTTTAAATGCCCTCTTCCTGGTTCCATGAATTCCCCTGCTTTTCTCTGTATCACAAGGGAAATGACTTCTACCATACGTGCTTCTTTACCAGAGGACAGAAAGATAAAGATGAGGTTTGTTTCCTCATCTCTATCGGTCTTCAAGTGTCTGTTTTGGTGGTGACTGAGTTTCTTGCCTGCGTCCAGGTCCTATCAGGTATCCCGTCTTCACATAAACTCAGCTGTATGTTCTGTTCTCTTCTTCCCTCTAGCCCAGAGGCGTTAGCTGCCTCCCTCCCACTGCCACTAATCTCTGGGCTTACATGTAACTCCTGCTTGCTGTCTCAGTTCCAAGTCCCGTGTGGAAAATGGCCTGTATTGAGCACTTGGTATTTTAAATATTTTCTGGCATTTTTTAATTTTCATAGTTAAAACTTAGTGATAGTTATATATGAACTCAATAACAATTAGCGAAGAAAAAGGTTCTGAATTTGAGAGTAAGGAGAGGCATATGGGAGGGTTTGGAGGGATGAAAGGAAAATGTTGTACTAATATAATTACAGATTATAATATATAAATTATTATAATATAATATTGCAATATATTAATTATTATAATATAATATATAATATAATGATATATTAATCTCAAAAATAAAAAAAACATACAAAATACTTGATGATGTATTAGACAGGTGATGGGGTAAAATGACTTGGTTATATGATTTAAATAGAGATGCTGTACAACTGACAATGGTTTGAATTACATTTTTCCAACGTCGTGAGGATATGAATGTATTCGACAGAAAGCATCCTTCAAATTGTGGCATTCTTCTTGGGCGGAGGGTGCACTATCAGCTAATGGCTGATAAGTCACAGCTATCTATCAGCTAACCAATTGACCACGAGGGTGGTTTTTCTTGGCCCGCAGTTCACTGTGCTGCTTTGAGGTCTGGTGCTTTAGGTGTAGTAGATGTACTTATGTCTGAAATATTCCCAGTTTATACCATGTTAATCTGAAACCAAGGGACATCTGCATTCATTGATGTTTGACTTTCTCTTGTAAAAGCATGGGCCTGAGGAGATCTCTGAAATGTGCTCAGAATCAGTGTACTGAACTCAAGGGTAATCAGAAAGCATTAAAGCCTTTGGGAGATTTATGACTTTGCTTCTTCCTCTGCTTTAGTGAGCAAGACTTAATTTTGCTTACTTACTCTTATATTATTCTTCTTTTTGATGCTTTCATTTTTTTTGGAAGGTCTGACAGTATTTCTCAGGCTGGTTTTGAACTCCAGGACTCAAGTGAATTAACTGGTGCTGTCAGGGAGCATGGCTGTGCCTGGCTCCGTTGATGCTTTGAAGTATTTCTCAGAGTGTAGAATTTGAAACACATTCTAGATATGGTTGGGCTGGAGGTGATTTAGGATTTAACTTTGAGGCAGTTTTTAAGAAAGCATCCTTATCTTAGCTTTTCAATATAATGAAAATACACCTTAAAAGGAAAACACACACAGTCTTTTAGTATTTATAAGCACTGAATTAAAGGATTCTTAAACAGATCAGTAATACAAGATATCACATTATTAAGTTTTTAGGAGCAAAAAAAAAAATTTTTTTTTTAATATGGCCCAATAGTAAGCACTTGAGACAGGGTTAGAAAGTGTTCCCAGTCATTCATTATCTAAATGTTTCATAATCACTTGCTGTGGGACAGACTTTGGAGACCTGGTGGTAAGCGAGGCAGATGGTGTTCATCTCAATGAACTCAGAATCTGGTAAGGAAGGAAGAAAGGCACAGCTAATCATAGTCATTCACAGGAAATTATGGACATGCATAATAAAGGGATTTTATGTTTGTAGCGTATTCCAAAAGTTTAGAAAGATGAAGAAGTGATTAGAAAAAGAAAGGGTCAAAAGAAAACTCAGCTTAGATCAACAAACAAGATCCATTCGCCCACCCAGGCTTAACAACAAACAGAGACTAAGGGAACACGAGCAAGCATGGGTTATGGTTGGTCTAAGAGTCTCTGTGAAACACTAATGAATGCTTTAACACTGAGTGTAAAAAAGTTGGGTTTTTTGACACATTAACAAACTCTGACTAATAGGAATTAATGGCTTTCTCTCCTGTGCTTCACAGTTTTTACCTTCATTGCATCATTTAGTATTAGTGTTAGTGTTAGTGTTAGTGGTGTTAGTGTTAGTATTAGCATTAGTATTATGCTAATGTATTTGGTCTGCAAAATTTCTTAAGAATTTTTTTTTTTATTGATGAGTTGAGGACTAAAAGGGTTGAAGACTTTATTCATTGTTCCCGAGCTTATAAATATTGGAGAATTAAGAGCTATCATTGAGTGGCTATGAAACAGTTTGTAACTCAAGCACACTTCCTAAACTTTTATGTTATACTTTTTATCTACACAAAGGAAGATGCTAATAGCATAAAGACTGAAAAAGAAAATGTTTAAATTATTTATCAAAGTAGTTAACCCAGCTACTTAATTAATGAAGCTTAATTAAGCTCGTTTGAGCTGTTAGTCTTTGGATTTATGATTGTATCAATCAGGGTCCTCCAGAAAATCAGACCCAATAAGAGGCATTTCTATGCCTCTGTCTATTTCTCAATTTCAATCTATGTCTATCTCATGTTTTCGTCAATCCATCCATCTATCCATCATCCATCCACCTATCACCCATCCATTATCCATCCTTTCATCTATCATCCATCCATCCATCATCCACCCATCCATCCATCCATCTATCCATCCATCCATCCAGCATCCATCCACCCATCATTCATTTATTCATCCATCCATCATTCAGCTACCCACCATTCATGCATACATGCATGCAGCCACCCACAATTTTAAGAGCGTGTTTCCATAACTACAGAAGTGAGCATCCCCACAACCTACCACTGTAAGCTGGAGGCACAAGAAAGCCTGTGGTGTAATTATGGCTAAGTGTGAAGACTTGAGAACCAGGGGAGGTGACTGGTCTTGGAGATTACAGTCTGAGAGCAAAACATGACAAGAGGAGTTATTCCAGTCAATAGTGAGGCAGAAAAAAAATGATAGAGGCAGTCCTTCCATGTTTTGTTCTTTAGGGTTATCAATATATTGGCTAATGTCCACCCCGTTCAGGAGAGGGCAACTTCCTTATTTGGTCTACCAAATCCAATGCTACTCTCTTCTCAAAGCCCCTTTGCAGATATATCTTTCACAGATTTAAGCCATGGTCTGCTCAAGTTAAGACAGAAAGCTAACAACCATACCCATTCAGTTTCTAAGAGCTCTGAAAATACATTCCATTTGATCTAAGGAGAAACTGGGAAAGAGAAAGTAAGAGTGGTCATTCTAAATTTATGGAGAAAGAAGCTAAATCCATGATCACCCCCCCAAAACACACCAGGGTTTGGGCTGTGACTAAGCCAGGAGCTTGATGTCCTTTTAATCTACTGCTTTCCCCATTCGATCCAGCTTCTCCTTACTGAACTATGCTTACAAAAAGAAATCTCTTGGTGACTACACTGGGATCTACTGCTGCGGTGGTTCTCAACCTGTGGGTCATGACTCTTTTGGGATTAGACAACCCTTTCACAGGGATTGCCTACAACCATCTGCATACCAGATATTTACATTATAATTCATAACAGTAGCAAAATAATTACAGTTATGAAGCAGCAACACGAATGATTTTATGGTTTGGGGTCCCCACAGCATCATGTAGAACTGTATTAAAGGCTCACAGCATTAGGAAGGTCAAGAACCACCAGCTTCAGAGAATTGTCTCTGTTACTAAGTGGTCCACTCTTTGAAGCTAGAGACTAGGTTTTTATTCATCAGGTGTTCTCAAAATGCTCATCACAGACACAAACAGGTAGAATTTATTCCACAAACATTCACTGAATTAATAAGAGGTGGACAGAGATTGATAGACAATGAAAAACAGGATGCTCCAAGGACATTTCAAAACAAAGGCTTTTGTTATGTTCTGGTTTCCTGGCAGATAGTTCTTTAAGTGATATTTCCATGCACTAACTACTGGTTGCTGTGACTTTAATATGCAATAAGCAGCAGCTTAAAGGAAGGGATTACTCTGGCTGGTGGATTGAAGGTTCAGCCTGTCTGGGTAGGGAAGCATGGCAGCAGGAATGTGAGGCTGCTTCTTGTATTTACTCAGATCAGCAAGCAGAAGCAAGAGAATGCCAATATTCACTTGGCATTTTCCTTTCTCTCTTTTTATTTTGTTTGTAATTGCAGCTCCTGTTAGGGTGGCTCTTCGTTTTACAGTTAAACATCACTAGAATCACCCTGGTAAACACAACCAAA
This sequence comes from Cricetomys ansorgei, assembly GCA_026225945.1. Classification (NCBI taxonomy): domain Eukaryota; kingdom Metazoa; phylum Chordata; class Mammalia; order Rodentia; family Nesomyidae; genus Cricetomys; species Cricetomys ansorgei. The sequence continues at coordinate 27,099,121 of JAMJFZ010000239.1, forward strand.
CGTATCTTCAATAGTACCCTGTATATTCACTAACAGAATCAAGTTGACAAGCAAAATTAACCATCATACCCCAATTCTGGCATATGGGTTCTTGTTAGAAGGTGCCAGGAGCCAGGTAGATCTTGAGCATCGTTATTATTTTTTTCAAGCTTATTTGGTTATTTGAAAAATTAGTTCTCCTTTTATGCATAGCCCTATGTGTGCTTAAGTGAGCCTGGAAATCTGGAAGAAGACTTGATATAAGATTTCTCTTCGTGCTTATTTGGAAGTGGTCACTGTGTCATAGTAAAGGTTCCACCCTGTTCTTAGAGCTACGCAGTCTTCCTCCATGTCAGGGTCTCAAGGCTTTTTTTCTGGTGAAAATTCACAGCAAGATTCCTGTCTCTTGGGAGTGGAAAGCAGATATTGCTAAGGCTGATGCTGCATCCTAATCTGTCTCTTTGTTTTTCAGAACTAAATGGATTGGGCTGGCTTGATGTGCCTTGGTTCTGCCTAGTCCAGTGAGAATGATAGTCAAATATAGGAAAAGCAGGAAATGGTTTCCTTGAAACAGAGACCAAATTTCCTTTAGCCAGTAGTGCAAAAGTATGAAATTCGGGCCCTTTTCCTTCTGATGTAAACAACACTTAATGATAGAAGCCCCATGTTATGTTTTTACAGAGCCATTTGTGAGGATAGGCAGAGGCCAAATCTGCATGAAGAAGCTACAGGGCCTTTGTCCTGATGCATATCATGGTGTCTGGAAGAAGTCCTCAAGAAGGTTAAGTTTATATTCCAATCACAGGCCATTAACTAGGAGGCATACTGAGTGATGATGGTCAGGAACTCCACTGAGACCGAGAACATGAGTGTGGACCTGTGTGTGCACACAAATGTGCCTGTATTTTCATACGCATTACTTTGGTCTCAAAAAGGCCAAGGAGCACATTGTTTGCATGTCCAAAGAAACACTGTATTTTGACTCTCTGAAGAAACAACGTAATATTGCCTCCTTTTACCAAATCATGCAAATATTTTAGATGAGTTTTACCCACATGATAACAAGATAAAGTACTTATTAAGAAATTCACCTTTGAAAACAAAATCCAAAGAAATGATTTGAATAATTAAGAACACTGAGTTATGTTGAATGAAAAGACTATGTCAGGAATGTGGGGGAAATGCTGTTTGCTACGTGTTGGGGAAACTAGGAGATTCTGTTTCCTTTGAGGAGTTTAATTCCATTTGATAGATCATATGGCCTGGTAGGAATGACATTTGCACACTGACAATATTGCTTATGCCTGCTGTACTTAGCCGCCATGCATAATCACATATGTGAATGACTACTTTGAACAGACCTGTTTCTGAGACTATAATTATAGCACATCGGTGCTAATTTCCATATTCTTTGAGAGAATCTTACACAGTGGATCCTTTCACTTGTTTCCTTTGAAGACAGTTTTTCCTGCTTTCACTTGGAAAACAAACTAGGCCTTTTGTCTAAATGCAGAAGAGGCTTTCTGCTGACAAAATTTTCTGAATCTGATCATGCAGTGTTGTGGCCTGGGAGGGGTGGGGATTGATTCTGGGTGTCATCCTGACTGGATTAAGTGAGACTCATAGCTGGTAAAACATTACATATTCCCAATGCTTCAGTAAGCACTGAGTTCATCTGTCTTCTGCTGGAGAGGAAACCCAGGTGCTTTTGTTTTTTGATTAGGTTGACCCAGATGTGCGTGCGTGCGTGTGTGTGTGTGTGTGTGTGTGTGTGTGTGTGTATGTGTTCTTAGAGGAGACTGGTGTGAGAGTTGGTGGACTGAGGAAGCTGGTTGTGTGGACCCAATCAGAGGGGCTAGGGAGTGGGCAGAGCAGATAGATTAAATAAGTCAGAGGGAAGGTGAACTCATGCAAGCTCTCTCTCTCTCTGGGGGTGTTGGGACACCCTATTCTCTGTTCTTGGACCTCAGAACTCCAGGTTTACTGCCTTTGGACTTGGAAGTTTGTATTGTGGCCCATTGGGTTAGCAAATGGCTTAATTTGGACTTTACATCTTCTGTAGTGGAGTGAGCTAATCTTCCTGGCTCCCACCCACACTCTTATTGGTTTTATCTCTGTGGAGATAAGGTAAATGGCAGTCTTCTCTTGCTGTTTCCTGACTTGTTTCCTTCTTTATTTTTGTTTAGATGAGACTAACGACATGTGGGCCTCTCACTGTGAGGAAGCATGTGGGTTGTTTGTGAAAATGAACCATGAATTATTTAGGATCATAAACAGAGTGTCAGCTTTCTAAAATCTCCGAGACAGTTCATTTCAGCTCCTACTTTTTGTACTAGCTTCAGGTTTTGGATGTAATGTCAAAATGTTTGGCAAAAAAATTTGAAGAAGGAAGAGTTTATTTTGGGTCACAGTTTGAAAGTAAAATACTCCATGGAGGAGAAGGTCTGCTGGCAGAGGCATAAGATAGCTGATTGAGTTGCATCCACAGTCAGAAAATAGAGATGAATGTTGGCGCTCAATTCCACTCTTCTTTCTTCTTCAGTGTAGGACTGCAGTCCATGGACGGGTACCCCCAATATTCTGTGTGGTTCTTTCTACTTTCGTTTAAACTCTCTGTAAATATCCTTAAAGATAAGCCCAGAGGTTTTCCCCCCGAGGTGAATCAAGATGAACTGTCATACCTATTGATGTAGCTCAATCTCCAGCAGCCCATGAGCAAAAACTCTAGTGCTGACAAAGAAAAAATGAAGAATAACAGGAGCAGGTAGAAGCTCCCTCTTCCAGTCAGTTTGGAAGATGACAAACTAAAAGTTGAAAGAAAGCTCATAGTGTTACAGCAACAGGTTGGAGCAGTTTGTTTGGGATTCTTCTTTGAAGGAAACTATTGCTTTTTTTTGAAACTGCTCTCTTCCACTGTATCTCACTATAGCTCTAGCTCCTGTATTTCTGTTTTAATTTAAATAGGTGATATGGCCGTGATATCAGATACTCCTGACCATCTTTTGGTGTCTCTCCAAACTGCTCATTGTTACTTAGTTCTAGCTTGATATTTTTCTTTCTACCTGGCTTCTGCCTCTGCTATCAAATGCTTCTTCTCTTTATCTGCTAGTGTAATGGAATGGAAAACACCCCAAACTTTGAGGCTCAAGATCTCAGAAACCAGTTGTTAGCTGTGTGACCTGAGATAAGCTTTTTGGTGCTTTAAAAATTCTCATAACTAGATATTAATATTTTTCTATTAGGATCAAGTAAAGAATTGATGAGCTAATGATTCAAAAGTATCTTAGGGTCATATCTCTGTGACAAAACACTATGACCAAAGGCTACTTGGGGAGGAAAGGGTTTATAAAGGATTTATATGGATTACAGGTTACAGTCCATCCTGAGAGAAAGTCATGGCAGGAATTCAAAGATGCAACTTGGAGGCAAGGACTGAAGCCTGTGGAGAAACCCTTCTTTCTGGCTTGCTCCTCAAGGCCTGCTTCTCCTTATAACTCAGGCCACCTGCCCAATGGTGGTCTGAACCCACATCAATCATTAATCAAGAAAATGACTTACAGAGCTGCCTACAGGCCAGTCTGATGTAAGGTATTTCTCAGCCGAGGTCTGCTGTTTCCAAATGGATCCAGCTCGTGTGAAGTTGACAAAACAGCAACCATCGTAGGCAGGTGCTTATCACAATGGCCAGCACCTAATGTTTGCTCAGCATCCATAACCTTCTTTCCTGTCTCCTAGCCGTCACACCCCTGCATCCCCCTGCTTAATCCCATTGACTTTCCAGGTACCTGTTCCTTGCTGGTTACACACCAGACCTTTCCTTGGCTTCTCATTGAATGTGTTGGCTTGTAGATAGTGCCATTAAGACAAGGAGAACCAGCGATGTGGTATACCCTCTGCATCCTTCACCTTGCCATCTCTTTTCATACTTCTCAACACCTACCCGTTATTAGTAGTCAGTTACCCGCTACCAGTTACTTGCCTGTTTTAGCAACTCTTAGCACTCCTGGAAGAACTCTAGAGAAGGAGAGGAGATAAATCAATATAAAATCTGATATTGCTTGAGATTTCACATAATGAAGAAATCTTCAAAAACGACATAATCTCAACACACACTCAACACGGTAGCCTTGTGCCTTACAGCTTTTCCTTGTACATTTGCAGAACTTATATTAACAACATTTTTCTGTTCTGGCAAACTAGGCAAGCATTGATTTTCTGTCTTTTCAATTCTTTGTAGTATTCTTTGCTGAAATATGATGGATTTTCTTTTTAGGTCTTACTTATACCAGTTTTTTCTAAACTGTAATTTAATCTCTATTTCTGTCATAATAGATAATTTTTCTTTTTTTCCCCTATTCATTGGCTCCATAATTGCTATTCAAGAATGGAAATGACCATTTTTTTTTCTGCCCTGTTGTTTTCATTCCTTTCAGTTGATGACTTTCCACTTTTAAGAGTCTAAGAAGCACAAAACCCAGGCTTAGAGTTCTCACATAACCAGTGTTGCATCCCTGCAGTGTGGTCTCCTGGCCTAGTTTGATAACACTAGTTATGATGTAAACCTTGACTCCAAAGGCATCAAGGCATTAATTCCGTGTAGACAGCTGGAGTCCTAAAAACCTATCATTTCATTAACTTTTTACCTGGTCTATATTCTGTCCTGTGGAATCAGAAAGAACAAATTTGTTTTCTGTTTCTAAGTAACTGGTGATTTTCAAAGACGCTTGCATTGTTTCCCTGAATACATTCTTCCCACCCCAGATATATATTTAAATAAACTTTTTCATTCACTCCATCTGTGCAAACCAATTTTTGTTAACACACAGTTGTTAAACTTTCTGTAAAGGTAGAGACTTATTTTCTTTGTGGTAATTCCAGCGAAGAGGTCATAGAGTTATCTACATGTTACTTCATGTGCTGAAAATCAAAAGCAGCACCAACTCCCTATTATGTTAAGAAATCCTGTATTATAGCAGGTTTCTAGGCATTGATAGCTTGGCACACCTGACTGCATTGACATTTGCCTTAGGGACAGATGATCAATGAAAGACAGTATGAATTATAAATTTCTAACATGTTTTTATCTTCTAGAGTCTATGAACTCTCTAGTTAGCTGTAGACTGTCTCCTGCCTGAGAGAGGAGGAGAATTTATCACAAAGAATGATGAAGAGAAAGAGGATGACTTATCATGTCTCTTATGACATAAAAAATATGATTAAATCTAAAATAAAAGTTGTGTAAACACCATACTATGATTGAGAGATGGTTTTCCAGCCTCTTCATTTTCCACTTCTAACACATCAGGTACTAAACTTGGAGGATCCCACACTGGAAAGGTAACACTTCCAGTCACGAGAGCAATGCCACCAGAATAGCAGCAAAGTTCACCCTTTTCCCAAACCTGTGGTGATGACAAGAATGTGGTCATTGATTGGATATATGCCTCCATTTTGCTTTATTGGCTGAAGGTGGTAAATTCAGAACCCTAGCTGTGAGAAAAATAAATGATTGGGGCTCCAGCACTTAATTCCCCTTTGGGGTTATGTAGAAAACCTCTCTAACTTCTCTGAATCCATGTTATTCATAATGCAATGCTGTTAAAGAGTTAAAGACCTAGAGGATTGTTTTCTTCTGACCCTTGTCTCCTGTAGTCTGCTGTGGTATCTACTCTTAATGGCAGAGGATCCCTGAATTTTGAAGTCACAAAGGACCAGGATGACCAGAGTGTGACTAATTTTGGGCAGGGGAAAAGATGGAAAAAGAAAGTAATGAAGGGAAGGGAAGGGAAGGAAGAGAAGGGGGAAAGGAGAAAGAACAGAGGAGAGAGAAAAGAGACTCCAGCTTCTAGCCAACAGTGCAAGAGAAACAGCAGCTGCATGAACAGGAGGCCAGAAGACTGGAGTAGCATGCTCAGATTTCCTGGGTCTGCCTGCTTCACGTTTTTCTCCCCTCACCCAGATACTGAGTTACTTTTCAGAGATGAGAAACTTAGCTCTTTGAACACAATACAGACTATTGCCTGAAAAAGTTATTAAATTATCAAAACAAACTATGTTACCCAGGTTATGCATTCATTTAAATGTGCTCACTCTAACCAGAAGACAGGGGCTCATGAGGAAAAAAAATGTAAATAGTCAAATAAATACATAACATTCTCTGCAAGTTGCTAGAGTTAAAAATTTTACCCTCCATTATGTATTAAGTATCCCAAAAGACCTCTATTTGGATTTAGAAAGAGGAGAGGAATTGTCATAGTGATTCACCACTTGAAGTTTACTGATGCATGAAGTTAATCTCAATTTTCTATTCATGTGGTGTTTATTTGCACATGGTATACTACATTAATTTTTCAGCACAGTTTTTATGTATTTTTATTAAAGTATACTTTTCTTTTGACATTTTTAAAAGCCCAGTTGGTATTGCAGAACTCGATGCATGCATTCATTGGTTTGATTCATGCCTGCTTTTTGCTTACTGTCCATGTTTCTCTTTAGGGAGAGCTGTGGAGAGAATCCTGTTGATTCACTGAATATTAAGCTGGGATTCAACACACTGCTGGGATGTGCTGCTCTTTATGTATATATGCCACCCGACTAGCAGCCTGATAAATTTGTTATCTTAGGGAAAATAATTTTTGGTATTTTACTACCAAGAGCAGATTTGAATTTATCAACCAATTTTTCTTTGTGATAATGGATTCTGATTTTTATGTTCAGAAAGACTCAGATATATTGTGATTAACAGTTTTCCTGAAATGTTTTTCAATGTTAGAGATCTACAAGATATTATCTTTATAAATATATTATTATTTAAAAAATCAAAGTAATTATTCTAGGGGGTTTGATGACTGTTCTTGGTTTTCAACTTGACTACATCTGCAATGAACTGCAATCCAGAAACAGAGGACTCACCTGCAAGGTGTTTTTTGCTTGGTTTGAATTAGGTGAGTCCACTTCTAGCCCGGACCTTTGAGGCAGGAGGATACACACCATTGATCCGGATCCTGAGGTGTAAAGACACACCTTTAGTCTGACCACACCTTCTGCTTGAAGGCTGTATAAGGACATAAGAGAAGGAAGCTTTTGCTCTTTGCCTGCTTGCCCTCACATTGCTAGCAAGTCCATTTCTTCACTGGTAGTAAAGCCTACTTCTTTAGGAGTTCCAGTGTCACCTGTATCTATATGGACATACATACATAGATCTATCTATCTATCATCTATCTGTCTATCTATCTATCTATCTATCTATCTATCTATCTATCTATCTATCTATCTATCTAACTATCATCTATGAATATCCACCTCTATGTATCTATCACCTATCTACCTACCATCTATTTGTATCTATCACTATATGTTTCTGTCTTTCTGTTTGTCTCTTTTTTATCTCTATTTGTATAAATTGGAGTAACAGTGGATCTTGAATTGTACATCCCGCAGTTTTGTATATATAAGTGCGGTTATACGTAAGAGAAGAATTTGTACATTACTAAGCACTGCAGGTGCTTGTTATCATTACGTTTTATCTCCCTTCGTGAAGCCGGACTGAAGAGAAGCAGTGGGTGAGGGGTTTGCTACCTGGGGAAAAGAATCTGCTCTTTTTAGATGTTGACGTTTCCAATCAGTTGTTAATAGTGCTTTCTTCCTCTCCCCCTTAATGACACCGTGTGTACTTGGGACACTACTCGATTTCTTTCTCTTTGATTTCCCATGTTTGGTAGATAGTAGGGTATTTTGTCTCCATGGATGAATGAGAAGGGAAATGGTCAAGCTCAGGTCAGTGGAAGGCGCGCCTGCTGCTTGTATTCTCTGATGATTCCCTGTCTGTTATCAGAGGGGAATCCTACTTGGAAGGCAATAACCTGTTAATGCTTACATAGGTGTGTGCTGTAAGCACGCATCAGGTTTCCTTTCATACCTGCTGGTGTTTACAATGTGCCATCTGGACCAGCCCTGTGCCCTAATGATCCTTTCACCCCACACTTCTCTAATAACTTTGTTCTTATTACATGTCTTCCCATTGCCTATTCCTAACATTTTCCCACATGGGTAAAAATTCCGTTGAGTTGTGTTCGACTATTGATTTATATTGTGTTTCCAGAGACAGAGTCTCCTCTACCCCACCTTGTCTTAAAATTTCTACGCTACACAAGATGATCTTGAGTTTCTAATTGCTATCTCCAACATCCTAAGTGTTGGGGATGCACACATAAGCCACAAGATCTGTTTTTATATGGTGCAAGAGATTGAACCCAGGGATTCATGCATGTGAGCCCTGGGTTCCATCTCTGATACCATATAAATTCTACCAACTCAACTATATTCTTAGGCTAAAGGTATGTCATAGGCTACCCTAAAACTTGTGATCCTTCTTTCTCATCCTCTTAAGAATTTGCCTACCAGTGTACACCACTACAGTTGGCCATTGGTGACTATCTCTCATCCTTATTTTTCCTAAATATTTTCTGTGAGACTCCATTTTCCACTTAAGTAAATGCAAAGTAATTCATTCAGACTTCTTTTCTGAAGCAACCACATGGAAATAGCTCAACTTCTTGAAAGTAGATGGAGTGAAAGGGAGCTTGACGATCAAGTGGGAGAGTATAGTTGGAATGATAACATATTTAAACAGTGACCTGGTATGCTCACTTTTGAAATTATTACTGTGGAAGGTTATGGAGGCTCTAGCATACATTCCTGTTACCTTATTTTCTTCTAAGACAGCTTCCTTTTGTTTGCCTTTGAGGTAGAATCCAGCCTCCTTGATCTAGCATATGTGAGGAGCATGGTTCTACCCCTAACGCTGCCATTAAAGGATCTTGACTAAAACAGAAACTGAAAAAAAATGTGTTCAGTGAGACACCACAAATTTGTTATAAAGACAATGCTTTTTTGGGGGGTGGAGAAGGTAAATGGTGCAGAAAATTTGTAGGTCAGAGCACACTTGCTCAGGCTATTTTAGCTAGAAGCAGTGTGGTGTATCTTGTAGGGGTGGCAAGAATTCTGAGAAATGCAAGCACTGCAGCACCTGCTGGTCAATCTCTGATGTTGTGGTCTTGGATTGTACCAGGAGGAGATCTTTGTCTTTAGACCTTGCAGAGCCCAACTTCTCCATGGGTCGCAACATTGCTGTTTTATTTGTGAAGCTAGTTGAACACCTTGCCTTTGATTTCAGCCCTGGCTCCCGTGTGGCCCATCAACTTTCTTTTCATTATCAGTGTTACACACCAGGATGAAAGACAGAAGCACACAGATAATTAAGCAGAATTTCTCAACTATACTTAGAAATCAGGGCAAAACTGTGGGTGTAAAAATAGCACACTAAATGTTTAATGCTTGAAACTCAGGCTTTGCAGTGATTCTTAGTCATGTTAGTGCTGGGAAATACTGAAGGATAAATATTTTATTGTATAGTCAAAAAGAGTTCTAAAATATTGTAATGTACATTCATTTTCTATGAATAAATCTAAACAGAGATTGGCTTTTTCAGGCTTGAGGATCAAAATGTTTTTTTAAACAGGGACATCCTTGAATATATTAATGATTCTTGCTTATTCCTAAACCTGCTCCCCCCTCAACCTCAGCATCTGCTAATAACCACACATGATTGTTATTTGTAACAGATTCCAGGCTCAGTTGTTCAGTTCTGTGTCGGTTCTCATACTTTTTAAACACTTCACAACTTATCATTTTTGGAAAAGTCTTGTCCAGAATACTTGCGGTGACACACGTTTTTGTAATGTTAGTTTCCAATGGCATTTCTATTTCTGTGTTTATCATCTAGCCACATGCAGTAGTCTAAGGAGAAGGGTTGAATTGTTGCCGGAATCAGTCGCTAAATTCATCATACTTCTCCTGATTCAGACTTGACAAAAAGTGTAGGAATATTTGAAGTCATTAGATTATTGATCCTGACAGGTTGTGAGTGATGTTCTTTACTGAAAACTCAGCCTTACCAAAAGGAAACCAAACAGCCATGCATCGTTGACATGAGGAAGGTCTGTGTACACTGAGGCAAACAGTTCTTTGCATGAGGGTTTGGTTACTGACTGTACAGTGCCCAGAATCAATGGTTCCTTTTCAGGACTGTTTTAATGTTAGACTCTCTGTTCGCCCATAGGTCTTAAAAAGCTTTAATGTGAGGTATCTCAGACACAAAAGTATATATTTATGGTACAATTTCAGTTTAAATATCATCAGCAATAACAAACACATTTGGGCACCATTGTGGTCAATCTTCAGTGTCAACATGACTGAATTTAGAGTCACCTAGGAGATACATCTAGAGATGTGTCCATAATGATGTTTCCAAAGAAGCTTAGCAGTAGAGAGAATACCCCCTCTGGATATAGGGAGTGCCATGGAAGGCACTGGGACCCATACTGGAGGAAACGGGAATCATGAAAGGGGAGGGTAGTAGATGAACATCAGCCTTCATTTCTCTCTGATTCCTGATTTCAGACTTGATGTGACCAGCTGCCTCACATCTCTCCACGACTGCCTGTGTCCTTTAAAACTGTTAGCTCAAATAAATGCTTCCTTCCCTTAGTTGTTCTTTTCAGGAACTTCATCAACAATGAGAAAGTGAACTAGTTCAGACAACATATCAGTTTCTTCATAGCTGTGTAAATTCTTTCCTGAGTTTATGTCTAAGCCTCCCACAGAAAATGACTTGATCTCCTGGATTCATGCAAAAGCCTTCCTTCTGCTTATTTTCTCCTTTATTTTAATGTAAATGTTACGTGTGGTAGTACCCTGCTGCTGGGGCAGCTCAGCATGGAAGACAAGGAAGCATGTTCATATCTGCAGTCTGCCAGACCTTAGCAGAGGAAACCACTGTCCTGGCCAGCGCCGTACTCAATCAACAGTCAAACCCCGAGCTTTCAGCTCAGGCGTTTTTATTGATTCAGAACTCAGGTGTTCTACTGATAGCACATGGAGATCATTAGCAATCAAACAACCCCCACAGAAATCTAACACCTGCAAACAATACAGAACACTCTAGTCAGCCCCTCACCCAATAGTGTATAAAATAATTACTTTATATATAACTAAAAATAAAATTCCTCAACAGTTATGTGCTTAACACATTAGTCACTATGCCCAATTTTGAACTTTATATATTGAAACATTATGTATGTCTTTCTATAATTTCTTTAAAATTAGTATGCTCTTTATCCCTTCAGAGTTATATCTTTTGATACGTACAGTTTACTTTGCATTATTATTATTATGTACACTATCAGTATTATCCGATGAATTATTATTTCATATATAAATATATAATTTTTAATGGATATATATCCAATAATAAATATTGGATATATTGGATAAATATATAAATAAATAATATATAATATATATTTATATATTATATATTATAGAATATATTTATATATATATAATAAAATATATAAATAAATATTGGATAAATAAATAAAAATAAATCCAATGATAAAACATTATTAAAACTGTAACCTCAGGCATTCCTGTGATTCCAGCACTCTGAGACAAGTAACTCATCGAGTCCAAAATCAATCTAGGCTACATTTTGAGTCTTTGTTACCCAAAATAAAATAAATTTTATTTTAAAACTTGTTATTAATACAGACTAATTCCCTCTCTCTCTCTCTCTCTCCCTCTCTCTCTCTCTCTCTCTGGCATATTTAAACATTTGTGCCTCCCTGTGCATGCCTGTGTATGAGCCTGGAAGCCAAAAGACATTGGATGTCCTGCCCTGTTATCTTCTGCTCTATTCCCTTGAGACAGGGAGTCACACTAGCCTGAAGCCAGGCTGACGGTCAGTAAGCTCCAGTGCCCCTTCTGACTCTGCTCCCGCAGTACAGTGGCTGTAGACTTGCCTGTGGCCGAGCTTGGCTTTTCACACGCATTCTGAGGCTATGAACTGAGGTGCTCATGCCCATGCTGCAGATAACTTTACCCACGGAGCCATCTCCTCAACTCTCATTATCCTTACTTATACTTCTTTGCACAGCTTATTAAACACAGATATAGCTGAGTTTAGCCTTTTGCTGCTATGGTAGATTCCCTTTTCAATGTTTTTCTTCTGTTTGTTGCTTTTTTTTTTCTTTAGTTTTTTGATAGCAACAGGATGACAGTCCAACCTGATGGCCCCCTGCAGTGATGGAAGAACGCTGTGCACAGCTTTACACAGGTGCTCAGGATTTGAATTCAGGTCCTCAATCTTTTGCACCAAGGACTTCTCTGAGACATCTCCCTAGCCCCTTTCTTATATTTTTAATGGCTAGAATTCAGCTTTTCCCATTCCTTGTAGGATGTTCTGTTTCCCTTCTTGTGCTTTAAAACATATCCCCATCTTATCATTGGTGTTTGCTATTAGGAAAATCCTGGAGCAAACTTTCTCTTTATCCCATTTATGATTCCTGGGGCTTCTGATCTCTCAGGGCCGACATCTGTAATCATTTCTGGGAACTTCTCCTTGTTAGTTTTTATATTATTACCTTTTCACGGTTCTATCTTTCCCGTCGTGAAACCCATGTAGGTTTTTGCTTGCCCTCTCTGTCTTCTGCTTTCTCTGACATTTATCATTTCTTATGTTTTAAGTATTAGTTACTGAGAAATTTCTATCTTTTAAGTTTTTAAAAATATTTTTTAAAGTAGAGTCTCTTATTTGCCACTATTAAGAATTCATGTTTTAAACAGTTTCTTAGATCAATGATTCATATCCATCAGCTCATTTGGCTTTAGTCCTGCCTTACCCTTAGTGACTTTTCTAGACCTATGGCCTTTCCCACGACGTTCATGAAAATTTTCCAATTCTAACTTGGTGACTTGTCCAACTTTTGCTTTTTAAGTGAAGATATCATGAAGTAGATGGATGAACTCCTATCCTTTTCTGTGTGTCTTCCAGAGCTGTCTGATACCGACTTTATAACATGCGTTGCATCTCTCAGGTTATGAATTCCATTATCGTCTTCAGGATGTGATTGGATCTGGTTGTGCCGAGCACAGAAGACATGATTGTGTTTGTAAATAAAGCCAACAGAAAACAGAGTAATCTAATAGCCACCAGTAGGTGTGTGTATTGTGTGTATGTGTGTGTGTGTGTGTGTGCACCAGGGGTCATCTCCAGGCTATCTGTCCACCTTGTGTTATGAGACAGTTTCTTACTTCACCCAGAGTGGGCTATGCTGGAGGGTCAGCAAGCCCCAGGTCCTGTCTCTGTCTTCTCAGTGCTGAGATTACAAGCCCATGCTATCATGTTCATACTTTGTATGTGGGTACTGGGGATCAAACTCAGGTCCTTATGCTTGCATAAACATTTTACTGGTTGATTAACACCCCCCCTCCCCCGCCCAGGAATCATGGTATAGACATTAGTTTAATTTATTTTAGGTCTACTAATTTTGGGCTATAGCACACATTCTTTCATATGTAAGAATGATACCTTGGAAGGTAGGATTTACACTAAATAACCTGAATGATTAGCTTGAATTTTCTATATGTACCTCTATCTTTCTGTGGATCAGCAAGGCTTACCTCAAACATGTGAATCTTGATGCCATTCGATGCAATTTTGATTCCTTGAATCCTGAAAATTCAGTATTCCTTATGTTAAGCAAGCCAGTGCTCTTAGAACCAATCTGCCCTCGAAAATGGATCAGTTTCTATTTTCTTGGCTCGCCTCTATCACCTTTCATAGGACCAGTTGCCACAGGGTTCATCAGAGTGAAAAATGCAAAATTAGAAAACAACATGCTACCAAGTGCACATAAATACTAAAATTATTACTCAAAATATTTTATAATCCATAAATTCTATTCCTGGCCTTTGAACTACTGTTTCACTTGTTTGTTTCTTTTAATTTCTATTATTGCATTTTGCACTTACATGACAAAGTTGGCTATTTTTCAGATTTCCTGATCAGTTCCAACAGTCCATTTAAGCTTTTAATCTTCCCTTTTATTCTGTAACCGTATCAAACATATTTATTTTCTATTTGCAATCTATTAGAGTCAGGTTATATAGTCTTTGCAGGTCTGATACTATGGTTACTATCTCTCCAAGTGGCTACGTGTGTGTGTGTTTGTGTTTAATTAGTGAGTTTTGATTTTAAAGATGAATTCTCTTGTATTATATGAAGTGGAAATTCTTTGTGACTTCACAGAGTTCTAAGAAATGATGTATCTTCTTTCTCATGGATGCTGAAGAGGTAACAGCAATCTAAGGTTACTTCTCAGTTTTTAAGCTGGATCTTTCCAGGCGTCACATACAATGTGATTGTAGAATTGTATTTATAAACTTTCACAGGAGAGTCTCTCTTTTGTGTGTAATTTTTCTTCTTTCCACAATCAAGACTGACACATCTTCATGGGGTGGGTTACTTTGGGCTCACTCTCAGATGCATCACCTTTAGGACTCAGCTTCATGTTGGGTCTCACACTGCTCTGTTATTCCTCTTGTTTTTCTCCCATGGCTGTTAAAACCTAGGCTCTAGGTGATCAGGATTTGTCTGATGTTCTTAATGTCTGTGCCATCTCTAGGGCCTACTTATACCTATAGGATTTATTTCTTATTTCAGGGCTAAAATTTCTTTCCACGACTGCTAGTTCAATTGTGCTATAAAGGTTTTAAAGTACGTGATACCCAGCACTTTTTAGAGTTCTGCACAACTGTTCCTTGGTAACTTTGGTACGTGTTGTTAATGGAATCTCCGTGAAAATGTGCGTATAAGATTTGAATGAAGACTCACAAAGACACAAAGGGTCTATATTAGTTAACGCTACTTTGAATCAAAGCATCATAGTAATGTGACCAGAAGCACATGTGCTAGTTCTCTGTTGTCCTTCTTTTCATCAGATTTTCATCATTTGATATGTATAAAGCTTGTGTTTGTCTACTGGATGGAATATTAATATATTTATATTTCTCCACTTTGTACACAAATACTTGTGCATGTGGTTAGAAGACTGTGTTTGTGTTGCATTTTATTTAGTTCAAAAAATTAGATTTAGAATCTTTATATATATATATATATATATATATATATATATATATATATAATTCAGAGTTTATTTATTATTTGAAGCATATAGTAATTTTGAATCCTGAGACATTTTTCAGTTTTTCTCGGAACTCTGTCCAACTCCAAGTGTTGTTACTTGCTATTCTTTCTCCTTGACGTGATTTCTGTGCTGAAACTAACATGATTCACTCTCTTGCCTTCATTCTGTTTCCTTCCTTCTCAGGTCTTGATTGATCACTGTTTCTAAAACAGTGATGATTTTCTCAACTTT
Organism: Cricetomys ansorgei; assembly: GCA_026225945.1. Classification (NCBI taxonomy): domain Eukaryota; kingdom Metazoa; phylum Chordata; class Mammalia; order Rodentia; family Nesomyidae; genus Cricetomys; species Cricetomys ansorgei. The sequence goes on from JAMJFZ010000239.1 coordinate 27,114,378, forward strand.
TCTACCTTACATTTTCTTTGGCATAATTCAACATCCAACTATAGAATTTTTGTTCTGACTTCCACTACTGGATAATCAAATCCATGAGGGCTAAGTTTTCCCTGGAAGAATGCCTAGAAGAAAGAAGACACCCAACAGACAATTGCTACAGGAACTGAATACATGAACATGACCGCATTTCATTTCCTTGAAGGCACAGAACTTCTTACATAATTCTACCTTGTGATAGCTTAGTGGAATCAGGTGCCCTTGATTTAAAGTCCTTTATCAGAAACCCTGTTTTTCATTTGAGCCCCTTGTAATTACATTTTCTGTTTCATTTTGCTGTTCAATACACAGAGTAAGGGTTTCTCCTGTCCACAGTGTGTATGTATTCCTCTTTCTTTGTCCTCAGATAATGACAGACCACTTGGAGATTCAGTGCATCCTCTGTGTCACCCTTAAGGAGCGTGGAAAGAATGGTACAAATGTTATTGCCTGCTGTGCTGGGGAGGAGACTTGTACGGTTGTGGGAAGTCAGCCCGTGCTGCTGCAACATCAGGGGCACGTTCTCATTTCAAAGTCAAAGTCAGAGTGAGAGACATCACAAAGGCTGCCAAGGCAGTGGATAGTACAGATCAAGGGTGGTGTCATGAACTTTACAGAGCCGAGGCATAAACTGTCTCTAAGATCTTCAGAGTAGAAGTGTACAGGCAGATCAGAGTGTCACATCTTGTAACCATGACGGGAAGAGTGATGACTTCCGTGTGTAACAGATCTGGATTCAGTCCTATCTTGAGCAGTTAGGCATGCTTCCAAGGAAATAGTCAATAGCACCTTCCATTTCAAAGAAACCCAATAGTGCTGTTGTTCTGTGTATGCTTTTATATCCCAGAAGACACCTGCCCTTTCTCTGTCTTGTGATGCTGACTCTATGAACTGCTTACCCGGGCCCCTTGACCAGTGTGATCCTAGTTGAGTTTGACACCTGAAGGAGATCATGGAGCTATTGGAGGCTGTGGCAAGAGTCTTCCTTCCTGACCCCTTCCCAGCATCAGTGCTCAGTTCTGCTCATCCTGTCTCACCCAGGGCCTTTCCCTGAAAGCACGATCCTTTTGCATGGATTTGGTCTTCATCAAGTGTCAGCAAAACTATTTGATTTTCTCGCTTCTCTCGTCTCGGGAGTATGAAGGGCTTCACATAGTTTCTAAACTCTGTGCGCAGATATTTTTAGAAATGTTTCCTTCATTAAATTATTCATTTTTAGATATCTGGGTGAATTATATTTCCTTCTAGGACTCTTTGTAGCAAATCAAGCTTAACAAAATGGAATCCTGAACACCACGGAATGGGAAATGCAAGTTCTTAAAGTATGAAATGCTGGTAGGTAAAATGTCTAATTCCTGATGTTTAGTTTAGTATCTCTAGACTGGAGCTGAAATCTCTCTCACAGCCTTATCAGCAGGTTTAAATGGTACGAGCAGACTCGTCGGCGTCTGTGATCATCCTTACTGTTTGAGCACGTGAACTGAGCAGCCTGCGTCATCACCGCCCTGCCATTGTTATTCCCGCGTGACTGCCTTGCTGCCCACGCTTAATGTTCATTGTCAGTGAGGAAACATCAGGAACAAGTAATAGCTTTCTGTTTCAAAACATCGTGTATTGTTACAGCCTAATGTTTTGTAACTTGAAATGTCTTTATCTGCATTATGCAAGAAATGTAACCCACCATCTTGAAAGCTAGGCACGAGCACGTTAAAAGAAAAGGATTCAGATGCAGAGAGGTTAAATGTCTTATTAAATACAATACAGATGCTGCTTAGCAGATGTAGGACGCAAGCTGGTCCACCTAAAGGGTATGAAGGGGGATAGAGGATAAGGTTGAAGATGAGGCCATCTCAGAATTGAGAGAAGGAGAGGAGGAAGTGGTTCTTACACCGTTAAACAAGGAAATTCAGGAAGGAGGAGGAGGAGGGTGGAGAGGAGGAGGGGGAGGGGAGGAGGAAAGGGCAGGACTTCAGAAGAGAATATGAATGCTAAAGATGGAGGATCAGATGCCTAACATTTGTGGGTGTGTAACACAGTGGTTATATTTGTGTTTTTAATGTACAATAGCTACCCGCACAGAAGATAATCTATAACTTTTTAATAGGAAAATAGTATAGGTTTTCATTTTTTGCCTTCATATTCAGATTAAAATTTAGTCAAGAGGTACATAGAGGAAAAAGTTAATTTCCCATCCGTCTTGTGAAACATTCTAGCAATGTATTTAGTATCTTCGGTTTTTCTAATTCAAACTAACTGCTTTACCCCATAATTAAAATATTGTTGTTTTTATGCAGGGGCATTTCATTCATAATATTTTTAAATTATTTATGAATTAAATAACATGAGGGTCATCTGTGATGTGGAATAACAGTACTTTTTAAATAACAAGTTGATTTTAAAGAGCAATGAATAAATATTTAGTTTGAGGGCGATTAAAAAATATTGGACATAAGGTATTTGGGGATTTTTTTCATGAATATGTTAGAAAGTAAAGTCAGTATAATATAATAATAATTAAAGTGTCAATTTTGGAAATAACTAATGTTAATGAAGCATATTTATGTAACTATGAAGTTCTTTGATGTACTGATTCAACACGGTGAATCCAGACCTGATTTTTTTTTTTTTATATCAAGCAAACACCATGCTGTATATTCTGACAATGAGATTTTTAAAGAAAAATGCCTTATTCCTCCAGCTACTATTCATTGTGATAACCACTCTTTATTTTAAGACTTAGTGCTTTATTCAATTTAATATGCCTTGGGGTGACAGGGATGCTAGCAAACACTCATCCGTTGCTTCAGGATTTTTTAAATTACCTGCCTGCAACTCTCAGTGCAGTTGCCTTTGGTCTCCATAGCAACATCCTTGGTGTCAATATATGTTTGAGCATATCCAGGTCACAGGGAAACCAAAAGATATTCCCAGCGATGCAATAATAAATAAAGCAAATGCAAAGTAGATGTTCAAGCATTCTTATTTATTTATTGTTAGGTTTATAGAGTATAAAAGAGAAGGAATATATTGACAAGAGCCTTTAAGATAGCTGTCGAGATCTTTCACAGGTTTACAAGCCTAGAATAAGAAAGTAGATGTCTGATTTCTGAGTTGATTATTGCATAGTGGAGCTGCCTGCTGTTGGATGGAGCTTTGCTTCCATCCTAGTAACCTGTGACGTGATGAGTTTGCAGATTCTTTGTTGTGATTGAGGTGAGAAAGTCAAAGGTAGAGGAGGTATGTGCATCTCAGGATGGGAGTCAGCTAGAGAAATATTGGGAGACCAAGGAGATGAAGTTTCTTTTCCCATCATGGAAGTTGACAATGGTACACTTCCTAAAGAGTGCCTTATTAGGACGTGGGATTCTGAGTGGGCAGGAGCCAAACAGACTTCAAGCTGTCTCTAGACCAGATGAAAGGCTCATTTACACCTTTAATCACACAGACTCTTTTTGACTTCCTTCAGATGTTTTTATTAAGGCTTGATTTCTGCACAATAAAGCACACACATTGTAACTGTGCTTAACACATTTGATCCATGAGTGTATTACCTCAAAGATGTAAAATATTATTTCCATCCTTCAAGGGAATCTACAGGTTCTCATTCCAGTCAGTATCTACCTTCCCTCAGAGGCTAGCATTTAAAAACAGTTTATTGCCATAGACAAATTTGGCCTCTTCTACAACTAATAAAGGAAACAGCCAGTGTCTAGACTTTGAGTGTGGTTTCTTCCTCTCAGCACAGCTCCGAGAGTCACCTATGCTGCTCTGTGTATGAGTTCGCTTGTCCCCTTTTATTGCTCAGTAGTATTTCACTGTACAAACACAGCAAATTTAATTTATTCTTCCCACGGATGACATTTAGGTTGTTTACAGTCCGAGGCTAATGTTCATAAAGTTGCTGAGAATGATTTGTGTACTACTATCAGTGAGGAACCATGATTCTTTTTTGGGGGTGGGAGTTAATAAAATAGCCTGAGTAAAACTGCAAGTTCATAGTGATTTTATAGCATAAACATATACTGATATGTTCACCAAATAAGACGCCACTAAACTGCATTTTAAGATGACTGTGTCATTTTGTGCTCTGAGCATCATTTACCAGGCGCTCTGAATGCTACACACTCTCATCCGTATCGGGGTGTATTATTTGTCTTCAATTTGTCTTCAATGTCTGCCTCGATGTCTTTTTGGTTTTCGTATTCATTTCTCTGATGATTGGTGATAGTATTTTTTTTGTGTTTGTTGAATATTTTTGACATTTCTATATCTTCCTTAGTGATTATGCTTTCAAACTTTCAGTGTTTATGTACTTGGTGGCTATGCTTTACAGAAGAGTCCTTTATTTTACAGACAAGGACTTTCCATAGTATGTGCAAGGTGACTGTATCCTAGTCTAAATGTGGTCCGTTCACCCTCAGTGCAGCATTTTTAATGCAGCAGATGTGTTAGTTTTGAGACATTCCAACTTGTCAGTTTTACGGTTATTGGCGGTGGCTTTAGCGTGCTGGTTAATAAACATTTAGCTAGTCCATGCTTGTGAAGACAGAATGGTATATCTTCTGGAGCATCCCCTAACAACAGACCCTCTCATTGGCCCTGTCCAATACTCAGATTTTACTTCTATTATTTACTGAGCACTTGAAATGTAGCTACTGTGGTGGATGAATTAACTCTGTATGTTTACATGGTTAAGTTTAACATTTACAGCTGTATCAAATACCCATATCAGATAATTGATTTTATTTAAATTATTTACATTACTCAAGGCATTTGTTTTTCCTCCTCCTTTGTTTATCCAGTTAATTAGCACTGTTGAACTATGCTATCAAACAATTGAACATTTGTGTATATGTCCATATCTGGGACCTCTGTTCATTGTGCCGATATGTCTGTTTTTCTATTCAGATACAACATTTTCTTGGTTACTGTAGTTTTATATTTATTTCTTAGAATTTGATGATTAAAGCATACTAGTTAAATCTCTTTTTCAGGATCAATTTCAATTTTTCAGTACTTTGAAATTTTGTATACATTTTATAAACGATTTGCCAATCTACAAAATAAAGACTTGTGGGGATTTAATTAAGAAAGTTTACATTAATATATGATTTTCAAAAAAAAAATTGGCAAGAAACACAACGTATACCTTTATATCCTTTTTTTAAGAACAGAATTCACTGTTTTATGAGCAATGAGAAGATACCATCAATATGAATATGAGTTTTACTAAAGGACAAATATTTATTGAGAATTAATTTTTCAGGTTTGTTTTCACTTCATTCTTACTATCTTCTATCAATGCTACCATTGACCGAAATATAGGAAGTCAAGACCATCAAGGCCACAGGCAGAGCTAGGGTCTCAACCTCATAGGCTCCCATTTAAACTCCTTGAAAATTTCTTTTTCACCATACATGAATTATGTGTTCTTTGTATAATTTTGATCATTATAGCTAGTTTTATTTATTTACTTTTCAGGAAAAATAATGGACTAAACCTAGTGATATTATGTTCTCAGCCTCGTTGCAATTTATTTTATGCATTACTTGACATAAATAATATATCGATATGTTTCTTGGACAAAGGCTTTCTTTAACTGCTAAGAGGACTCCCTCGTCTGTAGCAATATTGGTTAGCTCAAGTTGTATGTGGCTAAATAATAGTCAAACTGCTACTAGGTAATCTTAAAGTGAGCCTGTCACTGAGTTGGAATATAGCTCTGCTTTGCAAGTGAAGGCCAACGCCTGGAGACAGGGAACAGACTAATTTCCCTCCTTCTCAAATGCATTCATAAGTCATGCCTACTTCCAGCCTATCTTCCTCTCATCTTCATTTTTTATCTCATTCAATGTACCTATATGTCTTTGTCACTTTATCTTGGCTTGTTTTACAGTGTTGTCCATGTAGTAAATACAAAATGTTCTAACCTCATTTATTCTTGTTGCCTGATAGTATAAAAACACAGACTTTTTATTAAAGAAAAAGAGGTGAATAGACTAAAAAAACAAGAGCTTTTGCATTGATATATTTGGTATTTACTTGCTTACTTATGCATATATTAATTTTCTTTCCCTTAAGGTAATTTTATTTTATTTATGAAATTGACAAAATTGTACTTATTATTTCCAACAAATCTATTACTTTAATATTTTTGTAAGGCTTGTTATAAAATATGGATGTTTATTATGGTAATTAGATGCCTTTGAGAGGTAAAGGGAAGGAAGAATTGACGGCTTATACATATGAAGTATAAGATTTACACTTTGGTGACAACTAATGTGATTGGGTTTTTAGTCAGAAGAATCTGAAGACGAAGATCCTAAATGTAATTTTGAGATGAGAATACTCACACTTCATTATGCTTTTCTATGGGCAGCTCTGTGAGAAAAAATTGTATTGAATTTCTGGGCTCCTAATGTGTTGAATTTAGAGGGGGTTGTGGTTCTGATGTCTCAAGCAAATGCTTGAAGACAGTGTGTCAGCATAGGAAAATCATCGTCACAAGACTTTGTTGAAGATAGCTCCTGTATCAGTCTGCAATGGAGTCAAGGAAGCATTTTCATAGGTGTAAACCCTGCCAGACCTTAGCAGAGGGAACCACTATCACGGTAAGTGCCACTCTGGACAGTGGAACCCTGAGTGTCTCATCTCAGGGGATTTTATTGATACCTAAGCTCCTCAGGTGTTCTACTGATCATGAGTAATCAAACATCTTTTATATAACACCAAGACCTGCAGTCAATACAAATGCCAAGGCCTAGGAAGCTCTTCACCCAACAATACACAAAACCACCACTTTAAACAAAGCTAAAGATAAACTTCTGCATCAAGACTTCCAAGGACATCCTGACCTGAGCCTCAGTGGGGACCAAACAGATATATGTTGAGTTGTGGGTGATTGTGTAGATCACACCCATGTGTTTATTTGACCTTGGATTTGCTAGAGAATGAATGAAAGAAAGAGTCAGAGGGAGATAATGGAATTTAACTGTCAAACAATCAAGGCTTCCCCTGAAATCCAGCTGTTTCAGAAATTAAGGTTTCAGAAATTAAACCAGAGTATTCTTTTGTATTTTAAGGGGAAAAATGACATAACATGGGATCAGAACAGTATAGAAACAAAGTCTGAAAGTTATTTCACAGACTTAAAGGGTTAGAAAATACAGCATTAAATTACTTAAGACAAAAGAAGCATTTAGAGCAGTCTCCAGTATGTAGTAAGTTCTCACTAAATGTTATTTGCATTTGTTAAAAGCATCTCTAACTTTATTCCACATTTCTTCCACCCATGTATCTGTATACTATATATGTTATCCATTACATGGAAAAATTTGAATTCTGTCATGGTGTTTTAGCATCTTTTCCATATACCTACATGCAATCTTATATGATTTATTTCTCCTTAAGCACCTTTGCTCCTGATTAGTTTTATTCATTCTCACTCATACACTCATAGATTAGATTTTACCAGATGCCAATCACCTTCAACTCAAAAGATAGTTTCAAGAAAATAAAAAACAAACCACATATGGCTTTGTAAATGTATTTCTAACAAAGACATATATCTAGAAAATGCACAATTAACGGCTCATTAGCAAGGGTGGAAGCTACCCAAGTAGCAAATGAAAGAAAGATTTGAGCACACTTCAGGAAATGCAAATAAAAACCATAAGCAGACATCAGTTAGCATTCATTAAAATATCTAAAATTGGAAAAGATGTACAATACAAAGTGCTGAGGAATACATGGATCAGCTTGACCTCATATTCCATTAGTGGGAACATGAAATGCTATAATTGTTTTGAATACAATTTGGCAATTTATTAAAAAGTTTAACGTATAGCCAGTCATTTCTCCCTTATGCTTTCCCCCTGAGAAATCCATAAATGGTAAATGCACATATCACCCAATATTACATATGACTATTCATAATAACTTTGAAAAAATAAAAGGAAAACAGCAGAAGCAGCTATAAAGTCCATCCACTATGAATAGAATATTCTATTGTGGTTCATCCAGCTATTTCCCATTGCAGTGATAATCCATCCTTTATAATTTGAAAAACACAGGTTCATACATCTGGATCAGAGCAATTAAAGAGCGGGATGTTCCCTTGCATGGTGTGCTTTGCTGCCTGGTGAGTGGTTACGCTAGGCCCAAATGCTCACATTGCATCTCTCATTAATAATTGCTCACTTCTTGATCCGTAACAGCTAACTGCCAGTTTGGGACCACTGTTGCAAATCTGTTTACTAAGTTGAGGGCTGATAACCATAACAAGCCTACTTGTTTGTTTCTTTGTTTCTTCTTTCCAACCCTAGAATTAGGAGATAAATGTGAGACACTTAAAGGAAAGAGATCACTCACCATGTGCTCTGCTGGTGGCTGTGTGGCCACAGGTAACTGGGCTGTCTTTCTGGGCTGCATATATGGGATAAATTGGGCTCAGATTAGCAGGAAATTATGTGTATTTATCTTTAAAGAAAGGATTTTTCTATAAAATAAGAGATTGTTTCTTGAATACAGGACGAAATCTGAAGAATGTCAGAGTCCTAAATAACTCTGAAACAAAAGAATAGCTTTTCAGAAAACACAGTGACAAGTGCCGAGAGGCCAGCTTATTTTCCCAGCATGGCCCTGGGGGCTGTGTCTTGTCCAGCATGCCTGGTGGAATCAAGAGCCTCTGGCGTTTTTCATCACTATGGTGGGGTCCACTATCTGCCAAAACCCAGCTCCTTCATTCACTTCTAACCTGTTAGAACAGAACTGTTCTGAGAATTTGATGAAAATTAGTCACTTGTTAGCAAAAAATTTATACAGGCACATTTATAATCTTACATGTAACTTCAGGGACTGCTCTTCTTCACACTCTCATGATAAGTACACTGTTTTAGGTAGTCGTAGGATGGTACCTCATCAGGCTAATAATCAGTCTAATTACAGGGAATTATTGCAATACATTTGATTCTTGTGGTTGAGGCAATAAGTTACTATTAACTTGGTGTCTCACAGTATGATAAATTTATTCTCAGTTCTAGAGGTCAGAAGTCTGGAATTAGCATCACTAGCTTGATAGGTATTGCAGAGTCACACATCTTCTGGAGCCTCCAAGTGAGAATCAATGCCTTGCTCATTCTGACTTCTGGTAGTCACTGGTATTCCTGACCCATGACTGCCCCACTGAGGTCAATTCTGAGGTCAGAGTGCCTCATTTTTTCATATTTATGCTGTGTCTTCTTAAACTTGGACATTGTGATTCTATCCAGGGCCCAGGACCCATAGGCACCAACCAGAGTAATCTCATATGAAAATCTTTACTCACTCTGCCGAATCTTTTCTATTATAAGACAGAATCTATTGGCCCTAAGGTTATCAGTGGGTGGTCAATATTCAGTGCACTACACCAGGAAGTATTTATAAAATCAGCAAGCTTCAGTAGGAGATCCATATGGGGTAGGCAGCTAGGATAAAAGTTTCTGATTCTACACTTAGGCCTGAATGGATATTAGGTTTTCTTCCTATATTCTGGAATGAGAGTTACACAGAGAAGGCTTTTTTTGTAACAAATGGTCCCTTGTTTTAAGGAATACCACTAGCTTGAGACAGATGCAGAAGGAGCCCGTGAAATAAATACTGTGACCTCAAGATCTTCCTTCTTTTTAGTCTGCCACCAATCAAACCCAAGAGGGAGCCCATGGAAACAGGTGCCTCTTGATAGAGTCCATGGAAGTCAGCTGTAGAAGGTAGACAATAGGGTAGACAAGGGTGGAACATAGTTCAGGAGGCACACATGGAAGGTTCAGTAATTAGCTTTCAGTGAGATTAATAAATGGGAAATTTTAGTCAACTTTTATTTTTATATAAATCTCAGCTTTGAGTATCTTTGTACAAAAAGAGCCATTTATCTACCTTGATATGTAGAGGTAGTCTGATGAGGTAGTCATGAGGTGATGAGGAGTGTAAGGGATTTCTGTCTCTTATTTCCTGTTGTAGCCAGCAGATCAGTTTCTCCAATATGGCGTGATAAATATTGATTAAATAAATGAAACTAAACCATTGTTTTCCAGTGTCTAAGGTTTCCCTCAACACCATTTCATACCTAACATAGGGTAGCTGTGTGCCTTCATGTCTTCTTTGATCAGCAAAGCTAGAATTTCTCCATGAGACTTTTCTATTCTGCCCTTCAAATTCTGTGCTTTGGTACTGCTCCAATCCCCGGCCACATTTACTTTACTGTTGCATGTCAGACTCTAGTGCCATTGAGGAAAAGTGGTGTGTTCAGGCTACGTGAAGGTATGTACTTTTAGAATCAACTCAGTGAGGGAAAGCTTTGAAGGAAGCAGTGAGGATATTGTCAACATAAATATTTAGTAACTGTCTTCCTTTTGAAATTTCTGGAGGGAGTGACTCTGGGACTTGGGCTGTCAGTCTCTAAGCAGGGGTGCCTGAAGCAGACTCCTGTTCCTGGTACTGAAAGGGAATGGTGTAGTAGTAGATGTGGATGTATATGTAGATGTTAATTCACCCAGATGTAGACCTTGGTTTAGGGCAGAGGGCAGCTTATTCTTTTGTCTAATTAAATCACCAGTTCTAATCTGGAGCCCTGGGGCCCTAGAGCATTTTGTCCTCTTTGTACCTCCTATGTAACTCTCCTTAACTGAGCTGAGAGTCTGCCTTTTCTCATGACAGTTGGACATGTCCTTACTCTGCTAACTCTTCCTCTGATTTTGTCTGCCATTTTATCTGACTTTGTCTGCCATTCACTCTGACTGATCTCAGACATTATTTCCTGTGCGACACTAACTCCTGAGTTCTGCTTCACTGTTTCCCTCCCCACCATCACCCCAGGGACTAAAGGCGTGGACTACCATTGACTTCTGAATACTAGGATTAAAGTTATTTGCTACCATTGTTTTGGATACTGGATTAAAGATATGTCTACATTCTATCCAGACCATACAGACCTCTGAATGTAGCCTCTGGAATTTAGACCCTACCTTAAACACAGGGCTATCCCTCTATAAATGTAATCACTATTGGAGGCAAAGGGCTGCAAAGCTTACCACAGCAGATAAAGTAGGCTATCTGCCTCCTCTCAGTAAGCATTTAGTTCCTGAAGGCAGTTATGAGGCAGAAAAGGTGGTTGGGTCCCACAGGGTATGTATGATGCTGCCACATCCTTCTACATATTGGAAGATCAGAGATTAACCACTTCCATCATCCACTTTAATTTCCCAGGGGCTACAGTCTTAGATTTAGAAGAAAAGGAACCCTTTTCAGGACTTGCTACTTTCACATGAAGATAACAGTCTTCAGGACAACAGACATTTTATGACCCAACTCCTTTCTATCTTTTCAGTCATCATTGTCTCCCTTTTCCTCCTCCTTTTTCTCCATTCTCTCCTCCTCCTTCTCTATCTTTTCTTTCTTCTCCCTCTTTCTCATCTTCCTCTTTCTCCTTCTTCTATTTTAATCCAAAAATCTTTATACTCTTAAAATAAGTTCAGGGATTTTTTTCTTGTCATTTCAGTTCATGTGATTATTTTTGTGTTGCCTAACATTACTGCCTCAGACAGGGACTTTGGATCTTATCTGTTCTTCACAAGCCCAGGTAGTAAAGGTGTGGTTTCCAGCTTGTTTCTATTGGAAAGTTATGAAGCCCTGAGGAGGTGAGTTAGGGCAAGGTCTTTCGGCCACTGGAGGCATACCTTAAAGTGTGAGAGAGGCACTATAACACTTGCCTTTCCTCCTTTTCGCTCCTTGACCATGAGGTGAGTAGCTTTCTTCTGCCACATGTTCCCACCAGGCTTTGGTGCTTTACCATGAGCTCAGAAGCAATGTGATTAAATTGAGTCAAAGTAGAACTTTTCTCTTTATAACTTTACTATCTCATGTGTTACTGTAGTAACAGGAAGCTGACTATAACAGATGCTCTAATAACCAGGTTTGTCCCATTTTATTTCTTGCTCAAAATTTTTCTACCTTGATATTTTACTAAGTATTTTATAGCAATAGGCATATCCATCCTCAGGGATATTCATCTGAACTTTACCCAACATTTAACTTCTTCCCTGTATGCTGGGTATGCTGTAATTCTCTGAGGCTAGCCATATTTTGATTTTGAATATTATCCATGACTGAATCTCCTACTTGAATTTATTCCTGATCATTTCTGAATACCAACCTGTGGTGGTTTGAATGAGAATGGGCCCAATGGGATTATATGGTTGAACACATGGTTTCCAGTTGGTGAAACCATTTGGAGAGGATTAATGAAACTGTACGGCTTTGATGGAGGAAGTGTGTTACTAGGAGTGGACTTTAAGGTTTGAAAAGATTTCCATACCATTTCCAGTGCACTCTATGCCTTGTGGTTGTGGATCAACCACATATATTTATTCTCCTGGTCATCATGGACTCTACACTTCCAAATCTATAAGCCAATTAAATGCTTTCTTTTTTAAGTAGCATTTGTCATGGTATTTTATTCTAGCAATAGAAAAATAACTAAGATACAGCCCTTATCTGCTCCCAAATGAGAAAATGAGAAAAGTGAATCCATTAGCAGCACTAAAATGGTGCAGGAAGGGTAGTCATCATTCCCAGAAGAGCGTTTTGGCTGGGCTTATGATACTGAGTTTTGGATGGTAAAAGGACCAAGTTAGTATTAAGCTTACTTTTTAAACTTAAAGAATGCTTTCTTTCAAACAGCAGAATGGTTGAGATGCATTAGATTTTCCTTTAATAGAAAAGTGGTTTTGTAGATGAATTCTGGGTGGCAAATGCTACTCAGAGGTTAACCCAATTAGGCCTCTAATGTGGCCTTGACATCATGTGTCACCACTGATTCAAGAAGAGCATTTGGTGCCTTGCATATAAAACACATGCATCAATTGCTAAACTGGAATTGATGTCCATTTTGGGGGGTATTTTTAAAGTCAGTAATTGTTATAAATATCTTAAGAAAGTCCCTTTTTCCACAGGAAAAATAAACGTACATGCCCATACACATATAAAATCCACATTCTGTTTTAGAGATGTTAGTCATCTAAGGAGAAAGTGTTTAGAAGCTGGGTATTGAAGATATCAACTCTTGTTTATAGGCCAGAGAAGGATTCTCTTTATAGAATATTCTCTTAGTTTTAGAATTTTATAACTGGGCTTGCACTCCTTCAGTAAATGTTCTTATATCTCTTATTTTCATCTTTACCTATATAGTATCTCCTAGGCATTCTGTAGCAGAGATTTGGATTATGTGAGTCACATTTACCCAGTGTTTCTCACTATGCCTAACTCTGCAAAAGGGCATTAGGTATGTCCTCATGAGACAGGCATTGCACAAGTGACAGAACTAACTCAGTTTATGGTTATATTTTTGTAGCTCTAAAAATCCCAAATCCCTGTGGATTTTTAAGATCTTAAGTGTCCGCGTGTATAGACACACACATCACTTACTACGCCTATGCTTTAAGATGTATCTATCTGAATAGAAATACTTTGAATTCATTTATTCTGTCTCACATGCTCCATTAAAGTATATTAGAGAGTAATTATATTCATGTCATAGCTTGGGCAATTAAAATATTGATTATATAGAGAATTTCCCAATAAGACATGGAAAGTCTGTGATGGCTAAAATTAAGGCTCTGCTTTCTGAGATTTATCACATTATCACAGAATTATCATATTAAAAAATCAGAATTGGTAGCTCTGATGTAGGTCTTATGATCCCTTACCATCCAGTCTGTTCCCCAGGATTCAGTACCCCATAACCCCCAACCATTTACACCCTTTGAACAGAGGGCGTTTTTGCAATGCCTCTATGATACCCCATCGAAAGGAACACTCCACAGATGGCCTATGATCGTTTAGTCTGTCATGGAAGTTTCAAATCCCTTTGGTTTGCTCATAGTTTTTCCCTTCCTTTGTTCCCCAGGAGCATAGCCATGTTCTTCAGTTTTTCCATCAGTGACAAATGCTTCATCTCTGCCGAGTGTTTCAGATCCGTTGTTCTTGTATCTTTGACAACTATTGTAACCATCCTACTCCACATGCACTTGGTTCGTGTTTTACATGCATCTATAATTCTGTAAGATCTCTTATGTTAATGTGCTACAATAACACTACCTGCAATTCTAGATGACACCCATACCAATAACTGAGTACTGATATTTTATCACGCACAGCAGTACAGTTGAGGAATTGTTGGTTGGATGTCTGTTTTCAAAGTATAATCAAGAGCCTTGGTTCCTCTATCATTAAATGCACTGGCTCCCAAGGTAGCTTATGGGCTTCTCCACTTGGGTCAGCCCAGAAGGGAAAAGATTGGTGGACTTTTAGGTATAGATATATTGCCTGCAATCCATCTCTTTTCCTCAGTATTAAAGCAGAAAGGCTCATAAAGAATTCCTTCTTAACCATCACTTCTCCATTCACTATGGATACTGGGCTTCAGCTCCACTTAATACTGGTTTGCTTTTGAAGTTCAGGGCTTCTTCAGAAAATATCTGGTAGCAGGAGAAACTTTCATTCAAGACTAGTATTTACATAGAAATATATTCATCAAATATTGCTTCATATTTTCTTTGTGAAGTCCTCTACTAAACTCCTTTGAAAAGTGTCTTCTGTTAAGAGAGAAAACACACACACACACACACACACACACACACACACACACACACACAGAGTCAAGTCCAAATCAATAAACTAAACCAGATCAAGAAATAAAAAATAGCACAAAATTTTATGCTTTTTGTTTTGAGCTTGTGTGATGTATTTACATGTGGTATATGTGCATGGAAATGGATGTGGTCGTGTGCTCATGTGGCGGCCAGAGGAGGGCATCAATGTCTTTGCTCTCTCATCCTCCATCTTCCTACCTTCAGATAGGGTCTCACAGCTGCTCAACTGAAAATTTTCATGCCAGTATGAATGACAACCCCCTCTGAAAGCTACATAGAGTCTCTCCTTCAGCTCACTCCCCATCTGTTATGTACCCTAGGCCAGTTGTTCTCAACTTGCAAAGGGGTTGCAATCCTTTTGTAGGTCAACAACCCATTCACAGGGGTGGCCTAAGACCATCTGCGTATCAGATATTTACACGATTCATAACAGTAGCAAAATTACAGTTGTGAAGTAGCAGTGAAAATAATTTTGTGTTTCTGGATCACCACAACATGAGGAATTGTATTAAAGAGTTGCAGCATTAGAAAGGCTGAGAACCACTGCTCTAGGGCCTTTTGAGAACTTATGCAGATGGGGTAAGATTACATTTCCCTCCTTGGGGGAGGGAACTGAAGTCTGATGACTCTCTTATCAGTTCTTCTCGTAGGCAATATTAATAGACTGGATCTTGAGAGGGTCTCATGCAGATAATACAGCTGCTCTGCTTTCAAATGCTAATCTGTTTCACAACAGAGTCAGAGGAAAACAAAACAAAACAAAAAAACTACTTGAGCTCAAAGAGGCCATAAATGATTCTGACACCAGTCAGAGAAGAGCCATATTTATTGCATTTATGTAGGGGAGATACAGGGAAGGGCATTTCAAAAACAAATAGACAGTGTTTGTAGGTCTTGATGATGTGAAAAAGCTGAGCAAGTTAAAGGCGCGGCCACAGCGTCTGGGCCAAGGGACACATATACAAGTCTTTCATGTCAAGTCACAATCTGGATTTATTCCTACTGTCTGGAACCTAGAATCACCCCTGAGTTCTAGAAATAGAATGCCAGGGCTCAAATGAGTTTTGCTATTCATTTAAACTTTTCACATTTGCACTTAATAATTTGTACAACCCCCTTGATGATCACTACTAACTTGTAGTGTAACTTTGCCATTGAAAAGCCCAAGCAAAATTATGTCATATTCTCTTGTACCGTTTATAGCTACAAGCAAGAACTGTTATTGTTTATGTCATTCATTTGAAATTATGCTACCCAGGTGAGACCCTGTGTAGTGTAGTTATGAAGTCTTAGATCATTCATTGATTTTAAACATTTGTTTTTCTGTCCTTTCTCTGTCAATGTTTTGTCTTTCTAACATTTTATTAGACTATATAAATTGATCAAAAATATGGGTTTCAATATGACATTTTCAAATGTGTACATGATCTACTTTGATCATCCATATTAAGCCCCCATTACTCTCTCTCAGCATTTTAAGTCTTGAATTTCACAATGCGAAGCATGATACTCAGGCCTAATGTTCACCAAAATATATTTTGATATGCTAATTGCAGTTCAAAATAATTGGCGTTGGCCACATTAGTAGCTAAAACTAGTGTTAGGAATTTGTTGATCTGTTAGAAAACAAACATTGAGTTAATTAAGAATTTACATTATTAACAAGAACTCATTTATTGTGTCAGGGTCTTGAGTCAAAGTAAACAATTTCCCTACATCGTCATAGATCTGTTAGGGTAAACCATCAGGTTCCCTAAGACTCGAAGGCAGAAGAGAGTAATAATAGAACAATAAAATGAAATATCCATGGAGACGAGATGCAGGCAAAATGCAGAAGTACAAACAGCTTTCTCAGACTGAGAAATCAGAAAGCGAGTTTTAAAGTCCTATACCTTAAAGAAAGTGTTCCAATAGCTAGTGGTCAATGCAGGGGAATCCTGGTGACTCTAAACTCTGATCTAAGGAAAGTTGCCAGGAGGAGACTGACAGGTGGGCATGGGTGGGACACAGGACTGGAATGGCTAATGGCAAAGTTTTATGGTGGGGACCCGATAGAGTATTTTGCTAGAGGAGACGAGCTTCAAAAGTTGCTCTAGAAGACCTGCCGTTTTTCTTATGCCTCTTCTAGTACACTGCAGAATTTGCCACAGGGCTGGAGTGTAGAACCAAGTCTGCTGGGGGTTCCCAGGCTTCTTGGCAGTGAGGTTTGAGGTAGGTGAGTCACCAACCAGTCACAGCAAGCATAGAAGATGAAGAAATGTCTGCATAGAAGATGAAGAAATGGTGGGAGTTCCTGATAATTTGTGGGACCAAGCTTACAGAGTTCAAAGACAGGATCTTTGTGAGACAGGCTGGTGAAATAAAACATGCATGTTTTCATGACAGATGTCTCATTTCAACTTTCAAATTCTCAATCAGTCTCCTTCCATCCTTTGTCTCTGTATAAGTAAGTGGCATTTAAATAATATTTTCTCAATTGAATTGCCTATAGTCATTGTCTCAATCCTCTGCCACTTCCTTGGTAGCTCATTACAATTTGGCTTCTATTAGTATGAAACTTCAATTTGTAAGTGACTACCAGCTTCCAAATTGTCAAATTCAAGAACTAAATGACATTCTGTTTTGACATAATATTCTTGCCTTTCTTATATCTTGTGTCCTCTCCTCTTCTGTATGTCTTCCTGCCCTCCCCTCCCTCCCTCCCCTCCTCTCCCCCTTTTTCTCTCCCTCTCTTTTTTCCCTCTCTCTCTCTCTCTCTCTCTCTCCTTCCTTCTTTCTTTCTTTCTTTCTTTCTTTCTTTCTTTCTTTCTTTCTTTCTTTCTCTCTCTCTCTTTCTCTCTCTTTCTCTCTTTCTCTCTTTCTCTCTTTCTCTCTTTCTCTCTTTCTCTCTTTCTCTCTTTCTCTCTTTCTCTCTTCTCTCTCTTTCTCTCTTTCTCTCTTTCTCTCTTTCTCTTTCTTTCTTTCTTTCTTTCTTTCTTTCTTTCTTTCTTTCTTTCTTTCTTTCTTTCTTTCTATCTTGTTTTTCTTGTACATTTGAAGTCTCCTCTGACTGTCTGCACATCCTCCCAGGGTGATCAAGACCAAGTCCTAGAGATTTTTCCATTCCTTGCTACATTCCTTCAACTCCTGAGCTGACCTTTGAGCCCAGAGGTTCTGAAGAGTTTAGATGTGTTCCAGTTTGTCCGCATGTCTGGCGTATCTTTTGGAGGCTTAATCTGCCCATTCACACTCAGCATTCTTTCCTTTAAAGCTGTTCAGTCTGTACTGTCTTACTCTGCAATATCACAACCATGTAGTCAGCCGTACATGCTACAAGTATGTTGACCAGGCAACCCTTTCTCTTCCCTTGTTTTTCTTTTGTTAGCTCTTCAACAGACACATTAAGTTTCAATGCATTTACTTTCTAAATATTGTTGGAGTTTGCTTACTCTCATCTACCTCTTTTAATACTGATCAATTGCTAGTGGATTCATCTCTCTTATTCTCTCTCTGAGAGTTCTGCTTATTGCCCATGTACAAGACTAGGGACTGGCCAAATAAACAATTTATGGAATTATTTGATAGTCCTTTCTCTCTATTTAACTTACTCTCTTTTCACCACTCTCTTGAGACAGGGTCTCATGGATAGCAGGCTGTCTTCAAACTTGCAATATGCTCCTTCTGTTTCCCTTTTCCCAGTGTTGAGGTTACAGTTGGTTACAATTACACTTTCTTTATGAGGTGCTGCGGACCAAGCCCAGGGCCTTGTGCATGTTAGGTGAGAATTCTATCTTCTGAGCTACACATCTCTAGTTCAGACTTACATAATTTCTCTCTTGAAGAGTCATAGTAGTTTTAACTAGCTTCCCTTTACCTATCCTATTCCTTCTAATTTCAGAGCACTGTTGCTAAATCATCTTTCTGAAGGACCGTTCATTCTCACACACCACTCTGCTTCCAATTATCCAGGACAAAGGTCAGGTTTCTCAGAAAGTACATGAGTCCCTTCTTGTCATTTCTGCATTAATCGCTTGTCTCGTATTTATTGCAGTGTCTCATCCTTGACTCATTTCTCCAGCTGCAGAAATGCCACAAGAACACCAGCGATTTGAGCACGATGTCTCCTCTCTTACATCTCCTTCTCCAGTCCCTCACCTCTTACCTCCCTCACCTTGCCCTATCCCTATTCACTTTTTTGCAGAAAAGAAATATTTATTGAGCTATGTTATTTATCTAAAGGAGTGTTCCTTATCCACACAGCCTGTTTCCACAGCCCTACACATATTCTTCTGGAAGCAATCGGTAATCAAATCTCTGATTAGATTTTAGATAGCTTTGGGGCAGAAGCCTCATCCCTATTAAAACAGTATCTATCCTAGGAGGTACTCAGCATTTTTACAGACTGCATTAATGCTTGCTACCTCCTCAGACTGAAGGTAATAGAGCATCCCACCCCCTACCCTTGGCTTGGGAACTGTGAGTGGACTTCAGGGACGAGCTCCTGAAACAAAAAGACTGATTTTTGCACGACTTAACCACTCAGCTTTTGGCTTCAGGTCCTTCTAGCCTCTGCAGTATGTAAGAGAAATGACCTACATTCAGAATCACTTTATAATTCAAGAAGGAAATTTAAATGCACACTATGAGAAGAACTCGTATCAGTTCAGGCAAACATCAGTTTTCAGAAACCGAGATAATAAAATATGAAGGATTGAAGAAGCAAAAACTGCTGACAACAACAGTTCAGAAGTAGGACAGTTTAGACAAAGCTACTTGGAGGAAAAGGGCATTCTCTCACTGGAGTTGTCTGTCTTTCCATTTCTTCTTACCTTGAAATGGTACTTCTCCCTCTCCCACCTTCTTCCAAACCATCCTGTATCCCCCAACTTGCTCTCTTTCAGATTCATCGTTTCTCTTTTTCTTTAATTATTAACTACACACACACACACACACACACACACACACACACACACACGCATGCACTCACATATATGTATAATATTCCTAAATTCATAAACACAACCTGTTCAGTCTGTATAATGCTACTCGTATGTGTATGCTTTCATGGCTGACCATTTGGTAGTGAATATCCAATTGGTGTGCTCTTCCCAGGCACTTTGGACACAGAGCCCAGAGGTTCCTGAGGTGAAACTGACCTGAAAACCTCTTTCCTGAGAGCTACTAGCTTTCATGATACCAGAAGCATCATGCCAGGCTTCTAAAGGAGGGAAGCAACCAATAGTTTTACCCATCTATGATGCCTTCGAACAAGTAACAAGTAACATTATAACAATGTATATGCATATATCTCTAGTATTACATATAATATAGATTAATATATATTGTTAATATATGCAATACAATATATTATTAATATAGTATAATAATAGGTAATATGTGTTATAAATATATATGCTTAAAGAAAAAAGAGGCCATAAATCTAAAAGAGAGTAAGGGAGCAAATGGGAGTTTTTGGAGGGAAGAAAGGGGGCAAAAAGTACCATTTCCAGATAAGAAGCTAGGAGAAATGACAGCAATGATCAGTATGGCATGATAACCCTATGTGTGTAGTAGAGGCATGCATACCTTGGTGGTAACCAACAACTCTCTAATTGTTTTAAAGACCCGGTCAACAGTAAGAAAATCATACCTGGCACTGAAAAAGGTACTTATTAATCTTATGACCACAGAAGGATGCTGCTGGGCTATTCACTTGTCTTGAGTTGTTCTGCTCTTTGCATACTACAGTCACAACAGCGCTTTGAAGCACTAGCAGAAGACAATAAACTCATTCCATGCCTCACGTGGTTTATTAGTTATTTTTGCAATGATATTACAAAATATCTGACAGAAACAACTTGAGGAAAGATCCTAACACATTTTTAGAGGATTCAGTTTGTAGTTGTTTGGTTCTGTGGGGATGTTTCAGATTCATGACATAGCAAGTGAGAATTACTATTAGGTTAAATTACACTTTGGAAATGAGTATTCTAAACATGTAATATGAACTCACTGTAGACACAGGACATGTTTTGAGCCAAATGACATAATATGCAAAAATGACTTAATACGTGCAAGTGCCAAGTGAAGCTCTTTTCTGTGGCTCTGCTCCTCTGAAGCAATTGGTCCTTGAGGGTCTCTTTATCCCTGTCAAGCTTCAGTTTGTGTTCTTCTGTTTGACATCCTCTCTTCAGCAGAAGTCCAGGTGGAAACACAGGTGTGTAAATTTTCTCTGGTGTCCACTAATCTTCAAGTGGGCACTAAGCCCAAAGCTGACAGAGTCACTAGCTAATATCCACTAGTGCATTCCATTTTAGTCTATATTTTAATCTAGAATTCATTCAGGTATTACTGAAGAAAAATTAAAAAAATTAGAGTAACCAACTAACCAACCAACCAGACAAACCATCAACCAAACAATTGTCTTAATGAAAAGCTGACATCATAGCAGTACAGCCTTTCAGACCAAGCTTTGAGGGTTCAGATATGATTAAGTGTTTCAGTTACAGTATCTGTTTTTAATAACTTTAAAAATAGTTATCTTTGTGTTTTTAAATCAACATTTAATGTAGAAATGCCAAACAAAGCTTGTTAGCTTTTTCCTTTTCCTTTTTTTTTTTCTTTTTCTTTTGGTTAAAAAAATAGTGATAACTTGTGTGCTGTAGAAATAAATGAATATAATAATTAAGCCAGGCTGTTTAGTACTTTACATGTTAAAGTGATTTTTACCACAAATGGATGGTACATCATGCCTGTTGTTCAGGTGATAAGCCTGAGCCTCAGAGAAGCTCAGAAATATCTTTTCTTTTTCTTTTTCTTTTTCTTTTTCTTTTTCTTTTTCTTTTTCTTCTTTTTCTTTTTCTTTTAGCTGGGATTCTGATATGTAGATCAGTCTGGCCTTGAACTCAAGTGCAGTCTTTTCACCTCAGTCCCAAGTGCTGGGACCATAGATATGTGGCCTCGTGCTTAGAAGAAATATCTGCAAACTTTCTGGAAAAACCAAGGCAATAGGTAACCTGGGACAGGTCTGTTGCTAGTAACCACCGTTAAGGAAACAAAATGAGAGAGTCCTTTCCTGATTTGTCTAAGACATTGAAGCCGGAATCCTCCTTCCATTTTATTGTGACCAGTGATGGGTGCAAAGTGAACTTCTTTATACCTTGTACTCTTCAGTGTAGTTGAAGGTTTTCTTCTGAAGACCTTTCTAGGCACAGATGTCTCTGTAGAAAGATGGTCATCGAGGCTAAAGTTCAACAATAATTTCCTGGAAGAGGGCTCACCTGGAGAGACAGGCAGCACTCTGAGGAAGGGGCTCCGGATTCCTGATCTCTGATTCGGGATACCTACCTTGATTCATAGTCAGTGACTTACTCTCTCTGATAATCTTACCACAGTGAAGATTCTACCCAGGGTGTAGGTTCTGAGGAATACAGAAATGTGCTCAGAAGCCAGACATTCACTACCGTTTCCTGAACCTCAGATCCTTCATTTGTAAAATGGGGATGCTGGACTATATGATTTTTGAATAACACCAGAAATTTTACATATACCATGGCCTTAAGACAAATAAGGTTCTGCTCAAATGATCTCTATGTCAGCAACACTGGCCAGCATTAAAATAAAAGCTTGGCCAATATTGTTTCATCAAATCTCATTAACATGAAACAAAATCCAGAGCAAGGAGCTCTCGAATCGCAGCAGGCTTCTGAGCAGGGAGGCATAACTTGCTTCTTAGCAACCACTCAGGCTGCAGAGTTGTAAATGGATAACTGCAGGGCATCCAGCAGCTCCAAAAGGAGCCTTTGTGAGGCAGTTCGGTCTTTTCTGCCAAAGGGAGGCCTTTGGGATACAGCTAGGCATTGCTGCTTACACAGTGTAGCAGAGTTTAGGGTGTGGTCTAAAAACCGCTGCAGTATGCATTGAAATGTGACGTCCTTTAAAAACAATTCTTTTGTGTGTGTTTGTGTTGCATGATCATAAGTGCATGCACGTGAATGTCTGCACAAATGGATGGAGGAAAATGTTGAGTCGCTTCCTTAAGCCCCCTTCACCCTGTTTTTTGAGTCAAGATCTATCGTTGAACCCGGAGCTTACCAGTTTGGCAAGAATAGCTTGCCAGTGAGCTCCAGGGATCCTTTTGTCACTGCCTCCTCAGTATTAGGGTTACAGGAGTGGACTCCACCTGTCTTTTAATGTGGGAGCTGGGGATCCGAACCACAGGTCCTTGTGCTTGTGTGGCAATCACTTTGCCCACTGAACTGTCTCCCTAGCTCCCATGCTATGCTTTTTAGAGGAAGATTTTCTACAGCAAAGACAGACATAGCTGCTGTCAATAGCCTCAGTTTTCCACAAATATTCACATGCATGATCTTAATTTTCAATCAGAAAGCATTCATATATAACAACAGCCATCATCTGAGCCCAATGATATATAATATGTATCACTTCATAAATCATAAATTTATGCAGAAAATTGTTTAATTTAATTTCTCAAAAATGAAACATATATTAATTTATATACCACATATCATCTTCCAGTCTCACAGGGGCATCGTATTCAGATATCAGATGAAGGGATATTCCTGCTCTCGGAACCCTTCTGGTTATTGAATTTATTTAAGACTACTTTCACGTACTCATCCTGATTTTATTCTGAGCTAATATTACTGACCCAAATATTTCCAAGTGACAGATTGTTCTGTCTCAGACATGAAATGTAAATTGCTTTCCCTGACTGTCTGAGTTGAGAGTCACATAAAATCTCTTCTGGAACTCTGATTAAGACTACAGTTGCCATCCATCTCTGACTCCTGCAGAGTGCACTTTGCCTTTCATTTGACCTCTAGTCCTCATTAGAGTCAGACTTACATTTTCTTCTCAGTATGGTAAGCAGTGCCTTTAATTCATGAACAACTGCGTATTACAATCGGACCACAACGGCCACAGTAAGAAGAGGATTTTCAGAGTTACCCTTCTCTCTGACAGTGGAAAGTATTTCTCTAGAGTTTTGGAGTGGTAATAGGAGGAACGTCAGTCTCTAGCACAACAAGAAATGCACCAATGGAAGAAAACCTTGTCTTTGTTAATTTTCTTTCTCCAGATCTACTCAGAAAATGACTCTGGTAAGAGATAGGAATTCTCTACAAAGACATGAGTGTCATTATTTTTCAACCATTGACAAACTTAAAGTCACAACAGTGTGTGCGTGTGTTTATGTGTATGTGTATGTGCATGTGTGTGTATGTGTGAATGTGTGTATATGTGTGCATGTGTGTGTATATGTGTGTATGCATGTGTGTGTGTGTGTTTTACTATTGTGTGAGAGTTTTGCAGGCAACCTCTGCAACTTCAGGCACATAAAAGTCCTCAGAGGCACCTCACATGATTAGCTAAGAGGCTAGGCTTTGGAACCTATTGATCGAAGTACAGTTTGACTTGTTTAGAAAATCTACTTAATCTGTTTGTTCTCTGGATTTCCTTTTTTAAAATGATGCTGTATAATTGCTACTTACTGAAATTGTGTGGGTTGAGTGAAATGGGGACTATAAAGTACCACAGACAGCATCTGATCTAAGATAAAGTAGTTCATTAAATGGTGCAATAGTATTATTAAAAATAATGAACGACTGAAACCTTTTTTCTAGGATGATTCTCTATGAAACTCTTATACCAACATCTCAGGTACTAATACTAATACTACTAATCATATAGGAATATTGATTAAGAGTTACTGGAAACAGTGAGGATTTAAAAGCATGACAAGATAACAGAAATATGGTGGTGGGTGAAGGTTATTTAAGCAGTGTCTAAGTAGGAATTTTTTCTTTTCCCCAATGTAGGTGCCAGCATCCACACCCCATTCTCCCCTTAAGCTATGCATACTGCAGCATTAACTATAAGACATTGCTAGAGAGACATTCGAGGATGACAATGGTGCTTGGTGTTAACGTAGGTAGAGTAATGAAGAACGAGACACAATGACTTAATGCTAGGCATAATTAAAGAAAAAAGCAAAGCCGTTTTTCCAGAAGCAAAGGAGCTCTGATTCAATGTAATAGGCCAGTGAGGATCATCTCAGGACATGGATCCTCACGGAATGAGAGAGGAGATAAAAGCAATGACTCAGAATAAAAGATATAAGATGAACCAGTCCACAAGTTTCAGAGTTTGTAAAAAGTAGATATGAACTGTCACCGATGAGTGGAAAATTAAAAAAAAAATTCTGCTCAAACCATAATGTAGATTAAATTTTTCTCAAGTGATTATTTTCTGTATTTCAAAATCTCAAATAGGAAATTTTGTAGTCTCTTGACTGAGAAATATCCTTTAACTCTTCTTTGAGTCAATGTCCCTTTCCAGTTGGAGAAACACTGCTTTCATAGTCATATTCCAGGACAGTATGTCCTATGAAACACATTGTAAGTTGAAAACGTGGTAAATCAAACATGCATGCAGCACACCTAACCCACTAACTTTGCACACAGTCCCTTAGAGCATAGATGGTTTCCCCTGTGACTCAGTGGCTGATGAAAAGCTGTAACTCAGGGCTGCTGCCCAGCACCCCGACAAGTGTTAGAATATGGGCTTATTTAATAGGAACAATTTTGCACCTTGGTAAGATTAAAAAATAAAATGAAACAAAACAACCTTAAGTTGAACCACTCTGGGTTGGGTATCAATTGTTCTTAGGAGGCCACACTGAAACCACAGGAAAACTGAGTGTCCCCCTCACCCCAGGGCCCAGCCTGTCTCTCCCATAAAAAAGTTCCAGTTGACAATTTGGTGTTCTACTTATTTTCTTTGCTAAATATGTGGAGCAGTGATCTAGGTAGTTCTGTATTTCATCACCTATAATGGTATCAAACTGTACTATCATAGCATCGGAGTGGCATCTCCATCCTTATGCAATTGTGTTTCATGTTCCAAAGCTGTGTTGGATGTAAGTAGATGGTTCAGTTGGTAAAGTGCTTGATATGAAAGGATGGGGATTCAATCCCTTCAATTCAACCCCCACACCTATGTAACAACCAGGGGCAGTGACCAGTACCTGTGGCTGTTGTGGAAGTTTATTTTTAGTTGTGTTTAAAAGAATTATTTTTGTGCACTGTTGGAAAAAGGGATGCACAGGCCTTGGCGTTTTGTATTGTCTTCAGGTGTTGGATTTCTGTGGGGGATGTTTGATTGCTTATGATCTGCACCTGAGGAGTTCTGAATAAAAACACCTGAGCTCAGACACTCAAGGTTCCACTGTCGAGTATGGTGCCTAATGGGTGCATGATGGTGGCTCCCTCTGCTGAGGCCTGGCAGGGTTTGCAATTATGAATTATGACTCCTTATCTTCTTTGCTGAGCCACCACTGTAGGCATACAATGGCACATCCCAGTGCCAAGGAGGCAGAGACAAGAGGACCCCTGGACCTTGCTGATCAGCCATCCTATTGGAATCACTAAATTCCAGGTCCCAGTGAGAAACGCTGCCTCAAGAGATAAAGTGGAACACAGGTGGAAAGGACTTCACATTGAACTCTGACCACAATATGCTTGTGCACATGTATGCGTGTCCATTCGCGAACATGCACACCAACACACCCACACACTTAAATGAGCATTCACAATTATGAGAGTAAAGTTCATTGTGGTGAGGGAGTTGTGGGCTGGAGGTGGGAGAAGCCTGAGGCAGTTCGTCACATTGATTACACAGTCAAGAAATGAAGAGCAGTGTTCACTATGGCTCATTTCTTTCTCCTTGTTACTATGTTCAGAGCCCCAGCCTATGGGATGGCACTACCTAAACTTAAGTGTATCTTGCTACCTCAACAACCTGTTCTACATAATCCCTCCGAGCATGTCCATAGGCCTACTAGACTCTGCCAAGTTGACAATATTTAGCTATAACATAGCTATAGTAAGGCGCATGTAGATCTTCGTGGACCTATTGTGTATAATATTGTTCTGATAGTCTGAACTCCTACGTGGCTCATAAAACCAATTTAGCGGGTTAAATCATGTAATCAAAAGAGCTGAAGTTGAATAAGAAAGAACAAAAAAAAATCAATGCATATCATGAAACTTATTTACAGTGAATGATTAAAAACTTCATGTAAAATGTTTCTGTAGGTTGAGGCCAAAATTTTGAAAGACAAGCATATATTCTGTGAAGCACGTATTTTCTACTTTAGTTATGAAGTCACTTCTGGATTATGCTGTACGTTATTCCCTTCCTCCCATTTGCGCAGCAAAATGAACTCTCAAAAACAGCATGGTATTAAAAATGCAGGCCCTCAGGGCTTTGGGAAAAACTCTCCTGGTTGTCATGGGATGGGAAGAGAGCCATGCATCTGAAGCATGGGCTTGGTGATGGGCTGAATTAGGCCCTCACTCGCACACTGAGGTCCTAACTGACAGTGCCTCAAATCTGACTTTATCTGGTCTTTAAAGTGATCATTAATAAACAATAAATGAAGTCTTTGGGGGCAGGTTCCTATACAGGGCAAATAGGACAGACACACAGAAGGAAGACCACAGAGGACACAGAGATGGGAAGACTCATCCAAAAGTTAAGGGAGAAACCTCCCCTGTTGACTGCCTGGATGAGAGCTTCTGATTTTGGAGGAAGTGCATTTCGGTTGATGAAATCACCTAGTCTGTGGAACTTTGCTATTGCAGCTCTAGAAAACAGATAACTAATGGCTTGTTTAAGGCCCATCTTTATTTAATTATGGTACAATTTGATAAAAATTTCCTCATTGGACTTCCGCTTTTTTTTTTTTTCTGAGCACTGATTTATTTATTTATTTATTTATTTATTTATTTATTTATTTATTTAACTTCAGTTTCTGGAGATTGTATTGTTGCTCTTAATTTTCTGTGAAGATAGATTTCTCAGGGCACCTTTTGGCTCATTCCTAATTAAAGTCCACATAGCATCACCTCCATCTGCCAACTCTCACTGGACTGTTGGTATTTAAGCTATACAACATGTTGTTATACATCAACACAGAGGAAAGGGTTGCTACAGTGAAAACCCATCACTTCACTACTGTCTGCTCCTCCTTCTTTCATGATGGCCTTTTCCTGTCTATCTAAGCATCCTTCCATCTCTAGTAATTTTTCCCCACTGTGGGTGCCTATCATCCATCGTATTTCTTATTCCTCCAAAGTAGAAGCCCTCCTCTCAGCTGTGCTCCTTAGTTTTCTGGTTGGTTTTCAGGCATGTGCTTGTATTCTGTTTCACCCTCCCCTGGTCCGATTGAACATCTTGTGAAAGTTATGCCACATGTCTTCAGGGATTTCCCTTCTGTTACATGTCAACTCTCCAGAGCCTTCAAACGTGTGACACAATGCTTTCTCTCTGCTCTTGGTGCTACCTAATCTGGGTACATTGCTCACTTTTCCATGGTTTATTTCTTATTCTCTTTCCATCCTTAGTGCTGCCATGGTATAGACATGGCTTGAGTATGTCTGTAAGTGCATTGGCTAATATGGTTCATGGAAGCGGTGGAATCTTTAAACATTAGATTCTAGCATAAACTAATTAAATCACTGGGGTCCTAACTCTCAGTAGAGATTAATGTAGTTCTCATAGGATTGGACTAGTTCACATGAGACTTAATTGCTAAAAGGGATACTGGCACCACCAGTCCTCTGGATCTCATGTCTGTATATAGCTTTCCATGTCTATTCTTATTTTTTTTTTCTACCATGGTGTGATGCAGCCAGGACCCTCACACTAGCACCATGCTTGCTACCTGGACTCTCTCACACCAGAATTCGGAGTCAAACGAACTACATCATTCTATGAAGCCTCAGTTAGTATACTATAGCGACAGATACTGGATTAAGTGGTTTTGATGGCTAATCTTGGTTATCAACTTAACTACCTCTGGAATTAAATAAAAAGACTGGCAACACCTGTGAGGGATTTTTAAAAATTAAGTCATTTGAAGTATGAAGATTGTCTTTTGAGGTACGAAGATTGACCTTTAACCTAGGCCATACCTTCTGGTGGCAGCCTATATAAAGGACATGGAAGAAGGAAGCTTTGGTTCTTTGCCTGCTTGCCTTTGATCTCATTGGCAAGTCAACTGGCATTGAAGTCTATTTCTTCAGGATTCCAATATATACTTCAGATAGGCTGAGGCATCTAGTTTCATAGACTACTCAACTACTGGATTCTTAGAATTCTGTTGGTAGACAGCATTGTTGGAGTAGCTGGACCATAGCTTGTAGGGCAGTATAATAAACTCCCTTTCTCTCCTTCTATCTTTCTCTTCCCTTCCTTCCCTCCCTCCCTCTCTCTCTCTTTCTATATATATATATATATATATATATATATATATATATATATTCATTATATTCAATATATATTTATATTCAATATCTAATTCAATATATATATATATATTCAATATAGTCAATATATTTAATATATTCATTCTATCAGTTCTGTTCCTTTAGAGAACTTTGACCAATACAGTGGTTCAACTACATTTTTATTATAATACCTATCAAATTTCTGTTTGTTTGCGTGACTAAATATGTTCATTGCATACAGACTTACTCTTTGGATTCTTTGGAAGATAAAAGGGGTGCACTGAAGAACTAGACCCTTGCAGTGAGGTCTGGTTTGATTTCTGAGCAGCCATTATGAACTATATAAACTTGAGCAATTTACTTGGCTTTGATTTTTCTGAAAAGTGTGAATAAGACTTGTGCTTACTTTATATGATCTGGGAATTCAGTGGAATAGAAGAGAAATAGTTCCCCAGAGGAGTAGATTAGTATGAGACATAGCTATATATCCTTGTTTCTGTACCTAAAGGTATTTATTGCAAGGAACTGGAGATTGGTATGCCCAAAGCTCTACAGGTTGAGTCAGCAGGCTGGAGATCCAGGGAAGCTAAGGGTATAGTTCCAGTCCATATCTGAAGGCCTAAGAACCAGAGATGCTCTAGTCCAGATTCCTGGCTCAAAGCACAGAAAGAGCAAAGGTCTTAGATCAAGTCTGTGAATAAAGGTAGTATCCAGCCCGAGTGCAAATAAGCATAAAAAGGATTCTTTCTTGATTGAGGAGGGTTCGTCCTTTTGTTTAATTTAGGCTTTATCCAATTGGATGAGAGCCACATACATTTTGGAGAACAGTCTGCCTTACTTGGTCTACTGACTAAATGTAAATCCTATTAAAAAAAACACTCTTACAGAAACACTTGGGTCCACATTTGATCATCATTTTTCTTTTTAAATACTCCACTTTTATATATATATATATATATATAGGTATATATATATATATATATATATATTTAAATCACTTGCTTAGACACTCTGGTGTGAAGTCTCTTGAATAATCTCAATCAAGAAATCAGCAGCAAAAAAGACCTATTTTTTTTTTTAACACTTTCTTTGTGCAAAAAGTACTGTGTGCTCTTACATAGTCACATCAGTGAGATGGATACCCAATAAAAGACTGCAAGAAACAGGACTTTTGGTATCCTGGAGCCATTAATACCACTGAAAACACCATATGCAGAAACATAATCAATCTTGTTCTGTGGTAAAGTTGGTGCAATTATCCCAAGATATGTTCTTTTCAGGTAGCTATTATTTTATAAAATTTCTTAGTGACTTTCTAAGCATCTTTTGCTACAGTTTGCTTTTTGTGCTCTTCAAATGAGCCACTTCTTGAAGTGTGACATAATCTGCTCTCGTAAACAAGTAGGTATTGAGAGGCGCTGGGATGGCCTACCAGTAGTGATCTCTATTGCTTGCCCTCAACCTATGAATCTTTTTAACTGAAAGTCAAGATGAGAAATGAATGCTCTGTAGCGTTCTCTCAAGCTGTGGTCCCATATATCACTGGAAAGTGAGATGGCAGCAGCAGTGGCGGTTGCCTAGAAGTCATTTCAGATAGCTATGATCTAAGAACTTTTAAAATCTCATCCCACTGACTTCAATCATTGTTAAGCAAATTGAGGTCTTAGGCTTAAAGAGGTTAAGTCCCATCCTACAGGGGTTGCTATTCTTGAGGAACCACTGACAGTACAAATAGCAAAGTGCATCACAAGGTAGTGTGAATATGTCTGCAGAGACTAGAGGACTTGGGGAAAACACAGTGAAAGCCCAGGAGCAGGACAGAAGAGGTTCAGGAGATTAAGTAATGGCTGCACCTGGCAGGCAGCGTGAGGCTGTTGGCTATTTACAGGCAGTCCTTAGGACTGAGGTGTTAGAATACTGTGTGGGAGACCAATCTTCCTCTAGTGGGGTACAGTTGTAATTGCATGATTTGAGGAACCAATTCAGGCAGTGGTAGAGAGCATGGATTGGGTAGCCAAGGAAGTACAGGGTTCCCTAGCTCCTTTAGGGGGGCCTTGATTGAGGCTTTCTCTAGGAACAGGCTGTAGAAATAGAAAAGGGAGAGAGCACCAGAGGCTTTGGAGGTGGCTGTGACTCTCAGGCTTTTTTTTTTTTAAACTAGGAATGATTAACATCTGAAATGCCATTAGGTCATCACTGTCCAAGAAAAGCATAATTAAACTACAAGTGCAAGCACAGATGTAATTAAAATATTTTAATATCTACATTGAGAGCAGGGAAAAAGAAATACGTACATTTAATTTCATTAATATATTTATTTGACTCAATTTGGAAAAAAACCATTTTGATATGTAATCAGCATAACAATTATTAATAAGGAATGTTAACATTAACATAAACATTGATTAATTGATAACTGAATTATTGGTTCAGTAATTAATCATAGTGAATTATTGATTGTATTTGGGATTTCTTTCTTACCAAATATTTGGAATCTCATATAGACTTTATATTCAAAAATCCATCTCTGCTTAGAGAAGCCACAGCTCAGGTGCTCAGGAGTTATGTATGCTACTTAGTGGCAATTCTACTGGACATGACAGGCCTAGGTAAACTATTACTAGCATATTTATGATTGGTACAGTACATATTTAGGTAGACTCTACTTGTCTATGTATCTCATTATACCATGATAAATTGCTCTAGCAGCTTTGAGTTCCTGAAACAGTGTGTTGGATTTGGAAGAGTGTCAGGAATCCCAGGCAGTTACAGGGCACAGCAGAAGAAAATAGAAGTTTGTGATTCTTAGCTTGATTCTGTTATAACAGTCAGAACTGGGAAGGTTCTCTTCCATCCCAGAAAAACAAATGTGTTTGAGAAGAATCCATTGTTTTGGTTTCATTCCCTTATTTATACAAGGTATGCACAGACTAGGAATTGGTATGGTTAAAGTTTTATGATCAGTAGCCACTCATCAGAGGTTCCTTAAAATGATTCAAAATTTCTCTATGTTAAAAAAAAAAACCACATTCAGTGATGAAATGCATTTTTCTTTGAATGGTTTTAATTCTTTCCCATCTTTGAAATGTTCCTGTTTAATCTCTTGTACCTGATTTCAGTTGATCCATCTGTCCTGACCCGGGTACTTTATATTTCTGCTATTTGGACATGCCCAAAGGTAAAGTTAGAACTAAACTAGGAGATGTCTTCGGGGGTTTTACATTGGGCTGGCACATTGAATGGGAGTTGTCCAAGGAAACTGAGAAAATGGGTTGTGGTAATGAGAAAAAAGTGGGTAAATACCACTTAAACACTCCATCAGGACGCTATTATCTTACTTTCTGTTGCTATAAGTGGATACTACCTACTGAGAAAGAAGGTGAGTTAGCCCATAGTTTAGAGGCTGGCAAGTCCAAGAGCATGGTGCGGCTATCTGGCAGAGACTATTTTGCTACAATATAACATGGTGGAGGGCGTTATGTCGGGTGGTGAGGCACAGCAAGCATCTGGCTTGGCTCTCTTCTTTATGTGAAGATTATCAAGGGGGCTCCACTCTTATGATCTTATCTAATCCTAATTACCCCACAGTCTCCACAGCCAAATACCATTCTTTCTTTCTTTCTATCTATCTATCTATCTATCTATCTATCTATCTATCTATCTATCTATCTATCTATCTAATCTATACACACACACACACACACACACACACGTGTTTGAGGAATCAGTTTCCAATTATAAATATCTGGGGGAACACACCCTAACCATAGCAGTTATGAAGCCACAGAGCAACTAGAAAGTAAGCTGTTTCTAGTAGAGGATATGCTCTTTCCCCACTGTCTTGTTTAACCACCTCAGTGGACACACGAGACTCGGAAGGGCAAACAGCTTGGGCAAACTCATAAACTGAGCTACAGCTTAGATTAGAACTCATGCTACTCTTAAGCTATTAACTACATTCTAATGACATTACCACATTTGCCTCTACAAGAATAGCTAAAGAACTCGTGCACGAAAAAGTGAATTAAAATATGGTCGGAGAGATTCAGAATTTGTAAGAATTTCTTATTCTGGAAATCCAACACATAGAATATATTTAGATAACATTTTAGGGACCATGTATATGAGGAAAAAAGACTATGTATTTTATCTGGAAATGAGCAGAGCACAGATTTTAGTGACTTTGGGTAATACAACCATGATACAGACACTGAGAACCAAGAGATATTTCTCG
Organism: Cricetomys ansorgei; assembly: GCA_026225945.1. Classification (NCBI taxonomy): domain Eukaryota; kingdom Metazoa; phylum Chordata; class Mammalia; order Rodentia; family Nesomyidae; genus Cricetomys; species Cricetomys ansorgei. The sequence goes on from JAMJFZ010000239.1 coordinate 27,147,614, forward strand.
TATCAGGAAAGGAAGTAGAAGTCTACACAGGAGAATGGGGGGCTTAAGTAGCTGCTAAAACAAACTGAAAGGGGAGTGGCAAGCCTTTTTTGTTTGTTTATTTGTTTGTGTTTTAGAGAAACTTATGACTTATTAGGAGCTAATGTTATTTCTGAAGCATACTATATTAATGCTATAACTCAGTCTGCATTTATGAATCTTTTATGAAAACAGGAACTCTGATACTTTAGAATTAGGAAACATAATTTGGGGGTTTCCTAGGCAATGACTAAAAAGAAGAGGAATGCAGAATAACAACAGAAGGCTTGCTTTTCATAGCTGCTGAAGAACCGTCAGCCACATAAAGATCTGTAATAAAATATTTTAGGTTAACACAGTTTTGTAGATAAATGAGCAGACACTAAAGAATGGTGGTTATAAATTAAAAAAGCTGTTTGAGAAGCAAAGAAAATTAGTGCCTCCAGGCAGTTTAAGCTATTGTGCATAAACAACATGATGTGGACCAAAAGGGAAATCTGACTGGGCCTTTGTGATTTAACGGAAAGTAAACATTTGATTAGAATAAGCGATTACTGAAATTATTTTTGCATTCAACAATTTATGGTTTAATGAGTCTTGGTTACGCTTAACAGTGACTTCTCTGTCCATTTGATCATTTCACATTAGAAAAGACACATAATCTCTTGCTGTTTAAACTGACAGACGATGAGATTTCTCCAATTTGGGAACTTAGTTCAGAATTTTGCACAGACACATGGTGAAATGATGAAGGATGGAGTTTGCAGAAATGTCTCCCCTGTGTCTTGATATGGTTTGGGAAACCCATGCAGTCCATTGCAGCTTTGCTGGAAAACATTTAAAATGGGCTGTTTTACATTATTTTTGTTGTTTAGAATGTCTATGCTAGATATACTTTTTAATATGAGATTTGTATGAAATGGAGATAGAGAATTATTAAAAATATGGAAAAGACACGTAGCTTTAGTTTAGGTATAAGCAATTTGTCAGGCCATCTTCTGGACATCATCCCAGCTGGTTTGTTGAAATGGCATCTTAGCTTCCTCTTTAAAGTGTGGTCCACAGACCAGATCAAGGGCATTTTCTGGGAAAATATATTTTAAATATTGGACATCAGTTTAAACTCACACATACTGCACTAGACTCTGAACTTCAGTAAAAATAAATAAAAATAAAATTATATGCATATTGAGATCTGAGATCTCAGGGAGCCATCTTCAACTTTTGGGTGAGCAGGCTGATGGATCATTATGAGCTGTGAGATGAATCTTAAGCACCATATTGATATTTGTAAATATTTGCAAAGTATAAAATTTTGGATGGAATAGAAGGTAGAGCAGATCTGAAGTGTTTCACACGGTATGTCAGTCAAAACCATGTGCATTTCTAAATTGGGGAAAAGAACAGAGATGAGTATGGAATCATAAGGAGGCATCACTACACGGAAGACCTTTGTTGGGATCCAAGGAGAACCATGTGCTCTGTGGCTCTTGGAGAATACTTTAATTACTTTTGTTTAGTTCTGACCAAACTAGTGGAGATAATTCAGAGGAGAAAGGGCTCATTTTTGCTCACAGAAGTCTCTGCTCATGGTTCTTGGCTTTGATGATGCTGGGCCTTGGGTGAAGAAGAGCATCATGGTGGCAAGAGTATGTGACAGAGGTTGTTCAGCTCCCAGTGGTCAGGAAGCAGAGAAATCAGGAAGGTCACAAGCTTACCCCAAGGACCTACTTCCTCCAGAAAGAATCTGCCCCACAAAGTTTCCACCACTTTGTAAAACAGTGTTACATATTCAAGCCTTTAACACATTGAGTCCATGTGGGGACATGCTATGTTTAAACCATAGTAGAGGATAAGGTGGCCACCCACAGAGGGGCTGTCCTGGGGAATACATACCGGAAGGTTATGAGAATCTGTTGAAAGAGGGCCATTCACTCATTGAACATGTTTACTCGTGACTCCTATATGGCACCTGCTCTGTGGACCCCGGGGTACAGTGCCAAACAGCACAGACTCAGTCTTTGCCTGTGGGAACTCACTCAGGGGAGGCTGATGTTTCACAAGTGTTATTGTCCTGTGAGTTTTATATGAGGAGTCTGAGGAAGGTAATTAGCTAATCAACTTGAACCATGATGTTTTGGATCACAGAAGCACCTGAAATATAAGAATCTGCTTCTGAGGACTGAGAGTAATGCACACATTTTAATAGCGTATATGGAATTGGTGAGTGCATGCAAATAAGAGGAGAAAGTGTGGAAAGGAGGATTTTGAACTTCACCTTTAAATAAGAAGACACATAAGACTTTAAAGAGCTTTTATTTTATGTATTCAGATAGGCATAAATATTAGGAAAGATAGTAGGCCATTTGTGAACTGGCGTTTGAAAATCTTCATTCAGATATAACAATTTCTTGAGACAGTTTTCTGAACTGTTACTTGAGTTCTAGTCTTCTTCCCTGGGGCATGGAGCTGGAACCAGATCTTTCTGATTTTCAGATTCCCAAGTTAATTTAATTTGAGGAAACAAGAACATCTTAGCCAAAATTTTCCTTATTTTTTTTTTAGTGTATCCTGCTGTTATTTACCTAGGAGAGGGGACAAGGGGCTTGTAAGCATATTCTGTTTGGTGACTTATAGTCTAGTAAATATGTCATGATTTTAAATCAGAAACAAAGGATTGTGGTAGATTTTATATGCGTATATTATGTATTAACATATGATTTATTATAACATGGCATGTATTATATATCATATACAATATGTACATGTATATGCTTTTTTTCTGGTGCTTCCTTTGACTTAGTGCTCTTTCTGTTATCCCAGAGAAGGGATCAGATAAATGCAAGAGAAAAATACTAACTTAAGACTTACTCTGGTATTTGAACTTTTAATTTCTTGCCTTGTCTTCAGAGGCAAAAAGGAAAAGACTATGATTCCTGTGTGACTCTAGTAAGGAGAACACAATTGGCTCTTCTGAAAATTAGGTTGAGTAAGCTCCTCTTACCTAAAAGACACAGTCAGAAAGGGACTCGGTAGGATCAGCAGAACCACAGAGATGGAGTGTGTTCACAGTGGCCTTAGGAAGACACATTTTTGTCTGGCAGAGGCAGTTCACATCTCCAAGATAACATAGTATAACAATTTCTAGTCACTAAAGGGGGTTCTGTAGGTACTTAATTTCTATTTCCCACACTGTTGGGGAAGCTATCGGATGATGTGAGGTCAGAAGAACACAGGAGTACTGAGAGTGGATTGGATCAAAGGATACACCTGCCATCAGGAAGTGTGTATGAGACCTGTTTGGTGCACCAATAGTCAGCAGTTTAATGAGGACAGAAGCTGGCAACTGATGTTTCCTACATGTTTTCCCAGGCTACACACAGGAGAGTGGCACTGTATAAACCCTCGGAAATTTATGTGTCGCCTCCGGACAGGAGGAAGACTGATGATCAAATTTGATTTTCATCACGCAGTAGAATGGGCCTGTAAGTAGAAATTGAGTTCTGGTTTTAGAGAAATAAAATGATATTCCTTTTCAAAAAAGTTGTGGCCTAAAGTTTACACTTATCGTAGTAGCCTTCTCTGTATGTGCACAGGATTGCGGTTAGGGATAAACTATATTTAAGGGAGGGGGGCCCATCTTCCCTGCTGTCTGTCTGTCCTACCTTAGCACACTGTGTTACTTCTAGAGGAAGAGCTTTTCCCCTCCAGCATCTCTCATCTTTCCTAACATTGTTCACCGACATCTGTTCTCTCTCACTATTGCTTGTCATTGGCATCAGAAACAATGAAGGCAGAATTAAACCTAGAAACAGTCTGGGGATATTATCAGCCTCCGGTGAGGTCCATTTTGCAGAATTCTGCAATGAGGGAAATCTTATCAGCTTCTAAAGACACTTCCTCTGTGATGCGCACATTGTTTTGTAGATGCGATGCCTAGTCTTCATCAGCTAGTGAACAAATAGAAAGCATACGCAAGGCACAAACAGATGGGGAAAACATGAGCCGAGATGAAAAGACTCAAGGTTTCAGCTGGAGAGAAGGCAGAACTATACTTCCCTTGTTGTATGCCATTTTGCTAACCAGCCATTTTCTTGGCAGGAGAGGACTTTTTTTGTTGTTGTTGTTGTTTTTCATGGTGAGCTGAGTCAAATCTGTGCCTCGTGTAGGTGCTTTGGTGTGGGACACGGGAGCACAGTATCTAACTGTCTGGGGAACTGGGAATTGGATTTGCCTTTTAAAAACTGTTTTCCTTTGCCAGGATAAGTGCAGTCCCCTAGAGCCCTGGTTCTTCCTGCTCTGCTCCTGTGTTGCTGGCTCTTTAGCCACCTCTGTCAAGTGGCAGGCAGAGAGCTGCAACAAGGTCGCCATTTCTATACTCAGAGCAACCGAAGTCATTATTTTGATGACAGCAAGAAACATTCTGTTGTCGTTCGATCATTTATCCTCCCTGCTATTTTTTAGTGTTGAAGAAAGCCCTCACTGACAAAACTTTTCCAACCTCACCTAGAAACCTCTTCAGTGTGTTCTCTCTGGGGACTGCCTGCTACTCTCCCAGGGAACTTAAGCAGACACTGCATGAGGTATGGCCAAGCTGACAAGGAGAAGACCTGTGGATGGCCTCCCTCGCTATTCGCAGCCCCAGGGGAAATCAGCCGTGGTTTGTCTGTCTAAGGTAGCTGCTTGTCTGGAAACCAACACCACAATTCTTCTTAGAACGATTTAGAGAGGTCGATAATAAGAGCTGGCGAGAGTGCAGAAAGGAGGGAGCGTGTGTGTCCCTCAGGCCCCTGACTATATGTAGCAAGTATCTGTGTGAAGAAGCTCACTCAGCACTCATCTGCTCCGTGATGACTCTAGCTCCTGCGATTAGCTTCTCACTCTGGGAGCAATAAAACAGAGAGGAATGAGCAGAGAGCCTGGGGTGGTGAAGGCAGAGAAGACAAACCACCACAGGGGCTGGGGATCCAGCAGCCTCTCTGTGTGCAGGCGTTCGCCTTTCTTCCTTATTAAGCACCATTTTCCATGTTGTTGGTGCCCATTAAATATTTTTCAAATGAATGAGTAAATATGCAGGGAGAAACAGTTGATTCTCTATAAGTCACTTTGGTAATGAACTGAATAGCGTTAATACAGGGCAGCCAGGCTTTGATCTGTTTCTCTCCTCTCTTTGCAGATATCTTGTTTTTAATGACTACATTGTCTAATAATGTTATTAATAATTCATGCACGATGGTCAATAACAAACTTCCCTCCTAAAAAAATACGTAGCAGTCCACGATTCTGTAGGTGTGCCTGACGGTCCCTATCACACTCTCTTGCTGCAGAAAAGGGACGTCTAAAGGGAACCACTGTGCATGGAGATACGACTGATGCTCCCTCGTTACCACAGGAGAACACACACAGGGTCTGAGAGAAGCTATTTGGCTCTCTCAGGACCTATGATCCTATGATTCTGGCACAACCATGTTTCTCTGAGTAAGGAGAAAAGGCTTATGGGAAGGAAACAGTCCAGGAAGGAAGCCATCCTGAACTTACAGTGAGATCAAGATATTATGGCTTGGAAGAGAGAGGACCCCAGAAAAGGGAACAAACTGTTTTTGTCTGAGCTGGTACTCCTTGAGATGAAGCTCCAGGAGCTCAGCTGGAGGCGCTCACTACCCACAAAGACCTTCTCCATACAGGACTGCGCAGCCGCTGACCTCTGTTCCCACCCAGCAGAAGCCCAACGAAGAAAGGAGGCTGCTGATAGGCAGTGATGGGGTTTTTGTTTGTTTGTTTGTTTTTCAGGAAAAAAGAGGATAAGTATACAGAAGAACATATTCTCCATCCTCCTCTCCCATGCTTTTTAACCAAAGACTAAAGGAGTTCTCTAGGTCAGTGTGATAATACACGTCAGAATTTGTACTGCTCTTTGTTTTCAGAGCGTTGAAAGCAAGTATTATCTATCAGCTCCCATTTAAATTATACCATATATGGTACTCTTAAACGATATTTCAGATATCCCCAAATAGAACGTTATATGATAAAATTAGACTTTTTTTTTTTTTTTTTGCAGGCTGTTAGAATTTCATCAGGCAAATTTCTGTTGTTTACTTCGTGACCTTATTTTCAAAACTGTTAGCAACTCATTTGCGTTCACTTGGGCCGGCACAACTCTCAGTCTTTCTTTGCTGCCGTTTTGTTTTCCTGATGGGGAGCCACATCTGTTATGTGTATTGTATAATTATGTGTGGCAGTGCTTGGATATTGCGGACTTAATTGACAGGGCCACATCGATTTGTTATCCTGCTTGTACAATGGAATCATGATATCCGTGTTTTGTTTGAGTCTAGTCCTTTCTTGCAATTAATCTTCCTTTTAAATAATTGATGTTTTCTTACGAACTACATTGAGTTAATTTGTTATTCTGGGTCTTTTCTCAAGGTGAACTGAACTCATATTCATGTTCTAATATTTTTTATAAGCTACCTTTCTATGCGTTGTCTATATTTTAAAACACTACTTTTATTCTTAGGTTTTACTTTACCTATATAGCCTGTAAAGAAAACAAATAGTTTAACTTCTGGAGTTCACCTGACACATGTGGCCATTTGGCTCATGGGGGCACACTTTTTATAGTGCCAAATATATCTTTAATAATATGGAAACAACTCCAATATTTGTGAATGCATTCCATGTTACCAAGGTTCTTGAATTTAGTTTAGTTAATGATTGTGTAGAACAGAGGTTATTAGATTATTTTTAATGTAAAAGTGGGTTATGTCTCAAACCAATCTGATAAGGTATCATTTAACATATTTAGTCAGTCTACCAGAGATATATGAGCCTTTCTATTCTTTCTTGTAATAATGAGATACTTAATAGGTCATCCCAATTTAGGGGCCCTAAGAGCATTATGGAAATTCAAAGGCATCAACAGCAGTTTTACTGAGTGTGAGGTAAGGATACAGTGTGTAGAAGTAATGATCAGTCTTGTCTGGTCACTGCAACTTAACTCACTATGTTTTTTTAAGGAAAGAAGTCAGAAGAGTCTATCCTGCAAGTCTTTAATGACGTTATCTGGCAGTGAAGCAAGGTGTGAGAGAAGTCTGAACCATGGCTCCTACATGAGGAACCACCAACACTAGTCTTCTGGTTCTGAGCGGGCTTTGATTGTTTTTGTAGTGGTAGGATAGGAATAGGGATATTCCTACTGAGATATCAGAAAATGTTGAAGACCAGAAAAACAGGAGTCCCACTTCCACATTCTTCTATGAATTACATGATCAAGGACAATAAAAATGTATAAAATGGTAAGTGCACTTCACCATTAAATAACACTTAAGTAATTTTTTTTCTGATTCTACTTCCAGACTGGTAAAATCTTGTTCCAGGTCCAAGGAGGCAGAACACTGGAGAGAAAAATATTCAAATACATGGGAGTGGTTTCTAAACTCTATTGTGAGGACCAAACAGAACTGCTGTTATTATTCTGTCTAATTTCTTCCCTCATAATCTTCATACATTTGTGGTTTTCTGAATCACCTTAAACTCAGAGGCAATATTCTCTAGTTGATTTTCAATGTAACTGAATTTTTATAAAGAGCAAGATGGCATAGTTACTTTGCATTTTAATAAAATGAAAGGGCTCAAATCCCTAATGTACTGTATGCAAAAGCAGTATAACTTCTTTGGAAATTTATGACTAGGATCTAAAATATAGTTTGAATAGCTAAGTTCTTATAATGTCATAGGAACGTTGCTTTACTTTGAAAAGGTCCAATTAGGAATCGGACTTTGGTCTTGCAAGCAATATTACCCATTCTTCCTTAACTGTATAAATATTAGGTACTGCTAATTCAGAAAACCTAGTTTTATAAAAATACTGTTAATTGATTTTTCTTTAAAAATTAACTATATTGTGGAAATTGCAGTCTAATAATAAGCAAAACAGAAGTGCCTTGAACCCATATACATCCATTATATAGCTTGAGTCATTTTTCACATTTATGAATTCAGAATTTTCAGAGTAAAAGGTTATACACCTCAGGCAACTTTTGTTATAGCAAAAAATAAAACATAACCTAAAGAACAATAAACATTAGGCCAACTTCTTCCAAAATAGTCAACTTCTAAGATAACACTAGTGAATACAGGAGTCTTCAGAACATCATCTTTCTATAGCTCTCAGCCTCAAGCTTCTTGATGGTGATCACTCATATGAACAAAGTCTGTTTGAATCTTCCATGGAAGTTGCCAAGAAATGCTCTTACACTGTTTCTCTATTCTCAGCTGGGGGATGGGACTTGTTCTCTGGAACATTTGCCAGTGGGTAGAAATCTTCTGAGTTTTTAAGTTGAAGAGATGCTATTGACATTTAAGTAGAAAAACAAGGGATATAGTCTGCAATGCATATTTTGCCCTTGAATTTCTCATCTCTTCTCTGCTGGATGTGCTGGATGGGGTTTTGGGCTTCTGAATGGTTGGTTGCTCTTTCAGCATTGCAGGGGGAGCAGAATTCTCTACCTGGCTCTGCTTGACACTGCCTCTGCTATAGTGCTGACCACTAACCTCCCTGTGGGCACTTAGGGAATTGCTCCTGTCCCATCTCTAATGAGCTAGAGATGTTCATACAAGGCACCTGATTTTCATTTCCAGAGAATTTTGGATCAATATTAAAACAGTTTAGTTGTAGATATGAATCCCCAAAAGAGCTGGGGATTATTTTTAGTTTATATGAATTCTTTTCTTACCTGAGGGAGTGTATTTTTAGTGTGGAGGTCTCTTCAGGGTAGTTCTTTGCTCCTCATGCAGTATACAACTGGCGTGCCACTCTACTTTCTTAAAGTTTGGCTAGGAATTCTTCCAATTTTCTGTGCATCTATGCATGTCATTTCATTTGTTTACATAACCATATAATGCAGCCACTTTCAGGATTTCTTGTTAAGCATGGAAATGTTTCCCAAAATGGATCCATGAAGTGCAATATGGAAAGATCACACACACACACACACACACACACACACACACACACACACACACACCCCACACACACTACACAGAGCTGTAAATGTGCCTTATGTGAATCTAAATATGTAGTTGAGAATCTCTGCTGGGTAGGCATTACATAAATCTCTGCTTCTTTGTTATTCTAATTGGCATTTCTATTCAAGGAAGTTCAAAAGGAAGGAAGGAAATGATAACAGATATAATGGTAATCGGTGGTTCCTGGAAGTGAGGTTGTGCATGTTGACCATTGGACTAGGAGGGAGGAGTCGACCTAAAGAAAGCTCACTTATTTTTTCTTGGCCACATCATGTACTTCATAATTTTAAGAGAATAAAAACAGTTTCATAGCAAGATGCTTTAGATTTGATCAAATTATATTACATCTGAAGGCTTGTGGTAAAGATTTGTGGTATTTTACACTGATTTGTAAAAATAAATTCTGTTGCAATATCCTTGTTGCTTCAAAAAGCAAAAAATAGTCTAATCTTTCATAAAATGCAGAAGGATGGTGTAGTTATGTTATTTTTATAAGCATTTATTACAACTGTATTCTAATACAGGGCACCTCTCCCTGTCCGTGACTGTGTGTCATCTCAAGGCTTTTAATCATTTGGCTTTGAGCTAACCAAAGGGAAACTTTTTAGGGGGGAATGTAATGGTTTAATTAGGCAATCCCTGTTTATCATAAGGAGACCCTTTTGCCGGTCTTATGGTAAAGCTTTAACAACTTTATTCTTTCCAATCCCCAGAAGAAAACATTCATTTGCACAACCATACATCTTGTGGAGGAAGCAAAGCTTCAACAGACTCACATCATACACACATGCATCTTGTAAGCTTTAACACACATACACCTTACACATACCTATTTTGCAAGTTTCCTCTTTTTCTTGTGGATAAAGCAAAGCTCCAACATAAACATATCTCACTGCAAGCTTCCTTTTTCCTATTTTGTGGAAGCAGGGTCCAACATACACACGTCTCCCTCATACATCTTATAAGCTTTAATTTGTAAGCTTCCTTGTGGAAGAAGCAAATCTCCAAAACACATAGATCTTACCCACACATCTTGCAAGCTTCCTTTTTCCCTTCTCTCTTTTATTATTATTTTCCATACACCTATATACCTTTTAAACAATACTCTCTACATAAGAAGAAATCATATCATAATCACGAGTTCTGTTTTTCCCAGTGAATGATTACAAGTTACATATTTAAAAAACAGGTTGTTTTCAATACCCACACATGATTATGCACAAACATCAAGTTTTATATATACTTTCCCCCCCACAATATATCTATATCACAGAAGCAATAATTTTGCTATTATAGATTAACAGAGTTTAAGCACGCCAAGTATTTTCACAGCCAGCTTCTATTGTAGCTGGCAGGTGCACCTCATAGTATCCTAAGTTAACACAATTCTTATTTAGTTAATACAGTGAAACAAGTTTGTTATTAACTAGAAACTTTAAGTCATGGGTCATTTTGGTTTTTCTTAGGTAAAGGAGAACCTGTCCAGTCTACATGCCACATAGCTCTATGTACAAAAACTCATCAGTAATTTTATAATTGTAAAATCTTGGAAAGTATCAAATTAATGTGGTCAAGGAAGTTCAAACTTAGCAGTGAGCACTGAAACTCATTTGTTATACTTAGGCCTGTCATAGACGAAGCTCATGAGACCTAGCAATCAGGCTTTCTTTTGTTCTTGTTCACTAACCTTGGCCAAGTCTTCAGCTACCAAGAATGCGTTTTCCTATATAATTCCCCAAGTTACTTGTTTCAAAGCAGTTTGGTGACATACCCTAATCTGATGTTATTGATTAGTTATTATTTCTGGAGTTTCAATAGAGTCATCAATTCAACTGAGTGGTACTGCCTTTTAGGAAATCACAGGTGATGCAATGCACTTTATTTATAATATTTAGTGAGGGACTAAAGACCCCCCCACAGAATTTTTATACCACCAGAGATAAAATAGTGACTATGATAGCATTAGCATGGCAGAGTCCAACATCAGCAGCAGAAGGGATCATTCAGGAGACAATACCCTAGAGGTCCAAGATAAAAACCCACTGTTGCCTTGCTAAACAGTAGGCTGTATCCCTGCAGTTCCAACCAGACTATATAGCTCCCCTTGCATCGCTACCAGAACACTCCTACTGCCACCTCTCCCCAAGAAAGAGCAGTCTTCCTAGGGTTACTGTTCAAACATGGCATAACAAGATGGAACAGAGTCAGGCACAATTCCCTGCTTCAAGGTTGGACTAGGCAACCCAGTAGGAGGACAAGGTACTCAATGGAGAGCAAGAGGTGAGGGATACACACTCCTATTCCAGTCTGTATGAGTTCTGCAAGAGCACCAGGCTGGACCCTACATGTTCCATGTCTGCTGCTTCAGACTCTGTGAGCCCCTAAGAGTGCTGGTCAGTTGACTTCATGGGGGCTCATTCTCCTGGTGTCCTCAACCACTCTGGCCCCAGAAATCCCTCCTCCACATTTTCTGTGGAGTTCCCAGAGCTCTGCAGTTTGTTTGGTCCTTGTCTTTGCATCTGCTCCCTTCAGGCTACCATAGGGAACCTCTCTGTTGAGGGCTGGGCTAGACACTAATCAATGAAGAGAGCAGGATAACATTAGAAGTCTTCTCCTGACTGCCCAGACTCTAGTTCCTGGTCTGCCCTGGAGTATCTGTCATTGTTTACCTCCTTTAGCATAATGTTCTGTCTTTCCAATTCCCAGTGGATCCTGTGGGGAGGATAGTCCATAGGTTGAAGTTTTTGTGGCTGGGATGGTATTCCAGTCCCAGCTATGCTTTTAAAAAGATTATCATCCAAAGTTTGTGGAAAGAATTTTCATAGGCCCTATCTTTGATGTATAATAGAAACCACACAATAATTTTGTGATATCTAACTTTGTATTTCAGAATATTTTAGATATTAGGAAAAAATCATTTAAGAACTCCAATAGCATAAGAAACAAACCCATGAACTGACAAATTGAGTATATTGTACCCTACAGAATGGGAGGATATCTTTTCCAGCTACCAAGAGGTCATTTCAGACTAAGGGTCACATCTAGAATAAAGAATTATAAATCAGCAACAACAATACCAACAACAATAACAACACAAGAACAACAGCAACACATCAGCCTCCTCAGCCTTCCAACAATGAAAAACCTGTCTGAACTGTATAGACAGTTCTCAAAAGAAGAAAGACAAATAGCAATAAATATTTTAAGAGTATTCAACATCTTTACCCATCAAGGAAATGAAAACTAAATTTACTTTTAGATTATATCTCACTACAGACACAATGACTAACACCAAGAACACAAGTAACAACAAATGCTGGTAAGAAGATGTGAAAAGAGGAACCCTTGTATACTGCTGGTAAGAATGTAAACTGATGAAGTCACTTTGGAAATTAGCATAGAAGTTTCCCCAAGATCCCAAATAGGATTATTATTAGACCCAGTTACACTAACCTAGGGTACATACAGGACAGACTCTAAGTTCTACTTGCCACCATGTTTATGGCTGCACCATCCCTAACAGGTAAGATACAGGTCCAGTCTGGATGTCCATCAACAGATGAATGCACAAGGAATGTATGGTATATACACACTTTGGAATTTTATTGAGCTATAAAAAATAATGGATTCATGACATTTGCATTGATTGAAATGGAAACTATTATTGTGCTACACAAAATAGGCCAGGCTCATAAAGACACATGAGGATATTAGATTTTAATTATATATATATAATTTATATTTATTATATAGAATTTAACTATGTATGTGTGTGTTTATGCACACATATGTTAGTACATATATGTATGTGTGTATGGTGCAATGTAGGCCATGAAACTAGAATGGGGACCATGTGATGGAGAAGAGCTCTTAAGGGGAAAAAATGGGCAATAGAATACATACAACATGTCCTTTTGGAGGACAGGGCAGAAGAGTGGTAAGTGGCAATGGGGGGTGGGGTCAAGACACAGTATTATGAAAATATTATAATGAAACCCATTACTTTGCACACTAATGTAAAAATACTAAAAAAGAAAGAAAAGTTATGTTGGCATCTCTTTTATTCACTAATGCTATATAAATCAAAATCACTGGGGGGCTAGGAAGGAGAGCATTCATGGTTCTTAAAGGGCGAATAGCAGCACACCCCTATTTTAAACTAGAGTACAGGTCTTTTCAAAGAGGCATTAAAATCAATAAAATTAATCACCACCAGACTATGCTGACTTGTCTTTGAAGCATTTTGCTCTGTCATGCACTGCCCTTCGTTAGCATTTATTTGTCTTTTATGAGCTACTGAGGTTGCCGTGACTTTCCATCTAGAGGCTAGATTTTATTTTATGAGCCTTTTCCAGAAGGAAAACGTGTGTATATACAAGAGCTAAATCTTTTGGGGTGATTCAGAAAGGAAGCATACCAGAAATCTAACAAAGGCTCTCCAAACGTAAACCAGGTTACTATGACTTGGATTTTAAACTTATCTTTGAACTATCTTCAGGGAGCCGTGGTCTATTGGTCACCTCGAGTGGCCGTGCTCTTGCTCTACTCTACCCCTACGTTGAGAAAGGGATTCGAGTGAACTATGCACCTCCAACATGCAGCATGCGCTCTTCCTTAACAGATGTCCTTCTGTCAAAATGCACAGACATTTCACACCCTTCAAAATGATTTCAGTTCCTATTTAACCTTCAAAGGAAACATTGGAAATGCAGGGGGAGAAAGGAAATTGTTAAAGCAGTAAGAATTGGATTGTTGTATGATTGTGCTCAACAATATGACAGCTGATTAGCTCTGGTCTTCTTACGCATTCGGCGAAAATTGCAGTAGTCCGTATTGCTTTCATCATCTGTTGTTTTTCAGTCAACCACAGTAGCGTGTATGAGGGGAAAAAAAATTCCTCCTCCCTGTTTCTATTGTCTTAGACTCTTAATCAACACGTGAAAGACTGATTTGTAATTTTGTAAGCAGCAAGGGTCTTTAAATGAAATTGATTAAACATTTCTTTTCCCTTTTTCTCCCCCAAAGCCTCCTCTCCAGGAAAGCTCTCAGAAATGGAATATTACTGAGGCTGCCAGTGGCTTCCATTAGCTGGGCTGCACCTGGAGTTTTACTAATGAGGGTAGGAGGTGTTTGCTGACATTGTTGATGATTTGAAAGCACGCTTTAACGATCCCTTTGCATTGATTGTGGCTGCCTGCCTCACGGCCTCGGCTGTAACTATGCCGTACTGTATTTTTCACTTGGAATTTTTCTTTTGTAGGTTTGTCGGTTTGCTTGACATTCTGTTGTTGCTAGTCATTCTGCTTTGGCAGGCAGATAGGGACAATTATCTTTGCTACATTTTATTTGGGGGAAGATGATTTATAGGTCTTTATATTGAGTTCAACTCCTTCTTTACCCAGTATATTGCGGGTAAATACCCACAACACAGCAGTGGTTGCTAAGTAACTCTTTCGGAAGGAACAACACAGTCTTGGACCACACCTAAGTGCATCTTGCAATGGCAATGCCCTCCTTTTATTCAGGGGTTAGACTACTGTTATTTATAAATATTTTGTGCTGCTTGAGAACTCATCCTTGTATCTAACACTAATTGACTCCCAATATTCAAGCAGGTTTCCCCTTTGTGTTTATTTTGCATGTTTATAACTCAGCCATGTTTGGCAGGAACCTCAAGTCTTTTGAGCTTGTAAGACATCTGAGTCACCTCAGAAGTTTTGTCCAACACTCTAAAGGAATGACTTCAGCAGATACTCCTGTGGTCTCCTTTAGATACATGGCAACAGGGATCACAAACCTTCCTGTCACTGAATAGGCTTACCTATACCACTGAAGGCTGTGTCTCCTTGAGAAGGTCACTTGAGGATTTGTTTCCTTAAGGTGTGCATTGTAGACTCTCAGGCTTTTCAGCAGTAAGTTCTTTTTCATTTTTCTAGGCATGCATAACACCTGTAACAAAAATCACTGCACATACATAGAAATTAACAAATGCTGAGGAAATGTTGCTCCGTCAGCTGCTGTAGCTCTCTGCATATAATACATAATGATTATGTATTGCATATAATGGACATAGTGATTATATATTGTATATAATAGATATAATGGTTCTGATGTAGTAGTTTGTACGGGTAATCAGAGCTTAATGATTACATGGATTTGTTCACATGATCACTTTCTATTCAACCTCGGACCCCGTTTTCCATTATTGAAAGCTATTTGAAGGGAGACACCAGGTGTTACCTACCCACCTGCACTTGCTACTCTATCTGTCTTGCCGGTTACAGTGGCAGGAACTCCTGCAGTTACGGGAGATACTTGTTAGGTAACAGGAAACGTGTGACACAACCACAGAGGGAGGACTATTTATTGGGAGAGTGAAGGCAGATTAGCAAGAATGAGTTGGGGGACAGTGAGAGTGTGAGGGAGGAGAGCCAAGAACAGAGCGTGTATGAAGACACCACAGTGAAACCCAACATTTTGTTCAGTAACTTTTACAGAATTGATTTAAAAAGAAAAATTGTTATTTTGGAAGGAACAGAGCACAAAAGAAGAGAACCCCATTTGTTTGGGCAAATGTAGTCAAAGTAGGACACATGTTCTCCTGCTTTCATGGTGGGTGATTCATTAGGCTAAATAAGCTAAGAGGCCTTATTCTGACTTTTGTATCTGCTGCATTAGTGACTTTCCTCATTACTGAGACCAAACCCCTGACAAAAGCTACTTAAAGGAGAAAGGGCTTGTTTTGGCTCACAGTGTGAAGGCATATAGTCCATGTGGGCAGAGACCATGGTGGTGAGAGGTGCCACTACAGCCGGTTGGAATTGCTGAACTCGGCACCTCTCTACAACCAGGTGGAACCGGAAGTAGAGAAAGCACAATGATAGTGATCAGCTGGCTTTCTTTTTCTCTTTTTTTATTCAGTCTTGGTCCAGATCCCAGAGGATAATGACACCCACACTTGGAGCAGATAATTCCCGCCTTGTATATTCTTCTCTGGAACTAACATGCTAAGCTTTCCTTAATTTGATTGGACCAGAAATGGAAAATAACCATCATACCGGTTAGTGCACAAAGAAATGACCTTTCTCCTTTTAAACTCTTAGTCACCTGACTATTATTGGACATTTGCTACTCTTTGTCCCATAAAGAGAATGAAAAAGACACGATTGGAGCAAGCCTTTCTGTTTGAATTTGTTGAAATATGGACTGCTTGGTGCTGCCCACCTGCCTGAACACGGTTTGTTATGTAACTCGTTTGTTTCCTCCATGCCAGAGATGGATGCACTGTTGAAGACCCGGCAGCTTTCATCAGGATCTTTGCTGGAATCTGGAAATAACCTCAGATTTGACAGGCTTTCCGTCATTGTTAGCAGTTCTCAGAACTTTCAATTTTGGAATTTTTTTGCTTCTAAACTTTTGCCCAGGAAGTGTTTTTGGATAGCTTCCCACTTTCTCACTGGGGTTTTGTGACTGGAATGTCTTTCAAACCACACAGGTCAGTTTGACCCTCTTCCTATTTGTCCTCTCTATGACCTTTCGACTGCTAAATGTGCTTAGTGAACGAAAGAACCTTTCAAAGTGAATTCCCAACAGCTCCATTTTTATCTGTCTCAAGCCAACATATGCTTGTATTGGAAATCATCATATAATTCCAATTAATGTTACAGGCCAAGAAGGCACGCCTCATTTCTCTTGGGAATGTGAAAAGCTACTTAAAATTAGTTATGATCTACTAAAAAACAATTTAGCATAATTTAGGAAGTTTCAAAAGCTGTTTCACTCCAACATTTCTCTAGTGGCTTTAAAAACCAAAAAAAAAAAAAAAAAGAAAGAAAGAAAAAAGAAAGAAAGAAAAAAAATAGAAGACACATATACATATGTAGCTATGGGCCACACCCTGACACATGGGCAACTGTAGGTTGTGTATGTGATGGCAGTCCCATGAAGTTCTGATGTAGAACATTTTCATGCATCCATGTGGATGCTGATTTAAATCAACTTATTGAGTTGTCAGTCACATAAAAGTATAGTACACAGAGTTATGTAAATTAGATGATACTAGTCAAGTGTACTTGATTTAATCCTAGCATTCAGGAGGCAGGGGCAGACTGATTTCTGTAAGTTCAAAGCCAGCCTGGCTTATGTAGTGAGTTCCAGGTCAGTCAGAGCTATGTAGTGAGATCCTGGCTCCAAAAAATGTACATCAAACTTGATAATAACAAATGACTGTTTTACTGGAATCCATATTTATTCTACTATATTAGTTACCTTCCCATTGCCATGACCAAATAACTGACAAAAGTAACTCCAGAAAAGACACATTTATTTTGGTTCACAGTTTAAGGGTACAGACCAAAACAGCAAGAAGGGTGTATGGGGAGAATGATCGGAGCAGTGGAGGCAGGTACATGAAGGCAGCTAGTCGTAATACCTCCATGATTACGAAGCAGTCATGACTTCTCATGCTTACTTCTTCTTTTGATCCGGTATGGGACCTCAGACCATAGGCTGCTGCCACCACATTCATGGTGACTCCTCCCTTTTTAGTTAAACCTCTCTGGAAAGTCTCTCACAGATATGCCTTGAGATGTCTCTTGGATGCTGCTAAGCCACAAATCAAACTGACAATGAAGATCACCGTGCATCATAAGACTCTAGTCCTGACTTCTCAAAAGGTTTGTGGTTATATCATAATGTAAATGCATTTAGTTTGTTTTTAATAAAAGTCCCTTAAGTCAAACAATTTGAATATTTTTTAAAAGTCTCAAGTTCAACATCTCTTCTGAAACTCAAAGAAATCCTTTAGCTTTGAGCCACTATAAAATCCAAAACATGTTACATACTTTCAATATTTAGTGGTAAAAAATAAACATTCTTATTACGAAAAAAGAAGGGAGCTGTAGTAAGAAAAAATAAGACTGAGACAAACCCAATAGGTCAAACAAGTCCTTCAACTTCATGCCTGATATAAAAGACTCTTGGTGGTATTATCTGCTCTAAGAACCTTGGGTGATTCTACATTTAGTCAAAGTGACAATGAAAGTTAACACACATCTTATTTATACCAGTGTTTTCAGAATAATAGCTCACAATGCCTTCAGTAAGGGTGCTGAATTAATAAAACTTAAATGTTCAGCTATTGCAGGGTAAAAAACTAGCTTTACTATTTTGTTGAAAAATGAAATATATACAGACTCTCAGTCTAGTCTTAGCCTGATTCTGACATTTTTTTTTTTAGACAATGGAAGTAAAAAATAATGAAATGCCTTAGATGACATTTTCACTTTAGAAAAAACTCAGGGGCTCCCCCTCAGGTCCTCCAAGTGATAGGAAGAGTTTTGACTTTTGACAAAACCATAAATATGTTTAGATTTAAATTAAAAAATTGAATCCATTAAAATATGAACTTTTGTAACTCTTGGTAAATAATGAGGTTACTACTTTTTCACTATAAGTATTCATGTATTGGTGATTATCAACATCTGTGAAGAGACTTTAAGTTTGCTCCAATAGCCTCTTTATCAGGAACTTGAATGGGAAACCCATGGGTGTAGGAACCCTAACCTCTGCATTCATGCTCTGGTTCTTCCGTAAGAAGCAATATATTTAAAATGTTTTTCTTAACCATTTCTGAACTCCATATTTAAGACATAGTTAACAATAAAAATCAATCCTACTTTACAATTATTATTATCTATTATCGTTGTGTATATGATGTTTATATGTGAATATAGACATGTGCCAACTCAAGGCACGTGTGCAGAAGTTGGAGGACAGTATTAGGAGTCCATTCTCTCCCTTCACATTGTTGAGGCAGAGTCTCTCTTGTTTATGTTGCTCTACGTCATCCATACTATCTGGTTCATAGGCTTCCAGGCAAGGTTTTTTTTTTTTTTGTCTCTGTCTCCCATCTCACCAGAGGTGGTGCTAGGATTGCATATGCATGCCCCTGCATCTGTCTTTTTGTGGTTTCAAGGGATCAAACTCAGGTCTTCTGCTTGTACAGCAACTGCTCTTACCTGATAGGCTCTCTCATAAGCCTAATTTAAAATTCTTTAAAAACATCTATTAACCATGAAAGTACACTAATATATATATATATACATATATATATATATATATATATATGTATAACATAGAATAAATATGAGATTATTATAAAATGTATACATTATTTATATGTAGAATAATTGTGAAAGAGTACAATAAAGTACATGCATTATTTATACATCAAATAAATGTGAAAGAACAGTATAAAGTATATAAAAATTATTTACACTGTTTTGGGTCACATATGAGAAGGAAATAGTCTTTGAGTATTTGGCCACTGGCCCTTCAGGTAGTATGGGAAGCAAATGGAAATGCCATTTCTTCTGATGACTTCTACCAGTGCTCAAGAATGTGAAGTTCATTGTTCTTATCTTTGTTTCCAACCATTGTTCTCAGGCTGACATCGTCTGGAGAGTTTGGAGAACCCTCAGGCTGAGAACCATCTTGGCAGGCTACAGCGTTGTTCGGGAGAAGTGTCTGGATGAGTGTGTCTTAAATTCCATGACCGATCTTAAAGGCAAGCCAGGGAAAAGTGTCACTGTTCTGTGTTAGTCTGAATCGAGCGTTGACATTTCTGCAATTTGATGCACTTAATTGTTTGGCTTTAATTATTTTATCCTCATTACTTTAAATAAGTAACACACCAGACACTTTATGAACCAGGCACTTCGCTAATCATGTTACTTTTACTAATCCAGGCAATCAAGTCTCAGAACAACGTTGTGGTAGGCACCGCTTTTTCTCCCATTTATTAGATTTGAGGACTATGAAGTAGAGTAAGGACTAGACTACAGATCACAAAAACAAAATTATTCTCTCTCTTAACATTTTCATTTTCAAAATTTTCATTTATGTAGCGATAACATCCATTTTAGATGATGCTCTGAGAATTAACTTAAAGAAACAGAACTCTTCAAAGGAAATAGTGAAAAGAATGTAAAGGTTAGATCAAAAAGCCATATTTACATAAATCATTAAGCCACAATCCTATTTTGAAGAAGATCAGGTTTCAAACCTCAATGAGCCATACAAGGAACAAATCTATTGAATGAAAGTTGCATTCAAAACACTGCAAATAGTGAGCAGAGAGGCTTACATTACGTTAAGGGAAGCATTACTAGTAAATTAAATTGTAAACTACCAGCAATATTTAGAAACTGATTTTATTTTTATTGTGGTACAAATTAGATTATTAAGCAGAGGTCTTGTTCAGCCATGAAATGTGTGAATAGGCTGTTTAATAGTATGCATGAAGATAACATTTCTAATTAAGCATGGGGTGGTCATTACAAAGAATTTAAAAATAGAATATATTACTGCATCTTAAGTGGGATCCATGTTCATCCCTTTAAAATGCTTGCTGTAACAGAAATATGATTAAGTTTGTGTTGTGGGATACAAAACAAAGCAAAAGTAGAATGTTAAGGTGTCACCTTGTCTGCCATGGTGCAGCAGGATTACAATTTTAAAATGTACCAGAGGAAATGGTGTAGTATATTATCGGACTATTAACTTGGCTTTCCAATACTTTTATGACAACCCTCAAGCCATTTGCTGAAATTAGACTGCAAGTCTGAGGTTTAGTTAGTATCAAGAAGAAAGCCTAAAAGTAGGAAAAGAGAGATTCAAATTCTTAGCTTTTAACATCCATCTAGTACCCTGGTTCTCAATGGAGGTGATTTTGATCATCTAAGGAGACAGTTAGTCCAGATACTTATGCTGTTTCTTGGCGTGGACATTGCTGTTGACATCTAGTATGTAGAGGCCAGGGATGACACTAACCATATAATACACACACACATGCACACACACGCACACACACACACACACACACACACACACACACACGCATGCACACACACACATGCGTGATTCCATTACCTGATTCCAAATCACAGTGATCAAGGATTAAAAAACCTTGATCTAGAGTTTTGTTTTTTTAAATCTGCAGTTAAAACCACACTCTTTAAAATATTTAGCTCAATTTTACTGAGTACATATATTATGTGAATTCCTGGGAAGATGTGTACAAACATCAACTCATTAGAGAATGTGTGACAGACCAAAGAAATGGTACTATCACAATCTGGTTTAGTTCACTGCTGATACTTACAAGAGCGTGGGCTACTCAAAGCAGCTACTTCACCAAAACCCATGACTCATGGAGGCTGCAACCTTGAACTCTCTGCTTCACTTCTCAGCAGTTCAGCCGGTAAGGAGAGTCTCCTTTCCCTAGCACCTGTTACTGCGTATGTCTTCTTGGCAAGGGACTTTGTGGATCTTGTGAGCTTCAGGAGATTCTGGCACATTGTAAAGCTTCTTAATGTTTTGAGTCTTCATTTATTTCCTGAGTCTTATGAGTTTCCTTAAATGTAGAAATGTTCAAATTTAGAGGAAAGAGTTCTACTTCAACATATGTGTCAGGTAATGGTTTGAGAGCATATGTACAAAGTCAATCATCAATTCAATGAGTATGTGTAGCTATAATTTATATTTTATAATAAAACGCATTTTGTACCAAACTGTACTGATAAAAAATGAGAGACTCAGGTTTTGGCTCTTAGAGGAGAGATTCCAAAATTGACTTCCCTGATATGTGTTTCCAAGACTTGCAATTAGAATGATTTTACCAGCAGAACACTTTTTGGAGAGAATTGTTGAAAAATTCCACACTACTGAAAAAAGCCAATTACATAATTATATAAGGTGAATAATTTTTGATCACCTTTGGAAACTAATAAAATGAACAGCTAGGAGGAGACAATTCCAGGTGAGACATGTGGAGATATAAACCTTTGATGGGTGTTGGATACCTGAGAATAGTTTATTGCTGTATTTCTTCTACCACAGTATATCCTCACTAGCTTACAACAACAAAACACAGAGTTTTAACTGACTGTTGCTGAGATAACACCTGTTATCTGGATCCCCGTGCTTTTCATTGTGAGCCATCTTTCTCTCAATGTGACTCATGAGACAAGAAAAGTTCTACTCTCCAAAGACAGAGTAAATGTCTGAGAAACTGCTACAGATAGAGAAATGATACCTTCTATACATATGGGTATATTGACTATGGAAGACCAAGTCCAGAAAGGGGTCAGGACATCAGCAAGGAAAAGTACCATTAGCAAGCACAGCATTTTGTAACATTAAGGGGCCATATTGGGTCAGTGGTCACCTTTCTCCCAGCTAAGGCTGTTAATATATCCAGCTGCCTTTGAACATGACTTCTACTCTGTGGTGATGGAGAGAACAAGGCAATGATGATTTGGAGACTTTCATCCTAGAATAACAGAGTAAACACTAGCTGAGATAAAATATTTCTCTGACATGATAATAGAGACTAACGATGGAAATCGCTGGTGAAGGAAAATTTATATTTTAGAGTTTCTTGTCTTTGCATTTCAAAGATGCTACAGATATTTATGCAAGACACAATATGGTCTTGGGGTGTGATAACATCGTCAAGAAGAAGAAGATGATCCTTTGGCTTGTAGCATTTTCCATAACTAATAGTTAAAATACTTAATTTCATGCATGTCCAGATCTGCCCAAACTTTCCTAGATTCCTTAGTTTTCAAGTAAAACACAGACTTTCTTTTAACCTTTGCAGTACCAACAGTGAGATTTCTCCTACTATGATTCCTACCTGGAATTCTTCCTTTATTCCTAGTAGATCCATTACATTTCTTACAGATAGTCAGATACATCTTATCCTTTTGTCTTATATAGTAATGTCATATCTTTCTGCATGGTTTTATTCCTCAGGCTGACTGAGTAAAACCTGAGCAACTTTGCTCATTGTGCATTAGTTACTCTCCTTATCAAAGAGCAGACACCCATTGTGGGTGAGAAACACGTTGTGTACTTATTTTGTTTGTGCAACAAATGTTTGTTTGTGTGTAAATATTATACATCTGATCTTAAAAGGTCAGTAACATGAATTGGCAGGGATCATTTTAGTCCTTGAAACTGTGTCATATATTTGGTCAATTAATAAACATTCAGTAAACATAAAGCAAAACAGTATTGTGAAGTGGATCAGAAGAGAGGTGTGGGTTGTAAAGATCTTCTGCTAGAAAGATCATCAGTCTTCAGGAATGTAATAAGAGTGACTATATTTACCCATGAGAAGGGACTTACTTTTGGGAGCGGGGAG
Source organism: Cricetomys ansorgei (assembly GCA_026225945.1). Lineage (NCBI taxonomy): Eukaryota > Metazoa > Chordata > Mammalia > Rodentia > Nesomyidae > Cricetomys > Cricetomys ansorgei. Next base: position 27,170,868 of record JAMJFZ010000239.1, read on the forward strand.
AGCCACCTGAAGAGGATTAATAGTCTCAGTACAACTCTGGGGGATCAGAGTCCCTGGTTCACACGTTTGTTATATACAGGGATGGTGAAGCAGCACTTTTGATTCTTGGGGTAACAGATTTTTGGTGTTTTGATAGTTTTCTTAGACTTGTCTTCGCTGTCGTTTCTGTCTTCTCCCTGAGGCTTATTCTAACCTGTACTCTTTACTGAGTACAAACTAGCATGAACAACATGGAATTTGGTGAATTCCATGTTTCTCTGTGAAATATTTACTCTTAGCTTGGTTTTGGAAGTCATTCACTAACTGACACCTCCTCTGAATTAGTGAGAATATGAATGTATTGGCTGTATTCCCTCAGTATCTGCAGTTGGCTAAATAGAAAGCAGGTATTCCTTAGAGACAGTCATAAATGTTCCAAGCTGTCTTTTCCCAGGCATATTATAGCAAGAATGTAGAATGTGTAAATTGTTGTCATATTAAGTATCCAAAATACAGAGATTGTTTGCTAATATAACATAACCTAGACATCCTTACTTATGAACACATGTTTTAACTGAAATCTTTATCTCCCACATTAGAAAGGCAAAGCTACATATCTCATGCTGGGAGGCATTTTCTCATTGGATTCCATTGAATCTATACAAAGAGTATGGGTTCATTCATTGTAGTTTTGTGCCATCTTTCAATATTACGAATACAGTCTATATTGTAATAGTACAATTCAGTCAAAATTACAATTCAGTCCTAGTCTACTTGAACTGCTATAAAAATGTACAACTGACTGGACATCTTATAAGCAACCAAAATTTATTTTTCATAATTTGAAAGTTGGGAAAGTGCGAGATCAAAGTATTGACAGACTTGGGATCTAATGAGTGTCTGATTCCTGGCAGATAGACGAGATTTTCTCATTGTTTCTTCACACAGTAGAAGAGACAAGGAAATTCCATTGAACTCAATCCATCAGAGTACTGACTTTATTCACCAGGGCTCCATTCCCATTCCTTAATCATCACCCAAAGCTTCACCTCCTAATGTTATTACCCTGAGGAAGATGATAGTTTCAATACACAAATTTTACTAGGACACAAACATTCAGTCTGTAGCATCCAGGAATGACTTCATCGAAAACTTAGCATAGTTAATCCCAAAGTATCCTTCTAGATTACTATTTTCATCTTTACACTCATACTTTATCATTTTATATAACAATTCCTTGAAAATATGATCACCATTCAGATATAACAGTTCTAAAATGTTTTGAGACTGTATATAACAAACTTTCAATGACAAGAGGATGTCTTCAGGCATATGAGAGGTAAGTAAGAATGATAGCTAGGAATAGAGAGTGTTTAGCCAGCATTTGTATTTAATTTTCACATGATAATTACTACAACACATTAATTAAATAGCTGTTCGGAAGAGCTCCTGTAGTAATTGACTAAGAAGATAAGTGTGCAAGGCTCATCCTTTTATACAGCTCACAAAATTCACATATCTGTAAGTGCTTTTAAAGCCACTTAATATTTCTAGCCACTTTTCTTCTGTTTTATTAAAAGTTATAGTACAATAGAATTCATCTTCAAGAGAGATTTCAAAAGCACAAATGCGGGAATGGGAGAGTTGTTGCTTTGTCAACAATCCAATCTCTGAGTCAAGGTGATGATGAGGTATGAAGATGAATTGCGTTTTCATATTATAAAGATAAAATTAGAATTTTAGCGTGTGTCTAAACATAGTAAAATCCAATTATGCATATTTTAAACAAGAAGTTTCAGTTAGTTATTTGATTTACCTGAGTAATTGTTTTAGTATTTTTTATTCTGCATCATCTGTGTAGCTGTCTCAGGGTTTGTATTTCAAGAATTGACTGCCCAAAGAAACATTCTGTGAAGCTTTGAACCATTTGGCCTTAGAATGGGGCTACATCTTTTCTTTCTTTGGTTTGAAGCTTCCAGCTTCTTGAACTGAGCAGTTATTGGTTTCCCTGACTCTCCAGCTCATTGGCTGCTACTAGGAAGCTAACTCACCTCTGAATCTGTAACCCAATCTGCTAAATCCTGACACATTTATCTTTTTGATCCTGCACCTTTACTACATGTAGGTAATAGCCATGCTCCATCCTACACCAGTGCCTACCTAATATCATTATGGCTGGATGGTCACAGGCTGCTGTGTAATTGCTTAGAACTCACTGGAGCACGGAAAGCAATGCCTGGTGAAGGGCACAGTTGTGAGCTGTTAGCAGCCACGAGCAGAGCAGCTGGGCGTGGAAAAGGAGACCAGGGTAGGTACCAAGCACAGTCTACAGTAGATCTCTTGGGCACTTTGCCTTCCTTGGCTTCTGATTTTTTCTTCTGGAGAGCACATTCTGCTTGTTGAATTCCTCCTCTGCTTCTTCTGAGATTGGCTTTGAAAAAGGTGTCTTTTCGGTTTCCTCAGCCACTTAAGACCCTTCCCAGGGAGAAAGTCTGGGAAATTTAGGGATGAAATCAAAATTAAAACACAATGCAGCTATGAGTTGGAGCTCATTGGCAAAGTAAGCTCCTCAATAGATTTGGATTTGATTTCTAGTTCCTTCTATGTGCAAATGACAATCGCTATTTACACACACACCTGTAGCATGAAGACTGCCTGGTTTCATTTACTGGCCTTGTCAACCACACAATTCTTCATTAGAGTGTTAATGGGAATTTCAATCTTTGCTTAAGACATTCATTGACCTCTGCACTGTTCATTGCAAAACCGAGTCAAAAGCTGAATACCTCTGTAGATCATTTTTTTCCTCCGTTCTGCTAAGTTGTGTTTAAGTAAACTATGTCATATCAAAGAACACGCACAAAAAAAAGCGCATCATGGTAGCTTATTTTTATTGAGTGCTTATTTAATTACATTGGTTATCCTAAAGGCTTTGCAATAAACCTATAAGAGACTTCTTAAAAAGTCTCATTTAAAAGAGACTAAGATGCATGAGACTAACATAAAATTAGGGGAAATTTTAGCCTACTGAAGTTAGACTTCTTAATTCCAATGGTTACTCTCTTGATTTTCAAAACTTTTTTGTCTTCCTTTACATGTGTTTTCTTCACTCTCCTTTGCTCCGTGTTATGATCACCTCACAACAAATGAATGGAATGAGTGAACTCTCCTACTCTCCATAGCCGACCTTATTCTTGTTTATTTTCTACCCAAAGCAAGGAAATGTCAAATTCAGCCTCTTAAGATGAAATTGGCTTTATTTGAAAGTTTCTCTTTGTGATAAATATTTGTCAATGGAGTTTTCTTTTAGGATTTTTTTTTCAGTGTCTCATTTTCCCCTTCTTCTTCCCAAAAATTGCAGCCAGATCAAGGACAAGAACACCTATCACTGTCCTTCTGTCCTTTGGCCTGTGCTGACCCTAAGGATAGAGAATGATTGTTTTCCTCCTTGTCCCTGTGCATCTCAGCAGAGGCGTGCTGAAATGAGAGTCGGTCATCTTTTCATTCTAGACAGCAACTGGCTCTAATTGCAGACACTTGCCCTCTTTTCACCTGTTTGGTACCTCTACTTTCTGGCCTCATGGCATTAACTAGACTCCCACATCTCGGTGTCACAGAGGCTTCATTCTGACATCATTATGGCTGGTCTGTGCTCCTGGTTACAATTCCTTTGTGCCATATGTTATAGTGTCTGTTGGTGTTTCCTTCACACTTCACTGTGAAGTGGCCCCCTTTCAGAGACACAAACTCTATTTTCACAGGACTATTTTCCTTCTAGCTATTTTCCTTCCTTTGCCTTACCAGCTAGACTGTTCTCATCATCTTTTCCACGATAGATTGCGTATTATTGCAAACCTACTTGCTTGGACCTTTAAACTTTATTCTTTTGTTTTGTTTTCAAGTCAGGTTCTCATGTATCCTAAACTGGCCTTCAATTTCATATGTAATCAAAGATAGTACTGAAGTTTTGATTCTTCTGTCTTTACCCCCGGAGTTCTGGGATTACATGAGTGTGCTGCTTTCTGGCATACATGATGCTGTGGCATATATGATGCAGGGCCTCATGCAGGATTGGCAAGCCTTCTCCCAATCCAGCCACATCTCAGCCTCTATACTCCCAGGAGTCATTTTCATTAATTTATTTCTCCATGCTATGTTATTTTTTTGTGTGGCTGTAAATGTAATAAATGTTTACAACTAAAGAACTAGAAACAAACTATTAAGAAAAATAAAGTCTGTGGTCTAGAAATTACAAATAAAAGTATTATTTAAGCTGGGCAGTGGTGGCACACGCCTTTAATCCCAGCACTCGGGAGGCAGAGGCAGACAGGTCTCTATGAATTCGAGGACAGCCTGGTCTACAGAGTGAGTTCCAGGACAGCCAGGGCTACCACAGAGAAACCCTGTCTTGACAAAACAACGACAACAAAAAGTATTATTTAAAAATAATATTTTTGAAACACATTTCCTTCTGATAATTTCCATGCATTATTATTTAAGTAACGTGTTCAGTTATTGGTAGTCTACTTACTTTAGGTGAAATTACCATAATACTAAGTTCCACATTTCCTATTTTTGCTCAATCTTTTATAGAGGATATTTCTATGTAAAAAATTTCTTAAAATTATTACTTTTAATAACTCAGTGTGTTTCATCGTTTAATAGATATGCTATAGTTTATCTCGCTTTTGTCTCTCTTTGATACTTTATTTTCTATTTTAGTTCTTTAATAGTCAACATTGACCTATCTTTGGTAAAATGTTTGATTATTTTCTTCAATTGAGATTTAAAAAAAAATCCATTTACTTCAATAACTAAGACCTAATCTTTCTTATCCAACCGTATCTGGAACTAACGAAAATTAAAAAAGAAACATGAATGGCATAAATCCCAGATGCCTTTTTGCTGTAGCTTTTAATTCTCAAGAATAAATAAAATAAAACAAACAAACAAACTCACTTAGTTGCCTTTAAAAAACCAAAGTTCTTTAACTTCCTTTCTCACGCTCTGCCAGGCCCAGGCCTCTTCATTTTCCCTGCCCCATAGGACCATAGCAAGTCCCATGATTCTTATGATCCAGGCAATTTCGCAAAGTCCTCCCGTTGATCCTCTCATGAATAAAGCTAATACCGCAACACTTACGGAATGTTCTTAGCATTGTATGATGTATCACATACCCGTGCGTTTAGGCACAGGATACAAGTACAGTTCATCTCGTTTTAACCATGTTTTTCCTCCAACACAAGTGTTTCTTCTTAAGCTCGCCCATGTTCATTACTGCTCCGTTCACAGTGACCAGATATTGAAAGCTGCCTCGATGCCCATCGACTGATAATGAAAATGTGGTGCATTGACACAATGTGCTATCATTCAGCCATTAAGAAAAATGAAATTATGAAGAAGAGGTGGAAAGACTGTAAGAGTCATAAGGTGGCATATGACTCTAAGAAAACAAGCACAGCAGGGCTCCTGCACAGAGATTGTGACAACATGCACAAGACTTGCACAAGCTCAAGACGGGACAAGATCCCAGGATGGAGAAGAGGAAGGCGGGGTACAAAGTCCCACTCCCAAACAACAAGCTATTTTCAATCGATAGCTTCTGAGAGAATGAAATCAGCTTTCCTCAATGGAGTGACACTGGATTTTCAACCAGACACTGGGACAGGCCTTATTGCTCAGGAGTAGCTGACAAACATAAAATATGGTGTGTGTGTGTGTATGTGTGTGTGTGTGTGTGTGTGTGTGTGTGTATGTATGTGTGATGCATAGGTATATGTGAGTACAAGTGCTCTTTTTTGGTTCAATTTTGTTTAAGAGAGAGGTAGAATATGAAGTTGTGTGGGTAGAGAGATAGGAGAGGATGCGTGTGGAGTTGGGAAGGGGAAAAGTACGATTAAAATGTATTGTATGAAAAAGATTGTCCACATGGAAAAAAATAATTAAAAAAAGGGCTGAATTCTGCTGTGTAAAAACTGGAAAAAAAATGAAAAGGCTTGTATTCTGCTGTGCACATGAAAAGGAACAATAAGAATGTAAGTATGAATAGCTTTTCGGACCTAAATATTAAAACTATTCAGGAGAAAATGAAATTCTTCAGCATCAAAGCCAGATTACAGTCTTATCAATTAGGGTGGGGTCTTGGCTCCATTTTTGTTTTGAAGAAATAAGTCCAGTAATTCTGGATTAATAATTGGGGTTTACAACCTAAGTATTGCAGTGTTTAGCGTTTCCTTTGTTTAAAGAGATGCATTGTGTTTATTTTAGTCTCTTTAAACCATCCTAGCACAACACATGCTAGCCAACTGACTCACAGCTGAGCCATCTTCTCTTTAATTAAGAAGGAATTCAATACCAAAAAAAAAAAAAAAGAAAAAGAAAAGGCTAGTGCTCATAGTATCTCCCTAACCACCCATTCTCTTTAGAACCTCTTTTTAGGAAACTCACCCCACGGCATGACTCATCTGTTGCTCATCTTCCAAAGAAAACATGTTATTCTTTTGTCTTTTGCTTCCAGAGAGGGGTTTGATTGCTCTGGTTAGAAAACAATAACAGATACGCCTCCACCCACAGGGATACTTCTGAATAATGGATTCCAATTTCACTTACTTTCCTCTGTGTCTTTGTTTGTTTTAAAAGGAATGTTTCTTTTCCTCACCACTTCCAACTGTTTTAATATAACTCTTTTTTTTTTGTTTGATTTTTATAATGTAGAATTTGATCAAGGCTATTAAAATAGAGCAGATGCTTCCCTGAAAACAGTCTTGCTTTGGTTTAGAGTATGCTATGTGTTTTTTTTTTTTTTAATGGATTTCTGTATTTAAGGATTATATTGGTACCGTTGTACCATTTTGTATGTGGTATTCGGTTCTCTATCAACTCACATTGAGTCTTTTCACCCCCAGGAAAGCAGTGAGAAGCTGACATTACTGAAATACTTGCAATTATTAACATGTTTAGAAATTAAACAGCCAAACATTGGGAAATGTCATATGACTCAGACTAGTGTACTTACTGAGTCAGTAGAATGGCTCTTAACAGCTTGACTGAATTTACTTAGGGTTACTCAACCATACCAACCAGAGCTGGTGTCAACGTCCTTTGCTCACTAATATACAATTATTTCTTTTTTCTAAAAACATTAGCAAATATATAAAACCTGTTTTATTTCACAAACTGAGATTATTTAGGATGTGAACTGTGTACTCTAAGGCATACTATGCACAATTCAGATTTATAGAGCACTGCTGTTGCATCTGGATTGCTCTAAAACTGGCCGTTTCTATTTGCTCTGCAAGAGGCATAGATATGCATGAACGTAGCTTTTTGGGTGAGAAATTTCCATCATTATCACTTATAGAACTGATTCTTACAGTATAAGAGTCTTACAGAATTGATTACGTTGTTCATTGTATTGAAGAACCTAGTACATACGAAGGTATTAATCATCATACCTGTCATGTCTAGTAAGCATAGGAAACAACCAGAGCAGGGGGTAGTAGTTCACGTCCTAAATCATGGAGCTTTATTCTTAAAAGATCACAAATTAGGCAAACATTATTACTTCCCCGGGGAGAGGAACTTTTGCCAGAGCAAAGTTTCTAAACTCATAACCGTCTAGGGAATTTACTGTTTTCTTAGCCCAGTGCCTCTCATTGCCCTTTTTTATGAGCAATGTGCCCTATCACTTTGCTCAGCTCTGCAAGTCACTTGCTTTGGCCAATAGATTGGGGGTAGGAATGATAGCGTACAAGCAAGAAGGCTGGGGCCCATGAACTTGGCACATTTATACTTGCACTCACCAAAATGAAAACCAGACATGTTCTTTTCAATGGTAGGGAGTTTTTCCGGAAGATTTTATAAGATCTGGCAATACGTTTTTGCTGGCCACAACTTGTGAGAGTCTTCTGGTATATTCACTCGGAGACCCAGAATGGTGTTGCCAACAATCCTGTGGGAGCTAGAATAGAGTTGTTAGTAAAAATTACGTAGTCTCATGTCCTGATGACTTGAGCGACATGACTCTAATGAGATGGATGCACTTGTGTGACACCTCGGATCTCTAGGAGAAGGTGGGGACAGGAGACCTGTGAAAACCAACACCAGTAAGGCCATACCAACCCCTACGACATCTGATATTTAATATTGAGTATTAGTCTAAGAGCTGAGTCTGCAAAAGAGAGTGTTTGTTACACAGCACTATGAAACACATATAACAAACGGAAGCTGAATACTGGCTAGCAGAGTCATGCTAGCCAAGTACTCCCATCCTACCAGGAGAACACTTTAAAATTCCTCTGTGAAAATATGGGGTTTTATGGTTTATTTAGAAAAAATTATTTCACCAACCAAAGGATGAAGAATAACAGCATATTATTTGCATAAGTGTGACCCTAGTATTCATATTAGAACAAGAGCTTACTATTAAGTATAATATACAAAATGTAATAAAACTCACATTTACTGACTTCCTTAAGTGCCAAGAATATCCTGAGAACCATAATTATGATGGAATAAAAAGAGCCTCAGCCTACAGAAAGAACCCTACGTAGGTGGCGTATTTGCAGTACTTGTTTACTCACATAACGCAAAATACTTGCATTATTCAAATTTTATTGCTCATGAATGTCTTATCATTGCTTTAGGAAGAACATCTTTAAAAAAAAACCCACAAATCTGTTGGGGACGACAGAGTTATAGCTTAAACCACTATTAACTTCCTTTTTAGTGGGTTTATCCTTCCTTTCCACTCAATAAGGTTAGAGGTAGAAAAGAAATGTCTTTTGCTTTCCCAAATCTATAGAGAAATAGAAAAATGACATACACGTCCCATATAGATACATATCCATTCACAGGCTAGAGAGACACAGCATTGTATCAGGAGTGAGCTCAAGTCAGCTTCTGCCTCTGGGATGACAGATACTATGAACAGGACATCAATAGGATGTAACGGGGTAAAGACAGGGAAAACTAGACGAAGGAAGAATCAATGACAGCACAGATATTTTTGAAAAGGAATGCTTAGAGAGTAAATTATTGATCAATATTGACAAATTAGAGAAAGGGCTTAACTCAGAAAGGAGACCACTCTGACTTCAACTGTGTTCATTTTGAGTTGACCAAAAATACAGTTGAGATTAAAGACCAAAATCTATAGATTTAATAGATATCTTTCAGGGGTTGAGCATTGGAACAACCCATGTGTATAAATCTGGTAAGCTATGTTCTCCACCTTTGATGAGTTGTTCATGAAGATATGTTCATGAAGACAGGCATGCTCATTTATGCAGAGCCTGTGTGCTGTGATGAAAGACATTCAGGTTTCCTGGGGAATAAGCAGGTGAAGGAAACTCTTTTTCGTCCTTCAAAACTTAGTTAATGTATAACTGGCATTGGAGTGGAACAGTGTCTGAGTACTGTCTCTGTAGAGTTGTTTGTCCTCCACAAGGCTGTATGCATGCTTTCTTCCGATGTAGTTATCTGTCAATATGTGCTTTTCTCTATTAGACAGTGAAATCCTTGAGAGTCAAACAACTTATTTTCTCCCATTTTTTTTTCATTCTTGGAATTTCATAGCACACTTTTTACCATATTGTGCACTGCAACTGTGAAATGTTCCCAGAATGTTATGGTAGTTACAGATTTAATTTGTTTAAAGTATGAGTTACATAGAAAGAGTTCTGTTTACAAGGTTGGGCTGAGGACAACACCTTTGGGTATATCTTTAATTTTAGCTTTATTTGTAATGTATATGAATGTTTTGCTTTCATGCATGTCTGCAGAGGTCAGAAGAGGAAGTTATATCCCTTGGGACTGGAGTTATGCACGATTTTAAACCACATGTTGGTGCGGGGAGTTGAACATAGGCCCTTTTGCAAGAGAATCTAGTGCTTTTAACCACTGATCCATCTTTCCAGGTCCTCGGATATATCTTTAATACTGTGTTCACAAAACACACCAATCAGCTCCTTCCACATGTTGTGTGGACTGCCCATTTACTTTATGTCTTCCCATGAAAAGGGACTGGAGATTTTGGAATGTGAAATTCCCAGTCTTCACCAAAAAACAGCCATTACCAGACCATCTAGGACCTGTCTTTCTGTAAGCACATGTAACCCTCCAACCATTCTGGTTTGCCACTTGAGGACACCGGCAATACAACATTAAGAACACAAGGCCCTAGGTGATATGCAGTACATGGGGGCTTGCAGAAGTCAGCTGCCAACTGCAAAATTTCCATAGAAATTTTAAGAAAGCACCTCACACACCTCACAGAAGGAGATATTGTTTTCCAGGGAGCGTAATTGCTCTTATAGATAGAACAGCCCCTAAGGCTCCCTCTGTGTTTTTTTAAAGCACTGGAAATTAGAACTTCTGAAGTTTAATATTTCTTTATCTTTTCCTACATACTCAGAGGCAGGTTTTGTGAACATTCTTTTAAGTATTTCAATGCATTATCTTGCCACCAACATATGCTTCTGCATGTTATTTTTCTTTCTAAATTGAAATGACTTGTCAGAGAGCTGTATGAACGACACTAATACCTGTTTCCATCCCCGCAACTCTACTGAATGGTTGTGGACAGGAAGTCATAGGATGTGAAAATGTCATTTTCTACAGTGAATAAGCTGTAAGAAGTTAACATAGTCCAAAGTGTATGATGAGGCTAATGATCCTGATTCCTGATGCTGAGTATAAGAGCACACCTCGGTCCTTTTTTTCTATAAAGAGCAGTTTGTCATGGAGTCACATTCCAGCGCTTCGTTTGATACACTATGTGAGCATCATCATGTGACTTCCCAAGAAACTTTGCTTCTCTCATTCTACTTTAGGCTAAGTGACAGATTTAGATGTAGATTTAGATGCGACAAATCATGACCAGTGAGAAAAGGGAAGGATGCTAATTTTTCTGGGTATCTTGTTGCCATTATTGAGGAAACAGAAAACAAGCCATTTCCTTGGTTAGGAGAACACTGTGGTTTCTGGAAGAAATGCTTAGAGCTATTGAAACAAACCTGTGTGTAGAGCTCCCATGGCCAACAGATCATGCAGCGAAGAGCATGATGGGGAAGAGGAACTACTGCAGGTATCCAAACTCAGGCTGTTCTATCTGTACTTAGGGCTATGAGGGATATGTTTCCATAGTTAAGTCAGGTTGTATTAGCATTTGATGTTATTTGATAATGAAACTTTCTTAAAGTGTTAGGCAGAATAATCTGCTAACTTGAGTATCACACACTGCATGGTTTGTAATGAAATTATATTGTTTATAGCCTGGAGGTCCAAGGTCAGAATAATGGCATGGTTGATTCTGGAGAGGGTTCTTTCTCAGGCTGCAGACAGCCAGGTTTTCACTGTATGACCTAACAATACAAAAGACAGCCTGCTCTGTGTCCCTTCATAAGAGCCCCAATCTCATTGTTGAGGGCTCTACATCATGACCTAATTAGCAGTACAGGAGCGCCGTTTTAGTGCCATCAAATTACCAGTTAGGAATTCCACATCGTGAAGTGACTTGAATTGAACACAAAATTTAGTCCACTGCAGTAAGTGATACGGAAGACGGTACAGTGACAAAGAGCCCTGCAAAGAACAGGTATTTGCTGAATGCAGAGAATAGTGGTTGGGACTGGAAATTCTCTACTTCTCAATACTCTGCTACAGTGGGCCCAATAAGTGAGTGACCTCAGTGAGCAGCTTTAAACATTCATTTAGACTTTTATTTGTTTTTACATCGGCAATTATACCAATTCCTATTCAGCTGCTACTGTGACTCAACCATAGAGCAATCTGGGATGATAGGAGAATTTGATACTCCCTGATACTCTTGGTGAGTTCCTAAATACAGAGCTGTAAGATTTAGCTAAAGGTGTTTATTACACTATGATTTATGACCACACATGAGATCATGTAATTGTAACCAAATGTGGGGGTCACAAAAATTTTGGCGTACAAGTTTCTGAATGTCCAATGCCAAAACAATAATTCAAAATCAAACACATAATGAGTCAGATGTTTCTGGCAGTGTTTGCTTGTTTTGTACCTGGCAACTTGTCTGCAAATCATGCATACTGTACCACACTTGACACCGTGCCATGCAGTGCCAAAAAATGAGGCTGGAAGCATCTCAGGTCAGATTTGACATGAATTTCAGTGTTGTATGAATTTCAGTGTTTCTACTGTACTCACAAAGGTTTTTGGTCTTACAGAAATAGAACGATTTAATTACAGAAAACAAAGACAATATTTTCCTACTTTAACTTAGCCTGTACCTATCAAAGTCATATATCATTGCATTGTATTATATTAAAATATTTGATTTGAAAATTGCAGTTTGAGTTGCTGGCTTGAGTATCATTTAAATTAAGTTGTTAAATGATTTTGGTTTTGGATTAGGACAGAACTTCCAAGATTTTTTGAAATAATCCTAAACATGCTTCTGCTGTTTTGTACATTGTATTTATAGAAAGTAATGTTCTCTGTATTGATGATTATAAAATGTAAATATCAACCAACTCTGAAAACACTGACGATGTTTTATATCCTGAAGTACAAAATACCAGCCAAGATTCAATTCTTTATGTAAAAATAAACAAGTGCATCCATCTCATAACTATGAAAATTTACTTTCCTCCTTAATAAATGATCAAATTATGTATATACAAAATCATCTTAAAATGAATTTCTTCATGATTTATTAGCATCAATGTTTGACTTGGTACATTTATCTTATATGCTTATTAACATTTCCTAGATGAAAAAGGATTCATAGAGGTAAAGTTTAAAAAGCCATAGTTGGACTGGAGTGATGGCTCAGCAGTTAGCAGTGTTCACTGGTGCTGTAGACAACATAGTCTCAGTTCCTAACACATACATAGCAACCCACAGCTGAGTGCAGCTCTGGTTATACTCCCTTTTGACCTCCATGGGTACATGGATGCATGTGGTTCACATAAATTCACATAGACACACACATATCCATGAATGAATAATAAACAAATCTTAGGAAAATTCCTGGCCTAAACTATTTACAAAGAAAAGAAACATGACTTTAAAGGAAAGTTATTTGTGTCTTTGAATTCTAATCAAACCCACTGATGGATAGAAGAGTCAAATTCTCTGCATAACTCAAGTTGATCCAAATAGGAATTTTGAGGCAGAAATTTCTCAGATCATAGTACTGGGATTCATTCAAGGGCCTTAGTCATTCTCTGCTTGGGAACCAGTCAGTTCTGGGAAAAATTATTTATGATGCCTGTAATTGTTTTCAAGGCAGCAATGATTTATTTATGACCAAGAGGGAAGATAAAGTCAGAAGTGTATCACCAGTAATATATACTTTTATATTTAGAGGTCATATCTAATCAAGACTTTTAACTATAGATTGGAAACAAAGTACCCTAAGCCTAATAGATTGTTGGGAGAACTATGCTTTCCTCTAGAAATACAATGGCAAAAACTTCAGCAACTTAAAATGGTCAGCTAAAATTGTTTCTCTGTAAGATCTGCCTACATACTACTTTTGCCAGGCACAGCATTCAGAAAGTGAGCAGGCTTTATCTACATAAGGCAGAACAATCCCCCAAGAACGGAGCAACAAGAAATGCACTTGCTTTGGGTGCATTTTTTTTCTTATTTCTCTGACTGACTGACTGACTATATATGCACATATGTAGGCGTATATATGCATATATATACATACAAATACATATATATTCATATATATCATATATATGTATATGTATAGTTTAGAATAAGGACTCATGTTCAATTTCTCATTCTCTCTTTTTGAGATGGGAGAATACAACTGTTTTCTTTCTTTCATTTGCTATTTCAGGGTGGTCATAGGTCTCTGGGAGCCATATCTACATTCAGTGGAAAAGATTACAAATAAGTCAGAGGCCTGGCACTCAAATGAGGGTACAGAAAAGATTTCTGTATACTTTTTCAGAAAGGATATGACTGTGTTCATGTAGCTGTTCATGTTTCTAGACACAAGTGTAGGCATTGATATGACACGAAGGTAGACGTTGGAAGTCCTCACGACTTTCTTCAGAGCTCTCCACTCCATATACTTAGAGCAAGACAATTATCCCACTCATTTCTTTGATCAAGTATAGGCAGGAAAATGTTAGGGATTCCCAGAAACTGTACTACTTCTGGACAATGGTGCCTGATCACTGCAAAGGACACTATAATGTAACTCCATTGCTAACTCTGCAAGCTGGAGCTTTGGTCATAATGCTTTGAGATTCTGAAACTCTCTTTCCAAGCCTTGGGGATCAATGAGGCTCAGGGAGGAAGGACGTCTGCTGGAATGATAGAAACGCACAATGAATGCAGGCAAAGCATCTTCTGACTTGGAGTCCATGTTAAAAAAAATATACATTTTATCATCATTCAGTACAATTTGGTTGGGTTGAGGGCTTACTTGCTTTGAGATGAAAAATATTTGCATATGCATAGATGAGCTGTTCTGACTCTCCTACCACAATGACAGTTAGTTTGTATTTTGGAAGTAGGGGTGACCAAGTCAGCAAAGAAAAATACAGGATATAAGTTAATTTGAATTTCCAATAAACAACTATTTTGTAAGAATTACTTATACTAAAAATCAAATTTAGCTCAGTACCCGTGGTTTTACCTGGCAACCCTAACATGGATGCCTTGAAACGGTATAGATTGGTGTTTTTGATGTTACATGTTCTTCTTTTATCTTACTGGAAGAGGGCACATTATTTATGGATGACAGTAAAAGTAGAAATGGCGTCAGGTTTCCTCACACTCCTGCTTAGAAAGCGTCTGGAGAATTCAGATTATGTGCAGTAAACTTTTGCTACAAAAGGTCAGATGATAAATGCTTTTTATGGACATAAGGTTCTGTCCCAAGTACCCACTTTTGCTATTCCATCTTGAATGTGCCCTAGACAATACGTAAGAATGAGTAAGCATGGCTGTATAGCAGAGGAAACAAACGAACAAACAAACAAAAACCTACAAAGAAACAAAGCAAACACAGAGATAGATAGGTTTTGCTCATAAGTTGTAGTTTTCTAACCCTTGATTAAAACCAAACCAAAGGAATCACTGATGCAATGCAGCTTGAATTTGTAGTCTCACAGCATCTCATTAATACTTCACTTCTGATCCCACAGTGCAATAGCTGAACAATTTTATAATGCTGTGGTACAATCAAGACATTTTCACCATCCGAGGCTGCTCATACGACAATGTTTTGATGAAGTAGAAGCATCCTTTTAAATAAAGCAATAATATAGAAATCATGGGAAATGGTAGAGAGCAAATGACTCTGTTGGGACCATAACATAAGCAACAGGAGCCGTTGCTCTAGTGTCAGAAAGGATTGTACTCCACCAGTGAATTTATTGCAAGCAAATCCCCAGCATTTTTTATTTGAACAAAAATGATGCAAATAATCACACAAGTAGTAAATCATAGGAACAAGGGATACAAGCAACGTTTGTGAATGGATAACATAGCAGGTGCAATAGATCAGGAGTATTAGATTCAAATCCATGACACCAAAGATTCACTGGCATCTATCTACAGACAAAAAATTGTATACAAAACTGAATAAATGTGGGAGAAAATGAGCCAAATGTAATCAACATATTAAAGAGAAGGAAACCTTAGGAGCAGAATCAGATAATAGCACAGTTTTTCTGAAATCTATTTCAGATGTCATAGCTAGAGAAATATGTGAAAAGTTTTCTTATGTAACTGTATTCAGCAAGTAATTAAAGAGTGAATAAAGGTCAATGTGAACTAGAAATAAGTCCAATTTATACTTATTTTAGGTCTCTAGACAAGGCTAGTTTCTAAAATACAATAAAATAAAATTTACTGTGTACTGCTATCTTCAACTAGCCAAACTGACTTTTTTTTGTAGGTGATTTTGTGAACAAGGCAAGACTGTTTAAGAGGCTGGTTGAATTAAAATAAAATCCTCCAAAATATCTACACTTAAGATATCCCATTTACTGAAATGCAATGCTACTATATAGAATCTACCCCAGGGTTTACGATGAAGGTGACCACAATAACATATCAGAAAGTGTCATAGATATTCTTAAAAATCTTAATTATTACAATGGAATAAGAAAGTTTATAAACCCAAAAATGTAACAATTTTTGTAATATAAGAATTATAGATAAAAGGGACTTTAATATATATTTAAGCTCCCCAGACAATGGAATTACTTAAATGGTAATGAAATTTTGTGTCAAAACTAAACATGTAAAATTAAATTAAGAAGTATCTGTATAATGTGCTCTGAGGATGCCACTTAATTGGAAAATCTAAAAGAAAATCTAAAAGACTCTAAACCCACCGCCCCCCAGGTCCAAATGATTTTAATGCAGAATTCTACGATACTTTCAAAGAAAATTTAATGCTAATATTCCTGAAATTATTTTTTATTCTTGATAAAATATTTTGATTTTATGTCTTTTCCAATTGTGTGATTACATGAAAAACTTTGCTTATTCGATGTCTTGCTGGTAGACAGGAGATGCTAGGAGGGGCTTTCAATTAAGGCATTTTATAAATGCAGCAATTTTTAATATTTTATATAAGCTTTTATACATATCTATGATCCATATTTGGTTTATTTTCTCAAATTCATATGGAAATTTAATCCCCAGAATCACATGCTGGTAGTATAAAGAGGGTAGGAAAAAAATCCGGTCTTTAGAAGTGGGGTTTTAAGGAAGTTATTAGGAGTAGATTTGATCATTAGGATACAGCCCCTATGATAATAGTCCATTAGATTTATCAGAAGAAGAAGAAAGAGGAGGAGGAGGGGGAGGAGGAGGGGGAGGAGGAGGGGGAGGAGGAGGAGGAGGGGGGAGGAGGAGGATCAGGGGGGAGGAGGAGGAGGAGGAAGAGGGGGAGGAGGAGGAGGGGGGGGAAGAGGGGGAGGAGGAGGAGGGGGAGGAGGAGGAGGGGGGGGAGGAGGAGGAGGGGGAGGAGGAGGAGGAGGAGGAGGAGGAGGAGGAGGGGGAAGAGAAACCCTTTCTTAGCTGAATGAAGCTCCACATTGCTTCAGTACTCTACTTTCAAGAAAGCATTACAGATGAATCTCATAACCCTTGTATAGAACTGCAAGCTCAAATAAATTTTTTCTTTAGACAGTGGCCTGACTCTGTTATCTCACTACAGTAACAGAAACAGATTGATACAGCGGGTAGTGTTTTTCTTTCTCTGGGTAAACATGTTGGATTGATACATAACAAGTCATAGTATGCTAGTTAACTTTGTCTTTCTGGGTCTGGGTTACCTCATTCAGGATGACTTTTTCCAGTTCCATCCATTTCCTTGCCACTTAAGTTTATGGATACTCACACTCAAGTGAAGCTGACCTAGTTTCAGGAAGTAATTTTTAACACTAGCTTTTGTTTCTCTTTTTAGTTAAATTTATATTCTTCCCCCATCTAATTGGATGAATAGCTTTGATTTTTACAATTATTCTGCTGTCTTCTTATTAAAGCTCTTATTATAAAGAGCCTAAAGCATCCTAACATCACACCAGCAATTTTCTTTGTTTCAAGCTGTGAAGCTTTAATGTAATAAAAAATATGCCCACACTGAGAAATAGCTATCAGATCTTCTATTGTAGACAGAGCACATTTCCTCCCTCTGGCTTGAGGCCTCATGTGCTCCTTTCTACCTGTGTGGCTGAGCCTCTCTGAGCTGGCTGTACTAGACACCACCCTAGACAATCATTTCCCTCTGATATGTAATATATACGAAGCCTACCTTCCTGTCAACTGTGATGAAGTGCAGTTAGCATTCACAGCTGCTCAATCAATGGTTTGCAAAAATCAATGAATGGCCCCAGGGTCTGAGTAGCACACGTTTCCCTTGATGACTTAGAGATGTGCTGTCTTTCAAATGAAGCAGACCCAGGCACAGCTTTCATTACAGTGTCCCAGAGGCCAACGATCCTGATTTTTCAGTGATGTACAAAAATCCAAACATTCTGTTTATGAAAGCCACCAAACCAAGTAGCCACTTATTAGCACTTCCTAGTTGATCAGTCAAGAGTTTCCATTCCCAAAAAGCGCTACATGTTTAACACCCCTGATTTTCACACAATGGATAATTGATTCAGAATTTAGTTTCAATTCTGAGAAATAAGAAATTACTCAAGGGAAGTAGAAAGACAATATGATCACCAAGCCAACTAGATTTTAACTAGTGTGAGAGAAAGGACTCTGCTTGATACAATTCTTTCTTTACATTCTCTTCCTGTCTTCTGTTGCCACTGGATTATGGGTAAAAATAATTTATGCTGAAGGAAGAGATAATGTCTGAGACACAGATTTGACTGTACAGGATGCATGAAACTTTCTGGATTATAAAGATTTTAGCTATTTTGTGTGACTCAAGATACGATTTTGTTTGCTTTGAATTACGTTCAAAACATTTATGTTTTGGTGTGGGTGTGTGCACATGAATGCAGGTGCCTGTGGAGGCCAGAAGAGGGCATAGGAGGCTTTGGAGCTGGAGGCAAGAAGATTGTGAGTTCCCTTTTATGGTTGCTGGGGACAGAACTCAGCTACTCTGCAAGAGCAGTATGTGCTGTTAACCATGAGCCTTCTTTTCTGCCTCTCTTGCTTAGTGAGAGAAGATAATTTCACAGATGTATATTATTCTCAAAATATAGCCAAGCAAGCATATCAGATGTGTGCAGTTTGTCTTATGTTCTTTTATTTCAATTACCAAAAAATAAAATAATTCAGTTAGGAGCCACTAGCTGCTGCTTGAGTAAACTCTCGGGCACCATCTCCCAAATGCCAATCAGCTTTCTCTGCTGGCTCAGTTGGAACTTTTTCAGTGGAGATACTGATTAAAGTGTATTCTTCTCAACATCAGGACCCCTCCCATGATTTACCCAGTAACCATTTCACTGTCCACTATACAGATGTGTTCTGGACAACCATCCAGCTGGTAGAGTCCTCATTTTGGCTTCGTATCTGAGGATTTCTACATTCAGCCTAGTGTGCCAGCCTCAACTTTTGACACTGGCTCTTGGAAAACCTTGATTTATTTCTGCCACAAACAACCATTGATAAGTACTGGGCATGTTCACTTAGTGTTGTGGAGTGATTACTGAGCATGGCAACCAGGGTCCAAAGCTTCCCTTTGCTTATGTGAATTTTTTTTTTTTTTTTTTTTTGAGACAGGGTTTTTCTATTGTAACTTTGGCTGTCCTGGAACTCATTCTGTAGACCAGGCTGGCCTCACACTCACAGAATCTGCCTGCATCTGCCTCCCGACTGCTGGGATTAAAGGCGGGCATGCCCCACCACCATCCAGCTTCCTATGTGAATTTTTAGTTTGCGAAATTATAGAAGCACCCAGTGCTTTAGGTTTCATTTGAGTAAGTTGTAAAACTTGGATACCAAATATCAATCTTGTAGGATTTTATAGATATTGAATGTGCGTATGGTTTAGAACACAGGTTGATACATCCTGTTACATACATACATGTTAGTTTCTAATAGTTAAATATTTTTATTTGTGCTCCTTTGGAATTATTATCCCCTTCCTCTCTGCTCAAATCCTCTTAATACATTGATGTCTCTCAACTTCTCCACTCTCCCAAGAAGAGCTTGTGAATCAGCATGTATCACACACGCTTTCACAACATTTCATAATAAATAGTTAGGGCATTTTCTTATTGTTAATGTAGTTATTAGTTTATGGCTCTTTCTCCCACACTAATTATAAGCCTTCATATGGCAGGAATCTTACTGACCTCAAAACACTTTTTTACAGTTGTTGTTTGTTTAATCTATCTATTCGTTTGTGTGTGTGTGCACATATGTGTGAATGCATTCTAGAAAACAATTTATAAGAGTTTCTTTTCTCTCCCATGATGTGGGTTCTTGGGATGGAATTAAGGTTATATGATGTATAAAATGGTATAAGGAGGGTGGAAAAGGCATTGACAACGAGAACTTTTATTTGCTGAGGTATCTCCCTGGCCCATTTTCTCCCTCCAGTACACAGTTCATAATTTTTAATAAATGTTGAACAAATGCATGACTGATTTGTGACTTAGTCCAGTTTATGTATCCAATTTCACAGCATTGCACACTGTGGGACTGAGCCTGTTCTACGCCCTGAAGATACAGGTTGCAAAAGGGAGATCATTCTGTAGAGTGATAGACCAAACCACGTGTGTGCAATAACTGCTTGAAGAATCATTAGCGGAAATGATTGGGCTGAACCACATCCAATAGACTATAGCCTAACAATATTTGGCTCTAAATCTATTAATCAGCTTATCATTCATATTAGTAGGTTGCCTTTAAGTCACAAACACAGGAAAAATGCACAAGAAAGCTCCACAGAAGCCTTGTCCGCATCGTCTCAAAGGCCACGCCCCTTGCTCATTCTCACAGCTATACTCTCAGAGTCTGCGCTGTGAAGGAGCCAGGAAAGAAGGGATGAGCTTGGCAGGAATGCTGATCCTTTGAAGTAGCTACTGAGCTACTGAGCTGTTGAATTGAAAATGAAAAGTGACGGATTGCAAGGGCTTCAGAGGTGGACCAACAGCCATCTGGGTTTTTAGAGAGAAAACGTTTCCAATATGCTGAGACATATCTGTACGTTAGAGACAAAGACAAAAGGGTGTAGGTTCATCTTCCCTGAGACAAAACACTTAGCCAAAATGTACTATAGCTAGACTTAAAGGGGAAGCAAAGAAGGAAAAGTGGGTTCCAAGTAAATTTTAGAGACATTGGTAAGTCACAGACTTGCAACACTAACAGACATTTACTAAACAAATTGTAACATTCGTACTCCTTTGCTCTCTGTGGGAAACAAAAGAGAATATGGAAATTTCTTGGGCAGTAAATGCATGACACATACACACTGGCCTTTCATTTCTTCACTTATATGTGATAAGGGCTTATTAGTTTTTGTGGGAGTGAGTACTATGTTAAACATAAAATTCAATTATTGTATGAATTATAGTATTTGAAATTTAATAATCTAAAGTGTACTCTTACACTGGAGAACTGTTTTATACATAATACCACATATTAAATACATGCATAATGTATGCACAGTATGTGTATTTCAAGAAGATGATATTTAAATGATATCGAGTGCTTTGTTTTTCACACATGATCTTAGCTACCCTTCTGTAGCCTTGCTACAGTAGGTGAAGCATGCAATCTTACCAATTGCTTTAACTACTTACTCTACCATATGTAGATGAGAAAATAGAAACAAATTATTGGCCAAATTTATTGAAACACTTGCCCATGATAATAAAATGAGTGGCTGAGGCAGGATTTCAACCTGAACAATATCCATGAATTTGTGCTTTAACTATGTCCGTATTACTTCCTATAAAAGGTAGATTTCATTCTTACTCACAAATGAAAAAAAAAAAAATTGAGGCCAGAGATTATATGTTACTTGAAAATATGCTATATATAAGAAGTTAAATCTGTTGTTTAGCCTGAACTTGTGACTTCTAGTTTCTGTGTATGTTCCTTTAAGTATATGGGATGATTTGAGGCTGAATGTCTCCCGTGAGCTCATGTTCTGAATGTGTGTTCCAAAGACAGTAACGCCGGAAGGCATTGGGCCCATTTTCAGTTGGTTGTTGGTTCCTGTTATGCTTTCTGTGCTTCCTAGTGGGCCCTGTTGGTAACAGCCCCTGTTGCGTCCTCCTCCAGCAGTTAGGAACTGAGCTTGAGCTGCTTTGCCATGCCTACCTATGGTGGACCGAAACCCTTTGAAAGCTTACAGCCGAATTAAATATTACCTCCCATAGTCTTCTCTATCAGGTATTTTGGTCACAACAATGCTTTTTCTACTCAATAATGCTTGAGTCAATAAGTAAATTTACTGATAAAGTTATTCTTATTTTTAATAGGTATGTTGGCAATACAGTCTTCAATAAGTGATTATCTTCTGTTGTGCATCTTCAGGGCGATGTAAAATTGGGAGAGTGATATGATTAGGTATGAGAGTTTTGCACACACTCCAAATCTTACTCAAAGGATTCCAGGAGCTGACCCAGCCCTCAGATACATTGTCCTTTAATGCTTAAACATGTGATGTTAGTTTGGACTTGCATGTTTTGTTTTTTATCAGCAAACAAGTAGCATCTTAGCCTTTCACACGTAGTGCATTGGTATGTTTCACATATTAATAGAACAAATTTGTTGATTCTGGTGGACAGAAGAATGGTCTCCTTTGAGAGCTTGCTCATGACTGCATGCTGCCTTTAGAAATCCACATGGGGCAGCCTTCTCTTTGGGTTACAGAGCACCCCCATGCTGTTAAAATGCAACTAGAGCCAATGCTTTAGTCAAGCAGATGAAGGCACAGTTCAGTTCTGGCCTTAGAATCTTAACTCTTGGCTTTCAATTTACACTTCACATTAATGGGATAATTTCAAAGCACTGGTTTCCAACTTTTATGGAAACTTTTTTTTTTGAGGCAATGAAAAGAATACAGTTTTTTTAAAAAAACAATGAATAAAGGGAACATTGCTCAAGACTACAACAGCGTCTCAGTGTTTTTATTGTTTATGTATGTAACAACAATTATTAAAGAGAGATCCATGGATTTGAAAGAGAAAAATGAGGGGTTTATGGGAGGATTTGGAGGGAGGAAAAGGAAGGGATAATGATGAAATTATATTGCAATCTCAGAAAACAAAAGAATATATATATATATATATATACATATATATATATATGTATATATATATATATATATATATATATATATATATATATATATATATTCAAAATGACCATATTGGACTACCCTGGGTAGGTAAGGCCAGTCTTTAACATCCTTAAGCACATATGCAAAACTTTATGCCGTGCATATTCAACACTTCCTTGTTGCTGTAACCACATGCCTTACAAGGGCAACTTGAGGGAGACCGGGCTTTATTTTAGCTCATGGTTTGAAAGGAACAGTCCAATAGGAAGTGGGGCTTTGAGGCAGGTGGTCCCAGGGTGGCAGGAGTGTGAGGCTCCTTATGTACCAGTTTACTAGGTAGTAGAGATGGAGTCCTGGTGATCAGCAGGCTCCCTTCCTTCCTTCCTTCCCTTTCTTTCTTTCTTTCTTTCTTTCTTTCTTTCTTTCTTTCTTTCTTTCTTTCTTTCTTTCTTTCTTTCTTTTCTTTTCTTTTCTTTTCTTTTCCCAATCAGTTTGGGACTCCAGCCTGTAGGTGGTGATAACTACATTCAACCTCCCTTGACCTCTTTGGAATGATCCCACAAATATACCCAAAACTGTGACTTATTATTTTGTTTTTAAATTTTATTTTTTTAAAATAGATTTAATGTATTCTAGGCTGTTCTTCAATGTGCTATGAAGGTGAGGGTGACTCGAATTTCTGATCCTCCTACCTCCATCTCTAGAGTGATGGATTACAGGTGTGTGAAACACACCTGGTTTGTGACACACTGGGGATGAAACCCAGGGCTTCATGCTATGCAAGCCTCCTATGAACTGAATTATATATGCAGCAGCCCTGCTTTCTCCTTATGCAATCAAACTAATAACTGAAATTAACTGCCATGGGTGTAAGTCCGTGTATTTACAGGTTCAGAGGTTGAGTGCACATACATCTGTATGATGCTGCTATTTTGCCAACATTAGGAGTTTTGGACACAAGAATCTTACTGTTATTGTGATCTTTTTATCTTGAGTTAACATTAAAACTGTATTACATAATTCTAAGATGATACTAAACAAATAGAAATAATTTTAATTCTTTACAAACGAACACATTCTATTATTTTCTAGTTTGTACATTGGCACAAAAGAATTCAAATACATAAGCAATTTTGATAAATACTCAAAATACAGTTCTGTTATCTGTATGATTAAAGAATATTAATTAGCTAACAATGGTTATTCTTCAAATTTTATTTCCTATGATATCCTATATGGTGATTTTCTTGTTATTCCCAGGCTATACTTGATATACTCTCCCTACATCGTGCCTATCTGCCTCAGGCCCTCCAGCTATTCCTGAAACCCTAAGCAAATCCTAAAATATTAACATCAAAAGACAAACCAGTTTCCTCACCTCAAGTGCTACCAAAAAAAAATCTGGTTAGTAAAGAATTTAAACAAGTGAATAGCTTTTACTTCATACATAAGGAAAATTCCTATTATTTGACTCTGAAATTTGCACTCAGATAATACGAACTTACAGATCAGTTTCCCCAGTAACTATCTTATCCTATGATGGTATGTCCAGTAATCCGAGTTTTAATATGCTCCCTATGTCCATCTGACAACAGAATTTTCAATCATTCTCCCACTGATACAGCAGGTTCTTTTTTTTGTGGGGGCGGATATTTGTAATGTGGACTCTTTGAAGGGGCATTTGATTGGCATTCTACTGTGGCTGATGAATTTTCCTCTTCTATGATACAAAATTTATAAACCCCATGGAGCTGGGATTATTACTTGCTTTGTTCACTGAGATATTGCCAGCACTTAGAATAATAAGTGGCATATAGTGAGTGCTTCATAAATATTCATTGAATTAATTAGCTATAACTCATATTGACAAAGCCCTAATCATTCATTCATACAGATGTTTATAAACAATTATTGAGCACTACCGTGCTTTAATTCATTGCAGTTTAGAGTTAAGGCATATGTATTCTTCTTGAAAAGGTCTGTATGGATTATTTAGGGAACAGTGACACCAGAGTTCCCTTCAATGTGGTTTGAAGATTATAACATATTTATGAGAATATTTTGTGGAGTAACAGAATAGTCAAATAAGATATTTCATATTGGAAGTGAGTTTATCTAGTTTTTTACTCTTTAACCATTTTATGTGATAAATGGATATCTTTTCCTGAAAGGAAGGAAAAATTTTATGCATGTGAGTGTGCACAGGACCTTGAGCCCAATTGACCCAGTTATTGGACATCACAGAGAATTGAGGGAGGAGCTGAAGTTCCTTATCAAAGAGTGTGCTTAAAGAGCTACATTTTTACTCCAGCCTGGTTTAGTTCAACAGGCATTTGTAGTTACTCATAAATCAAGATGGTCAAGGGGAAGAATACATGCTTTATAACTGTGTGACATCAAAACAAGCAGGAGATTGAAGAGTGGTGCCTTGTGCCATGATATTACTTTTTTCTCTCTGCAGCAACAACAAAATGCCATGTTTGGAGGATTACTTCTCCGCTTCCAGTAAAAGTTTGACTGTGGTTAGTGAATTGTTAGAGATCTCTTCCTCATTCTGTCTGAGCTCGCTCTCCCCACTTCTCCCCTCATTCCTGGGTTTCAAGGTATTTGGTGGTGATAGGAAGCTGGGCTTTTATCTGAAGACAGCTGGGCAGCACAGCATCTCAAAACCAGAGTCACAGCAGGATATGAAGACTCGATTCAATAGAGAAAGACAAGTTATTCTAACACTGTACCCTTTCATACTAGGGCTATTGGCACTTTCCTTTTTGTTTGATAAGGGTGTTTATTCAGTTGTTCAAATAATAGCCAATATGTCCCTCCTGTTTTGGTAGAAAGTCGAATGCTAAAAGTCATAGAAAATAAAGCTGATGTTAAAATTTTTATGATCAGAAAAACAATGTTTCAAGCCAGAGTGGGTCTGGGTAAGGGAAATATATCTAGAGAAGCCACAAACATCCTAGACACAGAAGGAAGATCAAAGGAGTATGTCATTTTGTGCAAAGCTGTGGTGTTTGTTGGCTGTCCACCCAAGTGCTGAAGTCTCTCAGAATGCTGGGGAACTGGGAGGTGACAAAATCCATCAGCAAGTACATGAGTCTGATTCAAATGAGGGGCGCTGAGCGAGAGGCCCTGAGATGGGGCAAGGAAGGGAGAGAGGTTGCCAGATCTTGACAGTACGATCTTCCAAACGATTGTTTTAGACCCTGGAAAGTCAGGGTGCAGTGATCAAGAAACAGTGATTGACATCAGCCAGTTACTCAAATTCTATCACCTGACACCAGAAACAAAGAACATCCTGTCACCACAGCAATAAACTTCAGGAAAATCATACACATTCTGTAAGTTTAACCATCAGAAGTAAGGTTAGGAAGCCAGACAACTGAAAGAACCTAACCTTGGATATTAATTGGAAGTCCAAGGTGAGCCACCGAAGGAAGTAGGAAAAAATTCAATTTTAATGCTGTTTTTGTTCACAGGGCACATTTCCTCTGCCCTTACTGGAATATGAAACTTGGAAACACCTCCGGTCCATTATGCATTGTGGCTGATGGGAGGGAAATTATAGTTTGTCAAGTAGAAACAGGATTTGATAGTGTATTCATCTTGTAGAACTGTTTGAAATGGCTATGCATTTCCTTGTTTGGAGAGAAGGATAGGAAAATGGCATAACTGTGGTCAAAGCTTTGATACATTTTGTAAAACAATTGCTCTCTCTGCATTAGTCATGTAGGGAAATTCTCAAAATGCTCTGCATTTTCTAAGAGTTTTAGAGTTAAAGTCACTTCATCTGGCATTCAGTGGCGCACAGGAAAGCACGGTTGCTTCTAAGAGAAAACTGCACAATGTATGCATGTTTTAATTACCTTTTCATGTAAACTTCTTATGCGTCTTTTGTGATGCTCTTCCCATCAGGGGCAGGACTGCCTGCTCCAGGCACCGGGTGTCACTCTGTCATCCTCCTGCAGCAGAAGCTCAGCCAATGCTTACCATGAGACCATTGCTTTCTTCTTTCCCACTCAGTTGGAATCTTCCCTATTTAATATCCAATATTTTCAAATACATGAAGTGCATTTCTCTCAGAGAGCTTTTGGTTAGAGTTAGTTAAACTCAAAAGAGATTTTCCAGAAATTGAAGTTTTGTGAGAACAGGTTATTATTCTTTAAATCGGAACCTGAGTATTTAACACATTTCTAGCAACTTCTTACAGTCTTCACCTAGGATTTTTGTCTTAAAGGGTACAAAACCAAAGCCTCTTGATTACAGTTGCAAAATTGTTGGCGCAGCTTAACTGTCATGAAATCAATTAAAATGTTTGCTGAAATTTTCTACAGAAACTGTTCAGTTCCAGGTTCCTGCTAATTGGCCTCAGCTTTGTGCATAGAAAAAAAAGCATGGATATAGAACCCAGTCAATAGCACGTCGTCTCAGGCAGACTGGAGATGTAGGGTTCTTGTCACCATGGAGACAACAGAAAGAAAGAGACTGTGTCATGGACCTCAGATGAAAAAAATAAAAAGCCAACATGAATTAGAATGCCAAATCTTGTTCTCAGCCATCACTATGAAGGACATATTCACCTAGGCAAAACTCTGTGTTAAATGAAAGCAGGTCTAGGCAAGGAGGTGATTCCTCGGGGCACATCCACAATATAAAAATGGCTGCTTGCCAGTCATGTCTGTACTGATTTTCTTTATAAATGTAGGCTTTCCTCTAAAATTCACCTTATTCTACTGAATATGGACTAAAGCCCTCTAAACATAGTGAAATTGGGTATTGAATAAAAAGTGCAATAAATTAAGCTCAATTATCATATTAGGTTGGTATTTAAATTAAGAATAGCCACAATTCACTCACCTATCCTCTATTAATTGAGTGAGTTTTCTATTTAAATTAGGGGCTCAGCTTGTGCCAAGTTTGATAACAATGATGAGGTTCTTTTGGAAATTGAGTTTACCCATAAGCGGAGGACCTAAGTGCATTGGAAAAGATATGGTGCATGGTTTTTGTAGTTGGGACTATGTACTCAAGCACTGGATTTTGGAAGCTGCTTTCTAATTGGATTTTTTTTTTTTTTTTTGCAGATGTCCTAGGTGAAGCTAAAATGTTGGTATATAAACATGTAGAAAGAATTAGCACCTATGGATGAGATTAGGATCTATAGAAAGCTTATTTCTTAGTATCTTTTATATTAAATAAGGATATGGTAGAAAGTGAGATATATTAACATAGTCCAAAGTGATACCCATGCCACCCTGGTGCTACACATTACCTATCTAGAAAAATGAGCAAACAGAATGGTTTTTGTTGGAATGTCGCAATGGATTGAGTTTAAAGAAGCTCGGATTTTACTTCCAACCTCAACACTAACAGTAAACAAATCAATCAGAGTAAGCCTCTGCATCTCAAAATTATTTTTGAGGTAGAAATTAAGTCTGTGCAGGATCCAAGGAAGTCCAAAATGATAATAGAGCGACTTTTCCAACATTTCATCCTAGCAAGGTGAGACCAAATGACATGGGTAGGTCTCATGAACGTATATCTCTTCTCTCTGTAGTAATTCTCTGTTCTCTATGAAGTGCATCGTGTGTGCACGAATTCTGGTCAGATGCAGTATTCAGTTAACTCTCTCACTGGATCAGCACAGTGTTCTTAACAATCCCAGGCCTTGGGCTGGGTGTGGCAGCATTCCTGGGTCTCATATAAGCTGGGTCTGTTTGTTCTCCTGTAAATTACCCTCTCTCCTGGAGAAATAACATAATTTTTGTCACAAAAAGATCTTGGGAGGCCATTCAAATCTCTGAACAATAAAATAAGCACCCATCAAGAAGACATTTTTCAAGCCTATAGTTAGCATCACAGTGAATGGAGAAAAAAAAATCAAAGCATTTCCACTGAAATCAGGATCCAGACAGGGACGTTCATTCTCTCTGTGTCTAATTCAGTACAGTGCTGGAAGTCTTAGAGCAGTGCAACAAGTGAAGGAAATAAAAGAGATGCAAATAGAAAAGAAAGAAGTCAAACTATACTTTTGCACAGATACTATGATTAAATTATATACATCAAAGACCTAAAGACTCTACTCCGAAGCTCTTAGAGCAGATGAGGATGTTTGGCATTTGAGAAGTATGGAAACCTAATAGAGTAAAAGCTTCTTAAAAGATGTAAGTATAGGAAGGTGATCTAAATGAAATTACCAAAAGATGTGGGAGCCTGAGTTCCAACTGGCCATCTCTTGTTATCAAATAGAGCTTCCAGAACTGCAATTGGATTGCATCTAATTGAGTTGTTGGCCAAAGGAATCCCCAAACAACTCAGGCTGTTGCCAACTCTATATGTTGCTCTCCACAGACTGATTGTAAGGACCCATTTCTGAAGATAACTCCTCCACAACTCATTGTACATGGAGAAGGTGAGCTGGTGCCTACATAAAGCCTTCACCCTATATTGTCTTCGACCCAGTAAAGTATTCTGCAAGTTACCAAAGAAGAAATGTAAACAACAAGCCGGCCACAAAACCTTTGATATCCAATGCTATTCTACCTGCAAGATATACCAGGGCAATGTTGGCACAAACTTGTGGAAGTAACAATATCTGATGATGCATAAAGCCCACTCTACAAGATGGAACCCATACTCTTTACTTCTTGGGTGACCAGAGACCTGAGACTAGCTAATCCAGGGATCAAGAGTAAAACCAAATACTACTTGTCTAAAAGCAAAGCAAAACAAAACAACAGAGCAAAACAACAACAACAACAACAACAAAATGTAGCATTAAATGGCTCCTAATAGCATTATACTATACCCACAGATCAGTGCCTTTCTCAGCCATCATCAGAGAAGTTTCCTCTTGCAGCAGATGGGAACAAATGCAGAGACCTCCAGGCAGACAATATGCAGAGTAAGAGATCTTGGAACACTCAACACTAAACAGGGTATCTCTATCAAGTCCCTCTCCTTGGGTTTCAAGGAACTCTGAGGAAGAAGAGTCAGAAAGAGTATAAGAGCCAGAGAGGATGGAGGACGAGAAAAGAAGGCCCTCTAAATTAATTAATTATGCCTCCGTCCCTAACCCAGACTCAGTCACTAGTCGATAATCACCTGCAAAGAAAAATTTAGTTTTCTCCAAGGGAGACTCTCTAGGGCAGTGGTTCTCAACCCTCCTAACGCAGAGATCCTTTAACAGTTTATCGTGACTGCAACAGTAATTGTTGCTACTTCATAACTATAATTTTGCTTCTGTTATGAACCGTAATATAAATATCTGATATGCAGATGTTTTTGGCAGCTCCTGTGAAAGGGTTGTTCCACCCGCAAAGTGGTCACAGCCCGCAGGTTGAGAAACACTGCTCTATGGAAACAAACTACTCTTAAGGGTAGGTCTCATGCCCAGCAGCAGATGGCCAATAGGAAAAGATCTCAGTGGCATCTTGGATGTTCTTAATCTCATAATGTCATGTTAGGCCTTAGGCTTTTCCTTTTTCTTCTTCTTTTTAAATTTGATCTCAAATTATTTTGTATTTTTATTTTCATATACATAGCATATATAAGTATGTATATTGCATATGATATAGACCTTATTATTAATACAATATATTATACCAATTATTATTAATACATTATAGAATATATAATCACATAATATATATTTTTTGCATATTATATAATATAATTAATATTAATTATTAACGTTGATTTATACATTCTTTTTAGTGTAAACGTCCTTTGCGTGTACATTATTATTTCCAGTTTAACGTTTTTATGGGATTCCTGAGTGTGGACCTCTCTTTCTTGTGCCTTCTCTTGGGTTCTTTTCTTTCTGTTTTGTTTAATCCTGATGTGTTAGTTTTTGTTTTATCTTATTATATTATATTATATTTTATTATTATCTCCTAGAAGCCTGTTTTCTAACGAGAGATAGGAAGGGGTGGAATCGGATGGGATAGGAGGTGGGCAGAAACCTGGAAGAATAGGAGGGGAAACTGTAGTCAGGATATATTACGTGAGGAAAAAAAAAACCAAAAAACAAAAAGCTTGTTTTCAAGGAAAGGAAAAGGTGATCAACTTGCAATCTCTACAGCTAATGAAGGGACAGCACATGAAGGGAGGAAAGGTTCAGCTGCAGCTGGACTCAGGAAGGCCACAGATGGGAGACACAGAAGAGGGGCTCTTATTCTGGTCACCGTGCAGACTTATAAAACTCAGGTCAGATGTTCGAAGTACAGCATGATTTTCTGGCTTACAGATAATGAGTTCGCAGATACTTAAAAATATATTAGGAACATGAGAAGGCTTCTGTGGATTTTATAATGAGACATTATATGGCTTTGGGACACCATCTCTCCAGTTGGATGTGATCATTGGCCAAGGTCTCTCTCTGGCTGCTGTTTCGTCTCAATTTGTGTAGCATCGGGGGACTGTGCAGCACTCCTCTTCATCTTTTACTCTCTTTAGTGAAACTACTCAGTGAACTAGATTGCATTTATTTTAGATATTCAGAGTTTGCATATTTTTAAATGACAGAGTATTTTCCACCTTTTCCTGGTTTGATGTTTCCTATATTTTATGGATGACATCCATTGGTTTGAGGGGGTAAAGCAAAAGACTAAGTTATTCAAATGAAATTTAAAAACACCTTCTGTTTCCCTTTGTTTTGGCAATGGAACCTAGAGCTTTTTACATGATAGGCAAGCTCTCAACCAATGGGCTATTTCTCCAGCCCTTGATTTTATGATGCAGGTCTAGCTATGCAGTGCAGACTGGCTTTGGGCATATTACTCCCCTCCTTCTAGCTGTCCAGTGGTGAGATCCAGGGTTATGTTACCATGCCTTGCTATGATATGATAGCAGACTGGAAAGCCTTTTATAGATGAAGTAGATGTATATTCTATTAACACAAAGAAACGTCACTGAAAACATAAATATTTTGTATGCATGTTGAAATTCTCAAATAATAGAAAACAATATACTAAAACATTCCTTAATAAACTGAAACTTTGCTTTATTAAAAAAACAACAAAACAAGGCTAAGGCTAGATAACATTTATAAATGTAAAAAATGTTGATTTATTCAATCTTGCTCGGAATCAAGATTCATGGGGCTTAAGATAAAGCCTGGGGTCTGCAATGCAGACGAGTGGAATCTAGTTGTATGAGATGATCAGACCCTAATGAAGACAAGAAAACATGGGAGAAGAATCACGCAGACAGACAGAATTATCCCAGCAAGTTGAGCTGCAACCTGGAGAATAACAAGCATCACTATGGAAACCAGGATCTCAGAGGACAATACTTGGTTTCAAGATTTGTTCCATTTTCTAAGTTTTTTGTTTGCCATGAGGTCACAATAACCACAAATCTTCAGAAGATAAAAGGAAAATTGAGAGCTTGCATATTTTACGTAAACATCTTGTTTAAATTATTGAATCAGACCAGTTTAATTGTCCCTTCATATACACATTCTGCCTTCATGAATTCAGCTAACCAAAGATGGAAATACATGAAAAATGTGTCTGTGCTGAACACTTCAGACATCTTGTTATTATTCCCCATAACATAGCCTAACAACATTCACATGACAATTATATTGTGTTGGCATCATAAGTAATCAAGATGTGAGTTATAGTATATGGGAGAATCAGCAGAAGTTACATGCAAATAGTATATTATCTTGTACTAGGCACTTAAGGCCCCTTGGATTTAGGCATGACACCTGTATGTCATACACATACCAAAGGATGACATATATTTCCAGTTTTGAAAGATTAAATGTAGCCATTTTTTTCAACTATCCAGGGTTTGGAGACTCTTGAAAAAGATAACAACAGTCTTATGAAACGAAGGACAGCTGTTCTCTTTGTGTTACAGTGTACATTTGCTTGGCACTTTGATGCATTTTATTGATCTTGCTCAATCTTCTCTCCGTTTGATACTCAATGTGAGATGAGGAAGCAGACACTAGTGACCACTGTGAAAAGAAGATAAATAGAACCTTATGTCCTTTCAACAAATTCCACACTAGGCAGCTCTCTTTCTTGAGAGAACTGGGATCTGCAGGATCTTTACCAAAAAGTGTGTTCCTATTTCCCATAAACTATAGACATTAACTTTGCAGCACTGTTGGGTACTGAGTAGACTGAGAACAGCCAGGTGGCTCAAAGAAACCACGATAGAGAAGGTGGAACTGTGTTTCTGAAACAGTAACGAATGACCTTGTTTTTTAAAAGGAACCCAAGCAGTTTAAACATAAATGATTCACTGAGGCTTAAACAGATTCCTTGTCTCATCATTGAGGATCACAGATGAATGACAGTAATGGGGAATTAACTCAAATGGTCTGCCTTTATTGCCTACATTTTCCCTCTTTTTACTAATAGCTACTGAATCAAAGGTATGGCTGCTACTATCTTGTAATCCTAGCAAACCAGAAATATTTAAGGGATAGTGGTAAAACATTTGAGCCAGTATCAATACCTAGATACTAAACAGTCATTAATTTAAAGTAGCATAATGACTGGGGAATGTACTTTGTATTTAGAGCATGATACATTAAGTAAAAAGTGTTTCATAATGACACCAAATCTCTCTATATGAACAATATCAACAGCAGTATTATATTATGAATATTTCTGGTTGCATGAAAATCCCCAACCATCCTTCAATAGAATAAGAAGTAGAAAATTAAAAGCATTTAGTGTGTTGATTCCGAGTTTCTGAATGGTATAACAAGAAACATATATGCTTCAACATAATGATGGAGCGTATAAGAAAATTGCAAGGAAAACAGTATTTGAAAGTAAAAGCAGGTGGCTTGTTAATTGCTAACAATTCTTCTTGTAACTTTATGCATCATTTTCAGGTGAACAGAAAAACAGAAGTCAGTGGAGAACATGCAGTATTAGCTTAACTGTGCTCAGTTCTATTAGCTATCAAGAAAACTACTGGCTTCTGTTTTGTCTTCAGAAGAAAGATTTCCCTCATGTTTCAAATTAAGTGCTAATAGGATAACTATTTCACACTGGATAGCTACAAATTGCTTATTTAGGTGTTTCTATGGCTCAGTAACTAAGCATGGATGAATATGTAATAAGCTTTTAAACTCTTCCATGATAGGCACTACAGTATAGCTCTTCCATAGGACTTCATTTAACATGTCCCTGAGCATTTTTAGAATGCCAAATAGCATGTGCTACCTGATATTTGTCTCAGTACAGTGAATTTATTCCCTTATAAACATGTAAGAAGTCCAAGAATCATTCAGTGCAGTGAAATGCTTGTAAACCCCAACAAAGTAACTAGTATGCATAACTATAGAACTGTGATTCAGAATTCAGATTGATTTGAAGGTACGACATGAAACACCAATATTTAAAGTCTATCTATGATGCTTTGGAAGCCATACACACACACACACACACACACACACACACACACACACACACACACACACGGGTATTAAGAAATATAGCTAGAGAAAGAAATGCAAACTAGCCGAAGTTCAGCTGGATTACTTTTTAATTATCTATTTAAATTTCTTTTTAAAACGATTTATTTTATTTTCAAGTATGAGAACACTGGGGTGGAGAGGAATGTGAGCACAAGTACTGGTGTTTAGTGAGGACAGAATAGGGTACTGGATCTCTCTTGGAGCTGAAGTTACAGGCAGTTGTGAACCATCTGATGTAAGTTCTGGAAACCAAGCTCCACTCCTCTGCAAGAGAAGTGCACACTCCTAACCACTGAACCATCTCTGTAGCCTGCATTACCTAAAAATCTATCTAAAAATGATGAGAATGACTCTGAACTTATCACAAAAAGGGAAAATATATAAAGTGGAGAGGGATTGAGGAAGACATGTGACACCAACTTCTGACCTCTAAACACATGTACATGCATGTACAAATGCACATAATGTACTCATACATATGCAGCTATACAATCACATATACATGCAACACACATACACACATACATACACACACACACACTCAATACATTTAGTGGACACGTAGATGAAATGATTTAAAAAAAAAGCTTCTTTCATGTCTGTCTGTTTATTCTGTCATCATGGAAGTACGTACCTTGGTTTTATGCCTCCACTCTGTGGGTATCTAAGACTTTTAAGTCAGAATGAACTGCAGTTTCGATATTTACTAATGAAAAAAAAGGTTACAGGAGATGGGGAAGGCATAAAAGTAGAGACTAAGAATAAAAAGAATTAGGAAAAAATATCCATGAAAATCCCCTAAGGCTTCCGGACTTTAGGGGAGATGACAAAAGGAACATAGACCGGTGTGTTTAGTGAATATTGTTTCTACAAGTAACTCTCTACTTTATCGGAACCTGGAAGAGCCCACATGCCATCTCCATGGCAAGCTATTTCTCCCCACACCAAAGACTTATGCATTAGTTTAATGCAGTGTAAACAGAGTTGTGGTTATAATCATCTATTAGCTCTACCACAACGGAGTGGTTAGGGAAGAATTTGGAAGGACTTTCTGATATAACCAAGAACAAACCTGTCATCATTTATTCACCCCATTAAGGAGTTTCTAAGTATCAGTAGCTTTTTACTACTCTTCCGACTCTATAAGAAAGAGCTGCCTTGACTCGAATGATATTTGCAGAAAAACTAGAGAAAAAATTACAGATGTCCACCCTCTTGGAGCCTTCCTTGTTGGTCTGGGAGCTAAACAGAGCTGGCGACTTTCAGGGGTGCTCCTCTGTCACTATCATAACCCCACGGCTTCGTGTCCAAGGAGAAGAGATTTAGCAAAATAGGTTAGAAAAATTAACCAGTATCTTCCCCATCAAATGTAACACATGCAATGTGGCTAACAGAGGTTACATTTCATTCTCTTTTCCCATGTATTTTAATAGCTGAGATCACACTGTATTACACAATCTTACTAAATTGCTTTCTGTATGCATATGCCCACATGTCCATCTACTTATGCATGTTTCTTTTTATGTCACGATTAACAACATGATTTTAATAGTTCTAACTTTTACTGTTGCCAATACCATGTTATGACATTGAAAGTATTTTCTAAGTTTTATTCTGATTATCCTAGATTATCAATATCTTTAGTTTATGTAAGTATGCTAATAAAAGACAACTCACTTCTTAGTGTAATAATACAATTCTGTAGCAAAAGCTTTGTCCTTGATCTTACACGAAAATAATTTCCATGACATGATGGATATTAAATTGAAAAGATATAGACCTTTCTTTGATAAGAACTGCAGCACTGTGGTGAAAATATGAGTTCAGACACACATTTCCATATTTTACATACCGTTTCTCCATAGTCCCTCCCAGGGCTGGGAGTTCCACCAATATGTTTATTATTAGTAACTACAGGAAGGGTAACCCACAGGTCTACTTCTTTAGTCCCCAGTGTTGCTCTACTCTAAAGGGTCTTCCTTTATCAATATGCATCCCTCCCTCAGGATGCCTCAGCATGGAGCCCCCCCAACCCAAGCCATTGGGAAACTCTACTTCCTTCCCATAAAATGAGTGCTGTTCTTCTTCCTTCTAGTCTCCTGCAAAGACACATGGAACCTGAAGAGGGGCCCCTGTGGAGCTGTGCTCTGCTGGATCAGTTATGCTCTGAATAAAACAGTGGGCTTTTGAAAATCCTTCAAAATAACAGGCAGAGGCAGGAACTTCCTGCAAAGGATTCCAACAGTGCAGGGAGCAATCCCAAGAATTCACAAACAGGGTCACATGAAGTTAAAAGGCTACTACATCACAATCCAAGAAATCACGAGTATGAAGAGACGTAAATAGAACAAGAAAATAATCTGTGCTGAATATAAATCAGATGGCTTAAAATCTGGAGTATATAAAGAACGGAAATGATCAAACATCAAGAACAAAGCCTTCCAATCACAAAGTGGCTAGTGATCTGAACATACCATTCTCAGAGAAGCACACTGACCAATAAATATCTCGAAAAGTTTTCAACATCCTTTTCCATCATGGGAAGTGCAAATTTGAAACTGTTTTGAGAGTCTGTCTTACTTTCATTTAGAATGGCTAACCTCAAGGCAACAGAGGAAAGGAAATGACGGTGAGAATGTAGTGAAACAAAACCCTCGTTGACTACTGATGAGAGCAGAAACTGGTGGAGCCACTATGAAAACCAGTGCAGCCATCCCTCAGAAACTAAGAATAGAATTACCTTATTACCCAATTGTATCATTCAAAGGGATCTGAATCAACACAGCACAGAGATACTTCCAAATCAGTGTATATTTCTGCACTCTTCACAGTTACTCGGAAATCGAACCAGCCTCGATGCCCACCAACAAACAGGTGAATGGTCTTTGGGGAGCTTGAGGACTCACCAAAACAGCGTCATGCTTGCTCAAAAAATAATTTATTCTGCATTTGCACAAAGGGAAGGAAGCCTCTTTTGTGACTATGACCTTGTCCTTAAAGGAGAGGAGAGTAAATCTTGTGAATGTGCAGAACCCCAGAGAAACAACACTGGCTGTACATGGAGCTGCACTGTTGGAAGAACAGCTTTTAGCTCCAAGTTGGAAAGGCTAAGAAGAGACTGGAGTAGTTCATGCTCATCAGGCTACATTTGCATTTAACTCTCAAATGCTGGTGGTAGCCATTGACTCTGTTAGTAGATGTGATATTGAACCTTAGTGTGGCTAAAGGTTTATATGATCAAAGGGGGAATTAAAAAGGGCAGAGGTCTGTATAGTTCCTTTGGCTCATAAAATTAACCCCTAGGTAATGATATTGCCACTGCTACCATGACTACTATAAATGATAAACACTACACCAACATTTAAAATTTTCTCACTGTGGGTTAGTCACAGATATAAATCCTTTCCATCTTAAAAAGTAGGATATTCTGTTAAGGCTATGGACAACAGTATTGAATTAAAAATATTACTATTGCTACTCTAAAAAGGGGAAAGCTGGAAACAGAGAGCTTTTGAAATGGCATACAGCTGAAAAAGGAGCAGCCAGGATTTGAAATTAGCACCTTCGAGTTTGAACTTGGCACGACGTTGCCAAACACTGAAAACATAACATTTATTTCAGATTATTTTCACATGTTGACGAACTAAAAGTGTTTTGATTTCCATTACTGTAGATTTCAGTAACTCCTGTAGTTCCCTCTTGCCAAACAGAAAAGAGCTTTGAGGATACACCTCAGTTCCCTGGGGTCAGCCAACAGCTGCTGAGCTTGCACGGGTGAGATGCTTGGTCTGTTGGAAGGGTTCATTTTCTTGGTCTCTGTGCTTCACTTGCATTAATACAGCTCACTATGGCTTGAAATGCATGTACATCCACTTCATGAACAAGCATGCTTCACTGTTTTTCCGTGTCTCTCTAGAATATTCTTTCTGTCCTAGTTGGTCCTTCCCAGGCTTGTCTTCCACTCAGTTGTCATCTGCCCTGCTTGCTTTCTCTTCTGACCGTTCCTGTCTTTCTCCTCCATTTTATTTATTTATTTCATAACTTGCATTGGCCAACTTTGCCTACTCTCCTTCTGCTCATCGTCCCCACTCACTTGTGGTTTATCCATTAATATACAATTTCTAATGCTCTCACTAAAGACACTCACCCGTGTACACATGCACACACACACAACAAACTTTTACATAGCTACTGATGTAATAAACTCTCATTCACTGCCAACTACTCTTCTTTTACTCATCAATCAGCATGTAAATTGTTACTTTCAATTATTCTCCCATCGACCATTTATCTGGCTTTTCTTCTGGGCCCATGGGACACAGAATTTGTACTAGAAACAATAGTAACAGAAAGAAAACCATTACTTCTGTTCTTTGCTGGGACAGACTTTCTATTTCCCCATCACAACCTTTTCTGTTTCGTTCACTGGATGAACTTCCAGTCACCTCTGAGATTTTCATCTCCCCTTGAAGCCTTCTCCAACTCTGTTTCAATTATTTTCTCAGACTTAATTCTACTGTCTGTATGAGGCTCTGTGTCCACTTGTGTGTTCTAATTGTTCACCTCAATGTCCACGTTCCCGTCCCTCCTGGAGGTATGCTATTTTCGGCTTTCTCCTCTGACAGTAGACTCCCCAACCAGGGCAAACCAAGCACAGTATCAGTGAGTGACTTAAGACAAATTCCGTTAAGAACAGGTCTTTGCCCTCCTTGTTTTGGAATTTGCCTTATCCTGAATGCATTGACATCCTCCTACTCTGTATCTTCTATCTTCTTACTCTCGTATGCCCCTCCGCACCCCATTTCATCTTAAACAGTTAGGGGGGTAACAAAGTCCAAAACTCTTCACATGGCAAGACAGAGAGCTGATGGTGTTAAGCTCTGAAGGCAGGCAGGGGACAGGCACAGGCGGCAAATTTTTCCTTGCACAAGTTATATATATATATATATATATATATATATATAATGTTTCATTTCTTCAATAAGTGGGTTAATGCCCACCCTCAGAGAGCAGGAAATTCTTCTTCACTCTGTATACAGATAAAAACATTAATCTTACCCAGAAACGCCCACACAGAAGCATCCACACTAATGCTTAACCACTTCTCTGGCTATCTCACGGTTTGGTGAGGCTGACACAAAATTAGCTATCATAGAGTGTACAATGTAGGTATGATCATCAGAGGAAGAAGAGAAGTCATGTCTGGAGGTACCACATACCCACATGTAAGAAATTCTCCAAGTAAGCGCTGCCTCGGTAGACTTGTAAGGTTGATGTAAAACTTACATTAGTGTGAATGTGCTTTCTCATCATAAAAAGTATGCATGCTTACTTATGAAAATTTGGAATAAACAAAGCATTATAAGGGAGAAACTAATTTAGTGATAGCTTCATGTAATTTTTTTTCGTTGGGGCTGGCTCAGTGGTTAAGAGCACTTGATGCTTTTCCAGAGGACCTGGACTCAGTTCCCAGTACCCAAATGGTAGTTCACAACCATTTGTAACACTAGTTCCATGGGATCCAATGGCCTGTCCTGGTCTCTGCAGGCACTAGGAACACACGCAGTTCAGAGATATTGATATAGGGAAAACATCCGTACCCACAAAGTAAAAACAAATAGATCTTTAAAAAATGTTAATATAACTGTTTTCCTTTCTGGTATGAGAAAGACAAATAGATTTATGAAGAGTTGAGCTCATTGCTACTTTTATGTTTTTTAATATCCCAGTGACATCCTTAAAATACCATTCCAATATTTTTGAAGTTAATACTAGGAATCAGAACTGTGGGAGGTGAAGTGATGCTGTTTCTTTGTGGTTGTGGTTTGTTACCAACCTCACTTTTCGCTGGCTATGCTCAGCACTTCCTCAGGATTTTATGTAGTTCTCTCCTCTCCTCAGCTCCTGAGCATTCACTGAAAAATTACTAGGTCCCCGAGGGATGTTTGCTAGGCATCAGCTCTGCTGGTGATCATGAACAAAACATTCGTGAGTTGCTTTCAAAAGCATAACTTTTAAAAGCTCTTTTTGAACTCACAGGTAGTAGACAAAGTAACTCCAGTCTGAGCTGGGTTTTGCTGTTAGTCCCTATACAGCCTTTGCTTGGCTTTAGAGCAGGAGGTAGGGAACATCCTACCACCCCATCCTCACTGGAGAAACATACCTGACAACACCTTTTTCCAGGCAACTGGAATTTTAAGTGAAGACATAGGATCAGCATATTTTTGCCTTAATTTAAGTATAATTCACCTATAAAATCTAAATTCTATCCAAATTAAAAAAAAATCTCTGTGATCCCTCTGTAAAATATATTGTGGTCCTTTTTAATAATGGGCAGTGATATATCTTAGTGTGCTTACAATATGCCCAAAATGTCCTAAACACTTCAACTATTTTATTTCATAATAACATAAGCCATGACCAATTCATGAGGTAAGCACTATATAATTTTACAAGAAGAGATATGGGAAAGTAGTTTACTGAAAGCTATTATTATTATTATTATTATTTTAGCAGCAAAGAGAAACTCATTATCACCTCTATTGTCCATACAACTAACCACCGTGCTACACTTGCCTTTTCCAAGAGGGAAAGCTTAGGGAAAATATTAGGTCTCCCGTGGATAATTAAAGAAGCGTCAGTGAGGCAGTTATTATGTTTAGCCTGATCTTGGAATTCAGGATACACAGTTTCTTGGTATTTTACTGAGTCTAGCCTCCTCAATGAATGAGTACAGTAATTTTAAAAAAGTAACAAAAGACTGTGACAGCAAGATGATCAAATAAATGTGTCTGGTTTTCATATCAGGATAGAAGCATCAATTAGAACAATTACTGCCATCTAAGCATTAATTACCTTCCTCTTCTGAAGAATTCCTCATCTTTGAGTCTCGTTAATTTTAGTATGTGGTTGTTTTTTATTTGTAACTTTTTTTTTTATAATAAGGTTTAAAAAAAAAAAGAAAAGAAAAGAATTCCTGATGAGATATTACAGCTATTGTATGGAGCACAGAAAAATCAAAGGTGAATTAGGAAGGTACAAAGGACAGTTACACATTACCTGTGTCATCCTTACTCGACCTCAGACAGCACAAAAAGAGCGGTGTCTTCTTTCTCTTGGTGGAGGAGAGGAAGGAAGCCTGCTCTTTTC
The DNA here is from genome assembly GCA_026225945.1 of Cricetomys ansorgei. Lineage (NCBI taxonomy): Eukaryota > Metazoa > Chordata > Mammalia > Rodentia > Nesomyidae > Cricetomys > Cricetomys ansorgei. Next base: position 27,212,168 of record JAMJFZ010000239.1, read on the forward strand.
TGTAGACGCTTGTACCACTCTGCCTCAGGAATCCCGAGTGTCAGGCCAGCTTCTGTGACCCAGACTCCAGGCCTGTACTGTGAGCACAGCCAGCATCCAGGCATGCTCTCAGGGATTTCCTTTAGAAGAGTTGAAGGATGCACCCACCATATAGAAACAATAAAATCTCTCCTACATGAACAAGAATGTGAACATGAAATCAAGAAATTAGATTTATTATAACATTAAAAATAGGAATAAATTTAATCAAGGAAGGAGAAGGTCTATTAAGGAGATCTCTAAAATATTGACAAAAGAAACTGAAGGTACAAATGAATACAATTGGATTAAAAAAAAATTCCATGTTCATTAACTTAATGGGTGAATATTGTTAAAATGTCCGTACTCCTCAATGTGATCTCAGAGATAGGAAAGTTGAGAGTTTTCACAGTAGGTAGGACTCTGGATTTTATCTCATGGACTTTAATTGATCTTGGGGTTTGAAATAAAATAAGACAAAGATTGAAAAGAACTGTAGTGCTCAGCCAGGATAAATTTCCATATGGTGAATACTACTTACAGGTAGTCCATGGCCCTTAGCCCCAAAATGAATCTTTGTAAAAGGTACTAGAATATGAGGACTACCTGCCATTTGGAAGAAATCCTGACTGCCAAAAAATTATTTTATTGAATGCAAATGAGCTCTGTTGTGACCTGTCTTGAATTCTTAACAATCGTGAAACTCTGGTCAAATCTAATCTCCGTTTCAGTGACTGAAGCTCAAAAGTACCCTAAAGCAGTTGATCTGTTTCTTTCTTTTTTAAAATTTTTCTTCTCTCATACAACTTATAGAATATATCCTGCCCACCTCCCCTCCCTCCATGCCCCCAGCTCCCTCCAGATCCCCCATATCTACCTCCTATCACCACCTATCCCCTCTTCTCCCAGGAAAAGAAGTCCCCCCAGTGTTACAGTACAGTCATGACATGGCATAGCAGGGTGCAACAAGGCCAGGCACCAATCCCTACATCAAGGGTTGGCCAGGCAGCCAGGCAGGAGAAAAAGGGTCTCAAGGGCAGGTAAAATGGTCAGAGACACCCCTAACTCCAGTCTGGAGGAATTTTTCAAGTATACCATCTAGATAGCCATGAGATGTATTTAGGGATTCCTACAGGTTCCATGTCTATGTCTTCAGTCTCTGTGGACCACTAAGAGTACTAGTCAGTTGATAATGTGGGGCTTTTTCTCCTGGTGTCCTCAGCCTCTCTGGAAATCACTCCTTTCCCTCTTCCCTGGGGTTCCTCTATCTCTGCATGATGTTTGGTCCTGGGTCTTTCCAGATGCCCCTCTCAGCTGCCGGACCCAGCTATACCACTCCTAGGCATATACCCAAAAGTTGCTCCATCCTATCAGAAGGACACTTGCTCAACTATGTTCATAGCAGCTTTATTTATAATAGTCAGAAGTTGGAAACAACCCAGATGCCTCTCAACTGAAGAATAGATAAAGACATTATGCTACATTTGCACAATTGAGTACTACTCAGCATTAAAAAAAAAAGTGACCTTGCAGGCAAATGGATGGAACTAGAAAAACAATCATCCTGAGTGAGGTAACCCAGTCTCAGAAAGGCAACCATGGTTTTTATGTGGATACTAACTGCTAAGCAAAGGAGAAAGGTGCTAGTATCCACAGACATAGAAAAACTACGCAGCAAGAAGAGTCTCAGTTGGAACACAGGGATCTCCCTGGTAGGGTGGAAATTGAACAGAGAGTGCAAGTGGGGTCTTGGAGGATGGGACTGGGAGCAGAGGGAACCAGGTTGAGGAGAAAAATGGAAGGAGAAAATATATGGAGAGACAACAAGAATTGGGAGACAACTAGAGGGCGTTCGGGAGACTTTCTGTAGTGGTAACTCACAAGAATCTATGATGGAGACTCTAGCAAGGATCTCTAGTAATTTAGGATAGGGAGCCTGAACAGACCATCTTCTGTGGCCAGGCAAGGCTTCCACTGGTGAGTCTGGGACACCAATCCAGCCACAAAACCTTTGAACTATGACCTATTCTTCCTACAAGATCCTCCTGGACAATGGTAAAGCAAAACTCCACACCAAAGGCAGGAACTCCTGTCAGAAACTGCCGGCTAGCCCAGGAACTAGAGACTGGATAACCCGGAGATAATTTCTAATGATGTCATGCTGTGCTCAGAGATAGGTACCTAACCCAGTTGATCTGTTTTTAAAGCCTGACCTAGAACTACTCCCACTCTCTGAATTTTATTAATGCCTGCCTGAAGTTTAGGAATCAGGACCTAAATATGCTGATATCATTTTCTTCTTAGGTTTATTTTCTAATCTACTTCTGTCTGTGGAAACTCTGCAGTGTTATCTGCTGTTCTTGTGATAGGCTGTCCTTTCTCTTGGGCATTTATTTCCTAATGGATCTCATCCATGTTTTTCTACTAACAAATTAGCTGTGGCATAATTTCCTTCTGTTTCCTGTTGCAGGTTGTATAAATTGTTTAGAATGAAAGTTAACATTTGTGTTCAAACTGTGCCTAACATTAGCAAATAAAATGTTTCATGAATGGGGGGGGGTGTAGAAAGGGAAGGAGGGAGAGAGAGGGAGGGAAGGAAAATTTTTTTTAAGAGATACTGTCCAGTTTTCACTAGGCTCAGTCTGATTTATTTTAGACGCAACATAATTTAATTTGCATGGCTGGATTAAATAATTCTATGAACTTTGACCCGTGTGCTTGGGCATTAAGGATGTCAAATACCCATTTGGGTTTTGTTTATGTCTTCCTTCCTGTTAAATGTCATCTGCAGTTGAAATATTTCCAGCACTGGCTTTGGAAAGCAAGCATGGGTCATTTGAGTGAGCAAGGAGCAGACAGGAGACACAGTAAATCAGAGCATTACTGATCTGATTGGATTTTGAACATCTTCCAAAAATACTCTTTGCATTCCTTCCCAATCTTTGCCAGCTGGATTGATTTATGCTAAAGACTGTGATCTCATGTGAAAGTCTTTCCTTGGGTCTGGTGCTGGCAAACTACATGCAACAGTGGCAGCAATAATGAGCAGTAATGAGGCCCATTAAATTACTACAGCCATTAGCAGGTGATGTTGGAGTGGAAGACTTTCTTTTCTTATAAAAGAATTAAGTCCTGTTTGCATCACTAATACAATAATGAAAATTTACATTCCATTAGCTAGAAGACAGCTTTCCACATTGTCTTGACAGTAGTTTTCAAGAATAGCTATGAATTGTGCTAGACTGATGAACAGCAGGCTGAGACCAGGAAGAACTAGTCAGGACAGTTTGGGCTCTCTTACAGCTCCCATTACAAATGAGATGTCTGCAATCCTTTAATACAGTGATTACAGCATTGTCCTCAATGTGAATCCCAGGGCAAGCTGCTGTCTCAGAGCACTTGCAGACAAGACTGCTCTGGACAATTTTCCTGAGCCACTGGGAACTGTCTCAATATGAATCCTTGGCTTCTGTTGTTTTTGCTGCCTACATGTAAGTAACAAATCCACTTGATAACAGTCTCAGTAAACTCAGGTGGCCGCTGGAACACAGTCAACCAGATACTTACATCGAATTCACTTTTCATTCCTGTAGTAGCTTAGTAAATTTCTAGAAGGTTTTTAAATAAGTAGGTGGATATAAATAATTATAATTATTTTAATCCATTCTGCAAACATTTTCTAGCCTCTGTCTTAAGAGAAATGTTTAACATGACTGTTTGAAAGACATGCAATTAACTAAGCATAAATATTCTCAACATACTTCATTATGTCCCAAAATTACAAACTTTCACCTGAATAAAAAGCACTGGACAATAATCAGTGATGCAAGAGAATATAATTTCAAATCTAACTACGCAGTATAATTTTTTTTGAGTCCTAAAAGGAAATATTTAGCTTTATGTTGTAAGGGAAAGGAGATGCCGAATTATGATGAGTATGGTCTAAAAGTACACTAACATGACTGATAATGGTATTTATCACAACCTACTTACACTTTTCAAATTTGAGATAAGAAAGCATTATTAGTATTATTAGTATTGAGATAAGAAATAGGTAATAATGCCTCCATACCTAATTCTGTTTCTTTAATTGTCTCAATGGAAAGTGTCTTTAAATCCTATTAGAAGTCCTTTTACTGACTGCTTGGATTATAAATACTACCTATTACTTCCCCAGTGTACACATTCCTCAAGTATTAGACCTATTCAGTGCACTGGCCATTCAGAAATAAATAAGATAGGAAAAGCAAAATCAGACTATAGTCTGAATGAAACTATCAACTCAAAAAATGTGATCATAAAATAGATGTTTTATACTGCCTAAAATTTATGGTTTTTTATTTTTTGTTATTTAAAATAATTTTTAACTTTAAATATATTTTGATTACATTGCCTTCCCTCAAGTCCTTCCAATTCCTCCTCCCAAGTGTAAGTTCTCTCTTAAAATAACAAACAAAAACCCACTACAACAAAATCAATAAAACAATACCCCAAACCCAAAACCAAAATAAAACAAGACACCCCACCAAATTATAACCAAATGAAAGCACATACAAAAAAACTGAGGAGCCCATTATATGTTGGTCAGCTACTCCTGAACATGAGAGGTGTTCTGGAGTGGTTGATGTCCCTAGTGCCAATCCACGGGAGAAAACTGATTTTCCCTCTCCCAGCAGGTATACGTGACTGTTCAGTTGTTAACCTTTACCCTAGTGGCTAGGGTTTTCATTCATTCACTCATTGATTCATATTTTTAAATACAACAAAATAATATATAATAAAATAAAACAAACTATCACATTGAAGTTTGACAGGACAAACCAAAAGAAGGAAAAGGGCCAGAGAGAAGACATAAGAATCAAAGACCAACTTGTTCACACACTCAAGAGTCCCATAAAACACTAACCTGGAAACCATAATACAAACCCAAAGGACTGGTATAGACCTGTGCATGGCGCTTCAGTCTCTGTGAGTGCATATGAGCTCTGCTCGGGTTGATTTAGAGGACCTTGTTTCCTTAGTGCCCTCCATCATCATGTAGACATCCCATGTACGGCCCAGTGCTCCAAATTCTCTCACTCTTTGAACACTGTCTGTCTGCGAGTCTCTGTCTCTGTTCACATCTGCTGCTGGAGGAAGCTTCTCCGATGATGGCTAAGCAAGGCGCTGGCTATGAGTGGAGCAAGAGTTTGGTTATTTCTTGCTGTCTAGTCCTGGGTATAACTTTTTCTTTTTGTTCTAGAGCTTTCAGGTCTGCAGTTAAGTTGCCAGTATGAGATCTCCCCACTTTTTTTTTTTTTTTTTTTTAATGAAGGTACTTAGCGCTCGGAACTTGCTTCTTAGAACGGCCTTCATTGTGTTCCGTAAATTTGGGTATGCTGTGTATTCATTTTCATTCGATTCTAGATAGTCTTTAATTTCTTTGTTAATTTCTGTCTTGATCCATTTTTCATTCCATAGAAATGGAGAGTTTGTAAGCTTTTGCCTGTTTTTGTAGCTGATAAAATCCAGCTCTGATGTGTGGTGGTCAGATAGGATGCAGGGTGATGTGTTGATTTGCTTATATCTGTTAAGACTTTCATTGCACTTGAGTATGTGATCAATTTTGGAGAAAGTTCCATGAGGTGCTGAGAAGATGGTATATTCTTTCCTGTTTGAGTGAATTGGTCTTTAAGTATCTGTTAAGACCATTTCGTTTATAACTTCAGTTAGCTCCCTCATTTCTCTGTTTAGTTTTTGTCTGATTGACCTGCCTATTGGTAAGAGTTGGGTATTGAAATCTTTCATTACCAATGTGTGAGGGTCAGTATGTAATTTAAGCTGTAGTGCTCTCTGGGTATCTGTGATTGGGATGATTGTAATTCTAGGTACTGATATCTTCTCTTGTCTTTGTTGGGTGTGTGCTTTATTCCTTGGTTTCTGTTTCCTCTCTGGTCGTTAGGAGAGTGTAGTAGCTGTGTGTTGCCTGATAAGAAAATCTCCTGAGGTTCTGATAGCTGTGGGGAAAACGTGTTTCTGGGTATTGGTACCTTACACTTGGGAGTGGAGATTGGCTAGGGGTGGTGGATGGGCTTCAGAAGAAGTAAGGAATCAGGGGCTTCCACAAGTATCTGCTTAGTTAGTCTCCTCAGAATGGGTGCAGAGAGGGAGGAGAGGCCATAGCTGAAGGTCTGCCTCAGATCTGGGAATGAGACTGGGAGGATTGGGCTTGGAGAAATGAAGAGAGAGGTGAAGATCTGCAGTTAGCCTACTTACGTCCCTAGTCAGCGTAGCCTGTGAGTGTCTTGACAGTATCTGCTGCAGCTGGGCCTGGGACACAGCAGTGGCTAGGGAGGAGGAAGATTAGAGGGAAGATCATCTGTGTGATCCATTGGTGATGAGTGCAGGAGGGAGAGAAAGGCTGCAGCAGCTGGCGATGAGCCTAGAGAATTGGCTTTGGAGAAGCAGAGGGAGAAATGAAAGTCTGTAATTAGCCTACTGGCTTCCCTGTGGGTGGCCTGTGGGTTCCCTGTGGTTCCTGCTGGAGTTGAGGGCTAGGGTCATGCAATGAGTAGAGGAAGAGCCTAGGAGGGGAAGGTCAATGGGATGTATTAGAGATGGGAAGGGATATCTCAGCTTTTCTTTTTCAGAGCTGGGGATGAGACTGGGGAATTGGATTTGGAGGAGCAGAGGGAGAGATGAAAACCTGCAATCAGCCTGCCTGCTTCGTTGGCAGGAATTAGAAGCCCTAGTTCCCCCAGGGCTAAAATTTAGTTTTCATACAAACATTTGCTGCATTAGTTAACTGAAAATCTGTAGGAAATGACATTTTCCTTGATAAGAAAATATATCCCGATATTTTAATGTGTAGTGCGACTGATATTTAAGAATCTGAGTCTCCTACTTAGTGAAAAACTATGTATATATAAAATTTTACTCATCAATTCACATTCAGTTTTCATTTAAATGACACAATAAGTAGCTGAACAGCCTCCTAACTAGATTGCTTAACAGACAAAATGTCTACACTCACATTCTAATATTCTCCAGAAGAAGTTCAATGAGTTAATGTCTAATAAACAGGAAGGATATTTAAGTATGATGTGTGTCTACACTAAACTAATCTCAGTGCATTTGCCTTGGCAATCAGATAGATGAACTAAGTGATCTTATGCAGCCATTTCAATCCCATAGTTCTACAGGGCTCACTCTGAAACCAATTGACCTTGATAGATCCCTAGGGATTCAGCAAATAGCGGAAGTTACTAAAGCTGCTTCAAAGTCCTTCAATCACAAGGCTCCTCCTACCCTCAAAGGCTTTTTTTTTTTTTTTCCAAATGCATTTACCTGTGACATTTGGAGTACTTATCAAGAACTTGAGCAACTGTAAAGAGAATCCACGCTTCCTTCTGAGTAAAGCCAGATCTAAGTGAGAGAAATCCTTTTGTCAGTTTGGAAGGATGTTTTCTGTTCTTATTTTGGTCAAATGGTTGCAAGTACTCTACGATATCCACTCTTCAGATATGAAGAAGAGTTAATGAGAAAAGGAAGACAATTGATCAAATTCCTTCTCTGTTCAGTGAATGTGCTCTACATGTGCCTTTGCTTCACACTTCAAGAGAACTAAATTTAATACAGGTTTGGATTTCAAATGTATTGCCTGGCTTAAAACATCAAACAGACTGTATTTGTGAGGACGGATGTGATCCATGCCTATCCTAGTCTGTATCTATTTACCTAGAAGACACAGAAAATTACTCTTCATAATTTACTGAGAGAATATTTGGCAACAAGGGGGTCAAATACTCATTTTTCACTGAGGTATTTTAACATTTTCTTCTTAGCAAAAAGTAGATGAGATAAGCTAAGAGGAGGTTTATGCTTATTTTACAGTGGACCATGCACAGATGTTCAGATAGCCAGTAATTCCATCTATCTTTTTGAGAGGGTCTTGGAAGAGCACTCAGGAGAAGGGCAAAGGTCCCGTGTTTTTGGGTGGTCTCCTGTTCGTGGAGACAGATCTCTGTATACTCAAAGACTCTTTTCTTAGCCTTCTACAAAACATAAGCTTTTAGTCACTTAGTACTGAACCACATGCTAGCATGCATTTCATTTTCCCCAATCACTGCTGCTTGCAGCTTCAGAAGACAATTGTTCCACTAGAAAGAAGACGAAAAGCTTTTGCTCTTATTAATAAAAACAGTCTTAATTCCTAGCCATTGGTCATGTAACAAAAATTACGTCCGAGCTTGATTCTAGTTTCTTTATCCTGTGTCCCCATTTCTTTAAGATGATAGTATCTGTAGGTAATATAATAAGCACAAACCCTCTTTTGAAGAGAAAGTGAACAGAAAGCCAGTGTGTTGACTGAGGAATGTTGGACTAGTCCTCTTCTAAGCCCTCGTTTTAGGACTATGTAGAGGACCATGATGCACTTTCCTTGGTAGAGAGGACTCTGAAGCTTCTACTGTGATCTGATGGGGAGTGATAGGAGCGGGTCTTGTTTATAGCCTTAGTGAAAGCATAAGTATCATAAAGCTAAGCATGTTCTGTAGAGGAACACTTGGAAGAAGCTTTGGTTATTTTGGTTCCTTTAAAGAAGAAAAATGGTTTTTGGATTAGGTTTGGCGTTCCCACCCCAGGTGTGGTAGATGTTTATGAGTTGGAATTGGAATGCTTGATGCAGGTGGCTGTAATTTGGTTGGGGGCAGTTGTTCTGGCACCTGTAGCTTGTCTTTGGGATTGTGTGTTACATGGGTTTATGAGAACTTTTGGCTTAGGGCATAAAAGGTTTGAAGCTCTGAGAGTTGGGGTGGGCATTGGTTGGTGGTTGGTTGGTTGGGTTGCTGTCGTTAGTTAGTGAGATAATTCTTAAGAGAACAAAGGTTAGAGAGATTTGAGCTTAGGGCAGCCTAAAAAAGGCTGTGAAGATTTCTACCTTTCTCTCTATATTAAGGTCACTTGTAAAAACAGTGAAGATTTCTATCTTTCCTTTTTCCTTCCCTAAATTGAGGGTAAAAGATTGTAGTATACTGCTCCGATGTTCGATCCAGGAGAGGAAGACTCTGCCCTGGAATGTCAGATCCAAATGGAAAATAAGCCTGGCCTAAGTATCCAGGCCATGCTGGGCAATGAGAAATTCTGGTGAGCAGGGCAGTTGCCACTGATGTCCTCCTGACTGGCCCTTTATCACTTTCATATGTGAGTTCAGAATGAATATCTCAAAGAACTTGGAACGAATTCTCTTTACAATGTTTTTGGCTTTTAAAACATAATAAAGAAATTCTGGTATGATTCATTCCTCTAGCCTTGCACTTTATTTGGAATTTTAGACACCTGGCAAAATATTAAAAGAATGACTGGGAAATTTCTTTTCTTTTCTTTTCATGATTTTTCGAGACAGGGTTTTTCTGTTGTAACTCTGGCTATCCTGGAACTCACTCTGTAGACTATGCTGGCCTTGAACTCACAGAGATATGCCTGCCTCTGCCTCTAGAGTGCTGGGATTAAAGGCATGTGCCACCACTGCCCAGCTATCATGGAATTTCTAATACTTCAGTTCATGGAACTGTAGATAGTTGTGATGTGATGACTGGAAAAATGCTTCTATAAATGATTTGTATTTTATTTTAGTGTGTGTGTGTGTGTGTGTGTGTGTGTGTGTGTGTGAGAGAGAGAGAGAGAGAGAGAGAGAGAGAGAGAGAGAGAGAGAGAGAGAGGGAGAGAGGGAGAAAGAGTCTCTGTGTGTGTATGTATACGTTTCTGTTATCTGATTCTGTTCCTCTTCCATACATTGGGGATGTCTCTTTTTCTTCCTCACAGATATTTATAGAGAAGAGTGTTTTGGCTATTACTTATCGCTTATCCTCAGTACAGTTCCTTAGCTGATATGACTACAATGGTGGGTGTCAGTATGGCTGGCACCTAATACTAAGTGAATGTGAGCATGTATCTGTATATGTGTCATATGAGCAAGTTACAGAAGAGGTCCTTGACTCTGAGGAAACAAGATTTACTTAAGAGTTAAAGTGGTAAAACCAATGATCCCAGTTACAACGGTGAATTAAAGTATCTGTGAGGTTTTATTTACTTGTTTAGATATAGACATCTCTTCATCTCCCAGGACAGGCAAGAATAGGGTTGGGACACTACTATTCAATCTAGCGATAGTGGTGTGGATTGCTTTGGCATTTGTAATATAATCATCTGATAATACCTATCAAGTTACAGTGAATACCTAAGAAAAATTAAGAAGGTTAAACAAACAAATGGACAATACACACTGCTTCAGCAACACAGAAGAAAATATTCAGCATAAAACAACATACCCTCTAAGTAGGAAAAAAAGGCTTCAGAGTCACCTGATTAAAATTTCTCTGAAATGAAGAAAAGACTAGATCAATCAAGAGGACTTCATACAGAAAAAGAAATCAATTTAGAACTATATGAGCTGAGACACAGCCTTAGTGAGTTATTAAAGAAAGAATTCATGCATCACTTAGATAACCAGGTGGTTTAATTTTTTTCCTCAGCATCCCACAGTAGCACAGCATCTACAAGATGTTGAGGACACAGGGTGTCATGTCTTTTTACTGTACTACTCAAGTCATGTTTTAAGAAACAAAACCTACAGAGAGACCTTTCCAAAACCATAGTACCCATAAGGTGTTGACATGCATTTAAAGATGGTCCATATCAAAAGAGAGATATTAATAATAGAACTGCTATGGAAAAATGGCTCAGGTGAGTATTTAATTCATGATATAGGAACCAAAGCTAAACATGAAGGAGATTATGGTGGCAGATAGGAGTGGCAGATGTAAATCCTGTGTATACGAATGACATTCAAATAATACATGTTTCAAAGAAGGTCATTGAGATGAAACTCACTAACTTAAGAATGCCAACCAGCTCCTTGTGAAAGCCATCAGTGGGGTAACTACTACAATTGTTCTAATCCTCATATTTCAGATAATCTTTTCTTCCTTACATTTATAACAATATTGTACATTAACACATTTTAAAATAGAATATTTGTATAAAAAGATGGATAATTTATTCTTTCTTTTAAATTCAAATACAATTTAAATACTGTATTTTTTAAATAAGTATATTATAAATGTATATTTGGGAATATAATTATTTGTGTGTTATATCTATCCTTTTAAAGATGTATGTATTTGGCCATATATCTGTCAATATGAATGTGTTGAAACACACACATACACAACATATGTGCATACACAACACACACACTTACATACACACAATATGCACATATAAACATACATACATATACATGTTTACACACACATAAAACATATACACAGTGGGGGCAACAGAGAGAGAAAGAGAGAGAGAGAGAGATGATGAGAAGCAAAGAGCTTCTCATAAATGCAAATATTTAAGATCATCAAATGCCCTTTGCAGCAGCCCTGTCTTCTGTTGTACATGCAAAATATGAAACTCAAGGTTATGTTAAGTAAAAAACATTTCTAATGGATGGGAATGAACCATTAGCAATTTAGTTATCCAATTTTCTCTTTCTATTGGAAAATCTCTGACCTTGACACTATGATACAAAGCATTATAAGACAAAATAAAATGTACAAAAATGCTGTTGAGTTCATTTGATGTTGGTCATCTCTCCTGGGCATGGGGCTGCCCTTAAGGGTAACTTACATAACCAGTGAGACTCCATTGGAGAAAACTATTTTTTTTTTATTTTCAAGTAGTTATCAATTAGAGAGAGCTTCATGGTTAGGGATGGAAGCTCTAGAAGCTCGTGTCCATCTCGTAGAGCCTGACCTGCATCTAGCTTGAACCTGGAAAGGCCTTGTGCCTGTGGCCACAGTTTTGACCTCCTTGTGTGTTAGTAAAACTGGAAATGATTTCTTTCATTAGGGAACCTTTTTAGAATGCAGTTGGATGAAATATCTGTGTTAGCCTGACATATGAAGTTCACTTCTAATCACTAAATATGTGGTAATTTCTTATTGGGAGATCTCTTGATGTTTTATTTTAAAAACTATATTTAAGAATCAATTGATCAATCCCAATTGAGCTCATTTATTTCTCATTTCTTCCAAGTCTGTGACATTATAATTATAGTTCTGGTTAAGTTAAAGCCAGAAATGTATAATAAAAACAATCTCACCCTCACTACATGTCCATCCCTGAACATTTGTGTCTGGAGAGATAGGATCATGAGACTCCATCGATGGAGACTGCAGTCCTGAGCTCAGATGTCTCAGTCATGAGGTCTACGGGAAGAGTTAAGAGGAAGCAACACATGAATGAAAATGACTTTCTCATAAGGTCTCATTATTTCTCAGATATTTTACTTTCCAAATGCATCCAACAAATAAAAATAATGTATCTGTAAGGGCGAATGTTTTATTTGGGTGTTTAACCTAGTAAGTAGAAGAATAGTTTATAACAACCTTTCCTCTTCCTCTCCCTTTCCTACTTTCCTTCCCCTCTTTACCCTTGTCCTTCTTCCCTTCTCTTACCCTTATATCTTTGTTTTCCTTTGTATTTTTGGCACAGGTCTCTATTATTTAACTCTGGATTTCCTGAAAATTAATTTGTAGACCATGTTGGCTTTCAGCCTGTGGTCATCTTCTGCTTTGGCCTTCTGATTACTGGGCTTATGGGCATGCACCACAAGTCCTATCTTAACCTGTGTGTGTGTGTGTGTGTGTGTGTGTGTGTGTGTGTGTGTGTGTGTGTGGTTTACTGATGATTGAACCTAGGCGCTCGTGCCTGCTAGGCAAGCTCTCTACCACTGAGCTACAGTAGATTTTTAGTTCATTTTTTTCTTTTTACTCCTTTTAAAGAGTGTTATTCTCACTTTATCTCTTTGAAGAAGAAAAATATATTAAAATCATTTCCAAATGTCACAGATATTAGTTTATGCTCAGAGATTTAATTTTCTTCTTGCTTTTTTTTTTTTTGATGGGAGGGGGATGACATGTATTTATCCAGAGCTTCCAGAAAATTTGCCAGATCTGAACTGGAATTGAAGGCTTTGAAGGCAAGTTTATATAATACAAAACAGGTCCAATCATTGATCCCAAGAACATTTTGTTCATGATCCCTTGCTGGGTTTTGTCTTTTACATTATGTGACTCTCCCAGAACAGAAATGTACTCAGTCCTCAGTTCCATTACGTACTTCTGGTTCCTGACATGTGCCATGTCGCCTTGCACACAGCCAGCTCTGGATTAAACTGGCCTATGGCTTCAGTGCCACTTTCAGTTTTATAACAACCTTTCCACTTATGACACATTTCTGCTTATGACAAATAGATATGTTCGTCTTTCGTTAGAGCGTGGCTATTTTTTAAATCAAATCTTTTTTACGCTTCGTCTATCATTATATATCTCCAGGGGGGAGAACATTCAAGGATGAATCTACCATACTATCTTGATTGGAGATTGCAAAATAGAATTTCGTATTGTCTTCCCAGACTTAAGTCAGCAGAAATAAAAAGCGTTATTTTAGCCAGTGGGACCGTTCTTCCTAAAGTTACATCATATGATTGGATTTCTAAAGTTTAGAACAAAGCAAAATAAAAAGAAACGGAATGAAAACATCCTCTGAAATGTCCTGTCCAATCACTTTCACTGGAGTCACACATGCTGTTTGTGTCATTAGACAGTTTCTAAACAGTTGACCTGGTAGAACCCCGGAGGTTCAGGACTTTCAACTGACTTTCCAGCACCAGCAAGAATGAGGATGTTATGAATTAATTCCTTTTATAAACTGATCAAAAGAAATGTGAAGGAACTTAGGGGAAATGATCAGCCGGAGTCGAATGGAAATTAATTTGTAGGCTCTTTTGCTGCCAGGTCAGTTTTCTGCTCAGCACATGGGTGTGTTTGATTTATGTTTTCTCGTAAAAATATCATTGTTGAGTACTTCCAAGATGTCTACAATACCCATAACTATCTTTCTGAGTTAGAATTGTTTCAATTCTTAGCAATTTTAAGTACTGATGGAAATGATGTATTTTTTGTTGAGTGTAGTTTATTACCCAGAAAATACAAAACAATACTGATATTAACATTTTTTTAAAATCTTATTTAGTTGACTCTAACTATTCATTAATGAATTTTACATGTATGAGATTAAGATGTTCAGAGTATTTGTGATGGTTAATTTTCCTCGTTCACTTGAGGAACACATAGAGAATTGGTAAATAGTGCCTCTCACTGTGCCTTTCAGTGTGTAAACAATTAGTAGGTGGGTGTGTTCGTTACTTTATGTCACTGTGAAAAAATTATTTGAACAAAACAAAGGTGGAAAAAGAGCTATTTGGCTCACAAGTTTAAAGTTCATTCCACAGTTCTGATGTATGTGCTCTAGATTGATGCAGGAAGCGATGGCAGGGAGCAGGTGCCGGAGTAAAACAGCTATCTTGCGGGTAACCAAGAGAGTGAGGAAGGAAGCGTGCACTCTTCAATGCACGCTTTCCCCACACTGATCGACTTCTTTAACCAGGCCCCAGTTCATACATAAGCATGGGCTGCTCATCAGACAGATCAGCACTCTCACAATCCAACTGCCTCCCAATGTCCCAGTTGGCAAGTTTTCTACGTAGATATCTTTGAGGAATACTTTACATCCAAATCACACCAGGAGGCCAGAAAATAAAGCGAATTTATTCTGAACATGGAGCTAACCAGCAGGATGGGGATCGGGATAAAATGAAAGCTCAGAAAGGGGAGTAGCATACATCACATCCACTTGAATCACCATCTTAAAGCAGATTTTTTTTTCTGCTGTCGCTGCCTTTATTCAAGAATCATCAGATTGTCAGACTCTGGGTTCTATTGCTTTGGTCAAGTGCTAGCTGGTGCTTTCTAGAGGCTTCTAAGCCTCTACCCCAGAGAAAGGCTACATTACTGGTCCAACTTATTCAGAGGAGTCTTGCTTCTTGGACTGAAGAGTTCCTGGTTTCTCCAGCTCTCCAGATCATAGATGCCTTATTGGACGGCCCAGTCTCTGATCTGTAAACAAACAAACAACAAACAAAAAACCCGAAAACTCCTCTTTCCCTCTTCTTTCCAATGCATATTCTACTAGTCCTCTGGAAACTTTACTAATACTGCATATTGTTATAACTCATGATTTTTATAATGTGTAACATTTTGTAAATGTTTTAGAATTTATTTTTTAGATGTGTAGAGTTATATAAGTTTCTATATATCTTCACCTATTATTTTTCATTTTAAATGCATCTTAAATTTCAGTTGTATGGCAAGAATTCTGCTTCATAGTGGGAGGCAACAGCAGAACATCATTTGCATCATTGCTATAATTGCTACTCTAGTGGAGGAAATAAAAAATTAAATAATTGAACATTAAAAGTATTATGGATATTATGAAGATTTGAGAAACAAGGTTGGGATAAGATTGTGCCTAAAGGAAGATTTGTGTTAGCTGAATAGGAAAGTCTTGTGCATGTTTAAAAGATGATGGAAAAGAGCAATATTTAGATTAAGCTAGGGTTGTGCTGGTTTAATGTGGTAGAGGTTGTAGGATCGGTGTAACTGTACTGTGAAGCCTTACTTGTTGGGGGATACTTGTAACTGAACTCTTGCACTTTTTACTGAACTCTAGCTCTTTACTTTGTATCTGAACTCTTCTCTCCTGGTTCTCCTGCCCTGCTTGTAACTGAAGGCTATTCTCCTGCCCCCAAAACTGTTTTCTTGCCCTATGCTGGAGTGCCAAGTTTACCCGAGTGTTGCTGTAATAGATTTTTGTTCTCTTGCCCCAACCACTACGGAGGCAGATTCTTGACATGTAACTGAATTCCAACTTGTACAGATTCCCACTATCTGATCTATCTGAGAGCACTGAACTAACATGTACCATCCTCTATCCCATTAACTCTGCCATCCCACTGACTTGTCTTCTAACATGAACTGGTGCCTGCCTCCCTTCCCATCAACTGTCAACTGCCAACTGGCAACACTCTCCTTCATAGTATTTCTTACCTGTTCCCAAAAGTCCAAACGGCATGTAACCATAAGGAAGGCTGAACAGTACAAAAGACTTCTTGGTGAAGTCCCACTATAGATCTTCTCCAAGATTGATGACTTTATTAGTTCTGGAGAGTTCGCTAGGTTTCTAGGATCCAGCATGATATTCCTTTTGATAAGTGTGCCCAATTAGAGAGAGCTACTGGTTACCACCAAGGTATTCATGCCCCTACTGTACTCTTGGGGTATTGTGCCATGCTGGTTGTTGATGTATTTCATAGGCATCACAGCTAGGTAGGATGTTGGTTGCTTCCCTCCTTTAGAAGCTTGCATGGCTCCTTCTGATACCAGGATGAATTCAAGTAATTTCCAGCCCAGGGGCCTCTGGACTATGTGTCTGAAGTGTGTAGTGTCTTCAGCAATGGCCACCTCTTTGGGGCAACCAAGAGCAATAGCAACAATCTATAATGTTTTGGGAGTTTCTTGGACAACCCTGACCAACAACTCAAAAGAGGACTCCTTATGCTTGGCATTGGGTTTTTTTGCTAGATAGTCTATAGCTCTTGAGGGTAGCATCATTATTCTGAATGTGAAAATTTCATTTAAATTATATATGTTGCACGCACTATTGGTATTTTCAGGCAGATAGTTAATAATATGATTCCTTATGACTTTTTCAGATATTCTTATTATTGTAACTTCCTCCATCTATTTGTATAATATTCCCTCTTTCCTCTTTAGTTAAAGACCCCTCCATCTTCCCATTTGCCCCCATTAGATTACTTGTACCCTGCTAGTCCCCCGTATGTTTATCTTTCCTCCCAATAAAGATCCCCTTTAATTTTCTGTTTTCTGAAGTTACTCCAAGAAATGCAGTCACATCTGAAGATTTGGAACTAGGAACCTCAGATGAGAGAAAACACATGATGTTTGTCTTTCTGGGTCTAGGTTATATCACTTTATAGACAGAGACCATAACAGAAATCTATAACCAATCAAACAATGCTGTGGTGCCCAGTCTCAACTGATTCACCTATAACACAACTCCTGCATCTAAGGTTTATGGATTATTGCTGATGAGGGAGTAGAAAGATTGTAAGAGCCTGAGTAAGGTCTGGGCTGTAAGATTGTGTCTCCTAGAAATATCAGAAGCTATACCTGTGAACCAACATGGCTGCCTAATTATGACCTGGACAAGGGTAACACAAGCAGACCTGCTAATATGGAATGGGGGGAAGTTTACAAGATCTCTAGCCATACAAAGAATGATAAGCAACCAAGGGATACTGAGAGTGGGATACAGTCTTCCCTAGGGAAAAAGCACTAATTGGTCATCCAATACCGAAGGGTCAGCCATGAAAGTTGACATAAATGTAATCTTATAGGGACCAAGCAGGTTGTATTTATGTTTTTAGGAGTGTGTGTGTGTGTGTGTGTGTGTGTGCGCGCGCGCGCATGCACACGCTTGCTAACATCATTTAAAGAAAAACGGGCTATGGCTGAAAGAAAGCAAGGATGAGGGTATATGGGAAGGTGGGAGGGATGAAAGTGTAAAGGGAAATGATGATATATTTATATTTATTTTGTTATGTTCATATTTATTTATATATTAAATATAATAAATATATATTTATTATAATATATTTATATTATAAAACAATTTTTAAAAGGTGATGAAAATATTAGAATTGTTCATGTTATTGAGTACTTAATGTCTGCATTAAAAATATTCCAAATTTATCATGTAATCAGTAGGAATGAGGCTCCAGTTATCTATGGATAGCATAGTTTTAAAATGCTCCATTTTCAATCTGATTTTATTCTGAGTAGTGCTGTTAGTTCATATTGTTTTTAAATCTCTGTAGACAGGCTGTTCCTGTCCTCTTCAACATTGGGTCTCCTGTGCCCACAAAGTACCTAAGAACAAAAAGCAGTCAATGAGAACTCATTGAAGAATAATTGAATATTCATCAGCTATCTGAGAGCATGAAGTCCCTTAGTGATTAAGTTCCTGGCTAAGTTTAAATAATGATTGGGGCAACGCTGAGTCTTCTGAGTCCACCTGTGACACATTTCTACTTTACCCTGTGAGGTTATTAATGATAAAACTCATTCAAAGCTCAGGTCACTTGGGGAATTTGCAGTTAGGTTTCCAGAGGGGATATTTTTATTCTTTTTGAAAGAGTGGTATTTGTAAGCCAACCTAGCAACCACTTTTTATTGGAAAACTTCTTGCTTCGAGGATAATTGACTTGTCACCATTACAGAGACAGATGGAGGGCTCGTCATTCTTTTGTAAATATGAAAATCTTTGCACACATGTACTTCAGATTTTAGCGAAATTCGTTAAAACTGGTTAGTTCATCCAGTACAGGAGAACTAAACAATTGTTGAAAGTACCATCTAGTATAACAAACCTTAGATATTTTATGTAAGAGCCACAAGCCATTCATATAACATGACTGAACTGAATAAAATGTATTTTCCTTTATGACTGTTTAGATAGAATGTGTAGCCGGAGACAAGATTGAAAAAGTACTGGTGGACTTTTAGTAATCAAATACAGTGTCTAGATTTCCTGTTTAAAGTACACATTCATACTCAAATTACCAATTCAGTAACAATCTGTTTTTTGCAATCTTATAAATTGAGTACATATTTAAAGTGAAATTAAATTAACTAAAGTAATTTATATTATTTATGTTATGTTTTAACAATAGAACGAACATATGTAGAATATACAGTTATTGTATTTTGTCTTGAACACTGCTTCTCCCAAAAATTTATTTCTGAAGTAAAAACTCATCTTTCTAATGTTTAACTGCACATTCAAAACAGCACAGCACTGTTGTTTATCATGCTTACAAGTTTTTCACATTACCTATGTTGTCATTTAGCTCTGTGTTACCTTTGAGAGGTCTAATATGATTTCCATTATTCATATTTGACTTTTAATTTTGACTTATTTCTAGAAGCACTCAGAATTTTAGAGGTTACTATACTTCAAATGCCTTCAAAACGAGCAATTACCTATTATGAAAAACAAGGAATTAGCTTTAATGCATTCTCCTCAGAGCTTTCTCCTCACCTTCAGTATTTTCAGATCTATTTATACTGTGTTATATGCAGGTACAAACTCTCCTCCATCTCCTCCTCTTCCAGTCCTTTCTCCTTTACCTCCCTGTGCATTCCTGCATTACCCACAACCATTTTTGAGAAACTCCATTCTCTGTTGTTGTTGTGTTATGTTATTTGCTTTCATGTATTATTTTCCTTACTGCAGATTATCTGCCAACAGTATTTGCATGAGCATGAGATGGACGTTCTATGTTTTCTAAAGCATTCCACCTGTTAAAATTGCTTTCATATTAGGTCTAATTAGGTCTTTTAAATCTAGAACACGTAGAATCTTGAAGACATGGCTGCAATACTTTTATACTTTTAGTGTTTTTGCTTCACTTTTGTGAGCTCTAAATGTCATTCTCATTTTCAGCAATTTGCTTTGGAGTTTGGGTTTTACTTGTTTCTGGAAGCTTAACTTTCCTTCTTTTGTCTCTGGTCTTTGTGATTTTAAAACAATGCATTACTATTCTCAGGCATTCAACGTACCTATGCTTGATTACATAAACCTAAAGTAAACTTACTAAACTTAGATTTAGTTACTTTTCTTCCTCATGGATTTTCCTTTGTATTTTTTTTCTACCTGCTGATGAACTTTGGAAGATTTATTACTTAGATTGCATGCATATATGTTAATGAAGGCAAAGGTGACTAAATGGACATATAGACAGACCTTTCTAGAAATCGTTAAGAGAGTGATTAGTAGCATATTCTGAAAATCATAACTGTGAAAAACCATAAATAACAGGTATTGGAGTGTCTGTCACATAGGCTCTGGCTCTTTAGGGGAGCATGGTCAACTCAAGAAGAATTTTGTTTAAGCAAATTGGGCAACCCCGGACATATGCATGCTAGTAACTGAAAATGGACTAAACATGTAATATTTATTTATTTATTTATTCATATATATGCCACAATAATAATTAAAGGAAAAGAGGCCATGAATTTAAGGATAGCATAAGGAGGGAGGGTAGGGAATGTGAAAAGGAGAGAGAAAAGGAAACAGAAAATTGATATAATCATATTTTAATTTCAAAAAGATGAAAATAATTAAAAATGGTATGCAAAAGGAATGTCTGCTTGTGACTTTATTTGTTTTGTTTATCCCCAAACCAGAGCATAGATAAACCTTTATGTTTCATTATCCCACAATGTCATCATTGAATAAATAATTGGTACTTACTAAAAAGCTCACAGAGAAATGGGAGTCGCTTCACTTGACAGGTTGCTTCTCTGCACAAGGACAGGATCCCTTATTCGATGGTAATTTCTTCATTTCTGGTAGACACTAGGTGTCTATATAAAGCCGTGGCAATGTTAAAGTGTATATCATATGATGTAACAAATGAGGCAATTAATTTGGATTTGTTTGCACAGAGAAAGTCATTTGATATCTCTGTTCTCTTTATGGCAGATTAGTTTTGATCATAGTAGATCATTATATTCTTTCTGAGTCATTAAGAGCTATTACTGACATGTACCAAACTGTGTTTTGAAGCACTGCCATTATGTCTAAAGCATATAATTTGTGGGGAAAAGTAAAAGCATGAAGCTTGTCAAATATCTTTTTATTTCATATTGAAAAGAGGAAGCAAATGCTTCAATGTTGAATTATTATGAGATAGAGAACTCAGTGGGAAAACATATTTGAGAAAGGAAATATTATTTCAATATTTGCAGAGAGAACTGTGGTAAAGTTTCCCAAAGCTTTTCACATCTCATCTCCTGCCTGAGAATACAGAGTAATCTACCTCACAGAACCCACAGGACTGGTTCTAGCCAGTAATAACCAATTGAATCTGATGCATCTCCTTTCTGTCTCAGACTTATCTTAGGAAGAGAGCTTCATTCTCTCAGCGAAGGGCATTCATTGAAAATGTGGTGCTTAGAAAGGAAGCTCCTACTGTCTGAAGAAAAGCTGCTCTAGTAAGACATTTGCCTGACACACGCGTGTGTGCAACAGAGTGCTCTTTTAAGATGCATTTGCTGCAGTTTGTTTTTACTTAACCAGGCTAAAAGCAGGATTGTCTCATGAAACAAGTATTTTGCATCTGTAAAATATATCTATTTTCTGTCTCTACTATTATTTATCCCAATATTTTTAGTAATAAACATTTTCAGATATTCATTTACTAATTTTTTTTTCTTTTAAAAACATTTGGGACTTTTTGGTCATCTTGTTTGCATGTGATTATATTAATACATCTTCTGCTTTTGATCATTTTGTCCTGCCCCACGTTGAGGAGATCACTGTCAATAATGTCACCAAGATGATCACTGGTGCAGAAATTTCAGACTTGAAGTAATTCAGGTAGAAAGTGTTCAATCTAAGATGTAGGTTCTAAGTTTCTGAGGTCAAGCCAAGGCCCTGCCTTGCAGAACACAGTCTAATTTAGAGGAAGGGGAGCCAGGCAGATAGAACTTGGTGTTTCAAGTCACCTTTCAATCTTATACATTTCTCTTTGGCTTATTTGGAATTATTTAATATAGAAATAAATAAATAAATAAATAAATAAATAAATAAATAAATAAATAAATAAATAAGGAAATCTGAGCTCATATCTTTTACATTGAAATTCAGTTGTCTCAGTTATATTTTTATAAAAAAGTATTATTTTCTCTACCTTTAGATTTGTAACCATATTCACAAGCTATTTTAATGGTAAAAAAAATCAGTTTCATGCTCTCTAGTAAATGCTGTATAATGGTATCTTAAGAGAAGTAGGCTCCTCATATTTCTTTGCTGTCTACTCATAGCCAAAGAAATGTACTCACTACAAAGAAGAAAAAAAAATTGAATTTGTAATGTGTTCTTAAATTCTAAATAAACAACTCAGGAATGTGAATTAAACTGATGATGTCAACCTGAATGCCAGGGCTACTGATAATAGGCTAATAGATTATAGGCATGTTTCTTCATCTGCGTTGCCTTCAGTTTCATTGCTTCATAGTCAAGTTAAAAATGTCTGCTCCAGGCTGGATGGTGGTGGTTTGCGCTTTTATTCCCAGCACTTGGGAAGCAGAGGCAGGTGGATCTCTGTGAGTTTGAGGCCAGCCTGGTCTACAGAGTGAGTTCCAGAACAGCCAGAGTTACAACAAAAAAACCCTGTCTCGAAAAACAAAACAAAACAACAGCAACAAAAAAAAAAAAATCAATGTCCGCTCCATATCCATTCATGAAAACTAATTTGCAATGCAGATCCATTTTGTTCCCTTTTTCTGTTGATAAAATACCCCAACAAAAGCAACTTAAGAGAAGGAAGTATTCCATCCATCATGACAGGGAAGTCAAGCAGACAGGAGCAGTTGGTCAGATAACATCCACAGTCAAGAAGCAGAGAACAATGGATTCCTATGATCAATATGATGTCTCCTTTCTATTCAGTCCTTTCTTGCTCAGGAAATGGTCACTACATAATTGAGATGGGTCTTTCTACATCAATTAACATAGTCAAGATAATCACCGCCCTCCCAAGGCTTGCCGAGAGTCCCTTCTCCCAGGTGATTCTAGATTCTCTTAAGTTGACCATGAATAGTCACCATCATATATTAGCATAAATAAAAATTATAATTCTTGACTTCACAGTACAATATTTTTATACAATTCCAAAGGAGTTAAATAAATAAAATAAGTTAAATACTAGTGTCTGTATATAATAAGCACTCTGTGGAAATGAACTAGGCTTATTATTATTATTTTGCCCCTTATAAAGGCTCAGTGAACAGGAAAACCATTTAGATGGGGATGTTGGGAACAACAAAGAAAGCAATGGAGACAGAGAAATTGAGGGGCACTAGCATCCCAGCACCACAGGCCTGGGATATTCACTTCTTTGTTCAGTCTGCTTGGCACCATTGGTCTGCCACATATCTGATACCCATCTCCCAGTTATCCACTCTCCACTAAGGAAATAAGTACAAAAGGTGCCCATCTAGAAATTGCATAAAGCATAATAACAGAGGCCACACAATAGCACATGTATTTCAAAATCAAAGTAGAAATCACTTAGATACACATATTTAAGAGAAAGAGTTTGTAAGGAACAAAACATTGGCATCTTGGCAAAGACAAAAATGAAAAGCAACTATGCCTGCTTTCATTTATTCTTACAACAGAAATCACTTATTTCTCCTGCTTTGAGTTGTTTTTCATTGGCGTTAACAGATGGCTATGAATGTTGGGTCCAGAGCCTGAGTATTGGCAGAAGCATCCACAGATAATTCATCTTCCTTTTGTAAGACAGTTGGGAATTTGGATTTCCGATAAAATCAGTTACTAAAATAGAAATGCAGTACAATGGACAGAGATGATGATGCTCTCTGTTCCTGGACTTTCTGTCTACTTTTTGGTGACCACGCCCACACCCCATATCAGCCATTCACAAGGTTTATACCAGATCATCCTCTCTGGGCTTTTTTACATAGATGCATTTTTAATCTAAATTTTAAGACTAGATAATAATCATAGTTAACATTTATTGAAATCCTGAAATAACATCACATATTAATATAGCACACACACATGCACATACATATTGTTTTAGCCTTTTCAGGCTATATAACAATCCCATAAATAAGGGTGCTTATAGACAACTAAAATTCATTTCTCAATGTTCTATAATCTGCTAAGTCCAAGGTAGAGGGACCAGCAGAGTTGGTGGATGCTGAGGATTTATTTCTGGTGCATAGATGATATCTTCTAACTTTGATGAAAGACAAAATAGAAAGTGTGATAGAAGCCATGATAGAAAAAACAGGACGATCTCGGGAGTTGTTTTCATAAGGTCAATAATCCTTATATTTATAAAAGGGCCCAAGCCACATGCTATTTTTTTCTAGTCGTTGATTCTTAGTCATACCTAACATTTAAGTGTGAAGTTAAATCTATGGCCAGAGTCTCTTATTCTGTGATGGAATAGGTTGTTTAAAAATTTCCACTTTCATTGAAATGATTGACAAAGTTGCATATATTTAGGGAATACAACATTATGTTTTGATAAACATATAAATTGTGAAATGATTATCACCATCAGGCTAATTAAACTCTCTTTCTGCTGACAGATGAATGGATAAAGAAAATATGCAAATATGCAATAAGAGATATCATTCAGCCTTAAGGAGAAGGAAATATGTTCTGTGCATCTTTAACTTTATAAAATATACATGCAAACTTTATTCCTTTCCCTTAATCTCTAGTGCCTCAGATCTGGAGCTCATTTGTAAACTCCATTCTATTCCTATTACATTAAAAGTAGATCTGCTATGTACAGGGGATTGGAATGAAGTCAACTTGTCCACAGTCTAACATCTCTTTGTTGGAGTGGAATCCAAGGACATGCACTGGCTCCAATGCTGTTTCCAGTTCTCCTTTCCTATTATCAGTTAGCTTTTGTTATGGAGCAAATGACTCTTAGAGTAAGTGTTATAAAAATCAACTACATATTGAAGGTCAGTGGTTGAGCTTGGATCATCTCTCTGACAATCTCTTGGTCCCCTCTGGGCTTACTCACATGGCATCTGTTGGTCTCATGCATATGCTTGGAAGTTCAGAGCCTCATGAGTTACTTCTTTTCTCTCACACATAGTTCTTCACCCTTCAGCAGGTTACTCTGCATGACAATCTTAGTGCTGTAAGTGTAACAGAGAAGCATGCTCCAATGCAGTTATCAAAAGCCATGAATCATGCTTACTAACTAGCTTTCCCAACAATGAAGCAAGCCACCTGACCATTTCAGATTCAAGGTGTGAGTATATAGATACTCCTAATGATATAGTCTTCAAGCTGTTTTTCAAAAATGTAGAAACAGGATGAAAAAAATTTATGACTCTTTCCATGTTCTTCCACAGCTGGTTGTCTAATCAAAGCAGTCATAAATATTCATATTACTCCCATATGAGATACACAAATTTCCAGTTAAGAAACTTAAAAGACTCAGTTATGACATTAAGCTTGAAGATATATAATCTTGATGATGGAATTTCCAGCATACCTGTGATGGTTTGAATGAGCATGACCCCTATCTGCTCATATATTTGAATGCTAAGTCACCCAGCATGACACTATTTGAAAAGATTAGAAAGATTAGGAGGTGTGGCCTTGTTGGAGTAAGTGTGATCTTGCTGGAGGAAATGTGTCCCTGAGGATGGGCTTTGAGGCTTTAAGACCCCATGCTTGGCCCAGACACCCTGCCCGTGGATCAGGATGTAGAACTCTGAGCTACTTCTACAGTACCATGTCCATCTGGATCCCATCATGTGCTCTGCCATGATGATAATGGACTAATCTCTGAAACTGTAAGCAAGCCCCCAATTCAATGTTTCTTTTATAAAGTTGCCTTGGTCATGGTGTCTCTTCCCAGCAATAGAACGGAGACTAAGACAATGACCATATATACTGTCTGCTGATCTAAGGACTCATTGATGTAAAAACACTACTTATTCACATCTCTTCCCACATGCAAATAACAATTTGAGGACAGTACAACTATAATAACTACAATAAACACTTCCATTCAGAAAGAGAGAGGGGATACACACAATCATGGCTCCCTAACATTTCAGGGAGCTTTATTTTCCAATCCCAGTAAGCCTTGGTTATTCTGTTTTCCTTGTCAACTCTGCTCACAAACTGAACAGTTCCTTAGTTTGCCTTTCCATTTGTACATGCAAGAGCACCAGAGAGATGCTTGTACCATTCTTCCAGAGACCGCCTAGCTATGTCCAACATTTCATTGAGTGCATTTCCTATTTTCTGGGTATCAAACACAACAGTTGTTTTTTCAATAGCTTCAGGACTGTCACATGAGTCTTCACTTTTACAGTGAGCTATCACCTATTCCCTCACCGCTTTTATAGTCACCATTGCCTCATTACTTTCCCAGCCTTCGGTAATAGTTTTTGTTCAGTCTAGTCTCAGAATCAACGGCATTTGGTTTAGTATAAATTATTTTCTAAGTAATGGTCCCATTTTGAAACAAGTTCTACATCAATTATCTTTCACTACATAATAAGTTATCTCAAATTTAATGACTTTACAGCCCCAGCCAGTGGACTAACCGAATGGACTTCCTGCAAGGCCTTGGAAGGATCACTCTGTAAGATCCCAGCACCATTATAGCCCCAGCCAATGGACTAACAGGATAAGCTCATTGCTGCAGAACACTTGGATCTGTTCCCAAAACTGACTACCCCATAGCCCTTCCCCACTCTCCTCCAGCACTGCCACTCCAGCCCACAAAAACAGGGCAATCCCAAGTGCTACCACAACCCAAGCCAACTGAAGAACCAGTCCCCAGCATCATCACAGCATACTACATTTGAAGAACTAGCTCAGGCCAGACTAACCAGCCAGAAGAACAGCACAGGCCACAACAGCCAGTCAGAAGAACAATAGCTAAGTCCCAGCCTCCAACCCAGGAAGAGAGTTCCTGATGTACCAGAGACCAAGAAGGCTATCAGAGCTCCAGCCATCAACTTGGACAGAGAACCCCAGCTTGACAAGAGGCTACAAAGAACAGAAGATCAGAGAATAAACTAAGAAAGAAAAAACCAAAAAACAAACAACAAAAACAACAACAAAAAACCAAAACCAACCCAAAACCAAAACCAAAACAAAACAAGGAACAAAACACTCAGACAAACACAGGAATTTGACACCTAAACCTACAATCACCCCAAACCTTGATGCTTAAATGCCAAAATAAGAACACAGTCAACAATAACCAGGGCAATATGTCACCACCAAAGGCTGACTATCCTACAAGCCCTGAACAATCTGACAAGGCCGAAGCATGAGAAAAAGATCTCAATACCTACGTTATGAAGATAATAGAGTCCATTAAAGAGTAAATTATTAGATCCCTCAAAGGAATAGACAAAAAGACAAACAGAAAATGAGAGGAATTGATTAAATTCATTAAAGAAAGCCAGGAAAACACAAACAAACAATTAGAAGGAATGAATAAATCTCTTAAAGAAAGCCAGGAAAAAACAATTAAAGGAAATGAACAAAACTGTTCAAGACCTGAAAATGGAAATAGAAGTCATAAAGAAAACACAAACAGAGGTAATTTTGGAAATAAAAAATCTAGAAAAACAATCAGGAACTACAGAGGTAAGCTACAGCAACAGAATACAAGAGATGGAATAGAGAATATCAGGAGTAGAAGATACTATAGAAGAAATAGAGACATCAGTAAAAGAAAGTGTTAAATCCCCTCAAAAAAATCCCTAACACAAAGCATCCACAAAATCTGGGACACTATGAAAAGACTAACCCTAGGAATACCAGGAATAGAGGAAGGAAAGGAATCCTACTTCAAAGGCCCAGAATGTATTTTCAGCAAAATCATAGAAGAAAAATTTTCAAGCCTAAAGTAGGAGATCCCTATAAAGATACAAGAAGCATGCAGAGCAACAAATAGACTAGACCAGAAAAGAAAGTTCCCTTACCACATAATAATCAAAACACTAAACATATAGAACAAAGAAAGAATTCTAAAAGCTAGGAAAAAAGAACCAGTAACATATAAAGGCAAACCTATTAGAATTATAACTGACTTCTCAACAGAGACTCTAAAAGCCAAAAGGGCCTGGAGAGATGTGCTACAGACTCTAAGAGACCACAGATGCCAACCCAGACTACTATATCCAGAAAAATTTTCAATTACCGTAGATGGAAAACATAAAATATTCAATGACAAATCCAAATTCAAACAACATCTAACTATAAATCCAGCCCTACAGAAGGTACTAGAAGGAAAACTTCTACCCAAAGAGATTCACTACACCTGTGAAAACACAGGAACTAAATAACCTCTCCCCATCTAAATCAAAAGAAGGGAGACACTAGCATTCACACAGGCACACTCATACATGAACACAACCAACAACAACAACAAAATAACAGAGCCTAACAATCATTGGTCATTGATACCTCCCAACATCAAAGGACTCAATTCCCCAGTAATGGAATGGATGAGAAAACAGGACCCATCCTTCAAATGGACCTTAACACTAGGTAAGAGTAGGTAAACACTACCTCAGTGTAAAGAGTTGGAAAAAAGATTTCTAAGCAAATGGACCCAAGAAGCAAGCCAGTGTAGCCATTCTAATATCTAACTAAAGAGATTTCAAACCAAAATTAATCAAAAAAGATGGAGAATGACATTTCATATTCATCAAATGAAAAATCCACCAAGACAACATTTCAATTCTAAACATATATACCCCAACACAAGGGCTTCCACATTAGTAAAAGAGAAACATTGCTAAAGCTAAAAACACACATTGGCCTACACAAACGGATAGTGGGAGATTTCAGTACCCCACTGTTACCAGTGGACAGGTCATCCAAATAAAAACTAAACAGAGAAACACTGGAGCTAGCAGATGTTATAAACCAAATGGACCTAACAGATAATTTACAGAACATTTCACCCACACACAAAAGAATATACATTTTTCTCACAACTTCATAGAACTTTCTCTGAAATTGAACACATAATCATCCATAAAGCAAGTCTCAATAGATACAAGAAAGGTGAAATAACCCCCTACATCCTAATAGACTACCATGGTTAAAGTTAGATTTCAACAACAAGGACAGAAACAACAGAAGACCTAGAAATTCATGGAAACTGAACAACTCTCTATTGAATGATGACTGGGTCAGGACAGAAATAAAGAAAGAAATCAAATACTTTCTAGAATTCAATGAAAATATATGTACAACATACCCAAACTTATGGAACATGATGAAAACAGTGCTAAGGGGAAAATTCATAGCAAAAGTGCCTACAAAAAAAAAAGGAGAGATCACATACTAGCAAATTAATAGCACAACTGAAAGCTCTAGAACAAAAAGAAACACACCCAAGAGGAATAGGCAGCAAGAAATAATCAAGCTGAGAGCTGAAATCAATAAAATAGAAATAAAGAGAACAACACAAAGAAACAATGAAACAAAGAGTTGGCTCTTTGAAAAAAAAAAAATCAACAAGATAGAGAAACCCCTATCCAAACTAATCAAAAGACAAGAGAGAATATCCAAACCAACAAAATTGGAAATGAAAAGGGGATATAACTACAGACAAGG
The DNA here is from genome assembly GCA_026225945.1 of Cricetomys ansorgei. Lineage (NCBI taxonomy): Eukaryota > Metazoa > Chordata > Mammalia > Rodentia > Nesomyidae > Cricetomys > Cricetomys ansorgei. Next base: position 27,241,370 of record JAMJFZ010000239.1, read on the forward strand.
AAATCTGAAGAATCATTAAGTTATACTTTTAAAACCCTTACTTCACAAAATTGGGAAATCTAAAGGAAATGGACAATTTTCTTGATAGATACCACCTACCAAAGTTAAGTCAAGATCAGATAAACAATTTAAACAGATGTATAAACCACAAGGAAATAGAAGCAGTCAATAAAAATGCCCCCCCCAATAAAAAGTCTAGAGCTAGATGGTTTTAGTGCAGAATTTTATCAGTCATTCAAAGAAGAGTTAACACCAACGCTCCTCAAATTATTCCACAAAACAGAATGCTGCCAAACTCATTCTACAAGGCCACAGTCACCCTGATACCCAAACCACACAAAGATTTAGCAAAGAAAGAGAATTATAGATAATTTCCCCCATGAAGTTTGATGAAAAAAATACTCAATAAAACTTGCAAACAGAATCCAGGAACACATCAAAAAAATTATCCACCATGATGTTCAACAAAGGAAAATCAGTCCATGTAACCCACCATATAAACAACCTGAAAGGAAAAAAAAAAAAAAACCAAAACATGATTATCTTACTGGATGGCTAAAATGCCTTTGACAAAATTCAAAACCCCTTCATTAAAAGTATTGGAGAGATTAGGTATATAAGGGACATACCTAAACATAGTAAAGGCAATTTACAGCAAGCCCACAGTCAACATCAAATTAAATGGCGAGAAGCTCAAAGCAATTCCACTAAAATCAGGAACAAGACAAGGTTGCCCACTCTCTCCATACCTATTCAATATAGTACTTGAAGTTCTGGCTAGAGCAATAAGATAATTGGAGGCAATTAAGGGGATACAAATTAGAAAGGAAGAAGGCAAATTATTGTTATTTGCAGATATGGCAGTATACATAAATGACCCCCAAAATTCTACCAGGGAACTCCTACAGATGGTAAACAACATCATTGAAATGACTGGCTACAAGATCAATTAAAAAAAAAAACAATAGTAGCCCTCCTATACGCAAATGAAAAATGGACTGAGAAAGAAATTAAGGAAACAACTCCCTTTACAATATCCATAAATAACATAAGGTATCTTGGGGTGACTCTTACAAAGCAAATGAAAGACTTGTATGACAAAAACTTCAAGTCTTTGAAGAGATAAATTGAAGATCTCAAAAGAAAGAAAGATCACCCATGCTACCTACTTGGTACCTACAATCCTACCTGGATTGGTAGGATCAATATAGTAAAAATGGCATCTTACTAAAATCAATCTACAGATTCAATGCAATCTCTATCAATACACTAATACAATTCATTAAAGACCTTGTGAGGGCAGTATTCAACTTTATATGGAAAAGGTGGTGGTGCATGCCTTTTATCCCAGCACTCCGGAAGCAGAAGCAGGCGATCTCTGTGAGTTCAAGGTCAGTGTGGTCTACAGAGTGAATTCTAGGACAGCCAGGGTTACAACAGAGAACCTTGTCTTAAAAACCAGACCAGACCAAACCAAACCAAACCAAAACAACAACAACAAATAAACAAACCAACAAGTCTTAAAACCTCTTAATATAACATGGCCTCCACCCTTGACAAGTTTATTTGCAAGTAGAACACTTTACAGTCCATATGCTGTTAGCACATCTATCCTCAGGGATCTTTCATGAGAAGGATTAGAGAATAATATTTGAAATGATTACATGATACTTGCTGGTGTCTTTCATAGACCTATAAGATAATTTCCAGGGCACTAGAGGTTCCAACTTGGCCTTCCTACAGTACCATGTGTGTGGTTTCCTCAGAGGCTCAGCTAGGCACATGGAAGATGTTCCAGATTACATGCTAATAATCATTCTCTATTAGCTCATGAGCATACACCGGATCTACTTTATTACAGCTGAGAGGTTGAGCTTTCTCCCCTATTACCGAATCATTCACACAGTCATTTCAGTCAGACCAATTGCCTGCCAAGTGGAATGACCCAGACTGACTGATCTGAGCAGAAATTATGGTCTCTAATGATTTTTCTGCTTTGTGTGCAGAAACTGCCTCCAGCTGGATCTAGTTGAGCTAGACTAAATTGCATTTGATTCATCGACTTTGCTGCAATGGTCTGTATCACAACGTGGCAGGGACCCAGAACTGCAATCCTTTTGTTCACATGGCATCAAATGATTTGGAATAACTTAAATTCACTATATCTCTGAATCTCGTTTTTATTTGTTATGGTCATTTCAAATCACAGGACTATTTTGTCACACATATGACACACATATGAAAGAAATTTAGTACAACATATATAGATTCATGTTATTGTCTTTAGGGGATTTTTAAAAAAAAAGTTTAATTTATTTAAGACGTTACAAGAGTAAAACAATAAACAGTGTGATCACTACGTACCATATATGATTATGCCTGCCTTCCAATTATGGGCTTTTATTTCTAATAATGAATATCATCAACAGCCAGTGGTTCTGAGGGGAGACACTACATAGCCTTCTATAATTCAGTACCAAATAGCAGCAGATAGAATTTGAGCCCAAATAGATGGACTCCACAACTAGTGCTATGATTTACCCATCTGGCTTACAGATTTTCCTTCTCCTCCTCCTGTTCCTCCCTCTTACCCTCTCACTTCCTCTGTCCCTCCCTTCTCTTCTTCCTTCTTTCTCACCTTTCTTCTGGAGTACCTAGTCTTTTTACACATTACACAAAGTAAAGCATACACTTCAACTTCTTAAAGAGAATGTTTATTCAGAGTTTACATGGAAATATGAAAAATGCTGCAATACATTAAAATAAACGTATAATATAAAGCTAGAATATATTGTATTAAGTAGCACAGTAGCAGAACAATGCAGTCTCCACAAAGTCATATTTTAATTATCTCCTTTTTAAGTAGCTTAAGAATACAGACATGGCCAGTCTTTCTAACAATTATTAGCCCCATTAAGTGGATGGCCACAGATCTGCTTAGAGGTTGAGGGATTTTCTGCTTTAGGTGTGGCTGAGTCGGTACTTAAACAAGTATATTCTGACTCCTAGACCACAATTTCCAGCCCCTTATGCTTCCTCAGAAGGCTCTGTGTGTGATCCTGGGATCTGCCAACCAAAAGACATACTTCCTTTAAATGTTCCACTCCTTTGTCATGATTTATGGAAACAGATGTTTCCTCTGTTTTACTAAAGACAGAAAGTTGGTTTTGTGACTGTTGGATTTTAATCAGGAGTGTTTGTAGTTTGGCATTACCTTGGATCCTGATGGGCTCACTAGTGAGTACATACCTGAAGGTAACGATTGTCTAGCGGTTTGAGTTCATTAACCTCCAATAGTTTAGCAGGGAGTTCTAGGATCCTTGAGTCCCTCATCAATCCATAACTGTCTGTTGACAGGCTGAGTTTTGCCGAGGCCCAGCATAAGCAACCATAATGCTGTTAGACCCTGTTTGCAATGGCTCTGTCATGCCCTATAGATAATATTTCCTATCTCATGACTCTTACAGAATTTTCACTTGTTATTCTTCAGAGCCTAAAGCTTTAGAAAACATAATATAAATGTCCTGCATAGGGCTAAGCATGAAATCATCATTTATTCTGAGTATCTTACAAAGCCATGAGTCTCTCCATTCTTTGCTGTTCACTGCAAAGAGAAGGTTCTCTGATTAAAGACAAAAACAGTATTTGCCTATGGGTATAAGCATAAATATTTATACTTCAGTTTGGTGGCATGCCAATTAGTTAAGCCACAGTAGTCACCTTAGGGTCTGTAACCTTCACAGCAATGGGTTTCGGATCAGTTTTTCTATGTATTCCCAAAGGGGATGAAAAGGATGAAAGGGAATTAATAAAGTCTGGTAAGTGATAGTAAACAAATGCACTGTACATGTGTGTGAAATTGGCAAGGAACATTTTCAATCAACTAAAAAGTTAAAACTAACATTTGGAAAGACAGAAAGTTAGAATTCATGCTTTGGGGACGTAATTTATATAAGTGCACAAACAGGCTTTATTTGGCTTTTGATAAACTCTCATCAGAGTTATATATGCATACATGCACAAAGGACCATTGTGAATGACCCTAGATTTCTGATTCTTTTCTTCCTTTGGTCTCTTTCTAAAGTTTTAAGGCTGTAGAATTGTGCTTTTACCTATCAGAACAAAGTCAGGCACTGACATTGTAAATGTAAAAAGTCTCCAACTTGCAAATTTCTGTCCTACATCTAATGTAAGTGTTGCTGGATTAGTATGATCTGTGGTTATGAGCAAAACTTTTGAATCAGGGAGATTCATTCTTTGAACGTAGGATTTCCACATTTATGTAATTTGGACAAATCACTGAATCACTGGGCACTAGTGTCCTTTTCTTCCTGATGAGACACAACAACACTGTGTAAGTTTCTGTGAGTTAGTGCATACACATATGTACATCTGCTTATACACGCAGGATTCTGGTTTAAGTCACTTGAAATGATTATCTACAAACAACAAGAGAAAAATCCCATGTGAAAGAAAATATTTTGTTCTTAGTTTTTATTTAATAACTAAGCGCTAATGTGATCAAAATGTAGTTTTTAAACTTTTTTTTATAATCAAAAGAAATCTGTATCTTCGTGAAAATTATTATACTTGATAGCAATGGACAGACTGTATGTACATGTGTAAAACGGTCTAACCTGGTGTGTAAAAATCACTAACAAAATATTTCCAATCAAGGAAATGTCCCTTGTATAATGAATTTACACTCCTCCTGTCCCAGCTTAGCAAATTGTCTTTGCATCCTTGGCTTTCTCTTGAGAGAAGTGCTACCTTCCTTTACGTTCAGTGTCCTTCCTTTATATTTTTGGAAATGCTTCTATCTTTATTGTTATAACAGGTCATAACTGACAAGCAAAATGTGAGCCTATTTATGTTGTATAAGTCCACACTGCACAATGTATATATTGTGACTATCCCAACCAAGAACCTGTAGTTGAACCTTACTGTGGCAGCTCAGCAAAGAAGACAGGGAAGCATTTTCATAGGTGTAAACTCTGCCAGACCTCAGCAGCAGAACCACCTTCATGGCAAGCATAGATTGGAGAGTGGAACCCCAAGCATCTCAGCTCAGCTTTTTTTTTTTTTTTTTTTTTTTTTTTTTTTTTGTTCAGAACTCCTCAGGTGCAGATCATATGCAATCAAAAGTCCCCCACAGAAATCCAACACCTGCAGACAATACAAAATGCCAAGGCCTATGCATCCCTTTTTCCAACAGTGAACAAAAACAATTCTTTTAAACACAACTAAAAATAAACTTCCACAACAAGCATCCTCATGTATTCAAACTTTTAGGTGCATGTTTAATGAGTGCATCATGTTCTATTTTTCTGTCTCTTTGGTCCTAGCTTCTTGGGACTTAGACATTCTAATCTTCAGTATCTATGCATTCACTATTAGTGTTTCCAAGTGTCTAGAAGTAAAAAAATTAATAGTATACTTTATTTAGCTTTTTGCATCTATCTGAAAATATTTTCCCCTCTCTGACATTCCCCCTTTCTCCAGAGTGACTAAATTCTATACTTACATATACAAATCACCACAGAGGTATCATTTACTTTTGTTTATAAAATAAAATGAAAAGCTGCAATTCTTATCATCTTTAGGACTGAATTATTAAATACAAACTGAGTCCAAAATTTTCCTTTCACATTGGAAAATGTTGATTTTGCTTCTGGCAATGACTTTAGGCCACTTCAACCAGTGTGCTATAATGTGCTTCCCCCAACATTTCTAGGTCTTCATTGGTCACACATTGGGATTTGATCAGAGAAACATAGCCACTAGATACAAAGGCATCGTCTTTGGTGGCAGTGCCAGAAAAGGCTGGTAACTTCATGGCAGCGTAAAACCAGCCCTGGGCTGGGAATTAGAGAAGCATTAAGAGTCGCGGTAGAAGCTGAGGGGTGAAGCCTTTTGCTGTTCCATTCCCACCAGCTGAGCCAGATCATTCAGGATTAATGACCACTGGTGGGCTTCCAACAGAGATTAATGCCAATAGCCACTTTGGAGTGTAGTTACTGCTCTGGTTCAGGCTTGTGAAAACTCAAGCATTGTATCTTGGTGGCCTGGCCTAAACACGGAGTTAGGAGACTCTGGAAGATTTAGGTAAATATTCACAGTGAAACTCTGCCATATTCCATCATTTACTATATAGTGCAATCACATTCCTCTCTGATAGTCTATAACTTAAAAGGTGCTATTCAAAGTAACTTGCTGTCATAGTTGTCAGTTGTCAACTTGACACACCTGGGAAAAACAGGAATTCCCACTGAGGCATTTCCTCAGTTGGGGTTTCTCAGTACGCATGTCTGTGAGGTGTTTTCTTGGTTGGCAATTGGTGTGGAAGGACCCAGCTGACTCTGGACAATACCAGCCCTAGATGTGTGGGCCTGGGCTATGTAAGAAAGGCAGATGAGTAAGTCAGGAGAGTAATTAGGTAGGTAGCATTCCTTTGAGGACTCTGCTTCAAGCTCCTGCCTTGTGTCCCTGCATGGCTTCTCTTGATGACGCACTAACCTGTAAGCCACACAAACCGTTTCCTCCTCAAGTTGCTTTCAGTCATGGTATTGATCACAGCAACAGAAATGAAAACTGGGACACTTGCTACTAACAGGTTTTTTTTTTTTTTTTTTTTTTGGTTTGGATGTTGGATGACAAAAACAGATGAGAAAAAGAAAAGAAAAAAAGACATCTGTGAAGAAAAAGTGTGTGTGTGTGTGTGTGTTCTGAACTGTGGAATATTTACTATTTATTATGAAATGGCAACTGAATTTCTTCTGGATAATACGAATTAATCACCTTTGTGACTATGGTTACACCATCTTTTTAAACTTTTCATTCATAAGATGAGGAAGTAATGTGTCCAGGTAGAAAGTCAAACTGCAGTGAAGTTTTTCTGTGTTGTTTAGTAGAAGCTGTACTTGCTTGGAAACAGACTTTTAGAATCCTAAGCCCAATGCTTTAGGAATGGAAACAAGCTTTGCAGGATGATATGGAGCAATGGTAAAAGGAACCACTTTGTTTTCTATTCTTGACTACAAGATACATGGATTTTCTGTTTAGGGGAAATGGCTTTTTTTTTTTCTTTCTGGTTGACAAATGGCTGGTTTGAGAGACATCTGTGAGAACAGATCTCAAGTCCTTGATGTATTTCTACTCACTTGGCATAGTGTCTGAAACTTCAAACTGTCATTCTACTGGGTCACTTACTTCCAGGTGATGGGACGTGTGGATGATGTGTGAATTCCGTGCACACTCATGAATTGCCTCATCACATTTACTATGATGTGAATGCTTTGTTCAGAAGCATTGCTGAAATGAATATAAAAGTCGTAATAGGAATCTGTTTGATTCATAGTGGAAGAATTTGCTGGAAATGTTGCACACTGGGATGGCAAATGAGTTCCCAGTGTTGATTCTGATAAAACCAAAGCTCATCTCCAACAGCTTTTGACCTGGTGTCTGGCTGGTGCCCTTAGGACTGATGTTCAACTGAAGTCTCTGTTGGTAGAGTAGATGAACATTAGTAACTGTTGGTGCTGTTGGCTGCAATAGATGGAAAACTCCCACTTTGGCCACATGGCTCACAAGTCCATTGACTGGAGAAAGAGGCTGAATACTTCTACTAATAAGGAAATGTATCTTCTGACACGTTATTAGGATTCTCCTTTGATGAAATTCTATCCTGGTGATTACTAGCTTCACACACACACACACGTACTTTACAATCTATATATTTAGAGGGATGCATCCCCTATTTCTTCATCTGATTTCTCTAACAATTATGATTCTTTGAAGTCCTTGGTCTTCCAAACTGACCATTAGATATTGTCTTTGAGTCAGTGTATATCCATCCTCTTGTTATCTCCCTTTTCATGTAAAATAAATAACCAGGTATATTGTTTAAGAGTCCGACCATCAGGTGAGTTTTCTTTCACCACAACCCTTGAGTGACTTTTCCTGGGGCATGTAGACAAATGTCTGTTCACACAAGGAAGGGCAATTATGAAAGAAAGAAGAAATGACACCACTCAATTCTACTTTAGTGATCCAGGGAGTTTATTTCAGGCTACTTACAAGAGTATTGGTTAAGGGTTACTTATAGGAGTGTCAGTGACATGAAGACAGCTATGTCACCAAAAAGCTCGTTCCAGCATTAGAGATGACTCGCAAAGACTGTTTATCAGTGGATTTTCCTGTACAATTTTCAGGTGACTTGGCTCTTGAATGGTCTCTTCTTTCCAGCAATTGTTACTGCTTAAATAACTGTAGGGCAGATTCTTATGTATCTTTTCAGTTTCAGGAGTTTCCTGAGTCTTGTAAGTTTTGTTTGCTTCCTAAGTCTTATGAACCTTTATTCTTCCTCCTAGAGCAACAGTTCTCAACTTGTGGGTCATGACTCCTCCGTCATCAAACAGCCCTTTCACAAGGCTTGCCTAAGACCAGCTGCATATCGTATATTTACATTATGATTCATAACAGTAGCAAAATTACAATTATGAAGTAGTAATGAAAATAACTTTATGGTTAGGGGTCACTACAATATGAGGAACTATATTAAAGGGTCACAGCATTAGGAAGGTTGAGAACCACCGTCCGAGAGGGAATTTTAGAATCAAAGGGGATTCCTATGAAACAACTATCCTTAATATGCATACCAGAGAGTGTCTGTACTGTTAAATCTATCCATATTTGCATAGAGCTAATATGATATACAGAAACATTTACACACCAGATTCATTTTATTTCTTGAGTCACCTCTCTGGGAAGCTATTGGTATATATCTAGATCAAGAAAGCAGTACACTAATTGAGACACTTTTCTTGTGTCTTCAGGACTGAGTCAAAATCATTCTTTTATCTATTGTTTTCACTTGATAATGGAGTGACCTACTTTCAGAGACTACCCAGATGGATATTTCAAGTGGTAGAGTAATTTGGCAGTCCATGGTTTGACATTGGGTTCCTACCGAGGTTACTTTCAAAGTTAAAAGTTGTTCTTCCTTTCTCTTTTCTTTTCTTTTCTTTTCTTTTCTTTTCTTTTCTTTTCTTTTCTTTTCTTTTCTTTTTTCTTTTCTCTTCTCTTCTCTTCTCTTCTCTTCTCTTCTCTTCTCTTCTCTTCTCTTCTCTTCTCCTCCTTTCCTTCTTTCTTTCTTCCTTCTTTCTTTCTTTCTTTCTTTCTTTCTTTCTTTCTTTCTTTCTTTCTTTCTTTCTTTCTTTCTTTCTTTCTTTCTTAACTTTTTCTTCCTTCCTCTCTCCTATTCTCTTATTCTTTCTTTCATCCTTCTTATGTCTTTTTGAAACAGGGTCTCATATAGCCCAGGGTTCTCACACTTCCTGTGTTAACCTTGAACTCCTCTTCCTTCTGTCTCTTCCTCCCAGGTGCTGGGCTTAAGATGTGCGTACCCATACTCAGAAGTTTATGAAGAAACAAAGATATTTTCTGAGGAAGGAACAAATTTCCTTCAAAATCCCGAAAGTCTCCTCTGTGTCACTTTCAATGTCAACTAGAGGTTCCATGCAGTTTATCCATCTCACAAGTACAGTCAAAATGATAGAGCAATTTTCTTGACGGTCTACATCTATTGTTGGGACTCTCTTGTTCTGGACGGTCATCAAAACTGAAAAAAATTTTAAATTACTGAGTAATTGATCAGAGTATTGCATCTAAATGAGGCACATTTGTATTTAACATTCAAAGCAGATCAATTAATTCTTTCTTTGGTAATGAGAGGGGTCAAATGCAGCAGTTTGTCCTTCATTTTGGAAAGTATATCTCGACATGTTCCAGGTTGCTGGCTCATCAGAAATTTAATGAACTGGCATGTTCCTTAGTTTTTGTGGAATTTATAGCCTATGTGTTACCTAAAATGTTTATAAAATGCCTCAACTACTTCTGCTCTATGTTCACCCTGGAAATCAGCTAAACACTGTAAATAAATGGATGATCAGAATGTCATGATACTGACTGCAGAGGTAATCTATTTAATACAATAGATTATGACAGAAATCTGGAGAATAAATAGCTCCCTGAGATATAATACTGCTCATATAGTGTTGGCTTAGATAGTAGAAAATTAACTGCTTACGATGGACTTTATTAGCAGGTATGGAACAAAGAGCAGTTGTCAGATCGTGGCTCCTTACCATATGCCAGAGAATATGTTGAGTTCTTCTCATAACAAATTTATATCTGAAAGAGCAATTGAAGTTGGAATCACCATCTGGTTAAATTTTTGAAATCTACTGTTGTTCCCAAGATCCATCTGTCTTCTTTGTAGGCCAAAGATACAAACTAAAGTAGAGTTGGTAAGAATCACCCCATTGCATTTTTCGAGTTCTGACTAATAGCGATGGCCTTTCCGACACTTCCAGAATACAATGTTTCTTGTGGTTTACTGTTTAGAGAGTACTAGTGCATTCCTCATGGCCTTTCCTAACATAATGACCTTCACTTCACAAATCAGGAAACCGTGCTGGAATTCTGCCAGTCATTGTCCCTATTTGTTCCAACCACTTATCCTAGAATCTAAGAAATTTACCCAGAGGATACACTTGGGGACTCAGAGATAGTCTGTGGGATAGATCTCAGCCCAAACTTCAGTGACCTCAGACTTCCTGTAACTCATACCATCATTAGTGTCCCATGGCCAATCTCTAAAAATCTCTTTAGACTTGGAGCCAGTGTTCAGCAATCTCTCAAAGGCCTGATTATTTCCACTATGGAAATGGGCAGTTACCATGCTAAAAAGTAGATTCATCTCTGTAAATCTGTTCAAGAGCATGACTCCTGGGTTGTAATAATTTCATCCATGCTTCTGTTGACAAGAAATTGAGCTCGCCTTTCCTCACAGGGTGAGAAGGACTGTAGAGGCTGCTGTTCCACCTAAGTTTCAGAGATACCATGGTCAACTACCTAACTAGAAAATTTACTATTAACCCATGTGATTATGGAATTTAGATGAACAGCTTAACGTTGGGCATTTTGCTTTCATGTCTGCCCCAGTGCCTGAAGATGATAAAGACAAAACCGAAGCTATGTGAGTTAAACCACAGAAGGTGGACACAAAAAGTTGGTATGGCAAGAACAGGTCAAGCCAACATGGGTGAGTCTGAATATGTGCAGTCACTCACAGTCTCCAGTGAAGACTCCAGCTACACTGATGCCGGTAACCTGTTGCAGAAGGTAATGAAAAAGGTTTTTTCAGTCTTTTCAAGATCCAGAAGATCTGAGTTATTGTAATATTTGTTGCTCTCTAGCTGCTGTGAATAGGAGACCAGAATATGTTGACAGCGAAGAAAGGATGCAAAGAGGACTGAAAATCCAAATCAGCACTCATTCCTGGCACTGACCTGAGTGAAAGAATAACGGGGCTGTGTTTCATTTGTCAATCAATATTTCTCTTGGGACCTATGCTAATAAGGAAATGCATAGATATCAAAGCAAAGGTTGTACCAGACAATGTTAAATAGGCAGAGAAGACTTTATTCAAGGCTATTGCAACAGGAGAGAATGTTAAGTATGCTGTCTGTGTTCAATTTCACTAAAACAAATGGTAGAATAAGTTTTAAGAGCTGGTGTCTATGTGGAGGGATGACTGGCCATCTATATCTGTTGTTTGACTTCACTCAAAAGAAAGGGAAAACTTTATCTGCATTCAAAGACTAGATTTATAACTGAGATCATGGTGCCCATAGACATTAGACTCTTAAACATTCACAGTGATGGGAGATAACTGTACTGTCTTTCTTACTGACTACATATACAAAAGATAATTTCTAAGTTTTTAAAGAAATCTAGTCTTGAGTTTTAAAGCTGGTAACATTAATGGAATGGAGAAAGAATACAGGACAACCAGTTCTATAAAATAAATATACTTTAAAACAGTTTTACACTTATTTAGTTAGTGCTCTCTCTCTCCTCTCTCCTCTCTCTCTCTCTCTCTCTCTCTCTCTGTCTCTATGTCTCTCTCTCTTTGTGTGTTTGTGTGTGGGCACCATGATAGGCATGTGGAGGTCAAAGGACAATTCATGGGAGTTTATTCTCTACTTCTACCAAGTGGATTCTGAGACTCTAATTCAGGTCCTCAGGCTTGACAGCAAGTGCCTTTACCTGCTGAGCTATCTTGGCTGGCCCTAAAGTAAATAAAGTATTCCTAAGAAAATAGAAGTCAGGGCCCAGATAAGATGGAGCCTGCCTGAAATTTCATCAGGGCAAAGGACCATTTTGGTCTTAGGAAAAGGAATTTGAGGAAATATAGTTAGTTTCAGTTTAGGAAAAGTGATACATCAGAGACCAGTATATTTTTGCATCTGAAGTGTTGATACAATGCTTTATTTGCTTTGTACACAAGCAGCCTTTTTTAATAACACATTATGCTTTAATTCTTGAAAAGACACGGTAGGGATTGGAAAGAGGGAACATAGTAGTGGCTGGAGGGAGGAAAGAAAGAAAGGGAGAAGTGCTGTAATTAGATTTTAGTTAAAATAAAAAATTAATAATAAATAAATAAAATGCACTGTGGACCTAAGCAAAGAGTCCTCAGTAAAATAAAAATGCTTAAGATGCATGGAGCCATCCAATTGTCCAGATGTCTTACTTTGTAAGCATGATTTTCCCATTCTTGACAACTTGCTATGACTGGCAAGTTAAATTTTACTTCCCTGCGGGGCTTATTCTTTTAAAGAAAGATTAGATTAATGGATGAGCTAGCACTCTCTTCTTTGCCCTCCATACTTGTGATATACAACTGTTTTCATAAAGACAAAATTTCAAAATCTTTTCCTCATCACTTCGGATTACCCCTTTGCCCATGATTCATTTCCAGCCATAGAGGTGGCCTTAAGGGAGACAAAGAATCTGAACGCTTTGTCAGATTGTGATGTCAGTCCCTGTGTTCAGTCGGTCACTGACTTACGATGAGGGTTCTCCAGTTTTATAGTGGTGCGAAAATGGTCAGCAGTCAGCAGAAACTGTATCTTGAGTTTAGAACTGTCACATTCTTTTAAAGCTAGACCTGGTCTGTCTCTGTCATAATGCTGTGGAATGGTAGTGAACCTTGGCTTCCAGGAAGCTGGGCACAGTCAGGAAATACCCTGCAAGATGCCATAGTAACGTAGGATATTTGGTAGGTTATGTGTGTTAACTGAATTATTGACTTAGTGTATCTTAAATTAATAAAAGGCTTATAAAGACATAACTCCATCAGTAATGAATGAACATGTGTGCTCAGCATGGGATTCTCAGGCTGGTCCCCAATACTGTTGTATTCAGTTACTCTAAAAGCTACGGTGGGCTTTCTGGAAATGTCAGCTTATAATAACCCTCTGGGTATGTCTCAAGCCAAGCTGAAGAATGAACAAACGAGACAAGCAATGATAACGTAGACAGCCGTATGGGGCCTTTTTGATAGAGTTCACTGGCAGGGTGAAGCCCTTTCTACAGTCATAATTAATCCAAATGGAGACTAACAGATTGCCACAGGAAGTGCTCACTGTATCGACATGATTTCCTCCTGGAGGACTGACTGGGTCTGAAGGCTGAGCCAGATGATCGGGACAACTGCTTTTAGTTACACTGACTCATTCTGACACATAAAGGCCGAGGGAGGTGTGTTTGCTCGTGGCTTGTGATTGTCGCAGCCCTGGATGTCACAGTGCTTGTCATGGCAGTGCAACAGCTTTTCCAGCTCAGAGTTCAGATTTGCATGAACACGGGGCACATTTCCTCTTGAGACAACTTCTTTCCACTAAAAGGACATCTATTTTCATAAAGTTATGAAAGAACATATGGTTTCTGGAAGTCGGAAGCCCTCATGGGATATACACTTTGAGAATACAACCCTCTTATTTTGTAATTATCATCTTTCTTGGGGAGATACCTTGAAAGAAACCAGGGATTCATCTGAACTCCCAGATCTTCACTGAATAATCTGCACAGCTTTGTCTGCCAGCATTGACCAGACCAATGAAAAGACTGGATTCCCACTGGTCCTTAAGCCCTTTGTTCTACGAGTTGGTCTTCCTGGAAGTGGTCAGCTGGATGTCAGTGGTTCTTCAGTTATTCTGGCTTTTCATTCTTCGTGTATTATCAGAAATTATAAACGTTAATTTTGTTGGTACAGGTGAGAAATACCAGGATATAAGGAAGTATTTTTCAGTCTAAATAAAGTTAACAAAGAATGATAGATCACATGATAGTTTTTAAGAAAAGATGACTCCTTTGCTATGATTTTCTGATATATTATTCTAGATTCTTTGATATAGATTTATATACATAATGGGAATATTTGAAAAATTATTATTATAACTATAATATTATATTGTAATAATTATTATTATAAAATTTATAAAATAAGTTTATTTCTATTGTCAGAATTTTATATGTTTATGTCATACAGAATTTAAAATATTTTTTAACTTGAAAATAATAATTACGTAGGTTTAGGAGATTAAGTGATACTTTGGTACATGCTTACATTGTGAAATGATTAAACCCAATCCTTAACAAATTAACACCTTATATACTTATAGTTTTTTTTTGTGGGGAAACATTTAAAAATATTTTTTAACAATTTCAAAATACACAGCATGTTACTGTATGCTGAATGGTAGATTTATTCCTTCTAAAATTTTGCACTCACTGACCAAAAGCATCTTTCGTTATCCTTTCTGCCCACCATGCCACAATTATTTCCACTTTAACAAATTTATTATCTTCAGATTCCACATATAAGTGAGATCATGCAGCATCTGGTTTTCATGCTTGGCTTCTGTTCAATGGATAATGCAGGCTAATTAATACACATCTTACCTGCATATTTTTATATCTTGTTGTGGGAACAGTTACAATCTACTGTATTTCAAAAACACAACGCACCTTTCTTAACTGGAGTCACCATATTTAACGGTGTATTTTGACTTGTTTCTCCTAATGAAATATGGTGTCTATGTGACAATTTTTGATGCACACATCCCTTTTGTCTTCTTGAGAACCTGCATTACGCAGGGGGTTCAGATGCTGATCATAATTTATTCTCTAGAGGAATGCTACAAGGAAGAGTTATTCTTGCATTCAAAAATGTGATCATCCCACAGATACTAATAGCCTTAAAAGCTATAAAGTATCTTGAATACTGAATCTTTGCATTTATTTATCTTGGCACTTTAGCTATTAGTTGTCAAGGTCATCAGGACAGACTGAAAGCCATACATTCTAAGAGAGGGAAAATATGCTAATATGGAAGGGGAGCAAAGGACCATATGCAGGTACTAAATAACTGGAGGTATATAAAGATCAAAAGGAACTCTGGCCTCTGCTACCTTCAAATGCTCTTTTGGGCACAGCAGTGCATGCATGCAATCTTGTCATTTGGGAAACAGAAGTATAAGGATTAAGAGTTCAACACTATCCTTGTCTACTAGTAAGTTTGAAGCCAGTCTAGACTACATGTGACTGTCTTCAAACACACATAAACACACGCAGAGACACACCCACAATAAACAAACAAACAAACAAACAGAAAGAAAGGAAGGACAGGCAAAGGTTCTGGAAAGATCAGGTATTAAGATTCTTTCCCTTTTAGCAAGTCTGTGAAACCATCACAAGCAAGTGACCCCAAGAGTTGTCTTTTGATACACCCTTATATCACATCTGGCATAGAAAGGACCAAAAAGGAACTGAATATTTGATGGGGTTACGGGGAAGTGCTGAAAGCAGCTGTAAAGCATGGGTGCAGAGTGGACCTCCAGAGTCACTCAAGTAGGAGGCACAATTAGAGAAGCACGAATCTAAGTCTTTTGAACCTCCAGCCTGTGCTCCCACATCGAAGTGTTCTCTGGGAAAGCCTCCATCTGCACATATCCAGGGTAGTGACATTCTCCACTGTGTGACACACTGCCACCTCAAAGGGAAAGGGCCCGCTGATGGTCAGGATGCCCCTCCATTATAGAGTCCTGGAACTTCTCTGTCTAGTTTTCATGTCTGGTACCAATTTTCTTATCACAGTTTCACTGTAGCATTTCTTCATTTTGATATAACTTCAACATGTGTTAGAGTCACTTCATCGATTTCCCACTGACTATATTTAAGACCTGCTGCTTCCAGATAGCATGCAGGAAGACAGCTCTTTTCCCATCTGTAAAATGATTCAGAATCACGCAGTGAAGTGAGTAACTTCTGGGAAGGCATCCATGCCCAATAAAAATAGTCTAGTCAAATTTGTTGCATGAATTTTTGTTGACTACAATTAAAGGGACTGGAAAGCCCTTAGCTGTTTTGGTAAACAGGTTTCTGGTTTTTGTCAACCTCCTGGTTTGTACTCTGCTTTTGTTTTAGTAACAAGATACCTGAGCACAAGGGAGGATAGCTTTTTTTTTTTTTTTCTCTTCCAGCTCTTAGTGTCAGAGGTTTCATTGCATTATGGCAGAGAGAGCCTGGCTGATCACAGCAATTGACAGAAAGGTGTTCAGAGGCAGACTAAGACAATGGGTCTCCTAATTCTCTCCTTAGATCCTAACTGAGCACCTAGCTATAGTTCCACAAACATCGGGTGGGTCTTCCTTCTGAATTGTTCCTAGTATCATCCTCAGAGACAAACCAGAGATATAAGTTAGTAATCTGAGTGGGCCCTCCTTCAATCAAGTTGACAATACAGATTTTGCACCATGAACAGCTAATAATATCTTACATTTTAAATGGCTTCGTGCTCCCTTAAAAGTCAGAAGCTGTGTGCTTGTTGATTGCGTGTATGATGTAAGCACTCAGTAATACATTATTTTTGAAAACTCCTTTTTAATCATTTTTACTATTTCTCCTGAAAATCATACTAAGGAAATAAATTGGACTTTCTTATTATGAAAAGTGGAATTTGGAGGTTAAACGACAGCACTCTGGGAAGCAGGAGGTAGGGAGACAGTAGCAATACGCAAGGCTTTTAAAACCATCTATCTGCCTCACTTGACATTGCCCTTAAATTTTTATCACTTGAACCTTGATAAATAAAACATGAGGCTCGAATTTAAGTCATTTACATGCAGTCACCCAGGTTTGCCTTTTCTTGTTTCAATGTGTTTCAGGTCCTTGTTGAAAGAGACTGGGCTGATAAATGAGAAGCCTGGCCCAGGAGGATAGTGTAGTAGCCAGCTGACCCAGTGCTCCTTTGAAATGGACTTACCCATGCCCTAGGCTAATGGTTCCATTTGCTGTGCAGTGGAGCAGTGAAGCAGGAATCTTTAGAGCTTGGCATGGCCTCCATTTGCTTATTTTGATCCCTGTCTTTAGTCTATGCTTGAAGTTGTTGCTATGGCTCTTTTTTTTCCCTCCCCTGAATTTGTATTTGTATTTTTAATTTCAGACTGCTTTTATACATCTGTCTTTTCCAGGTTATGATGCGTCAAAAAACTAGGATTTTAGAATTGTAAGTTTATTATGTTTATTTAAAACATGAGTATAGGGGAGTGAAAGATAACTAGGTTGTTAAAGTTCATGGCCATGCAAACATGAGATTCTGAGTTCAGATCCCCAGCACCCAAGGAAAAGGCAAGGCATGGTGGTTCATGCCTATAAGCCAAGCACTGGGGAAAAAGAGACAAGAGCATGCCTGTAACTTCCTAGACACACAGATTTGCCAGATTAGTGAGCTTCAGGTTCAATGAGAAACTGTCTCAAAACATAGAGGGGAGAGAGATAGAGGAAGACATCAGATATCAGCTCTGACATCCAAATACATATACTCTTATGTATGTGCACACTCACATATCCATGTGTGAGCACACAAAAATGTACAAACACACACACACACACACACACACACACGCATGCACACACACGGTGTGATTTCACATAATATGTCTCTATCTAATCTCTGCTCTTGGAGTCTAATAAGATATCCAAATAATTCTTAAAATGAATACTTAGTCAAATTACCTTGACTGTTTCTGTCACTGCTGTCACTGTCACCAGGTCTAGAAATGGTGGTGTCCCTGCTTGAGACTTTTATATCATCAATATTCAACAGTATTAGGCATGCAGTATGAGTTCATTTCCTGCCTCTGATGCTAGAAAGCCAGTTTCTGATGCTGACTATTCAACTTTAAGTCTGTTCCTTAGGTCACCTCCCCCCTCTCATTTTATTTATTTTCCCAAATTATTTGTCCTTGATGTTTACACAGAATATATGTTTAGAAACAGAGAAGTATTTTTTTCATTTTATTCCTCATGGTTTTCTTACACTCAATTTATCATCGTCATCATCATCATCATCATTATTTTCAGACAAGAGATTCATGAAGAAACTTAAGAGTCAATCACAAGAAATTAAAAACTGTAGAAATAATATTTAATGAAAACAACATATTAGGTGGCCATAAATTTTCATATTACAGAGGTTATTCATTACATTAATTCCCCCTCACAAGCAGGGCATTCGTGGGCCAGAGGTCAAGGGTCTGTTATAGAAAGACTGGGACGAGTCACTGAGGAAGTTATTATCACAGTCCTTCATAAATATCCATGCACTGTCTAAACATGTAATTTGGATAGTCTCTAGATTAAATGGTTATTTTTGCATTTTAATTAAAATACAATAATTTTAAGACATCGGATGTTTTCATGAGACTGGGTAGCATTCAAACCTCAGTCCTCAGGACAAATGAACATTCAAGAAATATTTGTAGATGCTCTTGTTGCTTACTAGTCTTTGTCACAGAAGAATAAATGGCTCCTCTCTGAAGGGGGTATTCCTTCTAGGGAAGTAACTTGACCTGGTTGATAGCTTTCCATTCAGCTAGGTTTTCTCCACATTTGTATCAACAGAGACAATAACAAAAGCAACAATAATAAGGCTTGTGCACTTATCTTATTTCTACCCACTGACTACTGGTTTTACTCTTCCCCAGACATGCAGAGAACCCCGGGTCTTCATGCCTGCAAGGCAAACACTCACAATGGCTTTCCCCCCAGTCTGGAGACACTGTAATTAAACTTATCCAGAATGATTGTATTTTCAGTGAAAAAAGAACTACTACTAAGTTATTGTTATTAAAATAAACAAACTGAATGTTATTTAACAACTTTGATAGGTTTTAATTATTTTTTAACCAGATAAACTGCTTAATTATATACATTGAGAAGAATGACATTTATGTACATTTCCAGAAGACATGGATTAAAGAATTGACCTTTTCCTTGGTATGAAAACAATTTGTTATATATTAGAATTCTGATGACTTCAGCTGAGCCAGGCATCTCTCTTCTTTCTCCCTCTCATTCTTTCTCTCTTTAATTAAAAATAGATTATTTTTAGTACAATATATTCTTATCAAGGTTTCCTCTCCCCCAACTCCTCTCAGATCCTGTGCATGTCCTAACCCACCCAAATCTACACCATTATTTCCCCCTCTCATTAGAATAAAAACAGGTATCTAAAATTAATTAAAATTTTATAATGCACATTGTAATAAAACTCTTCAAAATGGTTGCATACTCTTTAAGCGTCATTAGCAAAGGTTAATTTATTTGTTGACACCATAAATATCTTAGTAATAACCTTAACCTTACTGATGTTTTGCTTTGTACATAAAATAGATTGGAGTCCCACATTTGGATTCAGATTCCCTCCGGTGGGAATGGTTATTAGAATCATCCAGGGAGCCTTCGAAAAATGCCCACCACAGGTTTTTTTTACTCCAGAGATTCTAATCTAATTATTCCAAAGAAGGTCGGTTGTGAATAGTTTTAAAAATCCTCCTTTTTTGTCATGTGTTCCAGGTTTGACCACACCACAGTGGATGACAGTCGTGGAGGAGGTTTAGTAGGTTTCCTCAGGATTCACTGATCTTTCATACACCTACAAAAAGACTGAAGACCCTTTTTAAAAAAAGTTCTTCTTTTATTATTTGTATTTTTGTGTATATGTGTGTGCCTCAGAAAATGGGTTGAGCTGAGGTTATAGGCAGTTTAACTTGTCTGATGTGAGTCCTGGAACTGAGCTCCAGTCCCCTTGAACCATCTCCATAACTCCCCTGAAGGGACTTAGCAGATAGATACATATAACTTAATGTATCTTGGTAATAATGTGTGTGTCTGTGTGAGTGTGAGCATGTGTGTGCCCTCAAAGCTTCTTCAGGCATGAGAGCCTAAGTTTGCATCTCCTCAGTTTCTTTCTTCTCTATAGTAGCACCATGGACAGTACCTTCAGGTTGAAAATTGGGAACTCTAAAGCTCTATATTATTTGAGTAAAAGGAATCTTTGAGATCACTCAATAAGAAGAGTGGAAAGTTTGCTGACAATTCTACAGCACATTCTTCTCAGTTTTCCATCCATACTGCTTTGTTTTTCTTCATTTTGTGGGGTTCTCAGTGCCCAGCTTCCAGCTCCCAGTTGTTTATAAACACCTGCAGGTTGAAGTGTCAGTTTTGTAGGAGGTCATCCCTGATTCCTCATGCTAAGCTATTATGCAGTTTTGTCAATGCATCTTGCTCTTTATGAAATCTTCCATCTCCTCATCTAATTACAGACTAGACAATGTAATTATTGAATTTAAAGCTCTTCACTACTGTGTTAGGAAATACTAAATCTCTATTTTTTTTCATCTCTTTATCAGTGGTAACATGTGCTAGACACACAAATATTTGTTTAATTGAATTGAATTTATTAGTAAGCATGGCATGAAGGAACTTTTTGTCTAAATTTAAAATCTAATGAAATGAAATCTTGTTCATGCCATCTTCTTTTGACTTCAGTGTGCTGTTTATGACCAACACTAACATGTGCAAGAGATTCTTTTACTAGCATATAAAATGTGCTTTATGACAGTAAGCTCTTCATTGCTTTCAATTATGTATGAGTTATAAGGAAAAATGTACTGGCTTGTCTGAAAGCAGAGAGATTTTTGTTTGTCTACTCAAGAAACAGTGGAATATGTTCTTATGTTTTCCCTGCAGTTTCATGTGAGATTCTCTGTATAGAGGTAGAGCTAGAAAGATAAAAATACAGGTGATTGATCTTTATTTCTTCCTAAATAGCAACACTTGCATGAAGAATGAGGAAAGTCAATATTATATGTTAATGAAAACATATTCTTCAAATAGATTCAAGTAGAACAATTTCTAGTAACTCAATCAGGCCTCTAGCTTTAAATGTTACTTATGTGATGGTGGTTGTCAAAAGTGTTTCTGCATTCACCTTCAATTTGAATTCCGGACACTGTGTCAACTTCATTCCTATTCAATTTCTCTTCATGGACGTCTACTAGAATTTTCTGAATTCAAATGTTCAAAACTGATAGCTCGATCCTTATCAATAATTTTCTTACCTTCCCTTGGATCCTGTAATTCAGACTTCAGTAAATGGCACCATAATTCACTGTGCTGAACTGAGGGCCCTAGTTATTTTAAATCCCTCTCTTGCTTTTGGCCAGCTTTTTGAAAAGGCATATCTCTTTGTATCTTACTTCTTTATCATGATTTAAATTATACTGAAAGTACTTATACAGCCAGGATTACGTCTCATATCCATAATCTTGGCATTCTGGAGACTTGGGCATGAGAATCATGAGTGTGTGGCCAACCTGAGCTACGAAGCAAGTGCCTAACCAGCTTGGCTATATGCAGAGTCATTAGACAGCCAGGGCTACATAGGAAGAGCTTGTCTCAAAACAGCAGCAGCAACAACAACAGCAAACAAGACCATAAAAGTACTGCTTCATAGCTTTGTTTTATATGATAGATTGATCTTAACAAGTTCTAATAGAAGAGAACGTAAGGAGGTGATGAACACTCTACCATATCTAGTAACCTTCTGTATCTGAGGGCTCTTTGATGATATGGGTATTTTTAGGGTTTGGTGAAAGACTTCCCATGGGGAGTCAAATAGGGACTGAGAAATAAATGCAATGTTCAGGTTGGTTCTGGGAATGGTAGACAGATTATCAGACAAGGAGAATTCTGTAAACCTTTGCCCTTAATGAGATGGCTAAATTATGGTTATACACTCATCCATTATTCCACTTAATTTTCTAGGGAATTTTATAATCTTGCTTTATTTTTTTTCCTTAATTGCTTGGATTCCTTGACATTTTCCATGTATCCTATTTGAGAAAGTGTAATATTGGTCTCTGAAACAGAAAAATTTCCATATGAAACTCAAAGCCTCACTTGGATTATAGCAACACATAATCTTGGATATCTCTTCTATCTCACACTTTCTAAGATGAAGGAAAGGCTAAAAAAGCAAATAGGTAAAATTTCTATTTAAATGTTCTTATAGGAGTGACCAGTCAAAGCCATGGAGATTGAAAGTTGAATGCTGGGTATATGAGGGGTGGAAAAAGGGAGGGGGAGCTGTTCTTCACTGGCTGCAGAGTTTCAGTTTGCAAGCTGATGAGCTCTGAAGATTAATGCTTTTGGTTCCTTTAAAAACGTGACTTTATTTAGTGCCACGGAAATGTATATTAAAGAATAGTTAAAATATAAATTGTATTTTGCATACATTTTACTACAGTTAAAGAGGAACAGTAAATAAGAGATTGTCTTTGCTTTTAATCTCCATTAATCTAGTTGTAATGACATGCAGGCAGCTTTGTTAGTTTAGGGATTAGACTAAAATCTTTGCCAGTTTATGGATCAGATGTAAGATCCTGCTGAGGCAATAACATCGGCTCTGTTTGTCACTTCTTCTGGACCAACGTTGCATTGACTAAAAGCTAAAATGTTGACTCAAGAGTTAAGGTATTGGCTAAATCTCAAATCAGCTGATTATGTTCTTACAACATGACTCGGCAAAATGTCCTTGGAGGTCAGCTCTACTCTCTTCAGCAAGAAGAGGATGCCCAAGAGGACTGTGGTGATGCACAACTTTAATTCCAGCACTTTGGAGACAGAGGCAGGCAGATATCTGTGAGTTCGAGGCCAGCCTGGTCTACAGAGTGAGTTCCAGAACAGCCAGAGTTACAACAGAGAAACTCTGTCGCAAAAAACCAATCCAAACCAAAACAACAAAAACAAAAAAATCAAACAGAGAAAAGAAGATACCGAGCTCTGTCCAGCATGGCTGTTGGTGGACACTGTCAGAAGTTGAAATTTGTGCTTTGAAAGGCGGCCTGGACTTCTACCCTATGCGTTCTACTCTGATCCTTGAATTAAAACAGACTGTGCTGGGGAGTTTTGTCTGCCAGCAAATGTGGATTGCCTTAGGAAAGAATGCATTCAGCTTTGGTTTCTTTGCTTCTGTGATCAATTTGTCTATCTGTCTGTTTATCATCTGTCTGCCTATGTATCTATCATTTATCATCATTATTTATCTATCACCTACCAATTAATCAGTCATCTATTTGAAATATATGTGTGTGTGTGTGTGTGTGTGTGTGTGTACATATATATTATATGTTCTAAATTTAGCTAAGGTGAAGTGGTTTGCAAATCTCTTCACATAGATGGCTCGTGATTATTTGTCCTAACCCAGGTTGGATTACCATGTAGACATGAACATGAATGTAGACAGAGCTGAGGGTGAAATGCATGCTTAGGGGATTTTATCTTAACCTGGGAGAATTATAAGGCAGGTGGTCAGGCTTCACTAGAATAAATTAGAATTTAACAAGGCTTAGGGGAGGGGCAGGGCTCAAAGAATTCCAGGTTCTTTTGCAGAAACCTTGAAAACAATTTGAAAAGTTTGTTGATAACCAAGAAAAGAGAAATGCTGAGCCCCAGTTGGGTGCGGGAAATTGTTACAGGAATGAGAAAGCTCCGGTGACAGCAGGCAGCAAAGCAGTAAGACAGATGAGAGATCCTGAGGTAAGAGATCCTAACATCTATTTAATAGCACTTTATTGAAACAGTGATGAGCCATATCTATCAATTGGATTAATTAATATCATGAACATCACTGAAAGAGTGTCTTTAATTTTCCTGCTTCTTAGCCAATGTTTAATAAGAAAATAAAATATTAAATTGCTAGTAAGATCACTGAGAGTTATTGAATAAAGATATATTTTAAAAATAGGGCTGGATATAGTGTTCCTTACTTCTGTACTGTTGTGGGAGCATACTTATCACTATGGCTACAATTTCTATTATTATTTCTCAGGTTTTGAGTCCTTTCTAACACAGGTATTATTCCACATACTCAGAGCAGCACTGCTAGGTAGGAATCATTGTGATCTCTTTCAGAATTGAACTGTTCAAACTTACCAAGTAACTTGTCCAAGATTACAGAGCCAGTTATTGATAAGATGCATCAATTACAGAAACACTCATAGACTTTCTTTCCTACTATTTGTCAGATAGTCTGAGCTTAATTCATCATCTGAATTTTAATTTCTTAATTTTCTGACTGGAAATTATTCTCTCAGTGACATTTGGGGGATTAATTAAGATAGTGCCTACTTTGTAGGTTATTGGAAATTTAATGTATAGTGAGGCAGATACCCGAGATTACTCCTAAATATGCATGTTATCTTTCATCTCACGTGGAGCTTATCAATATTTGCCTACCCACCCCCAACACTTATATTTGGCAGCTGTGTATCCATCTACCAAGAAAGTGACATCCAGAGCATGTGTCAGTTCCCAGAACTCTCCCCTCCATGGGGGATTGTTGCTTAATGCCCTTCTTTCTACATTGTCTTGAGACATTCTTCACTCACCTGTGTGGAGAAGGTACGACAAAGACGGAGATAGGACCCTGCCATCAGGGAGAGCTGCATACTTATGAGACTATCTACTATAGTCGCTCACCTGGGAGCCAATAAGTTTCACTTGTCATCAAACTTTTGAGAAGTAAATGGCTATAATAAACCTCCTAATTACGCAGTACAGAAATAATTTTGTGTAATACCATACTAGATACCACAGACTAATGTAGTTTATATAATACATCATATACAAGTTCCATATCATGAAACCTATCTATACAGATGGTCCCTAACTTATGACACAAATTACAATATTTTGGCATTATTATGTTAAAAGTGACATGACTCTGTAAAAATCATACTTAATTTTTCTAAATTTTGTTTTTTTAATTTTTAATTTTATTGGAGATTATAATATAATTACATCATTTCCGGTTTCCCTTCCCACCATCCAAACACTCCTCTATATTTCTCCTTGTTCTCTTTCAAATTTGAGGCCTTTTTTCATTAATTGTTATGACATGCATATTTGTGTGTGTATATGTGTGAGTGCCTAAATACAGTCTGCTCGTTTTGTATGTTACCTGTATGCGTGTTTTCCTGAATGACCACATGTTATTAGTTAAACGGTTGATGTACTCTTGCCCAGGGAAGACGGTTTCTCCTGCTCTTAGAATTGCTTGGTTGCCTATAATTCTTTGTGTACGGTTGAAGCTTCGTTGTCTTTTCCCTGTCCTCTTTGGCATGCCTATCGTTGTGGTCCTTCTTCACCTTACGAATAGGCAGTCATCCATACACATAAAATAAAATAATAAATTTATTGGAACTGGAACTCGGGTTACGATTGGTTGTGAGCCACCACATGGGTGTTGGGAATTGAATCTGCTCCTTTGAAAGAGCAGCATGTTATCTTATGAACTGACCCATTTTCCCAGCCTTGAAATTATACTTCCAATTTTAAATTTTGAGTTTTTCCCCCAGTCTAGTGCTATGTGGTACAACGCTCCTTTATGATACTGGGCACTGTCAGAGAGTCCAGCTCAGTGTCAAAGTAGGAAGTCAGTGTCGGTAGAGGAAGCTGCACATAATCCCCAGAATGCAATGCTGCCAGAATGAAGCTCCTCAGGCTGGATGAAATCCTTGAAATTTTACCTCACAAAATTTTCAACTTGCAATGGGTAGGCCTGAAATATACTAATAAGCTGAGCAGATTCTGTAGATCAGAATGCAGAAAGATGTAGGGATATATTTATTTGAAGGAGATATTTACACCTGTTCTGGCTCGTTTCTTGGAGGAGCCTTGTTACGATAAGCCATGTAGAAATCCTTTTCCTGCTAACTTTATACTTCTTTTTGTGTAGTGTGGACCCTCTATGGTTTATGAATAGCACTCACATAATCAGATATCATTCTTTGAGTGTCTGCTAAATAATGCTCATGTCTTTTCCAAAAATTTTACAACTCTAAGGTAAATAATTTTTTTTTTTACATATGAGAGTCTGTATCTTATAATCCATATAACCAAAAATAACTTAGTCTTTTGGGTTCCTTTTAATAGTCAACTTCTTTGGATTCTTCTGAACTATTTACATTGTTTTATGGTACTGCACATATTTCATTAAGAGTCTCCCTGAGTAGCCATTTAACTCCCACTAAGCTCTGCTTTCACAACACTTACCTTCAGTATGCTATACATCAATATGGCTCCTGGCTTATGATGTGTCTCTGTATCCAAAAACAATCTCTAAGAATTGTGACCCTGTTCAATTGTGTTTCTGTTTCATGAATTCCAAAAGGAATTTGTGCCAAAAATACCTGTTGAATTAATAAATGGAAAGACAGAGTCAAAGCTGGACCTCCTGTTGTCACTAGGGGTATACTGCTCACTTAATTGCAATTATCTTGCCAACAGCACAACAACTTTGGGATTTAGAGGTTCTCAGGAGCAGGCAGAAGATCATAAATAGTAAATTCCAGCCATGTAACAGATAAGCCCTAAATAATTCTAGGAGTTATAACACAGTAGAAGCTTATTTATTGCCCAATAACTCTTTAATGTGACTGCTCAGCATCAGACACCCATAAAGTGATTCAGGATAAGGCTGACTTCCATTTGGTTCCTACTGTCCTCTAGAGCTGCAGTGTCCTTGCCTGGCAGACAAGGCTTATGAATGAGCAATGTGCATGGGGTTTCCAGTCTCAGATGGGCAAACGATAAATGGTCCATCCCACAACACACTATCTAGAACCCAGATCCATGTCATAGGTAATTACGAAGGGACAGGAACAATTTGTTCTAAGGACATGATCTGAAGAAAAGGGAAATATGCTTTAAAGAAAGCCCATGCCTACCTCAGAACTGTGAATTCAGATTATGCAGGCTACAAGATTATGGGTTGAAAGGTCTTGTGAAGCTTGGCAGTATGCCTGGTAGCTTTGGCTACATGTTTTTGGCATGAATGAATCAATAACCAGGGTTGGATAATCTATGTCTCTCTTTGAGAGTTGAGATACCTGACACCACCTGCCTAGTAATCACTAAATTACATTATCTGAATTAAATTAACTAATTGACACAAAAATCCCATCAACTCGTAGCCACACAAGTGAACAGGTTGGCCTACTTTTCATCTTTATGTTTTGACTGTTCATTGTAGTTTCATTAATAATAGCTGCAAGCTGGAATCAAACAAGCATCAGTAAACAGGGAAATGCACTGTAGTATATGCATTTGTAACATTGGTCATGAACAGAGAGAAATGAATTTTTGATTTCTTAGAAAAGCATTATTTTCTCTCTTATGGGCTTAAAATTAGCTGTAAGAGGTTGCCTACTGTCTTTGTGGCTGTGTAGCCAGCTATTTCTGTTCCTACTTGAGGAAAACAAGTCTGTTAACCTTTTCCTTAGGAGTAATAGTTACGATCCAGGGAAAATAGAAAAATTACACACATAACAAAATTGTATATATGTGTCTATCTACGTCTGTACAGAATTTCAATGGCAGGTCATGTTAAGCGGAGGGCATTGGAGAGGAGCCTGTAGATATCTGTAGTATTTCAGTTCTGACTGGTTGACAGGTTTTTGGAATGCTTGTTTTTTTTTTTTTTTGTAACATTAAGGTAATAGAATATATGATTGAATGAAAGTGGGTCTTTCCACAGAGAAATGTGACAAGAATATATTATGAAACAAGGATTATGATTAATTCAATTTCATTTACTTTACCTGAGGTACGAGAGTGTTTTTCAATGTATTATTCACAAAAAGGACTCTATAAACTTTTAAAAAACTAAAATTGTGCCTGTAATGCATATAATTAATTGATTCAATATTTTACCTTTTTGAATGATTTCTTCTGGTAATCCCGCAATCTGTGATGCTTTAAATTTATGATTAATGACCCAAATCTTTCAATTCACTCTTGGACAGTACTATTTTCATTTTCCTTCCTGCGCTGATCCACACAGTTTTTAATATCCCCTTATATTTATTTATTTATTTATTTATTGAGATTGCCAATGAAATACAAAATATAAAAATACAGTAAGCATATATCATTATGCTTGAAGCTAATCATTCCATTTCAAGTGGGAGTCACTGATCATAAACCAAGTTCAAGACTACATGTATTTATTCATCTACAAGTTTATTACTTTCCCACAAATTGTTCAGGATTATTTAAATTTTAAAATTCTGTGTGTGTGTGTGTGTGTGTGTGTGTGTGTGCATGCACATGCCTGTGTGTGCCTCACAGCATGTAAAGGTCAGAGGACAGCCTGTAGTGGTTGTTTCTCTCCTTCCATTATGTGGGTCCTCAGGACTGAACTCAGACTGTCAAGTATGGTTATATGGTTATAGCAGCAGGGACTTTCATCTGCAGAGTCATCTTTTTTTAAATGACTATCCATTCCATTTATTTTAATGATAGAAACTGAGCTCATGATTTATGAGGCATTAAAAGTCAAAACAAAATTTATTAGCGACAACCACAAAGATAGAAGGCAGGTCTCTTTAGGTCTTAGTCTAGACTGCTGATCATGGACTAGTGCTCACCTGTAATCAGTCCTTAAACAATAGAGAGGGTGCAGAAGAAGTTTTTGTTGCAGAGCTTTGAAATACGTATTTTCTCACAGTTTTCCTTCGGATATATCACCTTCATATGCATGCCATAAGAACAGAACTAAGGAATTGGAAGCATCATTTTTAGACATTGCTGAGTCACCTTGGTGGCCCTGTTCAGTATTCCTTAAAAGACATAGTTTCCCTGAAACGTTTTTGATGTGGTAGTCAACAGTGGCATTGTAATAAAGCCAGAGTTTAGTTGTATATATACATTACAGCTGTGTTAATGAAATGAAGTTTCAGTGGGGTTGGTGGCTCTCTCACAGAAGTTTTGTATTCGTGAATAGTGCAAACCAATGTTTTAATCCTGTAAACACCATGTAATTTCACTAGGTGGGCTGTGACAGGGCAAGTTTGCTTCCGAGTTGTCCCGAGCGACAACTGTTTTCCAGTGTGACCTGCTGGTCCTTGTATAACCCTCTGCTTCACAGTATGCCTTTGTCACACAGTGGGCCAATTTCTATCTTATTGCTGTCCATTTTCTCCTCTCCTTTGTTTCATTCCATGGCCTTTTGCTTTCTTTTGCTTTTGTTTGTTGGTTTGATTTTTGAGAAAGGGCTTCTTTCTGTAGTGAGGGCTAGCCTGGTACTAGGTATCTACCCCAGGCTGGCCTAGAACATTTTGTGACCCCCTGCTTCTGCCTCCTCAGGCTTGTGCCTCCATCACACTGGGCTTCACTTCACTTACCGGCTTCTCTTTGCTTTTCTCTTTAGTTTTCTCTCCCCCGTTTCCTTCTTTCCTATCTCTCTTTCCTCCTTTTCCTCTGGCACGTACATTTTCAGCTTGGCAATTTCCTACCTAACCCACTTTCCGTTTGGATTCACTGGACATTGATTGCTTCCGATTTTCTTTTTAAAACAGTGTTGTGATGATGTTTACAGACATTTGCTCCCTGGGACCTGGTGCGGAGAGAGTCATCCCTGTTTTTCATTCTAAGCTGATGGCAGGTCACCTAATATCACCCGCTGGGGAAATCTGAGGTTGCCTTACAGATGAATCCAATTATTCTGTGCAAACTTGATCTGACTGATGCCAGCTTTAAGCGGCTTTCCTGTTGTGCTTTAGCCATTGTTACTGTGTACTGTGGGTGGAGTCTTAGCACTGGTCTTGCTCCTTTATGGGGAAAGAGCCTCCATCCTCTATTCATTTGCCTCAGTTATAAAATGACATTTCTCTCAGTCTGTGGGTTCTGTAGCTCTTCAAAGATACAAGTTGTGCGTTACTTTATCTCTTTAAGGGGATGTGATCTGTATTGTTGACAGTCTGCTTCCCATGTTATATCGCTGCTTTGCATGGCTCTTGTTAAAGAATGCATCCAGCTACAATTACCTAATCAACAAATGTTAATTTGTGGCTGTGGATGATCGGCCTTTACCTTCACAGTTTAGGATAAGACAGCAAGAATCTGTTGAAAGAAAGCAAACTGAACAACACTGAGTTCTTCTGGCAACAAAAAGTCCAGAAACGTACCTAGAAGCTCTGTGAACATAAAGACAGGAAAAATGTACTTATCACTGAGAATGGATTTGTGGGATCTCCATGGAGAGGAAACGGCAGAGCATAACTTCTGTAACCTAGCAGGATGCAGGAAACACATACAGACTGTTAACTCCACAGGGTCATTTGAGGGCTGGAAGCTGTCAAGGTTTAATGGCTCTAAATGAGCAGGTGAGAGAAATCTCCCTGAACCCTTGAAAGGACTCCACACACCGTCATGTTTCTCTTTGATACTTCATTCCTGATGGGCAGACAAGGTTGTTTCCTCTGAGAAACTAAGAAACGTCAGGCCTCCGATTGAAAGCCGCCAAGCCAGAGTGTGACATTTAATGACACAAATGGGTTAGAATGTAAATTATAAAACAAATGTGAAAGACAGGACAATAGAGCATTTCTTCTGGAACTGCTTCAGCCCAGAAGACAAGCCAGTGAGTGAGAAGAGGAATGACCGGAGATCTAGCCATAAAGTAAAAAAAAAACCCACAAAAGACCCCATGTCCCACGAATTTCAAATTATTTAAGGGAATAACCAGTAAAACAGGGGATGAGATTTAAAAAGAGCAGCACAAATTAGGTTGCACCATAAACTGTATAAAATAAATCCAAATTCCATTGAGTATTTACTGAAGCGTAGAGTACTTATTTCTTTCATACAATTCCAGTTTCTCTTCCTGCTTTGACATATGGGTCAAAGTCAGTAGTTTGTTTGTTTGTTTCTGTGCTAAGATTTTTAAAATTAATCAATTAATTGATTTTATTAGAATTTTTCTTCTCTCATATATTGCATTCCACTACCCTTCTACCCCTCCTTTTATTCCTCCCAGCTCCCCCATCTTCACTGTCCCTCAGATCTTCACCCTCCTCCATCCTTCCACTCCCACCCAGCCTCTCCCCAAGAAAGAGAAGACTTCCTGGGTTTCTGCTCAAACATGGCACAACAGGATGGAACAGAGTCAGGCACAATTCCCTACTTCATTGTTGGACTAGGCAACCCAGTAGGAGGGTAAGTGGTGGGGTGGGCAAGAGGTTCAGGGTTTTTAGCTGTGACCAAGCTGAAGATTTTGGTTGAACCTGAAAATTACGTGTTTTTTTTTTTTTTGTGATTAGTACAACTATATTGTAATATACAGGTGTTAGGATCAGTTGGTTAATGAGATGAAGCATCTGGCTTAGGTAAGGTTGTATTCTTGACATCCAAGTCCCTGTGCCCTAAGCCTAAGGGAGACCGGAGAACGCTCCTCTTTAACAATAGCATTCTTGACCTCTCTCAGGACCTGGAGAAGTCTTCTCTGGATTGCAAAGATCTACACTTCACAGAATCTAAGAAAGTGTTTACACTTGTATGTTTTCTAAGGTAAGTATTCCTAAAAAAGGGCCACCAGGGGCCCAGAATTCAGGAAGAAAGCAGTCAGAAGGTCAGAAGTTTAAGAGCAGGAGAATACTGAGGCTGTCTCGGTCGCTCTTCCTTTCTGCTGCATCAGCTCAGGCTACCCCGTCATCTTCTGTATCTTTTGAAAATCTCTTTATCATGGCTTCTCCTGTGTGTGACTAGTGTTGTTATTAAGTTGTCATTTTCTAGAGACTCACCAATTTCAGTCAGATGCTTCTGTGCTATAAAGAGCCACAAGTATTCGTGAACACACTTGGCTAAGTTTCCGTATTTAGCTGTGTGCTTAGTGAGGTCGAAGGTCATTGTGATCTGTCCAGCATCCAGCCTACTATCTGATGTACAGAAGGAACAAAATATATGTAATTAAAAAAATACTCAAATTTCATGACTTCAGCCAGGCCATCCAGGATTGTTCCAGAGTCATAAGTCATACCAATAGCATGTGCCCTGGGTGTAGTGGGAGATGGGAACTTTACCTCATGTTCTTTAGTCCCAAAGCTAATAGTCCCTGTCTAATCCTGAAAAATATGAGGAAAATCACAATTAATATTCTACAAAATACTGGGATAGTACTTCTTAGAACTGTCAAGGTCATCAAGAAAAGTGTAAAAAACTGTCATAGCCAAGAAGAGCCTAAGGCAACATGACAACTAAAAAAGATCTGAATTCCTATATGGGCTCTAGAACGGGGAAGGGCATTCAGTTATAACCAAGAACTTCAACTAATAATGTATGAATATTGACTTGATAACTTGCAACTGTTCCATAGTGATTTAGGGTATTAATAGGAGAGATTAGGTATAGAGAAATTAAAAAAATCAACCAATTTTGTTTGTATGTAAACTTTTAATTATTTTAAAATAAAGAGTACATTTAAAAGTTGTAGTAGTATGTCTCTGCTGCTGGGAGAGGCTCACCAAGGAAGACAAGAGGTATATTCATCTGTGCAAACCCTGCCAGACCTCAGCAGAGGGACCCACCATCATGGCAAGTGCCGTCCTTGACAGTGGAGCCCCAAGCTTCTGAGCTCAGGTGGTTTTATTGATTCAGAACTCCTCAGGTGCAGATCATAAGCAATCAGACATCCGCCATATAAATCCAACACCTGCAGACAATACAAAACGCTCAAGGCTTACGCAGCCTTTCCCCCAACACTACATAGAACAATTATTTTATACATAACTAAAAATAAACTTCCACAACAAAAAATCTTGTCTCTACTCAAATTTTTCCAGTTCTTTTTAATGACGGCACTTTTCATAGCCTTGAGATATTTAGTCATACGTTAGCCAATCTAGAATGGAGTGTAAGGATCTCACATCTGGTTTTCTCAAATCATTCCAGAAGAATCTAAGGTACAAAGGTATTGAATGGCTTTTTGAGGTCATCTAGCTATTATAGGCTAATTAAGCCTAAGCCATATGTGTATAATTGCTTTCACTATTTGCAACTTTACTCTGTCCATTATTCTTCCAGTTGAAACTTTCTGTATGTCAGCATAAGATAAATTTCTTTGCATGCAATTAAAAAATTCATAGCTTATTTTCTTTTAAGGAGACCAATTTTTATTTTTATTTTATTTTATATTTATTTTTTGTTTTCTTTTAAGGAGACCATTTTCGATATATTGACTAAAAATATCTTTTTGTTGTTGAGGGTTGAAGTTTTGCCCCTTCCCCCTTAGCATGTCTGTGCTCCCCCCATCTCTATCTCTATCTCTATCTCCCTCTCTTATTGAAAATAGATTCACTCCTCCCACTTTCTCCACACCTGCCACCCTCTTCAGATCCACTCCCTTTCTGTCTCTCATTAGAAAAGAGCAGGCTTCTAAGAGTTAACAACCAAACATGAAAACATAAAATATAAAAAGATGAAGCAAAAATTATCCATTGATGTTGGACATAGCCACCCAACAGGAGGAGAAGAGTCCGAAGTGCAGGCACAAGAGTCAAAGACCCACTCATTCTCATAGTCAGGAGTCCCATAAAAATATTAAGCAAATAGCTATAATATATACACAGAAGACATGGAAAGATTGTAAGAATCAGAGAGGATGTAGGACATCAGGAGGACATAGCCCTTGAATCAACTAAGCAAGGAGCATATGAGCCCACAGAGACTGAAGCAGCAAGCACAGGGCCTACATGGGTCTATATTGCCTCTGTTCTTATTCTCACAGGAAGCTAAGGAGCAGGAGAAATAATCTTCCCTAAGGAGGAACACA
This sequence comes from Cricetomys ansorgei, assembly GCA_026225945.1. NCBI lineage: Eukaryota > Metazoa > Chordata > Mammalia > Rodentia > Nesomyidae > Cricetomys > Cricetomys ansorgei. Next base: position 27,275,235 of record JAMJFZ010000239.1, read on the forward strand.
CCAATTACTTATCCAAAACCAAATGGTCAACACTGAAAATATACATGTAAGTAACACTATATAGACTGAGAAGGCTGTAGTTATGTATTTAGAAATATATTTATATATATATATATATATATATGTGTATATATATGTATATACGTATATATATGTGTATATATATGTGTGTGTATATATATATAGATACACACACACATATGTGTGTGTGTAATGAATATACACATTATGAAACAGTAATTAAAGAAAAAGAGGCCATAAATTTGAAAGACAGCAAGATTAAGAGGTATGCAAAAGGTTTTGGAGGGAGGAAAGGGAATGGGAAATGATATTATTAGATTATAATCTCAAAATTTTTTTTAAAAAATTTAAAAATATATTCTCTATTCATAATATGTTTTCAAAGGAGCAAATGATATTTGTTTTATTTTTAAATCACTGTACAAGGTAAACATTACTTTATGGAATTTTCATACATACTCAGGTTTGGTTGATACCCCACCCCCATTCCTCTTCCCCATCCTTCTGTCCCTCTGATGCACTGAACCATTTTACCCCTGGCATTCTCTTCAACTTCCTATCACATGTGTCCCGTTTCTTACCTCACCCCTCTCCCTTAAAGCCTCTTGTTCACCTGTCTTGGATGCCTCTCATGTCTTTTGGACTCTGCCTTTGCTCACCCACACACAAATGCACACATATAAAAGTTAGAATGTATGATCTGCACCTGAAAGAGAACAGGTTGTATCTGTCTCTGTGAGTCAGAGTCACTTCATTTTACAGAACATTTCTCAGTTCAACCCATTTACCTACAAAATTCATGATTTCATTTTTCTTTATGGCTGAATAAAATTCTATTGCCTATGTGTGACACAGTTTTATTATGCACTCGTCTGTTGATGGACATGTTGACAGATTCCATTTGGGGCTGTTGTGAATAGAACAGCAATAAACATGTATATGCAAATATCTCGTTGGTATGATATAGCATCCTTTGGACTTATGCCCAGGTGTGGTATAACTAGGACCTTTCTTAGCTCGTGTTTGATTTGTTGTTGTTGCTGTTTTGTTTTTTGGTTGTTTGTTTGTTTTTGAGAAACCTTCACAGTGATTTCCAAAGTGGCTTCATTACTTAACTTGGGGTCACAGCCTGTTTACCAAGACATGTTAAGCTATCCATCCCCAGTAAGCCTATTAAAAGAAAATTTATCTTCACCAGCGCACATTTTCACCAACAATGAACAAATCTTTTCCTTTGCCTGTTTCCTCATTAGCATCTGTAGCCTTTCTAACTGGAGTGAGATGGAATCTCAAAGTAGTTTTAATTTGCATTTCCCTGATGGCTAAAGTTACTGAACACTTTTAAAAATACTTATCGACCATTTGTATTTCTTCCTCTTAAAATTTTTTGTTCAGTTCATTGGCCTATTTATTGATTGGAAGTTTTGTTTTTCAGGCTTATTTTTTTTTTACATTTTTTATATATTTTAGATATCAATTTATTATAACAAGCATAGTTGGCAAAGATTTCTCTCCCATCCCGCAGGCTATCTATTCTGAAGATTATTTCCTGTTCTATGATGAAGCTTTTTAGTTTTATGTAATCCCATTATCAATTTCAGAGACTACTTCCTGTGGCACTTCTTAAAGCATCCCACAAAATACAAAGGAATGCAGTGCTATCAAACTTCTGCAAAGTCAGTGTTAAATTGATACCAAAACTCGATTAAGACACAGCAGGAATACTATAAACAAATTTTCCTCTGGAGTATAATATTCTCAATAAAGTACTTGCAAATCCAATTTAATGTCACATTAAGAATACCATACGGTGATGGTGTAACATGTCTTTAATCTCAGCACTCAAGGGGCAGAGAGAGACACATCCCTGAGTTCGAGGCCAGCCTGGTCTACATAGTAAAGTTCCAGGACAGTCAGGGCTATACAGAAAAGCCCTGTCTCAAAAAACAAAACAAACAACAAAAACAAACAATACATTATTATATCATGACCAAGGATATTTTTAATTTTAACTTGAGACAGCCTCATTTGCTTCAGATTAGTCTTGAATTCACTACGTACCTGAGGACATCCTGAACTTCCAATCCTGCCTCTACCTCTAGAGTTCTGAGAGCTGAGATTAGAGACATTCACTACCCTGCCTGGCTGAAATATAATCCTTTTGAATAAATAAATCTCTTTCCACCAGGTCATAAAGCACTGGAAATACAACAGTGTATTTGATAGGTTTTCTATCCTGATTTCAAAGAGCGTCAGCAAAAGCCAGAGTCAGAGTTTATCATCTTTCTAGGGCTTATCCCATAAAAGAGAAAAGTTAAATGGTCTAAATAATATGCAATATAATCAAGCTGTCCAAGGGAACAAGAAAAATTTATCTCACATATGTAACCTATCTGCAGGTCTCATGGCTCATGGTGCTTGGGTCAGTTAATTGAGTGGAACAAGGAAAAGTTTACTGGAAGCCTGAACAGCTCACTTCCCAATGTATCTCATTGGCTATAATTGTGTTCAATGCCACTTGTAAACTAATCAGTGGCAAAGGGAATGCAATTACAATAATTAGTTTAGGCTGGTTAGCACTCAGCTCCTGGGCCTGGGGCAGGGCCTGACCTTCATGATTTCTTCTGGTATGTTACCTCCTCCCGCATTACATAAAGACACACACACACACACACACACACACACACACACACACACACACTTTTCTCCTCTTTTTCTATAGTGTTGTACTACAAGTAACCATACGTAGTTATATGACTCTTCCTACAAAATCTATAGGTAACTCTATATAAAACTATGATCTAATCAGAACTTGTATTGCAATGATCCCACTAGTGTTACTTTCTAAGAAAAAAAAAATTACCACAAAAGATGCTATGTAGATTTGACTCAAATTGTACCATGAAGGTTAATTATCTGTGGTGAAGGTATGAGGACAATTCCATTTTAAATAAAAATTGAGTCAATAAAAATTCCAATTAAAACACTGTTAATGAGCCATTAATTCCTGGCTAATAAAAACCTATTACAATGGAGATTTTGCTCTGATGAATTATCTCAAAGTAAAGGAATTTTCTGTAAGAATTAAAGTGAATATAAACACCATGCTTAATAAAATGAGCTCTCTAGCCCGATTGTCCCAATTCAAACTGTATTTCTGTCAGCTAATTGCTGTGTATTGGCTGGGAAGTATAAGAGTTAGATATGTTTTAATTACTGTACCTAGGTTATCCTTAAAAGACAGACAATCCTGAAATCCTCACTTGCCCAAAGACAGATATCTTCCTGGAAAGCTGGGGACTCCTCATGTAAGATAACAGGCCACATGTTTTAAATTCCCTAGGCAAGCTTGTAAAATTCAATAACACTGGCTGTGCTTGCACCTGATTGGATATAGGCAGGAGATATTCAGTCAGGAAGTACTTCAGGGTATATGCTTGCACCTGATTGGACCTAGTGGGGGATACCTACCCTTATGGGTTCTGTCTGCAAATTGTGACTCATCACCATATCATAGAACCCAGAATATGACTCAGGGCATTTCTATCAGACCTCAAAATGGTCCTGGAAAGTGTCTATCATTACTGTTCAGTATTAGAACTTCCTTCAAAGGTGGCTCAAAAAATCATGGAAATGTTCTTATTCTTGACTAGAGGGATTAACAGAACATTCTTAACATTTCTGTGCCTTTTTTCATTAGCTGCTAAGGGAGACGATCATAAGATCTACATACTAGGGTAGTTTTGGCCACGAAGAATAAATACAAAATACTTAGAACAATACCTGAGACAGAGGAATTCTGAAACATGTGCTAACAACTACTGTGATAATTAAATGATACAACCATTGAGATATTTACATTGCCTCTCTTTTTGTGTCATAGCTACATATTTTATGTAGTTGTTTATTGATAAAACTCAAAATTATCTAATCTCTTATTCTTTATCATGAGTGATGAAAAGATGAAAATGATCTTAAAATACTTAAAATAAAATGTTCTCATGATCTCAATGAATCAGTATTTTAGAGGCCAGGAAGATAATCAAAGAAATTGAATTAGCACATGTGAATGAAAGTTTATGAGAAATGTTATACCAACAGAATTTGAAAGTGGACTAAGATCATAGGAGTGTGTGCATTGTGGATCACTCTTCAAATAACTTGGATGCTAGTGGTGTTCTCAGTAGATGCTAATGGTCTCTATAGCTTTTGTCATGGAGGACAGAAGGGCATTTAAAATGCAGAGTGAGTATAATAAACAGTAACATGAATTCATGCGAAGGTACCTGTGTGGGTTAACAGTCACCATCTGTCTTAGTCACTGTTCTATTGCTGTGATGAACGACCATGACACAGGCAACTTATAAAAGGAAGCATTTAATTGGGGGTTTGCCAACAGTGTTAGGTGGTTAGTGATCCCTGTGTCAGGGAGCATGGCCTCAGGCAGACAAGCATGATGTTGGAGCAATAGCTAAGAGTTCGTATCTGATCCACAAATTGCAGACACACACACACACACACACACACACACACACACACAGAGAGAGAGAGAGAGAGAGAGAGAGAGAGAGAGAGAGAGAGAGAGAGAGAGACTTGTAGAAGTTTATTTTTAGTTGTGTTTAAAGTATTGTTTTGTGCACTGTTGGGGGAAGGGCTGATGACTATGCCTTGGTGTTTTGTATTGTCTGAAGGTGTTGGATTTACATGGGGGATGTTTGATTGCTGTGATCTACTTGTGCTATCAGCAGACCACCTGAGGAATTCTGACTCAATAAAAACACCTGAGCTCAGATGCTCAGTGTTCCACTGTCTAGTATGGCATCGGCCATGATGGTAGTTCCCTCTGCTGAGGTCTGGAAAGGTTTATATCAATGAATATGTCTTCTTTTCGTCCTGCTATCAACTTCTGTCTCAGTTACTGTTCTATTGCTGTGATGAAACATTATGACTAAGGCAACTTATAAGAGAAAACATTAAATTGGAGGCTCGTCATGGCTGGGAGCATGGCAGCAGGCAGACTGGCATGGTGCTGGAGTCGTAGCAGAGAGTTTCATCTGACCCACAAGTTTCAGGAAGAGGAGTGAGCAGCAAGCAAGGCTGGGCCAGGCACGGGCTTTTGAAACCTCAAAGCCCACCCTCAGTGACACACCTTCTCCAACAATGCCATACTTCCTAATCCTTCTCAAACAATCCTACTAACTGCATTTAAACATATGAACCCATGTAAGTTATTCTCATTCAAGCCACCACACCATCCGTTTACACAGGATGGGAATGATCTCAGGGTCTGAGCATTATGCGTTACTGAGCCAGGGCTCAGTAAGTTGGGAAGGGCGTTTTGGAGGGCTCTCCACAGAGGTAGGAGCCCTGGCTGGGGACTACGGACTCTGTGAATAACAGACTCCGCAAACTGCGGACTGTGCCTGCTGTGCAGCAACTACAAAGGTACTGCTGAGATGTGCACTTAAATGGAGTTCCACAGATTTAATGAAAAGATATACTCTTCCTACCTGTCTCCATCTGGTTCTGGAAATTTATCCTAAATATAAAGCAGAACTATATTTAAAGCAGACATTTAATCACTGGGAGATGTAATCAGAAACCTGACTTTGTAAAGGCTGCCACCTGACAGATTCAGGAGGCTTTCTAATCAAGGGAAACTCCTCCACCCAAAGCTGGGGGTGAGAGAGGAAAGGCAGCCTGCGTGTGTGATCAGCCACTGGGTGTCTGATTGCACTGTTGTACAACTTGATCTTTAGGATCCAGGCCTCCAAGCGCTATGGCATGATGGCATCTTTAGTTATTTTCTGTTAAGTGTGGTGTTTTGAGGTTAGAAGCAGAATTAGATCTAGAAAGCCTTTTCCACTTGGAGCTTTGTTCTTCTACTACAAACAGGTAGGCAAGGCAGGCATAAAACAAATCAGCATCCTTCAGAAAGAAATACTTGTGCTTTAGTTAATATAAACCAATTGGTTTTGATACCCACCGAGTACTTAGGTTAAGGCGGGAGAGTATACATCTTCTTAATCGTACCTCAAATTACACACCCTGAATGACATTTCTAATCATATGCACTGTGGTAAAATCAGAATTCCTGAGAGTACTTTGCCTCTAAAATTCTTTGACATTATAAATATTGAAGAAGGGAAAAGCTTCTAACTACCTCCTGCTGTAAATGACAACAATCAATCCCTAGAAAGCAAAAGGGGTCATCAGCAAAGGGGATAGAAGAAGATCGATGTGGTTGCCTAGCAACAGACCTGCCTGCTGTGGGAGTCTGCAGCCATCTGGGAACTTCTGTCTCTGCCCTGACCAGGGCCACTCAAATTTCCATAATGCTAGCGGGGAGTACAGATGTCTCAAAGACAAAGGTGTGCATACTTATCATATAAATATGAAAAGAGATAAGTTCCTGATGTAGAATAGGGTGCTAATTAAGCTTTATCTGTGGCAAATGATATTTGACATGACCTGGAGCTAACGTGAAAATCAGACACTATTGTTCATCAAATTCAAATCACAGAAATAACTATACCATGAATCACTTGGATTTGTGGTATAGTAATGTTTGTTTCATTATTCTAAACATGACTGATCCTATGAATGACATTAAGGAAAGTTTCCATATATAAAACATCCAGTTATCTAAACTTACCCCAAGTTAACTTTTAACTTTATGTTTTGTTTCATGTTTTCATATGTTTCCTTTAATGCTGATTTATTTCTTTTTTATCAATTACATTTTTTCTTGGACAATTCAATTTCGTACATGTATATATTGTATTCTGTTTTCTTTGTCCTTACCCACCAATTTATCTCATCTCCTTCCCACTTCCTGCTGTTTTCTCTCATCTCCTTTTGATGTGTGACTCACTGATTTTAGTCAGGATCATCTGTGACCATAGTTTGGGAAATACTCAGCAGAGCCTGGTAACTTTACAAGTGAGTACAATGAAGACATTGAAGACAACTGAAGACAATGACTATCTCTCTCCCCAAATCCATCCATTGCTGTTGTTCAATAGGGAGGGGTAGGACTCCATGAGCTCCTCCTGGATTCATGACAGTCCAGTCTTGTGCAAGTCTAAAACAGCAAGTGCATGAGGATTATGCACTTGCATAATTGCTATATATATATATATATATATATATATATATATATATATATATATATATATAGCATAGCAGCAATCCTGCTATGAAGATTATGTTATGCCCTGAAGATAGACTTTCTCATCTATTCTTCCTATCTTTGGCACTTGTATTCTTTGTGCTCCCTTTTCCGCAATGTTCTCTGAGCCTTAGGGGGTGGTTATAAAGGTCCTGTCTAGTACAGAGCACTCAGCTGTCATTTATTCTAAGCATCTTGAACAGCCACAATCTTTGCACATGCCGTCAACTCTACGTAGAGAAGCTTCTCTGATTAAGGATGAGAGTAATATTTGACTATGGTTATGAACATAAATATTTAAAATGGTGGCTGGAGCTATGGCCCATTGGTTAAGAGTACTAGCTGCTCTTCCAGAGGGCCTGGGTTCAATTCTCAACACCCACAAGGCAGCTCACAACTGTCTGTAACTCCAGTTCCAGGGGATGTGGCACCATCACACAGACATACAAGCAGGCAAAACACTAATATAAATAAAATAAAAATAAATAAGTCTTTAAAAACATGTAAATTAAAAAAATATATATTTATAATGAAATTGGGTGTTTTGTCAATACAGCAGAGGTAGGGCTTCCCTCATTGGCTCTATAATCTCCTTAGCTAAGGGTCTTTGGCCAGTTTACAGTATCAGGCATGTGTTCTTTCTTGAAGAATTATCTTCAAACCCAATCTAAGAGTTGTTGGTTACCTCCATAACAATCAGAACACTGTTGCACCTTCCTTTTGATGTTAGCCTTATGGTTCACAGGGTTCATAGGTAGGTAGGATCATTGATACCTATTGACTGCATGCCCTCCCAGAAGCCTAAAGAACAACTTTCAGCATTGTGACACTAGTCATCAGGAACAAGGCTTCCAGCTCAGTTCCAACTTGCTTTCTCTATGTGTTGCATCCAAGGTGGGTGGCATCTTGAACAATAGGGTCTTATGTGCAATTTTGATGAACAACCAAGAAGAGAACCACCTATATTGTTCTGGGGGCCTCTGCAGCTTTCTTGACTGATTCATAAAGAAGCATCCCACACAGAGCACTGGGATGTTTATTTGTTTGTTTGCTAAACAGCTTAAAGCCCACACATTTCTATCTAGGATGGCAAAGCTGAGCGTAGTGTAAATATTATAATACATTGTAGGATTGCACTAGTCCATTTTTTATTGCTAAAAAATACATAAGGTTAGATGTTTTAAACATAGAAGATTACTTAGGTGAAAATTGTGGAACTAAACAAACAAACAAACACCACCAAACCAAAAAAACACAAGCAAATAAGAAAGAGCCCCTCCGTCAATTCAGCCTCTGGTGAGGCTCCTCTTGGATATAGTACAACCCAACAGATAGCATCGTAAGGGAAGCACATGGGAAAGGGTAGATCAGATGCAAGGAAGACCTGCTGTGGGTCAGTTTAATGTCATGTGTGCACATATACACACATGTGCATGCACGTGTTTATATACATGAAGCAGCCAGAAGAGAACTTAAAGAGTATTCTTCTGTGTCAACCCCACCTTATTTTCTTAAGACAAAGTCTCTTGCTAAATCTAGAGCTAGCCTTGTTAGCCAGAAAACTCTAGCAGTCTTCCCGTTTGTGCCTCCCACAGCAATGGAATTATAATTTTTACACGGGTGATCAAGAGTCAAACTTGGATTTTCATGCTTGTGTGGCAAGTGCTCTTACACGCAGAGGAATCTCTTCAAACCCAGTTGTACACTTTATTACACTTTTTAGTAAGAAAGAACCCAGTTCCTCCAAGAACTACCTCATCTCCTATTGAGTTCAGTGTTTATAGAAACTAAATTACCTCTAATTAGGTCCCAGGTCTTAAGGATTCCTCTACCTCCCAACATTGCCATACTGAGAACAAAGCTTTTGACACATGATTCGAAGAGAAACTCAAGCCATTTACAAACCACAGCAGTTATATTACACAGTATCTAACGTAAACCTCACATGGCTACTTCTGCAGCGAGTCTGAACAATGGGATCAAGAAAAATCACATATGGGAGTTTTGATTTCTAAGCAAGCTTTTCTTAGTTGTTAAATGTTAAAACTCTTTAGACTGAGTCTGTCTTCACAATCCAGGTCTATTCCTGATGAGTTGACTTAATATCTTAATATTTCAGTTTCCTCATCATTGCAAAGAGAATGAGAACCACTTTTTTATACATAAACTGATGTGAGCAGAGATTGCTCATAAGGATGCCTGGCAGACACTTGGTTCAATCAGTGTTAATTTGTCATGATCATCCATAGAAATGATTGCCTTGGTATATGCTGGGAACCTGCTTTGTAGAGAGTACCAAGTCTCAGTTCTATGAATTGAGCATGAGATGATATACCTGTTTATATGGAGGTGACATTTCTGAGATGAAGTTCATTTCTAATACAGGAGCCCAACAAATGGGTATCTTAAAATTCAGGTTCCTGGAGTGAGAATAACTATACTCAAAAGGATCTTAGTAGGGGTTGTGTTTATCATACTCCATGCCAAGTTTATTTTGCTTTAAGGAAAACATTTGAGCAATGAAAGTAATGAAAGCTGAAGTTAAACATCCTCCTCTCTTGTGTCCTGGCTATGGCTTACAGAGTATGATTTGGAAGAAGCTGTTAAAATACCTCAGGGTTGCAAAGAGTTCTTTACCCCTGATGCTCTTACCAGCACTTTTTTTTTTAACTCAGCACAAAAGGATTGTAATTCTTTTTTTTTTTTTTTTTTTTTGTTGTTGTTGTCTGTTTGTTTGTTTTTTGAGACAGGGTTTCTCTGTGTAGTCCTGGCTGTCCTGGAGTTCACTCTGCAGAGCAGGCTGGCCTCAATCTCACAGAGACCTGCCTATCTCTGCCTCCTGAGTGCTGGGATTAAAGGTGTGCATCACCACCTCCTGGCTAAGGATTGTAATTCTTAAACTCACTTCAGCACTATGGTTCTGGGTTTGGAATCTTCCTGCCACCTGTGGGTCCTGGCAGCAGGTACCTTGCCTGGAGTCAGCATGGCGGGATGGCCGTGGGTTTATGGCATCCTGCCTTGTCCTTGGCAGGCTTCCGATGAGTTGGATGACTACAGACAGAGTACAGACATTTGGGAAACGTTTCAGGGGGCATCTCAATTTTAATGCGGGGTGTAGGGTACATATATATAGGGCCACAGGCGGGGGGGGTCTTTGGTACCCAGATCCATTGGGATCCATTGGTTAAGACAAGGATATTGGAGTAGCCTTATTTGCATGGGGAGCTCAAGTCTAAGTGTCAAGGTCTTGCAAGGGCACCTTCTGCATGAGGTATGATCTCACAGGGAAGAGGAAGGCACCTTATCAGTAAATGCACTCATCCCTAGGCTTCCAGCTACAGCACAGATAAGCACCAACCAAGCCTCATTCCTTTGCTTCTGTGAAGCAGGCAATATTTAATATTTAGCTAGGTTCTGGCCAGGACTAAGGTGAAGAGCAGAGGAACACCTTCTGTTTTCAAGCCCTAGGAGAAATGCGGGGTTCAAAAACCAACTTTGACACACTCTTAGTCCTTGGACAGTCTCACACAGCATATATATTTTTGTAGACAGAGTGACAATGAAAACATAATTACCTAGAGTTAGATGTGGCTGTGTATACACGTAACCTTGGTGGTAAAGGAAAGAGACTGGTAGATCTCTGAAGTTCTCTGGCCAGTGAGCCCTGCCAAATGAAGGCTCCAGTTTCCATGAGAGGAATTGCTGCCCCTCCTAAAAGAAGAGTGATTGAGGAAAATAGAGAGCATAGATGTCGACTTCTGGGCCCCACATGTTTGTATAGTCCTGTCTTTAAACACATATAATTGCACACACACACACACACACACACACACACACACACACACACACATCAAATTTAGAGTTGGAGACTAGAACAGAAAAAAACAGAAGGAAGAAAAATAATCTGTAAGGTAGGGAAGACATAGCTTGAAGGATGTAGAGGCAGCTATGTAGCTCAGGGTTGGCCTGAAGTCTGTGGGTACCTGGGAGGAGGGCCTATGAGGGCAAACCAAATCCCAAAAGTGACATAGCATACTCTCCTGTTTCTTAAATTGGTGTGATGATCAGAATTCCATTGCTCTTGTTATTTATTCTCTCCATTTCTCCAATAATGTAATTTCTAATTTCTCTTGGCCTGAGAAAAGGTTTTCCCCCTAAATTATCAATTATTCTGTCTCTTACAAGTGACATGCGGGTTATATGAGATAATATATATATAAGGTTTTTATATATAATGGAAAATAATAAAGATGGTGACTGTTTTATTGTTATCCCTGTCTCAGCACACAAATGCCATACAGGGGGAGAGCAGAAGCTGGGTTTTAGAGGACTGAACGAATTTTCTTCCTGAAATACACACGATGAAATTCTTACCCCAAAGATACTGTTTTAGAAGGTGAGTCTTAAGTGAAGTGAAGTGGTCCTGAGACCTCATGAATAGAATTGGTGGTCTTGTGAGAGAAACAGAGAGTTCCCTATCTCTATCCACAACACAAAGACAGAAGATGGATGGCTACTGTTGATGAGCGATCCTTATCAGACAACAAAGTTACTGGCTCTTGACTTGGATTTGATAGCTCCTAAAACTGTGAAGCATAAACTATTGTTGTTTATATATATCTGGTATTTTGTTGAAGAACCCCAAGCAAACAATTCAAGTCACTTCACAGCAAAATTATGGGTGGGAGGGATTCTGAACAATGTGTATTATTTTCATATATTTTGTTTATATACAGATATACAACTGCATATGTGTATATACCATACATTTATATGTGACTATGTATAGATTTAGCCATAGATAGATACATACTAGATAGGCAAAACCTTTCTCTCTACATAGCTTATAGCTAATATGTAAACGCATAATTGATGCAAAATATGCAAAATACAGAACTTACGATCAACAAGTGAGTACGTGAGTGTAAAGGCACTGTTGTGTAGGACATTATGGACATACAGATGAATCACAGGCTGCTCTCATTTTCAATATACAGATGACAAAATATCATGCACACATTCAGAGAATATTCGGAATACAGAAATATAAGGCAAGGCTCCCAAGAATAGAAAAAAAAAAGAAAACTGATCTTAGTATTGAATCATGAGAAAAATATTGGATAATGGCAGCAATTAAAGATACAATTTCCACTTTAAGAAGACCACAATCAGGCAGCTGATGGTATGTAGACAGCAGCCATGGTGGATCGAGAGATAAAGAGACTGCAGAACAGGAGGATACACTCAGATCAATCAGGTGGAGCCAACTGTGGATGGAGGGCCTTAAGAAATGATGGTAAATTTTCTTATGCAGCCAGGAATACTGGGTAGCTTCATAAAAATGAAATTTAAGGTTCTGAGATCCGGGAACTAGTAAACATTGGCAAGGCATTGACAGTGACTGGGCTTGCTGCTTACAAAAGTCCCAGGAAATAAGTCACAACAAAAATTGTATTTTGTGTCCACATGAATACATGTCATCGCCTCATATCAAAACAATCATTTTCCAGAAACAGGAGTCTATGGAAAAGAATAATTAGACATTTGGCAATGCAACAGTTGCCTTTGCTCCATTTCTTAACTCTTTTGTTGATTTCCCAATAGTGTTGGCTGAGGCAAGTAAGAAATGTATGGGGTGTGCCCAGACACGTACTCCACACAGGCCCATAGTAGCTCTTAGTACATGCAGCCTCAAATCGATGACAAATAGCATGTAACAGGATGTCTGCTTGAAAGATCTCCAATGCTTTATTGTCTCAGAACTGATGTCCCCATGTTGTGGGGGCCCACCCTGTAATAAATGCTAGATAGTATTTTACCTGGCCCATCTTGGCCATGGAAAGTCAGGCCTGCCTGCTCCAAGAAGGGACAGGATGGAATACAAGCAAGAAGATCAAACATCCTTAGAGAGTTGAACATGAGCACATATGAGGCCCTGGTGGATTAAAGAACATACATGGTTAGCAGTCAATGACTAAGTTCAGAAATCTAGTTATTTGACCTGGTAATAATGTTAAAGCAAGTAGAAAAAAATAGTAAAATTCACTTTTGGGGGAGGTCATCTGTTCTGTTGTTACAAATACAGACCATGGATTTAAATATCAAATGAGATACAGATGAGAAATTTGAGTACTTGGCTATATTTCCAGCAAAAGGGGGAGCTACATAGTGAGGACTACTTAGGCTACATGAGGTTTGACAGACAAATAGAGTTGTTCCCTCTTCTCCCTCTTTCTCTTTCTCTCTTTCAATGCATGCATATATGTATGTATATGTATGTATGTATCTATAATAAAATATATATATATATATATATATATATATATATATACACACACACACACACACACACACACACACATGTATGTTTTATTATAGAAGAAGTTCTGTATCATCGAAAGAGTTTGTGATCATCATGCTATGACATGTAACTTGACTAAATCCCCAATATTAATTATAGAAATTAGGGAAGGAAAAGAGGAAACATTTTTTAAGCAATACAAGACTTGTGAGCACAAGAGGGCAAAACTGTTAGGTGAAAGCTTGGTTTCTATAACCTTATGAACTTACGATTATTCTTACCTGTTATTGTACTGCAGTAAAGGACTCATGATATTGTTTTCCATGAAGAGTGTGGACTTGCTTTTTACTCATTTGTCATCCACAAATAAGAATTGAGCAATAGGCATTGTACCACTTTGAGGATGTTGCATAGCTTGGTGTATTTCAGGAATTTCTGCTGATTCCAGTAAGTGACCACTGTAGAAGTGAACAATTCTGTGGCAGACGTGATACAGAATGTCTCAGTTCCTAGACTCTGCCCAACTTTCTCCTTTGCCTGCTACATAGCCACAGCCCTCAATTCTTGAAATCTTCTCAGTTAGTGCAATGCCTACAATGAATCAAAGTAAGATGAGATCTGATGATGTTTTCGGTAAAGAGTAAAGATGAATAAAATATAAAAAGAGAGAAAGAGAACATGATAATATTAAAAGACAGAAGTTACAGTAAGATAAACAGAAACACAACACTTCTAATATTGAAGGCATGAGAGGAGAGAGAAAAAAGGGGGCACAAATGAAAATTTCTTTCTCTTATTTTTCAGTTTACTAAATAATTTATATCGTAATTGTTCTCCAGTAACAGCTTTTCATTGGTAACCACCAACTGTATACTTAAACATAGCTTTGTCTCCAAATTCTAGTGACAATACAAGCAGAAAGAACTCCATGAGAAAGTGGTAAGATTAATTCCCTCCCCTGCCCCCAGACCCAGTGTTTTTTCCTAAGTGTGTACCTTAGCAATAATTGTTTTCCAAGAATTAAGCTATCAGCTTTTGAATTACAGTGAAGCGTGACTAAATTTGGAGTTGTGGGAAACAGAGTACGTATAAACTCAGTCCTAAATTGCAAGTGCACACATATCTCAGAGAAAAATCTCCTGGACTTTCTAGAAAGCCAAAATCACTGTTAGGCAGGACCTGATAGAAGTATCTCCATAAGGGATTAGTTCTTAGCAATTATCATTCTTAAATTACAAGCCTGACTTCCAATTAGAGAGTGGGATAATATAAAAAGTGATGCCATCGAAATTACAAAGGAAAAATTTAAAATACACATTAAGTTATTAAAATTAATGGAAAGATAGGAAAACCACCAGCATTAGATAAACAACTGAAAGACTCCTCAGGATTCAGTACACTTTGTACCCATTCCATAAACTGGGAAGATGCCCGAGTTGCTTGCAAAGTTTTCTGTCTTGGCTATTTAGATAAGGTTTTATTGCTTGGCTTGTAGCTATTCTCTTACCTCTTTATTTACTGCCCCAAGACGACAGACTATGCAGAGGTAATCTAAGGTGAAGAATCTAATGCATGTAGACTAAGTTAATGAGTATCTGCAATTTTTTTTTTATTGTGATGCAGGCTTTGTCCTTTTATGCTGAATGCCCTCGGGATTTATGTCAAGTGAAGCCTTCTTCTTAACACAGCGTTTCTGGGGAGATTAGGATGAACTACAAGAGCTCTGTGAACTTTCAGAATTTCCCAAGCAAAATCTATCCACAGCAGGAAGACATCTCACTCTGGTCCTCCCTGGTAGAACATCAGGGCAGGGAATTGAGATAGTGCAAGGCAGTGTGAAAAGTGTGGATTGCAACACTTCTGCCACTACCTAGACAAATATATACATACACTCTCAGAGAACACACACACTCACTCTCTCTCACACATACGGTACACACACCCACCCACACACCCCAAGTCCTTTGCTTTTGCAGCCCAATAGCTCACTTTTCTTTTTGAAGTAGGGGGATTTATATTTTATTATTTAGGGATAATAAAATGGGACATTGTCTCATTTCCTAGGAGTCAATGTGAGAGACATGGACTGAAAGTTGTTACTTTTTGCCTTATTTCTCATGGAACGCAGTGAAATCCTAACACTCATTAATAGTAGGTAGGAAATTGGGAAGGTGAGTGAATTATGAGCCTTTGGGATTGGTGGTCTTAATGTCCCAGAGAGACAACTAGATCCTTCTATCACATAAGAACACAGATGGAGACACCATCTATAATCTAGTCCTCACCAGATATTGAATCTGCCAATATCTTGATCCTGGATTCTCAACCTTGAGAACTAGGAGACATACATTTTTGTAAGCTATGTATGTCACAGAATGTTTCTGTGGCAGTTCAAATGGACTAAGGCAGAAGAGTGTTATGTTCCTAGATAAAAGACATCCCATCTTTTAACATTTTCTAAGTATCTCTTCTATGGCAGATAATTCTTAGACACTGTGGGTTAAATATAGGGGAAAATAGTAATCTGCTTGGGCTCTCAGAGAATTTATAGTTATGGAAAGCCCCCTTGACCTTGGGCATAAATTCTACTGTGTGTTTCATGCTATAGCTTATTTATCAATTGGAAAATCCGGCTGAGCAAGACTGAGTTGTAAAAGAAGACTTGCCTGGAGATGGCTTGTTTCAGGGAAGTCAAAGAGTGCTTAAGGAACATTCCTCTTCTCCAGGAATGTTTTACTTCACCTAGTAAGAATCACATGATTGTATCTATGCCTTCCCTTTGTGATCATTAATCTTGTGCTTGCGTGCATGTATGATTTGCTCCTTGTGATCATTGCCTTGGTAACTGCACGCACATCTCTGATGAAGAGGATATAAGAACTAAACCAAGAATAAAGTCAGTCAGTTCCTGAGTGAGCTAAAAGATACAGTGTGTCCGTTCCAGTTCGGTTCAGTCTAGCACCATCTGATCTGGTAAGCGTACCTTATCAATAGTCTAATGGAAAGAGACTGGTAATGAACCAGTCAACTATTGGAATGATTTCTTACTGAGATGATTTAGTGAAACAACAAATAAATTTTAAGAGTATGAAGATAATCAACTATTCAATAGGTTGTCAGGGAAAGATCATCTATAGAGATCAAAACGGGATGTTTGGTATTTACACTTAAAAACCACATAGTGATGTCTAAAGGCATTTTGTTGGAATGGTTAGAAGTTATCTCTCTCATTCTCTAAGAGTTAACTTGAAAGGTTCTATTGGAATTACCCCTGTGATGCCTCCCTATGGAGAGTTATTGTAATTGTATCATTTTAAAAATATTTGAAGCATGTGAGGCTGAAATGTAGAGGAATCTCTTCCAAAACAGAAATATAGATGTATGTCTAATGTAGAATCCATCCTGGGGACATTAAGAAAGGAATCGTCTTTGGGAAGCTGAAGGTCATGGGCTCCTTGACCTTCCATGAAGGATTGAGATGAGGGAGGTTAATGAGACATTGACCAGAGTCATATTGAGGTCACAGAGTTAGGTCCCAGTGAAGGTTCTCTTCAGGACCGTATCTCTTGTTTACAGAACCCAAGTGGATTGTTGCCCGATTCATCTCTTCTGTGGATCAGGAAGCCAGGGACCATGACTGGCTTCAAATGATTGTGCACAAAGCAGACTTCAGGTGAAGTGGTTCTTACAGGACTCTCTGGCTGGTGAGCAGGGCCTGGAGCTTCACCTGCCTCCAAACCCATCATGTCATACAACAACAAAAGGGCTTGATGACACTTGATGGAGTTAGAGATGGCTTGGTAGGTTAGTAGATCTGGGGATTCCTGAGGAGGAAGTAAGTAGGGGATGACTTATAACACAACACTGTGGGCTCTTTGCCCTCATAACGCAACCCCCTACATCCCACTAGAATCAAATAAGCAAAAAGCTGGCTTTTTTTTGTATCTGAGAAATATAAAGAGTAGTGTCATTTGAATCACACAATCTTAGAAAAAAATGAGATTTTTTGAGTAATATCTAATTGGGAATAGTGGTTGTGAGAATGTAATGATGCAAATGTTACAAAAGACATAATAAATATCAAGATGATGCAACCAGTATCAAGATATAACTTGCGTAGAGACGTGGCCATGACAAGTATTCTATGCAGACAGAAGTGTGGCACTCAAAATGGACATCAAATTACACCATACGCCGTAACACAGACAGCCCAGCATCGACACAAAGGTATGTAGAGTAATGTAATAGGATATAGGACCCAGAAATATAGCCATACGGCTACAGTTACCTGTTTTTAATTTAAAATTTTATTGTTTATTGACAAATTCACCTTGGTAGCCATTATATTTTAGAGTACATCGTCTTTGCATTAAAAAAGAAAACCCAAAGAAGTAAAATGTATGATAAGAAAGTAACTGATTTCAATAGCTACTTTTCATCCCCTGTTGACAGTAACACTAGAAAACAAATAACATTATTATTTATTGAGAAATTCACCCTATTTGTTACAATTACAATTACAGCAATGACTTAAGCTTTCAATGCTGTTTATAAAGTACTACATATTATTTATAAATATATGTAAACATACATATGCAAATTGCTACAGGAAAATGAAGGCCAAAAGAGCCAAAGAAGAATGAATGAAAAGGGCAGAGTACTTCAACAAATGGAGGTCCTTCCTTCCATAAGGTCATATAGGCAGAAAGGAGCTTGAGGAGAGGCCACTGTACTACCTATAAAATTGCCTAAGAGTTGTGCAGGATCTCCAAGTTTTCAGTTCTCATGAGTGGCCACCATGCTGTGATACACTTTCAGTGACACAGCTCTCATCACCCATGTATGTAACTCCTCACCCACACTCCTCTAAATGAGCCCAGTGAACTCCACTTCAGCAAATTGGACTTTGGCGGTATCAATATTTTAGTGTGCTATTAGTTCCCCCTGTGGGATGGGTAGACATCTCTCCAGGAAACGTGTCACACGAGACAATGATTTACAGTGGAACTGAACTCATGGTGTGTGTCCAGCATAATGATTTTGGGACATACTTGAAAACACTCGTGGATGGCATCTGAAAAATGTTGACAGTCACCTATTTTTGATGAAGGTGTCAAAAACATACATTAGAAAAAAAAAAAAAAAGTATGTCTCCGGTGAATGGTGCCATGAAGCTGGACATCCACATGAATAAGAACAAACTTAGAATTGGATTTCTCATCCTGCATAAAAATTAATTCAAAGTAGATAAAAGACCTTAAATTATAGCCTGAAATGCTGACCCTGCTAGAGGAAAGCATGAGGGCACTTGGACATACTGGCATCGGCCAGGACTTCCACAAGGGACTACAGAGACATAAGTAATGGTCCCAGGAGCTGATAAGTGGGATTACCCTAAAGAATTAGCACTTTGCACAGCAAAAGAAGCTGTCAGCAGGTGAAAACATGGTATACAGAACATAAAAAAAAATCTTTCTCCTGTGCTTCAGACAGGGTTTTAATATATAGAATATGGAAAGAATTGCAAAAATGGAACAGTCTTTTGATCAGCAACGAATGAACTGAACACAGTTCTCAAAAACAAAAACAAAAAAAAAAAAAAGAAAAGACACAAGAAACAGAAGTGGGCATTAACTATTATTTTTTAAATGTTCAGCATATTTAGCCTTCTGGGAACTGCATAGTAAAACTGCTTTTTTATTTTATCTCACCCCAGGGGAAAGGACTAGCATTAAGCGAACAAAGACTACAAAGACTGGAAATAAGTGGGAAATAAAGAACCCTTGTTCACTGCAGTTATAATGAAAACTAGTATAGCCATAATAGAAATCATTAAGGAAGTCTCTCATAAAATGAAAAATAGAGCCTACGATTCCTACCTATAGTACTCCTAGGCATATACCCAACAGATTCCAAGTCAGCACACCACAGAGATCTTGCAATTCATTTTAATAGCTGTATTCTTCACAGTAGATTAAAAAATGGGACCAGCCTAGAATGCTCATCACTAGATGAATGGATGAAGAAATTATTAACCTGTACACAATGGAATTTCATTCAGCAATAAAGAAATTGAAATCCAAACATTCGTAGGAAAATGGATGGAAGTGGAAATTATTGTGCTGAACAAAATAAAATGGACTCAGAAATATGTATATGATTTTTTTCTCATACAGGAATCCCAGATTTTAATTTACATTTGTGTGCACATGACTGTGGGTGGGTGGGTGGGTAGGTGGGTATAGGTAACAAAACCAGAAAGAGGACCAGACCATGAGAGGAGAAAACTGTTCTTGAGGTTGGGGGTAATAGAGTACAATTTCTATGAACTAAGAAATGAGGCTATTGGGAATAGGAGGGAGCACATAGTAGGGATCCAGGCATGGGGGTAGGAGATGGAGGTGGGAGAAGGGTTGATAAGAATAGAGTATTCAAGAAAATGCCATAACAAAACTCATTGTTTTGTATGTGAATTTAAAGAAAAGCAATTTACAAATAATGAATGAGATTTTTCTGGAAGAGTTTGGCAGCACTAATTGTTGTTTCTGCAATAAATTTGCATAACCAAAATTAAGTGACCTTTCAAATCACAAATATTATTCCACAGTGGACATACTGAATAATCAGAATGGTCTCTATTAAAACAAAATTCAGCAGGGCAACACTGTTCCATATTCATTGGACAGTGAATCTTGACAACATCATGCAACTGTTTCAGCATGCTAAGCTGTTGTGTGACAGACTTTTTCTGGAGGGGTATAACACACACACACACACACACACACACACACACACACACACACACAGAGTCTACTTACCCCACAAAGGGTGACCTTGACAGACCAGAAAAACAACTGCATCAATGTCCAGTTTGGGAACTAATGAGAATTTTATTGGGGTTACCAAAAGGAATATGGCCAAGGTATTACAAAGAGCATGGATAACTCAAAGGCAGCTGTATCAGTGAAAAACCTACCTAAGGCAGGTGTTGATTCCTGAAATCTGCAAGCATGGAACTCTCTGCACACCTTGCTGGTGGCTATCCGATCTGGTCAGAGTCTCTACTCTGCCACAATTCATTTACTCATTTTTATATTGCTGGGGCAGGACGTTCAAGAATCTTCCAACTTTGTGTCCCCCTAGACATGTGACCTTTTTCTTTACCTCCTGAGACTCTTGGAGGAAACATTTAAATTTAGAGGAAAATGCCATCCAACACTAGCTCAGGGTGAAGGCTCAACATAGTGCCTTGTAATTAAAAGAACATTCTTGGCTCCCCACTGGAAAATCTCAAGAAGTGTTCAATGCTTCTGGGAGTGATGAAGAACTTCTGTGATTAGGAGAAAGTTTCTGACCAAAACAGCACAGAAAAGAATCTGGGACAATAATAGTGAGTGGGTAAATATCTGAATCACCATGACTAGCATCTTTCAGAAAGTGTGGTTGTAAGTTCTCAGCTTGTTTTTCTTATGTGTATTTTGGTAATTGAATTATCTATTCCTTTAAAGGACAGGGGGAAAAAAAGAACGTAACTGAGGAGACAGATAAATATGCAAGACATGGAATTTTAGAAGCTAATCCTTATTTGCACTGACTTATTCAATGCTATTTCCCCAAGCAACATTAAATTTGTATAAGACAATCTACACAAATACATGTGACAGGTACTATTCAGCATGTCTATTTCAGAGATATAATTTGAGAAAGAAAAGAGATTCCACAGGAAGCCAATACATTCGTAAGAGCAGGTGTCAAGCTTAGAATTTTCAGTAGAGTTTTCCACATGTGGTTTTTATATGCAAAGAATAGATCTCTTTCTTTTTGTACTAAAATGATTTCTTTTATTTTGGTTGCATGGTAATAAAGGATGGGTATGAATCATTTGACACTTCCACTGACAATCTAGACTAATTCTGCCAATCACCACGAAGAACGTACAAAGAACTAATCTACAGGCTAGATGTGAGTAACTAGGTTGAAGTCAGAGAACTAAACATTCACAGCAGAACAGAAATGGGATTTAGAAGACATCAGAGGAAGCCTAGCAAATCCTTGAAATGCCCTGCAGTGCCTGCAGTTAACCTTTAGAGGCGAGGAAATCAATTGCTCAGAGGCTTCTTGGCTATTCGAAAAGGTCAGGATTGGGGGATAAATCTATTTGCCAGCTTTTACTAGTCCAGCTTGTATGAAGGCTCTGAATGCCTTTTCAGAAGACAAGAGTCTGCACTATATTTCAGGCTGGTATCAGTATTGCCTAAGCCTCCCATGTGCTGGGATTATCATTGTGAGCATCCTTACCAGCTCTGTTCTGAATCTATAGGCCACAGTGGCAGAATTCAAATACAGGCCGGCCTATAAAGTTTATAAATATTGAAAAACTGTATACTCAGCTATTAAATTGTTAAATAGAGTCTATCTGCTCACCAAACAACACACTTTATAATTAGGACAAATAAAGATAGAAGTAAAGCTATGGTTGTATAGGAAAAGAAATGTTAAAGACTTTGTTGTTTGTGAAAAGGCTTGACTATGTACCCCAGGCAGGCCTTGAACTCATTATGTAGCCCAGGCTGCCTTTGAACTGAGCTTTACTTTTGAGATTTATTTTTATTTTGTCTGCATGTATGTCTGTGTACCGTGTGTGTGCAGAGGCAGAAGAGGACATTGGATCCTGACACTGGAGTTACAGGGTCAGTCTTTCTGAGTCAGCTTCCAAGCACTAGGATTACAGGCATGCATTCCTATGCCTGACAAAATATAAAATCTGTTTGAATTAATTTTTATTTTGTATATCTCAGTACTTTGTAAACAGAACTACAATACTTAAATATGGGAATATATGTAATTATAAATTATTATTTATTTGTTTTGTACCAATTTTGCCTTCCTAATGATTTTATAATAGACACATATTTTGATGCTGATATGAATTATTAATAAATAAACTGCAATTTATTCAAGATGCTTAATTTTGAATGTAATATACATAAATATTTTTTAAAAATACAATGATTTTCTTAATAAAATTTTTAAAATGCCACCTATTTTACATTATTTTCTTCTCAAATACTAGAATTGCCTGGTAAAAATGAAGGTGAAATTTACATTTAATATATACCAACTATAAAATTTACTTGAATAAATCTAAATTAATACTTCTGGTTGTCTTATGAAATGGTACTGTTTGTTTGATCAAAATGTGAGTCTCTACAATTCTAGATTTTAAATCGATGTGTATATTTTAGTGTGTGCCTGTGCATGTGTTCTTACATGTGTGTATGGGTACACGAGAGTGCATGTGTCTGTGCGTACATGTAGATTTTGGAGAACAATCTCAGGTGTCATTATCAGAAATACTGTCCACCTTTGAGAAAATCTCTCTTGTTTTCTGTATCTAGTATCATTGCCAATGTAAAGAATTGTTGGTAGGCTATATAATATATCTATACTTACATATGCACAGATTCAGGGGTGACATGTGCCATTGATCAAATGTTTCTAGGCCATCATGCATTGCTCTCGCAATGGTTTTATTAGTCCACTACTATGTTTGGGATTATGACTTGGAACACAAAGAGAAGGAAGAAACTGGGTTTTCTTCATACTGGATATTTTCATCATTCTGGAAAATTGTGGTTTGTATGCAATAACCTATTACATTTATGCTCACGAAAAGATGAATTTGCAAAATATTTTCCCTAGTCCAAGCCATTCTAACATTGAAACTTTTCTGTGTGTCTTTCTAGTGTGGCCAGCGAGACAAGAAGCGTTCAAAAACAGGCATGTTTTGTTTAAGACATGGGGAAGTAAATACAGAAGCACTTCGCTGGGCCATACTTGTGCTAGTCAAAACAGAACTCTCAACCTCTGGGTCACATTCTAAAAACACTATAATGCATTTGGTAGTAACTTCATGGTATGTGCTCTTAATACTGAGAATTCTCCAAAATAGAGTTCCTAGGCAGAGGTCTCTCTTGCATGTATCTAAGAGTGCTAAGAAAACTATTTTCTATTTCTAACTATAAGTAAACACTAGAGGTGCAGACTTTGTCATAAGAAGGAAGAAATGAGTCTTCCAACATTGATTGCTTTTGATATTGTAGACATGAAAAGAGCCCTTGGTAGGTCAGTAAAGTTAATGTGTTGAGGTTTGTAGTCATACTTACCATGGTTTTCTTTAAGTCCCTGTCAAGCAAGACCAAGCTTATGGCTAGCACTGTAAAGTTGCTGATTTAGAGGCAACTTTTGCAAAGATCAAAGCTCTCAGACACAGATGATTAAATGTGTGTTGGCTTCTAGGAATAGGAGAAAGGAAGGATGAGGGATGGAGAGTTACCTTGAGAAAAACTAGAATAGAGAGATTTCCTGTAGCCTAGTAGGAGAATGGACGCATGGAAAGATCTGGGAGTGGGATTCATCCTGGATCTATCTTGTGAGAGTGCACGAGAGTGATATCCAGGTTCCAGAAATGATAGTTTCTTGGTGCAACTATGGACAGAGCCGCAAGAAAAGATTGCTAGTCTTAGAATAAAAGCCTCCAATGTG
This sequence comes from Cricetomys ansorgei, assembly GCA_026225945.1. NCBI lineage: Eukaryota > Metazoa > Chordata > Mammalia > Rodentia > Nesomyidae > Cricetomys > Cricetomys ansorgei. The sequence goes on from JAMJFZ010000239.1 coordinate 27,299,273, forward strand.
AGGCAAGTGCTGAAAGAGCGCACAAGCTTTCAGGCAAGGCTTCAGAGGAGTTCAACAGTATGTTAGGAGAGTCCTTCCTGAGTATAATATTCTGTTTTGAATAAGATGAAAGAGTTAAGAAGCACTGTAGAATAATCATACTGACAGTGACTTTTCTGGCAGAAAGAAGACTTTGTTTTACTTATTAAAATGAAGAAATATTATATATACTTGAATTTATGTCACGTTTATTATCACTGCATGTCATTATTTTTTCCAGCTGTCAATGTATTATATTTAACTCCACAGCATAGCCATTAAGATACTTGGGATTCAGAGACATTTGAATAGTACTTGACATTTTCTAAACAATATTTTACATTCATCCACATGAATAAACATTACTTTTTCTGCATTTAGTAGGTTTCATAGCTGTACAAACATTACTACTCAAACATGTACCCTCATGTCATGATCATATTATTTGAACAATGTGTATGTTTTGTTTGATGTATGTGTAGATGTTTTTGTGCAAGTACATATTAGTATACCAGTGCATGTATGTACATGTGACAGTCAGAAGCTAACCTATGTCTTCCTCTGCTGCTCTCCACCATATTTTTTGAGACAGGGTCTCTTAAAAAACGTGGAGTTCACATATTTAGCAAGTCTATCTAGATGTCTAGAAAATTCCAGGGATTCTCCAATCTGCTTCCCTGGTGCTCCACCATATATGGCTTTTTATGTGGGGTCTGAGGATCTGAATTCAACTCCTTAGGTTTTTGTGGCAGCACTCTACGAACTGAACCATCTCCCAGCTTCTAAAGTTTCATTTATGAAGATTCTTTGTTCACTGACCTTTTTTGACTGTATTTAAAAATCTATACTTAACATTTTAAAGAAAAGTCAAGACTTGGGAGATGACTGACAGGGTAAAGTGCTTGCTGTGTAAACATGAGGTTGAGGGTTCAGATCCCTAGAACACACATAAAAGGCAGATGGCATGGCAGCCTGTTGTAGTTCCAACATGTGAGTGGTGGAGACAGGGAATTATCCAGTAAGCTCTCTCATGAACAAAAGGTTCAGCAAGAGAACTTGTCACAATATATAAAGTGCAGAGCAATCGAAAAAGATACTGAACATCATCCTCAGTCTTACAATGAATAAACAGACAGGTGCTTGTACACCCGCACACATACAAACAACCATACACATGTGCATGTATGCCAGATATACATATACAAAACCAGTCATAAAGTATAACTGATTATTATGTAAATAAAGCTCGATTTGAAGAAGAAACCTAGTGTTATAGTGGGCTTTCTGGAGACAGAAGGCATGAGATGTGTCAAGGTAAAAAATATCTACAAAGCAAGAAGCCAGTGATTCTAAGCCCGAGCCTGTGTTTACAGATTCGAAGGTAGCATGTGCTTCAATAAACATTTGAAAACTCAAATATGTAATTAAACCAGAACATGAAATCTTTCTGAAAACTTTGCATTGTTCAAATAAGCAGAATGATTTGAAAAATAATCTTTGGGGTAAGCGTAAAGCTTTTTCTTCTCACCAGGCAGCAGTCTGGTAATTATTTATAACTTTCTTCTCAATGTTTTTGCAGAAGAAGACAATGGTGGGACTATACCATTTGATACAGTTGTTATTAACTTCATGGCTTTCTTAACAGGAATCTTTGTCCCAGTGGGCATATATTCATAAGCGTGAATTGCATGAGGAAGCAATATGGTTTGAAATAGAAGTAGTTGTACATGCCATACTGAATTACATTTTCAAATCAAGAAACGCAGACCTAATAGTCATACCCATTACCCAGGAATTATTCATCCTCCCCATACTGTTCTTTGACTATTATCAATCTCATTACGAAAATTTCAAAGGCTTGGCGTAAAATATTACTGATGAGTATTGTGCGCTAGTGGACATGCTATCTTCGTCCTTTTATGTCCAGATTTAAGATCATCTTTAGAATGAGACTCTGTGATGTCATAGTCAAAGTCCTACATGAATTCTTGCTACTTGGCTAAGCTTGTGACAGTCAACGTAATAATGCAGATGGAGTCCTATACTTCAATATGGCGTTTCATGTTTTCTAAGTGTGTTCACAAACATTACCTTGTTCTATCTGTCCTTGGGAGGTTCTTTGAGAAGGTTTGGGCATCAGTGTTCTCAGTATCAGGAAATGAGGAAATTTCTTCAAAGTAATAAAGCTAGTAAATAATACAGATGGAAAAATAGTCTAGAAATTTTAAGTTTTATGAATATCTTTTTAAAAAGAAGTTCTCCCTTATATTGCCATGTTTTTACTTTTGAATGGTTAAGTGCTCTTTTAACAACAATTTCTTTTGTTGAATAATATTCATTTCAGAAACACAGAACTCAGGCCCACATTGTCATCCCCACTCCCCATGTTTTGATTCCATGGGATGTGATGAGTGACGGAAAACAATACCCCTCATCCTCACGGCCTTAATCAAAGTCCCTGAACATTTTCCCACTTAGAGTGAAATTTCCCTTTGTCATCACAATGAAGTGGATCTTATTATGTTCCTTCACTTTCACATCAGTTTGGAAACTTTCTCCTTTGTTTGTGAAATGTTCTTCCTTTAATTCCAGAGGGTACTCAGAGGAATAATAGAGAGGCCAAGAATAAAAGTACAGCACATCTAGGTCTGTGTGAAATGCTTCCACTGGGCAGTATGTCTTGGGTTAGAGAGATGGCTCAGTGTTTTCTGCTGTAGCAGAGAAGCTGAGTTTGGGTCACAGCTCCCATGTCAAATGGTTCACAACTACATTTTACTCCAGTTCCAGGGGATCCAAGGCTTCTGGCCTCTGTGGACAATGCACTCACATGCACAACTTCTAAAAGGCATATATGTGTGTGTATATATGTATATGCATATATATTTAATTAAAAATAAATTACTATTCCAGAACTTTTTCAATCATCTTTGCTGCCCAGTTATAACACTGCAACAGTATTCAAATGTTTCAAAATGGGCTAAGTTTGTACTACAGCAAGTAAAAATTAAGTTATTAGAATTGCTAAACTATAAGGATAAAGAGAAAAATTACACAAAAAATTTAATTTTCTTAGCTGTATACTTGTGATACTTGTAGTCACTATAAACTACAGTTTTCCCATAGTATCCACAGGGTAATTGTTTCCAGGGTCCTGACAGACATACCAGAATTTATGAATGCTCATTACCCTGTGCAATGTATAACCTATGCATATCCATCCCTATATTTTAAATCCTCTCTAGATAACCAACTGAATGTAAATGTATGAGCATAGTAGATGTACATTGTTTAGTGAAGAATTACAAGAAAATACTATATGTTCAGCACATGTGTAACTTTCTTTGCATAGTTCCTATACAAGGTTGAATGAAATATTGATTCTGAGTTAACAGATTAGGAAGAAAAATTTATATAGTTTAATTATCCATTTGTACAGGTCTAGAAGCAGCCAGAATGTTAGGGTTATATACCACAATGGGTTTATTTCAAGGGTAACATAGAACATTATATTTTCTTAATCCAAGGCAGTAGAGAATAAATGACCATCTATCTTTACTTCTGTGGATTTATGTTGTGTACCACTTGGTTCAATGCATTTTGTTAGACCTGTGTAGAGAGTTGTGTCTGTTAGAAGTTGTGATTAAATCCTTAGCTCATTAGAGTCCACCGCGGAACTCAACAACAGTAGAGTTTTTATTCCAAGTGACCCATGTGCTGCTATGTAACTAGATCTACTGTGTGTCGGGCTGACAACAGTGAAAAGAATATGGAAGCCTAGAGCTTGCCATCAAATTGAAATGAAAGATAAAAAGCACTAAAATATTTCTTTGCGATAGGATTCGCTCTTGGTGATTGTTGTCACCGCAGCTGAGAGTAGGAGGCTCACAGCTTCTCCAAACTGATGGAGGCAGCAGCTGGATGGGGCAGTTGAGAACAACCAGAGGCTTGCGAGGAATGGGAGTTATTTTTTCTTTGGAAACTAAAGAGCAGCGTGTATACCTAAAGCCACTGAAGCATATGCTTCAAGTTTATTAATCTGTTTAGAAGAAACCTTTTAAAAATAATTCAAGATATTTTTAATGAGAGACAAATCTGTGTAGCAGTTCTTTTAATTTACACTTCTCTCACAACCACCCACTTATTGTCACAGCAGTGCTAAAATGCAACACTCCTGAATTTGTGTGCTAGAATACCTTCAAAATATTGTCACAATGAGCTCTTTCCTCCTAACAGAGTCAGTGATTGTTGCTGCTTCTCTCTCCTTTTTCTCCCTCACATATTTCCCAGCTTTATCCCTGACACAAATGACATGTTGATAGAAACCACATCTGGGATACTGCTATTTAAAAATGGGGTTGTCAACCTCCCATCCTCCCTCGCTGTGCTGCAGTACTATACTTGTCTGTTGCAGTTATTTGTGGATCTACAGCATTTTCAGTGTTAGGTGGGATGCATTATGAACAGGGACATTTAGCTTTCTCCATGAAGATGCAGCCTACTGAATCAGACATTGTGAGAAACCTAAAAGCCTGAGGTCTACACTTATGCATGCTCAGGAATTGATTTTCTTTGTGCCTGAAGACACTGCTGCTAATTATGTGGCTCTATATCTCTGCAAGCAGCTGAAGAAATGAATCAATGTAGGACTGTTGGTCTTTGCCATACATTCGCCCTGAATCATTCTTTGCTGGAGACAATGTTTATGAGGCCTGAATACTAATACGAAACTCGTTTCCCATTTCAATAAACTATTCTCATGTTCTACTGAAAGTCTTCAGACTTCATACTGGGTTAACAACACAAAAATAAGGCTTTATTCCTACTTTTTAGAAAGCCGAATTGAGATTTTCTATACACACACACACACACACACACACACACACACACACACACACACATCTTCCATTTACATTACAGATTAGACACATCAAATATATTCCAAGCTGCATTATACTCCACTTGATTGATAATGACTGATTCAAGGTTTTTGAAGACATCATCAAACTCAGTAAGGTTCTGAAATCAATTAGCAATGTCTGCCTGCTGCACATGCAGCAGTAGAGGGTGGCATGTTTTCTATATGTTTTCATTCCTTAGAGAAGATCTGATGAGTACTTGGCAGCAAGTGCTGAATAAATATATGAATATCTAGGGTAGAAGTTCTCAACGTGTGCTTCAGGACCCCTTTGGGGGTAGAATGGTCCCTTCATAGGGGTTTCCTAAGACCCTTGTCAGCTATTTACATTATGATTCATAACAGTAGCAAAATTACAGTTATGAAGTAGTCATAGAGGTAATTTTATGGTCGAGAGGGTCGCAACATAAGGAACTATATTAAAGGGTAGCAGCATTAGGAAGGTTGAGAAGCATGAATCTAAGGGCTACTAATTGAATTGAAAAATACACATTAAATCTGAATGAAATCATTAAGGAACTATTATATACTGAGCACTGTTGCAATGATACTTTCTGGGGAGAAGAGAAGGAACAGTGTGGGGACAGATGCTAGAAAATGCTCACTCAAAAAACTCAATATTGTCAAAGAAAACTCAGAAGATTGGTAAAGCAAAAAGCTGAGATTGAGGGATGGAGGAAACAAAATAATAAAAATTAATGATTCAGGAATAGATCTAAGTCTTGTATATCTGGGGAAAGAAGAGATCAGAGATGTAATACATAGTAGAGAAATAGTGGGAAGGTGTGTGTGTGTGTGTGTGTATGCTCATGAGCACAAGTATGGACATTTTACGGTGTAAAGTGAAATACTAAAGTTGATAGTATAGAATTATTGATATGACATTCTTGCATGAGCAGGATGAATAAATGCAGAAAATTCCTAAAGGTGAAAGTCTAAATAGGAGACTTGGGAACATAACCAGGGTGTTAGGTAATGGTCCGTTGGGAAAAAAGGATCAGAGGCAAAGTGCATAGTATATTTTGCAGGGTTCCAAATTATATTTTCCAAAAAATTGGCATGGTAAAAGAAGAAAATACATTATTTCAAGCCCTAAATTAAGTACTATTAAATAACATAAAGTCTCTACAGCATAATTATTAGAAATACTAAGAAACTGGTGCAATTGGAGACTTCAGTGGGATCACATATCACATAGACTTTGGGTGTTGAAGGGAGCAAAGACCAGAAACTTTTCTTCTTGTTCAGTGTTATGGGGCACTTTTGAGTTTGCTTATTATTGTTATGTTATGGTTAATGAAGACTCAGAAAGTAGGATAAAGACCAGAGAAGATATTATAATAAGTTGCATAGCAATAGAATCTTTTTGAAGATATATATCTGAATCAGGTAAGTCATAGATCCTGTTGAGTGTTTTCTGATTATAAAGTTGAGATTCATGTGTCAGCTGAGGTACTTAGCTTCTTGTCACAAAGAAAATTATCAGAGTTACAACAGTAGCATAGTAGTTTCTAATTTTTCTATTTGAAATGTTTAGTATAATTAACACTAAAAGGATAACAAGTTAAATAAGAAGAAAGAAACCACTAGAAGAAACAAGCTAAGGACCAACTCATAGGAGGAGTGTGTATAAGAATGGGTTTCAGACTGTTTTATATTGTTTAATGCAATTATTATTCTCCTAGTTCTGGGATGCAGTTAGAGTGATATCTTACACAGTGTTACTAGTCTTCTATTATATAAGGCAGTCTTTCAAACTGTTGTCAAGAAAGAAAGGAATCAAACTTTAACTTATGCATAAAGAATCTTTACCCTTGAAGGAAATTACTTAAAATGGCCATGAGAAAAGAACAACATGTTTATCATAAAAATCACCAGATACGAAGCTATTCTGAAGCTAAATCACAGGGCCATCTTAGACTATAAATGAAGAGCAATCATTTGACAACTAGGATGCAAGAATTCAATCTTCATTTCACTAAAGCAGGTTGCAAGTCAGTAGCAGTGCATGCAAGCATATTGCTGGTGAATTTGTAATAGAATTTTCTGTGCTAATAGGGGATTCCATGAAAACAAAAGCACCTATTTCACACCAAAATAGGTTTAAAAAGGATTCAGTGTTACAAAGGAAAACTGAAATTGCTATTGTGAAAGAAATTCCCTTCCCTTGTCAGGCATGTGCAAATCTCCAATTAAGTGTTCAGTAAATACCTTTAGAGTGAATTAATAACCTGATGTGTGGGATTTTATTGCAATCATTCTCAGAATGAAGTAGCCACAGTTCATCTAATGTGCAACTCTAGGATGAATGTACAATTTTTTGGAGCAATCAAGTTTGCTTTCAAGAATGAAATAATGGTAAAGACAAAGCAGAACCAAGTTATCAAGGATTTGATGAATGGGGAATAGTTCCTTAGAAAGTAGCAGGAAGCCAGATATATCTGTGAAATTTGAAATGCTTTGTGTAAGGTGCTCTGGTAGTTGGAGATGGACAGTCTCCTCTAGGAGCATGGATAGACTTGGACAGAGGCTGAATCACTGTGTTGCTGAGTGTCCAGGACACGGAAAAGACCCCCACACTGAGTCACAAAGCCCTTTGTTTGTTGGGTCCTGGACTAGCTTATTGCCTCTGCATGGAATCACAGAGTCATTTTCAGAGGTGCATTTGTAGTCAGGAAGACCTCGACATGCCAGTCTTGTTTTCTTGGGAAAGAAGAGAAAGCACAGGTGTTTATGGCCATCAACTGATGTTAAGATATGAAAGAATTGGAGTTAACCACTCTCAGAAATGAAAATAGAACACATGATGATATTTGAGGTGTAGTCCTAGATCCTAAATCTACTCTGTATAAAGTCACTGTTTATGTTACAACTGCATTCTGGAGAAGGGAATTTCTTCAGGTTCAAACTAAAGTTGGGATAATCTCACCTCATCCTATTTTTTAAGTGTAAATTGTTTTTTAAAGAGGTTAAATCATTTGCTGGTTGTTTATCTTTTTGTACAATGAGAAAATAACAGGATACTGAATCAGGAGAGGCTGTGACTGTCTTAGGGTTCATCGTACCACTCTGTAGATGGGGCTAGCTTTATATTGTACGATATTAAATGGCAATTTGGAGTGTCACTCGTGCATTTGTGTCTGGAACATTTTCAGTTAATCTCTGGTCTCATGTTTTCTAGTAGAACCCATTTCCTAAAAAAACTACTCCTTGGTCCTTGCTCTGTCAGAACGTAATGTCTCTGGTCATGGCAGTCCACTTTGCTAACAACTATAATATGTGCTGTGAACGTTGGAAATTTTGAGCATGTTCTGCAAGTGGCATAAAATTGTGAACCAGTAGGATCGATGGTTATGAGCGTTTGATTGTTAGATGAGATCTTAAGCAAAACTTGCCAATTTTAAGGTTGGAACATCACTGGAATAAGTTCAAAGAGAAACAACACGTGGCTCTTCATTTGGGTACATGTACCCAGTGTATGACTCCTCAGAGTTTGGGTACAAATGTTAAGAATTGAAACGTCTGTGTACTCTGCTCCTCAATCAATAAAATCTCAGTTGATAATGAAAACACAAAGTTAGATTACTGAGTCTTGAGTCTCCCTAACTTTCCAAAGTAGCAGCATCTAGGCGGAGCTCAGCATGTACAAACTTGAACCCACTGAACCAGCACTCGGCAGCTATCTGCTATCCAAGCTGTTGGCTGTGGTCCTTCTCTGCCATGCTCCATCTGTCAGGTTGTCAGCTTGGATTGTCCCACCCACCTGTCTGTCTCCAAGTTGCATCCAAGCATAGCTGAGGGCCAAAGAGAACATTGCCCTAATGATGTTAGGTTTCAGTTACTTCTTTAAATGCACTGCCAGTCTGTCCTCTAGAACCTTCTTTCCTTATTAAAATGCTTATCATGCTGGAATGGTTTTCAAGTTTGAATGAAATGAATTTCATTAGGTATATGCTGGTACAGAAAATTGTATTAGGCATGTTCCTGGTCATTTGAATGTAGCTTATTCTAACAATGTTCTTTACAAGGAAAAATCTGAATATTTTCTCAAATTAAAATTAAGTTCTATGATACCAGATGTACACTCTTTTTGCTAGGTCCTTTTTATAACAACTATACAAAAACAACATAGGGTGTGGAGTATTGGTAATGAAATTACACAAAATAATCAGAGGATGGTTAAAGATAATTTTACTGTCTTTATTAATTGCTACTTAGAAAACTTCTTGGAAGTATTTAGCAAAATCAGTCTTTGTAAACACATGAATGCTCTAACACCATTGAGCATTTCCTCTTTTTTTCCCTTTGGATGAACATGCTTTTCTGACAAGCTAACAAAACCTTCTGTCTGTGTTCCAAATGGATAAACCAACACACTTGCGGGAAGGTTTTTCATCATATCACGATGATTTACAATGAATACAACAACCAATCGACTTGTCATTCTCCACTACCCCATCTTCTTGATGTTATTGAAGCCATTTAGTGGTAAAGTGATGATAAGTAGAATGCAAAGTACCCCAGTGAGCTGGGAGTAGGTTTTAATGTGTGACTCTGCAATCACACAGTGTCATTCTTGATGGCTTCTGTTTCATTGACTTAAATCATGATGTTAACTCAATTCGTTTTTCTTCATAATGTGACTAGCTGCAGCTGCAGTAAAATCCCTGCTCTCCTGTAAGAGCAATACATCAACACATTTTTTTTTCGTGCTTTGTTGTATACTCAAGAAGGGAAAAGCAGGACAACTGGAAATTCAACTATAATGTTGGCTTTCGAGGCTCCATCAGTCCTTTTAGAGATTGTGTGGTAATGACTAGTACAATAGCTACTTGTGTTTACCTCTGCTGTCTGTGGACTGCGTGATTCTGATAAGTAGATTTCACTTTGGCAGAGGAATTCATAGATTAGCTTCACTGCTGATGGATGAGGTTACCAATAAATAACATTTAGTGGCTTATTTAAAAACCATTAAAAACTGAATTGAGGTCCATTTAGAGCTGGTTGCACACTTTCTTTTTCACACTTTCTTTTTGCAATGAAGTTGCAGTTTGCCTGAATGTCACTCCATTTTTATGTATCTGAGAAGCTGAATAAGATGTAGCTTAATACTTAGATTTATTGACATGTGGTGTTATCAGCCCTCTAATGTACAAATTAAACAGAAAACAATTTCATATGAACCCACCTTAACAATAATTAATTTAGAATGACTTACTTGGCTTTCTTTGCTCCAAGAAATGTATAAATTGACTCACTGAGTTCTTCTAATAGCCTTTTAAGTCAGGAATTGCCATGAGCTCCATCTTATAGACCAGAAAACAGAGGCACTGGCTGGTCAACCTTTTGAATGTTTGTGTATGCCAAACAGCCTCCATACCTCATTGGCTAGTCCTCTTGACACTGTTTCCAGTACCAGTGCTCTTCAAAAACAGCTCAGCGGCCAGAAGTAATATTTAATGTGGCCACAAGAAGCTCACCACATTATGAAATGTAAGCTTTTCATTAAACTGAACAAACTAGACTTGTTCCTTTGAGGCTCGAATTCTGACTCTGTGTTCTGCTCCTTTGAGGAAAATTTTGGATGATTCTTAACCTATCTTGCCTAAACAATGTAGGATTTATCGTCTAAAGGGTGAGTATAGCTAGGTAAAGACAGATATATACAGATATAGATAAACATCTCTACCAATATATAGCTGTAGGCATATAAAAATGCATGGACAATTTGTGCCTGGACCTTCATGAACATTTATGTATTTAAACTTCATCACAATTTTATCCTGGGAGGAACAGTGATTTTTTTTTTCATTATTATCTTAAAGGTGGGAACATTGAGATTCAGAGTGTTTTTCTGACCTTCCCCAGCTTCCTTAGTAGGAGAGTTGAGCTTTAAGCACAAACAGTCCAGCTCCAAGGATTAATCATCTACCAGGTTTACACAATGGCTTCTGTTTCCCATGCCATTTCTAGGTAGTGATTAATGAAGAAGGATGTGCAAAAACCCATACTGTGATTGCTCAAATCCAGTTTTTCCAACCCAAGTAACACATGTGTTTCTCATTATTAGCTTTAATAATATAGTGAAAAAGCTTCTGGTACGAACAGCTATTACTCTCCACAATATCTATTCTTGTGTTGTAAAGAAATTGAAGCTACATTTAAGTGGGATTGGACTGCCTTTAGGGTCTGTTCCAGTGAATCAATATAAAGATCAATACAAAAGAACGTATCTTAGCTAATAACTAGAATGGCTGCATTGCTTTCACTTTTAAATAATACAAAGGTGGACTGTGCTATTGCACCTGACATTTCAATTCAGACTCGCTTGGTAACAGTATTTGAAAGTGAACAGTATTTTTTTTTTTCATTAGCTTCATTTTATTGCACTTTTGGTACCATGCTTTTAATCATTTCTCTGACTACTTCTGCAAGCTCAAGTGATTTTAGCTCTTCTGTCACTACTTGCAGGGATCTCGCACTGAAAGGTCGATTCAGGAGGATTTCATCACATCCTGTAATGCACTGGGCTGTGGGCGCTACTGACAGCCAAGATTTATTACTTGGTGAGTGTAATTCTTTTGCCGATGAGTAAGTACAATGGCCATGTTTTCCGAAAAAAAAAAATGAGGATGCGACCTCCAGCATATGTTCTGACAATAAGATGGAATGTATAATATCAGTCCTGTCAATGGAATTTATGGTACATTATAAGCCTCTGTGTGGGGGCGGTGTGGGCAGCTGGAAAATGCAAAATTCTGATTTCAATTTTCTTGCCTGGGCTTACTAATGAGGAAGGAAATCAGAAGGAAAGCAAATTCCTTTCCAAAACACCACATTGTGAGCAACCTTTTGTCCCTTCATGCACCTTCTCTATGCTTTTCATTCCTTCATGCCTACATAGCCTGTTTCATGAGCCTTGATAATTATTAAGCCCTATGGGATGTGGATGAATATTGTAACAATATGTAGTATATGCCTGAATAGGAGTCCACAGTTTTCTTGGAGAGCTGGAGACCTGTGCTTTCAGCAGGGTACTCATGAGGACCTTAAGAAAGAGAACATGAAGTGGGATGATATTTGAGAAACCAGTCCAAACTGGCTTAACAGAAACACACAATATGGCTGAGCAAGAATGGATCCACAGGGAAAAATAGATGCTATTGTTAGTCAAAGGTGGAATGGGTATTCTCGAGCATAATTTAAGTCTGTGCAGAAAAGAGTGTTTTAGATAAGGGGTCTAAAAGACAGTGGTATAAATATAGAAAACACACACACACACACACACACACACACACACACACACACACACACACACACAGATTTATACATATAACAATGTAAGGAAGACATCGTCCCCATTATATGTATAATATATATAAAAGGTGGGAAAAAGTATAGATTCAAGTAGATTCATCTGTTCATAAATACTGTGCAGTTACCTGTAAAAAGAAACACTGAAGGAAGGGATGGTACTGCCTCAGCTGGTATAGTGAGGCATCTGCATGCTTCTGTGAATTTCTTCAGTGCTTCCCCTTTTCCAGCTACAAAGTAAGGAAATCAAGAGAAGCATGGTATGATGGAAAGAACCAAGGAACTGAAACTGGAAATCCTACCTAGAATATTACTCAGGTTACAAATAGGTGGATGTGTGATGTTGGTGTGTAATAATATCGTTTAATAACCTTTGACGTTAATGTTTACATTTTCAACATGGAAATGTATATAAATTACATACATATAGATTTAGAATTATTTGAGGATTAAACAAAATACACATTTAAAATTCTTTATAACCCCAAAGGTGGTATGTGACTTTGAAGATTGTATTTAGTTATTTCATTTCCACTATTAGCACATGTTTTAGTCTGTCTGTGACTTTACTTAAAATTTCATTTGAACATAATGGCATATATCAAATAAAATATCATGAAATAGGAGTTCTATTTTGGTGTGTTGAATTTAGTACTGGACCTCCAGCTATATACCCAGTAAAAGTATTCCATTTAAGAGCATAATGCTATAAAATGTTCAGTTTTATATAAATTTAATCTATAAAACAGACCATAGGAATGAATCACGAGAAATACAGTAAATGGAATAATTTAATATAGTGTTATTAAACCGCACCAATTAATATATTTATAGAATTAGTCATAGGAGTGAGAGCTTTTGTGTAGAATTAGATCCTATAAAAACTGCTCAAAAGGAATTATATAATTAAAATAATTTGAAATTAAGGAAAGGCACTGCAGCCAGGGAAGCAAGTAGGCCAACTACTGATCTTCACCTCTCCCTCTGCTTCATTCCCACAGTCTTAGCCCCAGCTCTGGAGCAGACTACCTGCTGTACCTTCTTTTCCCACCTTGCCCCCTATCCAGTGGCTCATTCATATCTTTCCCTGGAAACTTCCTTTCCCTCATTGCTTTATCCCCAACCCCAGTTTCAGGAAGTATTTCCTAGGGGCCCACAGGCACTCTGGCCAGGGAAGCAGGTAGCCCGACTGCAGAGCTTCTCCTGTGCTTCTACTCCTCCAAATCCTGTTCCTATCTTACCTCAGCTCTATAGCAAAACACTTGCTGCAGCCTCCCCATCCTCTCAGTCCCACCTCCAGTGAATCATATAGATCTCCTCCAACCTTCTTCTCACTCACTCTGTTATTATCCCAGCCTCCGACTGTAGTAAGCATTCTCTGGAAACCCATCAAATTAAGCTTTCCAGAGAAGTGAGTAAGCCAGCAAAGCAGGTAGGCTGGCTTCATATCTTCGCTCTGCCTCATTTTCTCTATATCCAATTCCTAGTCCCATCCTCAGCTCTGTAACAGATTACCTGTTGTGGCCTCTCCTCACTCTCTGCCTCCATCTTCAGATCCTGGTGGCACAGCCCGCTTTCCTCCCTCTTGTGGACCCCCTGATACCTCTGTCTTCTAGGCCATTCCCATTCCTAAGTATCTTTTCCCAGTACCTAGAAATATATATTACCTAGAATCCCCTGTGGCCACATCTGTAAGGATCCCAGAAGATTTTTTTTTTATTAGGCAACATACAGCCAGTCCATTTTCCTAAGAACCAGAGAGGGCAATAGAAACAAAGGAACAAAGCACCAACACAACAAAGACAAAACCAGATGTGAACTTTAGAATTGCAATCTTCCCAAACTCAGATGCCTAGACACCAGCATAAAAACACAATCAATAACAGCCAGGAAAATTTGTCTCCACTACAGCCCAGCAACTCTACCACAGAAGGCCCTGGGTATTGCAACATAGCCGAAGCACAACATAAAGACCTTAAAATAACCTTTATGAATATGATAGAGTTCCTTAAAGAGGAAATTACTGCCTAAGAAATGTTTGTCCAGGCTCCCTTGAGAAGATGCACAGAGGTCACAACAGCTGTGGTCTTGGGAACATATTCCATCTTGAGCCTGATAAGAGAACTTAGCGTTACCAGCACCCATTTTACAAATATGAGGATTATGGAGTGAGGGAGTCACAGAGGCTGACATCAAGGTCCTGGGAAGCTGGTAAAGCCAAGTAATGGCAAGCTTGGGTCTCCTGCATGCAGCTCCTGAGTTGGCTATGAATGAAGCTGTTCAGATGAAGGTTAAGTTTGAATGAAGACCTGAGGATGTTGAAGAGTCTGGAAATGTGGGTATATTTGCCAAAGACATCCACAGACTGGTTGGAGCTGACTCAAAAGAGAGGTCACATACGTTACAGGTAACAGAGCTAGAGTTTCCAAGCCAGTTGGACTACAGATAGATCATGAGCTCCAGGTGCCTGATGTGAAACTTCAGAGTATGGGGTTTTCTTTGCTGATCTTTGCTCTGACTCCTTTCTGATGGTTTTTTGGTATTCCTCTATACTCCATTTTAGGAACCAGGGTGCTTTCCCTGTGCCATAGTATATTGGAAGCAATTAACTTGGAATTTTGATTGTTACAAGGGCTCACAGTTCAGATATTCCCTTCATTTCAGAAAATACTTTGAATCAACTTAGACTTTTATCTTATGTTATAGCTGTTGAGACTTAGAGGACTCTTGAAGATTGTAGGGATTTGAATGAAATTGGTCCCCATAGGCCCATTGGGAGTGGCACTATTAGGAGGTGTGGCCTTGTTGGAGAAAATATGTCACTCTGGACAGGCTTCGAGGTTTCAGAAGCTCAAGCCAGATCCAGTAGCTCACTTTTTCTTTCTCCTGCTTGCCAATCCAGGTGTAGAATTCTTGGCTCCTTCTCCAGTGCCATGACTGCCAGTGTGCCACCATGCTTCCTGCCATGACAATAATGGGCTAAACCTCTGAAACTGCAAATGTTTTTCTTTATAAGAGTTGCCTTGGTTATGGTGTCTCTTCACAGTGATAAAACCCTAAGATAGAAGTGAACTAAATGCATTTTATGCTGTGAGATGATTGTGTGTCTTTGATAGCAAAAAGTGGAATATTTTGTTTTAAAAATGATGTGTTTGGGTGTCAAATTGAAATCAAGTGGATTGATGTTGGTAAATTTTTATAGTCAACTTCGTTGAGTTAAGAAATTTATAGAGTACTAGTGAATCACACCTTTGCTGTGTCTTCAAGGGCATTTTCAGAGAGGATTAATTAAAAAGGAAAAAATCCACCCTGGATATGGATAGTATCTTGTCATGGGTCAGGGGCCCAGAAAAAGTAGTAAATATGAAAAAAAAAGATGTAAACCTAGTGCTGACATTATTGTTTCTGCCTTTTGATCCAGATAAACAAGCAGCCTCCTGTACCAACGGCAAGGATGTCACTGCCACCATGCCATCCCTAACATAATGGACTCTATATTGAACAGTGAGGCACAATAAAGTCTTCATCCCTTAATTTTCTTTTTAGATATTTGTGTACAACAATAATAAAAGTCACTGAAATGCCCCCAACATGACCAATAAATCAGTGCTACCAGCGGGAGACCAGGCGTTAAAACACGAGAGCCCATAGGAGACATTTCACATTTCAAACACAACTCATGATTCAGTTTTCTCGGTCCTACTTGATGAAGAGACTTTATTTTTCTAGTATATTCTTTTGACACCTTTGTCAAGAACCAGACAGATATATACGCATGAGTTTGTTTCTGGAGCGTCTATCTAGTCCCTTACTTTAAACCACTGTTTTGAGTTTTGTGTCAATACCATACCTTTGTTGTGTGTATGGCACTCTGTAGTGCAGCTTGGAGTCAGATATGTGATGCTTCCAAGATTGCTACTTTTGTACATATTGATCAATGAAGCAGAGCATACGAAGACAATCAAGAACAAAAACAAAAAAAAATCACATAATCATCTCAACTGGGTCAGAAAATCCTCCAGTAAAATTCACCAAACATTTGTGAAATTGTGGGAAAAAAATCCCTGACAAAACTAGAAGTTGAGGATTATGGATTGATTATATCTCAACCTAATATATATAATCCATATATAGGGTTAGTATGACGAAACTTTAAATGTTAAAAAAAAAGGATCCTCCCATCACCTAATATATATATTACGGGATTAGAACTCATGACTTTACAGTCATGAAAAAATGCTGAGGGTACTTGCCCACTGAGCCAGTGGGCAAGGTGATGGGAGGATCCTTTTTTTTTTTAACATTTAAAGTTTCGTCATACTAACCCTATATATGGATTCTATATGTTTTCTAATGGTACCGTAACCATTTTTTTTTTACGTATTTTCAATGGAACCCTAACCCTAACCTATTTAGGGTGCTATTTTTTGGGGGTTCCCTATATACACACACACACACATATACACACACATACACATGTATCTTTATACATATGTATATGTATGTATATGTACATGTGTATATATATATGTATATACATATATATATACACATATACACACACACAAATATATATACACATATATACAAATACACACAGACACACACAAAAGGCCTACAGCAAACATTATACTGAATGAGGAAAAAGTGATAGCAGTTAATCCTAAATCAATAAAATTATAAAGGCATCCACTATCACCAATTTTACTTAATATAAGGCTTGAAAAATCTTACCTTGATCAAATAAAGCAGGGGAAATAAATGAAGTGACATCAATAAATAAAGAGGAAATAAACTTATTATTGTACTCGAGCGATACGAACCTGTGCTTAGTGGACTCATACAACCCACAGTAAGACTCTTAGATCTGATAATCAATTTCAGCAAAGCAGAGGTACACAAAGATCATTATACAAAAATCACCCGCTTTTCTCTTTATAAACAATGAACTTGGCCGCTGAAAATGAAATCAGAGAATCCATTCCATTTTCAATAGCCTCAAAAAAAAAAAAAAAAAGGCTAAGCATGAGCTGAACTTACGATGCTAAATACTTCTCCAATGAAAACTGTAAGGCACGGAAGGGTGAAATTTCAGAAACCACTCAGAATCGCAAAGGCTCCCTACGTGTATGCACCGGCAGAGCTAACATTGTTAAAATGGCAATTCTATCAAAGGTGGTATGCTAATAAAAATTCAAAACATATTCACAGAAATGGGGGTAAATCCCTAAGTTTATATGGAAACAGACTATCATGACTCTTACGCTTGCATAACTATATCTGTTTCTCTCTTTGTCCCTGCCCACCATCTACTATTCTGTGTGTCTATCCATACACTGTAATTTCTATTTCTTAATAGCACCAGCTAATATGGTAGCTATACTGGTTTCTGATGTTTTGAAACACTTTATTGCTAACAAAATATATTCTTATATCCTATAAAATTTGTTTTTTTGAAGAAATTCACCTAGGATCTTGCTGTATCCTGATATTCAGGGACGAAATTATGGAACAATTTGCTCAGTTTTTCCAGCTAAGTGCTTGAGTTGTATTCAAAACCAGGTTTATGTAAGAGATTAGATTGTGACTCACTTAATATCAATTTTAAACCCTAGTTGTCAGGTCTTTTGGGGCATGGGTTCTATGCTACTGCACAAGGTAGATACAATTTTCTTTTTCTTCAGAGAAATTAAAATTTGGCTCAAGGTCCATCCTTCTAAGCACTGTGCCTGAAGAGTACTTTAACGTCCATGTCACAGTCATCATCTCGTTTCCCATGATGCTTTTACCACCAGCATAGTAAACGTACTGCTCTTCATGTGTTTCCGACTAGAGTAAATGAGTACCTGCTGGTTTCTGATGGAACCTGGGAGATAGTTGTCACCGTTTAAAATCACCTAATTTGCCATGTGCAATACGAGTCTTGTTGACTGTATTTCCTAAAGTTTCTCATATTTTCTCACACTTTGGTCTCTATTTCTATTCTCACTCTGATAGATGAAAGGCTTATTTCCTGATTAAATTATTGTAATCTCAGAATGGGTGTCTCTGTCTTAAATTCACACTTGCCACAATGCTTTTTCTAAAACGTATATCAGTTCTTTGAAGCTTTGATTTCAAAGACTTTCATTCCATGAAAGATTTTTTTTTTTAGTCCAAATTTCCCTCCAAACGATGCTATGATCTCACTTCTGAACAAATCCATTATTCCTTGTCGGGGAACCTGTGACCCACACTGCATCCCAACACTGTATTGCATTAACATATTTGCAATCTTCAAATCTGGGATGGTCCAAGACAGTCTTCCTTAAGTCTCTTTCTCACCCTACCAGCCTCACCCCAATGTTTTAATTTAATCATATGATTCATTGTCTCCACTGTGTCAATATTGTCAATAGTCACAACTACACCAAAAAGATATGTATTAGCTTGGGAATACAAAGAACATAATCTCAATATTTTGGTTTTGCTATGGTGCCCCTTTGACATCCTTTACAATGGTTTTTTTTCTGTGTTTAGAATAAGGAGGCATGGAATGTAATGATATATTAGTTAAGTAGCTTTCTAGGAGACAAATAGAACTAGAGATATGGCATGATATGAAAATGTTTAACATTTACATGAATATCTTTGCTGTAACATCTAAGTTTCCCTCAATGATTGATAGCAGAAATGAGGTATATTGTTATTTTTTTCTTTTCCAATTTTTTTATGTGTTATGTATATATGTGTATGCATGATTTTTTAAAAAAATATCTAGGCACACCTATGTGTTTGTGCATGTGGATATCTGAGGTTGGTGCCAGGATTAAGCCTCGATTATTCCTCCATCCTGTTCTTTAAGTCAGGGTTTCTCAGTAAAGCTCAGAGCTCACTGATAAGGCTAGTCTTACTAGCCAGCTTTCTCTGGAGATATTTTGTCTCTGCCTTTCGAAGCTGTAGCTGAGGTGGGCCACCATGCCCACCCAGTATATACAAGGGTTCTGGAGATCTAAATACCTGGCCTCAAAGTCAACTATTAATTCCTCTTGTCAAAATCAAAAGTGCTTTTTTTCAGTTGTTTCAATAAAGAACATTAGTGGGTTTTTTCCTTAGTCAACAACTAATTGCATAATCATGGAGAGGAAATGGACTTTGCACATCTTAATAACCTCAGCCACTGGCAGAGATACAATGATATTATCCTCTAGAGAGAAGCATCAACTTAGCCTTAATTTGAACATTCTTTAAAGAAGATTCTGCATATTTGTGCTATAGAATAGTTTCTGTGTAAATGTTCTCATTACCTGGTCCTTTACTATGAGCTTAGAGTAGTTCTTATGGATTTTATTTTAAGCAGAAGTTGAAGCTTCATCTACATCAGGCCAGACTATTGATTGATAGGAAAAAGCTCAACCCAGCATGCAATTGTGTGAAATAAAATCTTTGGCAGAGTTAACCTAGGGTTATATATGGAGTCTTTGTGTTTTCATGTGTGTGTGTGTATGTGAAATTATTAATTAAATTCCAACATTAAGTTGTAAAGTATACTGGATAACATCCTTTAAAAAAATCTATTGAACATCTTCTATGTTCCTGATATTTTTCCAGTCATGGAGACAAAAGGGATACTCTGAATTTGTATCCCAGTGTAGGGATGTACAATGCATTTGGGAAGTCCATTAAATAAACAAATAAGTTGCAGGTTATTAATAGGTTATGATGCATAAAGAAAAACTATATCAAAGAAAATGAATATAAGATTCTTAGAGTACTGGTGACACATTATTTGTTTTGTACATTGTATAATATATGATCACAAACTCTAAGATTTAAAACAACATGTACTTCTTAAAAATATCACAGTGTTATTGGCTCATGAGCCTGATCGGGGCTTAATTGAGCTCCCCGCTTCAAGTCGCTCAGTGTAATTCTGGCTTGCACTGAGGCTGAATTCTCTTTGTCCAGTGTCCTCAGGTTGGCAGCAGAGTGACTTTCATTTAGTGTTATATCATTTCTGACAGCTAGTTTCCTCAAAGTCAACCATGGATAGTTTCAGAACTGAATGTGGTAGCAGCATAGACCCCTCTGATGCACTAGGATAGAAGAGTGGTAACCCAGCCTCTTTTCTGTGTTCATCGTATTCACAGCGTACTCTCACACTTGGGGGAAGAGATTATACATGGCTATAAATGACAGGGGTGGAGATCATGGGGACCACATGGGAAGTCTCTCTGTCACAAGTACATGATATTAAGGAGAAACAAAAGAATGGCTGGGCAAGGCTTACATTAAAGAGATGATATTAGGACAAACCTTGAAAAAACAATGAGAGGCAACCAAGCAGCTCTTGTAGGAGTAACAACCAGTAACAGTGCAAATCCCCTGAAGGGGAAGTGTGTTTGGCAATTTTGAGAAATAGCCAGGAGGTAGAAGTGGCTGGACCAGAATAAGAAAAAGAAAGAAAACATGAAATCAGAAAGCTACCAGAAACGGGGTAAAGATGGAAAAGACGGTTGTGGAAAATTATTTAGGATATTTTTGTAGGTAGCAGTAGGAATTCGAATTTTATATATAGTGGAATCAAGCAACCAAAGAGGAGTCAGGGTAGAGAAGCAATTTAATATAAAATCATACAAAGGTATCACTGCCTGGGAGCAGGCATAGAGTGGAACTCACAGAAGTATGGGAACTAGAAGACTCCAGGGAAATCACAGTAGAAGTGGAAATGGCCATGCTAGGACCTGGTAAGATATGGATGCAGTGTGAGGGTAGACTGACCTTGGAGGTTTTTTCCCCATTCTGTAGACAAAATAACAATTTTCAATTTGGCACCAAACCTTCATTGTCATTGGTGTGCCTCCCTTGAGAATTTGGAATCAACTGGGAAATAAGCTCACAGGGGTGAGGTGGGGCACAGCTTTAATCCCAGTGCTCTGGAGGCAGAGGCAAGTTGATCTAGGCAGAGTTCAAGGCCAATCTGTTCTACTTAAGAGTTCTAGGCCAGTTAGGACTATAAAGGAAGACCCTGTCTCAAAAATTAACAAACAAGACACAGTGAATATATAAAGGCAGGAGACCAGGAGAGATGGTTCAGTCGTTAAAAGCAGGTGTAGCTATTCTAGAGAACTAAAGCTCAGTTCTCAGATTCGCAGTCACCTTCAACTCCAGCTTCAGGGAGATGCGACACCTTTGGCCACCAGGGGTATCTCCACATGTGAGCACATATTCACACACATATACACAGTTTAAAAATTGTAGAAATAGATCTCTTAAAAACAAGCTTAACGTGGTATCCCTAAGGAGCTGAACTATGACCTGTCAATCTCCAGAGGCTATAATCACCATCGCCCACCAGGCTACTTAAAAGAAAGAAGGAAACAGCATCAAAAGAGCAGGGAAGCTGGTCTTGTAGGGAAAGCTGTGGGATGCTTACTGTAAGGATGTGATAGACAGCAGCCACGCAAATGGACACCAACTCACCCAAGTGAAGCAGAAAATCAACCTACGCAAAGTCAAATTTTAGGAGAAAAACAATTAAAAGTCTTTTCAACTTTTACTATATCTTATTCCTGACATATTGAGAATCTTTTTAAACATGGCAATTTACATAGGTCAGTAAATGAGTCCAGAAAAAGAAGATTTACAGCAGCATATTGGTGGTACTCTGAATCTTTTGCAAGCTAAAATTGTAGTACTGTAAAACACTCACTCACCCTCCTTCCACATTGTATATTCTAGAATCAAACTTAGACCTTGAGGTTTGGTGCCTTCATCTTCCTGTTGGCCCAGAAAATATAGGCTTTTATAAGGCATTTCTGTAGGCACAGATTATTTTCTTTTTCAAATTCTTTAGTGGCCTGTAAAGAAAAGAAGCTTTTGTTTTTCAGCCCCGAGAAGCAGAGCAATTAAAGGAAGGTCAGGAGCCCTGGGATGTCTCATTTCAAATGTAACCTGGTCTCTAAACCCAGAGTCTATTATTTCCAAAGCCTGTTTTACTTATACACAAATGTGACAGTGGTAATTCATTAGGGTGTTTTTACTTTAGTTACTTGTTCTCACTGTTAAGCCATTTTCATAATTGCTAATTAGATGTCATGAAAAGCAGTACCAGAGAATAGATTTCATTTCTATGAGGTCGCTGGCACATCAGTTGCTCCCTCCGTGTGCCGCCCTGTGTGAATGTACATACATAACAGGCTTAAAGATCTCAGTGACTCTTGCCTCGTTATACTGTGACCATATGTGGCCAATTACATTTCCTCTGTTTTTAATAATGTGGCTGTTGATTTACTAGTCTGCATTCTTCTCTGATCATTAATTTTTATGGGCTTTCATCTTTGAATCATCCACACGTGGTTTGTTACAGCAACACTTTCTTGCCACCATGTATTTTAAGCTTATAAACAGAGTACAGAATCGTGTTGTTCCCATAGAAACCTTCAAGCACCGCAGAGCCAAAGCTTTAAATCTGCAATTGTTTTTGGAGGAGGGTTCATGCTCTGTAGCAGCACACTCTAATTTCCAATGCCCCTAACAGGAAGATGCAGTTAACCCTGATGACACTACATCTAATTGTTTATTTTATTTTCATTTTAACTAGCTTGGATCTGTTCTAACCACTGGCGAAGTCCATCACATCTTACCAAGTCAGGTTCCCTGAGAACAAGAAAAATCTGTTCTGAAGAATAGAATGGAAACCAGTGTGGGAATTTCTACAATGTTATTTATTCATTCACTTGCTCATTCATTCAGCTATTCTTATCAACTAACTGAGATGAGGAAGGCCTACTTCAGGCCCAGAAAGTCTGATGATGAGCACAAGTCTCTGACTTTGTGATTCTTTCTTACATTCTAGTGACTATGAAAATCAAATTTTCCTAAAAATATATATATATATATATATATATATATATATATAGTCATATTAACCCATTGATATGGAAAAGGGGTGGTATACATGTTAATGGTTATAGCTTATTTGTATTAAGGCCATCAATGGAAAAGTCATTATTATAGTGTGTGCATTTGACCAAGTACTTAACAGGAATATTGTCATGCACAAGTCTTAGTGGCTTTCTTCCTGCAAAAAGGAAGTGCTCATGCCATAAGTGGGAACTTACATATTTATCCCCTGACCTGTGGGAGGATGTCCTCCCTGATATTAGGCGCTGGTATCCTAGAGCCTAATAATCAAGAAGAGAAGAAGAGTTTGTTGAGTGACATAGAAGTAGATAAGATAGACAGGACTAAAGGAAAGTGATCATGTCCTGCTTCATAGCCCGTGGTAAGGTTGCTCAACTGGATCTTGAGCATGATAAGTGTTGAACTCCATGTATGTTCCCAGTGTGATTGCAGATTTCTCTATTTGTGGTAAGAATAATTAACCATCAGGGCAAGAATATGGAGAGCAATAACCTTGGCTCCAGCTGTTCATAACTGTGATATCTTTATAGAACTGTGTCCCAGAATCGTGACTTAGATACTCCTGTTTTACTCATTCCAAGTTTCTAACTTGTATATCAAACTGCATGAGCAAAACCTTGCTTAGGGTCTCAAATTGGAGAGATACAACTTCACATGTTTAAACCAGGACTCCTTCCTAAAAATTTCTTTGTCCTCAGTATTCTGCCTTGGTGACTGTCATCACCATTAACCTCATTACTCAGAACAATGGTCATTAGTATCTGTTTTGACTCCTTTTGTCCACAAATTATATTCAAAGCATCAGTAAGACATATTAGCTCTATCTTTCAGATGTCCCATATCAACCTTCTTGTATGTTCTCTCTCCTAATCCAAAAATGTCCAGAACAGCAACATCGCTCTCCGTACATACAATATTGCTGTACTAGACAGGGCTCACTTATAACTGTCAGCCTGGAGTTGGCTCACTGTGGGGTGGAGCAACTAGGGTGACTCTCTTCTGATACCTGATCCACAAAAGGGCAGGCAGCTTAGATCAGAGCAGCATACATGCCGCGTTTTTTTTTTTTTAGCTGAAGGCACTATATGGTATTATTTCTCAATATGCATCTACAAATGAATCACACAATGACTGATAACTTCTTAACCAAGTGGTTGGAGTGTCGAAATCAGAGGGCAGTGTAGGCAACTGAACTGTTTTGAAAGCAAGTCTAGTTATTCAAGTCTGAATTCTCTACTCAGAGTTTTGAAGTGTTTGCCAGTTAGCTCTGGCGCCATGCACATCTGTCAGGAAGAGTTCACAAATATTTATCCCTTGTTTCCCCTTTGACTTGTGGCTTCAGAAAGTAGCAGTTCTTTGCATTTTGCTTAACCTCTTATACTGAATGCCTGTGCTTCTTACAGGCCCTGGTACTGGGAAGTATTGATTTGATATTTGCTGACATATTTCTTCAATAATGTTCACATAAAAAACTTTTGCCACATGCTGCTCTTCAGCCTCCCAGGGAAAGTCTAGATTCAAATATGGGAGAAATGAATAGAATTCAAAATTGCAAAAATCTTAAATAAAAATTGGTCCTTAATTTTTTGGCATTAATCACACATTCCACTCTCTGTCAGTTGTGTATTTATTTGCACAGATTTACTATTATACTTGCCAAAGCTTCCCATTGTGTTTAGGGTAAGGACACAGACCCAAAAAGTAACTAAAAATGTTGTTGGGTGACATGTCTTCTCTTAGCCTCCACCTCCTCACCTTCTATTGATTCTCCACATCTCTCTATATCTCAGCTATCATTCTGTGTCCTAGTTTTTTGAATGAATGATGGTCCCTTCTGACTTTTTCCTATGCTTGGATTACTGCTGAGAAAAAGCTATTTGTCTTTGGATGCTTACTGGACCATCTGAGGTATCCTGTTTTGAGACTCAGAAATTTTAAGTACATGTTTTGTGTAGCTGTGTAGTTTATTTGTATCTGTCTTCCATACTTCACTTTAAGATTCATGGAAAGAGGAGCTGTGTCTGTGTAATTAACTTTTGCTATTCCGAGGTTTAGGGCAGAGCCTGGTACAAAAACAAATCCAATAGAATGTTTTTGTTTGAGGCTAGCTTGCCATCAAGGTGATTCCTTATCTTAAAGAAAACAAAAATAAGCAGGTCATTTGAAAGTACTCTAAAAAGCTCCGTCAAGAGTCGAGAGACATGTATCAGAACACTGTCGTTTGATTATTTAAAATATGTTCTTACTATTACTTTGTCTTCTCCTGTTAAAGTGTGAGACTCATTTCTGTTTTCTAAAGTAGCCATTTTATCCACCACAGTGATAAACACATGGCTTCTCTGCACAATTGGTTGACTTCTCCAGAAATTTTTGAACAACTAGCTGGAAATACTCCTATACTTCAGCCTCATAAGGATAGTGCATTCAACCCAAGGCAGAAAGGAGATGTATTAACCCAAATATAAGCCAACACATTAGTGAATAGAGAACTTTCAGAATAAAATAACATCTGGCAATATGTCTTTGATGGAGTCCCTTTCCAATTCTTTTAAAATTACCCATGAGTTAGAAAGGAAAGCAAAGCAGTATACTAGGAATTAAGTCTGAGAGTGCCAGATAAGTGAAAATTCCCTAAGTATAATATAAACTTGATGTGTTTGAATTAAGATGAAAAACCCAAATGGCTTCCTTTTTCTCACCATGAGAAAGCTCCATGTGCCAGAGAAGACATTTTCTTCTGATTTATCACTCCATCTTTCAGCAAGAGCCGCAACAACAAAGAACCTTGAACTTCATATTCCAGATGGTATGTCTTGGGAACTTGGGAATAAATAGAATGTTTATACTTACTGAGCTTCTATTCTCCCAGGCAATCTGCAGTTTGCTGCAAAAAAGTGCCATCAAAGTGTCAAGTGTTCTGTACCGGGCGTAAAAGGATACATTGTGATTTGAGACTTGGACAGTCGTTGGGATCCAACAGTGAATAACTACATGGACAAGATGACAAGAAGGGTTGAGTCAGTGAAGTGAGTGACAGACTTCATCTTGAGAGTTTCTCTTTGAATGGGCTGGAACAAAAGCCAAATAATTCATTTCTTCATGTTATTAAAATTACACACCTACATGTACCAACTGAACCACTAGGCTTGCATATCTGAAGACAGGGCAGCAGAAAGTTTTCAGATATACTTAAAACTCTTAATGGCTAAATTACAAAAGGCTAGATAAATAATAGTGGGACTTGACCTGAGGGAAGTCAGCAGAGGTAACACCAGGAAAGATCTTTATTAAATCCACTTAATTGACACCTCTGCATTCTCAGGGTGTTCAGTGTGATGTTCGGGATTAATTTACACGTTTCAGGAAGACTCAGTTCAGCTGGACAGCATGCCCATCACATCATCTACTTATTTTGTGGAGACAAGATTGATAAAAGGTTTATTCTTTTAACAATTTTGAAGTTTCAACACATTATTATTAACTTTGCTCATCATGGAGGACAAATATATATTCCTTTGATCTAACACCTGTATCCTTTGACTAACATAGCTCCTTTCTTCATGACTGTCTCTCCTGCTGTGCTGCCTGGCTTCTACTCTACATTCATATGAAGTAATTTTTTAGTTTCTGAGTATAAGAATATCATGAAGTGTTTTCTTTCAGTATCTGGCCTAATTTCCTTAACATATTGTCCTCCAGTTAACATGTCACCCAGACCCATTCATGTTGTCATAAATGACATATTTTCTTTCATTTCAAAGGCCATACTATACATAAATACATGTATATCACATCTTTATTTATTAATATGTTGATAGATACTTAGATAGTTTCCACATCTTGGCTATTATGAATAGTGCTTAAAAAACACAGGCATGTAGATATTTTTTAATACCCTAATTCCAATTCTTTTTGTATCCCAAAATGGAATCATTAAATTAGTAATTATATATTTTATGAAAAGGTATGCTCTTTCCAAGATGGATGTACCAATTTACATTCTCCTGGTGGTGTACACAGACTTTTCATTTTTATCATATCTTTGCTAACATTTGTTATCATTTGTCTTTTCAATAATCGACAGTCTAACAGATATGAGGTCATGGCTTATTGTGTTTCTTGCCAAGCAGTTTGGACAATAGGAAGACAATTTGGTATTGAAAGCAAGAAAATGATATTGTTCAAGGTGTCTTTTACAACTATTGGCACAGCTTCAATGAGATTAAAATATAGGAAGGGAAATATAAGACTGAGCAGAATTAGAAACAGATAGCTATTGTCAATAGCATATGGATGAGCATGATAAGAAACTGGCAGTTATAATCAATAGCCTAAGAGTAAGCATGGTAAGAAACAAGCATTTCTAACCAATGACCTAAGGATAAAATAATAGCTATATAGTTTGAATGTTGCACATTTCCCAAAGACTCATATGTGAAATGCTTAGTTTTCAGTGAGGTGCTATGACTTGTTTTATCACCTCATGATAGACTTAAAGCAACAGGACCAATCCATTATAAACAGGGACCTTCGAAACTATGATTTCAAAGCAGTGTTTTCATCTTATAACTTTATAATGTCATATAGTTTGTTATAGTGATGGAAAGCTAACTAATACATGTCAACTCTTGATTCGTAATAATGGAGGAAAAGGAAAAACCAATCTCTATTTCTTCAGCAGATGGGTTTGATTAGTTTTGTGAACTGATTTCAAAAAGAATAAAGGTGAGCCATGTGAGGCTGGAGTATCTGGATATTTATAATATTTCCCAATGTTAAAACAGTTGAGGAAGATGAGATTTTCAGGGGAAGGTGAACTTAGTTTTTAGCTTATGAAGTTTTCAGTTCCGTGCCTGCTATAAGAGGATCTATAAAACTGAGGAGGTTCGCCAGTATAGAGAACAGTTGAAGTTGTGGCAACTTCTAAGTTTGCTGTGTAAAACTGTAGAGGATGTAAGAAGAGTAACTGGAAGATGAGACATGCTGACATTTATGGGACACATGTAACACCAGGGTACTTCAAAGACGAGTGAGGAAGAGGGGGTTGTCTAGAAAGAAGATATTCAGAGATCCACAGTTCAGAAAGCTCTTGAAGAAGGAGGAGTTCTAGGGGGCCCTTGAAGTCTAGCTGCCAGCTTGGAGGTACTTTTTGAAGCAGAAAAATGTTCTTCTCAAAGAGATACATGAAGAGTGGAGATCTGAGCTCCAGATCCAGCCAGGAAGGCTGGTGCAGAGTCCTGAAGTAAAACCTGCAAAGCTTGTTAGAAATATTTAAATTAACATTAGAAAGTCACCAGCCAAGCTAGTTAGCTATTCAGTGCTTATAAAAAGCGTTTTCAATATTCAAGTGGGTGACCTGAGTTGAGTAGGGATCTATGACATCTTTCTTCTGTAGTAGACACTACTACAGAAGTGTTTTCACAAGATGCACAAACGTTCTTAAATATTTGTGGTCACAATGTTCCTGTTTTTGTTATACAGATATTTGCTGTTTCTTATACATACAGACAATATCAGTTAGTATCTTACCACCCAAATAGCTGAAAAGCTTTTTTTCCTTCTCCTCCCATCTTATAACCCCATCCCCCATGCTGCCGCTTCTCCTCATAGAAGAGAGCAGTCCTCCCAGGGTTACTGCTCAAACAGGGCACAACAAATGGGACAAGGCCAGGCACCAGTCCCTACACCAAGGGTAAACTAGGCAACACAGCTAGAGGAAATGGGTCCTAAGAGCAGGTAAGAGTCAGAGAACACCCCCCCATATCCACACACACTCTAGCCTGTAGGATCTCAGCAAGAATACCAAGCCAGACAAACACATGACATATCTAAGAGAACCTGCAGGACCTTTGTCTCTCTCTTCAGGCTCTAAGGGACCCCAAGAGTTGTTCAGTTGACTCTGTGGGGTTTTTAATGAGTTAATTAATTAAAAAAACACAAACATTTATCATTAATATGCACCAGTCACTTCTCCATGAAAGAAAAGAGGTAATTCTTGCATCTGAGAAGCTAATGTCCTTACATGGGAAAGTGGATAATAACAAAAAATGTGCAGATATCGCTAATTGTGTATTATATTCAGAGGTGACAAATATTACTGGGAAAATGGGAGAAGAGAAGCAGAAATTGAAGTTGCCAGGGGCAGGATGTTTGGAGAATGCTAGCCACATGTCACTTGCTGGATTTAATTGATTTTGACACTCTTCATCTTCAGTACTCCAAATGTGGAAACACCTAGGTAAACATTTCTCTGTAATTTGCTCTGACAACCACCTTGTACTACAGAAGCACAAAACAAGAGTGTCTCAGCCAACCCGGGAACAAATTCTGATGGCAGGAGACTTCCTGTGAAACATGACATCTTATCTCAGGTGTTAGGAGGGGAAAAAAAAAAAAAACCAGTCAGGCAGAGGGAGGTAGAAATGCATCAAAAAATGGTGTTGGCCCAGACTTTCAGCACCTGTCTGTTCCACAGCAGGTATCAGTGACCTTTTAAGTCAGGGTCCTGAATTTACACAGCAGAAAGTCAAGTTCAGATCATGCAAAGCACATCGGTCTTTCTTTAATCAACAAGTGAGAAGATCTTCCTGCTAAGCCAGAAATAGACTGCAATGCAGCAAATGTCGGTCTCTGACAATATGAGTGTTTGGATTTAATGAATATGTCCTGAGCCTATCCTTCTGCATTAGGTGTTCAGAAAGCAAATCACCTGTACCAGTTAGTTCCCAGAGATCCCACCAGAGAGGCCATCATTCTAATGGCATACAAATAGGAGAGAATGCATTTCAGCAAATGTGTAGCATCTCCTGTCAAACAATTTTATATATTGTACATTTCGTTACCTGATGTTTTTAAACAGGATTCCGACACAATAAATTGCTATGTTAACTTTCTGTTAGCATGAGGAATATCCAATTAACTGTCACCATTTCTTCTTTCTTTTTTAAAATTTGATGTTTCAATATTTTATTCAAGTTTCATGTTAAGTGCTGTTAATTACAGCATTTGAAGGGGAGGAGCTAATTCCACACAAAATGGAAGACTCTATAGTAAACCCATCAAACTGCTACAAAATAAGAGTATGGGGCTATAGTAGAAGTCAGTTTAGATTCATAGTATTGTCATCTGTCCAGCTCAGGGATGGAAAGCTAGAATCTATTTCATACTCTGGTACAATGGCAAAAAAGAATGAAAAGAAAGAAGGAACAAGGAAGGAGAGAATAGTTTAAAATTAACAACTATAAAATATTCATTTATGTTTGAAATTCTAGCCCTAGACTAAACATGTGGCCACCTGCATTGATGCCCTTGCCATCCAGCCGAGCTGGCAGCAACTGCTTCATACCTGGCTTTATGGTCTCAGTGTACTCTAAGCTTACCATGCTAGAGTTATTTACTTTGGCTGAAAAGCAGGAATTGAAGTTGACCACTTACTTGGCTGCTATTCTGAAGACTCCAAGTTTACTGTTTGCTGTTGTCGGGTAAGATAGATAGCAGTCTCCAAATTCTTCTTCACCCTCTGATAAATGGAGCCACCAAACTTGGTCTGGTCATACATTAGTATCATGCTTGAATCATCTGTCCTTTAGCCAATTGTGAAGTTGCTCTGGATCACTTGGGGCTTCAAATCTCAAAACTCATCTGGAAGCCAACCAGCTGGGCCTTGTAGGCAAGCATCAGAGAGTCCTGGATAAAGAGCTCAACGATGTCAAAGTCCATATCATAGCCCAGGTTGATATGCTCCCTCTCATTCCCTGTCTTGATTTTAGCAACTCCCCGGCCCAGAACTAGGTGAGAAGGATGAATCAAAAATCAGCTTCGGTCCATGCATGAGCTGGTCTTCCACAGTGATCTCAGGGACCAGCGTGCCATCAGTGCTCCATTTCTCTGAAAATGTAAGGCTGGACTTAGTGCTTGTGTTTTTACTTTCTAAGCCATCACTCATTTTGAGTGTCTCCATATTGGCTGAGGCTGAGCTAGGAAATTCCAATCCATCCTTAGACTTCTTTTTCAAATCAAGTTTTCCATATCTGTAACTCTTGAGGAAGACATACAGACTTGCCAAGATCAGCATATGTGGGAGGCATAGCCTTCTCCTCCGAGGCGTGACAGTGGGCTCAGCAGCAGCTAGGGAGGCAGCTGCTGTGAGGAGGGTGGGAGCTCAGGTAGCAGGCTTATCATTTCTTCTCATTTTAAATATCTCATGTCTACCCAATCACTGATTCCTGCCAATGTTTTTGGTCCCTCGGTTTCATTCCCATTCTTATTTCTCAAAACTGGGTCCTTAACAATTTGTCCTGGTCTACCACAACCACAATTTTGAGTCCCATTGTGCCTACAAAGGGATATGTTCTCAGAAGAAATTCCACTGGATGATGTCGTCATCTTGTCTAAAAGAGTTCAGTAGCTCCCTGGTATCTACATTCCTGCATGATGAGATCCTTGTTCATGAACTGGCAGAGAAGACATTTCACTTTCTGTCTCCAAATTTAGCTGTAGCTCTAAATCTCTCAAATTATCTCTGTGCAACTCTTCCTGGAGGCAGGCACCTATGGGTCCTATGGAATATAAGAGCACACACACACACACACACACCATTCTCCACAGAGTCATAATTGGTGCATTTAGTCTCATATATAAGTATTTCTTTAAATTACATTAACCTTTCAACATTGGTTTCTTAACCATGGATAGATTCCTAGCACGGCGATTGAAGGTCCTTCACCTCAACTGGCTCACTCACACCTCTTAGTGTTTTTTACCATGCTTTCCCTTTAGCTGGATATGTTATTTCTTATGTTATTTCATGTTTTACGTGACTTTTCTCATTCTTCAAACCTAAGATCATATCTTGATTCCTTGATAAACACCTCTTCCCTTCTCTCCAATGCATTCCATACCCCTGCCCAGATATCTTCAATGACTTCTGCTTAATACTCTGTATTGTTACTATTTCTGTAATTGTGGACAACCTCTAAAATATGAGTCTTAGGCTTGGAATGTAACTCAGTGATAGAGCACTTGTCTAGCCTGTGTTGGACTAAAACTGTTATTTCAGGGTTTGTGGACTTAATTTTGTTTTTTCCCTAACAAAGACAGAATGAACACAGGTAATTCTGAAAAAGTGAAAATCGAGAGACACACATTTCAAACTATTTTAGGAAAAATTACAAAACCAAGTTTTCTATTTTTAGCCAACTTTCATCTTGATATTCATTTCATATCAATATTATATACTGTGATACAAACACATGTACATAGATCTACTACATGTGTGGCAGAACACAGTCCTTGACTGAAGCTGTGTGAGGAGAATACTTGTGAACTTGTGAGATAACACCAAGGAAAAAGACAAAAGTCTTGTATTCTCTGGATTGTTCTTAGAATGTGCTTTCTTGCCCACTCCAGGTATAATAATAGGAGAGGGCTTTACTTTAGATTACCAATCATTTTACCCATATTTATGCAGAATGGCATTGCCAAGCAGGAGTTATCCTCTTAACTGTATAATTCCTAAACTCATGTGACTTTGCCATTGTGACTGTTTACAGTTTATACTCAAGTGAACTTTGCCTCACATGACCTTGCTTAACCCTCAGAATTCCTTTAGAATATAAATTGTCTGATGTCCTGAGTAAAGACAGCTATTGCATGAAATTTTAGTGTAGTAGTAAGCTGCTGTGGTGGGTCAGCAAAGAAGACAAGGAGGCATTTTCATAAGTATAAACTCTGCCAGAATTCAGCAGAAGGAATCACAAACACGGCGAGCACCAACCTGGACAGTAGAACCCCGAGTGTCTCAGTTCAGGTGTTTTTATTCTTCCAGAACACCTCAGGAGCAGATCATAAGCAATCAAACACCCCACACAGAAATCCAACGGCTGCAGACAATACAGAATACTCTAGACTTAGGATTGCCCCTCACCCAACAGCGCATAAAACAATTTCAAACATAACTAAAAAAAAAAAAAAACTTCTCCAACATTTCCCCTTTTCCATATAAACCAATCAAAAAATTGTCTTTTATCTCTAGAACAAAATTTAACACTACACCAGCAATCCATATACAAGAGGAACAATCACAAGTGTTGCTAATGCACAGGACCAAATAAAACCAAAGCTCTATCAAGCTTCCTCAATGTCTTTGGACAGCAGAAAAACATCGTCAGTTCCCCATTATCTAGAATTCACTCATGATCTTCTGGGCTCCTCCAAAGGGCTTGGATCTGGCTCTGTTTCTGAAGCACACAGCTTGTCCTCCAGGTTCTGGCTGGCTCCCCTCCACTGATGCTGCTGTTCTAGGTAGTCATCCCATGGTATTGGCACCTTCAGAACATTGAGGTCTTTTGCTGCAACTGGGCTGCACTCTCACCAATCACCTCTCCTGGGCTCTCTTCCTGGTGCCAAGCCTCAACATTTTTTTATGACCCCTTCAATCTGGGCCTTCAACTTCTACTTTGGCTGCACCTTCACTAATGACCTCTCCTGGCCTCTAACAGTGCCAAGCCTTAGCTGGCACTCCAAAGCTTAGCTCTCCAAAGACCCCTTCATGCCTTCAAAACCATCAACCCCTGTGCTACTCTTACAGTACCACGTTCAGCTGCTAACATGAGGTACAACCTCAACCAGTTGTGAAAAACATTTTCTGTGTGCTGACCCTGAGGAAACACTTTTTAGGTTTTAAGATAGAGTCTGGTTTGTTGGAAAAATAACTGGTCCTTGTCTTCAGAAAGAGTTCCCTTGTGGGGTGGAGTTACTGCTTGTAGACAAGTTTGCAGGGGGAAAAAAAACACTTGAGTTTAACTAAACAGCTTTTGGGCTCTAAAGCTAAGCTTCTACCAACAGCAGGGGCTCCTTGGCAAGTGGAAGAATATCTGGCAAAGTCGTGAGGGTTTGGCATTTCACTCTGCCACCACTATAGAGAAACATGCAACCTTCTTCATAAACCTCAAACCCAAGACCAGCTTTGGCTTCACACACACAATACAGCTATCAGAAAATTCAGTTTGTGAAACAGCATGCGACCACCAGCAGCAGGAGGGAGCCTTTGCTCCATGATCAGGAAAAGCAGTAAAAACCTTGCTTTTTCCTGCTCTCAGCTGAATTCCTTATCTCTAAGGGTCTCCACTCCGTGGCTCTCACCTCGGAGCTTTTTTCCTCATTTATTTATTAATTTCATAGCCTTCTCTCTTCTTAGAGGATTATTTCTTTCTCTCTCTCCTCTTCTTTCAGGAACCTTCTACTCATTATTTTTGCATATATAGAATCTCTGTCCTCTGATAGCTTCCCTGAGTGTACCTTACGGACTTTGGGGTCTGGAATTTCTTTCTTTGTTCTTCCTTGTCTCCACGTTGGATGTGGCTGGCGTGTTGTTGTGCTCCATGTTGGTACTCCATTTGTAGTTGTATGTCTGCTGTGGCTCACTAAGAAGACAAGGAGGTATTTTCATAGGTGTAAACCTTGCCAGACCTCAGCAGAAGGAACCACCATCCTGGCCAGTGCCACATCTAAGTGTCTCAGCTCAGGTGTTTTTATTCTTTCAGAACACCTCAGGTGCAGTTCATAAGCAATCAAACGTCCCTCACAGAAATCCAACAGCTGCAGATAATACAGAATACCCTAGACTTAGGACTGCCCCTCACCCAACAGTACATAAAACAAGTTCAAACATAACTAAAATAAACTTCCCCAACACTTTAGTCTGCCTCATTTTTAGGTCCCTCTCTCCCAGGTTCACACCACCAACTAGAGCAGTAACACATGTATACATGTTGCATATGCTGACGTATACACAAACACATGCGCATCTGCTAATGTTTGCTAAATGCATTTAATACACCAGATTGGTGTCAGATGTATAGCTTGCCTCCTGGCACACTTGTAACTCTCTCACCTAGCTGATGCTGATACACCACCGCTTTACAGTTGGGATCCCTGAAGATTTAGGTGGTTCTGAGATAACTTCTAAGTCACTATGGAAAATAAATGGGCAGTGTCTCTACACATTAACGTGTCATAAGCCTGAACAGACTAACACTGATCTTATTAGAAGTTACAATGAGTTAAGGTGTTAATAAAGCTCATAATTTCTCAAAAGAAACACCAATAAAAGTTAACAAGACAAATGTTTTGAGTCCTTAATTAACATTCCAATGTTGAAATAATACCAAAAACATTGATTTTTCAGGAAGTAGTAAAATATTCTAATTTTCTCATCTGTATTCAGAGATTAGCTTTCCTTTGAATGAGGCTTAACTGAAGGTATTATTTATTTATTAAAATAACAATTGGGTAAAGATATGAATATTCCAAATGCTAAATTGTTGTAAAATTGAATTATTTTAATCTGTTTAAGATTTTTTATTTTCAGGTTGGGCAGTGGTGGTGCATGCCTTTAATCCCAGAACTCAGGAGTCAGAGGCAGGTGGATTTCTATGAGTTTGAGGCCAGCCTAGTCTACAAAGTGAATTCCAGGATATCCAGTGACAACAGAGAAACCCTGTCTTGAAAAACAAACAAAAAATATTTTTTTAAGTAATTACAGTTGCATAATAATTGGTAATAAAATGTAGGTATCACTGATAAAAATAATCAGAATTCATACTGTATTGGTGCATTACCTGCTATGCCTGGTAAATAGGATTATAGTGGATTAAACCAAATGGAGAAATTTCTTGTACCACAATAAACTTAATCATGTGGTTTTACCTCTACTCCACATGACCAGAAAAACTGGAGACATACGTCATATTTATATATTTATTTTCATATCCCCAAAGAAGACACATGAAGTTCATCAACTCTCCAGTAAATGACCTCTTACATGTGATCTATAAACAAGCCCAGACAGCTCACTGGTCTCACCAAAAAAATACGCAAGTGGCTCATTTACCTTTTATCATAAGTTGATACCATAGTACTTTGAAAAAAACTTGCCAAGACAAAACAATTTGATAAGAGAAGAAATTATTTTATGAATCTGTTTAAAACATACAAAATAGATATAAGAATTTCAAGTTTAGTATCTGCTTTTGCATTCAATCTTTTAAAAAAGGTTATATGAGTTGAATCATATTAAGAAAATCAAGCCTCTAAAAGGTATGAGTTTGGAAAATCGGTTTCATAAACTTCAGTGAAAGTCATATCTATTCTTTTATTTCCCTTCAAAACTCAATGTGGTGACTTCTGAATAGCTTTTTGCAATGTGAATACCAATCATTCAATTTTTGGAGTGTGTTATCTTAACATTAATTATTCTGTATTAAATACTGAAAGATCTTTCATCCATACCTGATTTTGCAATGTCATTGCTTAGTAGTTTTGAAAACAAAATTCTATCCACTTAGTAATGGAGATCTTCTAAATGATTGACTTCATCATATAATGAAGTTATATTTGTTGGGGCGGTAAAGTTGAGGCTCAGTGCTTAAGAGCATTTGCTGCTCTTGCAGAAGTCCCAGGTTTGAGCTCCAGCATCCACATGGTTTGTAATGGTCTGCAATTCCAGTCCAAGGAGATCTGATGCTGCCTTCTGACCTCCACAGGCACCAGACATGCATGTGGTTCACTTACGTACATGCAGGCAAAACCCACATATACGTAAAATAATAAAATACATAAATATTAAGAAAAAATATTGCATTTGTTGATCGCACTAATGAGGTTAGAAAAGCTTTATGTATTGGGAACTTGTCAAGCTAAATAATGATGAAAGTTAATTTTACAAATTTTAATTTAGTTTGAAGATTGAGTTTTATCATCAAATTGAAAACTGTCAGTTGTGCTTCTTGAGCTGAAAGGTTCCCTGTAAATTCTGCTGCCAAAATCTCAGATCTGTAAAGTTGTGGTTTGTCTTTTGTGCAGCCGTCATATAAAAGTAAGAGCTGATACTTGTTGGCATTTTAACAGCCTAATTTCTGTTTGTCTTTCTTGTGTAAAAATTACTGAAAATTTCTTTTCTTAATTCAGAGCTTAAATATATGAATTGCATGAACTTTGATGTAATGTCCAGAAAAACATTGTTAGTTTCCTATTATTATATTCATAATTGAGTTTCAGTCTTTAATCAATAGGCATGTTCTGTTCACCCTGCTTCAAAAATAGTTTTAATATATTTATGCATTGTGATGAGATCATGTCTCCTATACACATAGAGTAAGCTGTAGTGCCTAGATTTGCAATACTTCCTAAATGTCTCTTTTCATCCACACTTATGAAAAGTAAAGCATGCTTTATAGTGGAGAGAATGATACCTGACAGAAATAAAACATTGCCATCCTGCTTTCATTCTTAGGTAATCTCTCTCTTGTCTCTATTGCCTTTCTCTCTCTCCCTCTCTCTCTCTCTCTCTCTCTGCATACACACACACACACACACATACATACATACATATATTTTGTTTATGAAGACATTCCAGTGGACTTCCATTTCATTGTAGCAATATTTGCCATTTTCTTACTACATCCCACACAATTAGAGCTTTGCCTCATGTTAGAACTATAACAGATATATCTTCAACACGTCATGAGGATATATATATATATATATATATATATATATATATATATATATATACAGGCACATGCCTTCAAGATTTCAAAGACAAATTATCATGAGTCTAATATTTTAAGATAGCACTGATATGAAAAAGTTACATAATTGTATCTCATTTGAATGCATACAAAGAGGAAAGAGTGAACGAAAGATAATTCTATCCACTTGACAATACTGGAGGAGTAATGTCAGGCATTCTACCACTGGTTGCAGATGCACAGGAGCCAAAGACATTTGGGCAAAGTATTTATTATGTGTTCATATCATTAGCAATGCTTTGCTCTGAAACTTTATGTTCAAAATGCATCTTTTTTCCTTTTAGATAATAGAAGTTTGAGAATAATTCAATTAGAGTTATATTTTAAGAGAACCAATAAAATAATCATTAGACAAACAATATCTATACTGGCTGTTTGACTTATTATTTTAAATAATCTATCAAAGCAAACATTAGATAAGGACACAGCGATTATATATTCCTAAAAAGGAAGTTCACAAAGTTCTTTTCTCTGCATTTTTTCCGATGATGATCACAATCATCCTATGAAAGTGAGCGAGTTATGGTTTGGAGGTAAAATATCCTCTATGACCTCATATGCCTAAATACTATGTCTCCAGCTAGTGACATTGATTGGTGAGTTGTGGAACCTTTAGCAGCTACAGTCTTCCTGGAGGAATTGTGTCAACTGGGAGTAAGTCTTGAGGTTTTGTAGCACAGTCATGCTTTCTGTCTGCTCTCTGTTTCCTGTTGCAATGTAATGAGAGCATGAGTATAACCCCCCCCCCCCGATCATGAGTCAAATAAAGCCTTCTTTTCCCAAGCTGCTTTTTGTCAGTTATTTGGTCATAGCCTTATAAAAACTAACATACCAAACTTTTGTACCAAGAATTGGGGCTGTTGCCATGACTACCTGACATGTGGGTCTTAAGCTTTGGGAACTGCTTGTCAGGAATGAAGTGGAAGAGTTTGGAGCTTCAGGCTAGCAAAACTCTAGTATGTTTTAAGTGGAACTTAGTGGGACGTTCTGGTGGAAATTCAAAGGACCAGAATGCCTTTGGACAGAAATATAAGTGGGAGAAGATGGTGTTCAAGAGTATGCAGAGAGGAACAAGGGTTCCAGTGGTAATCAGACTAGAAGGCACTCAATTCATGTTCTGTCAGAAATCTGAGTTTATTCTGTCTGTGTCCTGAAAAATCATATTAAGTGATTAGTTCAAAAGTATTTGATTAAACTGTTCAGAGAAAAACATTTTAGGACAAAATAACATGCAGGTTATGGCATCACTGCACTTAATGAAGTTTATATTAAGCATTTCATGCAGAAAGATATAAAAAATGTGCAATTTAGCAAGTTAAGGATAGTAAACATAGCTTAAGTTGCTTGCAAGGTAGGCAAGATGGATTCAGACAAAGGGGCAGTTGTTGCAAACGAGATTTATGCAATGAAAGACAAAAAGTCACGTTCTGCAGTGTGTGCTTTCCTACTATTGAAGGAAGGTACTGTAAGAGGAAGAACTCACTGACGGATAGCACCATGGTATTGAGTCATAAATTTGCTTGGAAGAAGGTTTCCTGAAAAGATACAGTGTCCACATCCCCTGTTGGAAAACTGCCTAGTAGGGAAATGTTTACACATGTTCAGCCTAAATCGCATGCAGAAATATCCACAGCTGTTGTAAAAGTAGAGCGGGTTACACTTGAGTTGACAGTATACATTAGCATCAGCCGAGTGGTATTAGTTTCATGGGCATGCAAAATACAAGAATAAAGATATCATGGAATTTTATGCTATGGTTCCAGGAAGCTACATAGGCCAAGCAAGGTGTAGAAGGCTCACAGTCAGGTTCCCTTTTCCTTGAGAGGTCATGAGGTGAACCTCTGAAGGTGAAATTTAAGTTGCAGTGGAGACCCAAGGATATTGGAGATTTCAGTAATGGGGATATTCAATAAGGAAACGTGCAAGAACTGAGGAGAACCTGACCCGGAGAAAGGATACATGTGCCACAGGCTACAGATGTGGGGCAGGGCTACCAGAGATAAATGCCAAAGATGCCATCATGAACTTGAGATACTAAACAGAACTGCAGGGTTTAATGTGGTTTCCATGTCCTCATTCCTGTCCTTGCAAATGAGATGTTTACTTTGAGCCATCGGATGTTGGAAGTGTATAATTTATTCATTGATTTGTTCTATAGGAGTTAACGGATAAAGGAATTGCCTTGAGTATCACAAGAGACTTTGGACTTCCAAACAGTTACAAAACTGTTAAGACAATAGAGACTCCTGAAGTTAGATTGAATGAATTTTGCATCACGGCACAAGGTGATGGGGATTGGGGTCGCCAGTTGTTTGCATTGCTTGGGGAGGTTGTAAAACCTTTAGGCAGTAAAGCCTTGTTGGGGGAAGTAGGTTGCTAAGTCTATGGGGCTTGAGACTTTGTAGCTCAGCTCTACTGCTTCTTCATTCTCTGTTTTCTCTTTCACTGATCAATCAGCCCTATGCTCAGCTGCTACAGGCATAAGTGGATGTCACCTCTATGACATAATCACCACGGTGGACTGAATTTCCTCAAATGGTAAGTCTATATTAATATTTTCCTCCTAAGTTTCTTTCTGTTAGAGATTTGGCCCCGGCAGTATGAAAGGAAACCAAGGCGAGAGACAGTTTCTACTTTAAAGAAGAGCAGCCGCTGTGGTCGCAGGGTGATTATATATGCAGAGAATACAATGCACATCTGTATTAACCATTGTAGTCATTATGGTGACGCTAGTCAACAAGATATACAGCTAAAAACATGTAAAAACCTAACTGCACAGCATAGACATGAATCTTAAATGACTTGGACTCTGCCACTTTAGATTCTGATTGATTTTGACTCTTTCCCCCACATTTATTCAGATTTAAATAGGTACAAGGGGGAAGCATATAGAAGACGGCATCACGAGGCTGCCAAACAATCATCCCCTTCCTTTGAACAACTTTAAAGGTCCCCACCTTTAGAAGAGCTCTTACTTTGACAAAGAGATAAAGAAAAGCAATGTATCATTGGATCCTCAACTTCTGCTCTTACTGGCATGCACACAAGTCAGTCTAGAAAAATTTCCAAAGTATTATTATGAGGAAACAGCAGTTCAATTATTTGTCTTTAGTGGAAATCATGTGGTTGAAATTTGAACCGTGACTTGAAGTCACATACACTATTTTGTGACTATTCCATAGAACAACAATAGTAAAGAATACATCATAATTGAGTTTAAGAAGTTAATTTCCATTCCAGGAATTCACTGTCTCCTACACGAAGACCTGTTTTTATTAAGGATAAATATCTTGCTGAATAACAGGATTAAAAAATTTAGTGTATATTAATTGTACAAGGCAATGTGTTTTATTGTGACATTTTTCACACATTCATTTAATGAATTTTGATCATATTCACTCAAATGGCTACTAATATATTGTAGATGATATAAAATAAAACAAAACTCCTATTTCAATATGAGTAAATTAGATGCCAAATTTATTTAAAATGTACCCCATGAAAGTAACATTTTTGTAACTGTTTTTAATATTTACATCAAACAAATAAATTACACAATTGACATTTCAGGCTACGAAAAGAAGATAATCCTACATTCATACAAATTGTATACTTAGATAGAATATTATCATCTTGAAAATTCATGCAAAAACATGAATTAATTTGAATTTTATTTCAAAGACAATATGAAATTTCTTGG
Organism: Cricetomys ansorgei; assembly: GCA_026225945.1. Lineage (NCBI taxonomy): Eukaryota > Metazoa > Chordata > Mammalia > Rodentia > Nesomyidae > Cricetomys > Cricetomys ansorgei. The sequence continues at coordinate 27,340,716 of JAMJFZ010000239.1, forward strand.
GACATTTCTTCATGGAATAGTTATAATCTGATTTCTACTTTGGAAGGGTGTTGGGATTGGTGCTGATGTGCAGAGGATAACTCTGGGGGCAGAAGAGTGTCAGCCAACAGAACACAGGCAAGTGGAACACTTGGAATTGACACTTCATCTAAATAATGAGGACAAGAGAATGAAAGTCTGAGGATGTGGCAAGTTGCTAAGATTATAGACATGGCATTTAATCAGGTCTAGCCAGCTGTCTTCCTGTAATATAAATCCAATCTCCAGTGTTGCCAGAGTTTTGAATTAAGGGGAAACATATAAATCTTTAAATTTTCAAATCTTGACAACTTCAGAAAATCATTTTTAAAATCACTCTGAAAGCCAAAAATAAATCTCATGGCTAGATTTAACCTAAGAGTCACCAGTTTTTACACTCACTCATTGAATTTATATTTTCAGACATCAGTCCCTTTTCTTTACCAGAGGAAGATTAAAAACCAATTTATAGAATTTTCTAAAATTTTCTGTTATGCTACTTGGTGTATTTTGATTAAATTTTGTGCATTCTTTTTCTGTGATCCTTTTTTTTTTTAAATTTTACTTATTGGCATTGTATGCATACGTATGCTCAGGTCAGAAGATAACATTGAGGAATTGGTTCTCCCTGTCACCTTCATGGTAATTCGGGAGATTAGATTTAGACCAGCAGACACACCCAGAAGTACCTTTACTTACTGAATATTTACCATTCCAGCACAGTATTTTATTACTTCAGGTAACAGTTGATTTATATTCCATTCCACCTGCTTATGCAATCAATATTGATTAACATGATCGAGGTTATCCCTTCCCACCTAATGCCGAATCAACAATAAGCCCAAATAGAAAATAAGGACAATATAGATAAGTTTCCCATTCTTTTCTAAGCAGTGGAGGACGAGGCGCTGGAGTATAGAAATCAATGGCAGGCCAACATATGTTCAAGTTCATACATGTGTCTCAGTTGAATTTCTGTATTAACCTCTGCCCTCTTTCTATCAGAAGTTCAGAAAACACTGGTCAAGATATTGTGGTAAAGTTGTGTTAGAGTATTGAGGCTGTATTGATTTTATCCTATCTTTCATGTAAAACCGAGCTAGGGGGTCTCAGTCTTGATAAACACACAACTTTATCTTATTAATTAGTTAGGAATTGAGGCAAGCTAGGCTTTTTAAAATCTCTGTCAAGTGTTTTACGTGGCACTTGTTCTAATATGAGAGGTGTTTACAAAGCATGCTGCATCCACTTGATCAAAGGGCATGACTATGGGCTTAAGTAGACCAGATTTCTTTCAATGGTTCATTTCTACCTCTGAGATAAATAATTCATTTTTGTAAGAGCCCAACCTTCTATTCAGCTGTTCTATCAGGCTAAGCACCCCAAGTTACAATTAATTCTTTTCGCTTTATTTCATACTTCATTTATGTTTAACAAGGTAGTCAGTCTCTCTGGCACTAATCTACAAATTTATCAAGTGCTTTTATTTTGTGTAGGAAAATTCTATATACTCTTTGGGCTTTATCACTCTCTATGATATATATTTTTTAGAGAAGTTAATGATGTATGTAAGACGTAAACTACTTCACACCAGTGCCATTCCAAAAATGCAAACAACAGTGCAGTGGTTTCTATTACAAACTCAACAAAATCCCAAATCCTTTATGTGGTACTCAAGGCTTTATGTGACTAGGTCCTTACCTAATTCTCTGGCCTCATTTTTCTACCATTGTATTTCCTTATTTCTCTTGTTCACAATGCTCTAGTCAATTAACAATGTTCTGTTTCTCAACATGCTCAGCGTATCCCAGCTTTAACTTAACATTTGCCATTTTCTTGCCTTGAACTCATCTCTAACAGGATTTCATGACCCATCTCCCTTCATTTAAGTGAAGGCCCAACTATCACCTCTGTCCACAGGTCTTTCTTGACTTCTGTCTGGTAACACATACTGGTTACTCCTATGACTTTATGAATCTCTTCTCATTGTTTTGCAATCAAAATAAATGCTTCTTGCTTCTATCATTATTATCTTTCTTTAACCAAAGTACAAGGGCCTTAAAAACTTTGTGTACTTCCTAGAGAAGTTCTTGTTCAATACAAGTAGATGTTTAAATACTATTGTCTTGGGTAAGAGCTATCTTCAGTAGAACTCAAATTGTTTTAATCACTTTATCTACTACCTGCTGTAGGTGACACTGATGACTTACGTGATTATAGTGAAATTCAAAGCCCTGTACCAGCCTTCATTCCCTGAGAGTTCTGCAAAGTGATCTTATAATGTGGAGAAAAATACAGTAGACAGGTGCAAAGTGGAATGATAATTCAGAAGACAAAAGAGAAAAAAGTGATTGAGTCTTTTGAGTCTGTTGAGTCTTTATTGGCTGAAGGTGAAGATTTTATTTCGTAAAGCCATGCCATGATGAATTCTCTGACTGCAGAGTTTGCAGTATTTCATAAAATCTAAATTTAGTTAAGTAGCCCATTCCATTCTGCTGACTTAATGATGAGCAATATAAAATTATACATTTTTATTTAATTCTCCTTTCTCCAAAATCAACCCTAATATTTTTACTATAATTAACTGTGATCTAACCTATGAAGTAACTCTGATTTAGAACTCAGAAATGTAATGTAATGAAGACTTTCTGGAGATTCTCTATTCTTCTAGAATATTCTGATCCAAAGTGTTATGTACATACAAGCCTGCTGTTTTCTATCCCAAATCCTAGCATAGTTTTGGTATTAGTCTCAAAAGACTTTTTTTTTTTTGAGACAAGGTATTGCTTATACAGGCCGGGTTAACCTTAAACTGTTGATCTAGCTTCCCAAGTGCTGGGTTCTTCCTCCTTCTCTCCCTCCCTCCCTCCTTCCTTTCCCCTTCTTCTTTCTCTTCCCTCACATCTTCCTCCTCTCCATATTTCAGTATTTTCTAGTATTCTTATTGAGTTTCACAAACATTGACATATAAACTTCAAAGCAGCTCCGTAACTTCAGAAAGAAACCAATAGCCAGCCATTCTTCATTCCTTGTGCGATGTCATTTAGTCTCAACCATTTAGCAAACTGCCATTTTTAGTGTTGCTTGATGTAATTAGCCTATCCTTGATATTTCACAGACTGGAATAACATTACAAGGTCCTTTATGATTATCTTCTTCCATAAATCATAATATTTTAAAACACTGCCCGAGTAATATTTGCCAATACTTTTTGTGTGTAGTTCTAAAGAATAACTCATTGTTTAGAAACACTGTATTTATCAATTCATTCATCATCTAACAGACCTTGACAGTGATCCAGGTTTGGGTTATTATAAACATATACTTATACCTCATTTCAGGGATATAGATTTTTCGTGTCTTGGATATATGTAGGAAGGGAATTGGTGGGTAATTTTATATTTATCTGTGAGATACTGTTTTCAAATCATGGTTGTTTATTTTCCATGGTCATAAAACAAATAATGAGTATTCCAAATTCTCACTTCCTCAATCTTGTGCTACATTCCTTTTTCTGTATTAGCCATCCTGTCAAGTAGCTACTCCTCGTGGCCTTTATAAGCAGATTTTTATGCCTAATCTATTGTTTTGTGAAAGATTTCCTGGAGACAGTCTAAAAGGATGATGTGTGCCATGATAGCAATTCCTTGCAGTTGATAAGCCAACACCTCTGTTGCACTGTTAGTTCACGATTGCATTTAGTGCACACTAGAGTCAGAGCCCAAATTCTCAGCCCCTAAATCAATGAAAAACATGGCAGGACTTTTAGAAATACAGTAAATAAGAACACAGATGGGTTGTTATAATAAAAGAGTAGCTCATACTATCAGTGCTGTGAGATTGCTCCAATACCTTAGTGTTGGATGTGTATCATGTACCTCTGTCCAATCCCACACAACACAGAATACCAAGAATAGAATCTGGTGTAAACGCTGGCTTTGAGTGACAAAGACATGTCAGTAGGGGTTCCTCCATTATAGTAAGTGCGCCTGTCAGTGTGGATATCATGGCAGAGGAGGTCATGCACGTTTGGGTGTGACAATAAATGGAAGGTATATTTTGCATCGACTTTTCTTTAAACCTAAAATACCATTAAAATAAAACCACATAAAATGGTAAAAAAAAAATGTGCCAAAGTTTCTGCTCTTTTGAAAGCCACATGTTGGTGTTCATTTTCCTCCCTCCTTCACCCAAACTTGAAATGTTTTGTCTGTATTCTCTTTAGATGATTTGGTCCTTGTCTTTATATGTTATTATTCTTAGATTTTTATTTCCATCACTGTTATTTATTTATTTTAACCTACTTGAAATTTCAGGAGATTTAAACATTGAATCTATTATTTCCAAATTAAGTTTTTATAGTAGCATCACAAGAATCTTATTACCACCACCACCACTACCACTACCCTTTCCATTTAACTAAACCGTACCATCATCTAGCCATTTAGGATCCAATGCCAGAGGCCATCTGTCTGTATTTTTTTCCTTCCCATCACCACGCCTGACAAGCCAGTCAGCTTCACCTTGAAGATGCCACCTACATAGAAACCTGCTCCTTGTCATCAGCCCACTTGACTTCACAACACACAAAGCAGGGCAGCACTTATTTATACTCCAGCTACACAGAAGACTTCCTATCTTCACAAAGGTACTACAAGGGTTTTTTACTTAAATTAGATTCTACAGTGTTCAAGCCAAAAACTATCCTTTAATTAGTGTTTCTCAAGCTTAGGAACAAAGATATGGAGAATGTTAAATGTGGATAGAATCTGACTTCTTACCTAGGAGCCTAGAGATAAAAAATCTTGAATATATTTTGGAAACAGTAACTTATGATATTGGATAAATAGACAGTTATGGACATACTGTAATCACTAGTTCATGTATGCCATTGTATAAGCCTATTCCTTAGTGTAGTCAAAGTAGAATTACCATATCATGTGTAAACCACTATGCCCTCTTGGGGTATGATGTAGTTCATTAATCTAAGGTAATAGTAGATGAAGTGCTGAAGTAACTAGATACAGATCTGAATAAAGAAAAGGAAGAGCAATGTGACTGCCTTTGCAGATCTGAACATATTGCTAGCTACCTGGGCTGCAGTGAACTTCCTCAGGGATTAAGGTGCATTAACACGAGGTGATACCTTAGCCACATCAGTTCTGAGATCCTGGGAATAAACTCCAGTGATGTGCAATCACTCTAAACACTGACTTTTACAAGATATTTACTGGAAACTTCTGACTGCTGCTGCCAGGAAGCCTTTGGCACTTTAAATATTGTGTCTTGATCCTTAGGAAAGCTGCCAGGTGGCTAATACACAGTAAGTACAGAAACATTCTGTTTATTCCAGAGTGAGTACATTCAAAGGGGAAGTGACTTCTAGCTTTTAGACCAAATAATTAGACAAGTAATTTTTTAAAAACTTGCCTCCTTGAAATTGATGATCTTACAGACAAATGATCCATTTACATTCTGTACGATTGTGATTAGTGGTTCAACATAAATGTCTCTACCGCCCAATCTCTACTAATTAATGGAAATCTCAGGTACAGTGACACTTAACAGTTTGTAACATATCTGACTTGTAACACAGTTTTTCAAGGGTCAGTCTAACCAGCAAAGAGAAGAGAATAGAAACTTTACGTAAATAGTGTCATAGGCACAGAAAACGATAATTCAATAACTATTAACAGGGGCATAAAATTTTTAAATAATTTACCTATTAAGAAAAATGAATTCATATTGATAATTTAAGTCTAGTATGTGAAATAAACTGGAAATGTAAGGTACAGATCAAAATAATTTGCTTATAGTTGTTATTATGTCAATGGCAATATGTTGAATTCATACAGGCACAGTAATTCACATTTATTAGCATCAAGGAAGAGCACAGCAGATTTCTAGGTGTGGACTTCTATGTTGCACTGACAAAGTGAAGGACGGAGCTGCTTAGCCCTTTGAAATCTCCCACTCATCAAAGTAAGGCGTCTCCTGCAGCTTCGGCTGGGGGTTGCCAGTTGTTTTAACACACTCAGAGCTTAGCAGATTTCTGGATGGTGATGGTTTAAATACTGCTTTGGAACATGTTCACCCTGAGACATAATTTTCCTTTTTTTCTTGCTTTGTATTACCTCGTTGAGTTGCAATTAAAACCTGATCTTGAATTCCTAGTTTGGTGCACAGTTTGATCAGTTTGACGTAAGTCAGAGCTTTAAAATTATCCTGATAGTTCAGGTGAACGATATTTCTACAACCACACCACATTATCTGCGTCTTATGTTGTAATTCATCCGTTCTTTGCCCATTCTCTTGAAATGTTCAAACTACTCCCTATCACTATAGATTACTTTTAACTTCAAGAATTTTAAGTGAATGGCATCAAGACCCTACGGATGACCCTTTCAGAGCTTCTTTCACTTAAGCTGTTACTTGGAGAAATCAAGATTACCCAACTTACTCAATAGGTGCAAAATCTGGTCTACATTCAGACCTTGCTCACTAATACTTTTTGTACAATATCCTGCACTATCTTTTACACTAACAAAAGACCACAGAAGCTTCAGATTCTACAGGATTGCCTGAGCTAACAAGTCAGAGATAAGTCACAGCCTCTACTTGTGTGTGATCATACCTCTTGTGATTTTTAACTTTGCAGCTGGGTAAAATTCTCTCCTGAAGTAGGTTCTGTAAGATCTACGCCCATCTCAGTTGCTTCTCTGAAATTAGTAGTATGCAAATGTGCAATAAATGACTGTTGAGTCACGTCAGTCCAGATAACATGATAATGACCAAAAAAATTGTCAGAATCTAATTAAAGGGAACATATTTTAATCATTATTTTTAATGTAAAAAATGCAGGACAATGAGTTGTCACTAGGTTTATGACTAAGATCTTCAAAAATTTATGGCTAAGGCATCTCTATTTTTGTCAGATGATTTATATATTAAGTTTTTTTATATATATCCAAGCATTATGCAAAGGAACAGAGGGAAGATTTATCTCCAAAGTGTCATTTCAGCACCAGGCACATGTGTGAATCAGAGCCTCTGTCATGAATCCCTTTGCCCTATGACATCTTTTCCTCGCTCTGGGTCTTCTTATATATAAACATGACCTTAGTGAAGTTTAAAAGATAAAGCATTTATAAAATATACAGTAGTTTCTATCATGGAGTAAGTGCTATACGCTGGTTGTATGCATATGCTTGAAAAGTCGCCTATTTCAATCCTTAGAACCAAGTGTTTAAAAGTTATCACTTCCATTTTACTAAGTAGAGCTGAAACAGTGTAGACTTTCAAATCAAATGGACAAAATCTATCATTTAGCAACTTTGGACAGCTTTGGACAAGTTATATAATGTATGTGGATCTATTTCATCATGTATAAGCTAGAAACAGAAATAAGAACACAGCACTTGGAGCACTCACAGAGAGTTTACTATGTGCTGATCGTGTGGGTGATGGGCTGTCCCACTGTCTCTTTTAAGCTTGACCTCTACCATCTGACAAAGAGATTTTATATGCAAATTGTTTCTTACCACATCTGCCACACTATTGTACACTACAATATCTTTGAGTTTCAGTCTCTTCTTTCTATCACTCATCACATACTAAGCCAGCTATTATGTGTATTGATTAATTTACGCATTTAATCAATTTATATACAGTGCTAATCATTCTGCACTTATTTACTGCCACTGCATGGATCTCAGGTTCTTGACTTGCAAAGACGGATGGATTGCACATAACCTAGAGGAGCCATAAAAAGTATTTTCCATGAGTCTGGCACTTTTTAAGCTTTCAAACAGTGAATCATTTTCATTTCGGCTTTGAAACATATTCTCAAACTTAATATTAGGCGTGGCCTTATATGCTGATGCTCTAGTCAAATGAGAAACCAGTTTATAAAGACAATGGATAGGGATTGATCACAACAATATATGGAGAGCCTGATGAGCTTTGTAGCTATTATTTTGTAACAGTAAATGTTTTTAAAGGGTAGAGTGTAAATTCTGATTTGATCTAATTTTGTATTTGTATAAGACTCTTAGAAAAATAAATCACAAAACAACTGCTTGCTGGACAGAGTATTTAATTTTAACATTCTAGGATAAGTTGTCTAAAAATGCTTTCCAGTTAGAAAGTGAAAATATTGCCTATTCTATTTCCTTTCCAGTTTATATTCTAATAGCAGCAAAGACAATAAAGGCAAATGTTTTCTATGTGCCAGCCATTTGGAGAAACAGAAAGACGTTGTGCATTTTGTATTTAGCTTTAGGCAAAATACTTTCCTGTGCAGAAAATATAATCGGATGCATGTGAAAGGCTTTTGATGGCATCTATTATTTCTTGACTGTGGACTTGTGTGATCAATAAATGGCTTTCCTTTCTGTGATTCCTAACTTAAATGGGAAATGTTAAGGCAATCAGGATATTGATTATCCTTCCCATGTCCTTGATACAGAATGTAGTACTTACTTCAGAAAGACATATGGAAGACAATTGTGATTGCCTGTAGTAATTAATCAATTTTGGATACTCACGATCTTTCAGTTTCATGATATTATCCAAACTGCGGAGGAAGAAGTATAGATGTGTATATAAACATTGATTTATTTATTATCCTCATGGGTTTATAGCAAAGGACAGTTTATTCTTCACTAATTCAAATCTCTGGTCCTAGAGAGTTTCAGTCTTCATATAATGTACAATCTAATCATAAGCCTAGACCTAGAAGGCTTAAACTCCATAAAATCTAATCTTCAAGATGCAAACCTAGACCTAGAAGCCTTCAACTTCCATACAATCTGATCTGAAAACCTAAATCTAGAATGTTTCAGCCTCCAAGACTTACTGCTAACTGAACTCACTCTTACTAGCTGTCTTACGACCTTTTATCACTCTGAGCTGTACTGTGAACTCCATACTGAAAATTGTGTGCTATTTGTATGCAATTTTATATAGCAAACCACTGCTATTTGTCACTGGTATATGTCTATACCAGGCTAGTATTATTTACAGACAACATAGATAGAAACTTTAAGTTTTTGAACTGGGTTTTTCTGATGCATGTGGTAATATTCATTATAATTCATTACTTAAATCTATTTCAATGGAAAATTCTGTTATTTACCACCTTGGTATTTCAAAAAATGGACATCAAAAAGTTCCATGCCTCCTTTAATTGTTCTGGCTGAAGTGAAATGTTGATTCTGCCATCAACAGAATCAACTTTGTACAGAAAGTTGTACAAGAGTGATGTGCTCATCTGTACAGTCAGTGCAGTTATGTATTAATATAGACAATAGATTTCCTCTCCCTCCCTTCTTCTCTGAGGATCAAATCCAGGTCAGTGTACATGCTGTGCTCCTTCTCTATCACTGAGTTATAAACCCAACCTCAATTTACAAAGACTGATGGAGAGGCTCAGCAGAAACTCTCTCTAGTGGATTTTGGTATTCACATAAAGATAAGGGCTAGACTTGTTGCATTAGCCAAGGTCCTCTAGAGGGAGAGGACTGATAGAACAACTGGATATAATTATTAATTATTAACAAAGAATTTATTAAACAGCTTACTTCAAAATAGTAACAGCTGAGAAGTCGAGAGCCAAGTAGTTGTTGCTCATTCTGTGGGGCTGTGTGACTAGGCAGTTTCTGTCTGCTGCGGAAAACTTAGGGGCTTACTGTTGAGCTGCTGGGTCTCTGGTAATGATGGAAGCTGGAAGACACTAATTCTGATTTCAGAGAAGGAGCCATCACCAGCTGCAACATGGTAAATGAACTTGGTAGCAAAGCAAGGCAGAGAGCATGAGGGGAGAATCAACTTCCTCCCGATGCAACTCTTTTCACAAACTGATGGCCTCATTTAGGGAGGACTGGTTCTGCTCTAATCAATTAAGGCAATCAAGATAAATCTGAATGGAAGCTCCTACTCAGGTGGCACTAAGCAAGATAGCACTGAATCCAATCACCACACTTGTATAATAGTGGAAGAAAAAGTCTTTCTTTTGATGCCTTTTTAAGTCAACTGTAACCTTCTTGCCTGTTTCTTCCCTCCCAAATGTAATTCTTTCTCTTTCCCTCCCTCACCTTCCTTCCTCTCTCTTTTTCTCCATGTTCCATATATACACACCACACACACCACACACACACACACACACACAGACACACGCACACACACAAAACACCCCCCCATGCACACACATTACGAGAGAAGAGAAATAAATATACTCTGACATCGCATAGTTTTTGTTCATATTAATTTTTCCCTAAAATCTTTATTGCGCACAAATTTTCCTTGCTGACATGAAAAGCCTTTGCCTTTAGCAGCAAAAGCAATTTAGTTCCACTTCCCCAACTGTCCTTTCCATGCCCATTATGTACCCATTAATGTATCCCAAAGGACGTATTCAAATCTTCTGCTGAACAGACTTTGAAGAAAAAAAAAAAAAAGAGCTCTACCGTTAAACATGAATGAGGAAACAGTTGCAACTTTAAATCCTTTAACTCTTATTCGGTGACAAAGTCATTCTTGAGAAGATTTTGGCAGAATTTAGTGAAAAGCCTATATGTATTTCCTGGGAACCCAGCCACTTCACTCCAGGATCAACATCTGGAGGGACTCTGGCTTTCAACTCTATGTTATCATATATTCAGATGCTTCTTCATACATTTCCTGGGAACAAAAAGTGAAACAAAATGGAGGAATCCAGCAGTAAGGGGGAGGATGATTAAGATGTGGTACAGCTGGGTATTAAGGAATATCTGCAATTATAGAGTTTGGATATGTCTCAGAAATACTAGAACAAACTCAAAACTTAGCTCCTAGCCTATTATGTCTATAACTTAAAAAAAAACACAATAATACAAAAATGCATCCCATATTTTTAATTGTGTCCTTTAGAAGACACAAATGAAAAATGTGATTCCTGCAAAAGAACTGCCTGTATGATTTCTACTTTTGGTTGAGCAAATCCATGATTGTCTGGTGAATTTTGGAAATAAAAAAGAGAATTTTGAAATGATTCAGGAGTAGTAGAGGGGAGAAATACAAGTTTGCACTGGAGAAAAATGCAAACCAGACATGGCAATCCACCATCAGGGAAGAAGCACAATTAAATCAGCCCTCTGCACAGACATCAGCAGCAACACAACATGGCCACAGGCTCCTGCTAACCTTTTAGACACTGTCAAGTTTAGAGCAAATTTCTGCCCTTGCAGGTAACACATTCATAAATGAGAGAATATGAGCTGCTTCTAGTGGAGAGCTCCCTCAGTTGTGGTTAATGAAGAGACAGGCACAGACAGCAGAGCAGGAAGTGCTAATAGGATTTCTGACATGCATGTTTAGAAGAATTTACTGTAATGAATTACTTTTGAGACTTGAAGACTTGCTTGATCTATTGCAAATGCAAATTTTACCAGGAACTGAAAATATAATTATATGTAGATAGCATAAATTGTTTTTGTTACTTTATTAATTTGTGCTTTTCGAATTTTAAAGATAATGTCTGCGTGATACAATGTAGGAAATCTTGAATGTTTTTAAGAATAATTTTAAAGAACCTATATGCACTCACCAGGGGAAACACGGGCTGAAGCACTTTAGAAGCTAGGTGATTCTGGTTCTCTGTGTGAGTACATATGGGTTTTGTATATAGAAATATCATTTTCCTTACATATAAAAGAGATGGAAATTAATTAATACTACTTTCCTATTCAGTGCAAACAGCTATGACAAGATATCATAGACTGAGTGGCTTATGAGTGTAGGTGATTTAATTACCACTCTTCTGAAAGTAAGAATACTGTGCTTGGGATGTCATGATGATGATAAGGCCCCTCTTTCATATTATAGATGAGTATCTTTACATTTCGGTGTCCTATAAAGGAAACACCAGTAAGTTCTCTTAAGCCCCTATTTTAAGGAAATTGTTGGGAACAGGACAGGGGAACAGCAGCTAGCATTGGAGCTTCAGGGGTTCAGCCTACTGTTTGCAGGGTGACAGTAGGATTTTACCTTGGCCTCCTGGGAGATTGTCTCCTGAATGCCCTTTGCTACTGCTGGGCCTTATTGTGCTTGTCTGCTTGTTGCTACCATGGTCTCCCTGCCTCTCTTGTGATATGAGAGTTCTATGGGTGTCTCCAACCCCTCACTGGACAGTGTTACTGGCACACATACCAATGGTGATGATATTCCCTTGAGCAATGCCACTTGGGCAAGGAAATGCCACTCAGTTAAACTAGTGATTCAAATGAAACTCCCAAAAGAATAACTAAAACACTGGTATCGTTAGAGACAATAGGTGTTTTTCACATCTAGTTACAGGATTAGATTAGGGTGTTTTGCCAGCTGCCTTAGAATCAGTAGCATAAGAAGAAAACATATTTTTGGTAGGGACTTGTTTGGTCAGGGTTAGACCAAACCAAAGGCCAGAACAAAGAAAGCTTCATTGCTAGGCCCATCAGTTTCACCTATGAAAAACAGACCCATGATCAAGAAATAAGAAATGAGTTTAGTGCCCATTGTTAGGCTTGAACTTCCTTAATCACGAATAAAATTGATTCTTTCCTGGTTTCTATAATAAAAAGTTTACTGATGAGTTTTTGTACCTAGAGGATATAAAGCTATGCATCAAATTCTCCTTTTACCTAAGAAAAATAAAAAGACTCCTGACTTAAAGTTTTCTAGTTATAATAAACTTCTTTCACTGTGATAACTAAATAAGAATTGTGTTAGGTTAGGATACTATGACATGTACTCGTTCCCTAGAAATCTGCCAGCTACAATAGAAACTGGCTGTGAAATTACTTGGCTTGTTTAAACTCTCTTAATCTACAATAGAAAAATTATTGCTTCTAGGACATAGATGTATTGTGGGGAGAAAACAATTGGGGAACTAGATGTTCAAACTTGGGTTTTAAGATAACTTTTTTTTTTAAAAATATGGAAATTGTAATCACTGAAATGTAAAACCTGTAATCATTATGTGAACTTTAAGTTTATGATTAAGATGTGATTGTAATGTGATCTTTCCCCATGAGGGGTTTTATCTAAAATATATATAAGATATAGGGAAAAACGGACAGACAACGGTAGAAGAAGTAGGAGAAGAAGAGAGACGACAAGAGACGAGAGAAGGGAAGAAGGAAGCTTGCAAGATGCGTGGGTAAGATCTGTTTTGGAGCTTTCCTTCTTCCATAAGAAAGAAGAAGCTTACAGAAGGAAGCTTATAAGATATATGAATGAAATGTGTGCATGTTGGAGCCTTGCTTCTTCAGCAAGAACAAGAGCAAGCTTAAAAATGGGTAACGTATGTGTGTGTGTGTGTGTGTGTGTGTGTGTGTGTGTTAAAACTTACAGGATATATGTGTGTGTGAGGTGAGTGTGTGTTGAAACTTTGCTTCTTCTACAAAATGTATGCAAATGAGTGTGTGTGTGTATGTGTGTGTGTGTGTGTGTGTGTGTGTGACTTTATGGAAAAATAGAGTAGAGAATAAGTTTAAATAAGAAAAGAAATTGCACAGAGAGGAAAAGCTTGAACTGTATAGAGAGAAAAAAACTTGAGTAAAGAGGAAGAGAAAAAAGCCAAAATAAAGAAAGAGCTTGCTTTGACCATTCAGAAGACTTATTCCTGCTTCCCTTGCGATGAATTCACACCCTGTTTCCTTCCTCTAGCCTCTTTGCCAGAGCGAAACCCTAGAGTTTCACCCTTATTACCTAATCATTTCCTAAGGTAGGCCTTCCCTCCTAATACTGTTTTGTGGTCAGGCTTTCAACGTGTGTGTGTGTGTGTGTGTGTGTATGTGTAAATCTTTTCACTTTGCAAGATATCACTAAACTTCCACACTTAATTAAACCTCCTTTACAAGATACATAAGGGCTTCCTATTATTTTAACTAAATTATTTAGCTAGCTTCATAGTGTTGGATATTAAAATTTCATGATTCATTGTCATAAACACTATTTTGGGCATCATTAAGAAACATTTTGGTTATTTTCTCTTAGGAAGAATTCCAATAAATAGATTTGTTTAGTCAAAGAGTAAATACATGTTGGCCTTGGAGTGCATCAGATTATAAGCTAGAACATGAAACTATATAAGGGCTAACATACTCTTACGTGTCCAGATATTTCAATTATTTTATGCTTCATGGTAAATCCAATGACATTTTACATTGACAATATTTAGATATTTAGAGGCATGCTACTGAGTATTTCTCAAAAATGAACTGAAGGCCAAGTATAGCAGCTAAAACACTGGAGACAGAACACGTGACAGGAGCCCTGGCACTGATAACCGCCAGCTGTATAAACATGGGTGAGAGGATACAACAAGGAAACTCTTCACTAATTTGTGTCTCATGTCTGTCTCCTGTAAGAAAAAGACAACGTTTTTTTAAAGTTTCATGAGCATGTGAGTATGTGCACATACATGTGCATGTTTATGTGTGTACCCATGTGCATGCGTGTGCTTGTGCATTTGTTCATATGCTTATGCTTGTGCTTGGCAAGGATTTATGGTCTGAAAAGCAAGAAAAGGTTGTTAAAATAATTATTTGACTTAATGTTTAGCAAACAAAGATCCCTAGTATTATAATATTTTCGTATTACTTTATTTCTTCGTTGCATTGTCTGCTATCTGCTCAATGATACTGGATGAAAACTAAATAGAAAAAACTCATTTCTTCTCTTAATGCAAAGCAAGAACACATGCACATTGGAAAGTTTGCTTAATTCAAGCCACCTGATTCCTCCATACCAGTAGCACGGACTGTGTTCTGTAAAACTTCCTTTTCTACAACATCTGATGCCAAAATACAAAGAATTACAGGACCATAGTTTTAAGGTCTGTTGCTTTATGTGTCCTTTTCATCTGATCCCTCCTCTGTCATCTAATGACAACTAGCTTTGATTGCCTTAAAAGATAAAACTTAGTGACTGAAACTGTGCTGAACTGTAGTTATTTCAGCAAATCTTGTCTTTTAATTAACTCAATGCCTCAGATGATTCAGTTTCAAATCTATGTATAGTGTTTAAAGATTTCAGTATCAGGGCTATTTCTAAATGAGTTGGAATGATCACCTGTTTTCAGCTTTAACTTTATTCTCTCTCTCTCTCTCTCTCTCTTTCTCGTGTGTGTGTGTGTGTGTGTGTGTGTGTGTGTGTGTGTGTTTATAAATACCTAGATGCAATGCTAATGTTAAAGATTGCTGCATTAAAATAAAGTAATTTGATTTTCTGGAGATGAGAAACAATTTCAGTTAGTTTAGTAGTTACACACCAAAATCAACATATCGTGTGAAACATTATGAGGAACCTGCATAAGTCTGTATTAGGACCACTGACTTTAAAAGGCTTACAGTTAATATGGTAATAAACTATATTTCATATGTACATATAATCTTACATATGTATGCACATATATAAAAAAAGACATCCAGAAGCCTTGGCAGCATATAATGAGCTCTATATAAAGTTGAGAGCGAGGAGAGAAGTGACCTGTGTTGCTGAGGTTTGAATTTATCAACTATTGTATATCCTTTTTCCCCACTGACTTTACAAGAGTTGAGAAGCAAAACACAGTTGAAAAATGGAGACCAAATTGTTGTTTTTTTAAGCTGAGCATGGTGGGGGCATGTGTGTAATCCTAAGACTCAGAGCTGAACTAAAAGGAACTATAATTGGAGGACAGCCTGGACTAAATAGTGACGCCATGACTCTAAAAGCAAAGCAAAGTCAGCTCCGTGACTGGTAAATCAATGTGGAAGGAGTCCCCGTTTGTAGAGTTACAGGCAGCTTCTGAATATTTCATTCCGTTGCCCTGCTAGAACCTGTGTTCAAGGAAAGTCTTTGAAAGTGTTAAAAAGAGGCTGGCATGGCCTCCCTTCCCAGATAAAAGGCTGAGCTGGCAAGCCTTCCTGCTGATGTTTTATCTGGTAGATTCAGTCCCAAGATAGCAATAATGAGGATTACAAGGGAAGTGATTTGGGGAAGGAAGGCAAGCAGGGAAAGCAGAGCTGCTGTCTCTCTTGCTCTCTTGCTCCAAGCTTTGCAGGAAACACAGTGGCTTTTGCGTTTTTGCATCTTCTTGGCAGTAGCCACTGCTCTTCCCAGCAGGGAACAGGAAACAGGATGCAGGAGGAGATTCACAGGAAGATTTCTTCCTTTGCTTCTTTCTTTGCTCTGTGGAAGGGCGTGTGTCTCCTACTCATGGCTTGTATTAGTTGACTTTCTCAGCAGCCTTGGGACATTTCTCAGCAATGTACTTGGATCCACTCCACAACATCTAACTTCTGCTCTCCTCGGCCTCTGCCTGGGAGGGAGGTCTTCTAACAAGTATAATTTCTAAGTCAACTGGAGTCTCATGGTGTTTTTGAGGTTCTTTCTTTACGGCAGCATGAGACTTCTCCCCAGGTAGACCATTCACCTTGTCCTTCAGGTGATTAGGATTTCTCTGTGTGTACCCAGCACTGTGGTGGTCTAGGGAAATAGGAAACACATAGCAACCTTTCAAGTGGTCCTACCAAAGCTCCACTCACGGTTTATGGGTTAAGTGGCAGTTACCACACAACTTTAAGGTTCACTAATAAACATGACTCCCTGTGAAGAAATCTGCCTTAGATTTCTTCGTCAACTCTCTCTTGACTCCTGTTCCCTTTTATACAGCCCTTATGACCTTATTTTAGAAAATAAATACCAGTAAGCTCACACTATGTCTGAGATTTTGCTAGAGGACAGTGTTTACACCATGAACCCTGGAACCAGTTTGTATAGGTCCTTAGGCCCCATCCAATAGTAACATGATACTATAATTTCATATGATACTTATAGTCTATAAAATACTTATAATACTTATATTCTATAAAATACTTATAATACTATATACACTAGAGAAACAGGAATATTAGACTGTCTCTTCAATGAAAAGGATATATACCTGTTTCTGCCCAGGAAGCTGGAGATGATGTAGTTAATAGCATGGAGATCTGTGCTATGTGTGGGGCAAGGCAACCCAAATTTCCCCAGACCATTATGTTTATCCCAGACTCTTCCCCTCTAGACCTTTATCCTGAGCATAATTTTCAGTCAATAGAACACATTCTTATGGAAGAGGTCACAGGTAGTTTGCAAAAGAGTATTGATATAATCATGCCTTAAGCTTCATTGTGGCAATCGTCACCAGGAGACTTGTTGTCATGCCTTAAGTGTTTATTGCGATAGTTGCCACCGGGAAACTTTTTTCCAAAGTTGCACTGTACTTATATATGTCTAAAATAAACTACCCAGGGTCAGATTCTGGATGTTTGAACCAGTACTGGCTACTGAGTCCTGTTGAACAGGATTTTTTTCTTGCCTCATGTGGATCGTTACCCTGCCAACCCTGGTTTGCAAAGACCCTCCCCCACACCAGCTGCCTAATTCTTGAATGTAATTTTCTGGAAATAAATAACCTACCATATTTATGCCTCAATTTCATTATGTTTTTTTGGGGGGGTAAGATATGGTCTTATTATATGTCTCAGGCTTGACTTACACTCATGATCTCCAGCCATAGCTTCTTAAATGCAGGGATAACGTACTTCCAAATGTCACCGGCCCAGCTCAGTGTCACCATTGGTAAATTACAAATTACATTGTAGTACCTGGTAATACTATGTGTGAATTGCCAAACATTTGCTTCAAACATAATCAGATCTGATGGATTTGCCATTAACTCTGATCAGTGTTCAGTCCACTGTCACAGCTTCTCTTTCATAGAAAACTTTCCCGAAACAACCATTCTTCGGAAGGGATAGCATTCTTTCAAGGCCATCAACATAGCTTCAGTATTTACTTTCAATTAATTCAGAACTCTCATTTTCTCACTTTCAATGAATTGCAATTTCATTGTTTCCTATAGTAGCTTTGTGGGAGCACTCAAACCGCCATCCATTTCCCATATATTCTATTTTCAGTCCGAGAAATCCTTCTAACACGTTATATTATGTCAATCATCTGCTCAAATTCCCTAACATATATTATGTATATACTTATGCTCCAGAAATTCCACTGCTGATCATCTCCCCAAGAGATATACTATATCATGTGACAATGACAGGAGTTACTTAAAGATTGAAAGCAATTTGTTTGCAGACACTGTACATGGGAAGCAACTCAAATACCCATGAACTGCAGACATATTTATAAACTGAACCAAAGTCACACAATGCAATAATATGGAATCATACATAGTAACAAGATAGTATTTAGCTAGTAAGATATTTAATAGCAAAAGTCAAAAATATTGTGACGATATCTCTCCAAAGACAGACAAACTACTACATACTGTAAGACCCCATATAAATGAAGAATAAGCACACGAAGCTAATCCAAGCTGAAGAAACTGGGATTTTTAGCTCTCTTTTTGGAGATACCAGTAATTTTTATTTTTCATTTTCATGAAATTAAGGCTTAAGATTACTGAAGTAAAAATAAAAATAATTTTAAAGAAGAAATGTAGATAAATACTCTTGGAGCTTTTACTTGCACGTTTCTTTGTTTGTGATTGCAAAGTATTCTATTACAAATATAAACCGATCTACTCTTAAGTGTATAAAAGCTTTATCTGGAGGGACTTAGTAGAAGGTCTATTATGGTGCAGTCCAGCTCTCAACAGGAATCATCAGATCTTTGTACTAACAAAGGATGCTGAGATGCAAGAAGTAAAAAAAAAAAAAAATATATATATATACACACACATATATGCTAGAAAAGTGGACTTGAATGTAGCTCATCATTATTGAGCTTGCCTGGTGTTAGGAAACGCTAGGGTTTGTTCCTCAACACTGCAAAAATTAATTAAATGATTGACTAATTAATTAATTACCAGGGAATATCTAAGTATTTAAGTGTTACATGTTTTCTAAAGTCTAGTTTGAAAAATGATGATGACCTGAATGATCCAAAAAAACACATTAATAAAGTAAGAAACATACTTCAATATGTCGATAAAAAAAGCAGCAACATACTTGAGAAATTCATCAAGGAAATTAGGTTCTGAAAGAAGTGAGACAGAAATAGGAGAAATGCATGATGCCATAAGTCGCATTCGAAAAGCACAGTGGAAAACATTCCCAATAAATTAGAGCAAACAGAAGACTGAGGAAACATTGCATTCAGATACCCATGAACCAAAAGGAATAAGCATTGGCACAAGAACTCTGAGACGTCATCACGAGACTAAACTCAAGAATTCATGGAGTACCAGAATGATTTGACATATACATTAAACACATACAATACCCATGGCTTTAAAGTAGAAAATTCTCAAACTCTGGAATAAAACGTGGACACTAAAGCTATTGAAAATCAATAAACATGATGAAAAGAGAGCCTCCTGCATCACATTACAGTCAATGCTTGCATTGCAGAACAAAGAAACAGTATTTACAGCTGAAAGAAAAAGATACTGATTTATGTATTAAGACAGACTTCTCAGTATCATGTAACGTTTCCTTGAGATATGAACAAATGTCTATTTACCCCTAGATAGGTCACCAATAACAAAGAAAATACGTTGCTCTACAGAAGTCAGGCTTGGTAAACCAACGAGTTGTTTGGAGTTAGCAGAGTGTGGGTGAGCAGTTACTCAATGATGAGTAAGTCCTCTGAGTTAAAGTTTCATCAAAAAGCTATACCATCATGGATCAAGGACTCAGAAATGCTGTGATCCTGGTGCTCTCTCCCTGACACCCAATCACTTCTGCTGGACAGAGTCTCCTCTCCCAAAAAGTTATTTATTATTATCTTGTGGAGTGGTAGAGCTCATATGAATTATAATGTGCAGTGATGTTTAAGCAGTAATAGAGAGCATAAGACTGGGCGGATTCGCTGCTAAATTCTCCAAGACCTTTAAGGAAAGATTAACACCAATGTTCCTCAAATTATTTCATGAAATGTAAATATCCCACCAGAAATAATTTTAAGCAAAGTGTCAGGATATAAAAACAACACACAAGAAAAAGTATTTTTTTGCATGTATCTCCAAACAGAACCAGAAAAACAAATTTAATAGAAGACTAATAAATAAACCAGCTCAGATAAAGCATCTGATTCTCAACAAAGGAGGCACAAACATATTTTGGGGAAATTACAGCGTCTTCAACAAATGATGCTGAGAAGACTGTATACCCATATGCAGATGGATGGAGTAGATTCTAATTATCAACCTTGCACAAATTTAAATTAAAATTGATCCATGGTATTTGTATATGTCACTGAAACTACTAGAAAACAGAATTTGCAAAATATTTCCAGACATAGGCATAGACAAGACCTTTCTGATTGGAACTTCAATAGCAAACTAAATAAATCAGATTTGACAAATGGTGTGTATGGAATTAAAAAAAATGTTTTATCAATAAGAAAAACAATTATCAGAGTGAAGAGACAACTTACTGAATAAGAGTATTCTTCTTGCCAACTATCCATTATGGAACAGAGTTCTCAAAAGAAAAAGTACAAATTGTGACTGTATGTATAAAAAAGCTTCAGCACCCTTAGTCAGAGAAAGCTAAGTGAAGCTGCCTGACCATGGAGAGAAACGAGCCGGTTTACAGGTTCAGTTCTCTCAGTTCAAACGAGGATAGTCAGCAGGCTAACCGTGAATACAACTCTCATCAAAGAAAACATCCCGGTATGAAAAGTTCTGCAAACACTTGGAACGCTTTAGAGAAACAGAGTGATCGGGCTGCAAGCCATGTACGCTGACAGCACCCCCTCTTCACTGACTATCGAAAGGGCCGCACTCTGACTAATACGGATGTACATTGTCTCATATGGGATCAGCAACCTTCCTGGAATCTTGATTTCTAATTAACAGTCTTTAACAAACTAAGTAAGTCTCAGGGCCACCCACATAAAGTGGGATTCAATCAGATTATTGTTGCTTGCTGCAGAAAATAACTTCCGAGGCCAGCTGACTCAATTGCCTTAATGGGCATCTTTGAATACTGACTTCCCCATCGCCTCTGATTTTTCAGATTTACTCTAGCTGATACTGTTGTTTCCCGAATGAAGACTACACTGTAATTTTACTGTTTCTTAACCACAGCACGAATGGTCCCTTTTAGGGTCAGGTGAAACAAACAATCAAACCAACAGCAGTACAACAGCAACAACAACAAAAACCATAAGAAGAATTTGAGATTGTTTTTTTTCCTGGCCATTTGTCATTCTCTATCGCCACCATGTGCTGTGAGACCTTGTACAGGTGGAAGGAAGCTGGCAGAGATGGCCCCTCCCCTCTTCCTGTTCTCTGCATCCCTACTCTGTCCGATAATTCTCAGCATATCTGATCAGTCAGGATGTGAAATCTTTAGTAAATGGTAGCCTGTCTGAAAGAAGGCCTTTCTCTCCTATCCCGTTACAAATAAGCTTCAAAAGAACACACTTTAATCTGTTTTACTCTACCGAAAAGTTCCTTTAGATGCCATCACAGTCTTCTGTTCCTTTTCGTTACTGCAACACAAGCATTTACATGGTCTCCAGCGGTGAGTGTGTGATGAGGTGGTGACGGTGGCTCTCCAGAGAATAACTCAGTGTATCAGCTTTTTAAAAACAATTAATTTTTTTTTTAACAGCTAAGTACATAATAGGTTTCACACGGTGTTTTTCTCAGATTCAGTTCACTTCCTAATACCGTTTCCTTTTCAATAGCATTCTGGGGATGTGGGTTTGTGGCTTTTATATTCACTCTTCCCAGCGTAAGGAAATTAGTTGTTCTCAGCATCCAACAGGACAAAGTGCAGATGCTGCATTGATATCCAGGTTCAACTGACAGGAAGTGCATAGGGCAGGACTAGGAGCGAGTTGTTTATCTAATATCCCATTATGTCACTTGCTGTCAGATAGATATTTCCATTTACTTTTTTTTTTTTTTTTTGGAGAATTTCTCTCTCACAAATTAAGCTCTACACTTCCACACCTGTGTCTTTGCCCTGGAGCACAAACGATCACAGCAAATGCTCAGTGAAAGAGAAGAGCTATCCATCAATGTGATCATTACCTCGACCAGGTTAAGGAGGCATGGCACTTTCGTGTTCAGTTGCAGATTTTCATTATATGCCTCACAGAAATTGTTTTACTTTCTATTAGCTGTGTCGTGTATTTTGCTCTTTAGAGAGCTTTGGAAATAAATAGTTATTGCCATGTTAGCCTCCAGCATGCGAGAGTATCTTGGCACCAGAACATTGGGGGTTTCTATGGGTCTGCTTACTTCACAAACCCACTTAGAATCATGTGCTTCATGTATTGCTTACTTTCGTATGAATACAGGTTAAAAATTTTGCCTTTTAAATGCATTAAATTTAGCAACTCAAGCATTATTTAGTCTCTGTTGTGTTACATTTCCATTTTTCACAGCTTGCTCATATATTGAATGAAAACTTTCTGTGCTATAAATGATAAGTATATGGGTTATTCATTTTAAAACCTATTATAAAAAAGTTTACAATGAGATAAACAAAAATTATGGCTGTTTAAATCTGTTACTTTTTCTTCTGAGGTAGTATTAGACAAGAGTTTATCTTGACAGATATGTAAGATTAAACGATTGATTATTTAATAAAAAGTAACTGTATTGCTTATATATTTGCCAGATTATAAAAACATCTAAGCTTTTTTATCATAAAAAGCAAATATTACATTTTTACTTTCCATTTTACTGTTTTCATAGCACCTGTCACCTGCATCAAAAGGATTATTGATAAAATTAGAAATGCACTGATGTTATTATCTGCTAGAAATGTAGGAAACAGATTGCTTCAAAAAGATTAAACCTAGCCATACATCTTTTACTCAGTTTTTTTTTTTTTTTTTTTCATAAATGCATCAAGGGAAGACAATACTCAGAGACACCCACAGGGTGCTCACTCACACTAGTTCAGTCTCTATTAATAACCAGTCTTCTAAATATCTTTACATTTGGTTGACAAGTGATGATTGTATTCTTTATTGGATATAAAGTGAATCTGTGATACATATACACAGTGCGGAATGAGGAAATTCAGCTAGATAGCATGCCCATTATCTCACATGTTTGCTATTTCTTTGTGATGAGTACATTTAAAAATCTATCAAGGCTCCCCAAGGAATTTATCAGTATTTTACAAACTATTAATTAAAGCCAACTTGCCATATAATAGAATACCAGAGCCCGGTCCTCTCATCTAACCGAAGTTTTGTGCCCTTTCTCTTATGTTCCTCTCCCTCCAGGCTCTGGTAACCGGCTTTCCCTACATATTTCTGAGTTTGATTTTATAGATTCTATACATACAAAAAAGGGTGTTAGAATTTTTATATGACTACCTCACTTATTAGCAATATGCCTTCTTGTTTCTTTATGTTGTTACAAATGGCAGTTTCCTTTTTAAGGCTGGATAATATTTTGTCTGGGGGGGTGTTTGATTGCTCAGGATCTGAGTTCTGAATTAATCAAAGCACCTGAGCTCAGATGCTCAAGGTTCCACTTTCTAGTATGACTCTTGCCAGGATGATGGTCCCCTCTGCTGAGGTCTGATGTGATTTGCACATATGAAAACGCCTATGTCTTTGTTGGTGAGCCTACACTATAGGCATACAACTATAACTCTTAGTAAAAATTGTTACTGTAATTAACGTTTATCCATAATATGCAAAACCATTATGTATCTTTTTTTCTAGAATCCACTGAGAAATAAAGTTATTATTTAATAAGGATGTTCATAAACTTGACTCCGTAAAATATATGCCAATCACGAAGAAGGTTCCAAGGGTGACATGCAGTTCTGAAGATCCCTTTGAATGCATATTTTTAACCGATATTCTCTCTAAGTCTAGGTATTTCCACAGGCATGGTTTCCACTTAACTGCTCACTATTTATAAAACTGTGAGGAGCGATGTCAGGAAAAGCAAAAGTATGGTTCTGCCTTTAATCTCAGCCAATTAAAGAAATGCATAGAGATGAAGAGAATACAGGAAGGCATTGTTGATGGAACTGGGTAGACCTCACATTCTCACAGGCCTAACACGCTGAGGTTCTGTTATTCTCTGATGCCATCCACAGCCAAAGGAATTAGCCAGAGCTTAGATAGATACCACCACCACACGTGTGTGCGCACGCACGCGCGCGCACACACACACACACACACACACACACACCATAGTCTTTGGAAGGCACTGCAAAGTCTCAGGGTGACTTTACAAAATCATTGATTTTGGAGCCCTAAGCTCCAATTAAGTGTCTAATTCATAGCAGGATGTTAGGAAAAACTGAAGGCAGTACACTATTTTTTTCCTAGCTCAAACACATTTAGTATAGAACAGATACTTAGTGATAAGTGCATAAATGGACATTTCTTCTAACAGAACACACTGCAAAGTCAGTACACTGAAATATTAATTATGCAACAAATGTCTATAGCTTTGCTAATAAAAATATTTGCAAAGGGGAGAAAAAAAAGAGACAAATAAATATCATTCCATCTGTGATCATTTGGCGTATAGCATAAAGTGATATTATTTTATTTTTTGGACCATACATTGCCTGATTTGTGGAATGTAAAGAACAAGGCCAGACAGTTTAAATAATGTTTGTCTTCTGTAGAAAATAATCTCATTGTTTTCAGTGTAATAGGTAGTTCTGAGAGGTAGTTAACAAAGTTTTCTTCTACCTCTTAGAATATTGTCTCCATCTATTCAGCTTGCTCAGGATCACAAAGATGTTGGTGTACTCTTTATGTCCATGTTGATTTTAATGTAATTCTAGAGTCATCTTCAGCTCTTACTTGGATGAATTGGAGTAATGCAGTTCATGGAGCTGCCTCCATTTTCAACTCCTCTAATAAACCCATTCTTCCCAAGCTCTTTAAATATAATGCTAACTCTGGAGAAGAAGTCTAAAAGGAATCTCCAAAGAGAGATCTCATTGATGCACTGGGTGGAGACTCTCAGCAACTTTGCATTTCAGACAGTCACCTTTTGATTATGATTTACAGGCAATATAGACATCCAGAGTCTTAGTGTTGCCAGAAAGCCATCATTATGTATTCTTTCCTATAGTAACATTCATGTGAGCTTCTTGATTATCTTTCCTTGATTCACCACTTGTTTCTTTATATTCCTGGAGGAAAAGTTAGAACCAGTGCTGCCTATTTGCCTTCTCCCAGAGCAGCCCAGACATGTAGAAAACAGACAGATTCTGGGTGGGAGGTTGAGAAATATTTTGTGCAAATGCTAGTAGCAATAGATTCCTGTTTTTGGATACAGCCATACAGGACTGATTGTATACATCTGTGAGCACTAGAAGTCGAAGGAGAAAATAATTACTAAACTCTCTATTATTGTAGGTTTTTATATTTGCTGTTTTGGAAGCATGGGAAAGCCTTTGAAATAGCCCTTCTTTTATTCTTGTTCAGTTGGTGGCTTATTGCTTTCAGAAAAACACTTTCCACCTGTATACATTTTGAATGAAATATACTGAGTCTATTGAAGCATGGCTGAGAGTAGCAGTTATTTGATGGCCAACCGTGAAATGTCCTACCAGAGACAGGGCTAGACAGTTACTATAGTCCAGTTTTCCTAGATGGTTTACTTTGAAGAAAGATCTTCATTATGGCTATGTTTGGTTTCCCCCAACCTCTGTTTTTGGAGCTATGAGAAAGGAGTAACATCTTCAAGTAGACCTGTTTTTATGCTGTTTTTTCCAATATGAGATTATAGTAATAAAAAAAATGTATCAACTAACATTTATGGTCAATTTCCTTTGTTTAAGAACTGTGTTAAGCTTTTCTAAGCATTAGACCTCATACCATCTTAAAGTTCTTTGCTTCTCTGGCAAAGTTATTTGCATGGTCTGATGCCACTAAACTCAGCAGCCAATTTTACCTGATCTTAGCATCAGTGAAACACTCCTTCAGCCTCCAGGAAATGCCTTTTATACAATAAAACACCAAAAGAAAGCAACTTTTGGAAGAAAGCGTAATCTTACAACTCTCAGGTCACAATCCATCACCGGGGAAGTTAGGGCACAAGGTGCCAAGCCTCAGATGCTCTCTGAGACTCTTTCATGCCTTTAAAACCAGTTTTGTGTTGAAGACTCTTAAACATTATTTGCCAATTTATGCTGCCACCTTGATGTGGAGCCTCCGCCCCCTTAGATAATAGCTTTTGTATACTGACTGTGCTTACTGGCTTGCTGCCAGGCTCATGATCAGCCACCTTTCTTTTACAGTCCAGGCCTACCTGCCTAGGAATGGCACTGCCCAGAGTGGGCTGTGCCCTTCTACATCAATTACCAATCAGGAAAATGTCCACAGGCTAATATGCTGGAGTCAACTCATCAACTGAGGCTGCTCCTCCCAGGGGGTGTTAACAACTGAGATAAGGCATCACATAGGGCCTCGTACTTGGAGTTACTTGGAAGTCTGGGTTCAAGTTCCAATTTCAACAGTTCAGTATGAGGCAGGGTCTCTCCTTTGTGCTCCCTCTGCGGCTATGCTACAGACTTACAAAGTTCTTGCAAAATTTCTTGTCCCTGTCCCCTACCTTGCACTGGAGAGTTGGGATTATAGATGAATGATACTGTTGGTAGCTACTGGATCCCCATGGCAGGAGAGAGAGGCAGACTTGAGCACCTGTGCTAGGCCTGTACCTAAGCCCATAGCACATGCGTACATGGCCTTTTAAATGGCAGAGCCTGGCACACCAGTTAAAAAGCCAGTCAAAGCAATGTCCTCTTCCTCTGTCTTTGCGGAAACCTTGTTAATCAACACTGGCATTTGGGCCTTTACAAACCTTTACCCCGCCCTCTCTGATTAACAAGCTTTAGATAGGCTGATTGAAGTGTCTAGTAAGCATAGACCAATGCTATTGGGCCTCCCCTTCTGCACCATCTTGATTCCTCCATAAAAACCCATTTCTCTCCGCAATAAATGACTAGAACATGGATTTGTACTATGGAGGCATTTCCCAGAGTCTGTTTCTTGGGTTAGTGCCTCTGAGCCGTTCACTCCCCCGGGAACTCTGTACCAATGAAAGCCCCACACGCTACACTATCTTGGCTTTTTGTGTCAGTGGTTTCTGAGGATTGGATTTGGGTTGCTTAGCCTGCATGTCAAGTAATTTTTTTCTGTTAAGTCATCTTCTTCCCATGCCTTAGTCTTAGAGACACTGAATATTTTATTGTGAAAAATTACTACTCATGTGATAGACCAAAGTAATTCATAGTTACATTAGTTGTTGTGTTCATGATCACTCAGAAGTCATTAAATCTGCAATTTTGCTGTTGTTTTGTTATTTTTTTTAAAGAAAAACAAAGCATGTGGACTAGGAATGGTTTATATTTTAAGTGGTCAATTTTAAACAGGTTTAAATAGGGTTAGTTTATACTCTTTACATTTCTGGCAATAACACTAATTATGAATATTAAAACAAATAACAAATGTGATATACTTAGCTCAGGGATGTTACATATTTTTTATGCTATATGTTGAATTCAGATACTGACATCTGGCCTGGATTACCTCAAAATATGGCCTTCTATATACATAGACCTATTACATACATGACTAATTAAAAGTAGGTCATACTAGAATAGAATAAGCCCCTGATTAAATATATAACTCCTATACTTATATCCTTAAGAATACATACACCTATACACATAGATCCTTTATATAGCCATGAGAAAAGTCACATTGGGGTGACATGTCTATAAGGCATAGAAGACAACGATGGTCAAGCAAGTGCCAGTAGAAGCTATAAGAGAAACATAGACTGGATTATTTCTTACAACCTTCAGGACATTCCTGTCAATCTCTGGACAGCATAGGCTTTCTGCCTACAGGATGGTCAAGTAATACATTTCTGTTTCTTAAACCACTCAGTGTATAGTACATTGATAAAACAACTCTAACAAACCAACATACTATGTTCAATTATGGTTATATTCCTGGAATTAGAGAATTTCTGAATTCTGAATTCCTGAAAAAGAATTTCTCCTTTAGAGAATAATAATTCATTTTCTTTCCAAGTCAGCCACAGAGGGAAAGTTGACATGAATTCACATATCATTTTTATAACACAGAGCAATGACTATATCATTGCAGAAAGAATCTTGATATCAATTTTAATATTATTTATTCATCTATCCATCTGTCTGTCTATTATCTATCTATCTGTCTATCTATCTATCATCTATCTATCCATCTATCTATTCTTCTCTAGTAAAATACAGCTTGAGCACAGCTTCCCCTCTCTACATCCCTCCCAGACCCTTCCCCACTTCTTCTCTTCCCCAGATCCACTCCCCCACTGCTTCCTTTTAGGAAGGAGCAGGCCTCCTAGGGATACCAGCCAAACACAGCACAATAGGATACAATAAGACTAGCCACAAACTCTGATATCAAGGTTGCATTTGGCAGCCTAGTAGGAAGAACAGTCCTAAGAGCAGGCAAAAGGGTCAGAGTCACAGCACTCCTATAATTAAGAGTCTCATAAAAACACCAAGTTAACAACCATAACATTTATGCAGGGGACCTGGGCAGGCCCATGCAGGATCTGGGTTTGCCACCTTAGTCTCTGTGAGCCTTATGAGCCCTGCCTAGTTGATTCTGTGAGCCATGTTCTCCTGGTGACCTAGACCCTTCTGGTTCCTGTAAATCCTTCCTCTCCTTCTTCCTAGGGGTTCCTGGTGCTCAGAAGTGAGATTTCCAATTTGGACTTCCTCTCCACCTAGTGTTTGGGTGTGGGTCTTTGCATCTCTTCCTATTAGCTGACAGAGGAAGTCTCTCTGGGCTAGGCATCGATCTCTGAGTTTAGCAGAATATCACAAGGAATCATTTCAATGTTTTTGTTGTTATTGCTATTGTTTGTTTTGTTTTGTTTTGTTTTTGCCAGTCCTATTTGGTTCTACCCCTGTTCTTGGGGCTATCCACCTAACCAGACAAGGCTTCCAGTGGTGGGACTGGGTTACCAACCCAGCCACAAAACCTTCAATCTACAATCTGTCCTGCCAGTGTGCTGGGGCAATGGAGGGCCAAACCAGGGAATGTGACCACCCAATGACTGGTCTAACTTGATACTCACGCCATGAGAGAGAGCACGTGAATATTTCTTATAAATCAGCATTAATTGAGAATCTTAGCCTAAATAATTTTAGTGCCAATGTATAGTATTTGCTTATAGAATACTGATTAATATTTCAATAATTTCCTTTACGGCTTTGAAATCCTATTCAAATAAAAAATAAACATTGGGTGGGGCTAACTTGAACCAAGAGCGCTGCATTGATACCTTCTGACATCAGGGTTTTTAGTATCATTGAAACCTGACGTTAATAGAGCCTTTTAGCTTTATCAAACTGGGAACTTCACCTTCTCAAAATGCAGTTGTCGTGGAAACAGCAGTTCCAGGAGTTTTGTTTTCAGAAGGTATCGAAAACCTCCATGCTGAAATAACCACATAGGGAAGTACATTAACATGTGCAGTTCAACTCTATTTTTAAACTGGAGGAGGAGAAGAAAGGGGTGCAGCAATGCTCCATTAAACCCACCAGGGGTCCTACTTAACCTTTGTGCCATACCTAGTTCCTTTCTTTACACCTACTTTTGTTCCAGAAAGCGATTCAGACAGCCTAAGCCCTGGAAGTTGTTACCAGACAATTGGTCAGCTACAACACATATGGAATTTTTAAATCCACACCCTCTGTAAAGGTGTCTTTTTGTTGGGCCCAAGTCTAAGGGGATTTTTCTTTGAAGGCTGTAGCTATATTATTTCTTTATTTTGAGGCTGTGTATGGTGGTAAAGACATATCAATTTTTTTTCTTTGTGATCTTTTAATTAAGCTTTTCATCTGATTACATTGTTTTTCATTATAAAAAATATAAGCTTCCTCACCACATTTCTTAGAATGCATCACTGTGGTCACATCTTTAAATACTCAGATTACAAGGTTCGAATGAACAGTGGTGGACTGTCATGTGTTTGGAAATGTAACCTTAAAGAACTGAATTTTTGTATGATCCTCCAAATGACCTGGAGGGGCTGGTGAAAGAGTTAAGCACAAGGATCTGAGTCTGATCCCTAGAAACCATGTGAAAAAAAGGTCCATGAAGGGTTGCTAACACTTGTCATTCCAAGCACTTGTCATTCTACCACTGGGAAATAGAAACAGGCACATGCCCCAAGCCTGCTGACTAGCCCAGCCTCCCCAGCTTGGTGGCTGCCAGGCAAGTAGGAGACTCTGTCTTCAACAGCATAGATGGAAGGTCTCTAAAGAATAACACTCAGGGTTGCTCTCTGGCTTCTACATGGAAATGCACACATGTGTATAACAGTCCTCCTCCAACACACACAAATGCACCTGCTTATACAAACATATATACTCATGGATACACACACACACACACACACACACACAC
This sequence comes from Cricetomys ansorgei, assembly GCA_026225945.1. NCBI lineage: Eukaryota > Metazoa > Chordata > Mammalia > Rodentia > Nesomyidae > Cricetomys > Cricetomys ansorgei. The sequence continues at coordinate 27,371,181 of JAMJFZ010000239.1, forward strand.
AATGACCTTGGAATAATTAATCTAATAGCCATAGTGTGATGACGGGAATGCTAAAATATAGTGTAATAATGGTTACTACTATGAACTTATATTTATTAAAAAACAAGTCAGTAGTTAAAATAGTTTTCATGGTTCCATTCAATGACTGAAATGTATATTCCAAATAGACGAATTAAGCAGAATGTGATCAGTCATGTACATAGTACAGATGGCTTATGGGGGCTCTTTCAAGGGTCATCTGTGACACAGGGACCCATGGTGTAGTACAAGGGGTAGTGGAACAAAACAAATCAGGACTCAGACCAAGGCTCTGACATTTGCTCTAATACTTCTACATAAGCTGTATTTACTTACTATAGATGAACATTCTTAATCATCCAAATTCAAAAGATGCCAACCCTTGGTATCATAAAGGATCCTGGGAAAGAACTACATACAATAACTAGAGCAAGTTATTTTCTTTCTATTGATCTCTTCTCACTCAAGCTAATGAACCTAGCACACAATAAATGCTCAGTAAGCAGCAGCCAATGAAGGATCACTCAAAATTTCAATTTATTCCTCTCTTGAAAGGTGATAATAAATTTGTCTCATATAATGTTTTGAAAGTTGTGAGAATGCAAAGCACAATGTCAATTTTTAGTAAATAACTTTATTTATTTTTCGATGAGACAGTGGGTTGTAGGAGTAGAAGTAAATGTTGATTTTATATGATTCTCATGGATTCAAGACAAAAGACATTTTATTCGTTGAATAAGTTGAAACTCTGGTCCTAGAAGGTTTCAATCTGTTTCATCTAATCTTAAGCTTAGACCTAGAAAGCTTCAGCCTACATAAAATCTAATCTATAAACCTAAACCTAGAATGTTTGAGCCTCTAAGACTTACTGCCAACTGAACTCACACTGACTAGCTGCCTTCTGAATTCTGAACTGTAAATCGTAAACTTTCTGCTTCTTCAATCTCCTGCTCCAGACTCTCTTGCTTTTCTCTGCTTATTCTGGATTGGCTTTGCTCTTCTCAACTTTTCTTTCTGAACTGTTTGTAGCTGATTACACTCAAACTGCATAACTAAACTAACTCTCCTTCTGAACTGACTTTCTGAACTGAACTGACTATCGATGAACTGAGAGTATCTTTTATATACTGAGAGTTAGGCATGTCCTTACTTTGACTCAGTCTCAGACTTCACTCTGTTTACTCTTCACCAGATTCAGTCTCTGAGTTTGGGATGTCACTATCATTGTCTTCAGAGAATTTCATCTAGATCTCACAGACTCTGAATGTGATTCCTTCATACAGGCCTTTGGATGTGATCCATTCCTAGCTATCACACAGGACTTTCAATGTTATCGTTTGCAAGAGAAGCCATGCTGGTGGATTAAAAGATTAAATGTTCCTCTACGATGAGTTACTTGAGGGCAGCAATCCTGATTTATGCATGCATCTCCAAGTCCAATCATGGATTCTTGCCAATCAGAGGAATCTTAGTATTTGTTAAATACTGATTGCCTAAGGAAATACAGATGATGACACCAAACCCTAGTTTCTGTCCAGCACAGTAATTGATCCAGGTATTTGCACAGAACCCAATTTTGTTCAAAGATTCTGTTCATGATTTTTTTCATTACAGTCAGAAATAATTAGAAAACACTTTCCATTCAATATTTGTTGTAAAGCTTTTAGGCTGAGTGCTACCTGTAGCTATGGTTTCAACCATGGGCCTTAGGAAGTGAAAGTAAGAAAAAGAAGGAATAAGAAGATGTTATAAAACAAGAAAATTTGTTATACCAGTATCCATTCATCCATGAGGCTATTCATTGTCAGCTATGGATTGGTTTAATGAGTGTAATATGCTGAGAAAAGAATAATACAAATCTGTGTGGGACGGTGCATATATTTAACTGGAACTTTTAGCAAGGCTTTGTTTAAAAAAAGGGGGGGGGCACATGGCCTTTTTCCAATAGACCATGGAAATGCAAATAAGCTATTTTGGTGTAGACCACTGAAAATATCCACTCTAAGAAGTCACGAGCATCATAAACATTTGAAACTAGTTCTATGTGGAAAATAAACACTAAATACTTAAACGTTTTGCTTTCAGAGTTTTGGTGCCAAATTTGTAGTGACTGAGAAGACCATCTGGCATCTTGCTAAAAAGTTTGAAATTGGGATGTAGAAAAAGCCACCTACTCATCAGCCATCCATGAAAACGCGGAGTCTGTGCATCTTGCTTATTAAAGGTGAGCTGGGCTACAATGGCCATACACTGCATAATCTTGATTATTTGTTTGTAACTATGAAGTCATTTCCTCAAAGTTTGCATGCTAGGTAACAGTAGAGTTCTTTTACTCTTTACTGAAAGGCACAATTTAAAAAGAAAAAAAAATCTGTTGGATTATGAGCACAATGCGTCTGTAGTTTGAAATTCTGCTATTCTCTGGTATTTCTCAGGCCCTTAGATTCATACCTCAAATTTATTGGAGCTTACTATGCATGAATCACTGAAATTTCTACACAACATCACCTCACTTTTATGTTAAAAGTCATTAGAGAAACAAGGGATATCTGGCAAGTAGTCAGGTCAGAATGAAACCTAGTTCTGATTCCACATTTATCTTTCAATTGCTATTTGTCTTATCTCTCAAGTGAGGAATGTTAGTAATTGCTAGGAGGTATCAGAATCAGGTTCCCAGGAATTTAGAACTGATTTATTGATGCCATTATAACCTCTGGCTCTCTTGGATGCTTGGAGCAAAGAGAGTTGCATCTTATGCCTCTTGGCATTTGTTCTTAGAGAGATAAATATGTAATTTCTGCAAAACTCAAAAACAAAACAAAACATTTTCTCCCCATTGGACAAAAGCTTAAGTTAGAAAGAAAGATTTCAGATTGAGAAATGTTTGTTGTGACTTTTGTTTTTGTAACTATTGTCCACAGAAGTCACCATGAGTAGCATACCCAAAGCATGAGAGTGCAGTTAGCCCTTGAATTCTTTCCTCTAGCCCAGTCTTCCCTGGTGCTCAGCAGAACCTAGAGTATATATGCCTACACTTTCCCTTGAATGAATCAGCACATAAGACATACTGTCCGAACAGAACTTGAGTTCTAGCACTGTGGCCATCTTTCTTTCTTTAAGTAGAAATTTGCTGACCCCTGAAGATGCTCCTCTATCATCATGAAATTCACATTTTAAACTTAATATGGTGAGTATGTCTCAGATCACAAATATCTCTCTGGGGAAGTAGTCAAAGCTTGCAGTGTAGTAGTTTCTAGCCAAGCCAACACAGATGGTTGCTCTCCAGGCCACTCGACAGATGAAATGGAATTGAAATGTTCTGTAACATTTCCAAATGAGAGGGGCCCAAAACACATGGCCCTTTAGAGAAGAGAAAACATTTTCTTCATTAGCAAGTGTACAGATCCAAGGTTTTCTCTTGAGCTATATTTAATTCTCTAAAAAAACAAGAGAAGGTCTATTTTGTACACAAACAACATTTTACAATGTTTTTGTGTTCACTTGTAACTAGAATATTTCTGGGAAACAAAGATATCTTAAAGCTTCTATGGTATGTCAAGGCAAGCGAGGAAAGAGCATGAGTTGAGGAGCTCGAAGCAACCTCTACAGCTAGATCTATCCTTAGTCTCACATATTGCCAGATCCATGCAATGGTGAAGGGAACAGAAGACACCCCCTGATTATTCAACCAGACCTTCCTATAACAGCTAGCTATTGTCACATCTCCTGAGATATAATGACAGGTGAGCAAAGTCTTAGCTTATTTTAGCTTATTAGATCACGGTAACAAGTGTATATTGTATATATATATACATACATATATATGGCCTGACATGGCTCAGTAAAACTCCACATTTGGTTGATGAGGTAGTCCAGAAATAATTGATATAATACTATTGACTAAAATATAAATATAGATTTTCACTTTCAAGTACAACTACCTTATCATAAAAGACAAAAAATATTTACAAACGCAAAAGCTTGGGGCTAAGGATTTATTTCAGTAGTAGAGTATTTGTTTACAATGCATTCAGCCCTGAGTTAGATCCCTAGCAATACAAGAAAAAAAATACTACATAGTTGAATAAATACAAATGTGGAGATTGGTGTAGCTGTAGATCTGTAAATAGACACATCCATAGGTATAGGCACCAGCATGGGCATAGATGTAGCCTTCAAGGATGTGGGAGAAGAATAGTGTGGAAGCATCAATATTCTGCAAGTGGAAAGAGATTGTTTTTAAGTGGGCCAATGGTTGTTGGCATATCTGGGTATTGCTAAAGCTGGTGTTTAGCACAGATAGTGAAGGAAAGGCATGAAAAATTAACAATATGTAGGGCTGGAATGAAAAACTACAGATTAGAGAGCTGTCAGATATGTAGCTAGACTTTTACACAGAGTTTTCTGAGTCCTGGGCCACACAGGAAAAATGTCAGTGCTGGCAACAATTAGTTACAGAGATATTGGGATTAGAAATATAAACAGAAAACATGTAAGTTTCTTACATCAATTCTGAGAAGAATATCTCTGTAATCTTGAAGTAGAAAAAAGGAACACAAAATTCACCCTTGAAGTTAACATGCATGTTCAACAGAAGATATGACCAAAGTCCAAAGGAAGCCCAGGAAACAGGATATGCTGTCCACTGAACAAAGACCCAATTTCCAAGATTTGTTAGGAATGCAAGCATGTAAGGTATATTTATAAAATGTAGAAATAAATAAGAAGAGAAAAGATAGCTCAAGAAGAAAAATATGCAAACAGTCTCGATAATTTCTTCACAAAAGAGAGTATCCAAGTAGCCAACATAAAAAAGAACTAGCTTTACCCTGCTAGTGATCATAAAAGGACAAATTCAAACCACATTGCCACACCAACAACACATGCCCACCAGGCTGGCTAAAAAGAAACAACAGCAAATGAAACAGAATAGAAACTCCAAGTATTGACAGGCTGTAAAACCTTAAGGTCATACCCTACTGGAGGATTCGACAGAGGTATAGCATATCACATCTGCCTTATATACCAATACTAATATGGGCATCATCTTAGACACCTGAGTGTGTCGCTAATTAGAAATGTGTGAATGGATTCAGTAAAAGAAGTATAATTTTTCTAAAACAGCATTTGGAGTAAGCCTACCAATTTTTCAAAAACTCTATCAGTAGTAAAACTGATAAAGAGATAATTATTTTATATTGACTCAATTGAATGTGGAAATGAGAGTAATCTATTGTGGCTTATAATAATATAAACATAAGAAGCCTAATGCTGACTGGAAACAAACACAAAAATCACAGTGTGTGATTTTTCATAACTGTAAATTGTAAAACTCAGCAAAGCCAATCTAGGCCATTAGAAATCACAACATGTTCCCCCCCCGGGGGGGGAAGTAAAGAGGAGTGTGCACAGGAAATGAGGCAGGCTGGGGGGGGGGGAGAATGGGAGGGATTCTATTAATATTCTGTTATAGTTAATGTGTTTGTAGATGATGGCTGTGTTCAATCTGTACAATTTCATGAATCATGGTTGCATTCACTTTTCTTCTATATGTTATACATCTATGGAAAGCTTAAAGAAAGTGGAACTATAATCCCTTGCTATAAATTAAAAGCCAAGGACATTTGGATTGCAGGATTATAAGTTGGAACTGCATTTAGAAAACACTAAATTATTAATAATGGCTGTTTAGGAATCATGGCATTTTAAAATTGCTTTATTTTTTACTTCTCTTTGTGTGTATTAAGCAAAAATAACTTCAAAAAAGGAAGCTATTTTTAGCTGAAACTGCATCTGGTAATGATAAACTACATTTACCTATCTATAATTTTTTTTTGGTCATGGGAATATTATGAAGAGATTCAAAGAGACTAAAATCATTATAATTTAACTATCACTGAGTGACTTTATCATCCAAAGCTATATTTCAGATATTGCTAGCAGAAAGTAAGCCATGAATAAAAAAAGATATAAATGGATGTAATTTAGTTGCTTCCCTGCCCTCTGAAGATGGTACATTTGTACTAGAATTGAGGTGTAGCTTCCTGATGCCACCATTAATAAATTAAAGGTGTTCCTTATATACAACAATAAAACCACACATGTACGTTAGATTTATATAATTTAGTGATTCTGTATGTGTGCAAGTGTATAATGCCATCAACAAGTTCAAGATACATGTGCGCACTTGTTGGTAGTCACAACTCTTACCATGGGACTTACTATCTTTTAAGGTATCTTTAATTACCCTTAAGAATCTCCTCTCCCCAATTCCAGTATGCTAAACCCATTCACATTTTTAAAATCTCTGGCTTTCATAATATATTATAATCTTTCAGAGTAGCTTATCCCCTTCTCCCTTCAATCATTTCCATGAGTCTAGGCCTATCATAAAGGAAAACGAAACCCTCAAGAAGTATTTACTCAGGATTGGTTTAAATATACCTGATGTCAAATCGACTGTCTCAAATTGGAGAAAAATGTTTTCCAAAGAAAAATCAGAATGCTGTACATTATACTATTTCACTCAAACCAGTAATAACAATTTCAGTCATTATTAGTTTGAAAACAGAGAAAGTAAAAATCAGACAGAGTAATGTATCCATGAGAGATCATATAGCTGCATTTAAAGTTTTGGTCCACTATGCAGGACTGCAAGGAGTAGAAAAATGGTTTCAGGAGATAGAAATTACAGTTTAATGTAATCCTGAGTAACATCTGTCCTAAATTTACTTACTAAGATGTATTCCTGATCATTCAAATTCTAAGAGAGAAATGAGAATGTGATGCCAAATATGTGCATTAAATATGGGCAAGGATTCTAGGTAGTGTCTATCAATATAATAGCAAATTTTATTTTTTTCATGTTTTGGGATCATAATTACATAATTTCTCTTGCCTTTCCATCCTTGCTCTTTATAAAATTCTAATTGATTGTTCTTAAATCTGTTAAATCATCAAGATTTATTCATGACATAATTCAGACTCAGTACTAAGAAGCCATAATTTCTAATATTTGTTTCTATTGGGGTAACATTTTTTAGGCCTCTCAGCCAACAGAGCAAATATGTGTGCATGTTTTAACTCCTATGCGTACACACACGAGAGAGAGAGAGAGAGAGAGAGAGAGAGAGAGATTTGCCAGGTTGATCATTCTAAACTTCTGCCTTTGTTTAACCTCCATTCCAACAATCAAAATCAGATCCCTACCAAATGGTATCTGCTTGTTAAATTCCATGAAGAGTGTTTTCAGAACTGGTAACCTGAGAAGGAAATAACTATTATCGTCAAGAATGCTTATGCACAGACTTTAGATTCCATTCATTCCCAAAGCTGCTTTCTTTAATATTTTTCCTCCACCACTTTTTGTGAGATTCTCTGTGTGAAATAATCCACTTATACGGTTTTGCCACATTCTACATCCCATGCTGGCATTCTAATCTCCTAAATGATTATTTTTTAATTTGCATGTATTAAATCTCCTCCTTTCTGCCATAAGCTAATCAGATTTGATAAGAGTTTAGTGCCTGGTATCTACTCTTACAATATTGTACAAGGTCAGTCAGTCCTTCTTCCTTAAAAATTCTTCAGTTTTTATTATTTTCCATCTACAACTGTCTAGCAATGACTTTTTGTGCCATTTGCAGATTATTCATGTAAACAAAATCGTATACTATGAAGTCTTTAGGACACACAGTTTCACTTGGAAACATAGAATTAAGATTCATTCATGTCTGTTTGGCTTAATCATTTAGCCAGTGAGCAATATTCCATTATGTAAATGTACCACAGTTTATTTATTCACTTATTAAAGGATGTTGATTGCTCCTAGTTTGGGGAGATTATGAATAAATTAGGTATACATATTTAAGTCCCTGTTTTCACATGAGCATGTGGTTTCTAATCAGTTGGAAATAGTTCCACAAGCTAAGCCATGGGATTCAACAGTTCAATGATGATGTTTTGTCATATAATAAATTGATAAACTAGACAGGGCATCATTGTTCCACCTTTTACCTGCACATGGATGGTATTTTAAATCTGTAGTCATACCCCATCAAGGTGACATTATCTGCAGGGGCTAAGAAAACATTCTCCAAGAATGGCATTTATGCTTTAAATGAATGGTGCTGATTCTTCCTGAGCTAGAACCCACAAGTCTAGAATCAGAGGGTATCAGTTTGAATGACTGTTCACGATCCCCACAATGATCTACTAGTAAAATGGTTATTTTTTATCCCTACAGCTTTAGTTCCTGCTTGTCTAGAGGTCTTTGTTCACAATGGAGATATGCTTCATCTAGGGGAAGTAATGCATCAATTCACAGAAGTTGAAAATTTCATCTGCCCACTTTGTGTTCCTCATTACTCTACATCAGTAAGCAAATAATAATAACATAAAAATTTACTCAGTTGGCTAGAGTGGTTGATATGAGTGGACAAAGGAAATTCTCTTGCATTAAACAACATCGTTAAGAAAACACGTGCCAATGTTCTTTGAAATGCCACTGTGAATGGGGGAAATCTCACAGGGCTCCAACCCTAGATGAAAAACTACAGACAAATAATACAAATAATGACTGCTGAGAGAGGGAGAATTGGTCTTCTCCATGGATGAGCACTCTAATTGTTTATATCAATAACAAGTGGTCGTTATTCAAAATATACACATATATACAAATATGTGTGTGTGTGTATATATATATATCCAAATGGATTCAGCAGGTTACACACACACACACACACACAGTGTGTGCTAGCCACTGTGTGTGTTCACCAAGAGAGACAAGGAAGCATATTCATAAGTGCAAACTTTGTCAGACCTCAGCAAAAGGAACCATCATGGCAAGTGCCATACTGGAGAGTGAAACCCTGAGTCTCTCATCTTAGGGTTTTTATTGATCCCTAAGTGTGTCAGGTCTTCTACTAGTAGCACACACAGATCATGAGCAATCAAGCATCCCCTATATAAAGCCAATACCTACAGACAATACAAATGCCAGACCCTAACCTAACAATGCACAAAACAACCATTTTAAACAAAACTAAAATTAGACTTCTCCATCATACATATACATCACTTACACATATGAATAATAATAATAATAATAATAAAGGAAGACATGAAATGGAGAGGGACTGGTGGGACAGAGGAGGAGTTGGAGGGAGGAGAGAATGATGTACTGACCATATTGGCAAATGTACCAACCAGCTAATTTTTGCTAATTTTCATCTCTTATCTCCTTATTATTTAACATCATATGTTTTATAACAGCTAATTTTCATCACAGTAAATTATAGGATAAATGGTGAGAGAGAACATTGCCTAATAACTTCTGGAAAGTAGGGCTGGTACATTCTTGCTGTATGTAGAATAGTGTATTATGTAAGTCAGAGGGTTGGAGCCCTTCGAGATGTCTGTCATCCACATTGGCATCTCAAAGAGTGTTGACTCATGGATTCTTAACTATGTTGTTTAAAGCAAATGAATTTTTGTTGTTGTTGTCCTTATTTGAAGATAAATAAATATACATTAAGAAGATGCATTTAAATTGTCCCACATTGGGTATGAATTATAATGATGTTTTTAATACATCAGCTTGGTTAGTTGATATTTCTAGTTTCATATAAAACTAATAAGGGTGGTTTAAAGGTATTTTATACATATACATAGCCATCAACATTTACTGTAAAAGGGATGGTTTTTTACTAAATAACTGGAGTGTGTCTGAATCAATGAGGTCAAAGGCTTAGGAAAGCCTTTCAGGATTCCCTAAGGACTCAGCAATTCTGCCTATGGGCAGAAGCTTCAGGTCTTATCTCAGCTGAGATGGTCAGATCAACGGCTTTTGACTTTTTTCACCAGCTACTGTCAACCGACCCCATGGCCAGCAAAGCGAAATCTCAGAGGATCCAAAGATTCCAAAGATCTGCGTAGAGTATACAAGGGGGTTCTGGGATTTTGAGCTCAATGGTAGTGCCAAATAAAATACTTCTCATTTTTGTTATTAAAGCAAGCAAAATATGAGGTGATGTTTGTAGTTAGGCTAAGCAGATACAAGTACAGGAGGGAATGAATTCACCTGGTGTTGTCTTATCATCTTTGGTCATGTGAAGAGAGGCAAAAGTACCCCTCCCAGGTCTTTTTGCATTTTCCACGGGACAGTGTGGGTATGCCAGGGCATTCCTTTCATATCCTCCCCTTCAAGGCATTCAGTTACCATAGTTTATGCCACCTTGTGGGAAGAACATTCTTCACTCTGCCCCATCCTTAGTTCACGGCAAGTTCACAGCTGTCTTACATAGCCTCCCACAAGCTCCAACAATTGCATGTCAGTCCTTGAAGTATCTTTCTTAAGGTGTATCTACCAATGATGGTTTATCGTGTTTAAATTCTTAACTGAAACACTTAAAACATTGATTTTCGTATTGGTTCATGTGTGATTGCTTAACTTTCAAAAATTTTATGTTGCTCTAAAGGAAAACAGCTAGCTTAAAAATTGACCTTCTACCTCTTGGCTTGATAAATGTATTCACTTACAAGATAGAGGAGGATTTTATTTATTTATTTGGTGCCTTTTGGTAGGTTGTTCTCAAATATTTTTTTAAATGTTTTCATACTTCCTTTCAAATTTCTATTTTTGTCTCATTTTATTAGCTGAACTACCAGTCTGGTATCGATAGAGTAGTTAGAAAGTATAAATTTACCCTGATCCTGACTTCTGTCTATTATTTACTAAGTATTGAGTTAGCCATAACTTTAACACCGATAACTTTTATTAAGTTAAAAATATTATTCCACATTTCTAATTTCCTCAGTTTACTGAAAAATTACATATCTCAAATAAATACTAGTTTAACTGCATTTATTTCTATTTTGTGTATATGTCTATGTGAGTGTATGTTACGTGTATGCAGATGCCTACAGAGGCCAGAGGACATTGGATGGAGCTGGAGTTATGGTGGTTATTAGAGGCCCAGGAATGGGGTTGGGAACCAAACTCTGGTCTTCTGGAAGAGCAGATATCACTCTTAAATGATGAACCATCTCTCTAACTCCTATTGTACAATTTTTTTTAACAGAATAGTCTGCAAAACTTTTGTTCAGAATTCTTGTTTTTATGTCCATGAGAAATGATGATTTAAGTATTTTTGTAATATCTTTTCCTGGATTTGTTGCTGGACTATGCTGGCCTCAAAGAACTGTGAAGTGTTTTCTCTGCTTCACTTTTTGGAAGATAGTGAACATTACTTCATTCTTGACTGTTGTTGAAATATACCAGTGAAAGTCAGAATCTCATGTCTTTTGTAAATACAATGCTAATAAAATGTATTTTCTCCTTTGTGAGAATATGGACTTTATTTCAATAGATTGGCCCATTTTGTCTCAGAAGTCTAATTTTTGAGATTATTCTTTTTATTATGATTTACTTATTTTTTATTTATATGAGTGCTCTATCTGAATGTACATCTGCATGCCGGAAGAGGGCATCTGGTCCCATTACAGATGGTTGTGAGCCACCGTGTGGTACTGGGAATTGAACTCAGGACCTCTAGAAGAGAAGTCACAGAAGTCACTGCTCTTAACCGCTGAGCCATATCTCCAACCTACATTCATTCTTAGCATTCCTTTCTTGTTATTTTAATATTCATAAAACACATAGCAGTAAACCCATCTTTATTCCTAATGTTGGTTAGGGTTTTTTTTCCTCTTCTTCCACAGTCTATGTAGAAGTCTACCAATGTGAGTGGTTTTCTTGAACAATTACATTTTGGTTGCATTGCTACTTTCTATAGCTTTCATGTTTCGATCCAATTGAAACGTATCTTATTTTCATTCTTCATGCTTCAGAGTTGATTTTCTCTCATTTTCTCTAATACTTTTGAGTGCTTAAATTATAATCTTAAGAGTAACGCACCTTTCTAATGTATGCATCTAGTGCTATAAATTCATTTGGGACATTATTTTTGCATATCTTGTTGTTTTTATAAGTCATATTTTTATTAAAATATATTTGTATTTATTTTTAGAACTCTCCTTTACCAAAAGATTACTTAGGAGTCTTTTCTTTAAATATTTGAGACATTTCCAATTGTTTTTATAGTATTGTTTATCATTTATTTTTACATGGCCTTTGTTCTGAACACTTCTAATATATAATTCTTGAAATTTTATCTATAGCTAAATTCAGAGATAATTTAATCCATCCTTATCTACTGACCGCATGCACATAAGAGTCAAATTTCCTGTATTTTGGGGAATAGTTGATGCAATCTTCTAAATATTGTGTCCCATAAAATGCATATGATGAGCCTGTGAATATGATGCAAGGGTTAGAAATGGGATCTTTGGTTGGGTAATCGGATCAAAACGTGGAGCCCTCAGAATGATATTTGTAGTATTGGAAAAATAGAATAGAGAGCTAGCTAGGCTTTGTTTTAGCCCGTGAGGATTTAAGGAGCGTATGCAAACCAGGAAATGGGTCCTTACCAGATACCAGATCAGAAAATGCCATAATTTATTTAACAGACTCCAAAATGGGAAATAACAAGCATTTTTCATTAAACTGCCTAATCTGTGGCAATGTTTATATTAGCCCAAACTGAGTAATCACTCAGAATTTATTCTTGTATTCACTAGCATGATCTAGATTCTCTTGAATTTATAAATTTATAAGTTTATAAGTTACAAATGTATAAAATGTTTGTCTATGAGTGGTATATTCTCTTGTGTGTCATAATCTTGAGCTGAAAGGATCTTCCACTATAGTGTTCTGTGAATGGATTGTATCAGTGGAATTATCTATAAATGCCACCAAGAGAAAAGTGATCAATAACACCACTCAGGTCTTTCTAAGTGTGTATTTGTAGGTATACATGTGCCACATTATTTATTAAGTATCAAGAGAAGGTGCTAAAGCCTCTCACTATGAAAATGAACTTGCATGTCTCTATTTCATTTCTATTAATTTTTATTATAGATTTTGATGCTAGTGTTAGGGACATATTTTGTATTTTAAATCCTGTCATCAGTAATAACTTTCTTATTCTAAAACTGTGCTTTGTGTAGAATTTATATATTAGCTTCAGTTCTCGTTGGAATAAAGGTAACATGATACAGTTTTACCATCCCCCTTCCTTTACCCAAGGCTTTATTATATTAAGCCCAAGTTTCTAAGAGATGTGCATGGCTTGTGTTATTTTAGTTTCCACTTAAGAAAATATACTCAAATTGGTATATTTAAGTCATAGTTGAAATGATTTTGTTGAGGTATTTGACTTATATTTACTGTTAGCAATTATTTCTGTTTATTTGTTCTTCGTTATGTTGACCTGTTTTACTACATGTTCTTAGGTATTAGATATGTTAATTTTCTTTGGAAGTAGATCTCTTGATGCTATATTTAATTTCTGTAAGGGGAGGGGGAATAACATGTAGTATATAAAAGTCTTTTGGTACAAGTAAAACATTATGATAAGTGTTCTTGAATCTGTTTGAACTTAGTATGCAGTTCCAGAAAGTCCCTTTTTGTGGTTAAAGAAATGTAATTATACAGGAAATAAAATTTCTACCCTAGGAATTTTGTCATTGTAGTTAATGCTGAATAGCATATTTTAAATGCATAACTTTTGTTGGTGATTTTTGTTTCTTCTGAAATGAAAGAATAGCACGAATCCCTGGTTATTTTGAATTTTTCTCTGTGGAAGCTTTTCAAAGAACTTTTCCTAGTCTCTGACATAACCAAGAGAGGGTTATGATTTAATTTTCTTTCAGCATGTCTTGCATTTGTCATGCGCCTGTGCATATTTTATATGGAGACAATACTACACTTCCACAGAGAACAAACCATCATGACTATTTCCATTTTATAATTCTCAAGGATTAAATTTATTTCTCAATCCTGAGATAAATTGTACTATCTTTATATACTGTTCACATTCACTCAGCAATCCAGGTGCCTACTTTTCTCAAGCTAATTGAAATTGATGCATCACATTCACTGTCCTTTACTTTTAATTATTTTACTTTGAAATTTTATGAAGGGGCTTATGGTTTAAATTTGCTCAACAAACACAATTTGTATCTTATCTTCCTTCCAATCAACCATTAAAATTATATCATAAAATTTTCATAAAGGCATATATTTACATTTTTTGAAAAGCACATGAAGCTAGCCTTTTTAGAAGTTTTGGGTTTTTTTTTTTTTCATATTTCTAGAAGAGTTACAACCGATGAGCCCATGACACAGAAACTCTGCTATTGGTAGAAAGTGGGAATAATATGTAGCATAGAAAAGTAAGATAACTGAGCATGTGAACATGTAGTGATTAACGGCTCTCGTGTCTGTTCTACCTAGAGAAGATTGCCCTCAATGAAGATCCCAATTGTACAACTTATGGGGGAAAAATTCAGAGCACATTATTGTTTGCCCGCACCTGATCTTCATGGAATGGGGTGAGATGGGGCAAAAGCATTCATCTCCACTCTCCATGTCTATAATCAAAGCATATGTACAAAATAAGTGCCCAGAGCAAAAGAGTTGGTGGCAACAGTTGACACAATTTAACAAACACTAGGTATATGAAGGGTGACGGAAAGAGCTAAAGATTTACAAGAGCTGAAAATTAAGAATGCTCAGTCTTATGGGGAAGTCAAGTGCATTCCTGGAGCTTTGGAATGATATGGCGGCACTCGAGTACTGGTAGGGCAGGGGTAAGGGAGGCAGAACCAGAAATAAAAAGATTTGTTGGAGACTTTGACAAAAACAAAACAACTAGATGCCCAGCTTGTCTTCCTCATCTCCAGAAGGTGGGTGGCTTGCGGCAACAATGCACTAGGCACGCTGATTTAGGGCTGCTCAAAGTGTTTTAGGTTATTTCACAGTCAGATCTGGAAAAAAATAAGCTTAAGTTGGATTGACTTTTATAATTATACACAATTATAAAATAACGGATGACAGGGAAGCATTTCATACACGCAAGCTCTGCTGGATCTCAGCAGAGGGAACCACCATCATAGCAAGTGCCATACTCGATTGACAGTGGAACCCCAAGCATTTCAGCTTAGGTGTTTTTATTCTTTCAGAACACCTCATGTATTCTACTGATAGCAATGTAGATCCTTAGCAATTAAACAACTCCCGCAGAAATCCAACAACTGCAAACAATACAGAACACCCTAGACTTAGGATAGCCCCTCACCCCTCAGTACATAAAAAATTTTCAGACATAACTAAAACAGTTCCCCAACACACACCTATTCTAACAAGGCCACAGCTCTTAATAATGGCACTTCCTGGTGACCATTATTCAAATCTATGAGTCAATGGGTACCATTCCTATTCAAACCACCACAAATGTTAAAAGCTACAAGGGAAAAGACAAAGAAACATATAAAGGAAGATCTATTAGAATCACACCTTACTTCTCAATGAAAACTCTGAAAGCCGGAAGGGCCTGGAAAGATGTTCTGCAGACTCAAAGACACCAGAGACAAGAGACACCAGCCCAGACTATCCAGACTACTATACTGAACAAAACTTTCGATCACAATAGAAAATAAGATATTCTGTGATAAAGCCAAATTTAACAATATCTATCTACAAATCTAGCCCTCCAGAAGGTGCTAGAAGGAAAATGTCAACCTAATGAAGATAAGTCACTCATGAAGACAGACCACAAAGAAAAGACTTGTATTCACTCAATGGAGAAGTTTGGGCCTGTAGTACAGAGCACCAGCCCACAGGGCTAGCCCTCACCACAGAGAGGACATCTAACACATAAATGCCATAGTAATCATAAATGACACCACTAACAGGTGTCACCATACAGTTATAAATCACTTAATTAAAAAATAAAGTACAGGGACAATGCACAAGCCTAAATTATGTGAGAACACAGAGCAGAAGATGACATCAGAAAAGATATAAGAAAGAAAAGACAGAGACAAGGAAGGAATTGGGATTCAGCTAACCTTCCTACAGACAAAATAGTAATATGAGACTTCTTAGAACACAAAGAACACTGTTCTCCGTATTTAAAACATAAGTAACATGACAGTGTTTCTGGAATTTAAAAATAAATAGGAATGTCTTAAATGTAATAACATACACAAATGAAAATTTGATAATGGAAAATAATTATCCATAGAAACCCACACATGCACAAGCACACACACAAATACAGAGAGAGAGAGAGAGAGAGAGAGAGAGAGAGAGAGAGAGAGAGAGAGAGAGAGAGAGAAATAGGAATATCTTAAATGTAATAACATACACAAATGATAATTTGATATTGGAAAATAACTATCCATAGAAACACACACATACACAAAGAGAATCGGGGGGGGGGGATTGGATCAAAGAGAAGACTCAACATTTTGATAAATACTAATCCAAAAAGATGAGGTAAAGAAATGTATAAAGGGCATAAACTTTTTAGAATGCAAGGCAAAGATTTCAGGAATGTGGATCGTGACATATTTAGAATAAGAAACGATAATATCTTCACCAAGGCATATTTGCCAAAGGAATACAAATAGATTAGTTATGATTTTCAGACAACACAAGCAATAGTATAGAAGGCACAACTCAGAAGGAATTAGCTCACTGATGTATGAAGGCTGAGAAGTTTTACAATCTACAAACTGGAAAGCCAGGAAGACCAGTGCTACATACAACCCATTCAATATCTGAGACCCTGGTATTAGGTTGAAGATCTGAAACCCCAAGGACAAAGAGCTCTGGTGATGAAGTGTAAGAAAAGATGAGCAACCAAGTGAATGCCCTTGTCCTGCATTCTGTGCAGACTGGTGCCTGAGCCAGCAGTTTTTACAGATTAATAGCATCAGGGAATTAGTAATTATCAATTACACAGTGGTCAGTTGAAAAAAAGTTTTCACATTTACTTTGTCCTTAAGATTGCCATGAGCCAGTAATAGGTCTGCATTGGTTCATAAGTAGGAGACAAAGGTTTAGAACAGCCGTCATATAGAAGAAGACAGTGGGCTTGAAAAAATTTTTTTAAAATTATTTATACAGAAATTATGAACAACTGCAAACTGTCTCAAATAGAAAATATCTATTCTCCACACCTTCTTTGATGCTGTCTAGATCATTTGTGCTGACCTCGTTCTCTGCCTTGCACATAATTCCCATAGTAATTTATAATTGTGCTGGCAATTGTGTTATCCAAAGTTCTAATCCACAAATTAAGCATGCCCCCAGGCTTAAAGAAAGCAACATTGCTGAAGAGAATCCATTATGTCTTTTTAAATAGCCGAATCATTTTGTAAAAATTCATAACACAAACTGTTCTTCTAAAGGGCAAAAATGAAGATCATTCATGGTTTAGAGAGGCTAAGCTGAATAAAAATTTTAGCAAAGGTTAAGTGATCAAAGGAAATACATTCTCTGTATAATTAAACAATGGTAAACTTTAAGTGAAATATTCATTTTGAATAGCAAAAGTGAATTTTAAGACAATCTCACATGTAATTACATTTAGGGTGATAATATTGGTAATGGCTTTAATTGCGCATGTTAAGATAAAAGTGAAAAGAAAAAATAGGCATTCTTTATAAAACACAAACACAGTAAGACATATTTGGTCTTTATAGGTACTTTATACTGGTGATCTCTTTTGAAGTTGTTTATAGTTATTACTTTTTTAAATTACGAAGCTATGAAATGCTGTGGTAATATGTAAAATTCAAAAATTCTAAGAGGCATTTTAAAAGTCAATCTTGAGGCTGGCATAATAAATCAGTGATTCAGAGCACCAGGTGCTCTTCAAAAGGACCTGGGTTCGATTCCCAGCACCACTGGGACAGCTCACAACCATCTGTAACATCAGTTTCAAGGAATCTGATAGTCTTCTGAGTTCTGCTAATACTGTATGTGTGTGTGTTACACAGACATACATACAGACAAAACACACATACAAATATTAATAAAATGTTTTTAAAGAGGCAGTCTCTACACATATACCTGAAAGATACTGCCATGATACCATCTCCTGTCCCTGAAGATGAAAACATACTATGCACCATATACACTTCTACATAATTCCATATGCCTATATGGAGAATTATTATGAAAATTTCATTATACTACATTTAATATCCTTATATTTGCACTTTCATTTAAGAACATATGCTAGATCTTTTCCACTTTAGTAAATTTAAATGTCTTTCATTATTTTAGATATGTTTTAATTTGGTATAATTTTATGTGCTAAAACTATAAAATTATAGGCACCTAATATAGAAAGATATAATTATTAATTAATACCTTGTGTGTTTTCAAGTAGAAATCAGGTATAACAATTTTTCCTGAGCAAGTAATGCCTTTCAGTCATTACTTGCAACATTTAACATCCTAGTATGTCAACTTTAGTCAAATATAGTAATGTTAAAAATTGTGTTGCCTTTTCTTGACCCCCCCCCCTCAGAAAAAACAACAGGAGAATAATTACTTGAATTAATCAATATCTGCTTCTTTCCAATTTTCATTTCTAAACTCTCAGTCACATAATATTAACTCCTTCTGATTTTACAGAGCTTAAAATTTTTCATGATCTGAGATACACTGAAAAAAAGAAAATAAAGGAGAGATAACAACTAATTATTTCACAGTGCTACCCATAATAATCTCTACAAAATTATTCCACCCACTCTTCAACTATACAAGCCAATTATGCCATTTCTATGGGGATCTTGGTAATAGCATTTGTTGAAAAATTACAATGATAAAGCCTGGAAAAATAGTTTCTTATTTTGCCTTTGTCATAGTTTTGCAGCAGATATGTTTCCAGCAAGCTTCATTTCCTCCTTTGACAATTCAGGCTGACATAAAGTCTTTTTTCTTACCCCTCTCTCAGATGCAGTATTTGAAATGCTATTTATTGTGCCCTGCATTCCGATGAGTCTTTGGAGCTTAAAGAAGACAGCATTAGGAAAACCATATCTTTTCCAGAATTTGGTTCTTAAAAGTTCTCATGAATACAGATGAAGCAATGGCACAGCTTTCAGAGAGCACTGGTGTAGGACAGAAATCCACTCCATCTGTACTCTAGCTGTGGAGGATGAATACTTTAACTGTGAGAAATGCTTTCACTGTGACTCTGTAGGAAAACATCTCTTGGAGAGAACCACTGTGAAATAAACATAAAGAGCTCAAGTCATACCCTTTCAGTGTGGATACCCAGAAAAAAAAAAGAAAGAAAAATGGTGCCACATTGCTTTATTCCTTTAAATGACAAACATCTCTAACTGAAGAGTTCTAGAGCATAATCAACTGTTTCACCAAATGACACATTCATTCAAACTATCTACCTGAAAGGTAAGAGACGCTAATAGCTTTGGGATCCATTGCATATTGTTTACAAACTCACATGCACCCCTCAACTCTATATTCATTTAATGAGCAGGAACAACAGCTTTGATTTAAAACATGATTGAGTCTTAAAAGAGATTTTAACAGTTCTGGGCATGGTGGCATGTAGAGGAATATTTAATCTTTTAGTCAGTCAACATGGCTGCTCTAGGGTAAAAAAAATGTTAGTACATAACTTTAATCCAAGTATTCAGAAGGCAATGGTAGCACGTGCCTTTAATACCTGAGAATGGATACTACTACTCAAGTGGTAGCAGAAGCAGGAAGCAGAGCTCAAGAGTCAGTGTCAGACTGGAAGTGGCGGCAGAGATGGATCAACTTATGGTTGATTTGGTAGTGAAACACCAAAACTTTGTTCTATTCTTCCCTACTTATCTTGGCTATCCATTTGCAAATAAATATTCCCATAGCTATTTTCTAGATATACTGGTTTAAATTTATTACTTTTCTCTTTTTGTCTCATAGTTCATTGATACTTTTTTCCCTTGCTTTAATTGCACATGATTGACCTTTTAGATGTAAATGATGACTGGGGGAATCTTTGGTTTAGTTTCCTTTTCTTCAGTCATTCTGCTTAGAAGGAAGTTTCCTTGATACCACAGCCCTGTTTATGCTTGTCTTGGAGATGCTTCATCTTACTATGAGATTTTAAAATGGCTGTGGCAGTAATACCCACATTTGAACCTTGTCATAGGACTGTATTCTAAATGACTTTTATCAAAACATACCACAGTATTACTCATCAATGTTATATAAGAGAAACATCTGCCTCTTACAGGACACTACGACTAAAATTCCAAAGTATTAATCCTTACTTGCAATTTAGTTGTTTATTTTCTAAGGCTCAATCATTCTCTTCTTGTCAAACACCAGTAATATCCCACATGTGTTTCTAGTGTGTTTCTATTTAGCTATAATCCCGAGTTTCTATAACTCATATAACCACTCCCTCCCCAGTCCCTTCATGCCTAGGGAGCTGTTTGCCACTGGCATTGGCATTATTGGTTTCTATAAGTATTTTCACAACTCAGGGATCATTTTTATTAAATAGTCATCAACTGAATGCATATGCCTTTCTCCCAAGAATTCAAGAAATATCATCCAATCAAGAGACTGCCAGGAAGTGCAAGCCCAGTACTGCAAGACATTGAAAGTCATAGATATGTGACTAACTGTGCTAGTGACTAGTGTATATTAGAGTCATCAAAAATCCAGTTGCATTCAGGAGATGCAAGCATTGGTTCTTCACAGTAGTGAGACATGTCAGTTCACGCATGTGAAAAAGGTCATTCTGGGTGGGATAATTCTCAATGTAGTTTCAGACTTACATAGATGTTTCAGGAAAATATCATTGGTAAGCGTCTGGAGACTTTGTATGGGTTAATTATTTAAAGTTATATCTTCTGTCTTTTGTCCTAGATTCATTTCCATTTAGGTGCTTGAACCTGTTTTGCTATCTCAGAAAAGAAAAGTGTCTCTCCTTATTTAGCCAGTTTAATTTTTTAAAATAATTTCTAGGATAAAACATTTAATGTACCCATTTAGTCATGCTATTCTCATTATTTAGAGAGTATTGCTTCACTGTGTTTCCATTAGCAGCTAGGCCCATAAATAAAATGATAGCTTATTGTCTTTGAACACAGTAGCCTGCGCTGATCTAGTCAACTATACCTTAGAGGGTGATATGAAACAGCATAGATCTCTGTGCTCAAAGATCACCAGGACAGGGAGGATGAAAATCTGCTAATAAAGAGTTTTCAGGTGGAAATTCCATCACAGAAATTAGCTTTATGTGATAATGTGATCTCAATTATAGGCCGACAGAGAGAAACACTGCTGAGAGTCTATTATAGCATTAGAACTAGATGACTGAACTACAGATTCCTATCATTTTTTTTTTAAAGAAGGACTGTGGAAAGTAAAGGGATATAAAACCATTTGCATTGCTGAGACTAATGCTTCCTAAAATCCAGCCTCTGGACCAGCAACATTAATACCATTTCTGGAGCTGGTTAGAAAGTTAACTCATGGATCCCACCCAGGAATTGTTGAGTCAGAAAATCTGGGAGTCTAAGCAGTCTGGGCTTTAACTTACCTAGCTGATTTCCATACATACTACCAGTTGAATACACAAAGTCTAGTCCACTGCTTCTCAGCCTACTGAGTGCCATGGCCACCTGGGAAGTCTGGCAGGAGCCTAGACTCTGCCATATAATAGGCTCTCAGGAAAAGCTGTTGCTGCTGCTCTCTGACCATCCTTTCAATATCATGGATAGAAGTCTAGCACATTCGGACTAGTGATTTAATTATCATTTTAGTTTGCTTAGAGTATTTTTTTGATATTGCTAGAAAAGCTTATTTCTGAATACATTTCTCTCCAGTATTTCCCCAACTCTAGATCCTATGATCTAGACTGATGACCTCATAGGGTGGCCTAGCCCACAAGCAGACACCTGACTCCTTCACACCTAGTGCTTTGTCCCCATGAACATTCCCTGTTCTCAGACCCTCACCATGTCCTCTCACGGCTTCTCCCTCCCTGTCTGCTTTTAGTAAACGCCTAAGCAAAATGGTGATGCCATATAAATTGAGCATCTAATGACTTCTTCTTTCTTATTAGCCTAAGTTTTCTTTCTTCTCTTTTCTCTTATTGATGATGGTTTACCCACAGCATTGATGCCCAGGGTGTTTACCTACAGCTCATATCACAACACTTTCTTCTTAAGCTCTATCATCAGCATTCAGGACCAAACTAAGGCTATTGTACAATGTAGTCTCAATAAGGTGGAAGTGATTAATAATAGCTTACTGTTATTATTAATGATTAATTGGTTAATTACTGTTATTAGTGATGATCATTTACACCTAGATGTATTTATACTTTCATCTAAAGCACACATAAAGGGGAATCTAGCAATTCTTCAGGGAACATCCAGGGCACTTGATAGACATCAACACTCAGGTGCTGGAGAACGGCTTGGCCAGTAAAGTGCTTGCTGTATAAGTTTAAGGACATTAGTTCCAATCCTCAGCACCATTTAAAGTTTGACATGGGTATGAATGCCTCTAATCCCAGTGTTAGGGATTGCAGAGGTGGGTTCCTGGAGCTTATGGGCCATTAAGTTTAGCTGAATCGATAGGTTCCAGGTAGTGAGAGACCCTGTCTTAAAAAAAAATGATAGGAAGACATACAGTGTTGCCAGCTGGCCTTCAGGAACAAATATTCAATTGTTTGCTTTTTCCCATCTCTTCCCCCTGCTCTGTCCTCTCTGTCTCTTCTCTCTCTTTCACACACACACACACACACACACACACACACACACACACACACACTTTTTTTAAAAAAATTATATTAACTGGAGTACTACCTCAAACCTGGTCTACCAGGTTTGAGCTCTGATGATACAATATAAAGCAAACAAGAATTCATTCATTCATGTCAGTCCATAGAATTCCTTCTTGACATTTCTCAGAATGTATGTATGTTTTTTCAATATCAAATATACTGAAAACAAAAACAAGAATATGGGGAAAAACTACTCTATTTCTTCTTCAAGAAGAAAATCCTAATGGTGGAAGTTACACTACCTTGGCTTTACAAAACAAAATGAAACCTCATTGACTCAAATTTAAAAAGAGTAGGAAATAATTCATGTACAAAGCTGAAGCTTAAGGTGAACAGTTCTGGGACCTGAGTAGCCAGAGGTAGGGGAGTTCAATCAGCTCCTCAGTAAAGCCCTCCTCAGGCAGGTCCTGTTTTCTGCTGCTGTCATATTTTGACTATGGCATTATAGACACACTGCTGTTGAAAGTGAGTGATTCTTGAAATTAAAATAAATATCACCATGTGTTTATGCATAATCTATTATATGTAAATTCTTGGTGTTTCAGAAAGTTAACAAGTATTGAAAACAAAATTTACACATCCCAGTACAAGTTGTGCTGTTCAGATATTAATCTATGAAACCAAGACTTTGTGTTAGTCTATACTATTCAATAATTCTCCATATTATTCATATGTATTTGAATATTTGCTATATGTGAATATGAACTAATGCAAGTAATAAGGGTTTTGACTAAAACTTAAGAATATGGCAAATAGAGGGTAAAAAATAAAGTATTATTTGCCTTGATAAAAGGAAAATAGCTTATATGAAGCAAGATGTGTCCTAATGCCCCATTGGAAGATGTTTCTAGATGCTGTATGGACAATTCAATCTAAATATATAAAACTTTTCTTTGTGTTTTGTTTCTGTATTTCAAGATAGGGTTTCTCTGCTGTAATGCTGGCTGTCCTGGAACTCACTCTTTAGACCAAGCTAACTTCGAACTCACAGAGATCCGCCTGCCTCTGCCTTCTGTGTGCTAGGATTAAAGGCATGTGCCACCACCACCTGGCTGATAAAAAAATTCTATGTCCAGATTAATTTTTAAGGAATGAGAATCAGAACTACCAGTTCACTGAATATTTTGTATGTTTAAAAACATAATTTTAAGAACGGTAATCTTTGAACACATAATATGTATGGTAGTACCTTAATTTTTAATTTTTTATATTTATTTTTGCTTAGATATTAAATTTGAAGTCCATTATCAAAAGGCTATCTCACTCATAGGACAATTTTTCATGCTATTGAAGTACACAATCTTGCAACAAGAACTTTTAATATAACCACATCACAGAACTTACTTATTTCTTACTACTTTGGTTATGTTTAAAACACACTAGTAAAATGACATAAAAAAGAATAATTAGTTCTTATGAAAACTTAGCTTCTGATTCAAAAACCCTAGCAATACAGAAACACAAATGGTGTAGAATCTGCATGTTTTGCAAACACTTCAGGCCATGTTAATTCTTGTGTCCTGAGCGATTAACATTCAACAACAATCTTTGAAACCAATGAAGTCAGTCTGTCTATAGTAAGGCATTTTAGGCAAACAGCTAACAAGATAGAAATTAGACAGAATTTGCCAAATAAGCTTTCCTGATTCTTTCAGACATCCTTCAAATACCTCTGTAGATTCTGAGATGCATCAGAAGACTCATATGCAACATCACAGGTCTCTCCTATGGAGCATTGTGATAATTAACGTGCATGATACACGGCTCAGTACTTCCTCAAAACATGCTTGGATTGTGACAGGTTTCATTTCTCATTCTTCCCTCTCATCTAAAGCATCCTTATGTGAAAGTGGGTCTCTGGTAACCACATATCCAGGACATTAACACCTTTCAATGTATCTGTTACACTATGCCTCAAGGCATCAGCAGAAACTGCCAATCTTCAGGAGGGATGTGAGATAAGGTTGACAATAATAGTGTCCATACTGGCTGTCAGGAGGTGCATGCTGAGGGAGACTACACTCCCTGCGTGTCTGTTAGAATGCAGCTCACACACTGCTGTCTAACAGAGTTAGTGCATTCTTTACAGCAACTGATAGAACACTTCCAGACTCTTGAGGTTATGGCTCTACGAGCTTGTGCTTTGAGAATCAGTCATAAACACAGGAAAGTGCGCCTAGTCTAAGACTCTTGTTTGCTTTATAGTCTCCATTAATTGACTTAAGCAATGTTTATGTAAAGTTTAAGTTCCAAAGGACATTAAGAAGCATCCAAGAGAGTGTATTAAATAAGTTTCATGAAGCATCACACATCACAGAACATCTTAATTTTGTAGTATTGTTTTTTTTAATAATGAATTTTTCGATACATATTTATAGAAGGTCGGGGATTGTAATGTTGTCAGCTAAGTGGTATTGATATCTATTTATTTCCTCCTTAAAGAGGCAGCTAAACCAGTGGTCTTCGAAATGGGCAAAATGTGTCTTTTTGAGTCTCAGTCCTGTACTGCAGGTGCTTCAGGTCAGGCTGCAGTTTTAATTGCTGCTTGAGAATTTACTTGAGAGCACTTCCAACATTTTCTCCTTTGGGGAAGAATGGATCCCTGCTAATGGTGATTGTGTCCTCCTGCAGCTTCCAAAGTAATGATTTGAGCTATCCATATGTATATTTATTTTCACAATGAAATACTTTAGTTTTTCTCATTTTAGAGAGGACAAAAATTTAGTTTTTTAAAAACAGAACACCCACAACTGAGCCTCTACCTTGTGTTTATTATGTATTCAGTTAGTGTGTAAAAAGTGAAAGGGTTCATAAATGTCAAGTGTTGCACTCTTCTGCTGGAGTCTGGCAAAGTGCATCCAATGTAGTATTTCAAAGCCCTGACCCAAGAGGAAATTCTGCCCTCTGTAACATGTACATCACTTTCGGTGGTGGAGCTTTATTGCTTGTTCTTGATTAGCTGTTAGACTTCTCTAAGCTATCTAAATATCATATGCCCCTTTATTCATTCTCAGGGTATCTAGTCAAGCTCAGGATTAGAGAGACGTTAGATGTCCACATACAGATGACTCAATACTGGGCAGAGCACTCACGCTGGGCATTACTGTGTGCGTGCTGAACTGCTATCAAGCTGAAGCAACTTTCATGTTAGTTGACTCATATTAATTAAGGAATCAAAGGGCCATTAGCTCATACCCCTTTGTTTTTGTTTTACCACTTAAAATCTATTATTTCCACACAACAAAATTTCATCTTTTTAGTGACACAAGTTTTGATAAATACACCATGATCTATTACTACCACAACCAAAACAGTCAACCTCCATGTACAGTGTCCAAATTAGAGCGTTTAAGTAGACACAGACCCAAAATGTTTTTAAGCCACAGCTGCACTCAACATAGACACGTTTTTTATTTACATGTTAGCCTAATGAGTACAATGTGGTGTCTATCTAAATATGATGAACACTCTATTAAAGACTGTAGACCATCTGAAGGTAACTTGTTGTATATATAAATATAAGTACAAGTAATATATAAATACTAGATAATTCTATATATCTAGTAGAGTTTCAGTATCTCTTATATCAGTGCCTTTAGGGGAATCTGGAAACATTTACTGTAGGTATGAAGAGGCAACAATGTAGACCAACTGCTTCATGACAAAAAAAAAAAAGATTCCCAAGATCCTCTGTAATCAATGAGTCATTGACTCCAAGTCTCTTTCAATTGCTGCTTTGTTTACTTATGATTATACTTTGTTCAATTTTTTCTTTAATTTTAATTTAAATTTTTGCAGATATCTTTCGTCTTCCCTTCCCTCCCTCCAATTCCTATAGAGTTGTTTTCTTTTGAGCATATATATAAGTGTATTCACAGCACGAAGTTGTTTTTATCCTGTTATCTTTCATTTATTTAGTAATATGATTTAGTAATACGTTTAAGAGACGCCCATACTGTCTCCTGGAGTAGTAGTATTCCTTTGCATGAATATGTAAGATTTGTTCATGGATTTTGTAACTGAAGGACATTTGGAAAGTTTTCAGCTTGCAGCATTTAAAGTTAAAGCCCTTGCAAACATTTGTTTTGTTTTGCTTTTGAGTGTGGAAAGAACAGATTTACGTGAGTAAATCTGTAAGAAAGAATGAGAAGGCAGTGTCTGTGGCAAGTATACTTAAAGTTTGAGTCTATCTGAGTAGTTTTCAAAATAGCTGCATTATTCAGCGTCTGTGAAATGGCAGTTGGTTCCTATGCTGTGGCTTAGTAGATCATTGGTGAGTGTATGGGAGTATCTCACTGTGGTTTATTTTTTCTTTGCCTAGTGACGTAGGGTGATAAATATTTTGAATGTCTTTAGTTAATTTGAATGTTTTCCCTAGGAAACATTCTTCCCTAGGAAGAATCAGCTTAATGCTTTGTCCATTTTAGTTTTTATTGTCTGAGATTTCAGAATTTAAAAAATCTGCACACAAGCTCTTTATTAGGGGTGTGATTTATGAACATCTCCTGCTAGCATCTTCTTGATTTGCCACATAACATTCAGTGAACATTCAGTCACCTAAGAAGCAGCAGGATGGTACCATTCTTCTTTTGTTTCAGAGATCTTGAGTGTTCACACTGTAAACAATTGAGAAATTTTAACATCAATGCACCATGATGACATCAATTCATTGAGTATTCCTTCTAAGTTCTATAAAGGAGCAGGTAATGGTGACCCATATCTACATAGTCAGGTCCTGGTTGATATCAGAAAGAGTATGGATCTGTGTCAAGGAAAATATTACTTAAGCACCCATCAATGGTATTTCCATATTTAATGGTATTCCCATACCATTAAAGCCAATAATACTATATCTCTTGATTCTAAATATGATTCTAAATGGCAAATGAAGAGAAGCACTTGATAACATTAGATCAATTTTCTTTGTACTAAAGACAACATTTTCATCTTTCTCCATCTAAGTTCATATATTGTTGGGGACCGATGATACCCAGGCTGTGGATGTAACCAGCTTGACAAGGATCCTGGTTTTTCCCTTAGCTAGGAGTCTGAAGCCCACCAACTGCCTTGCCCCTTTCTCATCTTTGCTGTATGGTGACAAAAGCCTCTCATCAATAATATTGTCTATTTTGGCCTTATAGTAAAACTCAAATCAATTCCTGGGCTGGCTGGGAGAGGAGCAATGCCATCTCAACTCTAGTAATTGTAACAGTCTTACTGGCCTTCAAGTTTATGGCATGTGTGAATACTATTCATGCTTTCTGTAGAGATATAAAAATTATTCTTGGTAACTGACCTTCACATAGAGACAAAGCCATAGTCAAGAACAGAAACAGAGTCTCAACAGTATGTTAGCTAGCTTGAAAAAGCAAATAGATAATTCACCCTTGAATGCCTGTCCCCCCTTTATTGTAGCAAGTATACAGACCTAAAATTCAGCTATTCATTAATAGACTATTGTGTTAAGGCTACCCACTAAAATTAACCTTGAAGATTAGAAGCCTGCAGCTAGGAGGGGATGAACACTCTTGCATTGTTGTATGCCTGAACACCTGCATTTCTATTAGATAAGAAATTAACAGTTTTGTACTTCAGTCAGGACAAGTTTCTGTCTGGAGGGGAGTCTTGTAATTTTTTCCCAATGTACACATTGTTAATTCTTATCTCTTACTTTTCTAACTTCTATTTTTTTATTTTTATTATTAAAGAAAATGCTCTTGCTTGTCATAATCATCCTAAAGTGTATTCTATGTGTCTCATTAAGTGCGTAAGCGTATCAACTAAAAGGGTCCCATAAAAGAGTGAGGTACTGTGCTCACTTGTCATAACTTCATTGTTTATCCCCCTTCGTGGAGGCTGAGGAACCCCGAGTAGACTAGAACTAGACTCAACTCCCACAATATATGTTTATATTTTCTCAATTAATACAAAAATCACATTTCTCTAAGTATTTGTGTTATACATAGAAAATAAAAATTAGAAAGCATTCCTCATTATCATAATTATATTATCTTTGGAATACATGAAATTTGAAAACACTATCATGCAATTCACTTGGCTTCAGCTTCTGAATTTGCAATTTCATAGACAGAAAAAATATTTCTGGGTATTTTTCTAATTAGTGTCCCTATTTTTCTACATGTTAGAATCCTCTGATCTTGAAAACACAGCAGTAACACATAAGATTAATATATCGTAATCTTTGGACATTAAGATCAAGGTATTATTTTCGTGAAACTCTTGGTGATTAGAAAGTCATGGCAGACAATTAATGCTGTAAAAACACTTTTAAGGAAGTTCTTAAAAATGACTATAGTATAAAATGTTATATTTGCCTATTCTAAAGTCTTCGATTTGCGGAATCTGTCCTCTAAGAGATTTTAATTCCTTTCTCAAGAGTTGAAAATACAGTTCAAATAATCAGGTGTTACACACCCAAGGATAACAGGAAGTTTAGAAGGAAACATACTAATTTATAGCTGCTAGTACTTTTACTTGTTGTAGAAGTTTATTTTTAGTTATGTATAAAATAATTGCTTTATGTACTGTTGGGTGAGGGACTTCTCTAGGAATTGGCATTTTGTATTGTCTGCAGGTGTTGGATTTCTGTGGGGGACATTTGATCCCTTATGACCTACACCTGAGGAGTTCTGAATCAACAAAAACACCTGAGCTGAGAAGCTCAGTCTTCCACTCTCCAGTATGGCACTGGTCATGATGGTGGTTCCCTTTGCTGAGGTCTGGCAGGGTTTGTACCTATGAAAATGCCTCCTTGTAATTCTTGGTGAGCCCACACAGTAGGTATACTACTGCATTTACTTTTCTCTACTGCAACAAATAATTGTGAAGATTAAAAAAGGGAAAAGATCCTAGCTCATGTTTCATATAAAATCATAGCACTCCTTATGAGCAACACTCTGAGCCTTGTGGATGTGGAAACACCCAGGCTCCTCCCACAACTACCTAATCAGAGGCTCTGGGTGTGCCCCCATCAATCTGTTGCAGCATTTTCTTGAAGTGCTTTTGATTCAGGCTCAAATTTGAGAGCCATCATGGGATGTTTTAAATCCATTTTAAACAAGCAAACAGATAACTCATTTAGGGAGAAAAACACATTTAAAAATTGACACATATGAGTAACTTCTAGCTTTATAAATAGTAACTGTAAACATTTTCTAAATTTTCCTAAATTTTAGTAATACCACAAAATCTTTTGGAGTCAACTGTAAGTACATGCAAACTATTTTGTATTTTTAACCAAAAGAAAGGAAATTCTAGTTTGTGTTAAACTTTACTCACAATTTTAAAAGCACTAAAAATAATCAAATGTTTTCCTTCAGAAGATATTTCAAGGTCTATCCATCTTCATTCCATTCCCATCCATCTTTTCTTTAACCCAAACCGCTGAGAAATAATATTTTATTTAACTTTCTTATATAAATTCTCCTATCAGAGTTTTTGGTGGATGCTATTGTCATTCACATACAGTAGCTGCACTAATTAGAATTTCTGGTAAGCAACTTTCTTTAGTGGTATCTTACATGTTTGTTTTTGCCAAGTAACTCCCTTGAATTATAATATTCTAAAAGTTATTTCCTTTATGTGTAATATTCATAATATACAACTAAGTACCTTTAAAGGCTCTATTACTAACAAGCCAGATTAGGCAGTTTCTACATGAGGAATACTATACTGTGCTGGTGCCCAAAAAAGGGAGTGAAAGATGATGGGAAAGGGAGGGGGGCAGAGTGCATGAGCAACCAGACGTGGTGATACAAGCTATAATTCCAGAACTAGGGAGACAGAAGCAGGAGGATCAGTAGTTCAAGGCTCTCTTCCCCAAAATAGCAAATTAGAAGCCAGGCAAGCTTTCATGATCATCTGAACAATAAAATGAAGCATTTCTCCCTTCCATGTTAACATTTCTATTGGTGTCAACCTTGTTCAAGTCTTACTCGTGTTGATAAGACTGCATGGATGTTGCTTCTGGCATTTCTAGGAGACTACAATCTTGTAGAAAACTTCCTGTTCCTCTGGCTCAAACAATATTTCCACCCTTCTTCACTGATGATCCTAAGCCTTAGGTGCAGGAGTTGTGTTGTAGATATATCAGTTGGGATTGGGTAATACAGTCATTTGTTCTCTGCATTTTGAACAGCTGTGATTTTCTGTAATGATCACCTTCTGCTTCAAAGAGAACTTTTTTCAATGAGAGCCTGAGAACTACACTTATTTGTAGGTATAAGGATGTCTTAAGGTTCCTATTGCTTCAAGGAAATAACATGACCACAAATACAGCCCTATTAAGACACAACCTTCCCTTTCTTATTCATTCCCAAGATCTCACATTAAAAAAATAAATAACTTTGAAAGTCCCACAATCTTTCACAAATTCAAACACATTA
Source organism: Cricetomys ansorgei (assembly GCA_026225945.1). Lineage (NCBI taxonomy): Eukaryota > Metazoa > Chordata > Mammalia > Rodentia > Nesomyidae > Cricetomys > Cricetomys ansorgei. The sequence goes on from JAMJFZ010000239.1 coordinate 27,402,340, forward strand.
AAATCTCAGTCCCTTTAAAGTAGCCAATCTCTTTTAAAATCCAAAATCTTTTAAAATTCAATGTCTTTCAATCGTTGCCTTCAGTAAAATTAAAAAAAAAATGTCAAATACTTTCTTCCTTCAGATGGAAAAATCAGGTCACAGTCACAATCAAATTCAAAACCAAACTCTAACCATCCAATTGATGTCTGGATTCCTCCCCCATCCCCCTGCAAGAGGCTTGGGTCACTTCTCCAGCTCAGCCCTCTTCAGCACACACAGCTTGTCTTCCTTCTCAGGTTATTTCCACTCCATTGCTGCTGTTCTTGGTGCTCGTCCAATAACACTGGCATCTCCAAAATTCTGGGGTCATCAATAGCCTCTCATAGGCTTTTTCCATGTTACCAAGTCTCAAATTCTCTGCAAGTTCTCTTCAATCCTGGGTCTTCAACTGAACTGAGGCTGTACCTTCACTAATGGCCTCTCCTGGCCTCTCAAAATGACAAGCCTAGGTTGCTCTCCGTGACCCCTCCATGCCTTTAAAACCTGTGCCACCTGGGTGGCTCTTACACATTACCAATTCCAGTTTTTAACACAAAGGTACAAACTTGGCTGCCTCTGGAACACAGCACTTTTGTGTTTTCAGGAAACACTTCCCAGAGGATTTCACCTGTTATTCTGGTCTCCTTTCAATCACCACTAATTTCTCAGTTCCATATAACCATCATTAATTGTCCCAGTAACACAAAGGTTTCACTTCAATGGTGCTGATATCTTGTTAGTCATGGCTGAATCTTTAGTCCCAGCTGGCCAGAATGACAGAATTTTAATTGAAAACTGAAAATGGCCCTGATAGAGTCTTTAATTTTCTCTCTGAAACTTCACAAGCCAGGCCTCCATCTTCTGTACTGCTCTCAATGTTCTTATCTTCCAGATCCCTACAGAACATCCCACTGAGCTCTCAACACTCAATGGCTTTTCTTGCTTGAAGTTCCAAAGTCCTTCCACAATCCTTCCCAAAACATGGTCAGATCTGTCACAACAATACTCCACTATGCTGGTACCAACTTGTCTTAGGATTTTTACTGCTGCAATAAAACACCATGGCCAAAAAGCAAAGGAAAAGCAAAGGGTTATTCAGCTTACACTTCCACATTGCTGTTAAAAACAAAAACAAAAGAACACAAAAAAGCGCACAGAAACACGGTAGCTATGTTGTGGTGGCCAACTACTCCTGCATTGGGGCTTGTCTGGGAGTGTATTTGATAAACCCAGTGACACTCCATTGGAGAAAACCATTGTTTTCTCTTTCTAAGCAATTATCAATTGCAAATATCTTCTGGGATAGGGATGGGACTTTGTGTCCACTCCATTTCTCAGGGCTGGAAATTTGTCTTTTTTGAATCTCTGCAGGTCTTGTGTGTGCTGTTACTGTCTCTGTGAGTTCATATGTGTACCAATCCTATTGTCTGCTCTTCAGCATTCCTAAAGGGTCTACTGTTTTGCTCTCCTTTTGTGCTGTAACACCTGATAGATAAAAGAAAACTTCTATTTCATTTTTATGCTTTTCATCAACGATGATATAATTTCAAATTATATCCTATGGAGAAGAAAAGCAAATAAGTCTCCATGTTTTCAGATTCTTGGTGTGATGTTCTTTGAAATTCAGCATTCTCAGAGGTTTCACAATTATGATAATTTAAGCATACTCCTAGCAATCTTCAAACGCTATAATTTGAATACATAAAATTCTTGTTTAAATAATAAAATGTCTTAAGTCTAGTAGTGCTTACAAAGAACTACATAATATAGTATTTAGTAAAAAAATATATTTTTTAAAAAATTCAGGTCTCCCACGAACAGCCTGCTATGGAATCACATGTGGACACACACTGCCCAATTAAAGGATTTATTTTGCATTGAAAATGAGTTATACTTTGAGAATGCATTCAAAAGGCTTACACAAAATATTCTATATGTGGGAACTCATTAGAGAATATTTGTCTTTTGATTCTATTCGATTACTTGTCTTTATAATTTCTCTTTCCACATGTTATACTGCAGCCACATATATATTTGTGTGTGTTTAGATATACACATTTGTAGTTATAGGCTAGGACCCACATATGGGTGAGAATATGAGTTTTTTCCCCTTTCCTATATTAGGTGACCTCACTTTATATTGGACATAGTTTTGTTGTTGTTATGAAATCGGGTCTCCCTATCATGCTGCTCTGGCTGTTGGAAATCATTATGTACACCAGGCTATCCTTGAAATCACAGAGCTCTATCTGCCCCTCTTTCCCAAGTACTGGGATTAAAGCCATGTACCACCACATCCCACCTTGTAGTATACATTTTAAGTCAGTACAATTTCTTGAAAATTTCTTAGTTAATTTTTATTAGAGATAAATAGTATTCCATTTTATATATGTGTTTTTTATATATATATATATATATATATATATATATATATATATATATAGCCAGATTTTCATTATCCATTCATCTGTTGATTCACAGCTAAGTTGGTTCCATTTCCTAGCTAAAGAGAAGAAAAGCACAATAAACACGGGAGTACAAATATCTCTGTGGTAGGGTATGGAGTGTAAGCCCAGGAGTGAAATAGTCAGATCGTATGGTAGTTCCATTATTAACTTTTTGAAGAAACACAAAACTGAATCTCATAATGACCATATTAAAATGCATCTCTCCAGCAGTGAATAAGGTTTCTCTTTTTCCACGTGTGTTGTCATATTTCTTGACTACAGGAATTCTTACTGGGTGGTGTGAGGTCTCAAAATAGTTTTAATTAGCATTTCATTGATTACTAGGGAACTTGAATACATTTTTAAAATAGCTATTAGCCAGTTTTATTTCTTTTTTTGAAAACTGCCCCATTCATTAGCCAATTTATTTATCAGCATTCTTATTTCATTAGCATTTAATTTGTACAATTCTTTGCAAATTCTGTATATTAGGCCCTTGTCTAAGGTATAAATAGTAAAGTTTTTGAGTTTTTTTTCCCTAAACTGTGAACTGTCTGTGTGTTCTGCTTATAGTTACCTTTGCAGTGAAGAAACTTTCACATTTTGAGTAGATCCATCTCCTTAGCCTTCGGGGCTATTTCTTATGCTATTGGTTTCCTTCAGGAAGTTTTTGCCTACCTACCCCAGGGTCTGCAGAAGTATGCCTTATGCCTTTGTATAGCGGCTTCAATGTTTTGAGTTTTAAATTAAGATCCTTGGTCCATTTCAAGTTGAATTTTGTTCAAGATTGCATATATAAATCTAATTCATTTTCTACTAGTCTATATCCAATTTTATCAGTACCAATTATTAAATAAGCCCAGTGTATATTTTTGCTTCCTTTTCAAGAATTCCTTTTCAAAATTCCTTTTCAAGAATGGACTGAACATAACTTGGTGCACTTATTTCTGGGTCCTCTATTCTGTTCTATTGGTCTGCTGTTTGTTTTTCTTCTAGTGCCAGGTTCTGTTCAGCTGAAATCATTTTAAATGAATAAAATGATATTTGCCTTTTAAAGTCTTATTTAATTTAAATAGTTTCACTTCCAGGGACACAGCTAAAGAAAACACTGCAGTTGTAGATCAGATTGAAAACCATCAGATGTAACCACCTATTGTGAGGAATTGCAGAAAACAAACGTGTGAGTTTTAATTCTATCCAAGGAAGTCTCCTGGATCTCCATAGTTAAATAAAAAGAAAAGAAGACAGTTTTCCATTCTTCTTTCCACTTCATTTCTTATTTGTCAAAACCTCATGTGAGGACAGGAGTAAGATTAGAGGACTGATTCAGTACTCACTGTTGGAAGCATAACTTTGATTTTATGATCACTGTACTTAATAACTTTGGGAAGGTGACAACATTGTTGTCTGTGTTTAATATTGTATTCTGAACACAGTTGGTGGGATTTTGTCGATGATGTTTACACATTTGTAAATACAATTCAGATCTGATCTTCATCTTTACCACATCAAAATTTTGTTTAGCCTAGCACCACATAAAATGTCACTAACTTAATAACTGTCTATTTAGTTAGAAGGAATGTATGGTTTTAACTAGATTAATTTGTTGCGGTTTCATTGTTTATTGTTTACCTTATAAACTATAAGATATAAAGTTTATCTTATAAACTAACACATTTTAACCTTAGTTTTTTTTAATTGAAAGTATTTTTTCATACACTATATTCTAATCACAGTTCCCCTTCCCCAACTCATCCACCCAACTGCATACCTTCTTTTACTCTTTTTAGAAAACAAGCAGGCAAACAAACCTCAAGGCCAGATACCCTGAATCTGATAGAAGAGAAAATGGGAAATATTCTTGATTTTTCCTCAAAAATTCTACTTCGAGATTTTAACTTCTATACAACGTATATCACTCTCTCTCTTGTGTGTACCAAGCTAATTTACAAATGCCAGGAGCTATACATACAAAGAATTGAAAAGTAAATACAAAGAATTTATTCCTAACTACATCTGACTTTGCAGTCTTTACCAGGACAGAGCATGTAAGATGAACTAGACACCAGGTAGAAAGACAGATGTGAAAGGCAATAGACCCTATTTCTCAGGGGATACATGCTGCTGTTCATAAAAATTCAAGCTTACGTCTATGTCACATGTCTAACATCTTAACTATTATTTTCTAACACAAATTGTCAAATTTCAGGTAATAAATGACTACCGGAGAAAGTTCCACATTATTGTAAGTTATGAATTGTTTAGCATCATCAAAGAAGTATTCAGTAGGAATTTACTAGCCAACTTTCAAAAATACTAGAACTGTCACAGAACATGCTTATTCTTTCTAATTGTATCTCCTCTTGTGAGGTTTGATTGACATATGAAAATGCACATGAGTTGGATGACAAAACTTCATGTTTAAAGCCCATTTTTGACAAATGCTTTGACACTGTGACCCTGAAAAAAGTATGTAATATTCCCACGTTTCTATTGACTGGAGACAATCTTATACTGTTTCAGAATTAAACAAAGCAGAATGTATGAAGAGCCCAGTTGCTTGCTTATCTAATTGTAGATGATCTTAAAAAAAACAAAAAGAAAAAGAAAAAGAAAAAAAAAAAAAAGAAACCAATAGATGATCCTATCAGTAAAGCCATTGCAGAGAAGGCAGGTGTCCCCTAGACAGCCACTCTGCTGCAGCCAGGCAGGATTCAGGCTAGAATGTTCATTCTAAATATCAGAAGAGAGAATTAGAATTAGAGAATTGCTGGACCTTCGCATGTGTTGCCCACACCAGATCCTCTTGGCCTGGGCTAATACGCTTTGGAAAGGACTAACGTCATTATGAACAAGAAAATCAAATGGAAGCACTTCAATAAATCTACCCCACATGGATGGCTACACTAAAGTATGCTAACTTCTTCCAGAGGCTTTGAACTGCCCTGATGACTCTCCAGTTTCCAGAGTCCTCGCCTGTCATCAGATCTGTATTGGTATAAGAATAGGAAGTGCCTGCCCACAAGTCCTTGGGGACTTAGTCATCTCTGCCCAGATCTGCCGTTTAGTGCATAAATAAGTGAAGAATAAATAATATGTTTCCAACATACCCTCGTGTTCATTCCCTAAACACACACCCTGTTGGCTCTTTTCATGTTCTGAGTCATAATTTCTTTGCAAAGTTTGGGAGAGCTCAGTCATATTCAAAAATGGAATTAATGTTATATTCAGTTGGGCAGCTGACTACCATGGGTTACCTGGTGAGAAATTAAAACAAAAGTTTGAAAATAAGCTTTCGTGTTCCTCCCTGACACGGCCTCTAGAACTGATACGTAGATGACAGTTCTAGAACTGAAGCCATCAAATGTGTTTATGATCAATGTACACACTAACCTGGACTGTGCATCTCATGGTGCAGGATAATAGACAACCCTTTCACATAACAAATTGAGAAGTGTTAGGGTCTGGGTTAGAGTTCTAGCATTGGATATAACCTGTCGTATTACTCTGGTAATTTGTTTGACTTACCTTCAATATACTTTCCCATACAATGAAAGATGGGACCTTTCTAGATGTCACAGATCTCTAAAACAAGCTGGCAGGTCCTACATAGTTACATGCTTCTGCATTGTAGCTTGATTTCACATGTGGTGACATATGTTGCTTCAGTCTGCCACTATTACTGCTGAAGGAGAGAAAGCTCAGGCCAAATCAACAAATTTTCCTGGTTAGCAGCAATCTTCTATTTATTAAGGTAAAATGGTTTCACAGATGTTTGTTATGTTTATTTTTTTACCTACATATTTAGCACATAAGCTCTCTTTTGAATGTTCTCAAAATTAAGTAAAACGAATCAGCAGAAAAGAAAAGAAGATACTACCATTTATGTTCATCTTCTTCACAATTTGCTCTCTAACAAATGTTTTGTATAAATGCCTGTGAAAACTAGATAGAAATAAATTGGGTTCTAAAAGCATTTCATTTGTTACTTTATGTGTATTTGGTGGGGCTTCATATGTACGTTAGAAACAAAATAATAATAAAATCCAAGTTTCTTTTCCTCTTCTTGCTGAGATTGAATGGTGATTGATAGGTTTTGTTGTGCTAAAGGGAAACTGAGCAGAATCAGTGTTTGGCTTAGAATCCACACACTACCAAATACCAGAGCGAGGGATCAGATTGACCCCAAAAGCAAAAGAATCAGAGAAGTATCATGAATCTTAGAGTATAATAGATATGCGGGAGTCTCTAAATTTATGTACAGTTATACTGTAATTTGAAAATTTTTCTTTTTGTTACGGGCAAAATGTATTTATTTATTTATTCACTTTTTTTTGGTCCTACAAAAAAGAAGCTAGTTACATATAGCATAAAAAGAGAAAAGTAATTTTATCCAGTTCTCCAGTCTTGAGCAAACTTCTGACTCACTGTAGTTTGAATTCATTGCAAAATCAGAGATATAGACATCTGTTCTAAATGCCTTTGTCCTTGAGGATGAACCACAAAGGAGAGAAATCTTGCATGGACACGCCTTTGTTTGACACTGTGACTGTGTAAGCTGTATCCCATTATCAGCAGCATGAAAAAGCAAATTAGTTTCACCAGTGTTCACTCCATTGCAGAAGTCCGGCATGAACAATAGGGTACCTCTTCAGATTTCTGTGGCCATGAAGGAGTATGAGCTTCCTCATTCCATGGTAATATAACCTTCATTAAAATTCTATTCTTGTCTCAGGAAACTGAGTAAATGTCTAAGAATCAGTAGAGATACGGAGAAGCCTGCTGAGTTTGGTAATAACATGGGATCTCCTTTTCCACCGACTTCATTCAGCTGTTGCTAAATAAAGAGGAACACTATGATGGTTCTGGAATATTCTCCAATTGTGTACTTCAAAGCCCTGCCCTAGGCTAGTGAATCATATTTTCCCTGAGTGTTGCCAAGCACAAGCAAAGTTTGGAATGAGGCCTAGATGAAATACTGACTTTATGAAATTTAGCTTACATGTCCTGCTCTGAGTGAAACAAGAGACAGTGATTAGGAACAAGCTATTTTCTGCAATAAACAGGCTAATGCACCCCAAACAGCTCAATCCTATTGTTATTTGTTGGAATTTTAAATTAATAAATGGATGTAATAACAGCAAGTGTTTTCTAAAATGAGACCCTATGGTGGCACAAAGAATACTTTGCCTAACTACACAAAAGCACTGTTAACTACCAGGCCTAAAAGCAACCCATTGATTAAAATAACTTCTCCAGCTGAAGCATAAATGGCTGGTAAAATTCAAACTCAAATTAGGATGTATTTTGTTGCCTGGAAAAAATAGGACTAGGGCCTCTTATTATTTCACATCTTATGTGAAATTCATCATTTGTTGTAATCACAAGGTGATTCAGAATTGGTATGCCCTTGTATGGCTTTAAGGGTTGACCTAAGTGGATCCAAGAGGATATGGGAAAATGATAGACATGGAGATATAAAGAGAAGGGCTGGAATCCTGGAATCGGGTGAGCCATGACTCACCAGCAGTGGCCTGGAAACATAGTGTATCTGTTTTCCTCTTCAGAATTGAGGAGGTAGGCTTATTTCATGAATCTTAAGGAGGCAGCAAGTTTAGCTAATGTAGGTTGGGAGTCTCTGTAGGGGAGCAGTCTCAGAGGAAGAAGTTGTGGTACACGTTTTTTGCACTCACTGTCAACATTCACACGGACCAGGGGAGAGGTTTGCCATTTCCCTGAGTCTGACCTGGGGAAGGCTCCATTTCCACAGGTGTAAGACATTAATGTGATTGACATGGACATGCCTATATCAACAACACACATTCATTCATGACTTCACCTACTTCCTACATGTAATGAAGAAATTAAACCTAACAAAGGTTTCCCAAAGTCTTAATAATTAGCAGTGCCAGCAGCTTACAACTAGGACAGTGACGACAAATTCTGGTATGTACCGTCTCACCCTATGTTGGAGTAAAAGTCCTCCAGGCTATATGCATCATTGCTGTTACTGATGGATTGGCTAGATCAGCATGTGGGAGAAGCTTCTATACTCTGGTTACATAAGGCAGGAGAAGAAAGGTTCTAGAAGATTTCCAAAAAAAAGCTTAGCATGAAAACTAGGGATTTCACATTTTTAGACAAACTTCTGTCCATGGTGACAAGAGTTCTAATGTTAATTTTAAAATTTTATTAAAACAACTGTAATTGAAATATTTTGTTAGAGTTCAAGTTGATCCTTTGGGCTAATTGTTATATATATAATATAAATATATACATATGCATACATACACACACACACACACACATATATATACATACATATATATATAAACATTTAATCCTCACAAAATGAGTGCTTTAGGGGCATTTAATGGTCACTGAATGGACATTCAAGTACTTTCTAAAATACTTGTTAGATCCTTAAAGTTAGATAAGCTCCTATAACTAGATCAGTCTACTGGGCTACAAGGAGAAATGGTGTGTGCCAATTTCAGGCCCTGTTACCCAAGAACTGGGGAGTTAGGTGATGGTTTGTGTCGACAATGTTACCTAACTCAAAACCTTAATTGTAGAAGTCCTCTCCTTGTAAGCTTCTTACAGCTGGCTTAACGAGAAAGTCACCCATTGTTTAGAGGAAGATGTAAAGCGGTGGTCACTATTTTCTGAAGGATTTTCTGCCTGGCTGCTGAGAAAGACTAATGAGAGGAGACATAGAAGGTCTGGCACCTGTTTAACATTGCTCTTCTTGCTCAGGTTTTTCCCTTTGACTTCTAACACAGCTAGAATTTTCAGATCAATCACAAGTGAACAGGGGCAGCAGTCTCCCACTTTCTTCTCCACCAGTAGCTCCTGCAGTTAAGTAGCCTGGCTTTCCAAATTCTCTGCAAGCTCTGAGTTATCTGCACATGGCATCACTTAAGATGGAAATACTGTGTTATCTCTGATTTTCCAGCCCCACCTCTCAAACACTCAGTTCCTTAGGCTTTCCCTTAATTCCATCAAGTCTGCATCCTATAATGGTTTATTATACCAAACACAATGTGGTAGTCCCAGCCCTGTCCTTAGTCCCTATCGGATGCAATGACTCTAACTCTGCTCTTCCCTTGCCCTATTAAGACAACTAAAAGGAGTTCACAGTAGTCAGATTGCTAGGTTTCCACATACGAGTAGTTTCTCTGGAATCTTGATGACTCCAACTAACATTTTATTTGCAAATGATGGACATATTGTTCAAGAAAAAAACCTATACATAATTTGAGGTTTTGTGTGTTATTACAGGGCTTCCTTGCCTAAGCTAAGAAATACAGCCTAATAAAATATCAGACAAAGATACTGTGAAGATCCAATTCAGGTTCACATTCAGGTTCTCATTATGCAAAATTAACAATTTGAGTTGGGAAAATAAAAACATCTAGAAATTTCGTGAACTAAAAATACTTCAAAATTTGGTGGTCTTAGAAAATTATACGGACACAGACTCAGCCCACAAATAAGCTTTCCCAAGTTGGCCAGAGGACAGGCTACTTGAGGATAGACACTCCTCTTCACACCTAGGGCACAGAACACTATGAGCAGTTGGGCATAGCTTGCTCAGGACAGAGTGAAATCTGAGCAACAGACCCAGGGCCAAGACATACCATAAATACCTCAAAGCTGAGAAGTAATGAGAATTGTGTGTCTTCAGGTGGAACATTATCAACTGTCTAGGAATTAGCTACCCTGTGAAGACACTGTTCTCAAAGGGAACAGCACTGCAGATGTCAACATCAGACACATGACATGTAGTTTATACTGAAGTAGGACGTGTGGACAGCAGACATGGTCAATACAATGTATAGAAATTAGAAAATAAAAAACATTTGAAAAACACTAAATAAAAGTAAAATATAACCTTATGTGAATAAGTCAGATATAGTGGAGCACACCTGTAAATCACAGCACCTGGATGGTGGAAACAGAAGGCCCAGGAGGCCCACACCATCCTTCAGTACACAGTGAGCTTGAAGTCAACTTAGGCTGTGAGATCCTCTCTTAAAACACAAACAAATCTGTGACATAGGATTAAATAACCTGAAAAAGACTATTTACAGGAACACAGAATTATATAAAGAAGTAAGAAGGTTTCTGGACTTGCTGGGCTCATGTAAACCTGTGAAAGAACTCAACCTTCTGGGAGCAGAACCTGAGTGGTCAGCCTTCTTCATTTGCGTCTCAAAGTTCATAGGACAACATATATATGACAGCCCCAGATGACTAAAGAAACTGTACAACATAGGTCTCCCCTTCTCTTTCCAGGACTCTAAGAACAACTCCTACCCTATTTCCATTTTTTTCAGAGCCTAACAAAACTGTGTTTACCTTCTTCAACTGCCATGTGTTAGTCAAAGTACAGAATGGATGAAAGCCTGTAGCAGGCAGGTACAAAATGGTATACAGGCAGTTTCTTGTAAGTTAGGCCTTTCTCTTATGATCCAGCAATCACAGTGCCATGAGCAATGAAACCTTTAGCTTGCACAAGAGCCTTAAGTAAACAGTTACAGCACAATTTTAGTTGTAGTCTCCAGTACCTGTGAACACCTGATATATGTCCTCCAGATGGTGAATGGGTGAAGAACTCTCTATATGTCTGCAATGAATGTATATTCAACAAACATGAATATGGATATTCCTTATGGGAATAGTCCTTATAAGGAATAATAATAATATAAGGATATTCCTTATATTCCTATGTCTATACGTTATAGGTGAATGCCTGGAATGTGTTCTACTGAGAAAAAAAAAAGAAAAGAACCAGGCTTTATTTTATTGATTTGACTTTCTGAAAAAAAAATTAATCATCAAAGAATAGATAAAGAATCTTCTTTGGGGGAACTGGGATTCAGGGATCCCTGTCCATAAAGGAGGAGAACTAAAAATTATAGGGGACTTTCTGATGGAAATGTTTTATACCCTAAGTCTGGATAAGATTTTACACAGTTACTAAACTCTACAGAGCTAAAGCAAAGTAATCAAGTCACTATATAAACTTAAAACATAAACCTTAAGTATTACAATGTGTAGATTTAGAAGTAGATGCATATGTGAATTCACCAGTTATAGACATTGATTCAGGGCAGAGGACAGTTTATTCTTTTGTCTAATTAAATCACTGGTTCTAGCCCAGAGTCCTGGGGCCCTAGAGCACTTCAGCCTCTTTTCAATCTAGTCTTAATCCTTGAACTGGAAGGCTTCAGCCTTCCTATAGTCTAGGACATTTAACCTGCTAGCCCTGAATTAGAAGGCTTCAGCCTTAGCCTTCTGAGACCTACTGCTGACTGAGTCACTCTGACTAGATCCTCTTGCACTCTGATTTTTTTGATTCAACTCACCGAGCACTGCTGTGTGTCTATGTCTTTCACTGAGCTCTCACTGCTCCATTCTGCCTCTGTAACTGACTGTTTCAATTCACTGCTCTGTAACTTGTTCCAGCCTCAGCTTCTGTAACTCCTCTGTAACTGACTCTTCAATTTAATCTGTTAACTGCTTCTCAACTGACTCTCCTTACTGACTCTTCTTACTGATTCTTTCAATTGACTGCTCTGTCTGATTCTTCAACTGACTCTTTTTAACTGACTCTGTTAACTGAATCTAACTCCTATGTAACTCTCTTTCATTGAGCTGGGAACCTGTCTTTTTTCATGAGAGTTGTGCATGTCCTTATTCTGCTATCTCTTCCTCTGATTAGTCACTTTGTCTGCTATTCATTCTGACTCATCTCAGATATCTTTTTCTGAGACATCTGACACTGACTCCTACTGAGTTCTGCTTCCTATGTCTGCTTCCACTGTTTGTTTTTTTTTTTTCCAGAGAATAAAGATATTGACCACCATTGCCTTCTGAATACTGGATTAAAGTTGTGTCTACATCCATCCACACCACACAAGCCTCTGAATGTAGCCCCTGGAATGTAGACCTTAACTTTCACACAGGACTATTCTTCTACAACAATGAAACTCATGTACTTTGTATAATTAATAAAAATTAAAGTTCTAATAATTCAAAGTATTATCATGTGGATAATTTGGGAGTGATTAAGCATACTATTATTAAATTGTTCTCTGTTTTCTACATATTAAAAAAAGAGTAAGATATACTTTCAGTTGTTGCTGATCCCCAGCAGAGGTGCCAAAGGAGCCTTTGAGGGGTGCTGACTTTGTGTGTCTACTCTGAAAATGAACATAATAGCACAATTATGATGTACATATTATCTATATGTTTGTTATAATTAAATCAAAGTTTTATGTGAAACAAAAATCACAGCAGAAGGCCTAGGGAGATTCTCAGCTGTTAAAAGCTAGACTCAAAACTGAAAGGTCAAATATAAGGGTAGTAATATTTTGTGATCTTTTGATTGAATGACTTTTTTGTTACAGATTAAAGAAAACATTCATGTGACCTTAGAATATTCATACCACGAATGCATAGCTTTGAATAAATAAATTTAACTGAATGAATGATTGGAGTTTAGCACCTATTAGTGGTTTCATTTACCTAAAGTCAAACTTTATTGGAGAATATTAAGTGGCATATTTCAGAAATAAATTTGACAAACTCTACATTACAGTGCTATCCTGCCTTGGATGAAGGCAACCTCTGTCCAGCCTACCTAGCCTCCTATGATATTTAGGAGTTATCAGTGACCAACTGATGATCATGATACAGATTCCAAAACCCTTACATTTAAGTAACCCTGTGCTGTGTCTCCAAAGCATAGGGTAAGAGATTCAGGCAATTTTAATATACCATAGAGAGGTAATAAAAAGCTTTAAGTAACAGGTAAATGTGGCTAATAAATAAGAAATGAGAAAAAATGTTAAGTTGTTCAGTTACTACAGTGCAGTTGTTGCTGTTCATCACCTACTGTGCCCAATCTGCAAGCTTAACTTTCTCATGTGAACACATACGAAGGAAAATAGAGCTCAATTAGAGGGTGTGATAATCAGGTATCTGTTGGCACTTTGAAATTGTGTCCCCTAAAGCTAAATCGGGAATACTAGAGGTCTCAACTTAAAGTTCCCATTTCAATGAGAACAAATTCACTTCTACAGAAATTTGCTATATTCCTAGTAATTTAACTTATCTGCTAAATTTCATTGTCAAGGACTATGAAAATTTGCAAGTTTAATTTTTTATTGAAGATATTTCCAACTGATTATAGTTTCTATTTGATATAACTTTTTAGTTAGTTTTTGTTATTCTTTTTCATCTTGCTAATTTTTCATAGGAAATGCTGCAAAGCCTTCATTAAGAAATTCTTAAAGGGTGACATTTTGTTCTGCTTATTTTATGACAGCTCACTTGTCTCTAGAGAATTTTACTGTTCTCATTGGCTCCTGATGCCAGCAATGACTGAGCTGACACGTGTTTGTCTGAGACAAACGCCTCTTTAGAAATAGACTTTTGTATTGGGAAGGGAAGATGGAGGAAGATGTAAATATCCTGAATAATAATTTTTGTAAACATTTAAACCAAAGGAAAAGATTTAAATAAACATTTAAAACCTATAATACATGTAATGCTTAATTGTCAATTTGGATAGGATTTAGAATCACCATGGAAACAAGTCTCTGACATGTTTTTAAGGTAGTATATAAATTAAGGTAATGGAGGTAGGAGACTCATCTTAAATTTGGGTGTTGCTGTTCCTTCCATAGGCTTAGGAGTAGGTAAGAGGGAGAAAGTATGCTATGCACAGGCATTGCTCACTTACTTCCTGACTATGCATGCAGTGAGATCAGTCACTGCCTACTTGTGTCACCATACATTCTTCCCATCATGGACTGCATCCCCTTGAGATGTTTGCCAGAATAACCTCCCTTTCTTAGGATTTTTTTGGTCAGGTATTCTGTTGTAATAATAAAGCAATATCTAATACAATGTGTAAATAAAAGAAGTACTATAAATCCAACTCTTTCTCTGGGGAATATCCATATATCATCTGATACAGGAGTTTGATGAGAATGGACAGGATAATATTAATTCAGTGTAGCTCATGCTGTAGTAGAATTTCATGGCATGTTGAGAATGGCATTTTTATGATTCCCTTGCTCACACACTATGAAGAAGGCAGAGTGAGTGTAGACACTGACAGAGTCCAAAGGCTCCAGAGTCAAGCTAACACAAGATGTGGACACGTTTGACTGCTTTGTAGTAAAGTTTGGACTCTTTAGAGTTACAGTCTCATGAGAGAGTGTTATCCACAGTGATATAGATGTCATGAGAACTAAGTAGAATTTACATGCAAAGTGCTCAGATTAGCAACACACCTGTATTATAATCAATAAGCACTATTTCCTCTGCCTCCTTTCCTAAAACAAGGAACTGGGTGAATCTTGATAGATATAATATTGCTTAGTATCAATGATCAAATTGAACTAAATAATTTCTCAATTAGCTCTTTCCCAGATAATGCCTGCTTGTGGCAAGATAAAACTTAGAAAGTAACCATCACATAGCTTTTCCACAATTTATGTCTTTATAGATACAGAGGAAGCTAGAAAGTGACTCGGGAAGGAAGTGTAGAGATTTAAAAAAGAAAGCTGTTACTTTCAAAATATAAACCATTCATGTCAATTTTTCTTCAAAGCAAATTTTTCTGCTTGAAATCATAGCATTGAAATAGAAATTCATGTTTAGTGTGCTACAGATACAGACTTGAAACACAAAGGCCAGTTCAAGGCTGAGGTGGAGTAAAAACAAACCTGTGGTCCATCAAGAATGGAGTACAGGTGCAAGAGAAATGAGGGAGGCAGAGCTGGACAGAGTACTTCAGACATGTCAGCAGGATTCACAGAGAGAGAAACAGCCAAAAACGAGCCCCCTAATCAGAGACCCTCAGTTGATTGACCTTGATCTCTGCATTTCCAGAGCAAAAAGGGAATAGCTGTGAGGGTGCAGTTCAGAGTGAGGGAAAAAAAATAACATCTCGAAATTGGATAAAACAACAGAGAGATGTATGGGAGCCAAAAGGAGAGCATACAATACATACAATTATACAAATGTTCAATGTTTCTGTTATACAAATAATTATAAGAAGGAAAAAATATAGTCCAATACAATCACTCTGCAAACTTGATTTCATTCTAACATCCTTGTAGTTTGCATACACATGGTATGAACTTCATATTTTGCCTACTATTATGTGGGTGTAAGAGTGTGCATGCCTTGCATACATATCTGCAGACATAAACAAATATGAGATACATCATATTAAATATACATATTTTTCAAATTTGAAATCCTAGTCCTAATGTAAATATAATTTAATCTATTCCCCAAATTTCTGTGGGCATTTTATCACCTTGATCCATTTTTATCTAACACATTAAATATTTCTTAAAAACAAATTTTTCTTCATCCTGCTTTTAATTATATTAAAGATATAATTTAATAATCATTTCTTCAGTTAAAATATAATCAGAATTTATATAAATAAGTCTTTATGTATAGTTTCAAATGGATTTGGACTAGGACTGTTTAGATAAAGACATTTAAAATTTCAACAGATGGTCTTCAGAATACTGTGACAACATAGATATCCACCAGGGCTTTATAATATATATATATATCCTAATCCTTATATACAATAATTATATATACATATATATCAATTGCTTATTTTTGTGTATTAAAAATAAAATCTAGTGGCTTTTATTATAAAATGTTGATATTAGGTATTACAATTATTTAAATTTGTATGTAACTTGAGAATCACTTAGAATCATTTAAATTTATAATTTATTGTCAATTTATGTAAATGTTTACTAATTTATTTTAACCAAGGTATCCTGGGCTGTACTAGTGAATCATGAGAGCCTAGTGAACTCAGTGGGGTAGATGGCTAAAAGGAGAATTTATTGAAACCCTTCTATATATCGTCTGATACTATCAAGTATAAGCATAACCTGAGATTTGATGAAGTATAGTAGTTTGTTTAAAAACTGATACATGTCAGTTGAAAAATAAAATATAATGACCTTTTAACATAGCATATCTTCCTGATCATTAGTCCCAATCTACAAGTATGTTCACAAATTACAAACATGATTTCTTTGCTTTATATACTCATATAAATGTATATATCTATATAATATGACTGTGTACAGATGGATATTATTTTCACATATATGAGAATATATGCTCAATTGAGTATATTCATTAAACAATATGTCTTTATACTATTCTTAAATAACTTGCTATTAACCTAAAACAAATTTTTGAGGCTTCTCAGCCTCTTTTTCAGCACACAAGTCTTGGATGGAACCTCTTTGGTATGTTTTTACTGGTACCCTGGCATGAGCACTTGTGCAAGATGAATTTTGGAACCACTATCACTCACACTGTGGTTCTAGACACCTGTTAAAGTTTCATAGATGCCTTAATTAGTTATATATTGCTGTGATAAGAAAGCATGAATAAGTCAACTTATAAAAGAATGTATTCGGGGCTTACAGATCCAGAGGGTTAGAATCATAACCATCATGGCAAGGAGCATGGCAGCAGGCAGGCAGGTAGGTAGTACTGGAGCAGTGGCTGAGAGCTTATATCTTATCCACAAACAGGAGGCAGAGAGAGAGATAACTGGGAATGTCACAAGTCCTTTTCAAACCTTAAAGCTCACCCACAGTGATGCATCTCTTCCAACAGGGGCACTCCTCCTAACCCTTCCCAAATAGTTCCACTGTCTGAGGGTTAATTATTTAAATGTATGAGCCCATGGGGAGCATTGTCATTCAAACTATCACCGTAGATAATGTAAAAGTTACCCCTTCCATGCAAGGTAAGCCATTTCATGTTTTCTCGCTATTGGTGTAGGTGCTCCTGTTCCTTATATCTTGGGGAGCCTTGAAACCCAGACACTAAAAAGAAGAAACTATCTAAGCATAAGCACCTCTAAGCAACATAGGTATAATGAATCCAAAACACTTTACTGAATCCTTCCACAATTAAATGAGATGAATTTTAGATAGATATCCAAATGACAGCAACTATACCATAAAAGCACATTTAAATTTCATATGTTTAACAAAATTTAAAGACCTTATTTTATTTTCAAATGGTAGCATTGCCAGGGGTTATAAAGTGAATAATGTTAATTTGAGAAAAATAAAAACAAGTGCTTTCAAATGATTTCTAAAGGAATTAGGATTCAAACAAAGTTTGAAGGGGGATTCTGGAATGACAGTTGTGACTTTCCTTACTGCACAAAGAACTTTTCACATCTAAATAGGGGAGAGAGTATTGTGCTATATGTCTGACTCATTCAGTGGAGCATTTTAAGCTGAGTGGTTAATTATGCCCTCTACAAGCATAACTGACAAATTTAATTTTCCAAAATAAACAGAATGTGTTAAGAAATGACACTTGAATTTCCATTACTGGCATCAGCAGCTAATGGAAAAATCTCTCTAAAGCTAATCCTTTGCTGACTGTTACTGAACAGCCCCTCATTCCCAACCCTCACCCAAAGGAAATCTAATGATCTGGAACTGAGGAACTCCACTTTCCATAGCTGATGATTCATTGAAGACATCTACATTCTTTCCCTGGGGCACAGAAAAATCATTATTATCTCAGTGTGGCTGTTTCTTCATTTTGAGGGGGAGGCAATCAGGATAATCTCTTATAGTAAGCACCATTTATTTAGATTAGGACTCAGGAGCAGCTCCTGTTCTCTAGTATGAGGTGACTGCATCTTCAAAGTCTTCTCTAGAATAGCTAGCTTCAGACTTGGAGGTTGAGTATTTGTCAGGCAGAAAGCATCCCTGCTCCTCCTGATCTGGCCATGCAAAAGAAGGAGGTGGAAGAAGAAACAGCTTGCTTGCAAGTATGTGCAGGCTCCTCTTAAATGGCACATAGAGTTCACATCCACATTTTCCCTTTTGTATTGTAAAGACAGCACTCAGCCATCAAGCAGATTAGCTTTCTCATTCTATAAAATGAGCAACTATGGAAGAGGGAGTTGTTTGTCACAATGCCCTCTGTAATTTTAGAAGGAACAGGAAATTTATACCTGGTAGAGTGTGTCCTGTGCTGTGGGTTTAAAGGAGAAATCAATTACAAAATAGTAGCTGGAAATCCACAAATACTTGGAGATGAAAAAGCGTGTTTCTAAATTTCGCATTTAGCAAAAAAAAAAAAAAGTCCGAGAAAAATTTAAAATATCTGAACTAAATAGAAATCAAATGCGATTTATCAAAATGTTTGAATTTAGTAACAGCAGAGCTTAGAAGGAAGTATACTTAATAGTATTAGAAAATGAGAAAAAGTACAAAATAGTATAATATTCTACTTTAAGGACTAAAGAAAGAATAATAAATTTCACCCAAAATAGAATAATGAAACAAATAATAAAAATGAGACAGAAATCAACGTAATTGAGAGCAGAAAATCAAAAATGGAAAGCAGTGAAGCAAAAGTCTGATTATTTTGATATTCAGAGAGCATGTATAAAATGCATGGAGGTATGAAGGAAAATCCCAATGCTGAGGAGGTGGGGACAGGTAGAACCCTGGGCTTAGTGATCAGCCAGCCCAGCCTGTGTGGTGTGTTCCAGCCCAGTAAGAGACTTACTTTCCAAAAAAAAAGGGTGACAGTATCTAAGGACCTCCACTGAGGTTGTTCTCTGATCTCTGCCTTCACATATACATGCACCCATATACACGTGTGCGACGCCCCTCTCCATGAGCACACATGCACAAGCACACATTATGAAATGAACTTCTCTCAATCCACGGAAAGGCACAGAGGAACTTAAATGTGTGCTGATAAGCCAAAGAAATCCATCTGAAAAGGTTATGTACTGTTATATTCTAACTGTATGATAGTCCAGAAAAGGTAAAATCATGAAAAAATAAAACTGTTTGTACTTGGCAGGAAATATTGAGAAGGTGGAGAATAAGCAGAATGCAGCAATAATCTATCCTGCAGGATGGTCAGTAGAACTGCGTATATAAATCCTTACTTTTTCACCAATAGAATGTGCAATAAGAGCAAATCCCAGAGTCAAATATGGGCTTTCTGTGTATTGATGTGCTATGATTGTACCACCACGGTTCATGAGGAATGTTGATTGTGGAGGAAACTCTGTGTCTATGGCACCAGAGTTCTGTGGAAACTCTCTGCACATGCTACTGCTGTTCTATCTGAACATGAGATCACTCTGAAAAAGACTATTGAAATAAAAATAAGGGAGAAAACCAAAGAAACAATTTTGTGTCATTGCTCCTTGCTACATCACCATCTGGAAAGTGTTTAGTTTAGTGCCCAAAACTTCATTCCAGCCGATTCATATCAGTGCCAAGTCACCAGGACAAATAAAAGCCAAATCAAAAAAAGTTAAAAGGAGACACATAAAAATATAGGAATATACCCTGATACTCATATACATAGCTACTGCTAACATGTTCTGGTTTTTTGTTGTTGTTGTTGTTGTTGTTGTTTTACCAATACTAAGATAATAAACCTTTACAATCAATCTAAAGTAACTAAAACCGAAACCATGATCCTGTCCTTCAAAATTATTTTAATGCTTTACTTTTTAACAAAATATTGAATTGAGGGCTAGGAAAATAGCTTAGAGATTAAGAGCATGTGCTGCTCTTGCAAAGGACTTGGGTTCAATTTCTAGCACATACATGGTAGCTATAACTATAAATCCAGGTTATCTGATGTCCTCTCCTGGCCTCCCCAGCTCCTGTATCCATTAAGCGCACACAAGCTTATACAAGTAAACACTTTCATATAACTAATAGAATAAATCTTTTTTATTTTTAATTTATATAAAACTACATTTTTGATGGAATCATTTTATTTTCCTCTAAAATTTCAGGAACCTGCTTTGATTGAGCCAGAAAATTTTTAATTTGCAGGCTTTTCTGTAAAAGGTCAGATACTTAATATTTCTAGCGTTGGTGAAAATAAGATTTCTATTACCACCAACTCTGCCTTTGTTGCATTCACAATGGCAAAGAAGGACTGATCCAACAAACCCTTAATTACATAAGCAGAAGACAGGCCAAACTCTTTCTCTGCAACCAAACTAACCCGAAATAGTAATCCAGTGAGTACAACGACTCACTCAAGAAAGAGCCTAGTGTTAACATTGTTATTGAATGATTTCCCTCCTCAAGGGTGACAGTGCTCCACAGTTTTATACTGAAAACTTCATGACTTTATTTCATATTTGTTGGCGCTAATTAATAGCATTGGTAGCAAATTTTATAACTGATTCTCATTCATTATTTGAGTGTCTCAGGTAGTTAAATTATATTTTAAAAATAAAAGTGCCTGGTGCTGGTATGAGGTCCTGTTGCCTATGGAATGTCCAGGTACCTCTGAGATGCAGGAGGCCCTGTTGCCTGTGAGATGTGCCTATGGGATGTCTGGATGCTGGCATGATGTCCACGTGCCTATGTGTCTGAGCAGTGGGGCTCAACCTCAGGTTGAACTTGGTCATGCTTGATCTCAGGCTAATAGGGGCCGGATGAGTTTGATGATCAGAGTGGCCTGCTGCCTCCAAAACCGTGGTGATACCTGTGATCCATACTCCAGAAATCATGGACTTAATCTTATTATTCTTTTATTCTGAAGGGCACAGGGGTGGGAGGATAGACCAGGGTGGAGTGGGGAGAGGCTGTGGTCAAGATAAATCGCATGAAACACAAGTAATTAATAAAACTATGTGAAACAAAAAGGTCAGGCTCATTACTAAATAAGCACAATTGAGTGAGTGTTCATGAAGTGAAGGGCTTCCCCTCTTTGGCAATAGATCAGTGTTCTGAATGCTGAGCCCTCAGATAACATGCTAGGACTATCTTCTGCTGCCTTCTCAAGAGCCAGGCTTCTTCCATCCCATAGTATTCTTTATTATATGGCATCTTTTCTATCAGTTAAAACATGCATTTCTATTTTTTAAGAAATAGGATTTCTTGATTTCACTTTCCCAAATCGTTACTGCCAATTTCTCTGCTATCCTACATAGTAGCAGATTTGTGCAAATGTCTTCACTGCTTCCAATTCTATATACCTCCAGAATTATCTTGGTCAAGATCATCCATGATTTTTATGATATAGAATCCAATGGTTGTTTAGGGAAGAGGTCTTCAGTGCTTTAACTCCACTGTCCAGGCCAGTGTGTATATATATATATATATATATATATATACACATACACATACATACATATACATATATACATACACATATATAATCCATGCCACTGTATATTTGCCCCCATGTGGATATGGCCCAAATTTGCAGCAACTTTGTTGAGAAGTGGAGACTAGCAGGTGAAGTGTTTGGTGAAAGATGTCTTACATAACACTTCTTAATGCGCAGTAACAGTCAGGCAGGAATGATGATGTACACTCTCAGTTAAATAGCCTAAGGTACATTATCTAATTTGCTTTTGTTAAATGTCTGTATAACTAAATTCCCAAACTAGAACAACACAAAACATACAGTGACTACAAAATAATATGACAGTGCCACAGTAGCAGTAAAGTCCTTAATCTCTTTTATGTCTGACCACATACATCATACTTTTAACATACGGCAATAATGATAGTCAGCAACATCCATAATGTGAGTTAATTATATAATTTCTATGATGTTCATCCACATTGTGTGCATTCCCTGCTTTTCATTATTAAAGTTCTTACAACATCTTGTGATTCTTATAAGAAGGTAAACTATCTTTCTGTCCTAATTAGAATATAAAGCAAAGGAACTTGCTCACTTTCCAATATATAAATTAGCAAACATGCTAAATTTTCAAGGCAATATCTGCTTCAAATATTACAATGTCTCTTAGTTAGAATTAGTTGAATAAATTTCCCCCATTATTAAATTCTTCCCACTTTACAACTTCTCCCCACTGTAATAATCCACCTTTCACGGCTCCTCACTGTTGAAAAATAACCAAACTTCTCCATAGCACAGTTTCCTGTAGACAAAAAGAAAAGAGTATCTCTGCCTTCTTCTGTCACTTCATGGGCCTTAGAAGATTCCTCTGCTGTACCTGTGAGTCCAAAAGAGATACATCTTAATGTAATCTAAGGTCCAGTGTGTCTTTCTCCTCTGTCTCAGCTTTCAGCAGAGATAGCTGTTGGAAAGCCTGTGTTATATGGTCAAAGATGTGAATGGCCTTGACGTTATCTTTCCTTAACAACTATATATTAAGAAGGTACCCTGTGAAGAGCCTTGGCTAGTTTTCTACAATGCCTAGCTTTCCTCCTGAGATACCACTACTTGAGTACCAAAAACTCATTCTTTAATTTTAATTCCTGTTTTCAACACTACTGTATACATAAGTTTTTCTCTTCTGTCTGACTTTTCTATTCAGATTATCTATTATTGGTTTCTTCCTTGTTTTTTGGATGTGCCCTGGAGGAACTTTGTTTTTTTTTGACACTAAAATCTTTGGGCAAGACTTACCCTTCCTCACACATGGACTGACTGTGAGACTATTAAAGAAGTCTTCATTCCTTCCATCTGTGAAACTTACTCCTGTTGGTTAGTGCTTGGTTGGTGGAGACTAGGAGAAATATAGAGAAGGAATTCTATACAAGAATACACATATGTAAAGTCAAACCCAAGAATGCTGTTAATTATCCAAGGCTGAGACACCTTCACCACTGCCCCTCCCCCAGAAGTGCAACTGCAGACTTGTGACTGTGGGTTCACCCTAGGTGAAGTAGTTTGTTGCTAGTGATGTTATTATGTGATAGTTGTCTTCTAGTTACATGTTTTGAGATCACTGAAATTAATGTTTACAAGTAGAAGATTCACTGTCTAATGGGTTGGCAGTTTGCTTTACAATGTTACTTGCTACTTATTTCATTATCATTTTCTATGAGATTTATACTCAAATTTGTTGAGCTTTGATGTCATCCTGTGCTCACAAGGGCCTAGTGTGGTGCTGGAGCCATTGGGCTTTGCTCAAGCATCTAGTTCTTTAGTGTAGCTCTCTCAAGCTAGGTTGAAAGAGTTTCTTTGTCGCTGCCTCTGTTTCTATGTCTGTCTGTCTGTCTGTCTGTTTGTCTCTCTCTCTATCTCTTTTTCATGTGTGTGTTTGTGCGTGTGTGTGTGTGTGTGTGTGTGTGTGTGTCTGTGTATGTGTATGTGTCTGTTTCTGTGGCTATGGCTTTGTGTATAATTGCATGCATGAGGAGGCCGTAAGACAACTTTTGGTATAATATCTCAAGTACCACTCATCATGTTTATTGTTTGTTGTTTTGTTTGTTTTTTTGTCCTGTTTTGTTTTGTTTTTGTTTTTGTTTTTTGTCAGATTTTCTCATCGTACTAGATAGAACTTACTAAATGGGCTAGGCTGGCTGGCCGAGGGACCTACTTATCTCTTCCTCCCCTGTACTGGGATTACAAGTATATACCACCTGCTTTTGTTTGTTTTGTTTTGTTCTGTTTTACATGATTTCTGGGGATCAAATTCAGGTTCATATGCTTGCAAGGCAAGAAGTCTCCTCACTGAGCATTCTCCTCTGCTCATGAAGAATGATTTTGCAGGCATTCTTAGTTACTAACAGCAATTCCAACATTATTTCCTGAGCCCCTAATTTGTTCCTCAATTCCTATTAAGGTTTTTGTCTTTTCATGCTTGTATTCTTCTTTCTCATAAATATTTGTGATTGGTTCCCCTCTTCGTGGTGAGGAAGAGTTCAAGATTAATTAATTATTTGTCTTATGTTTTGATATCAACTTCACCATTTCTTCAATGCCAATCTCATAAACTGATAATTCAACAAGGGACACCTCTTTTCAACCTATATTTGTAAAGCCTGATACACTATATTCCAGAAAATTTCTCTTCTTTTAATCCTTAAATTCATTTACACTGAAAAATCAGAAATATTTTTTCTCAACTTTGGCTCTTCACTAATGTTTTTTAGTACTTTATGGATTAAAAGCTGCCTTTTGCCCTAGCCATTAATCCAGAATGGGTTTCCCAATGATTAGCAAAGGTCTCATTTAGCCTCATCTTGCAAAATTCTTGGAAATACAGGCAGGCACCATCACTTATGATGTTTTTTTTTCCTAATATTTTTTCCCAATAGATTTCCCAGAACCGTTACCTTGCTTTAATTACAGATATTAAAACTGGCATTTATGACCCAAAAATTATGAGTTAAATAACAAAATATCCAATGATTAAGTAAATAGATAAAGTACAAGAATAACTTGAGTTTCCATTCTTAAGTAGAGCAGAACATTAACTAAATTAGTGAACTACTGTCAATCATATATTGAACATCATTTTCAGCCACAATTCTTTAGTATTTAAAAATATTGTTTCTTCTTGGGAAGGGAACGTCAGTTTCCTTTGAGGCTGTGCCCCTGGTAGATAACCAAAATCTAGTGGATGGCCCCACACCCACGAGTAGTTGCTTAGCATAAACTAGACTCAGTGAATTATTTAAGAAAAAGAACAGAGGACACAAATTTTGGGAGGGGGTCAGAAGTGGGGTATGGAGTTAGGGAATGAATATGATCAAAATACATTGAGTGAGATTTTCAAAGAATTCGTTAAAAGGCACACACACACATACATGTACACAAAGTTTTACAGGACATTGACAGGATATCTGGGATATGGTATTTATCTAACAACATAGATAAAATATGTCAATGATGAGCACCTAACACAAATTATTCAAGATAAGCTAAAGAGGCTATGGTAACAAAAAAAATCACAAAAAATCTGATCATTTAAATAAGAATTTACCTCTCACTTTCACTATATGTATTAAAGTTAACAAGGGATATATGCATCCAGGCATGGTAATACATTCCTCTGGTTCTAAAATATAAGAAGCAGAGGCAATAGGACAACCACAACTCTGAAGGCAGCTTGGTCTACATAGAAAACATCAGGCCAGTCAGACTATGTAGCGAGGCACTGCACCAAGAACAAAGAAAGGAAAATCAATCGAACAAAGAAACAAATGAAATATCTGCTAATGGTAGATATCTGTGGCCATGGAGGGAAAGATGACCCTTCTCAACAAAGATGCTCCATGACTAAAATGACAGCAAGAAGGGAGCCTGGGTATCATATCCCGGCCCATGCTCACTGTTGTTTATATTTTTCTGCCCACCCGTTGCTCTAAATTGCCAGGAGGAATGAATACTATGTGCTTGCATTCCAGATAACCATTATGTTCTGCCATCTTAGTAAATACAAACAGGAAAGGATCTCTGATGTTGTGACCATTTGCATTAGATGTTAAGTCTGGAAAGAAAGCAAGTGAAATGGAAATCATGTGATTGAATCAAGATTCAGCTGTGCTATTCTGTACTTTAAGACTTTCTGATGTTTGTTAGAAAATATAATTTAAAAGTTGGCTTAAAATTATTAAAACAATTATAAACATAAAACAATTTAGTACTTAAATATTTGAAATGAAGGCGATTTTTACTTGTTTCACGTAAAGGAATAAGTTTAATCAAAAATGACAATGTTTATGCTTCTCCTTTATCAAACATAAATCCTGTAATGTCAGGAAAATGGGTTGGGCTGCTTGCAGTTAAAGTTTTAGATCTTAAAATTTGTTCTATGAGTAACTGAATATTATCAAAACATGACCAAAACACTTGAAATTACAGAAGATTGTTTGCACACATATAAGTAAATAATTATATGCTCAAATAGTTGCACAACATACATTTGTATAAATCAACCATAAGAAAAGTAAGGGACACAATCATCTAGATATCTTTTTAGTTAGAAATTATTAAACAGAAATTTTTATTTTGACACACATACTTCCTCTTGGATGTTAACAATTAGTATGGAGTGGTTGGGTGGTTTGTTTATTCAGTAAAAGAAGAACAGAAATTGCAAACTGATTTCAAAATACAAAACAACATCACACATTGGTTTCATTGGCCCGAACACTAGTTGCACGTCAATGACTAAGAAAGTTCAAGTCTATCCCCCTTGGGTCTTTTCAGCCTGGCTTAGATGCAGCCACAAAGGGATCTACATCTTCCTCTCATCGGTCATCCCTGGTCATGGTCTTCCTCGACTAATTTTTGTTGAAAGTATTCAGAATTATACTTTGCTCTCTATAATTTTTGTTGCTAATAACCATTCTTATAACTCACCATATGTCTCGTTTGTTAGCTCTCTGAAATTATTATGCTAGATTATTTTTCAGAGAAATATAGTTTTGGTCTTCAAGTTCTAAGTGACTTGACTCACATAGTATTTATTTCTGTTTGACTTTATTAATTCATTTATCTATTCTGTCTGTTACATATTAACAGCATTTGGGGCATGTCTACTTGCCAGGCTCTATAATAGGTCTGAAGGCCAAAAAAGTGGAGATCAACTTTATTTAATGGCCACGAAATATATGATCATGATAGAATATTAAATTATACAATCAAGTGAACTCTATTTTTCTTGAAGATCAAAGTAGTGATAAACCCTGATTTAAGTCCTTAGAGACCTTTTTTTTTTTTATGGAGCTGGCAATTCACCTAAAACTTAAAAGAATGATTTCATTTTAACCTGAGGTACATTAGAGGAAAGAATATTTTATTTAATGCATGAAAAACATAAAGACTCTAGGCATTAAGCTATTACTGCATGCTGTAGTTTAAGAAAGTAAGTTTTAAAGTGGAAACAATAGCATATGAGGTTTGGAAAGAGGTAAATGATAGTGATTTCAATAGAAAGACGATTACTTTTAATTGGTTTATTTTGCTTGTCTTATTTTTCTCATGTTATTTTGGAATACTAAGTCTTCACATATGTTCAGAAATTTATGTTATTCCCAGAGAGTTTTATAAAACATATGAATTTCTCTGAAAGACCTTTTAAAAGTACCACAAGGTTTGACATATCTGACTTTAAAAGATTACTTTAACAACTCCTGGAATTATTAGCTAAAACAAGAGTAGGATAAGAGACAGAAAAGAAAAATATTATAATTTTTTGGACAACAGATGATATCCTGAATGAAGCTAAGGAAATGGTAGCTGAATCTAAACAATAAAATATAATTGTTTAAATGCAGGCAAGGGAGAGCTTATATAAGTAGTGGTAGTTAAGGTAAGGGCAGACGTGCAGATCCCTTCTGTTTTATTGTTGATGTTGTTTATATTCTTTAATTTGATAATCAAATGGACTTTGGGTGTCACTAATCATAAAATCGTAATAATCATAAAAATCATAGAAAGGGTACAGATCGACATGTAACATTTTGCGGGGGGAGAGGTTCAGTGGAGGTTTGCACAAGAAATGGTAATTTTATTAGAAGTCATTGTTCTAGATTATTTTGAAGCCATTTTTTTCCTAACATGTTTGTAAGCGACCAAATGCCGATCCTTACTAACTCTAGGGCTATATGAGATAGAGTAAACCATGAAAGAAACAGAAATAAAATGAAGTGCCCACTTGTATCTCTAAAATCCTGGTCATTATTGCCTTATAGTGTAGTTTCATGATTCAAGCTTTGTTTGGGGATCCATAATCCAATCCTGAGTGGTAAGTAAAAGTTCCAAGGATAGGTTGAAGGGACTGTCAATAGAACTGAACCATTTCATCTCAGGTCAGGTTTACCATCAATTTAACCCTTTCTTCTCGCTGCCTAAATCACCATTAGTTTACCGTGACCCGAGTATTAATTATTTATGGTAGCGTTTTTGTTTGGAAGTGAGAGTAGAGCAGGTGGCAGCTTGAACATGGAGATGTAGCTGAGAATTATTGTTGCTTCATTTCTGGGGTGGGGCAGATGTTACAATCATAGAGGACACACTGTGCCTTATAAAAGCACTACTTTAAATTGGTGGTTTAATTGTGTACTGATCCAAAAGAGTTAGTCACAAAGAAAAATGTAAATATATGATACTAGTAAAATGGTGTCTCCATAAGAAAAGCAAAGAGATTGCACGGATAAATTATTCTAGAATTTGAGTATGTCTTAGAACACAATTAACGAACGTGAAGTGAACCTTCATAAATACCTGTTGAGGAGTCACTGGGAGACAGGGTCCTGGGAGAGAACATTGTATTTCAATTAGTGTTGAGAGGAGAAGGAAACCACCACAGAAGCTATTTAGCATAAGTGTCCCAAATCAGACGCTAGGGATGAGATTATGAATATTACACGTGAGGGTTGGGAGACTCCCAAGGGCAACATCATATTTCTATAGATGCCACCTGCCTCATGTATAAACTACTAGCAAATTCCAGATGAGCACATGCACATTTTTTTAATAAATGCTTGCAGTTGAGATCTCTAAAACTGTTCATCACCCTTAGCAATTTGCAAATTTAAAAAATCTTTGAGATTTTATCATACCCAAGGCAGAATAGCTAAGATTTAGAAAACCAAGTGTTTTGATAATTGATGATTTATTATATGCAGCTCCACTGTGATTTTTTCCTCTTTTTATTTTAACCATTTCTATGCATTTAAATTGTCTCTTACAAGGAGATTTTTTTTTCTTGAGTGCTTGGAAAATACATTCTATTTCTAACATAGCTAATGGTTTCTTGAAAATCTCAGAATGCACATTTGACTTAAGTATAAAATTAATGAACACTTTTTTAATCTTTTGAATAATAGTCATCTAAGCAGTGCTCATATGGACTTACAGAGACTGAAGCTGCAATCACTGAGCGTATATTGGTCTGTGTTAAGGTTCTCTGAAGACATGTTATGGCTGCTAGCTTGGTGTTTTTCTGGGACTCCTAACAGTGGGGAGTTGGGGTGCCTCTGTCTCATTTACCTGCTCTTGGGACCATTTTCCTCCTTCTGGGTTGCCATGTTCAGCCTTGGTATGAGGGTTTGTGCCTTGACTTATTGTATCTTGTTATATCACGTTCCTGTATGGTTGATATTCCTGGGACGTCTGCCCTTTTCTGAAAGGAAATGGAGGGAAGTGGATCTGTGGCACAGGGAGGTGGGGGAAACTGGGAGGAGTGGAGAGACGGGAAACTGAGGTTGAGATGTATCGTATGAGAGAAGTATAAAATAAATAGAAAAGAATGAATCAAGCAAAGTGGACATTATGTCTATATGTTTTGAACTGAGTAATGTTCCAAAACAAAGCAAAACAAATAACATGCATTTAGATTTTTTGTACTTTCTGATGGGCTCATAGGGAACATCTGCCACTTGATGAATACCTTTAAAATTACATCCAAGGACATATTTTAAAGGATGCTGCATTATTTTAGGAATATGTTATTGTGGGGAGGTAACCCTGTTATCTGCCCTCTTAGGATAAAATTCTATTAATTAAGCAAGTATTGACCTTAGTAAAAATATGCTTGAGGGTCAGGAATTGAAGGAGAGTATTTGGATATAAGCAATACCACATTGATGCTATCTATATGTGCATGTAGAATTGTCACAACACTTCTCGTTAATGTGTACAATTAATGTGTATTAACATTTTTAAAAATTAAAATTTATTTTATTTTAAACAAAGAAAAGAAACTTTAAACATAAAATAACTGAAAAAGAAGAAAAAAGAAAACAGCCAACAAGAAACGTTGGTGTGGACATTCTGATGGAGAAGCTCTCATTCACTGCTGGTAGGCTTGAAAACTGGTGCAGCCACTCTGGCAATCAGGTTGGAGAATGCCCAAAAAGTTAAAAAGTAAGTCTACCACGTGACCCAGCTGTATGACTCCATGACATATGTCATAGGACTCACCACCCTACTCTGTAGATATTTGCTCAGCCATGCTCATTGCTGATATTCACAACAGATAGGATGTGGAAACAACTTGAATAGCCTTCAGCAAGCGAATGGGTAATGCACATGTGCTACATCTACACCATGGGATGCTATAGCTGTAAAGAAAAATAAAATCCTGGGGTTTGAATGTGAATAAATGGAGCTAGAAAACATTATATTGGTTGTGTTAACTCAGACCCAGAAAGACAAAATCCACATTTTCTCTCATCTTGGTGGTTCTACCTCAAAATCATCAGATGTATATAACCTGACGTAATCGCAGAAACCAGAAAGTAAAAAAGGATCACATGGGTGGGGAAGGAAGTCTAGAGAGTGGAGCGGGAGAATATAGGCGATATGAAGAGGGAAATGGAGAAAACCTGGGGTTTTAACTGAAAGGGAACAGGAGGGCAATATGGGAGAGGAAGGAGGTATAAATAACATTAAGGTTGCTTGAAAAATCCATAAGAAATCATTATTTCCTATTTATCTAAAATTACATATATATTATGTGTATTTGTGTCTGTATATGTATGTATGCATGTATGTATGTATGCATGTATGTGTGTATGCAGGTATGTATGTATAGTTTAAATGAAGTTAGCCACTTGGGACAATGAAACCTCCCCAAAGAGGCATAGAATAGCTAACAAAAATTCTAGTACCAGTCACTATAAACCTCTTCTTAGAGTTGCTAGTCAGAAGAATCCTGAGACGTCCAGAAAATATAGGCTATTGCTCCCTCAAAAGGAGGGAATTTATGCCTTGTT
This sequence comes from Cricetomys ansorgei, assembly GCA_026225945.1. Taxonomy (NCBI): domain Eukaryota; kingdom Metazoa; phylum Chordata; class Mammalia; order Rodentia; family Nesomyidae; genus Cricetomys; species Cricetomys ansorgei. The sequence goes on from JAMJFZ010000239.1 coordinate 27,433,334, forward strand.
TTGTAAACCTAGCCAACTATCTGTGATCTGTGAGATCATGAAATTTGAAGGAGAACTGACTGTAACTTTCCAAAACTAATATAATCTCTAACTGCATTCTTGATATTTATCCTTATATCCACAGATAAATACAGTTCTCACTCTTAATCAAACAAGCTTCTTTTTTTTCATATGGAGACTTTAATATAAATCCAGAAGTGGCCAAAATGTAAAGAGCAACTGACTGAGGTGTGCTCTGACTAAATTGATATATCTACAACATACCCCCTACATCTGAGGCTCACAGGCCATCTCAAAAGGGAGAGAGCAGAAAGAGTGAAAGAGCCAGAGGATTGGAAAGTCTGCTAACTGGAGGTTACACCCATGAAATCTCAACAATATTTATTTGTATATGTATAACAATAATAATTAAACAAGGGCATTAATAAGAGATCACTTGGAGGACATGGACATAGGGTGAATAGAGGGAGAAGTGGAGGTGATTAAATTTAATAAAAGTTATGGTAGAATTGTAGTTGGGTGCATTGAGCAGTTTTGATTTTAAAAACAATATGTGCTGTATTAACCTAACATTTCAGTATCACATACACAGATTCAATGCAGATCATTTGTACAATTTACCTATTATTCATTAGTATAATCATGTTATGTTCAATAATTCTCCTCTTTTAAAAGTGTATTTATTAATATCTAATTCACATGATATGAATCAATCTTTTATCTCAGCACTTGAGAAGCAGAGACAAGCAGATCTCCAAGTTCAAAACCATTCTGGTCTACACAGGACATTTCCTAGTACATTCAGGGATATGTAGTGAGACCTTGTCTCAAAAAAATTAAAAATTAAAATTAATTATTTAAAGTTTACAATTCAGTAAAATTTTATTATAACCACAGAGCCATCCTCATTATCAGTTTTGGAACATCTGTATTACTTCCAAAAATAAACTGCTTCCCTATTCATTTCCCAATCCCTAGCCTGCCTACCCTATAGAAATCTCACTTCTATCTTTAAAAATTGATTACATTGAAAATTGTTTTTAAAAAAGTAACAACAGAATACGCATCCTTTTGTGTTTGACTTTTTTTCAGGCTGTTTTAGAGATTTGTCCAGACCGGTATCAGTGCTCTCTTTGGGTAATAGTCCTTCATTATATGCTGTGTTAGTGTTCTGCATGGCCACAGCTAAGTTCTACAAACAGGTGTCTTAAAACAACTGAAATTTGCAAGTCCAAACTACTTTGAGATTTCATCTTACACCAGTCAGAATGGCCAAAATCAGTAAAAAAAAAAAAAAAAAATGATAGCTCATGCTAGTGAGAATGTAATCTAAGGGGACCACTGATCCATTGGTGGTGGGGTTTCAAACTTGTACAGGCACTATGGAAAGCAGGGTGGCAGATCCTCAGGAAGCTGGGAATTGATCTACCTCCAGTTCCATCCAGACCACTCATGAGCATGTACCCAAAAGAATATACACCCTACTACAAAGACACTTGCTATCCATGTTCATTGATGTTCTTCTATCCACAATAGCCAGAAACTGGGAACAGTCTAGAAGTCCACCTATGGATGAATAGATAAATAAAATGTGGTATCTTTACACAACAGAATATTACTCAGCTATTGTAAAAAAGCATTCATAAAATTCACAGGTAAATGGATGGAGTTATAAAAAAATCATCCCAAGTGAGGTAACCCAGACTCCAAAAGAAAAAATATAGCATGTTTCTGCTTCTATGTAGATGATAGCTGTTAAGTCTTCGATAAGCAGGTTGAAATCTTTATAAGGGGTTGGAGGTGGGGTTGGAAAAGATCTCCCTAGGAAGGGGAAATAAAATCAATAGTTATGGATGGATTAGGGGAGGAAGGACTGAGATGTGAGGCTAAAACAGGTGGGAAGAAATAGGAGAGGGTAAGAAAGAATATAGGGAAGGCCAGATAAAGCTAAGGGCCATTTTAGGGTTTGTATGTAAACCTAATATGGTAGAAACTCTTTAAAATAATATAAAAATGAAAGAATCACCAAATAATGGGAGAAACAAAGCACAAACCAGACATTTCTCCCCACCAAATGCAACCTTAAGTACCTGGAATGGGTTGAATCTAATTGCGTTGTTAGCAAAAGGCACCCCATGGAACTCTCCAAACAAATCAAGCTATTGCCAAGGTTATCGGTGGCTCTTTACAAATGGACAGCAAGGCCTTACTGCTGAAGACGGCACCTACATAACTCACTAAATATGGAGAAGTCACACTGGTACCTACTTAGAGCCTTCACTTCTGCTGACTTCTAGAAGGTGCTCTTTATTCTATCAAAGGAAAAAGGTAAACAGCATCTCAGCTGCAAAACCTTTCATCTACGATGATTACCTGTTTTCAAGATACACAGATGCAATAGCGGCACAAACGTGGGAATAACAACCAGTTCCTGATGCCCATTCCATGAAATAAAATCCATACCTGACAACACATGGATGACCAAGAGCCTATGACTATATAGGCCATGGACCTAGGAGTAGTCAAATACTACTGACTGCTAATGAAATGTAGTCATTCAATGACTGCTAATGAAATTTTACTATAACCATAGATCAGCGTATTACTAAGTCATCAACAGATAAGCTTCCTCTTGTAGTAGATGGGTCCTTTGAGCCAAATATCCATCATTTTCTCCAGATCAACTGTGTTTTCTTGCAAGCCTCAATCACTATTGGGCCTATGGACTGTTGACATTCCCTCACAGAAGGAAGGAGTGGGAAAGGTCACTGGACTCTCACTGAGTGTCCAGCCATGACTCTCAGCCATATATATGCAATTCAACCCTAATCACACATAGCCTTGGGGTCCTGGGAAGTTGGTAGAGAGCATGGGCTATGGAATACTAACTAAAGACTAGGTGAAGACTTCTCAGTCCTTCCGTCAGTAACCCTTCACATGTGCTCCATAAGTAAGCCCAATACATTCGTTGGTTCTCCAGGATGGCCTTTGTTGGAATTAAATCTTGTATTGTCATTGAGACTCTTCAAAGAGGGAATAGGCATGGTTTAAGCCCTTCCAGGGAAATAATTCTCACAACACTTGGGTAATCAAGCCACAAATGCGTGGGCACCGCAGTTTATTTATATGTGTAGCTTGCCACAGAGAAGAAGCATGGAAATAATAGACCTTTTCCTCATCACTCCAGATTGCACTTTGAGATGCCTGAGCCTAGGAAAGCCATGTGGGAAAACAGAACAGAAGGTCAGGGATCAAGTAGGAGCAGGAAATTCACCAGTCAAAATAAAATAACAAGAGGACAGATGTGTTCTGAAAGCAGCCTTCCACATACTCCTCAGTAAACTGTCCTTGGTAACGACCCTAGATAAAACATTGTAAAGACTTCACCATTTACTGTGATCTAATTTTTTTATTATTATTATTTTACGTACCTCTAAAGGCATTGCTTCTCTCAGGGATGAGGTCTGATGGCCTCTGAGCCAGTTCTGTGCCACTCAATACTCTTTGCCCTCCTGAAGTATCTTTCCCTGTCTTTCTTGGATAATTCTTCTTCATCTTGCGGTTGTGATGTAATCATCAATTTTCTCTCTAAAACATCCCATTAACGCCCCTGCCCAGACATCAGTGGGCGGATTTCTTCCTGTGTTAGCCTAGCACAACACTGAACTATCATTGCCTATTTGTCTCTAAGCAGGGGCTCCATAATATCTAAACTCGGATACTTTTGAAATTTAAAAGAAGGATAGATGATAACTATAATTTTAGGTATTTTGAAAACAAGAACTTGCCGACAAATAATTTAGACATACAGAAGACCTGTAAATATTTTTAAAATACTACTTTTTCTTACAAAGCAACATGGCTGTGGCCACTATGACTGAAAAGCTTAGCATTACATAAACCTTTAAAAATAACATAAGAAGAATGATTGCCCTTGCAATTGTATTATGATATCGTGGTGCTGAAAGGTATATCGATGAAATTTATACAGATCCCTAGAGGTACCTGTATTACTGTATAAATTCTATTTATTTGTGGAGAATATGCTTTTGAAGTGCAATCATTTTTTTATATTATTTTTAAACCAAAACTGCTTATAGTACTCAAGGACATAATTTTTGTTAAATACAAAATATTGAAACGTTCATTTGATTGGTCTTTGTAAAATATAGCATTTTATTCTTATTAATTTTACCTTTAGTTAATGTAAAAACTCTTTGCTTGCATAAGATTCTGAAGGTTCACTCACATTGAAGCATTTACTAGTACATTCGTATGCTGTCTAGTACTTATTTATTATACGCATACATCATACTGAGCATTTTTATCAGAAGACATAGCTGAACAATGTTCTTGAAAGTGGGCTGTTCTTTGCAATGCACCAGACAAGAGAAGAAAAAGAAATAGTTTATTGCTATAGTTTGCGATTTAGCCATGTGTTAATTGGAACACTTCGCTGCACGTGTCTCATGCATGACTAACTGAAACCGTTCTAAAAGCCATCCTAGTTTACTTTCATAAAAATACTAGCAAAAATATTTCCCTTAAAATATGAAATATCCAGAAGAAACATTAAACCTTATGGAAGGTAGAGATAACAGATGTAGGGCAGATATGTAGAAAAGAATAGTTGCCTAGTGTCCCAAGTAAACACTCCTTTATATGGACAGAAGGCTAGCATAATGATCTCAGTACAAACTTGTAACAAACACGTAAATGACTTCTTGAAGCCATTTTTCAATTATTATGATTTGTGTAAATTTGAATAAATCCAGTGACGAAGCTTTATCTTGAGACCAATAACCTAATAACGACCCTGGTCTCCACCATCATCAGCTATGCCTGAAGCAAACATTAGCTCAAAATTTATTTTCATGAATTATAATTGAAACAATTAATAATATAACAAATTTTTGATTTTTTTTTGGAAAGTGAAGTGGTTTACAATGTATTATTTTGTTTAATTGTCACATTACTGGTTTTCTAGAGATGTGATTACATCCATCTGGGGCAGAGATCAGCTTCCTTGGAAAGATGGCTGGGAAATAGAGATCAATGTCAGTATATCCAGGAGTTAAGATTGCAAATGCTCCTCTCTCTCTCCCTCTCTCTCTCTTTTTCTCTCCTCTCTCTCTTTCTCTCTCTCTCTTTCTGCCCTTTCTTTCTCTTCTCTCTTTCCCTCTTTCCCCATGCAAGTGCACACATGTGCACATGTATATAAAGACCAGAGGTCAATCAGGTGTGAACCTTTAACGCTATCCACCTATCCACTTTTGGTTTATAAGATGGGATCATTTAGTGGGCCTGATGCTCACTGATTGGGCGAGACTGGCTAAATAGTAGGCCTCAGGAATCTTCCTGCTTCTATTCTCTGAGTGTTGGCACCATAACTGTCACCTGGCTTTTTGTATGGGTGCTGGGGATCAGCACCTGATAGCCTACATGGCATGAAGTTCACCCAGAAACATCCCCAGTGCCAGGGAAGGAAGAATTTTAAACTGACTCTCTGCATCCACACCCTGAAGTTTCAGAATTGTAGTATACAAAGTCAACTGCCCGTAGACAGATGAGTGCAGACCAGGTAGGCTGCATTAGAAGGCTAAGCTCAGGAACCCCGTGTGTACAAAAAATGAGCAAAAGAGTGGTAAGAAGGCTGAATCTTTGTTCTAAACAAAGGGCTGGGGCTTGCACTTCTGCTGTGTGGTAGGTGGTGAGGGCCGCAGAAGGCAGAAGGGAGGAGGCACTCCAGAAGTCAACGTTGTTTTGCTATGCAGTCTTTCAGGTAGCGGATACTTGAGGTCATTGCCACCATCACCTCACACGCTGGTATTTTCCTAAAGAGAAAGCGGAGGCTTTCGTCGGCATCTGCCGTTCACTGATTTAGATAGGTGATTGCGAGAACAGCTGTCAGTCACTCCTGCGTCTGTGAAAGTCAGCATATTCTGTGAAAATATCAACTTGAAATGCTCCAGGAAATGTACTTGGGATGGCATATTTTGTTCTCCCACGGTATCAACACATAGGAAAGGAGGAAGTAAAACTGGGCAAAGACAGAGCTGAGTTTTGTGCAATGTCTGTGAGAAATCCAGTGGAGCCCAGGGGGAATTCCGAGACTGACAGGCCCTTCAGAGTGGCCTCAAGCTGTGGGAAGAAAGCCTTCTTCCCCTGATTTCATCAGTCACTGCATGTGAGGCATGGGATCCAGCCAGGACGGTGCTCTCCAGCCCAGACAAAACACTGGTGGCAGGGATGACAGCTGAAGGCTGTCAGGTGTCAGCCCTTCCAGTAGCTGGAGAACCAAGGCCCTTGTCCCTACGGAGCCTCGAGACTATATATCACCGAATCAACGGCTGTCATTGTCTACAGCGCCATTAACTCTGGTGAAGGGTTAAAAATTCTTTTTTTAAAAGACTTACCACTTTTAATTCACAGAGAAGCAAATCTCAAGTAAGATCTTGACTCAAGTCATATCCTGGTCATTGGTTAGATGTGACATTTGCAGAGACCCCATAAAGTGGTGTAGACTATATCTGATAACACCCTAAAGTTCTTTCAAAGTATAATAGCCATAAATATGCATGTGCTTTTGCGTGTGTTACTCAGTCTCTTGTTAAAGAGAAGTCGCGTCAAACCGCAGACACATTACTAGATGATCCCTATGTCATTGCCCAGTAAACCAGGGAAGGTGGTTGGAGGCATTGCTGCAGTTTTCTATTGCTAGAGAATAGATGACTATAAACTCAGTGCCACCTGTCCACATCATCATCTCAAGGTACCACAGTTCCAGCGTCCATGAGGCTCTGTGAGCTTTCGGGTCAGAATGCCACAAGAACGAAATCAATGCGTCAGCTGAACTGGAGGCTCTTTGACACAAGAGGTTCCCTTTGACACAAGAGGTTCTCTATCAAGCCCATTTAAGCTATTGTTAGAATTCAGTTGCTTGCAGTTATAGGGCTGGGGCTTTGGGGTATATTCTAGATTATACCCCAAATAGGAGTTAGTCTACTTTGGGTTTCTGTAACAAATGCTTGAACAGCTTAAAAGCGGGCACACTTGGTCTGCTTTGGTTTATTTGCTCTGGCGGCCAGGTGACATCATTGCTTTTGAGTCTGAGGTCAGGTATCACAGCATGGGGGGAGTGTAAGGTAGAACCTGGTCACACATAGCATCCCAGATGTATAAGAAAGGAAGATGAAAATGTCACAGCCCCATGTTCTCTTCAAGGGAAATCTCAAACAACCTAACAAATCCTTTGTCCCACCTAGCCCAACATCATATGAGATCGACAGCCTCTCTAGAGGCCAAGGGCTAGGGTCTTTCCCAGCATGGACTGTGGAAAAGAAATTGTCAAAGCCATGGCAACCCCTATTGGCCAAAATTATGTAAAAGACATTTGGAGAGTGGAATCATTGAAAGAAGCTATCTGAAGCCACCTCCCAGAGCCCATAGCATGATGGGAAAACTGGCAATTACAAGTGGAGAGGGATAGCCAAGTCATCACTCATAAAACATTTTTTCTGAAATTTCAGAGATCTGAGAAGTCAGAAATATTTCAGGATAATATATCCTCTAATGAGGAAGAAATTACCTGTCAATTAAAAAATTGTTCCCAGAAATTAGCATTTCATTTTAACATATGTTGCAGCTAAAATCTAGAGGAAAATTCTAAGTAACTAAGTTTGTGCCAAGACAGAATAATTGAAATATATTTAAAATAAGGCATATCTCTTAATGAATTAAGGACAGAAAATATAGTTCAGTTTTCTAACTTTAAATTATTATACAAATAATATTTAATGTAACATCAAAATAATAAAGAATATTTTTTAAAAACTGAAGCTGGACCCAAATATATCCACGAACGCAACTACTATTCAATATTCATATACACCCCATAGCCTTTTGCTATGGTCAGTGAATATTTTCTTTATCTTTTGTATGTGTATGTATGTGGTCATTATATTTATGTGTGTGTGTGTGTGTGTGTGTGTACTGTAATCATGAGGCACTGTGTAGGCTTAACAAGGAAGAGATGGAGGCATTTTTGTACATGGAAACCCTGCCAGACCTCAGTAGACAGAACCACCGTCATGGCCAATTCCATACTCAACAGTGGAACGCTGAGTGTCTCAGATCAGGTGTTTTTATTCTTTCGGAACTCCTCAGGTATTCTACTGATAGCACATGCAGATCATTAGCAATCAAACAACTCCTATAGAAACCCAACACCTGCAAATAATACAATGCACCCTAGACAGCCCCTCATCCAGCAGTGCATAAAACAATTATTTTATATATAACTAAAAATAAACGGCAACATTATATATATCCGTGTGTGTGTGTGTGTGTGTGTGCACGTGTGCACACATGCACACACGCCTGCGTGGATGTGTGCAGATGTACATGGATGTGTGTGGACATTCATGTGGAGGCCAAGGATTGATGTCAGGCATTTTCCTTGATCATTACAACCTTATATATTGAGCCATTATCTCTTGCAGATCCTAATGATGGCCAGTTTAGCTAGTCCAGCAAGCAACCTGGTTCTAGGGAATCTCCTGTCTCTGTTTCACAAGTGCTGAGGTCATAGGTGGACCATCAGGACTGCTATGCATGTATATGGGTGCTAAGGACCTGACCCTTGGTCCCCATGCTTGCATGGAAAGTCCTTTATCCAAGAATCCATGTCCTTGTGTTTCCTTTTAAATTTACCAGGCATTATACACCTCGCTAACATAAGATGGCTGTGCTGACTAACTAAGAAAGACATTGAAAGTTAATTTCAAAAGTTCTTTCCAGAGGACTTATTTCATACAACATCTATATGGCTCTTTATATATACTGATGGCTGTTCAGGTTGTTTTGCGTTTTTGAGCAGTATCATGATTAAACAGTCTATACAATTTAACACTTGTAGCAATCATGCTGCTGTCTATGGCTATAGGAGCTACCAAGGAGTGCTTTCCTAAAAGTATGTGCTCACCTTCATCTTGCAAAGGATACACAGGTATCAAAGCCTGAGGCTCCAGGTTTATAGCCGTGAAGAAAGCATTCTCAGACCTGCTGGGAGCTCTGGAAGAACCAGCACTACCAGGGATCGAATCTGTCCTTGTGTCTTGCTCTAGTTACCAACACTGATGTCTGATTTCCTAGAAGCCAGCTCCTTGCAGGAGTCTTTAATATGTCCTTCAATACCAGGGTACCTGACCCAGACCACTTCAGTTCAGCAGAGAGATTTGTGACGATCAGACTTGTAACCTCTTCCTCCCAAGTGTTTCTCTAGGCTTTCTGTGAAATTTCATGTTTTCCCCACAGGGATAGCTTCTATAGCAAATGAAATTGTCATCTTTTCAGACAAAAGGAGTTCTTATTTCAACCTGCTCTGGAGCAGCTTGTGCCAGAATGGTTTATAATTCCATGAATAAATAAAGTCATTAAATGCAATGAAAATGAGCCTTGTGGTACTTCACAGTACTAAAGTCACACAGAAAAGATATTTATACATGCCTTCAATTGGCCTCCTCAAGTAACTACTTCATAAAAATATAATTAATTATATTCAAAATATTTGTTAATGCTGGTTTCAATTAAGATTAGATTCTAAACACTTTAAAATAATTTACTCAAAAGAATCTAGTAAATATAAGTGGGTCCAAAAATGGGGATGAGGACCTATAGGTAGGACGCAATGACTATGGGAATATTGAATTCTTAAGTTTCATCAAGTTTTCTTGATAATAGAAAAAAAAATTACTGCCACTTCCGCCTAATGAAGTTATCCCTGATTTCTCTGCAAGTAATTGCCTCACAGGTTTTCTTCTAGAGAATCCAGTTTCATGTCCTTCTCCTCTTCTGAATCTATAATTAGACATTGGTCCCCCCTGTGCTTCAAGTCTAGAAGAAGACTGAAGTTCCAACCAACCTCAGTGTTTACAGTATAAAATGAAACCTACAAAGAGAAAACCATCATGATATGTTGAAAATATACATTAAAACTCAGAGAGTGGGTGTAGGAACAGATTTTAAGAATGTAGCAAATGGTAGAAGAAATATAAAGCTTAAGGCCACTTCATTTATCAGCTCCATTCTCCCAGGTCCCACTGCCTCTAGAGCAGTAAACACGTGTACATAAATGAAATGTGGTATGATATATGAATGATAAATACCACGCAGCTTTGAAAAGGAAGGAAATGCTAAAATTTGATAAACAATGTAAGCACTTTGAGAGTACTATGTTAAGTGAAAGTAACCAGATACAGAAAGACAAATGCTGTCAATCTCACATATATGTGAGAATCTAAAACAATCATACTCAGAACTGAGAGCAGTCCATGAGAGCATGGACAGGGACCATGTGCATGAGGAGTCGTGAGGGTTATGAAGATGTGATGCTTGAAATTTTCATAGTTTCCATTATACAATGTAAGCAATCTCTGGAGACCCACAACATAATAAAACTGTAACTATAACAAACTATGTTATAAACTTTAAGGTTGCCAAGAGGTGTGTTCCTATCAGAAGGCACAAACAAAAACAAGAAACATGGTGATAACAAACAAGTAGAAGGAACTCTGAAAGGTCAGTTGTGGCTTTGATGTTGACAACATCATGAGAGCCCAGCCCCTACATCATTGACATCTGTGCATTGAATGTGCACATTTTGCATGCCAATCTTATATCAAGAAAAGTAACTCTAAAAATAAATGCAATTTATTATGTTTGAGTAGTTTGACCTAATGGTTTCTTTCCCAATATAAAACATTTCTCTCAAAACATCACCTCTGGGAAATTTAACAAATTCTTACCAAAGATGAGTCCTTATAAATTATTGAATGTGTCCTTTATTAAACAGTTATTTATGAAACTACTTCTTGGGTAATTTAGACTATTGAGGATAAAATAGAGCTTAGATTCGTTTCATACCTGGCAAAGTTCAGAAATGATTTTATTTGGTCAATTATATTAAAAAAACAAAGTTTTCTTGATATTTATTAGGTTTTATTAAACTCCCTGAGGTTTTCACATTTAGAAAAGCTCTTATAAAGTCTTGTGGAAATAGCTTCCATTATTCTTGAGCCTTTTAAAAAATGTATTTTGTGTTGATAGTTTGGCCGTGGTTGCCAATTTTAAATATGACCATAAGGCACTTTTCTGTGCTCCTTAAAAAAATGAGCAGGATGTAGTACTGTCGACTATGGGCAAAGTGCTATAGAGAAAATCTCTAATATTATTTATCTTGATTAACTGAAACATTTATCTATGAAAAGTCTTCTCACCTGCCCCTGATATATACCAATGCACCCTCTGCTTTTGTTACTTTGACTTCATAGAGACTTCATGTAAGTAGATTCAGTAACGGTCTTTCTGTAGTGGTTATTTTATTTTGTAGAATGCTTCCAGATTGACTAATATTGCATCAACTGTCAGGGTTTTCTTATTTTCTAAGGTCAAGTAATATTCTACTGTATTTATATACGTTATTTATTTTTCTACCCAATTGTTAATAATTGGTAGGATCATTACCCTATCTTGTGAATAATCCAGTAGTAAAGGTGGGATTCTAGAATTTCTCCAAGATCCCAATGTCAACTCCTTTGTTGGATGATAAAGAACAAATGGAGATGTTCGAGACCTCGCTAAGGAGGGTGCATCATGCATTAACAGTTTTCAATACAAAACAAAATGAGTCAACAAAATAAAAAACAAAGAACACAAATACATTTTGAGAGGTGACAGGTATAACTATTATTATGATTACAGTGACAGACTACAGTGAGAGCTTCACGGACGTTTTCAGGTCAAAACTCAATAAATTGTACATATTGAAAAGGTTGTTCTTCTTCCAATTAAACTCAATAAAGAAGTTATAAGCCAAGTAAAGTGATGAGGCAAACACATATTGAAGATTTGCAATCTGCAATACATTTTGCTAAGCACAGTAAGAAATTACCTCATTAGTTCATCGCATAGCTTTTAAAGGAGGTGTTACACTATTTTTATTCCAGATTATAGATAAAGAACTATAGAGAAAGAAGAGGGAATTAATTGTATATACCTCACACAGCTTCTGAGCTCAGTTCTATGTAACTCTAGAACTCACACGCTCAAACTTTGTTATTTCATGATGGCTGATGACCTAATGAATGGTTTTTAAATAGATAAATGTGTATATTGTCCTCTTCAAAAGAACATGACAAGATATTTTCCTTAGTATGATTTTGTTGAAGGAATACAATGATTTGATCATTGCATGTGACTTTCCATCATTGTTACCAAACCTACGAGTGACTTCCCTATCATTGTTACCAAACCTACGAGAGAAACTATTTAAGAGGAGGAAGAATTCATTTTTCTCATTTTCAGAGGGTTCATTCCTTGGTAGCTTGAATCCACGTGCCTGATTAGAACATCCTTGCAGAGGGAGCATGTGGAAGAGTTGCTTCATACCATGGCAGACAAGAAACATAAAAAAGGGGACTATTGTGACAGGTAATCTTCAGAGGCATTCCCCCAGTGATTCACTTCCTTCATCAAGGTCTGACTTCCTAATTTCTAATACTTTTCAAAAGTGCCTAGCATTCAATACTGAGCCTGTGTTACCGTATTCCACCGTAATAATCACCACAAACAATTTTTGTTTTGCCTGTCTTTCATCACTCCCGTCTTTATCCTATTCCCTAACAGCCAGTACTGCTACAGTTTTGGTCATTTTATGCTGCTATATAAATAGAATAATGTCAGAGGCGACCCAGATGCTTCATATTTTGATAATGTCCTTGAGAGACAGGACAGACAAGTTGTCACAAATATAAATAATAGTCCTCATTTAATAACTAGTCATATTAAATATTTTTAAGACTCCACAGCTGCCTAACCATTTCCCTATTGCGGGACACTGGGGCTGTTACCATGCTGGAGGTATTCCAGATGAAGGTGGCCTCAAAATCTATTTTTGCAGCCCCTCATGGAAGTAAGTTTTAACTCATTTGGGTTAAATGTTGTAGTACGAGATTGTGGTGCCCAATGATAAGAAACTGTCAAGTTATTTTCCATAGAATTTGCACTGTTTTTTTACATTCCAACCCAAAATAGATGATTCAGTTTCTTCCCATCGCTGCCAACATTTGGACACAGTATATTCACGTTGACATGTACCAGTATAGCATGAATCAACTTAGAATATTTTTCTGTTTTCTTTCTTTATTCCCTCGTATGATTTATAACATCTAATAATATTTATAATATTTTAAATATTTCCTCCATGTGCAATGAAAGCTACAATAGACTGGGCTTGATTGAATGGATTGTTTTTCTTCAGTGGCAAACAGGATGAAGACTAGACTGCAAGAAAAGGAAAGTCTATAGACACTTTGACACTGTTGGACTGGGATGGCTCAGGTTCCCGCGTGCTTGTTACTGCTCCCCATGTGGCCATCACCGACTCTGTATGATGCGGATTCACTGTTGTCAGGCTTTAGTGAGAATCTTAGCTCTGTATAAGGCCTCCTTCTAATCTGCCCAAGCTTGAGTATAGACAGAATATCACTTGTTTGTATTTTCTCTAGTGGCTTAGTGGGTAAAGAAAGCTCATTATAGGCCGAAGGAAGGGAGTGGATAACTCACTTCTGACACGGTCTCGCAAAAGAAGTGCTATACTTTGAAGAGGACTACGGAAGTCTGGCACTTACACCGCGCCTGTGCTGAAGGTGGGTCCAGAGGTGACAAATTGTTCTGGGATGTTCTGTTGGAATAGTGTTGTTATGGCCTACTTGTTATTGTCTTGCTCTGCCTGGCCCTTTGGATAGAAAGAACAAGATTTTCTTCCTTTCTTCTTCCTGTCTGTTCCTGTTGATACTTGCTCCAGTAATCAGTCCAAGAGAATATAGCAAAAAGCACACCAGGGAAGTCCACCGTCATGCCATTCCTTGCATGTGGCATCTAGCTCTCTGGTTGCTTTTCTCTCACCATACTTCGTAATCTACATGTGGATATAGAACAGTTCTTACTGTTCTATATGCACATTGCAGCTTTTAACCTGACACTCACTGTAGTTTATGGAAAGGTGTTTCTACTCCATTCTTCTTTATAGTAAATATTTTATCATTTTTCTCATTGCCACTCTAGCATCTCCTTTGCTCATATGAAAAATCAATGAAAAGTCAGGTTTGGAAGTGGAAGACTGCAAAAAATAAATAGCATTGACTTTGACAGCTGCAGCAACACAGAAATGGACCAACATGGAAATGTAGAAAACTTCCGGCTTCCCTCCCCATTTACAATGACAAGGCAACTTTCTCTTTTCCAGTTCACAAACATCCCCCATTGTCCAATGTATAAACAGAAGACAGATAGACTAGAGCTGGGAAAATTAAGGTAACACATTAGGTAAAATGCGCTGCTGGACTTATAGATCATCCAGCTGTGCATTGTGATGGGAGTCAGGTAACAAACTTTATTAGGGGCACTGAATGAGGAGGTGAAGGCCTCAGCCTCTCTACTCCCACTCCCAGCCCTCAGAGAATCATGCAGGCCCAGATACTGGTAGACATATGTGGAGTTCTGGATTGACTGATTCACATCCTCTGGTATTTCCACCAGCCTTTGGTTATTAATCTTTCTGGATAAGCAAAGAGTTAAAGTCCCGTTAGCCTGATATTACATTCCACAAGAGTTGACTTGTATGTCTAACCATGGAAGACCTTGGAGACCAGGCAGTGAGTAGCCTTTCTATCTGATTCTGAGGTGAGTTGAGTTCAGGTTCAAGCTAGGCAAGGGTGATTTCCCCACACTCCAGCATTTCTCAGGCTATCACGCTCTCCAGGCATCACAGAGAGGTGGGAACTTCATCTCCAGAGGCACTGGATGACCCAGTCTCATTCACTGGAATGTAGATTTCATAATTAGCTCCTTGACCTTGGCTTCAGAAGAACTGAGTGTTAAAAGAGCAGTGGAGGGACATTTGCAGTTCTATGCATCTTGAGCAGTTTCTTCTGTAAGGAAGACATTTACACTTTCTTGTAAGTTTCACAAAAATGCCAGTGTGTCTTCCCTCAATCACCGTTAACAAGCCAAACAGATCTGCGTCCTTCTTTAGAAGTGTTTTATCTTCATCCTGAGAGTTAGCTTCAGTGTTCATTGCCACTGCTCCAAATCTAAATTCAAAGTAAAACAGACACTATTTAACTATAACAAAACAAGTAGTCAAGCTAGTGTTTTAGCCCCATGGAAACAAAGTAATTAACAAACAAAACAAATGTTCATTTTTCAGCTGGTCATCATGAGGCTGTGCTGACATCCAAATGAAAAGATAGTTTATAAAGCAAGACACTGTCAGCACTGACTTTCCAAAGAAAAAAGAAAAAACCACTATAGACTAGGGTAAAAATACAGTACTATGCTTATCCATTCACCAATATATACTTACCACATGTCTTATGGTATTAGGAAGGCTTCAAAAATACCCTGAGAAAATGGCTGCTGATTAATTGGTTATAGGCATAGACTTAATGTAAGGAACTGAGTGACACATCTAAGAAAATGACAAAGGTCCATTTTATTAGATACCATTGTTGCCTTGTTTCCTGTAGAGATGGACCAAGAACTTAAAAGAGCTGGTAATGAGCATGCACTATTCATATGCTTAAACAGAATCCTATTGAACAATATCTGATCCGATTGCTTGATCTCCTTTCAGAACAATACTGAGATGTCAGGCAATAGACCAAGATCTAACTTCTAAGAAATTAGAATGTACACAGGGAGATGATGTGCAGAGCAGAGAAAAATATCAAAAGCAGTTCTACCCTAAAGGGTTGGAGGCAGGAGATTGACTTTTTGTGAAGAATACAATATTGTGAAGGCGTCAATACAATTGATTTTTTGAAATATTCACTTTGACCAACCCAATCACCTTTCTTTCAAAAGGTTATTATATAAATATGAGAAAACCAATTCATGATGACTGCAAAAGGTCAAGGGCCAGGTTGCATTTTCTGTGTGTGCGTGTTGCTGCATTTATCAGAAAGAACTGAGAGAGGGAGAGATGTGTTTCTTGATTTTACTGCTGAGCAAAATATATATATATATATACACACATATATATATAATGTGGCTAGAACTGTGAAGAACAGAGCTGTGTGTGAGAATTTATTCACTGAATACTAGATTATTTTATTTATATATATATTATTAATAAATAATAAATATATATTGTTTTAATATATAAATATTTGATATATTTAATATATTTGGCCTCAAAGGTCACTAACAATAAATGTATACTCTTTTCTAAATCTCTACGAGGCTTTTGAATAGATTTAACTTTTCACTCCATTCATTCCTTCACACACAATCTGCACACACATACACATAGAGAAATACCACACATACATACACACACACACACACACACACACACATTTCTTCTTTTAAAGCCACTTGCTTTAATCTATGCCAATATCTATGCCAGACTTATAGTCTTAACTGGAAACACAAGCTATAAACGTAATGGGGCATGCTTAGCATCCCAAAGGCTCATTAATCTACACTGTTGTGACAGCTGCAGTTAGCTCTTGAGGTCCTCTTCTTGATTTACAGCTTCTATCTTGCTCTGACATGGCATAGGAGACCTTGTCAACTTTATCTACTTGAGTTTGTGCTCACGTTCTAGCCTTGGCTGTTAGCTTGTCCACAGAGCAGACACTCAGGACTCGTGGCTCAGCTCCACTGGTTCTTTATTTACATCTAAGTAGTTACAGTTCTCACCTGCTGATGATATGATTTAATGATTCACAAACAAATTTCTGTGTTTTACATTTCACATGAGAAGATTTAAAGAAGCGCTTAAGACTAACAATTCTAAAATGATTCTTAAAGTGCTGATAGATGCCAGAGGCAATGTCAAGCATTGAGTCCTCTGTACTGTCCACCACTAATGAAAACGTTCTTTGAAGACCAACAGACAAATGTATTTTGATCGTTATCTGTATTTTTTCTAGTTCATTTTTATTTAGATGCAATCACAGACAGTTAAAATTTTATCAATTTAGTCAGGCTTTGCTTGTAGTAGCAGGTTACATAACAAAAGTTTAAAGGTGAACAGGAAGAGAAGATAGGATTTTGCTGCTATAAATAAAGAAATAGATCCATCTAAAATAAGGTCATACTAAAAGATTTTGTGTATAGTTGGCCCTCATTAAACTCTGTATGTTACAATACAAAATGATAGTTGTGAATATGGGAAAAGGACCAATAGGGGACAGGGAGCATTGCAAGGGTGGGAAGAGACACTGTGGTGACAATAATCAGAATGTATTATATGCATGTATCAAATCATCAAAGAACAAGTGTAATTCATTGTTCAAAAATATTCTATGAAATGCTATTGCAAGATCTGTATTCCGGTGGGTGTGACCTGCGTGTGTGTGTGGCCAAGTGTAAGAGCCCATACTCATATGGAGGCCAAGGTTGCTATCACATTTCTTTTTCAAACACTGTCCATTTTATTTACTGAATCAGGGTCACCCAGTGTGGGCCTTGACTATTCAGCTAGTCTACAGCCAGCTGCCCCGGGTGCTCTCTGTCTCTTAGCCTCTTAAGTGCTGGGATTACAAGTGGCCACCGCACTTGCCTGTCTTTTATGTGGATGCTGGGGATCTGAACTCTGGTCCTCATGTTTGCTAGGCAAGGACTTTATCTATTGAGCTACCTCCCTAGTCTAACCATAACTGTTTTTGAAAGAAGAGTGGCATTCAACATACAACATGTGTCTCTTGTATGCTCAGAGGCTGCAGTGAATTGTGGGATGCAGCACAGGCCAGCACTCTTCACACAAAGACCTCAGATTCATTCTGTACTTTGTTTAAACTAATTTTTATTATTGTGACTAGAAACCTTGTTATTGCCATTTTTTTTTCATAATTCCAACATTCAGTTATGAAGTCCCATACTGGCTTGAAACCCACAACTTCAAGAAGGAGAGGTGGCTCAGTGGTTAAGAGCACTGGTTGCTCTTACAAAAGACCCGTGTTCGATTCTCAGCATGCACAGGAAGTTAACAACCATTTGTAAGTTTACTATAAGGGGATCTAACATCCTCTACTGGCCTCCGTGGACAATGGTCACACGTGGTGCACAGACATACATGCAGGGAAAACACCCATGCATTTAATAAATAAATACTCTTTTAAAAAGGAAACAAGAACATAAGCTAGCCACAGGTATTACTAATGAACACTGACACACATACATGAATCCATAGGCAAATCATTGTAACATCCCTGAAATGCAAGGAGAGAGACAATAGTCGTACAGAGATTTCTGAATTCAGATTCTGTAAGATACATGAAGGTAATTATTGAAATAATTAAAACATAGCCTAAGAGGTAATCTTCTCCTACCATGAAACTAAATATTCTACATAATTTTACCTCAGATTTGTGGAGAATTAAATTAAAAAAATGAATATTTTCTAACGTTACTGACTCTGCGTACGGAGTGTAGGAGAGAGGACTTCTTGAGAACAGAGTGCACTTATTAGTTATATAATTGCTAACATATTTTAAAAACACATATATTTAATTGTGACTGTTAAAGGCTGGAAAGCCATTTTTTAAAGTACCAAACTCTACAATTAATAAGAATAAATTAAAAAATTAGAAATTTGTTCCTCGTCCTAATATTCTAAGCAATAACAAACTCGACTGACTTAAAATTGTTTGTCCATGAAAAGTTAATGAAACAAGAGACAAAAATAGCCTAAAGTAGATGGCATACAGGGGCCTCGTTTAAGATTCCTTTGCAGTGTTTATTTGAGGGTGAGTCATTCCTTTGCCATAGGGTTGCTGGTTGTTTATTGTTTGTATTTGCCTGGTGGCTGCTAATATGTCTGATAGTCACGGTAGAGGCACAGACTGCTGGGGACGTGAACTATTTGCTAAAGAATCATATTTCCATCCATCCGCTCTCACTCTGAACTCAGAACAACGCCCCTTTCTCCCAGCCAGTGTGGTCATCAAGTCCCCATCTTTTAAGTATCTCAAGCCCCTTCCCCAATCATGCTCCTCAGTTTCTCCTTTTATCTCCATGGTCTCCTGATCCATCCTCCACACAGCCAGAAGAGGAGCCTCCTACTCACAACAAACCTCTCTGCTCTTTGAAACTCTGAATGGCTCGAAGGCAGGTATTGACTGTTCCTCTCTGTCTTGACAGATTTTAGTAGTGAGCCCGATTCACCTACACAGCCACTGGGGTTAGGGGACAGGACAGAAAGACTGCTGACTCCAAGTGTTAATTCCAGGACTGCCTGCCATTAAGCGGCGGGCTTGTGCCTCACACACTATGAATAAAGAGTTCTGTCTGCTCTAGTGAGCTTGTTTCAAAATCCTAACCCAGCTTTCCTTTAGTCTTTTCAATCTTCTCTAATATCTACCACATCTGCCAGGTGAGAAATGGAAGTCTGTAGGGCCATGCGTGGATGCTTGAAACCCCTCCTCTCCAACTGTTACAGACAGAATGGATGCCGTGTGCGTAAAAAACACCACGAAAGCAATCTGATTATAATACTGGAAAGGATTTTTTTCTTTCTTTTTTTTTTTTATCAGGAATTCATGAGGAAAAGGATTTGACACGAGTCGTTGCTTGGACGGACGACAGGTGGCAGCAGAGAGGGCAAGAGGCGCTGTCCTCTCTTCCATGGTCTCTGGAAGGGCAGGCTCATTTTTGCATGCCATTTTGAATCCTGCCTTAAGGTTCACAGTGTCCAAGAAAATCCTCTCGCACCTTTGCATAGTAATTACATTATGAAGCAATTATCATTTGCACATAACAGTGTGCATGACAAAATGAGGACACGAGGATCTTCTAATAGCCCCCTAGAATCTTCATACAACTGACAAGAAGAAAAATAACCCAACTGGACAGATGTGTGGCTTGCAAGTACTTGCTGCCAGGGTCTCTCTACTGCTCTGGCTTCAATTTCTCTTCCTATTAAGTCATTTTTCCTTCAAAGTAACATTTCAAATTTTTAAATCATCAAATTAAGTTATTCGTATGGTTCAAAGTGTGGCCTTTTAAATCTAGAACTGGGATTTTTGACCGCAAATGTTTTTGAATAATAATAATAATAATGTAGTATAATAAGTTCCTGGATGTATGTAGAAAGTTAAAGAGTGGTGATATTTTAACAAATTTCAAGATTAAAGTGCAGCTTAACACAAATCTAGACAACTGATTAAATTTTTCTTTTTATTAGTCATGCGTCGGTAATAACGTTTCTTTCACAGTGTTTGTTTCTTTGTGTTTGGTAGCTTAGTTGATTTTTTCTTTTTATTTTAAATCTCACACTGTCGTTTAAGTTTGCCTGACTTTGTTATGCCACCCAAACTGGGTATGGATTAATGGCAATTCTCCTTTCCCAGCCTCTCAAGTGATGAGATTACAGACACAGGCCATCACACCTTGCCCAACTTCCTCTTACTCACACGTGGTCTTGTCTGCAGAAGGGAAATAAGCTCAGAAGGATGGAAGGTGCCTGAATCTTCTTTGTACCTAACAGGGTGCTTTCTCCAATCATTGAGGTAGCCCTAAGATGTCCCTACTCTGAGGACATGGTAAGGTGTATGTAGAAGGCTAGACCCATGCTTAGTTATTGTTCCAGTATCAATATGTTTAAAGCTGTCATGCCAGAGAAGCATAATTTCACAGGCCTATAATCCTGGCACCTGGGAGACTGGATAGGGGAAGTGCTCATGAATTTGAAGTCAGTTTGAACTACGTGTTAAGTCCCAGGCCAGTGAGGCTTTGTAGCAAGACCCTGTCTTTAAAAAAAGAAAAGGAAAGAGGAAAAATAAGAAAAGAGAAGTAAATATTTCTTTCTATTTACAAACGAGTAAATTATTTTTTCTCTTCAAAAGAAATAATCGACACTAGAAGAAATGAGCCCTGTTGGGTTGCCTTACAGGTACAGCGTCTTTGTTTTTTCTAACTGCGACTATAAGGAAGGAGACTTCAGGAGAGAGAGCTGAGTGCAGTGTGAGGGAATACAGTGTAAATGTCATCAGAGTACCCTTCGTCACCTCAACCTTCATGCCTACTGATGTCACCTCTATAGGCCTAGGATCCTCAGGCCCTCTTACTCCCTTTTCCATCTATTCTTGAAAACTTGCTTTCGGAGCCTATGCCCACACCACAAAAAGCCAAAGCTACAGGCTCAAGTTCTGGGCAGCACCCCAGGCTCTCAATGATCAAGAATGGGTGAGCATAAAGGCACAGAGAAGAAGCCGAGAGCTGAATACACTGTGAAGTAAGTGCATGTCATTTCCCTTTCCCCTGTTTCCACATCCAGTTAGCCAGGATGGCTTTAGGTTCATGCTACTGCGCTGTTTCAGACCTGACCGTACTCTTTACTTCCACCAACTCACTTTCATATGAACCTTTAGACGACCCCGTCTTGGAAATTACGTAAGGCATGAAAAGCATTGGCTCACAGAAAGCAAATACAGTTTTCTCTAACTAAGCACTCTGTTAAAAGGCCAACTCGTACCCTTGAAGATCATCTCTCAAAAAGAAAATACCAGGAATTGTTTCAGAGGGAGCACTGCCTTCTTCCCAAAAGCAAGGAGCCTGGGTGTCAAACTACAAGTAACAACAAGAAGAAGATAGCAAAACCCAGTGAAAATAGCAAAAAGGCAATGGATAGAAATGAAGGGAAAAAAAATCACAATGGAATTTTGTTTGTAGGGCAGGAAGAATGACATGGACAAGGACAGCTGATCTCAGTAAAAACACGTGGAAACTATGTCCTCACCAGGTCAGCCCTGGAAAGGGCACCACAGCTGAAGGTGTCCTGAACACTAGGGCTTATAAACAGGAAGAGGGAGCATCTGAGTTAGGTCAGACCAAAGAAGGACCACTGTGCAGATGTCCTGGCTGTTTGATTATCTCTAAATGAAAATGAATCCGGTGGCACTTGGACCACCCCTATATCTAGCTGATGGGTGAGAGAAAGGTATATTCCTCTTCCACTCCACTGTGACGCTTTGGGGAAAGAAGAGTTGTAAATGAATAATTACATCAGTTTTAGAAGGAGCAGAGGGATGTACACATTACCTAACAGGTTGGGAAGAGTGCACCAATGTATGTCACATCTGCTGAAGTAGCACAAATTAAACCGGAGAGCCAGGACATGCTTCAGTTCAGCTCAGTGCGAATAATCAATCATACTCTGCACACATCCAATCAATAGTCTGAGAGGTTAAATACTTTAATTGCAAGCCAATATCTCTCATCACTGCATAATGAAGGCTTATATACTTGGGGACACAAGCCATCACGGAAAAAAAAAAAAAACACCACTTTTAATTTGCAGTATTAGAATTCTTTCGTTTTCCCCAAAATAGCTGTAATCTCCTCAGGTTCCAAAATATATAGACGGTATTTGTTTGATTCATAGGATGCTAAGAAATATAACTGATACTCTTTATAGAATAGAATGTCTATTGCAATCCATATCCTGGTTTGTCTGACACATGAATTTTCTTTCATGAAATTCTCACAAAACTCCAGAACCTAATAATCCACAATTGCTGACTAAAATGATTGAAGAAAATCGAGTTCCAGAATTCTAAATATTTTACAATTAGAAACATATACATATTCTACATCAAATATATGATACATTAACTCTTCTAGATGGATTTATAATAAAACATGGCTATCAAATGATGACATCTAAATTTAAATACATAAATGGCCACATTCAATTAGGATAAAACTTCAGCAT
The DNA here is from genome assembly GCA_026225945.1 of Cricetomys ansorgei. Classification (NCBI taxonomy): domain Eukaryota; kingdom Metazoa; phylum Chordata; class Mammalia; order Rodentia; family Nesomyidae; genus Cricetomys; species Cricetomys ansorgei. Next base: position 27,456,114 of record JAMJFZ010000239.1, read on the forward strand.
TTATTTAAGCGGAAGAATGGGAATTATGAGTTCAGAGTCTGCTTGGTCTGCACTGTGAAACGGTATCAAAAACTAGTTCCTGAAACATGACTGAGGGGGTAAGAGTGATTGCCAAGAAAGCGCAAGGGCCTAAGTTTGAATCCCCAGATTCCAAGCTTGTCTCGAACAAGGTGAAAGGCAAAGACTAATATCCAGGGTTGTCCTCTGAGCTCCACATATGTGCCATGGCAGGCACACACATGCCTGCAATCACACACAGAAATGTGAGAGCGTAAACACACTCATACATGGTAACACAAGCACATGCACAAAATAAAATAAATCAAGATGGTAAACGGATACTATGCTACCATTAAGTAAAATTGCTTCAAGTCTTACAAATATTTTATGAACTTTTTTGGATTTAAAATTATGAGCCAGGATTTTGGATCTAGTCTCCCCACTGCTAATATCAAGCCTCAATATGGGCTATTTTCAAAATCATTGTACCAAGATATACTGTTATTAAATGAAGTTCATATTTTCTGACAGTTTCTTGTATGTGCTGATTCTCTTATTTCCCAGGGTACCACCTTTCTCTTATTTTCTCTTGGATGTAGCAGAGTTCCTCACTTTTCTCTTCTGACGTATTTCTGAAAATTCAATTGGATGACGGTCCAATTGTGTGATCTACTCACAGCATGTTATAGGTAGGGAGCACGTTCTCTTCACTGTACATCTCTGTGACCTTGGACTTGGTCACATATCTGAAACTTTGCTCATCATGTTCCTGCATCGTGAGTGGAACTCCCCATTCCCAGACAGGCAGTCATTAGAGCCCATTCTCACCTGTGGAGTAGGAAATAATATTCCATCTCAAGGTAAGGATAATCTCTACATAAATTATTTGGAGTAGTTTTTCACAGAGTAGCTTCCTCAATTACTTAAGGAGAATTGGAAATTTATTTCTTAATTTGGGTGTTAATCTAATGTTATGCATTTTGTAGTAAATAGTTTCAACTGTGGTCATTGGCATTCTGCCCATTGTCTCTCACAGGCCCTACCCTATCTCAATCATGTCTCCAATGGGCCCTGGATCTTTTTGTTGACGGATAATAAAAAACCAGAGGCAAGTCCTAGGGGTGCTCATTGTCATAGTTATTTTTCCAAACCCTCAGGGGTCACAGTGTGTATGTACTAATTCATCTCTATACATGTATCTATAAATATTTCTATGTATACTTCTAGAATGCAAATCATGTATCCTTTCATGTGTTGTAAGCTAGCACCAGTGTGCTACTATTAGGAGGTAGAAAATTGGGAGACGGCTATATTATATGGTCAGAGATCACTTAGGTAGGATTAGTGCCCTTGTTTAAAAAGTCCCGGGGAACTCCATCATTCCTTCTACCATCTGAGAATTCAGCAACAAGACACTGTCTCTGTAAATCAGAAAATGGGCATCTCCAGAAGGCAAAACTGCCGCTGTCTTGTACTTCTGCCTCCCAGTCTGCAGACTTGTAAGCAACATGTTTCTCTACTGTATAGTTTACGGATACACTAAAACCCTACAAATATATGCCTATTTTCACATAAAGGGGTTTCTTTATTTTCACGTAAATGAGTGGTTAGAGTCCATTACTTCATGGCACACCCTATCCTTTCCCTGTGCTGTCTCTTATTTTTTATTCTATAGTGACACACCCAACTACCATCTACTTAAATGTGTTAGCTTGTAGTAGAAAGAAAGCACTTTCAGGACTGTTCCTTTGTGCTGTCTTAAATAGAGGTTTCTGTTCATTATGTAAGTGACTTCAGGTAAAATCTTTTCCTCAGTTCAGTGACCGTGTGTCATGAGTTCATAGGACAATGGAAGTCTTTGGTGATTTCTTAAAATGTCCTAGGAGCTTCTAATCTATTGAAGGATATTTAATCTTTATCCACTAATGTTACCCTTTTGCTGCAATGTTCTGTGAGAACAATGTTCAGAAAATGTAGAGGGCTATGTAACTTCCATTACATAATCATAAGGTATGGTCTCCTGTGCCAAAAAAATTGATCTACTTCTGGGGTCTATCATTTTGGCTAATCTATAATTTCATATAAACGAAATCAGATATTGTGTAGTCTTATCAAATTGGCTTCTTTAAAATATTATTTAAGACTTATCTTGGTTTGAAGTTCTTTCCTTTTTATAAATGGATACAATTCAGTTTTATGAATGTGTTATAGTTGAACTGTTTTCATAGTATAGAACATGTCATTACATCCAATTTGGAGTTGTTTTGAATAAAGCTTTCATAAATACTGTTATGAATGGCCCTGTATGTCTACAGATTTTCAAATCACTTTTTAGATACCTGAGAATGTGGTCATGACAAATGGTGATTCCTGAAGAACAAGTATATCAATATTGCTTTTACATCATCTGCACTTCTTTGCTGCCACAAGGCCAGTTTCTATTTCTTCATGTCCTCACTAGCAATTTGTGGTGTCAGCTACATTGGATTTCAGTTTTCCTGATAGGAATACACTGACATTTTATTATGATTCCATGTGGTGGTTTGCTAATTGTATAAATGGCATCAGGCATCTTTTGTATGAGCTTTTTAAACAACTGACTAGATGTCTGTCCAAGTATTTGAACTTAATTTTTAAATTAAGCTGTGTTTTCTTGATTGTAGTTATTAGTCTGTTGTGTAACTCATCATGGAAGACAAGAAAGCATATTTCATAGGTACAAACCCTGCCAGACCTCAGCAGAGGGAACCACTGCCATGGCAAGTGTCATACTGGACAGGGGAACCCTGACCATCTCATCTCAGAGGTTTTTTATTGATACAGAAGCTCCTCAGGTGTTCTGTTGTTAGCAATGCAGATCATGAGCAATCAAACATCTTTTACATAAAGACAACACCTACAGACAATACAAAATGCCAAGGCCTATACAGTCGTTTTCCCAACAGTACACAAAACAAACATTTTAAACATAACTAAAAATAGATTTCTGCATCATTTCCATTTTTCTTTACAAAACAAACAAAATTTGTTTTAGCTCTACAACACAATTTAACACTAAACCAACACTGTTTACAAGAAGAACAATCACAAGGGTTTCTAAGATGCACAGAATCAAATGAAACCAAACATCTACCAAGCTTTTCACAATTTCTTTGGACAGTAGAAAAACATTACCAATGTCCAGTTACCTGGAATTCACTCACGGTCTTCTGGGCTCCTCCAAAGGTCTTGGGTTACTTCTCTGACTCTGCTCTCTGCACACAGTTTGTCCTCCAGGCTCCAGCTGTCTCCTTGGCACAGATGCTGCTGTTCTTGGGGGGTCAGTCCATGGTACTGGCATCTCCAAAATTGCTGGGGACTCTTGTTGTAACTGGGCTGCACTTTCACTAATAGCCTCTCCTGGGCTCTCTTCAATAGTGGCAAGCCTTAACTTCTTTTCATGATCCCTTCAATCTGGGCCTTCAATTGCCACTGAGGCTGCACTTTTACCAATAGCTTCTCATGCGCTCTCTTAGTGCCAAGCCTCAGCTGCTCACCAATGAACTCCTCATGTCTTCAAACCTAGTATGCCTAAGTGACTCTTACACATTACCAAGTCTGGAAGCCAGCATGAGATACAACCTCAGCCAGTTCTAGAAGACAGATTCTGTGTGCTGACCCTGAGGAAACACTTTCCAGATTTTAAGATAGAGTCTGGTTTGTAGGAAAAAACAAGTGGTCAGTTCATGTTTGAGTTCAAAGTTCAGTAGAAGTTTCCAAAGACTTCTTCATAATGCATCAATTGTTAGTCCTGACTCTTTTAGGAGGTGTTTGCCTTAGCATCATCACAGCTGTTCCTTGTCTTCAGGAGTTCTCATCACAATACCAGATGTGTCTTGTCACAATCAACTCACCAGGATCTAGACTGCTCAGAGCTTGCTTTCTCATTTATTTATTGATTTCACAGTCTCTTCTCTTCATAGAGGCTTATTTCCCTTCTCACTCTCCTTTTCCTTTGGATGTGGCTGGTGTGATGTCAGTACTCCACGTTGATGCATAGGTAGTAGTATGCCTATGGTGTGACTCGTCAAGGAAAACACAGGCATATTCATAGGTGCAACCCTGCCAGACCTCAGCAGAGGGAACCACTATCGTGACAAGCACCATTCTGGACAGTAGGATCCTGAGTGTCTCATTTCAGAGGTTTTTATCGCTACAGAAGCCCCTCAGGTGTTCTATTAATAACATGTGCAGATTATGAGCAATCACACGTCTTTTACATAAAGTCAACACCTGCAGACAATACAAAACAAGAAGGCCTAGGCAGCCCTTTTCCCAACAGTGCAAAAAACAACTATTTTAAACATAACTAAAAATAAATTTCTGCATCACTTGACAGATTCAGAGTGGTTTTCTGTACTGAATACATTTCTAAAGCATGTTTCTTACAAATATTTTCTCTGTCGCCAGTATATTTTTTTTCGTATTTTAACAATAAACCTCGATTTCAATTTAGGGAGTCTATCTTGCTGTCTTTCATCTGTTGTGATTTTGGTGTATCTAAAAACTCATTATAAATCACCAGATTATGGATTTTCTTCTAAATGTTTTCTAATTTTACATTTTCGTTTAAGTTGATAGCCCGTATTGAATCGAATTTTGTAATCTGCAAATCTGAATGAAGATTGCTTTCTTTTGTTCCTTTTTTCATTTTTATTAGCTCTGGGAAATTTCATATGATTCACTTTGATCATATTCATTCCCTTCTCCAGGGTTCACTCCCCTTTCCTACTCACCCAACTTTTTGAACCCATTTTTGTTTTAAACTCATCAAGTGCAGTTGGTTTTTGATGTCCATATACTGTTGCATGGCTGGCCTTCACGAAGGTGGTTTACCTACCAGGGCTCCTTAAAGAAAACTGATGTTCCCTCTCCAAGAACTTGTCATTTGCCAGTAGTTCCTTAGCTAGGTAGGCTTTGAGCATACTTCCCCTCTCCATTCTGGAGTTCTGTCTGCTGAGGGCCTGTACAGGTCTTGTGCATGCCATCTCCATCGCTACAAATTCTTATGTGCAGCTGCCCTGCTGTGTCCCCAAAACACTGTTTCCTTGTCGTCATCCACCATCCATAACTCTCGCAATCTTTCCAACCCCGTCTGCTGGATCCCTGTGCTTGTCTGAGGGCACTGTGATACAGATGTTCTGCTTAGGGCTGAGTATTAGGAAGTCCCTTGTCCTCTGCACCTTGAACACTTACGGATCTCTGCGTTCGTCTCTATCTACTGACGGAAGAAGCAGCTCTGATGAGGGTTATCTTCAATTCTTGGGTCCATTATAAACCGTCATTTTAATTTCAAATTCTAGTTGTTCATTGTTGACATATAAGAAAACAATTGACCTTTAGATAGTTGCCTTGCGTCCTACAGCCTTGTTATATTTTACTTCGGGATTTTGTTTTCTCTTGTAAATTCACCGTGAACAAAAACAACTCTATCACTGACTTTCTAATATGGTTGCACTCAGCTTACTTATGTCTTGCTGTACATTTTGGCTTACATTTTAGGTGTAATGCTGAAGAGGAGTAGTAAGAAAAAACATTGTTACATTGCTCCTGATTTTAAGGGAAAATATTTAGCCATTCACTGTTAAGTATGACATGACATTGGTGTAGTTCCTTCCTCCTCTGCTGTGTGTGTATGTGTGTGTGTGTGTTACTGGAAATCAACCCGAGGGCCTCATGTATGCTCCCCTAGATTTGTACCACTAAGCTACATCCACAGACCCCCCCTCATATTTTATTTTTCAGTCTTTTGTAGTTGTGGATTATACTCTTTGGTTTCCAAACACCTTTGAATTCCTGGAATAAATCTTACTTTAAAATAGGCACAACATGTTTATTTATTGGCAGCTTTGATTAGAAAATACGTTATTTTCAGACTTTTACATGTATGTTCACGATGCATACTGGTTTGTACTGTTCTTCTCATTTAATATTTTTATCTGGCTATGGATTTAAAGTGTGGATTTAAAGTGTCTGCATAGATAGGCAATCATGCCTCTTTACTGTAGGGATCCAAGGCTTTTCTCCTCAGAGAGCATCTTGCAGCTTATTCAGTTTTAATCCAGTTGCAAATGGTGCAGGGATTGCTCTACTGGTGAGGGATGAAGAAAGGAGATAATTCTATAATTTTTCACCAGTTCTCAGTGTTCGGTGGGCTGTACTGCCAGGATGTGACTTCCACATAAGAGCTTCACAGAGACTTCCTTCATCGTTTTGTTTTTCTCCTCTTGACCTAGTAATTCTTAGACAAAGCAAACAAAACCAAGGAAGCTTCAGTACCATCACTTAAAATCACAAAGAGAAGAGACTGGAAGCCAGTCATTTAATTGCAGAGGCCGTTTTATCTGTATCCCAGAGTAGAAGAAAGGATCCAGCACAGAGTCAGTCAGTCCACTTCACACCATTCACTGAACGGTGGTCCACCAGTTCACGCAGTGCTCGATGGGGATACTTACTAACTCGGCACTGTCAGCATGCACTAGACAATGTACCATAAGAATCTACGGGTGCTGCTGCCATTGAGCCATGATACTGTGGCCACTCCCACTCTGCATGTCTTTGCTGCCCTAGCTCTTTGCTTCATTCATTCTAGATTCACATTGCTGGGCTAAAATACCCAGTTCCCAAAGCCAAGATCACCAATGTGTTCCCCATTTACATCCCTTGCATTTCCCAAGGTACTGAGTAGAGTAACAGAAGCTCAAGTAGCATTCATGGAGTATTATTCCAAAGGTATTTTAGTGATATTAGTTGGAGATTCAGTGTCAAGATATATATATATATATATATATATATATATATATATATATATATATATATATACAAGCTACTCATAAAGCCACACATATAGAATATCTGTGTCTCATTAACCATACTTAAAGACAAATAACTTACACTGTTCAACCACACAAATTCAAAGTGTATATTGTTTCTTATTTAACTCTCATCTCCAAAAACAGAGAAGCCCATTCTCTTCAGAACAGCTCCCTGAGTCCATAATAAATCTGAGACCTTCATAGAAGTGTGGGACAAGCGTACAAGCATACGAGCATCTCCACATGATCCACATGCGATGCTGGGCATAGTATCTTGATATCTTATTTGAACAGCGATTTTATACATTCTCAGCAGAGAGGCACAGAATTATGTTTCTAATAAGAAGCTGCACAAGGCAGCTGAGGAAGCCTTTCATACCAGGAATAAAGTGATGCACAACCAAGTATCATAGGAGATCTAAAATACACCAACGCTTTTTTTTGTGGTAGGAAATGGTGTGGGCTGCTGGTGGGAGGTAAGGAGAGAAATTAAAGAGGCTTGGGGACAGCTTGCTGGTTTCCTTACTGCAGAACTGAGTTGTAAATAGTTCTGGTGACTTAGCATGTGACAAGCACTTAGTTGTTATCCAAATTAGAGTGAGTTTCTGCAGCATGTCTTGTCTGCAAGCTTGACATTCGTAGAAATGACTGTCTGAGAAAAAGCTTTTAGCATATTCTCAAGGGTGGCTAAATGTGAAATATGAAACTTCCTCTCTGCTGAACGACTTCATGAACAACTGATGATGGTTATATTAATTTTGAGTCTGAAGAAGAAATTAGGATGTTCTTGGTATATTTAACTTCAGTGTTTCCTGTGCCCCTATTAGGCAGAGACCCAAGTTACCCATTCAGGGAAATACATAATTCTGATGCTAAATATACACTGCTGTTAAGTTTTGGAACAGTTTTGTCATGTAGGTGAGTGAGAGAGTAGAAATAGCAAATAGAGATCTAAACATGCAATATCTTAAATATGTAATATTTAAATATCTTAAAAATGTAGATGGCATAATATTTAAAAAACTATCATGGGTCAACATTAGGGCATGATCAAGTTCAACTCAACCAAAAAGCTCTCCAGTTGGCCTGTCTCAGAACACACCCCATGGCTTGAACCTGAAGCTCCAAATTCCCGCTCTGTGTTGTCAAGTAAGACAGTGCTCATCATTGGACAGATTTAGCGTCACCTTAGAAGCCCAGTCTCATTGTGCAGGGTGACAGTCATAGGAGTGGTGCTTTTACCAGGCTGGAATCTGGTCACATTGAACAGCAGCAGATTGACGAACTTCCGTGTGCAATGCAGGGCACACATAGAGCCTTCCCAGATTAAATATCAAGACTGAGAGCACTAGGTAGAGAATACAGTTTGCTCCCCAGTCTGTTTTATTGGAAGTTTGGTCATATGAGGATACTTCTGATTTCAGTTTAAGATTATATCAAAAGCACTTTCAGAGGTGTTATTCAGAGTGTTGGGTAAGTGCCCTTCTTGCTAGCAATGAGAATGAAATAAAGAGTGATGCCTGTAGCAGGGGTGAGCGTGTGGTCTCCCCATCAAGCTGCCTGCTGTGCATGGGAGAGGGCATTTCCAACTGATCAGAATTAATGGACTGCTATTTTCATGTCAGCAGATAGAATTTCATGGGGCTTTTATGAACAATTCCAAACCCAGTTGCTTTGAGTGCTCATGTATCACAGGTGTGGCGTGGCTATATGGCTTGTCACTTGATGATCAAGACCATTCTTTATTCATTTTGCATGCCCCCTGCTTCCCACGGCACTTTGCTTGTGCAATTATCTCACTTATTAATATTTGAACAATTCTCAATATGTGAAATCAGACATCAAAATTTGGATAGTCTTAAGCCTTCCATTTGACTAGCTTGACTCACACCTTACCAGCAGTGAAGGCTAACCTCATTAACGGGTTTCACGTGATGGGCACTACTCTAAGGCCTTTGCATTCAAACACACTGTTTCTTCACAGTGCCATGAGGTTGTACTCAGATTGCCACACAGCCAAGTAAACGGGCATTCAGTGAGTCACCTGAGGTACTTGCAGCTACTAACTAAGCACCTGAGTCAGAACTCGAACCAAGGTAATGTTGATCTGGAGCTGTTTTATTATTTTTTTTTTTGGCCACTGTATAAGTGTGTCCAGTGTACTGTAATCATAGTTACCCCTCAATTTCCTGTCTTAATCACCTTCCATTCTTTCTTCCCCTTTCCTCCCAACTGGTCTCCCTCCTACTTTTATTTTGTTTGTCGTTGTTGCTGCTGTTGTGTAATGTGGAAAGTAATGTAATGTGTCTGCAGATCCCACACATATAACTGCAGCTGCTGTGTGATCATGCGTGTAGTGGTGACGTCATAACCAAAGAATAGCATTTCAAAGGCTCCTCTTTACCCTTGGCTCTTATATTCTTTCTGTTTCTTCTTTCATGACATTCCCTGGGCCTTGGATGGGGGGGGGCGGGGGATACAGATGCTATTTTTAGAGCTGAGCACTCAGCAGTGGCTTATTCTCAGCCCTATGAAGTTTCTGTATTCACTGCTGCCCACTGCAAAAAGGAGCTTCTCTGAGCCAGGCTCAGAGCTGCTCTCGTCTGTGAGACTAAACATAAATTTTCAAAATGAGTACGTGTCTACTTAGGCAAAACATTAGTACTATGTTCCTCTTAGGGCCTGTGACTCCCCAGCCATAGGCTTTCAAGCAGGTTTACAGTACCAGGTAGAAATTCCCTCTCATGGAGCAGGTCTGGAAGCCAACCAGAAAACAGATATTATCCTCTAGAAAGCCTTGAAACTATTGTAACAATAGGCGTGTCTTGTCTGCTGATAGGTCTGTATTATAGCATGCGTGGCCTATAGCTAGGTGAGATCAGTGATGAATTTGCTTCTCTAATGGCCTGAATAGCATCTTCAGGTACTATGAATGATAGCCAGCAAAGAGGAAACTTCAGCTTGATTTTCCATATTATGCACCCAAAAGAGGTGGTGTCTACAGCAGTACGTCTTACTGTCCTGTACTTGTAGGCAACCAAAAGCAATGACAATAGGCTATACTCTTTTGGGAGCCTCTGGGGCCTCCCTGACCCACAAATCCTAGGAAGCAGCTATCCTTGGATCTGTGTTCTTAATCTTGCTTCTATTGCATCGAACACACAGATAAGTCAGAGACTGAAAAAGAAAGGCCCCTCTTAAAAGATTCACTGGTTCCAAAACCTAAACAGAATTTTCTAGAGCTCTACACAGAGAGTAGTTCACTGTCAATCAACCAGGATTTTGACAGCACTTTCTAGAACATAAAGTAAATATTTTATACTAACACTCAGCTAGGAGACTTTAATCACTAGTAATCAAGATGGGTTTTAATTTTTATATTTATATAAAATATATGACCTTTACCCATATTTTCTACCTGATGCCATCCTATAATTTGGTAGAGATAATAGAGTTAAATATTTAAAGCTATAGTAAGAGATTAAAAACTGCTTCCATGATGAAACCCAACCCTAACCTCAGGAAGACTCTGTTCACATGCTCAGAGTTATGAGTACCACCCTTGTGTGAGATTTTACTCCCTGTCCTAAATTTCATTTTTCTTAAATACATTGAAATATTATATATCTATCTATGTATCTATGTATCTATGTATCTATCTATCTATCTACTATACACACACACACACACACACACACACATATTTCATGTGTATTGGTGTTTTGTCTGCATGTATGTCTGTGAACCTTTTACATGTTAGTGGAAGCCAGAAGAGGGCATCAAATCCCCTGATACTGGAGTTACAGATGATTGTGAGCTATCATGTACATGCTGGGAATTGAACCCAGGTCTTCTAGAAAGGCAGTCAGTGCTCTTAACTGCTAAGCCATCTCTCTAGCACCTAAATTTCAGTTTCTAGGGGCATTAATTAAATGCATTTGTAATTCCTTGTAGCACTTACATTTCATTTCAAACTACAGAGTTCTTGGTAGTGGCGGTGTCTGTTGTTTTCATGGATGTTTGTTTGTTACAGTTTTTGCAAAGAATGAATTCCATGCTGCCAGTTTTTGAATGACTGTTTCTAAAATGAATAGTCATTCCCCAGCCTGAACAGAGAGAGTAATATCTCATTAATGTTTAAAAGGAACTAAGTAATGTGTGGACTGATTTGATTTCAACTATTATATATTTTATATGTAGTAATTAAGTCACTCCAGTACTTTCATGCCTTCTTTTTCTCCTATGGCAATTGTGATAGTGCATTTTTTTATAAAGATATGTGCCATTCATTAATTCATTCCATCCTGCAACACTGAGTTCTTGTGCTTTGCCGGGGACCAAGCATAGTCATAGGCTCCAGGAAGCTATAATGAACAAATTAAGTCTCTTCCTTCAGAAGCAAAAATCTCAGTGTAACTTTATTGAACATATATTGGGTTAGTGTATATAAATGTCTGGTGCATGCTAACACTGAATTAGCTTTAGTCCTAAAAGTCCATTAGCTATTTTAGGAAGTAAGCCAGAGAATTCATTTTACCCACGAGAATACAGCAGGATAAGGAATGTCAGTTATTACTGGGGATGTTATGAGATTGTGAGCCAAAGGAAGAGAATAAAGGAAGCAGATGAATGTGCAATGTGGGTACTTGATTTTCCTCAGTGTTCAATGGAAAGGTGCATAGAGAAGGGCATTTAGTATTTGATAGGTAAAAAGGTAAGACAGGGAGTGTGACAAGGTAAGAAAGGAAAGACCCATTGGAGTGGAAGGCACAGTGGCACACAAGATATAGTTATGAAACTAGGAATCTATGAAGCCTTTTATTGAAAAAGAGAAAAACAGAACCGAACATTCTGACCAGAATATGGAGTAGAAGAGATGACAAGGATAAGGCAAACCACAGCCACATTATACCTATTATTATGGGTATTGTAATATATATACCACATTATGCATTTCACCCTACACTGGAAGTCCGAAATGATTTTCTTTATATTGTAGAGAAACATGAAGATTTTAAACCAGGAGATAATAGGATTGGGTTTGCATTTTAGAAGTTTCAGTGAAATTCTGAAGAATAGACACAGGGATTTAGGAAATAGTATGGGTTATAAGAAGGAACCGACATGGTGAGAAGAGAGGGAAGGCATGTCACAAATCACTGAAGGAGACAAAGGAAAATTTAGCGAAAGGAGTAGACAAAGAATCAACTGAGGAAAGCAAATCTTTCAAAATGGCTTCTAGTTTTGGTTTGTTTGTTTGTTTTTGGAAATGGTATTGAATATTGAAGAGGTTTAGAGTTTTCAGGGACAGAAAGAGAAAGGGTGGAGAGAGAGGAGATGGCAGAGATGGAGAGAGCGGGGAGAGAGGTGGATAGAGATGGATAGATGGATGGATGCAAGTACCTTAAATGATAATATGCTTTAATATACACAGAAACATGCAGACAATGGATTCACAGAAAGACAAATGACAAGTACCATTGCCATCATTGTGAAATGTCTCTGGTAAGTGTGGAGCTTTCTGTAGTTGAAAATTAAGAACTTGGAGCTGGAGTAATGGTTCAGTCCTTAAAATGCTCCCCATATAAGCACCAGGACCTAGGTTCATGTTCACAACACTTGTGTTAAATTCTGGGTGTTATGTAACATTGTAATTTCAGCACTGGGGAGACAGACAGTGTGATCTCTTGAGCTTGCTGACTTGGAAGACCAGCAGAATCATGAGTTCCAGATTTGCTGAGAGATCCTGCCTCAAAAAGAAGATGGACAGAATTTACAAAGGTACCTAATATCAACCTCCAAATGCTGAGAGACCCTGTCTCAAAAAGAAGATGGGCAGAAATTTAAAAGGTACCTAATATCAATCTCCAAATGCATACACATGTGTGTATGCACACACACACACACACACACACACACACACACACACACACACACTCACACACACACACTCACATATCCATACACATTTCAAAAACGGGAAAAAAGAACTAAAAGAAAGAGATGATAGTTGCATTTAGAAACAGAATACAATGAAGAAATGTGATTCATCAGGAAACATAAATTTGCTCACAATTGAAAAAATCCATAGAGAAGCCTAGCTTACAAAGAGATCAAAGGTTCATATCTCAATTCTCTTTTCATACACTTTTAAATGTTTAATAAATGTTCTTATGGCACAACTTTTTAAGATAACATATTGATATAAGCAAATACTGACTTGATGTCTCATAATAGTGATTGAATTTGGTCTTCTCTGTTAACACTGGGCATGGAATAACATACGCATCAAAGTCCAACAGGAAAACTCAATTTTCTGCCAATGAAAACCATTTTCCTTTCTCAGCTAGATGGAAGGTACTGGCTTATTGTTTTTTCCTACTTGCTTTCCTTTATGACCCTATCAGAATTAGTGAATCGGGGTGGCACAGACAGGTTATGAGACAGAAAAGTTGCTCATCGGGCTTTTATCTACCTTCCAGCTCATTCACGAATTCCTCAGCTATAACTGTTTTGGTAGCGAGCTCTGAAGACTACAGCTTTCTGGAGCTGAGAATATCTAACCCTGGCTGACAGCCAACTTACAACAGCTCTGCCTCCTTCCTTCTTCTGCATTGAAAAATTTGTTTCTAGGTTCATCCAAGGTTTTACTCTCCCTCCTCACAGAAACCCATTTTTGCAAGCATCATCTCTGGGTATCTTTACTCTCCTTTCCACAGTAGGTGTCCTATATACTGGCTCATGGTAGGCCCTTCTTATTCACCAATAAAAAAAAGAGTCTAGCAGTCAGGTACCTATTTCTGTCTGCTCTACATCATGTAGATACATGTTAGATTCCACAAGAAGTTCTCTCGAGGTTTCCATATACCTCAAGACACAGTGCTTCCCATCTGCCAACATCTGCCAACAGGGCCTGGGAACGTGGTTGACAAATACAAGTTGATTCCCATTAAAAAAATAAAATGTGATATTTTCCCTTCTTCACCATATTTCTCAGGGAAACCTCACATTTCACAAACACATATATACATACAGTTTTTAAAACATTTCTAAAGTTTTGTATTGACTGTCCATCCAGTGAGCACATAAGAACTCTATTTGTATGGAAGCATGGGAAAGAAAAGTGCATGATGCCTTCAGTTTTACTCTGTAATAGATTAACACACCATATGCTATATAATTCATGATAGGAAAATCAAAATAAGTAGTTTTTATGTAAACGTTTGGTCCTGAAGCCAACTATAACAAAGAGGGTCTCAGTCTGCACTAAATCCACTGTTTCCTGTTTTCCTCCCCTCTCTCTTCCTTCTTCCCTAACCTCTTCCTGATTTCCATTCATGTCATCCATGACATTTTCTCAGGTTTTTTTTTATCAGTTTGCTCTCTGAAAAATGATTACTGTAGAATGTATGTAGATCTGTTTCATTACTGTATATGTCATTTTCCCATTGCAAGGTAGTAAATTTGTTCCAAAGGCTCATCACATGAGCCAAGTAAATATTCAATGAAAAATCTGCTACTTGTAGACTCTGTATCAACGATCTAGAATAAGAAGCAATACTCATTCAACAACATTTTCATCCATATTGAAAAACTGTTATCAGCAGGGTGATGGTGGCGGCACATGCCTTTAATCACAGCACTCAGAAGGCAGAGGTAGGCAGATCTCTGTGATTTCGAGGCCAGCCTGGTCTACAGAGTGAGTTCCAGAACAGCCAGAGTTACAACAGAGAAACCCTGTCTGGAGAAAACAAAACAAAATCAAAAACAAAACAAAAAGAATAAAGAAAAACTATTATCAAAACAAAAATAATTTTAAAAGACATACATATTAAAATATTATCTTCAGAATGTGAACCATCATGTGAGTGCTGGGAACCAAATCCCAGTCCTTTGCAAGGGAAGTAGGTGCTCTTAGCCTCTGACCATATTTCTACTTCCCCACACACCCACGCAGTTCTTGTTATATGAATGATGATTAAGGGAAGGCATGTTGGATAAATGAAAATCTTACCTGAATCCTCTGTTCTCGTTTTAATTATATAACATTATAAGAACCTCCATTATATTGTCACCTCCCCACCCATTAGCCCTTACAATTATGTCTATTTTAAGAACCTCTGGCTCCTTATCCTCACTGCTACTGAGAACCCTCATTATGTCTGAAGTGGCTTGAAATCTGTGGTCCCCACACTTCTGTGAAATCAAACTCTCAAGGTAAAAGTGTGGATCCTGAGAGATAAATGAATCATGAGGCTGGAGTCTTCATGAACAAATGCTCCAGGGTTCCTATGAATCCAGATCAGAGAGCTACCTTTCTTATGTCCACCCCACGTGCAGAAGGTATGCAACATGGAAGAAGCCTTGACCAGACCCCACCTTACTGGTTCGTCAGTGCCAGGTTCTCAGCATTTGAGTGAGAAACACTTTCCTGTGTTTCATTTATCATTTGGTCTATGGTACATTGCATAGCAACTTCAACATTAGGTCTACTTTGGGATGATAGACACTAGTTCACCTGATAAAAATGTAGTTTCTTTTCTTTAAAAGAAAAACAAACAAACAAATGTATTATTTCCTAGGATAAAACCTCCTGTTGGTCTCCTGATACCTACAGAATAGCATCCCTACGCACCTTCCAAGGATCACATATAAGGGTTTTCAGATTCAAAATCTACCTTGTGTCATTTCTTACCACTTTTGACACGCTAACCTTGACATGTTCAGCCTATCTACCGAGTTCAAGTTCTCAGAACTGTCTTTAGAGGAACATGAAAACGTTTATGAACTTGGGATGATTTCACTTATCCTTTAAGAGCTGACCCTTGTAACACTGCTGTACGCCTTCCCTGGTCAGTTGCTGTTTTCCATCCATGATTCCACAGTGCTCTGTGCTGCCCCCTAATGGCACTGTTCATGTGCACTGCTGTGGTACTCACCCATATGATTCTTTTACTATGCTACAGTGAATCATTTTATCACAGGGAATGTCTCTTACTCCCTCAAAGACTGACAAGAAATGATTAATAAGCTTACTTTTAATCCAGTGATTCCACGTAACCAATCCACATATTTCCCACTGTCTGTTAAGCATTGTACTAGACTTTCACTGGAATAAATATCCCCCTGGTTAAATTAAATATAAGATGCTAACCTGCAAAAGCATCTTTTCCTCTTCTCCTTTCAACTATGGAAATAGTTTGGGTAATACAAGCAATGTTCCTGAAGAGTTGCCTAGGAGTATGAAGAAGAGGTCATGGCAAAGACTTTGCTTGTCACTGAAGAAGTAGAAAAAACAAAAATGAAAAGCAGGTCTTGTGAGGCTGAGATGAAGCTATTTCTGGCCTGAGATATCCAGTTTCCATAAGTACTGTCTGCATTCCCTGCTTCCTGGACACTTCGTGTGTTTCCCTCTTCTTTCTCACCAACTCTCTGTGATGGGCAGTCAGCAAGAAAACAGGGCTAAGATTGAGAAAGAGAGCTTTGTATTTTGTGTAAGGGAATGCTTCCCAGATGCCAAGGAAGGAATGATTTGTTCTGGCATATTTTGCACTAGCCATTGAAAACTTTGTCCTGGACACATGTGCACCTTTGTGCAACACATTGGCTTACTTTTGATCTTACACACTAGCAGCAGACCCATGAGGACAAAAAGGGAGTCCCCAAGTTACCTGGTGCTTTCTCTTCCCCATCATGGAAGAGTTAGTTATTGTATCTTATTTCAACAAAAGGGTTGAAGAATCAAGGTAATCAAATCAAGGACAAATCAATTATCAAAAAGATTTATCTATGCAAATTTGTAGTAAGAGACAAGGAGTAATATGTTAGTATAATTGGCCCCAGATCAAGTTCCCAGCAAAACCAACTATTGGCATGGACTCTTAAGATGTGTGTTTTCACCAGGCATCAAGAGTTTCACTAACAATGTCATATAGATGTTCCTTTCTACTTCAGTGACAGGCCCAGACTGAGCAAAGTGTACAACTCTCCCAATTGAAAACTTAGAACATATTGAAAAAATAATCAAAACCCAACAAAACCCAAGCTCAGCCAAATAATAATTAAGCATGTAGTTGCCACATAGAATTCCAGGTTGTGTTCTCATTCGTCTACTCTATCATTGTTCAAGGCTGATTGTTTGAGCATCAACACAGCTTTCCAGATCAATAGGACTAGACTCATTCATGCCGGGTTCCTGTTTGCATTTAGATTTGTCCAAGGCTCTGTGTTCTTTTTTGTAGTTTTTCTGCCTTTTATACTTTGAGAGGAAACATTTGCCTTTGTATTTGAGTTTTGAGTCCACTGTTATTTCCACAAGAAAACGGGGAATCGTTGCTACATTCTCTGCTTAGCAATGAGAGACTAGAGAAGACTTGCATACCAAGTCTCTTCTCCTTTCTCACCCCTCAGGTCCCCAAGCGTTAGAAGGAGCACCTACTGGTTACTGTTCCCACTGTTGCCCTTAAGATCTAAGTTGCAGGTTTTCTTGTTGATACACCCATTGTGCAAAGTTGCTGAATCCAAAACACACTAAATCAACTCATTTGTATTTTTAGACTTCATTTCCCTAAATGAAATAAATGGGAGTAATATTAGTTACATCAGTGACACCACTAAAGCATCCATTGAGCTTCGATAATAAGAGCAACAATAACAATAAAATTTTATAGCTTTTTTTCTCAAAGGAAATTAGAACACTTTACCAACATTATTGTCTCATTAATCCTCATGTCTTTGAAAAACAGAGCTGTGTGTGTGGATGGAAGAGTGGGAGCTGGTGGGTGGGGAGCAGACGGACCTACCTGAAAATCATTAGGTTAAGTAAATGAAATAACGTGTGTGGAGCACAGCAAGTGCCCTCTGCTCATTGCTTTCTACTTATCCAAGTTTTTTTCTCTGACTTTCTCTTCCTTTCCTGCTCCCCCAAGCCTTCTTCCTATAGTAATAATGCCTGAGACGAGATCATTTCAGTTGAAGAGGGCAGTGCTGTTTTTTAACCCAAAGTACTCTGATTCTCTTGAAAAGAAACTGTATAAGTTTTCTCTCATTGTTTAATTGGTTTACAGCAACGTGAGCATCTTCTCCCATCTTCAGCAGAGTCTTCAGAGGTAAGGATGAGTAACTCTTCTCTCTCAGCCCCCTCCTAGAGTTGGAGGAGCTTCACCTTTGTAACACCACAATGCCTGTATTTGGAACTCTTGGGTAAAGAAAAAACTCCATTGTGTGGAGATGGAGAAAAATCTAATGAGGGTGGCTTAGCTGGAAACGAATTGTCTTGCAATCCTGAGGACCTAAATTCAATCCCAGCATAAACATAAGAGGCCTACTGTGGTGGCTTGCATTTGGAATCCCAAAGATGGGCAACAAAGACTGGGGAAATCCTTGGTTCTCACTGGCCAGTCAGTTTAACATAATTCATATATTCCTAAGCAGCAGGAGACCCAGTCTCAGAGGAGGTAGATGGCACTTTGGAGTAGCATCTAAGATTGTCCTCTGGCCTCAGCATGTACATTCACACACACACACACATGCATCAACACACATAAAAACATGCACATGGACACACAGGCAGGCAAACAGATACACACACACATGAGAGAACAAACTGATAAAAAAACAACAAAAACTAAGATTGGATGAGACTTAGAATCCCAAGAATTCAAAATATAATTTACATGGTAACACTCTATGTGCATGACCCTTTGGTTGCCCCAAAGCCTTCCCTACAGTGTTTTCTAAATGTTGTAACCTAGCCCTGATGCATTATGGGAAAGACTTGATGTTGATGCTTAGTGGGGATGTTAATTGGTAAGAGGATGTTTCACCAGTGGTCACATGATGGTGCTGATTACAAAAGCCTTTCCATCCAACAAGACAGAGCAAGCTGAAATAAAGTCTGGTCTTTAGAATCCATCTGGCTTTTGCCAAGCATGACCCCCAAGTGGAGCTTCCATTTTCCTTTCAAACCCAGAGGAAACGTGAGCTTAACTCCAAAATATAGAGTTTATCTCCTAAAGATGCTGTAATGTGTAACATTTTGAAATGCCTATACCTTATTCCTAAGGTGACAGTCATCTTGCCAACCTGTGCATGAGCTTTGAAACTCTCACTCATTTGGTTTCTTCACACAGCCAGGCATGCCAGTGAGTGTTTAGATCTCTGGGATACTGAACCTGAGGATGTCTCAGTAAATTGTGCTATTAGCAAAATAAATCATGGCTGCAGGAACCATCTACATCTTAATGCAATTGTGGTGTCCAGTCACTGGCTTTAATACCACCTTGATTTCCTGTAGAACTGAGTACACATACACAGACAAATGAAGAACAGGCCACAGCTCACATTCGGAATGAATAGGAAAGCAGTGACTAACTCTTTGCAGTGGTTCAGCGATAGGCTTTAATTTGTAAGGGCAGTATTGTAAGACACGCATCTCCAATGATGGTCTCAAAGAATTCTATAAGGAGACAATAATAATGTCATAATATCCCAAGATTGTTGGTTTTAAAGATGGATGAACCAGAAAAAGCATGGCTGTGTTTTCAAAGGCTGCAGATGCAGAACAATGTGAAATCAAACAAAAGGAAAGCTTGCCAGCTTTCTTGGACATTTTCTAAACAGGGAGATGTATTACCTAGGAGCGAGTCTCCCTGGGGCTGCTGTAAATGCTCTGGCAGTCCTGTCATTTCACATGAAATGCATAAAGCTGCTACAGGAGGTAGACAAGGTGACCTGGCAGGTCTCCCGCCTCTAATCTCTGTGATTTAAAGGTTCTATGCTATTACCCAGCAAGAAACACTGCTTTTTAGCGATTCCATTTGTAAAATGACCCCACAGGTGTTTTTCTCATTGTTTCCACCTTTGCTGAACTCTCATTTTTTTCGAACTTATGCAGCGAGACTTGGATGATAATATTTGGCACCAGAGGTTTGGGAAGGTTGCCGACGGAGACTTAGACAGGAGTAAATGTTTGCTTGATAGGAAAAAAAAAAGACTGGGGAACTAGAGGAATGTGAAAAGATCATCATTGCACACCAGTGAGTTCTTCTGCATCTAAATGGGATTTTGATGTAGACACTACATTCCTCCAAGAGAAGCTGTACTGCGTGCAGAAAACCTGCACATTAATCTTCCTCTTGACAAGCCTAAGAAAAACAAGCAAAGGTGCTAATTTAACACCAGCTCAGTACACTTCTCAGATTGTCACTGAATCCTCTAAGGAATCACAAGTTAGTGTCACCCTTTGGATGACACTGAGCATCATCAACTTGTTAGAAGCCTTTTGGTAATGATTCTGGGCTGGAACCCACGCACGCCCTTTGTGTGATCCCAAGGAAAGCTTTATCTTCTGGTCCAGATGGGCCTGGATTCACACGATGAAAACCCATCAGGAAGCAACCCATGCTGAGTTTCAATTAGAAATATAAGATGACATTTGACTCTGTCCTCTGCTTTGTGGGTGAGCAATGGTGTGGAGAGCATGCACGTTTGAAGAGACAGTGGAAAGCTGCAGGCTACAGTATACCTCAGCGGGATTCATAATTCAGCGTGGCTTGCCAGGCTAAAAGATTTCTACCTGGTTTGAATGCTTTGAACTAGGCTAGGACTATATTAATTATGTACTGAGACACAATCGACCTCAGAAACATTGCTTCCTGAGGGTAACAAAGAGAAATGTGAGACCAATCCCCTGGTTCAGAAAATATCGAGTAAGAAAGAAAAAGACAACTTAGCATTTCTTCTTATCTATCTCCTCGTCCTATCTTCTCTTCTTTTCCAGTTTATTTCTTTACATGACTGTTAAAATATATAGTCCTCAAACATGGCCAAAAGTCAGTGTCCAAGGTATCTGAGCCCACAGCTTAACGGATACCTAGATGCTGTGTTGAGTTGGAAGTGTTCCACACACCCCCTCCATGAAAAATTCACCTGGGCAGAGTGCCAATCAAACCAGACGAAGGAACTGCCTGCCACATTCCTCTTTCTGCTGCATTCACAGGCGCCACCTCATAAACGTCCACCAACCTCAAGGATTTGATTCAGCAGAGCAGCTACAGCTAAGCAGACAATGACAGGGACAGACTCTGCTTTCCTCGGGACCTTCAACCCTCTGCTCAAGAAAGTGTGTCCTTTCCCACATCAGGCTAAGTTGGTATCCCTCTGCATTTTGCTTTTTACTGTGCCTTCTGTATAATAGACCTGTCCACCAGTTAGCAACCAGTTTTCTTCACTTTTTCCTTTGTGTTTTCTGTACCCCTTCCCTGCCACCTTATATATAGCTCTACGTCAGCACTTACTGTACAGTCTTGAGCCAGATGGATGTACATATTTATCTCCACACAAGGAATATGACTGTTCCAAAATTTTAGTAAATGTTAGCTATTTGGATTTAAAAAAAAAAAAGGACAGAGTATGGGAATAAATTTGGATTAAAAAGGGGGGTGTGGGAATAAAATAGCTGGATAAGTTTGTCCCTGCTTATTAGTAATAGAAAGTAAAATAATATCAAATTTTGTGAATATAATCTAAGCCTGAGCTTGTATCTTTGAAACAATCTTGACATTTCATACAAATCCACTTAGCATGATGGTCTCTCATCATTGCTTGGAAACCTTATACAATACGCATTTCTATCTAGGTCTTCCAAAATAGTCCCTATTAAAAAAACACACACACAACTGCTACACAAGAAAACAGAATCATGAGGTTAAAAGTAACAAGTGGCCATTGGGAAGCAGTCAAGGGGAGACCATTTAAAGCAAAATCTGAGGACAGAGTCCCACTCGGGAGAGTTCTGAAGCGAAGAGTTTCCCTCCATTGTGCAATTGTACTTCACTGTTCACCTTCGAATGGACAGAGATTCAACAAACACACAAATAAAACACCTAACATCCCTAGTCTAGGAGATGCATTGTTATAAAATTCTCTTGTTGCACACCCCTACTTTGATTTCAAATTTCGTTTGGTTTCTGGCTAGCTCATTCGAATGCTGGAAATGATATCCCAAAGAACCATTGAGAAAGCTTTGTACCTCTCGTGTTGAAATGCCAAACGAACATGTCAGTGATTTATGTGTCTGTAAATTAAACACGGTATGCTTAGTCAAATCTGTCTGGGGCACTAATTAACTGCAAGGAGAATAAAACAGAATTGCTTACACTACTGCTCCTCAGAGCTGGGCTGCCACCTGGAGTCCCAAAGCCTGGTGTTTTCTGATTGGAAGCCCACTTGTATCATAGATTTCCCAAAATCAGGACAAGACAAAA
Organism: Cricetomys ansorgei; assembly: GCA_026225945.1. Classification (NCBI taxonomy): domain Eukaryota; kingdom Metazoa; phylum Chordata; class Mammalia; order Rodentia; family Nesomyidae; genus Cricetomys; species Cricetomys ansorgei. The sequence continues at coordinate 27,478,234 of JAMJFZ010000239.1, forward strand.
GGCTAGAGTTCTGACTCTTTTCACATGCGAAATCTGAGTCCTTCTATGGTTGTCTAAGTTACTGAAGGCACCATAGATCTCTGAGTTCCTCTTAGTAACATTTTAAAACTAAGACTCATGAGCTAAAGAGCAGTTGTAGCACATTACTATTGAAATAAGAATCTGGTCAAGTCAGGACCACCAGCAGGATTCTGTGTTCCACTGAAAGTGCACCGTGTGCCAGCAGAAGAGCATCCTGAGTCATATCCACACCGAGATCCCACCTTCACATTGTTCTCACACGTGCGCTCATCAAGGAAGAACAGGACCAGTCCCTTATTTAATCCTATTGCCTGATATTTAAATATTAAATCTATAGCCCACAAATGAACCATTTCAATCTTTTTCACATTTCCCAAGTATAATAAATATCAGCATATCAGCAGGGCTACCTGGACCTTTTTACACCATACACTGTGATTTGATATGTTAATAATTATTAGCATATCTTGTTCAACTAATAGCAGTTTCATTGACATACTTCAAAACTATTCTTCTCTTCTAATCGTAACCAAGTATTCATAATGAGTCTATTTTCTTTTAGGAAACTCCATATTAGTGAAAAGGGCAAATAGCTCCTGAAAATGTGGACAGAAAGCAGTCAGAAATATGAATAGTCTTAGTCTCAGAACTACTTGGGGCTTTGGCTTTTTCTCTGACACAAGGTTTCACTGCATGTTTAAGGCTGACCTTGAACTCACTGTGTAGCCAAAGCTGGCCTAGAACTCAGGATCCCCCTGCTCAGCCTACCTAGAGCTGGAATTACTAGAATGTGTTATCCTGCCTAGCTGTAGCTATCAGAAACTGAGAATGAATTCTGCCCTTGGATTTGAGAGTTCTGTAAAGAATGTGTAGAAATCTCAGAATACTTGTAAGTCCTGCTATGAAAAACTAACAGAGTTCCATCTCTTTTATTTTTGCAATTAATGGGTTAGATTAATTTCATCATGGGAAAATTTATAATAGATAAATTTAAACCAAACTATCATAAAATAGGTGGACAGAAAAAGGATATCCTCATTTACCTTGCCATGACAACCTAAATTTGGAGTATCACTGATCTGAAGCTTAATGAGTTTCATCAGCTCTGCTGTTATTTTTCTACTAGTTCATTCCTAAAACCTTTCTTTTTTATCTAGTCAGTTCGATAACTCAGTGATTATAAGAATCTTTTCTGACAACCAAAAATCTTGAAAATGCACTGTTTTATATTATATTATACCAAAGCATTACACTATAACATTCTACTAGAACACATTTTAAATAGAAATATCACTGCCCATTAACTCCAGCTGGGGACCATTTATAAGAACTTGCTGAGTGTATAGATTACATTTCAGCGTCATAAAGCTACTATGTGTGAACATAGACACTGGCATGCATGTACTTGATCTGATTTGATTGCTTTTACTGGCCTGTGACGTGTTTTTGCTGGTGTAATACTAGATGAGAAACAGTAGCATCTCCATGCTGGATAAATATTCAATTATTGAGTAGACTATACTTGACATTATGCGACCTGCTTGACAGATTTGTGTGGGAGATATTTTGTGGAAAACCCCTTGCAATCATCAGTAAATCCTGACCTCAGATTTCTACTGTGACTTTACAGAATCTTTGGAAAATATGATGCAGTTTTGAGGGTTGAATTTACTTGGGTTCTTAATAACAGACAGATACTGTCTTTCCAAGGAGGTTTTTGATTATAATTACACCAACCTTACTTAATAGGTTAAGGAGAAAATTTTTACGTATTTGTTTGTTTGTTCTTATTTATTTTTGCTTTCTTTTGTTTTGTTTTCTGAGACAGGGTTTCTCTCTTGTAACTCTGGTTGACCTAGAACTCACTATGTAGATCAGGTTGCCCTCCAGTTCACTGAGATCCACCTGCCTCTGCCTTCCAAATGCTTGAATTGAAGGCAAAAATTTATTTTTAACTGGTATTTTAAGAAACAATAATTCTGCATATATCCTTAGAATAACCAAACTATTTCCATTTTTGTAAATAACAAGTTTATTTAGTATTAACCAACTTAGTGTCATGTATCAAATGTGTCTGTTTAACATTATAGAACGTCTCTTATATTTTATCCATTCTAGACAATTGAGTTGACTATCTAATGGAGACATTGACAGAAGTCTTGGCAAAGTACTATTTCTATTGTCCCTTTCATACTCTTAACTCCTTTACTGAGCTACTGAACCATTGCCAGACATTGGGATAAAAGTATCTATCTATCCAGGTCTTACTCCACACATAAGTCTGAAACATGATAATATTGTATATTAAATTTTCCAAGCATAGATTATTTACGCTTTGAGTTTTATACAAAGTGTAGACACAGAATTATATCTCTGCCCAGACATAGAAGTATACCTCTGCCCCCTTTCTGATCCCCATGGGACCAATGCCTTTTTTCACATCAAAGCTCCATATTTAACTTCCCAGACTTCTGAAAATTTTGAGACACTTTCCCTTGACCCCTTGGACTACAGGCAATTTGTTAGACTCCATTTCATTCACCATTTCCCTATTCCTGTCAGTTTGTAATTTGTGACTTTGGAAATGCAAGTTGTCTCTGTTCTGGGATTTCTCTGTAGTCAATCACCTCCTGGCTTCTCACCATCTCCACTGTTGCCCACTCACACATTTCCAATCAGTTTCTGTCTTACTTCTGTATACCACCAGGGTGGGCTTTGAAACCAGGATCTAATCTTGGTATATCTAGCCAGACTGGAGCTTCTGCATCAAAGATAGATGAGGGACCCAGCAGGAGGAAATATCTTGCATGGGTTGATATATCTTGCATGGGTTGTCAATGTCTACCCGACAGACAGAATTCTTGGCATTTCATCCTACACTCTCTCAGTTCTGGCTCTGTCCTTTATCTGTATGATCTGTGAGTTCAACGCAAACCTCTCCTATTCCTGCTACTTCTGATGGGTCACTGTTGTCTAGAAGTGAACTTTAATCCCTTTAAATCTGTGTTCCACACCATTTTTATAACAGGGATTGATGTAGATAGTGACATACACACACACACACCAAATCAATGGTTTTCTAATAATTTATAAACTTTTAATAGATGTTCTCTTCTATAACATTTACTAAGTAAGCCAAAATTTACTGCCCTGCTAAGTTATAATTCTACAATTACAAATGAGCTTCTCCACATAGATTTGAATTTAAATATGGACTTTTGTAATTATTTATCTTTTTATTATGTGTCTATAAAAACTTGTTCAATTGAAACATATTCTTCCTCTAGACTGAGAATTTCTAATGTATTTATCATTTGATGGAATAAATTGCATTTAACACATATTTACTTGTTTGTATGTTACTCAATTGAGTATAGAGAATGCTTATCTTTGTCATCAGCACACAATGCAACATTATAGATACCGAACACATGTTTGATGAGCAAAAGATGATTGAATTAAATCATTAAAATTTCATTATGGTTATTTAATTGAACTATATGAAAAAATAATTCTATAGAATTCTATTCTTGTTTGACACAGTTTAATTATTGTGGCTATGAAAAAAGCATATACATATATGCCCCATAGATACATGATGTATCTGAACATCTGTCAGCATTTTTTTGTTCAGGAAACTCACTCAGTCAATATTTCAAGAGTCAAGGCTTTTATGACATACTTCTTTCTATTCTCAAATATTCTCTATTTTACAATGGCTGCTTTGCTTCTAAGACCTATGATAACTCTTTCATGTGAAATGAGAGATAGCTAGTTTTAGGCAGCCAATACCCAACTACATTCTCTGGTTGTTCAAGAAGTACTGAAATTGTGTTGATGAAAGAAGATTCTAGATGTAGTGTGATTGTCTACTGAAGCATTCTCTTTGGGGATAAATGTTTGCACTGTTTGTCTAGGCTAGAAGTCTCTGGAATCCCACTTTCTGGGAAAGACAAACATTGCCCGGTACTTTTAAAGTCCCAGAACAATGATTGTTCAGCAGTTTCGGGACTCCTTGGGAATTATGGCATGGGCCTCAATACGCCCTGTATAATTTAGGGTAATATATTAACAGGAACAAGCAAAATGAAAATTGAAAAAAGTTTAACCTCTAAAGCACAGGTAAATATTTAAGATCCAATTCTTAAATCCAAGGTGGTTTTAATGGTTTTTTTTTTTTTGTTTGTTTGCTTTTGTTTTTTTGTTTGTTTTGTTTTGTTTTTGTTTTTCAAGACAGGATTTCTCTGTTGTAACTCTTGCTGTCCTGGAACTCACTCTGTAGACCATGCTGGCCTTGAACTCACAGAGATCTGCCTGCTTGGGATTAAAGGCATGTGCCATCAGCACCCCGCACTTTTAAGTTTTCTACAAGTAAGGCTTGCCATTCTAAAACAGCACTGGGCTGCATGAGCCATTCATCTTAGGGATAGCGGGGCTGAGTCTCCAAACCTCCTTCATAGGGAATCAGACTTCCCTATGTGTATCCATTGCTCATGTTGTCTAACTCTAGCCCAGATTCCATCCGTTACCTTTCTGTCCTCCATTTCATTCTTTTACATGGAAAAAAATCATCAACATAATTATGTATAATCATTTTCCCCTTCATACATTTTAGTGATTATGTGCATGATATATACAGGCCTTTCAGGCACGAGACTGGTCCAAAGTGGGTCAATCAAAATAACAAAGGCTTAGATTTTAAATTCAAGCAAATCTAGGTTTCTGTTTGCTTGTTTGTTTATGTTTCTTCTTTCAAGATAAGGTCCTTATGTAGCCCAGGCTGACTTCACACTTACTGGCAACTGAGGATAACCTTGAACTTCTGACCCTCCTGGCTCCATTTTCCAGTACTGGGTTTATAGGTATATACCAACATACTTGGCTTAAATATAGTTTTCAGACTTGATTACCCATTTCAAGTCCCATGAGTTTGAGCATGTTTCCCAAATTTCAAAGTTTTCACCTGTAAAATATAAATGATAATCTAATTAGTCTGATAAACTTAAGAAATACTTGTGGTGTGGCATGTTTTCAATATACATTAATGTAAATTTTCTTGGATGGAATTTACATCACAAAATCTTCTAGAACGTCATGAACCAACCACACCATAGAAAAGTAGCTCCCAGACTTCCTTCTATCTCTGAATTACATGGATTCAAGTAAATCTACATGCAAAAGTATACCCCAGAAGGGTCAATCAACTTCATCTCTGAAGTAGATATTGGCAAGCATGGGTCAGAGGCCTCTGTGATTTTTTTTAAACCCTCCAAGTAATTTCAAAATAGAATAATTGTGGGAGTATGGCAACAGTATCTCCCTGAACTAGTAGATCATAAAATCACCTAGAATATTTATTATATAATTAAATAAGTCACTACCCTTAAATCTGTGAATCTTTATCCAAGACTGAGGCACACAAATTTATACTTTCAATGCATTACAGGCAAATCTTATAGTCAAGGCAGACTTAGAAACACACTCTCAGCAGATTGGATGCACATCTATATTAGGTACTTTTATTAATTTACTAGCTTTGCTATAAAAGTTAGGCTAACTGTCCTCTAAAAATGTACATTTTTGTAACATATTAACACAAAATGTACATGTTAAAAGTCACCAGCCAGCCTTTGCAACCACTGGAAGGTACTGGACCCTTTAAGGGATGGGACCTAGTGTAAAGAAAGTAGGTCATTGTGGTATTTTTTGTAATGAGAGATGAGGACTCTTACCTTCTTTCTCTTTGCCTCCTGACAGTCATCTCATGAGCAGTTTCCTCTTCAATATGGTCCTCGCATGATGAGCTGTGTCAGCACAGGCACAAAAACAACAGAACCAACAGACTGTGGAGTGAGAACTCAGAAACTATGAGCCAAAATTAACCTTCTTTCCTTATAAGCTGTTTTTCTCCAGCATTTTATCACAGTGAGAGAAAAGTGCCCAATACAAGTCCCTTTTCAGTCTAGGTATGGTGTTTCTTTCAATTTCATATTTTCTAGCATTGATTAGACAGTGGATATCCAGTAAATATTTGGCATTGAACTGCATCGAAGACAATAACAATAGAGAAAATTTTGCAAATCTATATCCTAAGCAGAAAACATCTAACTTATGTTAAAAGCTTGGGGCGGAAGATTAGTACCAGAAATATAAACAAGATTGCCCATTTTGACATTTAAAAACTATTCACATTGTCTCTACAAAGCCATTTAGCTTCTTCTGGCCTTAGTTCCCTTATCTGTCTAGTGAGGAGCATGTACACGCCGATGAGATCTCTAAAGTTTATTTATATTGAATGTCAAGCTACGTCCAAATGTAATTACTTTGCAGCACCTCTCTTAACTGTTTCTCCTGGAGATGCTTTTACCACTTCGCAGGCACTCGGGGCTCTGCCAGCTTCATGTTGCTCTTCAGTGTCTGTAGCTGGGCTGTGCTTGAAGCCCATTGGCCTTCCTAGGGCCTCAGCCTCTCAACAGGCCCTCCACACATGTGTCCTTGTTTATCTTTATTCAGGAGCTTCACGTTCAGTGTCTGTTTGCAGCATCATGTGTCTGAGTCCCTGCTTCCTGCCGGAATATGCACTCTTCACAGGCAGGTCGTTTTTCATCAGCAGCGATACGCAATCATCATGTTTGTTAGTAATCTTCCCACTGTACCGAATGAAAGCCATACTCGTTTCTATCAGTGTGTTTAAAGGTATTATTAATTCTGAGGGAATGTAGCTTCCAGCTAACGATGCTTAGTGACAATTGAAACAGATAACAAAACCAACATGCTAAAGGGTGGAGTAATTCTCTATTAATTTTCAATTTAGTTTCCATAAATCATACGGAAGAGAAAACATTGACAACAAATATTTGATCACAGTGAATTTGTCTGACCACAACCACCACACTAATGTAACGCTCATTAAATGAAATTCTTATTTTTTCCCACTATTTTCAGCAAGAATGTATATATTTAAAAATAGTTCATTTTTAACAATTAGCATAAAAGATATGATAAAGGAAAATAATCTTTACTTGGATATTTTTTTAAAAATTTTTTCGTAGTGTGTATCTCAATAAAAATCAAACATATAATTGTGAAAATGAAAAAGAAAGGTTATTTTAAAGGATCTAAGATTTAATGTTAGGCTCTAACTAACCATCAACCTTAAAAACTCATAACGTAAATGTTAGATGCACCTTGAGTCTCCATGATACTCTGTGGATCACTAATCTGCCCACAATGATCAAAAGGAAGATAGCATACTTCAAGGAATTCATTTTCCTATCATCCAGTATTTGTTATAAGGTTAAATAAATACATTATGTTCAATGTTGCTGGGTAGGCTGAAAGATAAAATAGAAGATGAAGAGGAGGAAAAAATAACTCATTCCAGTTTTTTTTGAAACTCTTGAGAACTGCATTATTTATCTAGTTAATAATTTTACGTTTTTAAAATTTCATACATGAATGATGCATCTATATCAATCCTAACCACTTCTTACCCTCCAAATCCCTCTCACTTCCTCCCAATTTCATGATATCCACTCTTCTTACTATTATTACAGGTATGCATATATATGCACACAGGTGTATATAACCTACTGTCACAGCTAATTGTAATTATCAACTCAACTACATGTGAAATCAACTAAAACCTAAGCTTCTGCATCACCTCTAAGGGATTTTCCTTTTTCACCTCCCCCGCCTTTATTAAAAATAGATTATTTTTTCATACAACATATCCTTATTACAATTCCCTTCCTCCCAGTTCTCTTACAATTTTCTCCTACAAAAGTTCTTCTCCTCCTCCTCTAATTCTCCTTCTCCCAGTTCTTCCCCACTTCCCCTCCCATCTGGATTCACTCTCTTAATGTCTCTTTATCCATTATTCTGTTGAGGGACATCTAGGTTGTTTCTGATTTCCAATGACTATGAATGAATAAAGCAGCAATGAACACAGTTGATTGTGGTAGGATGAAGCGTCTTTTCAGTATATGCCCAAGAGTGGTGTAGATGGGTCTTGAAATAGACTGATCTCAAACTTTCTGGGGAATCACCATACTACTGGTGGATATACAAGTTTGGATTCCTACCACCAATGGATGAGCTTTTCCCTTATTCCCCATCCTTACCAGCATGAGCTGTCACTTGGATTTCTGGTCTTAGCCATTCTGACAGGTGTTAGATGGAACTTCAAAGTAATTTTGATTTGAATTTCCCTGATGGCTAAGAATGTTGAACATTTCTTTAAGTGTTTCTCAGACAAATGAGTTTCCTCAATGGTAGAATTCTCTGTTTAGGTCTATACCTCATTTTTAATTGATTTTTTTTTTTGTTTTGGTATTTAGTTTCTTGAGTTCTTTATATATATTTGGATATTATCCCTCTATCAGATGTGGAGTTGGTGAAAATCTTTTTACATTCTGCAGGCTGCTATTTTGTTCCACTGATAGTGTCCTTTGCCCTACAGGAGTTTTTTTCAGGCTCATGAGGTTCCATTTATTATTTTTTTATCTTAGTGACTACGCTATCAATGTTATCTTCAGGAAATATCTTCTCCTATGCCAATGAAATTGACTCCCCCCACTCTGTGGGCATTGAACACCTGTAGCTCTTCATTTAAATGTGAGCATTATGAGATACCCCCCCATTCATATTGGTATGTCAACTGGTGGTGTTGCTGTGTGATTCTTGCTCAGGTGACTATATTGCTGAGAGCTCATGGGTGGGTGAAGCTTCCCTGCTGTATTCAAAGACATTATCTCACAACAGATGCCCTTGTCTTCTAGCTTTCATAATCTTTCTGTCCCCTCTTCCAACATTTCCCAAAGCCTCGGGTGTAGTTGTCACAATTCAGATGCATGTGTTGACTATCGAGCATACAGGACTAATAGTTGAAACCACAAGGGTAACAGTATGGTACATGATTCCAAGACAGACCATTGTAATAAGCCCATGAATCATATAACCAACTGAGTCCAGGTCCTACATCACACGAGTCCTGTTTTTCAAGGTAGTCATCTTAGATACAGACTATTTTCCATGATGACCATTGCTCAAACAATTGGAAAATCTCTCTTTGATAAAAATATGCATCTACCATTTGAAAGTGTTAGTTGCTTGTGGTGAGTCCCTGTATTTTTATTGTTCTTTGTAAGCTAAGCTATTGCTAGCATATATCTTCCAAGAGTAAAGAATCTCCTAGAAAGATAAAATATAAGTTTAATATATTTTAGTTTAAATCCCATTTCTATCAATTCTCACTTAAAAGATTCAAGTATATTCATTTATCTACATGTAAGTTTTCCTTTAAACGTTGGTGGTCATAATTCTCTGCTGACTACTGTATATGTACATGAGCATCCATTTATGGCATACTGAATGTCTGTTGTTATCATTAATGGAATATCTCCTGTAATTCTCTGGCTGGCTGGCTCCATTGATTTTGATATGAGGGAGGCAGATAATCATGGTAGGTAGGAAGATCTAACAGAGCAAAGTTGTTCATATTGTGGCAGCCAAGAATCAGAGAGAGAAAGGAGGAAACCAAGGATGAAATATCTCTTTCATAGTTGACCTCCAATATATAAGACAATATTTGACCTCCAAATATAAGACATCACTTTCAGTGGCCTAGTTTCTCAACCAGCCCCCTCTCCTATTAAATAATCCATTCTATTATGAACTCAGCAGTGGATTGCATTAACTCACTGATGGTGTCCAAACCTTCATGAAAGAATCACTTGTCAAGAGCCCATCAGCTCTCATTTTAAATTCAAGCTAAAATAAATTATTCTAATCATAAATATATATTTTAAAATATAGAAACTTTAGGGTGGTAGAAATATCTCAGTGGTTAAGAACTCTGGCTGCTCTTTCAGAGGACCTTGGTTTGATTCCTGGTACCCACAGAATGGCTCACAACTGTACCTAGGGTGTCTAAAAGTCGCTTCTGACCTCTTCGCAGTGGCACACAGACAGGCATGCAGTTAAAACACCTATATGTATTAAATAAGAAATAAGGTAGAATGTTTTTTTAATATAGATTTTCATTATGGGGGAAATTAATATAATAATGTCTAAAGTTTAATATGACAGTTTCAATAAGATGACTAGACATTATTAGTCATTATTATTGAATAATAATAATTTGGAAGGGTTTCTAAATTTTTGTATAATTTAGGAGATACTATTTTCATGCCATTTAATTTTGCTACAGCAATATATAGATACTCGATCTCTCCAGTTCCTGGTCTTTTTTATTATTTTATTTACAGATTTTGTTGTTGTTGTTCTTGTTTTTGAGATGAGGTTTCTCTATTGTAACTCTGGCTGTCTGGCCATTTACAGATTTTTAGCATCCAGAAAATACATGTTTTCCACATCATAGCCTGATTTCTTTACTAGGAAAACGAGATTAATTCTGCTGGAGTGAAATGGGGATTGTTTCTTAGGACATTGAATATTAGAAAAGTGCTGTCTAATTTTTCAATGTACTATGAGAGAAAACTTTAAGAGCTGTTTGAAATTATGATTTAATGTTAAGGACAGTCATACACATTTTTAAGAAAGTTCAAAATTAACATACAGTTGGTAGGTGGCTGAAAAGATACATTTCATACAAATAATCAAGTACAAAAGGTTTAACTGTGAGATTTATTTTTTTCATTATGGAAAAAAGTAATTATAGCCAGGCATTGGGGGCACATACCCTTATTCCCAGCACTAGGGAGGCAGAGGCAGGCAGATTTCTGATTTTGAGGACAGCCTGGTCTACAGAGTGAGTTCCAGGACTGCCAGGGCTACATGGAGAATTTCATTTCTCAAAAAACAACAAAACAAGCAAATAAGTAATCCTGAAAAATAAAAGAACTTCTGGAGGTATCAGCATTTCTGATCTCAAGTTGTACAGAGCTACAGTAAATAAAAACCACATGGTATTGACATAAAAACACACACCTAGATCAATCTAACTGAATCAAAGAATCAGACATAAATCCACAGACTTATAGACACTTGATCTTCTGTAAAGAAACCAGAAACAGACAATGTAAAAAAGAAAATGTCTTTAACAAATGGTGCTGGTCTAATTGGATGTACATATGTAGAAGAATGTAAATAGATCTACATCAATCACCATACACAAAACTCAAGTCCAAATGGATCAAAGACCTCAACATAAAATCAGATACACTGGACCTGATAGATGAAAAATTGGGGAATAGCCTTGAACATATTGGCACAGGAGACAACTTCCTGAACAGAACTCCAGGCCCTCTTTAAATGTGCTTGTTACTACTGTATTATAGACTCAATCAGCTTCTTACCCATGGTTATTTCTGCTGAAAGTTATTGTGAATGGAATCATCTTTTTCTGTCATATTTTCTAACAGGAAATTTTTGATCTCTCAGGTTGTTTCCTCCACAATCAGATGATGAGACAAAGATTCCTGTACAAGTAGTTTATTGAGGTGACATTCCCAGACAAAACAAGAAAATGTATGGAATAAAATGGAGAGTCAAACACAGGAGTCACTCAATCATGGAAAGACTTCAAAGACTTTGCCACTTTCACTGAATACTTCATACCACCCAACAGTAGATGAGAGATGTGCTAATCATACGCTCAAGAATATCATACCATGATGAGTTCAGAACCCATTCCCACTTAGGAAAATCTACACTAATGCCTAAAGACAATACAACTGCTTAAAAGGACAAACAAAAAAATCTAGAATAAAATATTTTTAATGTTTTAAATTTACACGAATAATGTTAGATTTCAAGCATAACGTCGTCAATCAATAAGAAGACAAAATGAAAAAATAAGCAAGGGCACATAAACTGCCAGTTGCGTATGAGAAAACAGACAATGAATGCATGGTAATTTAAGTAATTTAGTCTTTAAGGAGCAGTTCCATTGATTCTGATTTATCTGTCTTAAGATATTATGTGGTCATGTTAATGGTTCTTATTCTGGTTAATATTTATTCAGTAAATTCAGTAAATTTTCTTTTGTCATTCTTTTGCATCCCTAACTTGTTGACCTTATATTGCATTAATATTACATTAATGGTGGTTTTTTCAATATAATGTAACTTATTATTACTTGTGAAAAATGACACATTTATATTTACTGTTATTACAATAAACATCCTATTTACTTTGATTGTTGATATAGTTGGAGCTTTCTGTCATCTTATTTTCTGCTTGCTGTGTTTTTATTTATGATTCCTTTTCCTGTAACCAAGGTCTAAAGGGAAAGTGTGAGGTCATGTAATTTTTTCTTATTTTATTTCTTCATCTTACCCTTCTAGAACTTACTAATGTATTTTATATTTCTCCATACATGGCTATTCTAAAAAATTTAATATTAAAATTACAAGTTAGAAATTTTTCTCTTTACCTTATTTACCAATGAGAGATCTTACAACTCTTTTCTCTATCAGCCCCAGTCTGCATTTCATACCTCTGCTGTGTAGAATTTCTTATCTCAGCAGTTTGTTTATTTCAAATTACAGACATAATTTTTGTATATGCTCATTATAAACATGTTTCCATATGATTACTTATATTTACTTAAGTGTTTACATGCAAAGTCTTTTTATTTCATTTAATCTTGCATTTTATACTCTGTCTATGAAAAAAAAAACAATTATATCTGTCTTTTCCATGGTCCTTCAGTGATTTTGGGCTATTTTGTGCTCATATCCTTCACCCTCACTTTTGAAGGGAGGTAAAAATGTCAGATTACTTTTTAATCCCCACTATAAAATATTCTAGTGATTTTATTGGTGTATAGATTTATTTCTCTGTGATCTTTTAAATACCTCTTTCTTCTTGGTATTCTATTGGGGAATCAAGATGCATTGAAGTATTGATTTCATGTTCATTTTTATCTGTTTAAGGTTCATTTGTGAATCTAAGAGACAAGGATCCCTGCCTTTAATCAACTATGGAAAACCTTAAGCTTTTAAATAATTATCTCTTTAAGTCATTTCTCTTTCATTGTCTTAGTTCTTGTCTTCAGAAAGCATTCTTATATATATTTGAAACATTTTCATTACACGTTCCTTTGATTTTCTTATATGATCATTTCTGATATACTCAGTGTCACCTTTGTGTGTTTTAGTTTTCATTGTGAATTTATATCCACAAACCTTTTTTGTGGAATTTTCATTTGGTCTTCTTTAGAGTATTTCTGTTTCTTCTTTAGAGTATTTCTGTTTTTTCTGCCTGCATAGCTTATCACGTTATTTTACACTGCTGTTTTTAATGTGTCCTTTCTGTTTCATTTCACTGAAGAATCTTATGCATGTCATATTTGTTTGCCAAACCAACAAAGTAGTGTAAATGTGAAATAGAAACTAATGTGGTTTCCAGTTTGTTTCCAGGTTTCCAGTGGTGGAGATGTTTTTACTGTCTGTTCGCTCACTGCTTGCACCAGCCAACACACACATCCTTTTTTGTCTTTTACCTTCATCCACAGGACGTTTTCCTGAAGTCGTCTGTGAGTTCTGCCTTATATTATTAGCATTTTTGATTTTCCCCAGTGTTCAGAAGATTCATTTATACTCCTTTTCTCCTTGCCTGAACCAAGGACTGGTCTACTTGGAAAGCTTTCTATTTTGATTTATTCTGTAGGGAAAACTATGGATTTTAGTTCTATTTCCCAATCAGTTTTCTAGCTCTTTGGTCTTTTTTTGTTTTTTTTTTTACCCTCGAGGAAGCCCTTGAATTACAGTTAGTATATTTTAAATGGTTCATTACATTTTATCCATAGAAATGAACTTTGTGCAATAGATACTTAGGAAGGTGGTGATATTCCACTTTATAACTAGAAAGAGAAACTAAAAAATTAGCTACAATTTCATTGTTGATAAGAGTTCCTTAGAGAATAATTTTAATTAGCAAAAAGTTGTAAACATTTTTGAAGTGTTGTTTTATTAAAACACTGTTTTAAAATATAAAATTCAAAATTTTACTGGGATTTCTTATGGGCTTGGTGTATGTTCCATCTGAAAAAGGTATCAAAGAATTATAATCAACAAGCCAACCTATCATGGCCTATGTCTTATTTATTCTTTATAAATGATCACTCCTAGAAGACTGAAAGTAATGACAATGTATCTGAGTGGTCATGTGTCCCTGTTTCTTCCCAACCTTTCTCTATCTGTTTCTGCTTTGTATATATTAACTGCATTTCCTGCTGGTGCTTAGTTCGGTCTGTCTTGACTGTGGGTGAATGCTTCATCTTTCTTCCAATTACTAACTCAGCTTCAGAGTTGTATTTCAAAGTATACTGACTATCCTGCTTTTTAATCTATCTGTTGTTTTGCTGAATTTGTCTTTTATGTTTCAACTTTTCATCATTTCATTTGTGTATCCTGAATATTTAGCTATTTAGAGCAGTGCAATTTTAATATTTGGGTATTAGAGTGGTGCTGGGAGCAATACAGGGGAACAGCAGCCAGCACTGGAGCTTCAGGGGTATAGCCTACTCTTTAGCAAGGCAGCAGTAAGTTTTTACCTTGCCCTTCTGGGAAATTGTCTCCTGAATGCCCTTTGCCACTGCTGGGCCTTATCATGCTTGTTGCTGTCATGGTCTCCCTGCCTCTCTTGTGGTATGAAAGTTCTATGGGGGTCTCTAACCCTTCACTGGGCAGTGTTACTGGTACACATAAACATGGTGATGATTTTCCTTTGAGTAATGCTGCTTGGATAAGGCAATGTCACTCAGTTAAACTAGCCATTCAATTGAAACTCCAGAAAGAATAACAAACAAACAAACAAACAAACAAACAAACAACATGCATACTTAGGAATATTAGGTGTTTTCCACATATAGTTTCGGGACTAAATTAGGATGTTTTGCCAGCTGCCTTAGAATCAGTAACTTAGGAAACATTAGTAACCTAAGGAATAGCATAAAAGTGCATGACTTGACTAACCAAGCCAGAACTAACCTTACAACTCTCTAATTTTCCAACAGTTCAAAAAGGAGACACAAAATCCAATTGTGTGTCATCCTAAAGACTGCAAGTACTTGTCTTCCATGATGAAACACATTAGTGAGGTCATCTACAGGTTTACAAATTTATTTGTATTTCTAAATCTGTTCATAGGAAAAGTTGTGTGGCTCGCTCTAGAGTCTTGGTGCCAACATCACTAAAAGCTGCTCTAATAAACCCGTGCTGTACAGGTCACACGGCTCTGCTTGGAATTACCAACTTGCACTGTGGCGTTTGATGCCATCTGCTTCAATGAAGGATATTGAAAAACGCATTCCTGAGAAAGTCATAAAATTAAGATACCAATGATAATGTTCCTGATGCTGTACAGTAAGGCTGTCTTCTGTAGGCTTGCCCTCAATGTAAGCTTTAACACCAATAGTTTCCATAAGCTGGGAATCTTTAGATCTTGTTCTCATGTTATGTTTTAGTGCCCCAAGTTAGATTATTGTTTTATGGCCTAGTATTACCAGTGACTGAACTCTGCTATATTATAACTGCATCTTTCCCTATAGATCAGCTCCTGGTTCCTATCTGCTCTCTAGATTTCTGGGTGCTACAATTCCAGGTCCATCTGATGCTTGAGGTCCATCTGATGCTGCCTTTATATAGGCTAACTACCAGGGACATTCTAGCTTTCTACTCTCCATGCTTCTCTTGCTCATCAGCTTTATCTAGCATCAGGAAGGGACACACACTTCCTCCCAGCTGCCTACTCTTGAGCATTCCCAGATACTCTGATAATCTTCAGATCCTCTGTGTTCCCAAGGACCTACATTGCTAAGTTCTGACTGTTCCTCCTATCCACTAAAGTGTTTCATACTTCTTTATTTTTAGTAAAATTTAAATAGTTTTCAATTAACTAGAATTGCCTATGTGTGGCTAAAATCTTGATGCTACAAGAAAATTATCTGTACAGTTTACAAATCTGTAAAATTTGTAAAGTTCTTTATTAACATTTTTACATTTATTCTTTTTTGTGGATGAGGTCACATGCTACATCATATATGTGAAAGTCAGAGGAGAACTTGAAGGAGTTACTTCTTTCCTTCCACAGTGTGGCTCCTGGGGATAGAACTCAGTTAATCAAGCGTGGAAACAGCAACTTTACCCACTAAAACATCTTGAGTGGGGACAAAGGGGAGAATGTTGAGCTTAGTTATCTGATAGAAAATCTTCATTACTTAAAATTAAGATGGCATCTAAAATGTTGGATACATTTTACATGTTAAGAACTGACTTGCTTGTTTTGACACCAACTCTACCTATGCAACCTGGCTGGTCTCAACAAAAGGTCCTCATTCCTAGTGCTAAAATGACTGATGTGTCCCACCATGCTCAGATCCTAAATAACTTACTTGCCATTAGACTTGTACTGCAGATTTTTCTGCTAGTCATATTTATTTAAAAAGTGGTAATTTCTCCACCAATGAGCTACAGAAAGAAGCAAGAGAAACCCAAGAGAAACAACAATACCGTTAGTCTTTTATGCATTTTATGTAAGTATTAGCAGTGTTTCTATAAGACTTTCCTAGTTAATACGAATTTATTCTTAAGATATTGTTCTTTATTCTAACCCATGAAATGCCTATAAAAATCCAGGAAGGATAAATTTTTTGGAGGCTGGCTCTAAATATTTTCTTTACTTTTAGTATGGAGTGAAAATTTCTGATTTAAATCTGGTCAAAGCAATTTGACCATCTTTATAAGCAATTTGTTTTGTTTCTATAGTAGTTTCTTTAGCCTCTTGAATTTTAGCATAGTTTTTTTGGCTTATATAATAATTTTGCAAATAGTCCCTTATCAGTAGACATTTATCTAATGATTATTTACAGTCAGGAACTTTCTAAAGCATTCTACATATCCTACCTTACTCTGTTTCATATCAGACCTCCATGGCCCTGTGATTACCTTTCAGTAGATGAGAAAGTTTATTAATTTTATATTTATATTTATACATTAAAATTTATTAAGTTTATTAATGCATTGGGCAAATGGCCTTCTTGTATAAACATTCTAGATTAGTGAGGAAAAAAATCACTACTAAGGAAATGTTGGATTACAGTGGGAAGATCTGCTATAAAGTGTTTTGCTTAAATAAGTAGTATTATTCATGCTATTTAAAATAATAGGCAGAACTAAAAAAAAAAAATTAGCTGTGTTAACTCCAAAACAAATTATATTTCCAGTCTCAATAAGTAAACTGAGGCACAGAAACTAAGTAATATGTCTAATATAATTTGGTAATTAGAAGAGTGGGATTTTAACTTCTAGCAGTTGAGTTCCAGTGTATATGTTGGAGTCATCATGCTAAACACGGAACTGTGGGAGCCCAGGCAGTCACCGGGGTGATACTTCTTCATGTGCCTTTACAGCCTTGAGAGTTCTGAATTTTGCATGTGGCTCATCTCATTAAGAGTAACGATGTTTTATGCACATTTGCTGGGGCTTTTAAAAAATGTATCACAAAAGATGAAAACCACAGACTCCAAGGCAAATCAAAATGAATGCTTACAGCACGTCCTCCTTGGGGAAAGATGTTTTCTAGGGAAATGCATTATTTATTTGTGAGATTGTGACAAAGCTGGAACACTTGAGTGAAATGTATTCACAGAATTATTAAATTTGAAATAAAGAGTATAAAAGCATAAACATCCAGAAACTGCTTTCTGCAACAACACTTAAACCCGAGCTTTATTGAGGTCTGGTTTCATATATCCCTACCATTAATGAAGAGTTGTTTATTTTTAAATAAGTGAAACCAATCCTATTGATGCAATGCACTATTAAAGATGGCACTGCAAATCTGTTTTAATGTTTTGTCTCTTTAATTGTATTTCTCTGCTTTTCTTTGGCCTGTTTCTTTAAACACTTTATTAGTCATGTGCTGCCCCGTGTGGTAAGCTGAGGAAGAAGCACCTGTGTCAACATGAGGGCAGAGTCTGAATCTATTGCCCCAGGACACAAAACTATGCCTTCAGCTGTTTCTAAAGGCATGGCAGAGGTAAGGGGACAATGAGTTGAAGAGACTTCAAAGGAACCATGTGCTGCAGAACCTGAGTTGCATGTGTGGGTATCTGTGGTTGCAAATGGCAAAACAACTGGCCCAAGGAACAATCTCAATGAAGTAGGAGGCCTACTGACTTCTGTTGTAGCTGACAGACCATACCATTTCTTAGGCCCCTAAGCTGAAAGACAAATGAGCTCATTTGGTTTCTAGAAGACCAACATCCACTGCGTAAATAAATACATTTTTTATTGGAGAATTTAATTTTATACATATTTTATTGGAGAACACTTGTGCTCTGTGCAGAAAAATTCAAAACAGTGAGTTTATATATTTCATAGTTTATTTTTTTTGAAAATAGCCTTTAATTATCCACATAGTGATCTACATACAATTACTAAGCAGTTATGCAAATATCAAAAGAATCTTTTTTTCTAAAATGTTGACTTTCAGGTGGTGTCTTGATGCCAACATTTTGTGAAAGTATTGCACATTTGTAAGCAGTTTAAGAATACGAGGTGAAAGAAAGAGAAGAGTGACTATCAATACCAACTTGGGATAACTCTGTTTTACCTCTATTCATTATTCGTAATTCATTCTTCTACTGAGACAACATTCTAGCAATTGTATTGAGATTCCATTGACTTCAACTCAGGAACGAAAGTTACGATAGCTGACTTTTACTGGGTGCAGCAGGAAGGAGTGAGTAGGCCGGCCTGCAGCTGTGAGAAGCAAGGAAGACAATATGTCAACCCAGCAGCTCAGAGTCCTGGATCTGCTCCCAGGTTTCACTCATCTGCTCTGTGACCTTGGGTGATTTGCTTAACCTCCATGCACAACTGTTTTCACAGACACACGCAAAAAAAGATTGATGACATTGCCGTGTGAAAAAGCTTTGGGACACTTTACAGTGGGGTGCAGAAGCAGTAGATGAACAGAATTCTTTTGTGAGCTGCCTCTCCCTAGAGGAGTTATTCTACTAAGGTAAGTGTTCTTCTCACAATAAATAGGAAACAGGGTAAATTATTGGAGATAGCTGCTATGCATAAGTCTATATGAGAAGGGATGGAGAGAGTGAGAGAGAGAGAGAGAGAGAGAAAGCCTTAAATAACTAGCAATTGAAGAAGGGTAGTTTATGGGAGACAAACAGCTCTGCCTTGCAGGAAGCAGTTGGATCATTTCCTTCCTCATTCCATGTGCACATAATATTTGTGGAAAAGTTTTGAAACACTTGATTCTCCATGGGAGAAAATAAAGTTTGCAGATGTGGAAGGAAACCACTTGAGAATATTTGTCATACATATATTAGGTCGACATTTCCAAGTGTGAGAGACTCACAAGTCTAGAACCCCAGAATTCCTCTTAAATATTTGATAATAAGAGCTGAGCAGACAAGCAATGTATCAAAATAAATAAATATGGAAAGGAGGAGATGTGGCAAGCCCTTAAGTTGCAGAAAAATATATATGGCTAAATGTCATCAATTTGAAGACTGAAAATACACTTGAAAGAAATCTAAGATCTAAAAGATGTGTGGGAAGAAAATACTTTTGAAGCAAGAAATTGATGAGTATCAAAAATTAAATTGTAAACTAAAATATCAGAAATACTCAAACTATGAAAAAAATCACAATCATGCAAACATAGTCTACTGCATAAGAAATGTTCATCAAAATGATGTGTCATGTTAGCAGAAGGCCTTAGGCATTTCCGGCACGAAAGCCCTGGTGTAACCTAACATCATGAAATGGAATGCATTGCCTTTTTCATTGCCAAGTATAAAATTTATAAATTTGCCACAGACTTACTTCAGTCCTATTTCTCTTTCAGAATCCATAGATTTGGAGGCTCCCTCTGGTGGTCGAATAAAATACAATTTTACATTAGACATAATGCAGGTGTAAATAAATTAAGAGGCTATTAAAATTAATTCCCCTAGTATAGGAAAGTCTTTTCTTTTTTCAGGAAATGATGCCCACTGTGATATGAGGGCAGTGATGGTGATGGTGGTGACACCGATACCATGGAGCCTATTCAACTCTGACTCATACTGATTGCCACAGGCATAGACGTGACTGAAAACAACCTGGCAAGAATAAACAAGGAAGCTAAAGTTAGTTTAAAAAAATTAAGCCTTTTAAAAGTGGACGGAATTCTAGAAAAAAATGAAATTGAGAGAAATACTCTGAGGTTCACAGACAAAACTCAGGGCCTCAAGAACAATAGACTAATTATTTTCATTACTATAATACTGTAACAATAGTCATTTTCATTACTGCAATTGGTATATTGAATGGGTGTGTTTATTATTTAGATAAATTTTCTGTTACCTCAAAGAGAAGATAGAATTTCTTTAAAAGGGAAATAATACCTCAAGGGTTTCTTTAATGGCAATTTTTATATATCCACCATTCGTTCTAAATTAAAAGGATTCTTTCCTGTGAAAGAATGACTCTTGCTTTGACTCATTCTCAGTCTTACTCCCCCTTTCACTAAGTGGTGATGGACTCCGGTGTGAACACTTTCCGTAGACAAAAGGGAAGGAGTCCTTTTTCTTTATAAACACTGAGAAGATCTGAAAAGTCTCTAACATTGGAATAAAGAAGCATCAGAAATTCCTACCATTTTCAGGGCTTGTCATCAAGACTGTTTCTTTGATGAAGTTTAAACAGTATTAAATGTAGCGTAGAAAATATGCTGGTTAGTTTTTATCCACTTGACACACACGTAGGCATACCTGAGAAGATTGACTATCAATTGAAAGATTGCCTCCGTCATAGGAGCGTGTGGGTATGTCTGTGGGATATTTTCATGGTTGCTAACTGATGTAGTCCAACCCACTGTAAACAGTCTCATCCTTGGCGGGCGGGTGTGGGCTGTATAAGAAATGTAGCTGAGCAATCCAAGAGACCAAGCCAGTAAGCAGCATCCCTCCATGGTCTCTGCTTCAGTGCCTGTTTCAAGCTCCGGTTTTTTAGTTCATGCCTCCATTTCCCTCCATGATAGACTTTAATCTGTAAACAACATAAATCCCTTTTTCCTCAAGTTGGTTTTGATAAGTGTTTTATCATAATAACTGAAAGCATGCTAGAATAGACAGTGTTCTTTCAAAGCAACTCAGGTACAGAATGGATAGCGTGCAACTCAAAGCAGAGCCGGTAGGACAATGGATCTTATTTTCAGAAACTCCTTTTTGAAGTATGGTGTCCAGTATTTTTGCCAAGTTCTCTCTCACCAAATGTTTCATGGTTCCTTTTCACAGTGAGCTAAGGGACACCATGAAGAAAATGAGTTACACTCATTCCCTCCTCTGTTCCTCATGGAAATCAATTTTGATTGCCATACATTAATAACTACAATTTATCAGAGAATTTTCTCCTCTTTAGGAAAACTAAATTATTATCTAAAATTTCTAAGATAAATTTTTCAGAATTTGAATATCCTTAGAAATTATCGAACAGTTGTGAAAACTATGTAATTGGCCCTGATAGGGTATCTGTTCACATATTCATTTTTCCACAGCCGGGATTATTTTGAAGACAAACAGAAAAAAAGTAGATTGTCTCAAAAGTCAAATTATGTAAACTGGGCTCTTCCTCCTTGGAATACTTCCCTAGCTATTGATTGAGTGTGTGATAAAAATCTTCACAAGCATTAATTGAGCTATTTATTACATAATCAAGGGGGAAAGATAATATTGAGAACTATCCAAGATACTGAAAGTTTCCAAGCTTTAAGGAGTCAGCCATCAGATAACACAAATCTACCCTTCAAGCAGCTAGCTTCACATTTCTGTTCTCCTGTACCTACAGTGTTTCTATGCAACTATATTTCCATTGGACACCTTTAGACTCTAAAGTGGTTTTCAACTTTCTTGATGCTGTGACCCTTTCATATAGTTCCTAATGTTGTAGTGACCTCCAATCATATATTCCCATTGCTACTTCATAGCTATAATTTTGCTGCTGGTATGAATTACAATGTAAATATATGATATGCAGGA
This sequence comes from Cricetomys ansorgei, assembly GCA_026225945.1. NCBI lineage: Eukaryota > Metazoa > Chordata > Mammalia > Rodentia > Nesomyidae > Cricetomys > Cricetomys ansorgei. The sequence continues at coordinate 27,500,267 of JAMJFZ010000239.1, forward strand.
TGGTCTTAGTCAACCCATGAGAAAGGATCATTCAACCCCAAATGTGTCATGACCCATAGGTTGAGAACCACTGCTTTAGAGTAATGTTCCCAAGAGAAGAAAATACAATCTCTGATATACTAACTTTAGGACAGGGTTCAGATTAGACACAGTTAATCCCCAATGGGAAGGAGAAGGAGGAGGAAAAGGAAGTGAGGGAAAGATGTAGGAAGAGTGATAGCAAGGATGGAAAATGAGATAAAAGAAAAAAAGGGAACAAAGAGGAAGCACCTAGAGTAACTATGTTTTATGCAGTTCTCAAACATATTTCACAATAAAATTCATATTACTTGTTCCTTCTGCCTATAAATACTCAGGAACTAATGTTTAGAGGAACATATTTTGGGAAGAGTGCCTCTGTATGCTTTTTAATATATGTATTATAAATGTGTATGGACTAATACATATGTTATGATATGTATATATCATATACACATATAAATGATTTGCTTTGTACAATTGACCATTCTTTCATGTATAATGGCCCATTGATAGATATCACTAGATCCCTTTTCTACCTGAATATGTTAATCATCTAAGCATAAAAATACCCCAGCTGGAAAGATAGTTCAGAGGTTAAGAATACATTTTCTTCATCCAGAGGACCTGCATTCGGTTACCAGTACCTACTTAGGAGGCTCACCACTACCTGTTACTTCGGTTCCAGAGGATCACACACACACACACACACACACACACACACACACACACACTCACACACACAGAGGCATTCACACAGAAAGATAACATAAACGTAATAAAATAAGTATTTTTAAAAATGATACCTAAGCCTCATACAGAGATAGTGATGATAATATTTTAGATTGAGGTAAATTCCCAAGATTTAGAAGTACCTAAGCAGTCAGAAGTTCAAAACTCTAGGTAAGTAGACAGAGGATGCCTCCATTCATCTCAACTCCCGGTTTTCTTCTTATATCCCTCCCTTATTGCCCAACATTACAGTGGAGGAGACCTTATCGTTCCTCTCTTACACTAAAACCTGGATTAATGGAGCCAGAGTGATGGTGGCAAAAAGAAATGTAGGGAAACAGGGGTACCTAATATCAGCCACAGTCCCTAGGACTCTAGTGATTCCCTTCATTGTGGTTCTAATCTGAAACCACTTGTTTTTTTTAGCCTGTGATGAGAGTCTAAGAAGAGCAATGTATTCTAGCAACATATTTTGCTGCCTAATATCTGCTGTGGACAGATTCATGTAATCAAGTGAAACATCTGTATTTAACTGGAATAGGTCTTATATTCTTCAGGACCCTGTCAGGTCTACTGTACTCTAGCATTATGTATTCACATAATGATGCCAGGAAGGGTACACTGACAGCCCAAACTCTAGATTAGCTTATTTCTACATGGGCCATGATGCTAGAAAGTGGATTCCTACTCTCTCTCCTACCTAGTTCTTCTACTGAAATGCTAGTTGTCCATTAGGACTCAAAGGCTACCTGGAGTCAGATATGTATCTGACTCCAGAGAAGACATGTAGCTTTTGTCAGATTCTTCCTTTGTATATCTAGTCCTTATAAAGAAGTCCTACCCCAAGTCTTGACTCTCTAGGAATCGCTGGTGATCTAGGCCCCAACTTTCCAACTATTGTCTGAATTAAACTATCAATGACACACCTGGATATCACTTGGTATTCATAATTCCAGAACAAGGAATGAGACTCAGTATGACAGTTACTCCTATTGCCCTTTGGTGGCCTTCTACTGAGCCAGTCACAACAGCAAAGTTTTGACTCACATGCTACCTTTTATCACAATCTCAGCAGTCCCAACTCCAAAGCCCTGGTTGAAATGTGTATACCCAAGGATATCCACAAAAACAGAACATTAAACAACCATTGAAATCAAATATGAGACATATATCCTATAAACTATGAGCTCCATACCTTCTGTGCAACAAGTCTATGCCTGGGCCCCCAGACTGTTGGTGAATTCCATTGAGATGTAGGTACCAGAAGCCATGCCCCACGGCACTCATGGCCTCTGTGTTTGCTAAATCAGGTACCACTGGATCCCTTTCAGGCTTCACCATTTGTGCCCTATAGACCTGTTACTCAAGTTGACCCTAAGGCTTCTAAAGATATAGGTAGGGTAGCCAAGAACTGCGTAAGACTGTAGGTTGCAGAGTCATGAGGCTATGACACCAGACAAGAAGTCCATGGAGAGCACCCAGGCCGTATTCTAGAGCCATTCTGCTGTACTATATCACTGGGACTCTGACAGTTCAAGGCAATCTTGAAGATCTCTGAACTACATACAGGATATTTTTTTAATATCTTGATGAAGAACACCTAGCTTCCTTTCATTCGTATATGTTCATTTATCAAGGGCACCTTGGTCACATCCCCCCTTCTTCTTTATTTCCTTTGAATTATATAAATTTCATATCTAGATTAGTCTCTTCTCCCTCGTTGTGTTCACCTACAAGAAGGCTGTGAGCCCTTGAGTATTCTGTTTAGAGGTTTCTTCCACTAAATGTCTCAGCTCACTGATCTTACACTCTTCCTTCCATGGAGACTTTAGGCATGAGCATAATTCAGCCAAGCTTTTTGCCACTTTATAATAAAGGTGGCTGTTGTGGAAGCTTAGTTATGTATAAAATGTTTTATGCACTGTAGGGTGAGGGACTAGCCTAGGTTTTGTCCTTTTGTATTGTCTGCTGGTGTTGTATTTCTGTGGGGGAAGTTGATTGTTTATGACCTATAAACAATCTGAGGAGTTCTGAAAGACTAAAATCACCTGAGCTCAGATACTCAGGTCCCACTGTGAGGATGGCACTTGCCCTGATGGTGGTTCCCTCTGCTGAGGTCTGACAAGGTTGCATGGATGCCTCTGTCTCTTCCTTGCTGAGCTGCACTGTAGGTGTACTACTACAGGTGCTTTTATGGAAGTTTCTAATACCTGTTCCCCATTTCTGGCTAATAACATCAGAATAAGCATCATCGATCATAATTCTTCCAGCATTACATAAAATCTAAGGAAATGTAGTCTTTCCCTGTGGCTGTTCCCCTTTTCTAAGACATTTCTAGAACTTCCCTTCATGAGACATTCTAGCAATATAGATCTTTTCTTAAAAAATAATTTTTAATCATTTAATTCAAGTACTATATTGACATTAGTTCACCCCCTCTGCCTGCAATTCTCCCCATGTCCCCTTTAGTTCTATAATTTATATCTTCTTCAATAATTATTAGTGTTACACACACACACACACACACACACACACATGCACACAGCCAACCGGGCTCATTTAGAGTCACTTTTATGTACTTATGTTTATGGCTGACTATTTGAGATTGGATAACTTATCAAGAAGCTCATCCATGGAGAAGACTGATTCTCTTTTAGAAGCCACTGATTGCCTGTATCTCCTCATCTAGGATGCAAAGTCTTGTGCAATTTCCCCTAACCATGTTGACATTGTGGACTGGGACCACCATTATGCAAATCTTGCTTAGGAAGCCATGTTGTTGAGATTTCATGGGCACAGCTTCCTTGTCAAGTCTACAAGACACTATCTCACAGCAGAAGTCCAGTCTTCCAGCCCCTCTTTCAGGATATTCAATGGTAGAAGTCAGTGACTGGGGCAAAAGCATTTACTTTTAGGAAAGAGGAGCTGAACATGTCTGCCCTAGAGACCCTGACTTCCTGATGACAAACCCACTTGTGTGAGGATGAAATGAGTCTGTTCGTGAGTGCAGAGACCTCACAGCCTGATCACCTCTTTAAGAGATCATCTCTAAATGTTATTGAACTGGGAGTTAAGGATTACACGCTGAAAACTGTGGGAGGACTTTCAACCCTTCGGTTCTTGAGGAGGATCCTAATTCAGTCCCAATCACACTCACCTGGTGATTTATATAAACTATCTGTAACTCCACTTCCATGGAATTTGATGCCCTTTTCTGGTTTCTGCAGACATATGCATGCTTGTGGTTTATATACGTTCAAACAAATGTGCATACACGCACAGATAATTAAAAATCTTTTTAAAGGACTACAAATTTGAGAAGATGAGGGAATCACAACATAAGACCATGATTCTCAATGCATCCATGTGTTACAAGACTATCCCTTAAAACTGCTGGTTTCTCAGTTTCATTGTGGGACAATGGGATTTTTCTTTAACAGTGTATTTAATGCATTCTGTTTTGGTGTTTCGTTTTGTTTTGTTTTGTTCTACTTTGTTTTGTGACAGGATCTTACTACGTAGTCCTAACTGGCATGGAGCTTACTGGGTATACCAGGTTGGTCTTGAACTCACAGATATCTGTCTGCTTCTGCTTCCCAAGTGCTGGGAGCAAGAGCTCATGCCATCATTCCCAACCTTTTGAGGCATTCCTTATGCAGTTATCCTACTATTGTTGTAACTACCAGGTAAATGTATTATTTCCATTCACTGTTCCTTTCGTACATATAAGATATGATGAATCAAATAAGTTATTTCATATTACATACAAGGTACAAGTGTTTGCTGAGGGAAAAAATGAAAAGGAGCAGGGAAAGAGGGGAGAGTATTTTCATAATTAACTTTGCCAAGGCTAATCAATATGCAGAAGACCTATTCATGTCTTTTAACTGCTTTACCTACAGTTAAGCAAAATGATGCTGTTATATCAATATCTTCCAGATTCTGTTGTAATAATTTATTTTTCATCTGTAATGCTTTATAGAAAACACTAAAGGTGTTGAATTCAAAATGACCAGCGATATGCTGCACATTCTTGCTGTCTTGTAAAATACAATGCTTTTTTGTGCATTGATGGTGTTGAAAATCCCTCAGTAAATAATCCTGACATGAATATGGTCTGGGGGCCCACTTTGAGAAATTCCTCATGAGAGGGTAAGCCACCTTGTCTTTCAGACGTCAAGCATTCACAGAGCTTTTGCTTACTGAAGTTCATATGAAAGAAAAAATAATCACCAACTTCTTATGAAAACCATCCATTGTGTCGTCTCAGAAACTGAGATATATATCATAGATAAAACTCAGAAGAAAAGAAATTGAGAGAAAATGCTTGTCAGTTCTGTAGCTAGTAAACACTGCCAACAACATATTGCAAATTTTGGCATGAGTTACTATCATATGTGGTAAATAGAGATCATTGCGAAAATTTTCTTTTTGTTTTTTTTTTTTTTGAGACAGGTTTTCTCTGTTGTAACTAGCTGTCCTGGAACTTACTCTGTAGCTCAGTCTGGCCTCAAACTCACAGAGATCTGCTTGCCCCTGCCTCCCGAATGCTTAGATTAAAAGTGTACACCACCACCACCTGGCTTGAAAAAATATTTTAAAAAATATGTACAACCTCCTTTCCTGGAAATATTTAGGTACCAAGGAAATGAAGGAAGGCCTTCCAATTCTCAAAAGAGGTTGGTGGGGAGAGGCAAGGGTGTCATGGTAGAAAGACTGCCATGGACTGTCTCTGCCCCAGGCTAAGTAAACTTGGAAATGGGACACACTCTCCTCATCGCTCCTTAATCCGTGGTCAATGTTTGTTCAATAGACCTACTCTTTAATATGATTATTAATGTATATTAAGTTTATTAATTAAGTTGGTAGGTTTCACTATAGGTCTTGCCCCTTTCTTCCCTCATTTTTTCCTTCTTTTCCTTCTCACCCTCTCTTCTCTTCTGTCTCTCTCTCCCTCTTCTTATCTCTCTCTCCTTCTTTCTCTTCTGAGACAAGGTCTCACTTTGTAGATAACACTAGGACTCTCTAAGTCATCCAGTTTGGCCTGTGGGTCCTCCTGCCTTAGCATTGGGATTACTAATCTGATCAACATAGATCCATGTTTCTTTAAAGCTACAGATTTTCTCAAGTATGACAGTGGAGACATTATTATCATGGTCTAGGTGAGGAAATTTCACAAAGGCAAGCATCTCAGTTGCAGGAGGAGAAAACCTCGGTCACCAGATGTGGGTGAATAATCCAGGATCAATCCAGGACAAGCAAACAAACTTTCCACATCCTGCCAACTTACTCATAATAGGACTCACACAGCACATTAGAACTGAAACAAGCCCCATTTTCTTCCTGACATGCACATATGGGGGCAGAAGGAGATAAAAATGAAGCTTGTCATGGATGCAGCTCCTTCCCTCCTTCACCCAGATACAGTGTAACTGAATTCATATTTAATCCAAAGGGCAAACCAGAAAAACCAAATAGAGACCCATAAACAACCTGTTTATATTACTAGGGGAAATAAATGTGTGTTATTTCACAGTATTTATTATTAGAGGAGCAAAAGATAATTTAAAAAAATAGCCAAAATCATAGCATACAAAACAGATTTTGTATATTATAAGGAAAAATATTTTCTTCGGGGGGGGGAAGCAATTTTCAAAGAAAAATTATAATGCTAAGACAATTATAAATCTACAATATATAAAAGATTATGAAAGAAATAATGGACCAAACTCTTGTTGACCAACACGGTGTTTCAGATTTCAAAGGAGAGTGTGTTTCAGTGAGCATAAAGGAAAGGTGAAGGTTGAAACATGTTTGATGAAGCTAGTGTAAGCCTAAAGCAAAAGTTGACCAAAATGATGTAAAAAAACACCAAAGCCACAGGTCCACCTCAATATACCAAAAATGAAGAATAAAATGTAAATATTTGCCATCCATGACTGTACTGAAAGCTTGCGATATGACCAACTCTTTGAATAAAAAAAAAAATGTCTTGGTGCTAGAAGTTTGATTAATATGTCTCCCAACAAAGATCCAAGGGAAAAAATTCTTCAATCAACTTAAGTACCAAAAGACCATTAAAAAATATATATTTATTTTATATTTTTCTCAACTTCCAAATTAAAAAAAAATTGCATGAGTTTTCTAAATGCATGCATTGGAACCCAGGATAATTTACCTCAACAATAACACTAGACTGTTCCAGAAATGTTGAAGACGTCAATAAAAAATGTCCCCTAAGAATATGAGGAATACTGTTTTGGGAAGAGGTATTATATTAATAAAGATTAAGAATTTGCCAAATATTTATTTATTTGTAGATAAATGTTTTGTACATTGGTAAAAACAAAACATTGACTCAAACTAATTTAAAATAAAAAAAAATCAGCAAATACATCAAGTAAAAACAGAGCTTTCCTACATCAATAAAAAAATACTAATGAAAAGTAAAATAAATGTGTTCCACTCAACAAAAGCAATTTTGTACAACAGCCTTAAGGAGAACAAGTGTTATTAGTGAGAAATGAGATTAAATACACTTTCTGTTACTTATACTCCGTTTTAAGAAACTATGAAACTAAAGGTCTATTTTCTTTAGTTGTTAAGAAATTAAATGAGAATTGACAAATTTTGCCATTAAAGTTTAATAGAGGATACAGCTTAAATACTTTGTAGATTTGTTCTGTACTACTACTAAAGGAGTCTTTAGAAGATTTCCATTTTAGCCAGTATATTCCAGTGCAAACTTTGATCTCATATGTGAAAAGATTTGTTTAAGGTTTCTCTTCAATGATAAAGTCAGGACCAAGGCTCAGGGAAGCCTTTTTTTAAAAAAAAAAAATTTCTGTCATTTTGGATTTCTACTTTTGAACCTATACTCCATTCAGTTTCCTCTAACTTTTCTTATCCATTTTATTCTTCATCATTCTAATAATAATCATAGCTATTTCTCGGATTTGCTTAGTTTGATTTAGAGCGTTAATAAAGCATTCGTCCAACTCTACTTTAAGCTGTATGCACATCTGTCATGGAGATATCTAGACTCCATTTCCCTTGGCTGGGAAATTCTTGTATGTATCATTTTCATGTGATGCAGAAAGTCCTGACACAAATATAAAGTATTTTTGCTGAGCTGATAAACCTAAAAATGGAAGAGGTCCCCCTCCCCCACTTCTAGTCTTTGGTTTTCTTTCTGTCCATATAATTACAGAAACTACTAAAGGGTCATTCCCTCTATATCCATACACACATCCCCTTTGTTCATTCATAAAACTATTCTGGATAAAAGATTTCATGGCCTAATTATTACTTCATAAAAACAAGTTACACTAATTCATAACCATGTCTCTATAACCAATCTGCAAGCTTGATTCAGAAACAAGTAGCTTTTTTTTTTTTTAACAAACTTTAGCTTGCTTATGGATCCAAGTTTCCACATCAACATTAATTATTAGTGCAACGATAAACTAATTTATGAAGTGCAAACGATTAGAGAAGTGCAAAAATAGCAAAAGTGCAAGAAGTGCACTTTTGGTGAAAGGGGCAGTAATTCTACTGACTCCTCAAGAAGCAGAGGCAGAGGTGAGGAAGGCAAATACTCCAGAGATCTGGGGAGTTTCTCAGTAGCCCTAGAGTGCCAAATAGCCTGGAGTTGACATTTCTAGAAAGACGCCTGGCTCCACACCCACTCAACATTCCTTGTGCACGAGAAATGATTTACCTATTCTCCTAGATGGCACTTTTCAGAAATACCTTTCTCCCTCCTCCTGCCTGTAACTCTTTCCCAGCCTCCTGTTGTCAATTCTCTGCTATGATTCTGGCCTTGTTAAGAACTTTGAAGTGAATTGAAGTGATCTGAAGTCACTCTTCCAGGGACTCACCATCATTTATGCCCACAGCAACCACCCCTGCCTATCTGAAGCCAAGCACTGAATAGTGTGCTTGGTTGCCTTCAACCTACCTAGTCAACCCAAGAAAACAGGCCCGACTCCCTGGCCTCTGCCCTGCAGCTTCAATTTCCCCTGTCTCATATGGTTTCCATCAGTGTACAAATACATTACTTCTTCACTCATACTGCTTGCTCTATTTTTTGTCTCTATCTTCTTTAAAGAGCACATACACCCAACCCTTTTGACATATCTGCCATTGCCCACCTTGGCTCCCCCTCATACTGCCTTTTAACCTCATTTCCTCAGTGATAAGCTTGACTTAGCATTTGTATGGCCTTGAAGGCATGCTCTTGATTTCTTCCTACCCACTGTTGATTATTCTACTCAGTTATTCTTAATTCTAGTTTCTTTTGACAGCCTTTCCTTTTTGACAGCCTTTTGTTTTGTATTGTTTTTGTTTTGGTTTCCTGATGCAGGATCTCGCTTCGTAGGCAATGCCACTCTTACATTTGCTATCCTCCTGTTCCTAACTTCTAAGTCCTGGTATAACAGGTATCCCACACCCAGATCTCCTAGATCTTTTAATTCTCAAGTTCTTCAAAGCTCAACCCTCTAAAACCTCTTCTACCTTCAATCCAAAGGTGATTTTTATATTGAATCATGACTTTCAATGCCTCATGGTCTTGGGCAACGTTCAAGTCTACACGTGCTGCTCACCATTCTCCTCTGAACTCCGTATCCAGATACATAAAGACTAGGCATTTTAGATTAACATATCCAGGGAGGAGTTTTCCAGTTTTCCAAATACTATACTCCGTTTTCCATTCCACTTAATGGATTCAAGTTTCCACTCAGTTGCTCAAAAAAGAAACCTTCTGATTCTCCCTGCCTTTTCTCTCTAAGCCCTTTATCCAGTCTTTTAACACATTGTGATGACTCTGTCCACAGATTTTATACAGGTTCTCACCTCTCCCTAAAGCCTGCATTGTTACCTTCCCAGCCCAAAGGAATTTCTTCCATTAGGATGATTACAAAATCCTCCAAACTGGTTTCCCTTCTTGGAACCCAACCCACTCCAGTCTGTTCTCAACAAAGCAGAAAGAGTAGTCTTTTAGGAAGCATAAGCTTTACCAGGCTGTGGTGGCACACATCTTTAATCCTGGCACTAGGGAGGCAGAGGCAGGCAGATCTTGGTGAGTCTGAGGCCAGCTTGGTCTACAGAGTGCATTCCAGGACTGCCAGAGCTACAATACAGAAATCCTATCTTGAAAAAAAGAGAAGGAGGAGGAGGAGGAAGAGGAGGAGGAGGAGAGGAGAAGAGGAGGAGAGGAGAAGAGGGGGGGGAGGAGGAGGAAGGAGAAGAAGAAGCTGCTTGAAATAAAAAGATCCTCACTATTTATTAACATCCAAATTCTTAGGGCTATCTACAAAGCCCTGTGCATCTGACCTCACAGATCCAGGAAGTAAGCAAACTCTTTACCTTGGGTATGCAGTACCTATTCTCTAGTCTCCGTTGGTTCTGTGAACAAATGAAGAAGTGATTCTGTCTTCAGTTAATTCCAGACTCACACTTTGGATTTTTTGTTTGTTGTTTTTTTTTTTTTTTCCAAATACCTCTAAGTCTCACACTTAACCTACACGTCACTCTATCAAGGAACACACCATCACTGAAGCCCCCAGCCGCCGGGGCATTACCCACCCACGCATTCCGCTTTATTAAGTTAATAGTACTTGTGACATTTGTTGTCATCAGGCAACTTAATTATGAACCTTGTTGATTATCTGTCTCCCCATACCAGAATAAAAGCTTCATAAGTAGCAAGTATTTGCTTTTTTCACCAATTCCATGTTCTAGAATTATATAGTTAGTCAATAAATAATCTTTGAAGATATAAGATTAGAGTTATATAGCCATACTTGGCCTTTGTCTTCAGAAATTTAGAACTGTGACCCTGATGATATTTGCAACACTTATTTTAATAACACAAAACATATTTGCAATGTAAGTTTCTCCTTACCCTCTTCCAGATGTTAAAGCACAAGAAAGTTCATAAAACAATATCTGATTGTGTTAATACCAATTATTCTTAATTGACTCTCATATTAAATGAACAGATAGATATGGTGGAACTTTCCAATGGATACTTCTGTGAAAAATCCAATGATTAATAGGATCTTAAGCCAGTACTTTAATGCCTGTTATATTCTATAAATGCAGGAAACAGGTTAATACCAGCTCTCCTTGTTGGTTTTAAATGTAATTATATCATTCCCCCCATCCATTTCCCTTCCTTTGAGTCTTCTCAGATACCCCCCTATTGGGACTGTCATAGAGCTAAGAGCGGGTTGAAGCTGGCTTGGAACCCTGTGTCATCCCAGGAGATGAGACTGGCAGGAGTTTGACTGCTCTCCCCTTTAGCCTTGGCCAGAACCCTGCTAAATTATCAGACATGAATCTTCACTAAAGCAAGCATGCTTTTCTGTCCTGGAGGCTGGAAAACACAGACTCAAACGCCATACAGAGGCAAGGACAGTTCCAACATAGGATGCTCTAACCTATAGGCATTTTTGGGGGCACTGACTCCTTCCCTGCTTGTGCCCCTATATATGTACCCTACACCCTGCTTTAAAATTGAGACGCACCCCTGACACGAGTCCTGAGTTCCTATGTACTCGTCCAACTCACAGAGGTCCACTAAGGACAAGGCTAGGATGCCATAGACCCGCAACTCCCTGCTACCCACGCCCTGTGTCCCCTACTCCACTAGGCCTAGAGCAGGCTTCGGGCAGCCTCTACACTCCAGGCAGAGGACCTGCAGCTGGGACAAGTGTGTGGTGGGAGGATTCCACTTGAAACGCCACCCCATCCCCTTGATACTTTTCAAATTCATAGTCTCTTTTTAAATTAATTGTTGTTTCATGTGTGTGTATCAAATAAAACCACAACCAATTGAAACAGAGCATTGTGGAGCTCAATCATCACTAATACATCCACAACACAACTCCTGTATCAAAGGTTCAGAGACCAATGCAGAAGAGGAAGTTGAAAGATTGGAAGAGCCAGTGGAGCAGGGGTTTTGCTGTGAACATCTAATGATCATAAGGAATATACAAATGTCCAATAAATATTTTAAAAATTAAATATACTAATGTCAAAAGTAAACACTAAAAAATAATATTGCATTAGTATTTGGGGGTTACCTTTGGTTTGTTGTGACATTGCATTATTCCTCAAATTGCAATAACTTAGCACAAGGAAATTGATTTCTTGTTTGTACTACAAGCTTATCAGAGCATTGTGAAAATGGAGCTCCTTTCAAAGAGTTTCTTGGGCCTCCTGGTTGAATGGGGGGGCTCCACTGACTTACAGCTGCTGCATCTGGAACCTGTGCCCTGCATAACCAATAACATAACCAGAGTACCAGCATACGCCATAATCACTTACCTGCCATGGTACAGATATAACACATATCAGTTCTGCCCACAATTTCTTTGTCTGACAGCTGTCACATGCATTTCAACATTATTTTTTGTGAGAGACAGAGGAATGGGGCGAGACAGAGACTGTGTTAAGAAAGAGTAGATCGTCTAAGAATGAGAAAGAGGCATGCACATGTCTGAGACGTCTGGAATCTGTAAGACTTTTAGCTGGAAGAGAAGGATAGGGGAATATAGTGAAGAAAAGAGATAATATCTGATAAAGGTCCTTAAGGTGTTTGAGGGTTTGCCCTGAAGTTGGTAGGGGTTATAGAAAAAAAATTTAAGCACAACAATGACTTTGATCAAATATTCATTTTGGTAGTTTGCTCTGGATGCTATGAAAAATGAATTTGGAAAAACTAAAACCAGGGGACAAAGTAAGACATTTTTTCAAGGAATAATAACAACATAAATCAAAATTTAAATATGTCAACTACATAGATCATTTGGGGGATATCTGTTACATTATTTCGGAGAGGGAGAGATCATTTTTCCATGTACATATTTTAGAGAAATCATAAACCAACTTAATCCATAAACTACAAAGCTTAAAAGTTAATATTGCAGTTTCTACGACCTGCAAAAGCCATTTCTTCAACTTCACAACATAACAAGATCTTAATCACATGTAGTTTTATTTGATACTGTGGCTCTCTTCCAGTTACTGTGGTGAGATGAGTTCTAATAGCTGCAGCCTTCTATAAGCCAAGCATCTTCCACAGAATACTTTCTCACTTTCAAAAGTCCACAGGCTATATGTCAGCCTCGTCTGATTTCATAAAAAGGGTATCAGCATTATCTTTTGCAGAATAAATTGTTTTTATTTCTTTTATTCCCTCTCTCTCTCTCTCTCTCTCTCTCTCTCTCTCTCTCTCTCTCTCTCTCTCTCTCTCTCTCCTTGCTTCAAAACCCACTTGCTGTCTTTTGCCGCTCATTCTTCATTATCAGTGTGAAAAGTTGTGGCAACAGTATTAGTTCTTTACTCCTATTCTGAGTTAATGTTTTACCCACTTGAACTTGGATTTGTGTATGCATTGATTGTTCAGTTGGATACATAAGATATAGTCTGAGCTTGTGTTTTCATGAGGCCCTGTGTATTCCTCATCTTCATGCTCCTTCAAATCAAGCTATGAGATATGCTTCTCTATAATATTGAAAGTATGCTAGAAAACCATGGAAAATATCTTAACTTAATCAACTATGTATTGCAAGTGGGCAGAAAGGATAAGAAAATTTTAATAAAAATTCTGAAAGTATTAATCAGTACGCTTTCATGTAACATTAGGAGTTCAGAAAAAAACTTCCAAGTCAGTGAAAATCACTGAAATAAGTAAATAAAAGAACAATCTTGAAAGTATCACTGAGCTAATAAAAACAGAATTATCAGAATAAACATGAACTCAGGCAGGTAAGCCCAAAAGTTACAAAGTACTCAGCTCAACCTTAGAAAAAGCAAATAAATTACCCTCTAAACTAAAGGATGATATTTATCACACTAGAATTCCAATTATTCTTACAAATGAGGTTCAAAATTTGTATCTAGCATACGCTGTTATTATATTCGCGGCCAGACAATAAGAAAACAAGAACTCATGAGGAATTAAGAAAAGAGAAACACATTCACAATTATTTCACATCGTATCATGGAGTTTACATTTATAAAATGTAAACAAAATTCACACACAGGAACATACACGCACCCAAACCCAACAAATTAGCAAAGTAATAGAAACACAAGAAGACACTGGTCTGAAGCATGAAAAGGCAAAACAAATAGAAAATATGATGAAGGGTATCAGAGACATTGGGGTACAAAGAGAAAGTATAACATCTCAGGAATGGTTGCCATATTGTAAAAGAGAATGCAATTGAAGAAAAAATGAGCTACTGAACTGTAGGTTCAAGAAGATTTATAAATACAAAGCAGAATGAATAAACTTATGCCAAAGCACACTAGGATAAAATTTAGGAAATCAATGATAATAGGAAGTCTCTCTAAAACAGTCATAAGAAGAGAATGGATTATTTTTTAAAGAATGGCTATATTCTGGGACTCAACAAACTTCTGCCTGTAAGCCTTTACAATATATAATCTCAGAAAAGGAAACTTGAATGTGGACTAAATACTTTTTGTGTGATAGGTTATCCCAAATACCACAGAGTTCTTCCTTTGGACAGTTTCCCATAACTTCCAAGTCCAAGGAGTATGCCCGTAAGTGACAGGATATTTGAATCATTTGCTGATTTGTGGCGGGTGGTAGAATTACACCATGGCTGGCTCTAAAACAAAATTGACATTTCTGAGAAAAAAAATTAAGAAGTGATGCACACAACCATTTCTTTAATAGGCAAGAACAAACTAATACACTGGATTTCATTATTATTATGCCTTTTCTTATCAAGGTTAAATATGTGTAATCCTTCAGACACTTCCTCTCTGTGGTTGGTTATCTGTGGAGCATCCATTTGTGTGATTAAATGTCAGGAATGTATTATTTGCCAATAAATATTCTAGAAAGTGAGGCCACATCAGTGGAAAATAAAAAAGTCTCATGCTGTTTATGTTACAGTGGTAAGGAAAAGAAAATAGCCAACTAAATGTGTGATCTGTCAAATTAGACAAAAGCCACTGAAGAAGAAGTTGTGAGAGACACAGGGCTAATTGAGTTACTCTTTAAGGTACACTAAATATAAAATAGTTGAGAAAATCCTTGGGATAATGGGATTACAATTTATAAAAGAATGGAGTAGAGCATACAAGAAGTGAAAACACTAGGAAGGGATATTGTTATAAAGCAGGGATTTTAAAATCGACTACTTAGAAAAAACTGACAGCATTTAAACACTGGGAAGTTCCAGGGAGAATGTGCAAACTATCAGCTTAACCTGCAAGAGTAGAAGCCCAGGAATGTCAGTTTGCATCCCAGCCTGCCTCTGCCCAGACCTGAGCTCATGGCCACTACAGTACCCAGCAGGCTCCCAGCTCTTACTTCCTCTCATCTGCCTGACTACTCTGTCATTTGCATTTGTGACTCTTTCAAACAGGACCCTTCATTTTGCAGCATATTCTTGAGTATTTTTTATTTATTATTTTTCACAATCTTCGAGAATCAAACCCATTATTAAACCACAAGAATCTTAAAAATAACACACTGAGATTCTGAAAGCTACTTTATGAACGGTTTTCAAAACACTTAATTTTAATTTTCCCACATTTATTTATGGATTGTGTTTATGTTTGTGCACATCATGCCTGGCACACATCTGTAGGTCGGAGAATACCTTGTGAGAGTTGGTTCTCTCCTTTTACTATGGGAGACACAGGGATTGATTTCAGGTTGTCAAATTTGACAGCAAGCACCTTCATTCGCAGAGTCATCTTCCTGAGCCTCAAGAAACGTTTTGAGGAATGTCCGCATGAGTATTAAATAGATGTACACATTTATGTGGCAATTGTAAAGAAGACTTCATTAAAAAATGAACCCCAGCATGGCAACCTATTTTTAGTATTTGTATAATGATTGAGATGCACAGAGGCTCACATTGTTGTTCGTTCTGTGTGTCTTTGTCACAACAGAAATTGCCAGTTTTAGAGAAATTCCCCCACCCTGTGATCATTCTACCCTGACAGCATGACTGAAATATGAGTGCCATGAGATACTCTCAAAGTATTTAAAAATATATTGGGCAATATGGAGGAAATTTAAGCTGGTTTAATTAGAACTAAATACAAATACCTATTAACCAATGAATGTAGCTCGAAAACGATGAGTTTACCATCCACACGATTTAAATTGAGAGAATATTTTTATTTATAATTTCCAACACAAACCTCAAAACCACCATCAAAACAACCGTTAAAATAGTTTATAAAACTTGTTTTATAGACACAATTTTTGCAATACAACCTTCCATCTGCCAAGATACTTACAAAATTGTATTTACAGAGCCACCTAGAAACCACTGGCAGTCATCATAAATATTGCTGAAACCAAGTAACTCCCATAAATCAGTGTTCCAAATAAAACCAGGCCACTCTGGAATGCTTTCTAGATGTGCTTCCCTCAACAGGACATGTCTTCTTTATTCGTCAGAAAGAATGGGAGCAATGAAATGAGCAAAGCCAACCTTGTAATGCAAATGAAAACATTCGAGTTAATAATAATATTTAAAGGTAACATTTGAATGTGCCATGTAAGAGGCTCATCCATGTTTGACTAATTGTCCTGTTATTATCAGGCGTATGTTAACTCATCTATTTTTATTACATAACGTATAACTTATACACACCCACAGACATACACAGACATGGCGGGAGGGGGTGGAGAGTTGATTTAAATATACCTATACCCAGTATCTTTTTTAAAGTTGTATGGTATCACTATACATCCTAATTTATAAAAAAATATAAATATTAAACACATGGTAGCAACTATCCTGTAAACTTAGAACTGTGTTTTGGACATAGTTCTATAGTGTTAGTTAATAAATGTGATGTAATAAAAAATTTGTCTTTCAAATCTATGAGAATTCTGTGTTTTAAAGGCAGAGTCAAGTTACATCTATACTCTATACTCTATATTCTATACTCTTTATTCTAGCTGATGATGCCAGAATGAATGACTCCACCTCTAATAAGATACGTGACACTCTTACTGAGATGCAGGGTGTCCAGGTACTGTGCTAAACACTGAGTTTACAACCACAAACAAGATGAATGTCTTTTGAGAACTGTGAAAGTTTAATAATACGGCTTGTGCCAAAACCATCTATGTAGTCGACAGATATACATCAAATATCTAGTGCAAGACAAACACTCAACATATATCACAAGCAAAAGAGAAGTCTAGGTCTCCAAGTATACTACAATGTGGAAAATTGTCAAAATAATCAGAATATAGCTGATAAGTAATTGATAGGAAAAATCACTATTACAGATGGGTGACAATATACCCAAGGAAGTAAAACTTAAACTTAATCTTAAGGATAAAGGGAATAGACCTCCTGGTTAAAAAGACTGCAAATGAAGGTTTGGCATCTCAGTGCCAGGAGAGGACATAAATCATGAAGTGTCTTAGGTGCCATGAGCAACACAAATGGAAAACTGGAAGCCCCTGAAAAGGTGACAACACTTTTTTTTTGTTTGTTTGTTTTTTTCTAAAACATCATAGTTAGAAGTTTTGTATTCAGAGAGACAGACAAAGAAACTAAAGGCAGCTACCGTGGATGAGAAGAACCAATCATTTCAAACAGTTGCTATCAACAGCCTGGAGTAATTTTAATATTTCCAGGTGTAGAATCTGGGTGATGGCTGGAGTTAGTAGACACTCAGGGAGGCCCTGGATTGTGGAGAATGAGAGCAGCAGCAGTGCATGTTTTTAGATGTTGAGTTTGAGATTTTTCAGAGAATGCTAGGCAGACCACCCCATAGCCTGTTGAAACCAGTCATGGATGGCTAACTTAGAAATGCAGAAGGTAGCATGTGTATTAGGCTATGGTTAAAGAAACCGGTGTGGATCACATGATAAAGAAAGAGCATCATTCAAGTACGGTGCAAGAAACAGCCCTAGAGAATGGAAATATCACAGTTAATAGGCAGAGAAAAATATGAAGGAAGGAAAGGAACAGTTAGAAATATAAAATAGGAGCAGATTAGCAGTGTAACATTAATGGAAATGGGGGGAGGGGAGGGATTTGAAACAGAGGGAATATCACATGCTTCGCTTTATTCATGGAGAGCAAAATTGTATAGAAAAGCATACCCAAAGAGTATTTGCAAGACTGAACCCAACCTAAATGACCTTAATAAAGTTTTAGTTTAAAAATTATTGGTAATTTACAATTCATATAGCTATTACACAAAAATATGTTTATAGTCACGTATGGAAAAATATTTACTAGTTGGGCTAGAAAATGTAAAATGCAAAGAACTTTCCACCCAAAACTTCTGCCACCTGTATATCTATGTAACTAAAATTTTATAAACGCATCATTGAAACAAATGATCCCAACCATGTAATTAACTACATAGCCATTGAAGGATAGATTATTATTTAAGACACTTTAGAATATAGCATTATTTGCAGGATGCTACAAGAAATAAAAAGATATTAAACACAGTTAAAGTTTTCCTTAGGAGTTAATTTTTGGAATAATGTTTGTATTTACAATCTATAAGAGCTACATAAGCATCAAAATTTAAAATATGTGATTATGTGGCATTGGATGTAAGTAATTGAAATACTGAAAGTCATTATTTTCTGAGTAAGAAAAAAATTTTAAATTATGAATCCATGGAAATTAATTGAAAAGAGCAATATTTGACATAGGCTTCTTATCATAAACCCTAAAAGAAACCAAAGCCCAATGTAATGAACATCTTGGAATTTGCCTTGATCATCTGGAGTCCTTCAGATGAGAAATGGAAATAACTTCAAGCAGGAACGTGACAGCTGATGGGAGCACATCAATCTCTGTGGAGTGATGCTGAATAACATGATCTAGTTTGCGTTAATATAAACATACACACTCTCCACACATATGGAGGGAGTCTGCAACGTGGGAACAGTATGATCTTTACAGCCAAAGTAGTTGGAATTTCACTTTTAAAATAGTGAGATTTAAAAAAAAATGAGAATCTAAATCATAAAGAATTCAGGGAAATTTTGCTGAGCATTTTGACATTTTGGCCTTTATCAGAACACAATTTTTATGTTAAAGTATAGATAGGGTCCACATTGACTCTGTGGTTAAATTGTGTTGCAATATATAATTTATAAATGAACATAATTGAGCAGATTTTTTTTGCTTATTATATGCTGGTGTCATTGGAGCACCCAGAATATTGCGTGGCACATAGTGTTATTTGGTTAACTGTGTTGAATTCAAAGAAGGGAAGGAGAAGCAAATGATAAGTTCATCTTGACTATTCCCAAGCAGAGAGAAACACAGGATGACTAAAGTTCCTCCTATCATCATCCTACATTCAGAGTTGTAAAACTAGTATAGTTGTCAGGGAGTTTCACAAGCCAATGAAAGGTACAACATGGACAGCTTGTGTCTTCGCTGTCTGGTCTTTATGCTATATACTACCAACACAGGCAAGAACATAGAGCCTGCTGGGGAACCTCAGATGAAGTGGGGGAGACCCAGAGCCCTGGTGAGAGTATCTCTCAGAAATCCATGCTGTTTGATAGCATAGGGAAGCCAAGTTTCAGTTAATTCCGTTTGGCGGTATGCTGTATTGAATTCACTGCACTTTAAGAAGGGAAATGGCCATAACAAAGCTGCCAAAGGCGTTCCCTTTCAAGAACAGGTTTGCCATAAAGTTTATCTCTTTAGGCGGTTTAAAATTCAACAAAGACCTCATTTTAGAAAAGAAAAGAATTGTACCAAGTCTAATCCAGGCTAGACAAGAGGTTTTATTTTGTTTTTTTGTTTTTTTTGTTTTTTAAGAATTGAGGAACATTAAAGTTAAAGTTATAAAAGGACACTCCATCTCCTGCCTAGATAGAAATACTAGCAACAAAACTACATATTTAACCAGACTGATCAACTCTTTTCTAGATCCTAAGAACATTTCAAACATTTTTTTTTAAAATAGTTATTGAGAATCCTCTATTTTGTGCTTTCTCTTTATTTGCATTTATGTTTTATTTTCAAAATCATTGGTTTAAAAAATTACTGTTAGTAGGAAATGCCTGCAAATACATATAGTCTCAGCTGTTGGATTTATTCTTGAGTAGTCAATAAACTGGTGCACCCAATAATATTTTATAATATTTTATTCATTTGCTTTTTATTGTTTTAGCCTCATTTTAGGTCAAGTGAACATGTAAATAAAGTAGAAGATAGGTACAGACAAGCTCAGAAGAATCAAATAGATTAATATGAAGCACAATACTTGTTTTTGGTAAATAGCTTCAATTTTATAACATTAGCACTAAGAATTCAGTAATCTGGTTTGGTTTAGAAATACCATAAAGGATACCCCACTTTTGAAATACAAATTAAAGGTTATTTACATTTTATCTTTGTGGGGGTTTGGGAATGGTCTGTGACAATGCTTTGAAGTTCAGAGGCCCTTGGTTGCCTGTACCTATTTCTCACCTTTTCTGAGACAAGATCTCTTGTTGTGTCTGGTGTGCATGAGCCAGGCTAGCCAGCTTGTGAAATCCCAGGGATTCTTTCTTTGTCTCCCTTCTCATCACAGGAGTGTTGGACAGGGGCACCCAGCACCAGCTTTCCCATGCGTTCTGTGAATCCTAGATCAGGTCCACATACATTCACGCCAAGCATTTTATCTGCTGGGCCGTCTCTCCAGCCCTAAATTGATATTTAACAGTTTCAGAGAATGAAGGTTATGCAAGATAACACTTTAAAAGAGGCAAGTCACACACACATGCACACATCACAACACACACACAAAAAAAAAAACTCTAAAGGGAGAGACATAACTAGGAAACATCTGGTTAAATATCAAGACAATCACACGAAAATCAAAGTTAACAACTACTCATTCAAGGGACACGATATTCTAGCATTATGTAACATCCTACTACTTGTCTACCTAAATCATCACCTGTCACAAAAATCTCAATCCCTTAGTGAAAATTCTCAAATCAGTGAATTGAAAATTACAGTTTTTGTGTTGTCACTTCTTTGGCAGTTAGGATGCCAGGTAACTAACACATATCATAGTGCAATGGCCATATCTTGGGACTCAGAGAGGTACAATATCTCTCTAGACTACATCATTTAAGTCCTTACTGTAATATACCTAATCACTCCACATCATCTGTAAGTTCATAACTATCACCAAAACAGAATCAACCTGGCTTACTGGAAGGAGAAGAAAGTCAAGCTAATGTGACGATAAAAGTATTTAAATGAGATGCCTTTCATATTAGGGAATATTTAAATTTCTGCTAAATGTAAGAACTGGCAATCTTACCAGAACCTTAGGCATATAAATGCCAGTCAGTAGTTGACATTGTAACATTCCTGGATATTAACATAGCTTCATTCGGAGTTTTGAGACTCCGTGATCACAGCAAGACAAGACTTGTTCAGGCTGATATCTCTATTTTTCCACAGGACATAACTGAATATAGTCTGTGACTCAGAAGGCAATCCATTGACTACATAGAATTCTAGACTGACTGGGATAGTTGCTACTGTCCAAAAGTGCACAACGGTCCAGTATCTTCAAATAGTAACTGGATAATACAGAGGGAAGCTACAGAGGGTTTAAGCGAAAAAAAAAAAAAAAGTTTTCCCTTTTCTTAAAATACTTTTCATGAAAAAAATCATCTTAGGTGCAATTTCTCTACTAGTCTTCTATGAAGGCACTTCTATAAAGGACTTTAAAGAACAGTCCTTCCCAAATACAGCATGTATTTAAAAAGTTTTCAACTGTCAACCACATATTTATTAGCACAGAAAAGAATTGAGTAACACAAACTTCCTCCTCTACAGCTGCTCTTTCTAAAAGGTAACATGAACAATACTCGACCAAGCAATACTTATATCTGCAGTGTAGAAATGAGGGTTCAGGGAACATTTCGGAGATTCATAAAATCATTGATACACAACAGATTCTGATTGTTGAGAATTCTAAAAGGCTGAGACTAAGGTGAAGAGAGCATAAGAAAAAGCATCAGGTCTTTTCATCATTGCCAAATAGCTCTGCAAATCCATCCCCACTTCATTCCCTCATTTCCACGCCCCCAAACATACCTACACTGCTCCATTTGTATGGCTGGCTTGAGGACTAACCAAACCAAGGGAGCCTTGCTTCAGCCATCTTTCCCATACTCTTTGCAGATGCTGGAAATACAGGCTACTGACTTTGTTGAAAAAGCTTTCTCCTTGCTTCATGGAGTGCTGACATTCCTACTTTGCTGTTGGCCTGTTTTGTTTCCCATCTACTCTGCAGAGCTTGGGTCTCCAGGTCTCTCTCCACAGGCACTAGCTCTCCACTCTTTTAGCATTTTAGCTCATTAACTGCATTATTTTCCACGGCTCTAACCAGACCTGGTACATTACATTTACGTCTTGAAAGCAGGGTTCCAAATTTCTAATTGAACATCCAGAACAAATCCTTTACTTTGCAGTCTCATGGTGGCCAAAGCGACAGTCACATCCTATGTCTGGAATTCATTCCATGAAACTAAACATGTTTTATTCCTGAACTCAAGTATGTCTTCCACAAAAGAAATGAAGAGTTTTATGGAACACAGAGTTTTAGAGTTTTAGAAAACACAGTTTCTGTTATGTTCCTTTTATGTTATTAGCAAAATCTGCTAAAATATAGTCTCAATCTTTCCTTCTCAAAACACGCTGGGTTTTTAAATGGCACATTTAACCTCCTTTTCCCTTCCCATACAAAATCACCTGAAAAGCATGCATTGCTATATCTATAATTAGCATGCATAGTCAAATAAGCTGTTGAATTTGTGAAGCTCAAGACAAAATGAAGAGTCCATTTTTCCAAATATAATTTAAAATGTTCATAGCCAATAAAAGTATACCAAGAGTGGATCTCTCAAACCACAAGACCCAGACAACTATGCAGATCACACGTTTATAGTGTGTGTGTGTGTGTGTGTGTGTGTGTGTGTGTGTGTGTGTGTGTGGTGTGTTTGAAATATTTACTACCTTGTTATTTTGTCTAGAAAATTAAACCATAGAAACTTCAGCAAATATCCATGTACAGAATCAAGCTTAGATCTCAGAGTGCATCTATAGATAGATAGATGGATAGATAGACAGACATATAGATAGCTGTCATATTTTGTCAGGCAAAATAAGTATAGATAATTAGTCAAGAAAGTAAATTTTAATCGTGGATATTTGTATATGCATAGAACCTCTGTAGGAGGGAAGTTTAAATAGGGAGTGCCAGTTCAAGGCAGGCCTGGGAAACAGATTAATAATGGACTGCTTTGGTATATAAAGTATAGGATGTTAAAAGGACATTGGTCAACCTTAATAATTATTTCTTAATACTTTTCTTAGTAAAATAGGAAGTCAGCATCCTATGATTGATTTCAGCACTTCCTATTACACAGTAGTAATCATTTTGGAATTTTGTCTTTCTTCTTTATTTCTTCTCCTCCCTCCCTCCTACTCTTCCTCCTTCTTTACTAGGGATGTAACCTAGGGCTTCATGCAAATTAAGCGTGCTCTCAAACTTCGAGCTACATCCCCAGCGCCCCCGCCTTTTTTTACATCGATAGTTTTAAAGACACAACCTCACTAATTTGATAAATCAGGAACTGAATGTTTAATTTTTCTGCCTCCAACTCTTGAGTAGCTAGAATTACAGGTCTATATCCCCAGGCCCTGTTTACTACTTCATTTATTTAATCAACAACATTCTAAAAATCTTTAAAACATGCATCCTTGTTCATCAATATGCCCAATTTACATTAGAAAGGAAACAGCTGATTTAAAAATCTGTGTCCATTTTTTTCAAAATGATATTAATCTTTCACAGAATTCTCTCATAGCACGGTGTTGTTCAAAGGTGTTCATTTTCTCATAACCATTAAAATTCCAAATGCTTTCTAAATATTCTTTTCAGAAGACATTTTTAACAGTTAGGGGTAGAGATTTATAAAAAAAAATGTACTTCTCCTTTCCTGGAGCTCTAGATACTTTCCCCTCATTTCCCTCAAGTTTTGCGTATGTACAAGCCTTATTCTGCAGGTTTCGTGGTGATTGCATCAGGAAGGAAGACAGATTTCCCTTTGTAGCGTGATGAAAGATGTTCTTTGACTCTATTCTGAAAAGCCAACAACAGAAGGAAAGAAAGCACAAAACAGGAATTGTTAGTTACTACTTCTACCCCATAGCCAGAGAGTTTAATAGGTTTATCCCTAACCTAGGCACGTCTATAGAATTTATCTTTAACAGTCACTACAAGCCCCAACGCTTTCTACTTCCTGTCCACACATCAAAGTCTCAGTGCCATTTTCATGATTTTTTTTTCCCCCAAGCGGTTTGGTTTCCCTTTCATTTAGCCCCCCTACCCTGCTTTCTTTCTTTCCTTGAGTTTCCCTCCTTCCTGCTTTCATGGACATTCCTTCCCTCGCCTTTGTTGGAGCACTTTCTCACCACCATAGTTCTCTTCTACCATGTGTCCCTGCAATACTGAGCTCTAATCATATCCTAGGTGACACTTCTCAATGGAAGGGAACTCTCCTGGGAACAGGGGAGGGAAGGTCAGCAGCTGCACTGAAGTGAGTCAGGTCCCAAGAGAGCAACAGGGCCCAGTTCAGGCAGGAACTAGAAATCAGGGAGAAGCTTTAGGTAAGAACAACAACCACAGTCAGTTACCCTGGCACTTTGAGAAGGATCAAAGTGTTGTTGTAGAACAACAGAGAAAGAATGGAGGAACAATGGAAAGATCCTTAAACAACCTCTGTAGTCTCCTGGTAGCATTTATTTTGGAAGTGCACTGAAAGTACAGGTTTTTAGATTGAATGGTGAAAGGAAGATTAAATCCAGAATCCACAACCAAGTTCCCAGTCTGAACCCACTCCTTTCACACTCTTAACAATAGTGGGCCCCTCCCCTCCACACTCACCCCGTTTCTTTTAATTGTTTACACCACAATAGAATCGGAAGTTCTGTACCATCTCCAAGTTTGGCCCTGTTCAGATGTCAATTTAGGAACCATACACTCTAGAACCTTTGCTGAGATTCCCCAGAGGGTTAA
Source organism: Cricetomys ansorgei (assembly GCA_026225945.1). Classification (NCBI taxonomy): domain Eukaryota; kingdom Metazoa; phylum Chordata; class Mammalia; order Rodentia; family Nesomyidae; genus Cricetomys; species Cricetomys ansorgei. The sequence continues at coordinate 27,525,110 of JAMJFZ010000239.1, forward strand.
GGGCATACCCACAAACACAATGTCATTTTCCTACTAGTATCCATCCATGGTGACAACACATTATCCACAGGGTTTCCTTACACAAGGGTTTCTAAGCAGAGACTTTGAAGCCAGACTGCAGGCAGTTTTTGCCCTAATTCGGCCAACCATGTGAACTTAGCTCAGTTATTTAAGGAAGCCTCTGTTCCCTCATCTATCTTTCAACTGCAGATAAGAAAATGGTGTACTTTGCAGAAAGTGTCGGTTGCCAGGTGTAAAATGTTGACCACAGTACTGATGTAGAGTCAATGCTAGGGAAATGAAAGGATTGTCGTGATCTCTCTTGTTACTGGTTTGTAAACACACCTTCACCTAAGCAGGGTTTCTAAACTACACGAACTCAGGAATCATCTTGGTAATTCAAGCCTCATACAAAAGGGAAAAAAAAAATCTTCAATGAAGCAATCAAGATGGATAGTTTATTAGCCATGTCAGGTAAACACACCTGTAGGAGTTAGTTACTAAGCATGATTTCTATATCCCCCAACTAATATGGGTTTTCGTTTTCCACTTACCTACTAGTCTAGGTGGGCTCACAAGAATTATTTTTTCTTAAAGTCCCACCTGAGCAGGTGCATTGCAGGAAAGACAAGGAGTAGAGAGCTTGGAGAACAAAGTCAGAGAGCTTGCAGGGCAGAGGGCGTGACCCTCTTAATCATTCTTCACTTCCTTTTTTTTTTTTTTTAAAGATGACTTGGCAACGTCAGCCACATCAGCGGCAGAAGCAGCGACGCCTCCTTGGTGGAACTGACTTAACAACAGCGAGCTTTCACTCTGCTGCACAGTTGTCTTCTGTGGACACTTTAGTAACTAGTAGTTTTAGCTCCCGCCTCTCCCCGACTTGCCAAAGCGGTTAGAAGTCATTTAGCCAGAATCTCTCTGATCCCAGAAGGCCAGCCGGCTTCTCCTGAGGTACTTTTTGAAATTTGCAGCGACTGCTGATCCTGGTCCAGGTGCAGGAGAGGACGCTCAGATATAAACCCAAACACTGAACCTGAAGACCCAGCGCAAAGTAGAAACTGAAAGTACCCTGCCTACTCTGCCGGCAGATCCTACGGAAGTTATGGCAAAGCCAGAGCGCCTTGCCTGCCGGTGATACGTACGGCCCCTCCCGGGATGGATGGACCAGGAGCAGCGTGGGTGAGAGGAGCCAGATGCCCGGACTGGCCAGCCCAGCACCGGAGTGCGGCCACACGGCGGATGACCCGGGTCCTGGGCGTGATTATGGGTGGTGAGAGCTCGCTCCTGCTGCAGACCCAGTCATCATGACTACACCCACCTCCCGCAGACCATGTTCCATGGTAAGCGCTGCTCTCCGGTGCGCGCCAATAGGTGCGCCGGGCGCGCCGGGGGACTTGGGACACTCTGGGACGCGCAACCCACCCCCGCTCCTTTGCACGTCCGGGAATAGCCCGGACTTGCACTTTGGACCTTCTGGGAGCACGGCCTCTCCCATGGTCAGCCACTCCGTGCGGAGCTCGGTGGCTCAGAGCCATTGGCACCTGGGCGTACAGCTAGCTCCTGGCCCGCTGGGAGGAGCAGTTCCCGGCACCCGCTTTAGATCCGCAGACCCGGAGCTGCAACGCGGGAGCCCAGCTGAGGTGGCCGCCTGCAGCCAGGTCTCATTAGTCAGTGGCTATCAGTCACACACTGGCCCTAGACAGCACCTAGCCCAAGCAGTCCTTCCCCGCTTCCTGGCTTTGCAAAGTTACTCACGGGCTGCTTGGCTTCAGGGAGTCGCTGGGCTCTCGCAGCTTGGAAGTTCTTAGAGACTGAGAGAGTTGCTCTCTGGGATGCTCTGCTTTTAAATCCTAAAAGACAGGTCACTGGAAAATCCCCTCTTCTTTCCTCAGTAAGTCTGGGAGTTTCCAACCCGGACTGTATGTTGCACTCTTTGCTGGGAACCCAAGTCCTGGGGTAGGAATTGCAAAAAGCCAGACTTCCCCCCTTCCCTTGTACATATTTACACTACATAAGGGAAACAGGACCGTTAAGTACAAGTACCCATAAGTCCAGATTCTTGGCCCCCTGAACAAATCTAATAGGTTTGCATTTGCGTGAAATAAGGACTTAAAACGGACAAGGATAGAGTTGGCAGTGCCTGGAATCCACTTGTGGCTAGAGCTAAACAGAATGGAATGCGAGGAGAGAGGATCTACTTTGGGAAATGGAGATGTTTTACAGTAAATCCATCCGTCCCCAAGGAAAATAACCTGTGTGGGTGACAGCAGAAGCAGGGGGCCTGCCTAATGCTCTTCCTTCAGAAGCTCTGTTGCTTTCCTGGCCATTCCTTCGGTACAATCATTTTTTCCTCTCTTAGGTATTAGAGAACCAAGGACTGACATGATGAAGGAGTACTTTGTCAGAAAACAGTTAAAACGTGTGAGAGAATATCCAAGAAAAGGATGGAAGACTATTTGTAAGGGTTGCTCAGGAAGCTGGAGTGTATCCCTGTTTCCTTTGCAATGCCCTCGGTTTTGAAATTGACTCCTGGCTTTAGTCCTGGAATTACCTATGATCTAAGGAACTAAAGGATAGAAGAAAGCAAAAGTGTGTAATTTAAATAAGGAGACTTTATCTCCTGAAATACATCAATATTAGTCATGCACCACCAAGTATTCGTAAACAAAATATGAAAAATGTGAAATTCTTGAGAGTTAAAGTGGAGTGGCTTCCTTCATTTTTTTGTCCCAAAAATGTTCAGTAAAAACATAAGCTCCATCAAGGTTGTGCACTGTGCTGTTCTTTAGTTGTCACCGTGTAATTTGGGGGCGTTAAAGGAGAATTCACTATCTGATCCTCAGCTGTGTTGTCTCATTTAAGAACTTTATTATACATGCATGCTAATAAAGTGAAATAATGAGAAACATGGAGAATGAAGGAGGAGTAGGAAGCCTGAGGCTCTGCAAAGGAGAATTAGAAATGTCACATTGGTGTGTACACATCTTAAAGACAAATGGAAAGTCCTTTCGTAAAGCCAACTTGCATGGATGGCCCATGCATATAAAGTGTTTGTATTTCAACTTTTGACAAATGACTTTATAATATAATCAAATATTTACTCTTTCCCCTTGAAATAGGAGCATATGCTATAGTTTCAGAGCTTGGCCAGGAAGAGTTCTTATAGAACACAGTGAATTTTTATACTTCTTTTGACTATCTGTACATTCAGTTATGTTATAGGAAGTGCAGTTCAGTAGCTAAAAGCTGAATTCCTAGACACCTCAATCTGAGCATGCCAGATGAGTCCTGGCTCCTCTTAGAAACAATACTTTGGGAAATTGTTCTTTGGGCTCTAATTTCTCCACTGTATAATGTGAATGACCTGTATGTATATACATCATGAGATGGCTAGAGAAATGAATTTTCATTTGAAATAGACTTATGAAATGGACATTCAGCGAACATTTCTTAAAGTGGATGGGGAAAGCCCACAAGGCCCAAGCCTCTAGACAAAAGATGACAGGCAACTAAAAAATGTTGAGAGTAGAAACATAGTCTTCCCCAGAGAAGAGTACACCAGCTGATTATCCAAATGGTCAGCCCTGAAAACTTATATACAGGTAAGATTATACAGACTGAGCAGGTTATATTTATGTATCTAGGAATATATATTATATAAACACACACACACACATATATTAGAAATATATATTTTAAAAATTAATGAATTGGAAAATAGAGCAAGGAAGAATATATAGGAGGGTTTGGGGGTTAAAAACAATGGTGAAAGAAATAAAATAATTATTTTTAATCTAAAAAAATAAAATTAAAAATTAAAAAAAAAACTGATACATGACTGCATATGATGGCCTGAAGTAACAAATTTATTTATGTTCACTTTGACCTCCTAACTTAAGTAGTTGAAGATCCAATGTATTATTTGGCTTACATTAAAAACCAACAAGAATTTTTAGACAGCTATCATTCTGGTTTAACCAAATTCCCTACTGAAAACAAACTCTCAAGTTTCAATCCCTTCAGGAGATTTAAAGGCAATCCTACAAGCCAACACAAGTCTGTATTGTTCCTACAGTTTGTCTTATCTGTGACCTAATGAAAAGTTCAGGGAATGCTGAAGAGTGTACCGTGAAAAAAAGAAGCAAAATATGATAAATGCTGAATTCCTTTCCCATTGGAATAACAGTGTTAGAAACACCCTTAAGCCGGAAAAATCTTAATCTGTTACTGTGCATGTGTGGAAGAAATAACTGCAAATACAGAAAAAAAAATCACAATATTGATGACAGAGACAGGAACACTGGAGATGTGTGTCCTGGAATTGTGCCTGAGGCAAGTTAAATATGAAGCGTTTTTCTATGTGGATGATGAAGTAGAGTTGTAAACCATAAAGTATTTGAGAGAAGAGAGACAAGAGAGATACATTAAGATGTCATTGAAATCTTTCATTTTAGAAATCAAGTACAAGAAGTTAAAACGAAATCCAGCTATTTAGTCAGTCACACAACCCACTGTCAGATCAAGACAAACTTCCCAATTCTCCATATTCTAAACTTTGTGTTGTATTGCCCTTGTCTGTCAGTAGCTACCGTATCTAATTACAAGATTCTACAGATGAAGAACTATATTTTGAAGAAGTTCTAGAATTGAAAATTTCATATCGCACACACATGCCAAGATGTGGTTGATGGTTCCATCAAACCAACACTGCAAAGCATTGGCAAAATGCTGTCCAGTGAATTGTAAGTTCATATGAATCTGGGAAGGACATATTACTGAAAACTGGCACGAAGAAGAAAACTAGTAAGCTTAGAAATTAAAACAAGTTAGTTTATTAAAACATAGAAAACTCACCTTTGAAATATAATTTATATATAGATGTAAATTAATCTCTTATGATTAATGATTTCATCACATTCTTCTTTCAATTCAAGTCATATACACTATGTCTTTCCTTTCTATACTCCTCCCAAAGCAAATTTTTGAAGACCCATAGGCAAAGGATAACATAAAAAGTATGTTGTTATAAAAACTTAAATAGCAATAATATAAAATGTGTTAGTAATTTATAACTGTGAATCCTTCTAAAAGAACTGTAATAGGAGAGGACTGGATAAATGGTATTGTGCTTTCATTTCAGAATACCAGTGCGATAATATGTTATCAAGTGATTACGGACATAAAATCAAATTCCAATGAAATAGAAGATTGAGGTTAACATCTAATCTTAGCAACCGTGGTTTGTGTGCTACAAAAGAAGGCTAATTTTAAGTAAGGCCTCTTGTTACTTGTGTAGATATTAAAATATGTAGCATATTTATACCTATACATCTATAAACAGATTACCATCAGTGAAACATACATAGGAAAGTAGATGATAGATAAATGATGGATTAGATAGATAGATAGATAGATAGATAGATAGATAGACAGATAGATAGACAGATAAACAGATAGATAGATAGATTTACCTAAGAGTCCTTGGCTGATGGCAGTAGCCCATTTAAAAGTGACTAGGATCACAATCATTTATCTGAAATGAATTATTTAATAGAGAGTCCTGAAAAGGTATCCTCCCCACTCCTGGATTACTTTTCTGAGAATGTAAATATTTAGTTATGTATGAAGATAGGAAGCTATGAATCATGGGTTTTTGAAATTAAAATACAATTATATAATTTTTTTTCTCTTCCCTTTCTACCCTTCCAACCTCTCCCACTTATCCCCATTTACACTCCTTCAAATTTGTAGCCTTTTTTCTTTGTTATTTCATATGCATGCACAAGCACACACGTGCAGGGTGGGGGGAGGGAGGGAGAGAATATACAAACACACCCTGCTCTGTCTTCATAATGTCACTTGTATATATAAGATTTCAGTACTGACTTGGCATTGGATAACCAAGTGGGGGCTTTTCACTGAGCTTAGCATTCCTTAGTTGCCTGTCATTCTTTGTCTATGGTTGAGGCTCAATGAGATTCCATAACTTCTACCAAGCCCACTTTTTTTTTTAATTTGTAAAAATATGGGTCACTTAAGATTATAATTTATGGTGAATACTTCTTCTTTTTTAATATCATGGATAATTGTATAATAGATGGCATCCTAATGATATCCTTCACAGTTTTTAGGCTGTTGCCCATGTCAGTTCACTGGGTTTTGGGAAGTACTCTCTAGACTCTTAAGTAGAGAAGGCACATATAGAATGCTGAACACTGAGAGGTTATAATATTAAGTTGGGAAATTCATGGTAAATATATTGTCAAAATAACCAAATTCATGGAAAAATGAAAGCAAGGCACATGTAGACCCTTGAAGAAATAGGTTAGTTTTAAGGTTTCTAGGTACCAATGTTTCCCAGCTTAATTATTTATCTCATGTGATTACATTTAAAATCTTACTCCTTTTGATTGGCAAGACTTACCAAAATTAGTCATAAACCATCAGTTGAGAAGGCATGAATCTATTGTTTTAGATTTTCCTAACATGAAAGTATCCAAAGAGAGCTATGCTTGAAAAGAATCTAGGCCTTCGGGAAAGAAGTTATACACAATAATGAAATAAGGAGAAGAGCCTTCCACACAACTTAACATTAACAGATTTGGGGGAAAGCAAAACTCTCTAAGGTCCATCATTACAAACAAAGAACCACCGTAGTGCATTAAAGATGTGACGCCCTCCCACATCACTGCCTGTGGGAAAGGAATGGCTTCTGTGTAAATAAACATTCACACGACACCTTCCACAAACTGTAAATATGATGTGACTTTAAGAAATTGTAGCGTACCTCTTTTCTTGTATATTTTCTTTCAGGGATGTTTAGCATAAATCCAACTGACAAAGGTGCCTCCCTCCCTAACTGGATACCTTTCAGAAGTCTGATTGCATTCTAGCTGTTTCTCATGAAAAAGTGGATGCAACCTATACACCAAACAACAAACCCTAATTCTAACCCAAATGCTGCCCTGCCTGAATTGTCACACAAATTAATTTTATAGCTCTTTCTATGCTATGCCAGAATTGAGATGTATTTTCAAAATTATTAAACCTAGATGTTCAATCCTACTGTTAAACACAACCTCATTTAAACATGCTGAGATGTCTAGCCTGTGCTCATTAATTGTTGGGTTCAGTTTCTTTTAGATACATCTTTGGAATTCCTCCCCTGATTCTTGTTCTGTTGCCTGTCACATCATCTGACTGCCACATTAAAGATAAAGAAGGTAAAGCATACAAGAACGTGCTGATGATCAGCATTGAAGAATTGGTACGTGCTTGTTTTGCTTTCCTTACATTCTGACTTACTTGGAAATTGGAAATATACTTTTGGTACGCAGTTCTATAATCAGATAGCCACTGTACTTCTTGACAAGAAAGAAGGTAAGTGTGGAATAAAACATGATGGACTGGGAACTGTGCAACTTCATGGTTGGCACTACTCTGTCTTTTAGGAATTAATCTTTCCCAAACATTAAATCTCACACTGTCCATTTAGATCCTGTTTCCATTTTCTACCAAATAAGCTAAATTCATGATCACTATCTGTATTTGCTTGCTTTCTGTTTACCCTGTTTGTCCTGGAAGGTGTTTTACATTAGGTGACATAAAGTTACAGAATATAACGTCTGAAAACTGTGGTAAAAAGTAGTATATAGCTATTTTATCTCAAAGTGTACTGTTGCATATATATTCATGTGTGTATTTGTGTGTGTGTGTGTGTGTGTGTGTGTGTGTGTGTGTGTGTGTGTATATATATATATATATATATATATATGCTGAGTATAGTATATTTTGATTATGGAAAATTTGAGCAAAAAGTAGAAAACTTCCATGTGCCCTTCCCCATTTCACAGTTTACTATTATATAGTGAATTTGTTACAATAGATGAACCAAATCTGATACACCATTTCTTTAGGTTTTATTCTGGGTGTTATGCAGTTCTTTAGGGTCTGGTAGACATATAATGTCATCTCTGCACAGTATTACACACCATGGTTTCACTGCTTTGACCTCCCCCATCCCAGGTTCGACAGATCGATCATTCTCTCCCTTCCCTGAATCCTTTGCAACTGCTGATCTATTTACTGTCTAGTTTTTCCTGGAATGATAAGTAGTTGCAATCATGCTCATATGTCAACCTTGTAAAGTTGATTATTTCACTTAGAAATGTAAATCAAATTCTTCCTTATAATGTGTAAGATATCTTACTGTAATCTACATATTTTATTTAGTGGGGCCCATGAACTCACATCTTAAAGACAGAGTCTCTTAGACATTACCATGAAATGTCTCTCCACCTGATTGTGCCTTTCTTTGATTTCTCTCATCAGAGATTTATACTCTTCCTCTTATTGATCCCATCCGTACTGGTAGACTTATACAGAAATATTCCATACTGGCTTTCATTTTGAATTATATATATACATAATTCAATATATACATATACAATATACACACACACACACATACATACACACATGTATATACATATGTATACATATATACACATATATATATAAACATGTATATACTAGGAATGAATATATATATATATATATTTGCATATTAACCTTGTATCTTACAATCTTTTTAAAATCACTATTCCAGGATTTCATTGCTGATGACATTTCTTTGGCGTTTACACATAGACAATAAAGTAAAATGTAAATGTTATCATGTAAGGTTGATTTAATAGGTAATCTTACCTTTTTAGTCAGACTAAAGCCTTATGTGGCAAACAAAATCCCTCTCAAATGTTCAAAAACTAGAAGATATAGCTTAAGGCCCCATTCTTCTACTCTACTGTCTCTCTTCTACATACTCACTTTCAAATGGACCGATATCTTAGAATATTGCTTTGCCTCTTGAAGAGGATGCAAATGTGGATACTGATAACTGCGACACAAAGTTCTACGTGGTTTGCTAACCCATAAAGGTGCCCACTGAATGGTAATTTTCACATTTTATACTTTATATTTGCATATTGAGTACATTAGATGTTGTTACTAAATTGACATTTTTCACTATGACGATGTGTCTGATTTAATTGTATCACATGTACACAGAAATAAATAATATTGTTTCAATTGCAGTTAACAAGAAAAGGTATTATACAAAAAAAAAAAAAAGAATTTGAGAGAAGAGTCCAGAGAAAGGGAGGAAGGAAAGATGAGATTGTTGGAAATGTATCAGAAGAGTTTTATTTAACCAATGTATGGCACACCTTTTCCTGAAAATATAGAGTATGTTTTCTCAACCCACTCAACAAGAAACCCAGAGCAGCAGCGCTGACACTATTTCTGGTAGCAAGGCATGGCTACTCTTGGACTGAGATGGACTGAGAAGGGGTAGGAGAAAGCTCAACCAGTCCAACAGAGCAATGCTCAGAATGCCATGGCAATGTGAACATGAAGATGATTTTTGTAAATCTCAACAGGACTGCAGAGAAGATTTAGTCACTCAGAGCATACTAAAAGCTTGACAGACCATAGTGAGACCTCAAGAGTGCTAGTGTATATTGACTGCTTGCTGTGAGCTGATGTTTTTCCTATGCTAAATTACTTAATGCTTAGAATTCGCTAATAAGAAAGATGCTCTTATTGCATTTCTTTGCTTTAATGCTTAGCTGCATGCGTCTGTGTGTGAGCAGTGCAAGTGCCCATGAGTGCATATAGATCAGATAGAGTATTGTGTTCCCTAGAGCTGGAGTTCCAGGTGGTTGTAAGCCACACAAATTGGTTCTGGGAACCAAATTCCAGCCCCTTGCAAGATCAGTGTTCTTAATTGTTAAGCTATCTTTCCAGCCTCCATTATTTATTTTAATTCACACTTCTTCAATTGCTAACTACAAAATATTTTTTGTTTAGAGTATTATCGGTGGGGGAGGGTAGAGAGATGGCTCAATGGTCAAATACACTGGCTGCTCTTTCCAGAAGGCCCCTGGTTTGATTCCCAGCACCCACATGGCTATCAAACACCTGTAATTCCAGTTCCCCAGGAACCTGACATCTTTTCTGGAACCTACATACACCAAGTATGGACATAGTGCACAGACATATGCTCAGGCAAAACACCAGTACATATAAAATAAAAATAAATAAATCTGAAGTTATTTGAGATGACGTCATTTTAAAAGGCACAAATAATCTGTATTTAATATGTGCAAAATGGATAATCATCTGTTGTTGCTAAGTCATATTCCATTACTCCAAAAGAAATTCTCTATACCTTAGCAGTAGCTGTTGGTAGCCAATGATTTCATTCCTATCTAAGTAGAATTAGCTCTCAGGGGACTTCATCTAAGTAGAATCTGACAACACATAGTTATTTTATTGAGCTTTTTGAGTTAGTATGATGATCCCAAATTCATCCCTGTCAGAACATTGCTTAGACTATGCCAGTTATTTGTATGTAGTTGTTCACAGTAGTTTCTTATGATTCAGCATAGCTTCGTGCTACCAGTTGTAGTGTCTCCTTTTATGTTTCTGATTTTACTGATTTAATACTTCTCTCTTTTTCTCTAAACATTTGTCAATTTTGTTTATAATTTCAAGATATTAACTTATTTACTTGGTATTTTTTGGGTTATGATTTCATTTATTTTTGCTTATTTATGTTTATCTTTTCTACCAAACTTTTGCATTTTATTTCGTTGTTTGGAGTCTTTGAGGTATATTTCTAGGTTATCTATTTGAAAAGCTTCTACTTACTTTTGATGTATTCATTTATTCATTTATAGAACTAAAAGAAATATATCTCATAGATTGTGATACCCATTGCTCTTCTTTTCATTGATTTCTAGTTAAATTTCATTGTGCTCTGAGAAGACACATGATATGATTCCTTTAAAAATATTAATATTTGATTTGTAACCTATGATCTATCTTGGAGATTGTTCTGTGTGCCAATGGGGGAAAATGTGTATTCTGCTGTTGTTGGATGAATTGTTTTCTAAATATCTGTTTGGTCCTTTTATTCTATAGAATGGCTCAACTCTAATTCTTACTTGCTAATTTTTTATCTGAATTATTTTTCTACTGTGAAAATCAGATGTTGAAATCTCCAACTAAATAGCATTGCAGCGAGTCTCTTCTGTTAGTCTATGAGTACTTGATTTATGTATTGAGTAGCCCAGTGTTGGGTACATATGTATTTATAATACATAATCTCCTGACTGATTCCTTTATCAACATATAATAACTCTCATCGCCTTTGTTTTGTCTGCATGGTTTATCTTTCTCCAACACTTTCAACTTGTGCTTGTCTTTGCCGCTGAAGTTGATTTCCAACATATAGTTGGATAATTTGGTCTTGATTCTTTTGTTCATTCAATGAATCTGTGTCTCTGTATTGGTGACTTACACTTACTGAAATTCAAGCTTATTATGTATAAATTTGAATTTACTGTAGTCATTTTGTTATTTCTTTTCCTGTTTTATAAGATAGGTCTAGCTATGGAGCCCAGGTTGGGAGCAAATTCATAATCTTTGGACTCTGCTTTTCAATACTGGGATTATTGGTGAGAGTTATCATGCCATACTATTTTATGGTTGTCTTATTGTTTTTATTCTTCATTTATTCCCATATCTATTATCTTGTAGTTTGGCACTTCTCTATTTCTTCAAGTCTTTTTTCTCTCTCTTTTCTGTTTATTTGTTCTGCTTATATATTTGTACATTGGTATATTTTCAGAATGGTAGTTACCATCCTTGTTTCCCGTGAAGGACTCTGGCTTAGTAGTCGTGAATTCTATTAGTTTTTGCTTTTCTAGAAAAGACTTATTTCCTTTCATTTACAGATGATAGATTTGATGGGTATACTAGTCTTTGGTTGGCTGGGTTTTTTTCTATAGGTTTAACATATCATTCCATTCCCTCTGGCATATATGAATTTTATGGAAAAATCTGTTGTCAGTGTAAAGGGATTTCAGTTATATGTGACATTTCTTCTGCACTGATTTTAGAGTTCTATGTATCTTATACATTCACATTTTACATACAAAATTATGCTGGCAAATGTCTTTTTTTTAAATGAGTCTAGTCAGGGTCTTTTAAACTCCTTGGATTTAGTTGACTGTGCAAAATTTGAAGATATAGGGACTCTTCAGCTTTCATTCTGTTAAATGATGTCTCAGTGCTTTCTGTATGTTTTTTTTCTAGAATTTCTGTAATTGAAATAATTGTTCTTTTAATGGTTCACTGAATATATTAATATTTCTTTATAATTTGTTCTTTTATTTCTTTCATTTTTTTCTGCTGTTTTCTTTAGTTATTCTGTCTTCCAAGTTTAGAAATTTGTTCTTATACTTGCTCTCTGTATTTCTTTAAATTTAAGTCAGAAGTTTTCACCTCTAAGGTTTCTAATGACTTGATATGATTTTTGTCAACTCTCCTACTCATGCATCTTTTTTTTTTTTTTTTTTTGGCTTTTCACATTTCATTGTGTTACCTATCCACATCTTCATGTGTTTCACTGAGATTCTTTAGCTTACTTATTTTGATTTATTTCAGGCATTTTATATTTATATATATCCTTTCAGTTGGGATTTATTCTGGAGAATCAATCTGTTCTCATTGGAGGTATCATAGTTCCTTGGTTTTTCATGATTCTTAGGTTCCTGCAGTGATGTCTGCATGTAATGAAACACTTATTTTATTGAGCAGCCTTTTACGGGGATTAAATTTTCATTTAAATAAAATGTAAAGTGTCAGTTGATCTTTTGTCTTTTTCCAGATGCCTTAAAAAGTTTAGTGTCCATGTAAATTTTTTTTTTATGTGTAACCAATGTCAAAGTGTCTGTAAATGCCTTAATGGGTCCAGACTGAAGTGACTCATGAATGTAGTGGTTCATCTTTTCATTTGATGTGGACCTCTAAGTGTTTGTGTCCTCAGGCCCCACAGAACCAAATACTTGTGGCACTTTGATATATGACAGCAGGAGGAATGGGTAATTCTGGTGTTGTGAAAATGCCATGTTCTGAAGCTTCAGAAAATAGAGGATTATCTTCTCCAGTTTCCATGGAAGAAGCATGGTGATGTTCTTCTGTATGGCACTAGCAAATCCAGTCTTTAAGTTACAAAACAAGAAGGGTCCCATTTATAGGTCATGTGGTACAAGCACAAATGATATGATTTCTGTACCATCAGCTTTAATATAAGTCATGGACTAGGAAGAGATCACCTTTAGGTTCTATAGGGACAAATGTAAATGACACTACAAGTTGCATCTGGTAGCTGCAGTCTTGGAGCTTCCAGACATTTATATGATACATTTTAGGTCTAGCACAGAAAGAGTCAGTGATGCTAGGACTTGTGACATGTCCTTGATATACAACACACACACACACACACACACACACACACACACACACACACACACTTCCCCCATTCCTAGTGAATAAACATGGGTGATTGGTGAAAGGCTTTGTAGACCCAATGCTCTTACATTGTAAGATATGGATGGGACTGTTCCAATGTCCTTCAACTTAAGTGCATGTATTACATGGGCCTTGTAGGATTCTGAAACTATAGGATGCTGAATGATCTGCTGTTTGTCCTGTGAAGCAAAACAGAACCACGGTTCCTTTTGCTGTCATGGGCTCTCATAGCATCTCATAGGGTTTCAAGTACTATATCAAATAAGAGAAGGAAAGTAGGCATCTTTGCATTCCTGATTTTAGAGGAAATGTACTGTTTTTCTTCACTTAATATAATGATGATTATAGGTTTGTTGTATATAGCCTTTTCATCAAGTATGAGGAACTTCCTGATATAAGTAAGTTTGAAGTGTTCTATAACAGTATTTTATCCATTAAAGCCATTTAGATTGACCCTAACTTGAATGTTTGCACTGTTTAATTCTTAGTCATTGGAACATGTTTCTGACTATATTTCAAAATACCACCATTGCTAGAAATGGCCAGGTCTGAGAAAGGCTCAATCTAACTACTGTCAATGAAAACTTGTCTTGATGTTATAAAGTGTGACCTGCATACTAATAAGTCTGTAACTTCCTATATCTTTGCCGCTATTTCTTTCCTGGGGGTTCTTAGAGATTGAATTTCTATCTTTGCAATTAGAGCTTTTGATCTACAATTTCCCTATGAACTTTAAAAAGCCATTTAATTCAAACATCAATAGAACTATCTATCCACCTGTACTATAGATACTAGTGAACCAATTAGTTATCACTTTTAGCCTTCTCTGCTTCTGTTTATTCTTAGTTATTAACTGATTAGCATTTTGCATATCACTGAGTCCTGATCTCCTGGGTCACCCTTAATATCCTCCACATCTTCATCTTACTCATGATTAAATTCTGTAGTTTAGTACATCCTCTTGCCATTTGCATAGTCCTATTCATTCTATTGACTTCTGATATAAAGTATCAGGGCAAGTAATCCCCTGATCTCTCTAAGAATGCATCTATTGTCCTGGCTTATTTCCCAGCCTATGGTGTATACCTAAATTCAAACTGGGTACTCTCTCTCTCTTCTGTAAGAAAAATACACTGTTGTATTTCACAACTCTTTCAAAGTGTGGGCTTCAGTCTTGCATTTAATTAATTTGCTCACAGAGTGGCTACAGAGAAATCAGATCATAATCAAATAATCACAATCAAATCAAATTATCATAAATTATTACTTTAAAAATGTCTAAATAGGAATGTCAAGATAGCTCAATAGGTAAACATCACTCAACAACAACAACAACAAATCCAGCAAGTATAGAGATCTGAGTTCAGTTTCTAGAATTCACATAAATGTAGGAAGGAAAGCCAATTCTACAAAGTTGTCCTCCACATACTTACAGGCATGATAATTGTAAATTTGAAAATTAAAAACAACAACAACAGTAACAACAGCAACCATACCTATTACAAGACAAACTCAGATTGAAGAGATGGCCCACGGTTAAGAACACACACTGCTCTAGCAGAGGACCCAAATTTGGTTCCCTACATCAACTTCAGGTGGCTTGCTACTGCCTTTAATTCCAGCTCCATGAAAACTGATGCCCTCCTCTTGCATCTGTGGGCTCCTGCACTCACATGAACATACCCCAACACAGACACACACATGCATGTGCACAATTAAAAATACAACAAATCGTCTTTTAAAAATTTGGTTATAACTTTTTAAAAGATTCAACAATGTGTTGTCTACAAGGAATTTACTTTTAATGTAATCACACTGATAAAAGTAGAGGAATGGACAGTGATATATCATGTCAACACCTACTGAAGTTATTTAGATATCTGTAGTTATTTCAGATAAAGCTAAGTTTGACCAAAAGACAATTTTCAGGGATAAAGCATACCATTGTATAATTTCCATTGTTCTGGAAAAAACAATAATCTTTAATAAGCATGTGTCTTAAAAAGCATCAATAGCTGACATTAGCAATAATAAATTACATGAAGAAATTAATAACTTCTCACTATTGAAATAATTCATCACTTTCTTATCATTGACAGATTCAGCAGAAAGAGAAATCAAAATCAGAAACATATCATTGAGCTAAAAGGCACTAAGCTATCTGCATTTATAATTTACTACATCCCATTACTGCACAAAACATTTTTATCACAAGCAAACTCAAATGTCAGGCCATTCATCAGGACTGAACATATTTGAGGAGATAAAATACATTTAAATTTTTTAAAGTGAAAATCATGAAAAATATACTCTGAAATCAAAACACAATTTAGCTGAATATTAACAAAATCATAAAGATACAGGACAAATAGAAATTAAACAACACATCCTCAGATAACGTGTGTCAGACATGAGTTGTCAAAATTAATTGAATTTTTTGAACTAAATGAAATGAATATTTGCATGAAAATAATGGTAGAGTGTTTTGAGCAGTGATTGTGTAAATTAGGAGAGATGAAAGACAATCACTAATCTGAGCTTCCAACTTAGAAAATTAGAAAGAAAACATTGAAGCTATTTAGAAAAAAGAAATATCAATAATTGGAGTAGAAATTGAAAGAAACTGAAAAGTAGAAATTGAGTAGAAAGATGCCATATTACTAACGTATCTATCTGCTCCTTCTTACTTTTTCTGCAGAAACAATGCAATTATGAGCTAACTCAGTAGGTTATTTTGTGACACCTTTAACTGAATTTTTTAAAAAGATTTATTTTTATGTGTGTATGTGTGTTTTATGTATGTATGTGTGCTGCATATATGCTGGTGCCTGAGAGGTCAGAAGAGGGTTTCGGAGGCCCTGTAGTTGGAGTTAGGTGGTTGTGAGCCACCTAAAATGGGTGCTGAGAACTGAACTTTGACCTTCTGCAAAAGCAGTAAGCACTCCTTTGCTGAACTCCACCTCATTTCAGGTAACTGGATTCAGAGTTTATAAAGTGCCAAAAGTTCTGAAATAACATCACAGCAAAACCAAGTTAGTGAATTGACACTCCAAAAATTTAAGATTCATTATAAGGCTGGAAGAATCAAAATAATGTGTAACTTAACAAATGAACATCCACATTTGAAACAATGAAACAATAAAACTGAAGAGATACTAGGTTTCCCCTAAAGTTAGCATAAGACGGACCTCACACCAAATGCCATAAAAACAACAGAAAATAATCAAGGAGAAAATGGTAGGTCTTATTAGATTTTACAAGTTTTTGGATATAATTCCAAATGGGATGTGCTGTTCAAGAAAAGAATGATGAATAGGTCCTCATTAAAATTCACACTATATACACGCATGAAAACTCAAGGAACTTTACAACACAAAGTGAATATTAAATGCATCTCTGAAGTCAAGTGTATAGCAGTGGTTCAGAACTGGCTTATGAATTATAGCAAAAATGTTTCACTAATGTAAGACATGAAAATTGGTAAAGTTAGGGTGAGAGAAGGGGAGGAGTATATGTGACTCTCCAGTTTTTATAAAGGCTAAAATGTTTTCTTAATGTCAATAAGCATATAAAATAAGTATAATTTTAGACAATTAAAGAGACACTGGCAGTATTTAATTTCTAGTCATGTAGTACAAACTCTCTAAATCCCATCTCATTTGGAACACAATTAGTTTCCAAGTAATTTCATTTCCATGGATAGTATGACATACAGAATGACATTAAGAACATTCTCAGCATGGGTGTCAGTTCACCACACCCCATGACACATTGTAACAGAAAACAAACCATTGGATGAGGAACACAGGCTTGATGATGTCCCCATCTGGTGACCACCTCACATCTGCTTTCCAGAATTCAACCTGGTACTTGACTCTGCACTTTGTATCCTTAATAGAAAGCTAGAGGGCACAGGAATACAGCTCACTGATAAAGCATTGCGCTAAGACATGAAAGATCTTAGGATTATCACTTTGTAACACACACACACACACACACACACACACACACACAATGGACCTGAGTTGAAATCACTATATAAAGTTCCAGTAGGTTGTAAACAGTTATATAGTAAAGCATACAAGCTGTAATGATGACACACTCGGCACATTTTTAACTGCTAATGAGGCAGTTATTACAGCATATTAACCTTAAGACTTGATGACTCATCATCATCTCCTAAAATGCAAAAATTGAGATCTCAGTTTTTTTCAAATCTCTTGAAAATCATATGTTCCTTAATGGTTCTTTTAATTATATAGTTGTTAAAAGCATTTCCTAATTGTAATCTGCCAATGGAAAGGTGATGATATGTTCCACCTTTAATGAACTGCAGTGACCGAAGGGGGGAATTTTCAATTTTGGTAGGATACTAAAAAATGAATAGATATTAAGAGGCGAAACTAAAATGGAGTTGTCCCATCAGAAAGGACTATTCCAGTCAAGTCTGGAATCCCAGACCTGCAATGGTTTTTTTGTTTTTATGTTTCTATGAATTTTTATGAAATTCTTCTTATGGCTTGTACATTGACTGTTAAATAATGTATGCAACTATACAAAAGACTGTCATTCTCTCTGTCATCTTGAGTCTGTGGCCCTTGACATGAAGGCTTTTCAGCATAACGGGATGATCACTGCAGGCTTAGTATGCATACCTAAAAGTAAATGGTCCCTGTGCCGAAAACTCACATAGAAATCCAAATAAGTACAGAAAATGTGAAGGATAACACGTGCCAACATGAGGAAGTGAACCGGATTCTGTAAGATCAAGTAATACAGAGTGAATGACTCTAACTGCAGAGTGGTAGAATTAGATGTGCACTTCAGAGAAACTTCCAGAGAGGAAGATGCGGAAAGCATTAGTCAACATTCACATTTGAACTTAGACCCATTACAGCATGTTACTATAAAGTACTAGTGAAAAACTGACAAATGAAGGAAGGTATCCTCTGAAAGTCTGCAGACGTGCGATTGGCAATATTGCCATTTTTGTTGAAAAATACGCAAAAATTCAAAACAATAAGGAAACGTAGTTCTTAAATTAGGAACAATTAAGCACAATACAGAAAACACTATTGAATAGACGGTGTTCTTAATGGAAACTTCTCAGAAAGAGTTGTGGGAGTTCAGACCCTCAGCACTCGGAGGGGAAAAGCCACAACAGGACTGTAAAGTCCAGGTAGTGAGCAAGGACTCTTTCAACTTCTGCATAAACCTTCTTTATTGTCATATAATTTATTTTATAATATCTGTTCCAAACTGAAGCATACCTGTCTATTTAATAAGATATTGCCAGGTTGGAGTCAGAGCTTTCAATCAACTGTCCCAGCTGCAAGCTTCCAGCAAAGCAGCATTAATGCAAGCAACCTTTCTCCTGTTTCTGCATTTGTTCTTCCTCTTCCTCTATTCCTCCCATGATTCATATCTACCCATCACTGAATTTGCTTCTCAGGCAAAGTGAGTAAGTACAATTTTCAGAAATGCGTTTCTGAGTATTTCTGAGTATTTCCTAAACAAGTGCTTATCTTCACAAAGAAGGACTGAGACCATTCTACAGCCCGGCGCAATTACTTCCCACTAGTTAATTCTGAATGCGAGACTAATTCTGTATCTGAACACTTGAGAATCAATCAACCCTTTGACAGTTTGCTTACCCTAATTTTTACCCTGTATTGACGGCTACATTTCTAACAGTATAATTTAATGGAATTACTTACTATTTCCGGAGCAAGCAATGCTGTTTTGTGCCACAGTGCCTTTGCTCTATTTTCTCATTCGGGAATTTCCTGCTTACACTGTTCTTTTCTTTTTTTCCCCTTAGTCACATATTGAAAATTGAGAACCATCTAGGATTAAGCTCTTTCAAACGACTAGTCAAAATTTAATGTTTTTAGCATTTTATCTTGATTATTATGAAGGCAGGTAGTGCTATAAAATATTGATTTATATGTGCACAAAATATGTATATAAATTTATATGTACATAAAATAATATTTAAAGTATGTATGCATTGGTAAATAAAGGAAATGTATCACCAATATGTGAACTGGGTTTAATATATAGATATATTTTTGATAGAATTTATCTTTACAACTCTTCTATTAACTTCGCTGAGTAAAACTTTTGAATCAAGTTCATTTGCATAAAGATGGCATAGTAAATAACGTATAAGCATTGTAAGCCACCTAATATGTGGATGTTAGCTTTTAAGACGTACTTATGCATGCTACAATCCCAATAACCACAGAGGTCAGATACTTAGTAAGGAACTAGGGGGCAGGAGAGCCTCTCTCAAGGAAGTGGAAATAGAATATGTTTTTAAGGAGAGAGAAAAGGGCTAAATAGAATAGGATTGGGTAGGGCGGGGTGGAAGAAAAGAGTAAAGGAGGGCTGATAGGGAGGGACAACTAACACTAAAGGTCATTTGAAAAACCATATGGTAACCTCTACAGTTGAAGTTTTCTAAAACATATGCATGTATGAAAGAAATTTAAATGGACTCACCAAATAATAGGAGAGACAGCGTCCCAACTAGATGTCTTATACCATCAAATAAAACTTCCAGTGGCAGGAATGGGTTGCATTGTGTTGAGTCATTAGACAAAGGGGCCCATGGGATCCCCCAAATGTCACAGGGTAATGCCAAATTTATTGGTTGCTTTCCACAAACTGATGGTAAGTCCCTATTGCTAAAGACATATCAATACTTACACATCTCATCAAAAACTAAGAATGCCAGCTGGTGCCTAGTGAGAATCTTCCCCTCTACTGACTAGCATTCATGGTACTGGAAGGTACTCTGCACAGTACCAGAGGAGAAAGGCAACCACCAACCCAGCTATATACCCTGCTGTCTCCAACAGTGACCTTCTTGCAATGTATGATATGGTACAATAGTGTCACCAATGTTAGGGGTCAATCAACTACTTTCTGGTTAGATTTCAGGTCCACTCCATGAGATGGAACTCAAGTATACTTGACACTACTAAAGTACCCAAGAACTTGAGACTGAATATGCCATGGGCCCAGCAGAAAACCAAATACTATTATTGTGGCCAAAGAGCATAGCAATAAAATAACTCCTGGTATTTTGCTGTAACCATTTGATATTTCCTAAACAGAGGGTCGGTACATGTTTTTCCTTCAAATATGAATTTACTGACTTGGGTTGCTTGTAAGTTTTCTTACAAAAATCAGTATCCAGAATATAGCCTTTATCATGCCTAGAGCCAATCTTTGCAGGCCCTTAGGCACTTAAGTACTAATAACCCATTACTTTTGTATATGTGTCTTTTTACTTCTTCAAGGTGCTGGTTATGTCACTCTTGATTATTTTCAACATTTTTGAGACAGGGTCTCATATAACTCATATAGCTCTTGATTCACCTGCCTCCATTAACCAAGTACTGGAATTACAAACATTTGACACCATGCCCAGCTACTTGTTTTGAAGTTGCACCTCCCATTTCATTTTGAAAATGAAATAGAATTTATTCTTAAGACCAATATTAATTTTCATGAAAACACATTTGACCACAAAGGATAGAGTTTCTATGTCTGTCTAGCCTCCAGAAAAACTGCTCTAACAACAGCAGACTCTATTACAGTGAGACATTTGCTACAATCCAGGTTTGTGTATACCATTATCACCCTGTATCCATATCTTGCATTGCTTCTCTCTCTTGCTGTTATACAAACTATGAACTGGGTTTTTCACATGTCATGTATTCGAATTATAGAACCATACAGAAAAGGTTCACTGTGCCATCCATCCCTCACACCTCTTGATCTCTGGAAGCCATGGATGCTTTACTGTATCCATAATTTTCTTAAATGGTTCTTTCACTAGTAAGATGCATGTGAATTTCCCTCAGGTCTTCTCATGGTTTGACATGCCCTTTTCAGTAAAAAATATTCCATTGTCTACAAGTGTCATGGGTTATTCAATCACCTGCTGAGAAATATTTTCATTTCTCCACAATTGAGAAAATAACAAAGCCACTTTAAATGTCTATTTGCAGCATTTGTATGAGCATGCTTTCAAATTCTTTGGGTAAATACTGAGGACCAAGATTGCTGAGTTAAAGAAAAGTTTGCTTAATTTTACAAGATAAACAAACTGTCTTCCAGAATGGAACTGCCATTTTGCATCCCCACAGGCAATAACTGGGAATCCTTATTGCTACATACCTTTCCAGGGTTTGGTGTGGTCTGTCTTAGATTTTAGGTATTGCAAAAGTCATGAGAGGGATGTGGTATTTTATTGTTTTCTTTTCCTTTCCCCGGAGACATGTGATGTTGAACATATCTTAATATACTTTATCATCCTCGTATCTTCTTTAGTGAGGTGTATCTTCAGGACTTGGAATTTTCTTCTCTTTTGCAATGAGCTGTTTTTTCTTATTGTTGTTTTAAGATTTCTATTTAAAACTTTAAAAAATGTTCTTAATTGATGTTTCCTGTGAAACTTTTCCCCAGTTTGCAGTGTGCCTTCACATTCTCTTGGTACTTCTTTTTTGAAAAGCAAAATTATAAAGTTGAGTGAATTTTTACTTATCAATTATTTCTCTCATACCCTTTAAGGATCATACTTCAAAAATTGCTGTTTTTAAAAAAATGTCAGCATGCAAATGTCATCTAGGTTTTCCCCTAGGTCATAATCTATAATTTTAAGCTTGTATGTTGTATTACATCATGATTCATTTGAGTCAATTTATGAAACATATAATATTTGTGTCTACATTCTTTTGGGGTGAGAAGGGTATATGTCTATCGTCTCTGAAACCACTTGTTGAAATGTGATATTGTATGTATTACCTTTGCTGTTCTGCCATAGATCAGCTACCTATTTTCAAGCAGTTCTATTTAAAAGGTGTCAAGAGAATCCCATTGGTCTGGTTGTTATTCTTTCACCAGCATCACAGAATCTCAATGATTACCTTTCTAGTGAGTCTTGAGATTAGACAGTGGCTGCTCTTGAATTTTGCTCTTTTTCAATATTGAGTTTGCTATTAAGAGTCCCTCTCAACATAATTGTTAGAATCAGTTTGCTGATATTAAAATAACTTGCAGGGGTTTAACTGGGATTACATTGAAGTTGTAAAGTAATTTTGATTTTTACAGCTTTCCATCTTCTCCATTCTCTTGATATCTTCTGAGTTTTTAAAACTTTTCTTCATGCCTTCCTAGATGTTTGCATAAATATCTCATTTTAGAGATGTTAAAATAAAATTATAATACATATTCTCATTTCAAATTTTGTTCTCCAAAATTTATTCCCTTAGATCTGTATACTTTGGGTTTAATTTACTTTCTGTGGTTTTCTAATTTTATATTTGAGGTTGATTATAATGCATGTTATTACTTTTATTTATTCCATGGTTATTTTTAGCACTCTCTTCTCCAATTTAGCTTAGTTTTCCTTCTGTGGATAAATGTGTACAAGCCTGAACATGACCTTTCAGCTGGCAATTACAGTATGGACTGCATCATCAGAACAATCTATTCCATTAGCTTTCCTTCTAACTCACTAGCTGCAGTGTGAACCTGTCTATCTGGTTGACATCTGTTCTTGGGTCTTTGAAAGTCAGTCTGGACATTACTTTTTATCCCAGACACATAAATATAGCCATTTTACCTCTTCTATTATCCTATATCCCAGTAAATCTCCAAACAAGACATTTTATCACAAAAGCCAGAAAACCTAGGAATTATCCTTAACGTATCACTCTTTCTTAATTTCCATTTTAAAATCAGTTAAATTTCCTTCCTAAATATTTTAAAAATTTACCCCCATCTATGGATTCTTTCCTAGCAGGAAATCAGTTGCGCTGGCTTATTTTATGACAATTTGGTACAAGCGTCATTTTCGAAACAAATATCTCAACTGTTGAGTTTCCTCCACCACATTGGCCTGTGGGAAGGTCTATGGTTCATTTTCTTGATTGATTTTTAGTGTGGGACGACCCAGCTCACTGTGAGTTATGTGAAGGTGGTCTTGTGAGCTATAAGAAAGCAGATTTAGCAAGCCATGGGGAGCAAGCCAGTAAGCAGTAGTCCTCAGGGCTTCTCCATCAGTGTCTTCCTTCAAGTCCTTACCCTGTTGGAGTTCCTGCCCTCACTTCAATCAGTGATGGACAATGATGTGGAACTGTAAGCTGAAATAAACCCTTTCTCCCCAAGTTGCTTTTGGTCTTGGTGTTTTATTACAGCAATTAAAACCCTAACTAAAATATCAGTAAGCCATTATTCAATAACAGATGATAAAAAATTATTATATTCAATTAGATATTGATCATTTCCAAACCAACTCAGTATGCTGCTATTAGTATGATCCTCAAAAATACACAGTTCCTATATTTGTCCATATAAATATAGTCAATTGTTAATTTTTGCTTTTAGGATTTAGAAAGGTTTCTTAACAAGTTATAGAATAACTTGACTTCTTCCAGATCCTTTCTTATTAGGATGTTATATTTCATTATTTGTCAGACATGCTCTCTTCTTTTGATTTCTTTTATTCAGCCACCTACTTCCATGCCCACTATCACTTCAGAGGCAGCTAATTATACATCCTGTTTTGTACATTTTGAGTCCTCCTGTTCCTTTATCCCTAGGCTACCTGTGGTTCAGATTTCAGTTGAGGTGCCTTCTCCTAGACAAAGCCTTTACGTGAATTCCTAAGTAAAATCTGTCTATAACCTTTCATGGTACTTGTCTATCACTGTGATAAACTCTATGACCAAAAGCAACTTGGTGAAGAAAAGGTTTTTTTCAACTTACAGTTATAGTCTACCAAGAAGAGAAGTCAGGGTAGGAACTCAAGGCAGGAACCTAAAGGCAGGAACAGAAGCAGAGACCATAGAGAAATGCTTTCTGGCTTTCTCCCTGTGGCTTTCCCCAGTTTGCATTTATATAAACTCCAGGACCATCTGCCCAGGGATGGAATTATCCACATTGGTTAAGCATTCCCACAACAATCATCAATCAATAAAATGTTCTACAGACAAGTCAAAAACAATAAAATGGAGGCATTTTCTCAACTGAGGTTCATTTTCTTAGATAACTCTATCTTGAGTCATGTTAACAATAACAATGAAATTTTATCTTTTAAATTTCACACTTACCAAATTGGTAATTAACTGTGGCTCTTGGACTAATGTCTGTTTTTAATCACCAAACAATAACACATTGAGGGAAGGAACTATATGTAATTTTTATGTTATTATAGTTATATCTCCATTACTCAGTGGCATATGGTAGATACTCAACAAGTATTAGATCAAGGATAAATGATTTTTTCATTTAAATTATCAACTAAATGCAAATTCAAAATATAGCCTGCTAAGTTGTAAATTTTATACCAATTAAAGCAAGATTCTGTAAATAATATACAACTTTACAAATTTCTTAATCCTCCCTTATTTTTGGTCAAATAACTGATGTCTATCAGATAGCTTTTACTATATAACAAAGGCACACAGTATGCATTTCTCAGATTCATACATAGACACTGGGATTGATCATTTCCAAATGATTCATTCTGAGTCAGGAGATGATAGAATATGGTTATTTTTTACATATGGCTACAAAATCTTTGAAATGTCTTTGAAAATAGAGCTCAATTCCTTCCTTTTGAAGGTGGATTAGAATTAGTGATTCCACTCTTGCCAATGAAACAAGGTAGAAAAGCAGTGTGTGACCTCTAAGACTGAATCACAAAAGGTAGAAAACCTTTTCTGCTGTGTGTTGGAACACTTGGTGGAAAGCCAGTCACCATGTTTAAGGATTCAAGAAAGTCTGCAGAAAGGCTCCTGTGGTGAAACACTAAGAGCTCTTATAACTACGGAGGCACCTTGACGGTAAATCCTCAAGTTCCAGTCAAGACCTGCTGGCCACAGACAAGGCCAACATCTTAACTGTGTTTCATGGGAGATGGATCAAGAAGCCTCTCCCAAATTCTAACCTTCTGAAATTACAGAGAATAAGCTTTTTATTACTTGTGCTACCTTTATTGCAATTTATTATATAGTCATAATGAACCAGTTGTTTCCTGATATTTGTTCCCATTTAGAAAAATCACAAGAGGCCAATCTTAAAAGTGAAGTGTATTCTGGTCTAATCTGTTCATGACCACAACTGAAGAGAATCTTTAGGTCAAATCCAGTATTTATGGACAGAACAACATACTTATCTACAATAAGTTAAATTATGTCACCCAATCATGTCAAAATCTAGTCCCTGGAAATTTATGCTAAAGGAGTCTTTAATGTAATTAAAAGATTTTGACACAAGGAAATTATTCTGGACAAATCAGACAAGCTCTGCTATTTCAGATATCCTTATGAGAGAGAGACCTGAGAGATTAGAGATATACACGGTGATAGAATATAGTGATGTGGCCATAAGCCAGGAATATTAGGAGTGCTGGCAGCCAGCAGTAGATAGAACAGCCAGATTATGGATCCTCCTTGAGATTCTTTAGCCAATACTTTGATTTTGAATTTTCTGATCTCTAGGAATGTGGCAGAATGTACGTCTTTCTCTTTCTCTCTCTCTCTTCTTTCTTCCTTCCTTCCCTCCTTCCTTCCTTTCTCTTTCTTTCTTTCCTTTTCTTTTTCTCTCTTTTTTCTTTCTCTCTTTCTTTCTTTCTTTCTTTCTTTCTTTTCCTTCCTTCCTTTCTTTCTTTTCTTTTGATCCAACATGTTTCTGATTCCTTCCTAGAGCAGCCAAGGCCAAGGGAAGGGAATCCATTCTCCCATGAGGTAAGAGGCATTGCTAGGTATTAGTTGAATAATAATCTAATCAGCTTTTACTTCCATTTAGAAATTTAGAAGTGCTATTTACTAATTCTACCAATATAGCCATAGATTTGCCAGATACAGCTTTTAATCAGGTCCAAAGCCATTTATTCTTTATTTTAGTTCAATTCCCAGTTCTTAGTCCTGGAGCCTTGAAGCCTAGAACTTTTAAACCTTCAAGACTTACTGCTGATCAAACCACTCTTAAGTAGCTCCTTCTGAACTCTGACTGTTCTAGTTTGGCTCAACTCACTCATTATTCTGGCCCAAACTCTCTTCGAAGCTGCTGGCTCAAACTGACCTTAGTCGGCTGACTGTTTCTGACCTTCTCTTCTGACTCTGGGTGATCACTGATGCCTCAGACTGTACTGCTCTGCTTGGCTTAAAGCTGACTCACTCTTCCAATTTGATACTAACTTCTGTGAGATGCCTCGGTGTCTCTCTGCTTCTCTGCCTTATCTTCCGTCAGTCAGCTTCATTGTCTGATGTCTTATCTCCCATCAGCCTGCTCCAGACTGCCCACCTCATTCTGCCTGCTGTAACTGACTCTTCTGTAACTGCTTTAACTGACTCTTTAACTGAGCACTATGGCTGCTTTGAGCTGAGAGCCCACCTTTCTCTCAGGAGAGATGGGCATATCACTCTGACTCACTCTGCTCTTTATCTGATTGGTCACTCTGCCTACCATTCACTCTGACTCATCTCAGCCATCACTTCCAACCTGACACTGACTCCTGAGCTCCCTGTGTCAGCTTCCACACACTGTTTTTGTCTTAGGGATTAAAGATGTGGACCACCACTGCCTTCTGAATACTGGGATTAAAGGTGTTTATACATTCCATCCAGACCACACAGGCCTCTGAATGTAGACCCCTTGAATATAGATCCTGCTTAGCTTTCAAAAAGTTTTATTCCTCTACATACCAAAAATGAATAAATGAACACAATACAAGCAAAGTAAAATGCAAGGGTTTAAATAAAAAGATTAGGGTCAGTGAGATGGATTAGTGGGTCGAAGTACTTGTGTGTAGGCCTACAAAGATTGAGTTCAATTCCTGGGTCTCAGAGGTCACAGAAGAGAACTCTCAAGAGTTGTGCTCTATCTTCCACAATATGCATTTGTAAGCATGCAACTGTACTCTCACCTGCATTCACTAAATACATAGAGTACCCATAAAAGCAGTAGAAAATGCTAACATTTTTCTTCTTAATATTCTTTAAGAAACTAACATAAAGGAGCTAAGATTAATATAATCTTCTCAGAGAAGAGAAAGTGGGAAAGATGGCAAGTTATTTGGATAGCCAGGAAAAAAGTGAAGACTGAAATATGAACTGAAAATCAGTGCCTCATTAAGTGGTCATATGTAATATTTTATAGAAAAACACATATAATATAAAACAATTAAAGGAGAAATACATTTAAAAGTGATAAAGAGGGTATGTCTTCTGATTAGTGTTTGTAAATAAAGGCGTAACAGTTCTGACCATGCTGTTGTTCGGAAGAATATGGAAGACTTTGGGACTTTGGGCAAGAAATGGGCCTGGGAGCAGAATGAGGTGAACTGAATGAAAATGGGCCCCATGGCCTGCTTTAATTCTAGTTGGTGGAACTATTCAGGGAGGGTTAGGAGATGTATCTTTGTTCAAGAGGTATGTCATTGAGGTAGGGCTATGACCTTTTCAAAAGCTCACACCAGGCACAGTCTCTGTCTCAGCCCACTGCCTGTGGATCAGGATGTAAAGCTCTCAGCTATCACTTCAGGGCTAGGCCTGTCTGTCTCCTGCCATGCTGATCATGGACTAATCCTCTGAAACTGTAAGCAAGTCCCCCATTACTTCTAAAAGAGTTTCTTTTTCTTTTCTTTTTTTTAAAGTTTCTTTTATAAGAGTTGTCTTGGTCATGGTCTGTCTTCACAGCAATTACTTAATTAATAGTAATTAAGTAATTAATAGTAATTAATAGTAATTAAGGGTTAAATATGTAATAGAAAAAAAACCCTGAAAGGTACAACTTAATAAAATCAAAAACCTTTTCTAGGAGCAATTCAAACCATGGTTCATAGTTCATAGTGTTTGGAGGATTCTTCTACTGTGGATTTTCTTTATAAGAAACTGGAAATAATGTTTACAGGAACCAAAATGCCTGTAAGAATTTATTTTGACACTTTTTAACTTAAGAGACAGGTTGTGCTTTCTTTTGCTATGAATTCATACTCCAAAGCTGTTCTCGATGGCTTGAATAATAACTTCAGAAGGCAACTCCAACATCTGATATGCCATGTTCCAAGTACACTACCATCTCAGTTAATCCTTGATCAAACACTTGGCAATACTTCAACCAGTATAACATTCTCTTCTGAAGGCATATGAAACTGAATTGTATTTGTTTTTCAGGGCATTGGTCTAACCAGAAAAGTTAACAATATTTTCAAATATTGCTAAGAAATTTGCTAAAATGCTCTAAGAATTTAATTCTGTGACATATTTCATATGAAATTTTGTAGGTTTAACCAAAGAAAAATACATATGTAGTTTGAAGTCATTCTTGGGATTAAATAAAAGTTGATAGAAAAATGGCTTAGTAGACAAATAATTTTTCACTACCCTTAGCCTTACTATATAAGGTAATAGTTTTAGAAAATACATGCTTTGTACTTGTGATATTTATAGTATGAGTTGGTTGGCTGGCATAGACACATTTCCAAAAGCATGCTTTTTTCTAAGTTAAGGAGTGATCATATTTAAAAGATGCAAGGACCTCATCTGACAAATGCCATAGAAAACCAGGTCAGTGTTTCCATAAATTAGCTTCAATACAGGGTTTTTCAGAAAACTTTGAACAATTGTTCATCAGTAAGTGTTGAATCTTTAAACAATTATGTTTCAGGTACTACTTCCTACAGGTAAAACAGTAAATACATATGCCTTAAAGTTGGGATAAATGAGAGCCCATTCATCCTTAGTGTGAGTAATAAGAACAATGAACACTTCCTGAGTGGTTGATAAAGATTAGAAGCCCATTACTAATCTTGCCTATACTCTACTTACTGTTTTGACAGTATCATTCAGACTAAGATTGAAGTCTTTGAGAAGCTCTGATAGCTAGAATTGCCAGTTTGCTGAACAGAGCTAGTCCAACCTTCTCATAAGAGGTCTTGAATCTACACCAGCCATCCCTTCCTCCCTCTTCTGTGGGGTTCCCTTGATCTCTGGATGATGTTTGGCCCTGGGCCTTTCCATATGCTCCTCTCAGCTGCTGGAGGGGGGTCTCTCCAGTGATGACTGGACTATCTATGAGCAGAGCATGACACCATTAGAAATCTTCTCCAGGTTATCCAATTCTAGTTCCTGGCCTGTCCTGCAGGTTCCCTCCTTTGGCATTGGGTTCTGCCCTTCTGCTGTCAAAGAGGATCTTATTTGAAGTGATATTGTACATACTTGCTTATTTTTCCTGTGAAGAAAACTATTCTTGAAGCCTAGTAAGTGGAATCAGGCAAATTTACTTTCCTTAAAGTATTCATATGAATACCAGATATTAAAATGCTACTTTATAACTACATGTTAGAGACAGCCTCAGAATTAACCATATTGTTTTATATTATTTATTACAGGACAAAATGACAGGAACTGATACAAATTGTGAACCAAGCTTTTTTAAAAAACATCTATGTGATGATAGAAAGGTATGATAATTTGGAATTTATCATGAGCTTGCTTTTATCGAAACTTTTGCTAGATAATTAATATCATAATCTTTTTATCTTGACAAAATTATCACTCACCTATTAAATTATATTGTGGTCTATTATATGTTAGTTTTACAGATGTCCCGTCCTTAATAGATAAAAATTAGATAACTTGTTGTAATTTCCTGTTTTTCACCTTGAAAATACTAAAAGAACTGAATATAAAGACCCACATATCTTTTTTCCACTAAACTTCTTATGGTCTGTGTGAGCATGTGTGCATACACAGACAGACAGACAGACACACACACACGCAAATCAACAAGTCATTTTAGTTTTAGACAGTTTGAAATTTCTTTTTTTTTAGTATTTGCTGGTTCATGCCAAAGTCAGCTCTGGTTGCTCAATTACAATGAAAAAAATCTCTTAAATGTCTGTAACTTTCCCCCAAAGAAACAGAGATTCTCTCTTATAGTCTAAAACCTACATAGCTGTTAACCTCATGGTGCCACATAACCACAAATAAACTCTTTTTATTTATTAACTGATTTATCTAAAAAGCCTTATATCTTAGATTGCATGGCTCATTAATTTTACTATCAGCTTTTCTTCCAGAGCTCAAGTGTTCAGAAATGGTAACAAGAAAACCCACACATACCTTTCCTCACGAGTCTTTCTAGCAGCCTTCTTTGGTTATCCTGTTAAAAGTATATAGTCTTGTAAGGTGCTCACCCATAAATGACAGAGACACATGTACATAATGGAGAAATGACTTTTTTAAAGTCATATAATCATTAAACCAAACTCTAGGTACTTCGTGTTGTCTCCTCAGAGCCAAGCAGTTTCATTCCTGTTGCTCATCAGTCATGTGATTGACCAGAATAGAAAGCTGGGGTGGAGGTAGGGTATGACTAAGTGACAGGGCCTGGCTTTCAGTTAATCAAGATACTACAATTTCTTATCACTGCCCCTCTGATTTTTTCTTATAATAGGAAGCTGCTTTTCTAAATCGTGCTGCTCGCAAGCTAAAGCAATTTCTTAAAATGAATATCAGTGAAGAATTCAATGTCCACTTACAAAGAGTTTCAGAGGGCACACAAACAGTGGTGAGCTGCACAAGCAAGGTGAGTGTGGATTGTTTACTGTGAACCAAATGTACATTATCCTTGTTTAGGATGCTACATTCTTTGGTGGTCATACTATTGTCATAGAACTTTTGCGTGCTGTTGATTACTTTACGTTAAGATGTATTTCCCCCACTTGAGAAGAAAGCCTCAGCCTTTAGAAATATACTCATGACTTGATTACAAAGTCAGAAAGCCCATTTGGATCTGCTTTAAAAGACTAACCAGTCTGGGACACTAAACTGATTCTTGGGTGATGGGAGTCTTTCTTACATTTCCATTATTGCTGAGTTGTTTGATCAACACATCCATAGAAGCACAATGATGCTTTGTTAGGAAGCAGGTGACTTTGCCTTTAGTGACCATTAGGAAGCCCTAAGCATTCCAGCTTGAAGTATAAAATTCAAAGAACACAAATATGCAACATAAAAATGCCAAGGGGCTGTGCCTAAGAATTTGGGAAGTTAAGAACATTTGCATATCCAGAATTTCAGAGATAAAAGCAAGGTTTCTTTCTACCTACTTTTTCCACATTATGTTATCATTGTACATCACTATTCATGGTGAATGGTCAGGACATCTCACACACAGAATTCTGTCAGTGCTTACATTTCTTACAGAAAATGATGAGGTTTCTGTATATAACCTACACACATCCTCCCATAATGTCTAAAATGCATGTAGGCTTTTAAAATGCAATGTAAATAATCAATATTTAGTTGTTAAACGCTGTGCAGTGTGAAGAACAATAGCAAAAACAATAGTCCACAGTTCAGTGCAGAAGCGTTTTTTCTCCAAGTATGCTCAAATTGCAGTTGGTTAAATACAAAGCTGTGAAGCCCAAGGAAAAATTACTATACCAACACTCTATTCCCATAGGAAGTACCAACTGCATTTCTCCTATTCAGGATTAGCAGCTTATTCAAATGAACCACCACTGGTACTTTAAA
Source organism: Cricetomys ansorgei (assembly GCA_026225945.1). Classification (NCBI taxonomy): domain Eukaryota; kingdom Metazoa; phylum Chordata; class Mammalia; order Rodentia; family Nesomyidae; genus Cricetomys; species Cricetomys ansorgei. Next base: position 27,557,047 of record JAMJFZ010000239.1, read on the forward strand.
AATGTTCTGGTGTCCAAACGGAAAAGATTAATGAAAACTTTCTACGTATTTATCTTCAAAATCTTTCATCTAATCTTTGAAGTTATTTAAAAGTTACATGCGATGATTACTTAGTATATAACTAACAGAGATATGAATTTGTGACTAAATTAAATAGAGATGAGTTCAAGGTGTATCCATCACAACTGTGTCACATTGGCTTAGTATCCTCATTTGTGGAATGAATTGAAGTCATCAAGGTAGACAGAATAAAGTAAAATATGTGAAGTTGTGAGAATAATATCTGACCTAGAAAATATTCAACATCTGGCTCTTCATTAAATGAAGATTCACTCTACTGTCACATGGCTCAGAGAAATGTGAAAATCATTCTGCAGTATCTGCTGCATGCAGCCATCTCTATCTACTTTCTCCACATTATACCAGTGGCATTTAAAAATTTTTAATTAGGTGAGAAAAGCCAACTTAGGAAGCAAAAACCATACTTTACTTTTTGTAGGAGACCAATGTACCAGTTGATTAAGGTGTATTATTATGAATCTAAATATTTTCAGTGTTATATCCTTCCACTCAAGTTAATTTTTCCATATAATAAAACGTTCAATTAAATAATGTGAAGAATGGGGTCTTTTATGCAAGTGTGGTCTATTGTGTCCACTGTTGCAGGGTGAAAATGACATGTGAAGCATGAAGCACATTTAAGCACAGTAGCCCTTACTTTTCTGTCAGTCATAAATCATAATCACCATCATAGGTCACAGTTTTAAGATGCCATGCAAGAGCATTCATTCTGTCATACTAAATATTCTTTATAATCTAATATGATGAAAATAAAAAGCAAATATTTTGGGACACATTTTATTAAGGTATCAAATTAAATGTTGTGAAATGATTTTTCTAGGAAGAAAAAAATGTAAAGGAACAGCAAAGGAATGGTACATGTTTCCTAAAGAGACTACTGAGAGAGATAAAAACTTGTTGGAATAAAATTTTGAAGGACGGTACATAAACATTGGACATGTAGCTGCAACCTCCGAGAGTCTACCAGTTCATACATTCTGAGGGGTTGAAATCCTCCTTAAGTGGCTGGATGCCTACTGGTCAAGTGACTAGAGCAACTGGGAAATCCACGACAAGGTACTAGAAGGTGGATATAAGCAATGCAACGGATTGCTGCAGTCAGCGTCTATGTATGGACCTACGTCAACTATACTGCCTTTGTAAAGCAATCATGTCATCTGCAATCCTTTCTAAGCCTTCGCAAACATTTCAGAAGACGCCAAATCTACAAAAACAAAGCCTACCAGGGTTCAGAGTCACTACAGTTTTATTAAGCAGAATGACATAACGTCATGCCCATTGTGCATCAGTGAAACATCTGAAGAGTGTAACTGTAATCTTGCAAGCTGGAGCTGCTGGGGCACTCACAGTGATGGGTAATGCTTGCAAAAACAAGAGTCATATCTTAAAGCAGCAGCAGCAAAGACAAGCTTAAGACACTCAAGACAAATATCAAGAAATGTAGCTAAACGTGAATATATAATACATACATACCTTTAGTAAAGAGCATAGCAAATATTTTTAAATAAAAAGAAATTTTTAAGATAGAAATGCATTTAGTCCAAAGATACTGAACCTTAGTATTCAGTCACTTTCATCATTTATGTATAATAAAGCTTGTATAGCCAAATTTTCAATTTGGGAAGTATATTTTTAAGAGGATAATATATGTTAGACTTTTAATTAATGTATATATTTAATTTTAACATTTTCTCTATATAAAATATTTTCATATATTTCCAATGGCCAACTTTGGGTAGTTTCTCTTTTTTTTTTTATAATGAATGACCACCTATGTGTTTACAACGTCAGGTTCACTTAATCTCAAGTGGGTTCACTGCTGCACTGCTATTTGGTCCTACTTCATTCAACACATATCCTTTAACATACTCGTTCCAGGAAATAGCATGATCCTTACAACTACAGCTACATTAAATGAAGACCCTATAGCTATGTTAATAGAAGAAACACTATTTTCTTATTTACAAAAGGGTCTCATTTTTACCTCAGGCTAGCATTGAACTTGTGATGCTGCTGTCTCAATCTCCTAAGTGCTGGGATTGCAGACATGAGCCAGCATGCTCAGTCAGCTAGGACACTATTTTGTTATGATAAATTCCTGTCTTTTAAAAGATGTCTATGTGTATACCTGTTTAAATCTTTCTTTGAAAGGCCTGCAGCCTTCATTCAGTTGTAAGGAAGAGGAACAGTATCCTGTAGAGGCCAAACTTCTGAGAGATGAGAGTCTGCATGTGCTGAACTCACATTCTTCTTGCTCTTTCCAGCATCTAGCTATATGCTGGATGTTTGTATTTGACCTACACACGCTCCACTGACACCTTCCATGTGTGGTGGTCACACTTTCTTGCTTCTACTTCTCTTCCCCAACCCATTTGGAGTTCCTCCTCCTGGCAAAGACAGCTGGCATTATCCAGTTTTGAGAGAATTGGTAGTTTAAAGTCTTTTCATAATCATTGTTTGCCCAGAAAACATAGTTCTTTCACTTTTTTCGGGACAAATACTTTAAGAACTCAATTTCTTTAACAGACTCTAAGTAGGATATATTTCTACTATAAAGTAGGACCTACCAAGAGGTAGTCCTCTACATTGAAGAACTGGTAGAATGTGTAAGCTATTAGCTGGAGAACTGAGGGCATTTGCACATCAAAAGGTAAACTCTAATCCTGCAAGGATGTCTGTAATGCTCCCTAGCAGTATTGAAAAATATTCTGATTGTGGCAAAATAAAGGACAATTATTTTTAAATGCTTGTTAAAAATTGTGGAAATCTCTTTTGTTTTTTTTTTATCATTTATTCATGAAAGACTTGGAATGTAGAAAAAAATTCTTCTTCCAACAGTTCATTCAATGTGTGCGCTAAGTCCTTGAGAAGACATCCACACTTTCATGCTGTGTTACTGTTTCCTAGCCACTATTGAAGTACAGAGAAGCAACAAAGTCTGGTCAATGAGCATCTAGAGCATATTCTCAATCTAATCCCATGACTATAGACTTGTCTCTATCAATGTTTTTATTAATCAGATATGTATGTAAATGATTTAAATGAGCATTTCCAAGGCTTTATCCAAAAACCACTAATCCTTATTAGTGCTACAGAAAGAAAAAAAGCAAAATAACGTCAATGAAACTTAAGTAAATAAAATTAAATAATAAGGACTCTAAGTTCTGGAGCTATACTAACTTGTTCCATGATGAACTGAGGATTCACAAAAAAGATCTCAAGTAAATAAAACAATATTCAAGGAATATAGCAAATGACATTCTTTAGGATTAAGGTAATTTTTTCTAATTTGTAAATTTTTTGTGCTAAAACACAAATACAGGTGTATACATGCCTTGACATACATGTGGATGTCAGAGGATAACTTTAAGGAGAAAATTCTCTCCTTCTACCTTGTTTCTGAAGGAGGTTCTCTCTTGGTTTTGTGCTTACTCCAGGGGAGTTTGTCTGTGAGTTTCTGGACTATGACTATGCTGTTTCTACCTCTCATCTCTTCCTAGACCGGTGATTAACAGATGTGTGTCGCTTTTTATGTGGGTTCCAGGGACCCTACTAGGTCGTCAGGCTTGTGCAGCAAGTATTTTTATTGGCCATGCCACCTCCCTGGTGTGGAGATACAAGATGATTTTGTTAGAGGACATAAAAGATTGTATAATATATTCTCAGAATACCACATGCTGTTTTATTGTATGTATGCATTGGGTAATGTTCAAATCAAGGGAGGTATATCTATTCCCTCAAATAATCGTTCCTTCATTTTGGTGAAATACATTCAAATTTCTGATAGCTCTTTGAAATGTAAAGTACAGGACTGTCACCATCTAAAAAAGCACCAAGATTGGTGTCCTTTCAAACTATAACTTAATACTAAATGACCAACCTTTCCTCATTCTGAAATTCCCTTATAGTGGAACCATGGTAACTCTGAACATGAAGTCTTTCTCCTATGCTTCCACTAATAGGTGGTTTCAGGATATTTCATCAGTCTGACTCTAGGGATTTTCCGGAAAGATAAGTCTCTCTTTAAGTCAGGTCTTTATCATGTTTTGTACTAGTAGAACCTTTATGTGTTTATTAAGTTCTTACTTAGAAAATTTCTCCAAATTCGATGCAGACATTGCTTAAATTTTAAGCAACATTGAATTCCTTTATACTTAATTGTGATTGGGTCTATGTTAATCCTAGTTACTGTTAATATTTGTTCCTTTAGGACTTTGTTCATAGGACCTTATTTTAAGGAATATATATTATGAATTGACAGAATCTATCCTAGTATTTTAAGTACAATTATTATGTAAATAATGTTTGCTTAAGAAGTTTTATGACCTTTGAAAGAATGTTTCATCTTTGCTGTCTAGTAAGTACTCACTAAAAAAGATGTGGCTAATGGGTGAATGGGTGAACTACCTTGTGCCAGTATTTTGTTAAAACCCACTTAAATAATTCAGATAAACATTCTCTAATGAAATGTAGTTTGCTAAAGATAGGTATATTATGAATATAACGAAGCTAAGATAACATGACTGGATCCATAGTTTTCCGCTCTTAAAAATCTCCAAGGTATTTTGAGCAAATAATAGAATCTATGAAAATGTTGTAACACAAGACAACAATACAGATAGATGTGCTGATTCATTTTCTTATTCCCATCTTAGTCTGAGTAAGTCAAAACCATAGTCTGGCTTTCATTTTGTTTGTTTGTTTTTTAGGCAGTCATGTATATCCCAGGCTGGCCTTGAACTCCTTATACAGTCAAGGAGATGGTCCTGATCATGCTGACTTTACCTCCCAAGTACAGGTATGTGCCACTGATGCTCACTTCCTGCTGTGCTGGGAAAACTGGATCCAAGGCTGTGTGTGTGCTGGGCAAACACTCTACCTACTAAGCCACACTCCTACGTCCAACTGTCAACTTTCCCCCTCAATGTTCACACCATTCTAGAACTACCAGTCTCCCACATGCTTCAAGTATATTGAATATTCTTCGATAGATGCATCTAGAAGTTAATGTAAATAAACAAGTGCATCAAAGACTAGCTCACCTTACCTTGAGACGTATTCAAATATCACTTTCTCAATGAAATGGTTCCTAAATGCCCTACCCGAAGTGTAACTCGCCTATACTCCCCTTCTTGTCTTCTTTCTAATCACTCCTATTCCTGGTTTTCTCCATAGCAGTAACACAATCTCCTATAAACTATATTATCCATCTTTATTTTCAATCTTCCTCCATTGGAATTTCTAAAGTTCTAAAATGCCAGGGATTTTTACTTCTTTGTTGCTGCACCTATCATATTTAAATATGTCACTATATAATATACACATACAGCCAATTACATTGTATACTAAGAGCTTGGTTAGCATCATACGTCTTGGCAGAGAATTTTATGTAGTACGGATAATCATCTAATAAATTAGTCCTACAATACAGGTAGAAGTATACTCAAGATACATTTCTTAAAAATCAGTTTGTGATTGTCTAACACTATCCTTAAGATGGGGAAGGTGTCTTAATTCAGTGTATTGAAGAGTTCCTACTAAACAATATAGATTTAAGTACTATTTCCAGAAATCTACACAATGCAAAAGGGAATCATGAGGTGAGACTACATTAATTGAAGTTTTTATATGTGAAAGAGCAGATCCCAGTCTAGTTAAACAGGATCAGTTATTAAAGATTATTGCATAATTAAGAGAATCTCTGGAAGAGTCAGGCAGAAATGTTTAGATGTTGTCCAGCCAGAAACAAAGCAAATTCTGGTGTCACAGTATTTCTGTCTGACTAAGCCAGTCAGCTTAGGGGTCACACTGGGAACAGGCCTTACTACAAGGGTGCCTCTTACCTCTTTGCTATGGCTATTAAAATTCAGTGTCTCTTTCTTTACTCCAACGCCATCTGTGAGAAATGAAGACTACGTGCTTGTTGTACACCGTTCAGCAATCCAGGTGTGATGTTTTATCTTGCTTTTCAACTTATCTGAATTGAGACACCTAGAAAATTGGTAAAATATACTATATGAGTATATATAGTATATACTCTTTGTAGGAGTGTTTCCAGTAACTACTGGCATTTTCATCAGTGTGCTGGGTGGAAAAGACCCACTTTTATGATAGGTAGCAACCATCCAATAGTCTAGGGTCCTGAGTGAAGCCCTGGATGAAACAAAAACCAAAAGGATAAAATGTGCATAATACTGTGCATACACATGCTGGATTCTTAAGTAGCAGTGATTTAGAAAATTAAAAAATAATTTAGTTTTACTATTGGCATAGATCTTTTGATATCAGTCTCCAAATTCTCCAGTTTATGAATGTGAATGTCAAGAATAACATCTCAGAAGCCCTGGGCCTTGAACACTGGGCTGGAGCTATATCACTGACTGATGTGAGCAGCTGTTAATTTCCCCAGCTCTTCAGCCTATGAGGGCCACTGAGGGACTATTCAGCCCCTAATGTGAAAAATAAGTTCAGTAAGTCCCTTGAGTGTTTATACAAGTATACATACATATCTATACTAGAACATATGCATGTATGTGTATGTGTATGTGTGAATACACACAAACACACTATCTGTACATATGTATATATGCACACCTTATTATTAGTTCTCTTCTTTTGGAGAATCCTAATACATATCAGAGTTCAGTTTTCTCCTAGTCACAAAGTCATGCTTTCACTACAAGAAAGGATGGAAAGCTAAATTGACCATGATTTAGAGGCACTGAGATCCAATCCAGAAAACTCACCAAACACAGGAGGGAATTTTTCAAATGAGACTAGTCACAAACAGAAAATGTTCACTACAGATGGTAGTAAAATTTAAGCTTAAAATGTACCACACATCCAAACTTTTTCCCTATTAAATATTACTTAGGCAATGTTTAATTTCTTATATTGTTTATTGTCTTCTACTTAAATAATGGTGAAGTGAGTCTTTACGTCTCTTATCCTTAACAAAGAGCTTCTACGTAACAGCACCAGGGAGAACCAGTTATTCTACAGACAAGGGAGAACAACGACAACATTTACTAAATGAACCTTAATTAATGTGTCAGAAGGGCATAAAACATAACACTTACTTAGTGTTTTTTTTTAATTTTACCTTATAGTACAGTGCACTCCTAAAACTGTTTTATTCTGAAATAATAATTAAGTGGCATCTGTACAAAGAGAATCAAGTTGAAAGATTAGTGCTTAAAATAAAAATTTAAAACTCATTTCTTGTGAAGTTTACATGAAATTTCCCTACAAGCAGATTAAGTATGAACAATGAAACTTTCCACTTTTAAAAGTACATTTCTTGACCAAAATAATTGGGAGACAAAAACAGTAATTTTTTTTTAATTGTTTCAAGATCGCATAATAGCAGGTCAACAGTAGCAAGACAAATATCTACTAGCTATTCAAACTAAGTTTCAGTTTTATTTCAAGTAGAATAAAACCCTACTAACACGAGCAACCAAATATTACTCACAAATCTCATCAATTTTATGTTTTAAATCAAAACTCTGAGAAACCTTTAAAATAACTGGAGGCTAGTAATAGTAAACTGTACAAAAGCACCTTCTAGTAGTGAAAAAAGCAATACATACGGAAGATAAAGTATTTTAATAATGGGCATTTAAATATTAAATCAAAAAGTTTCTAAGTAAAAGTGAGTGTTTCAACCTCTGACTTTTACCTTTTCTCAGATTGACTAAACAACATAATCCATTTCTAAAATCAACTGATTTCAGTACTAAAAATATACTTACCATGTAAAACACATGTATGTTCAACTTAAATAAATACCCCAGAGCCGTGAAGAAGTCTTTCTATGCATTTTTTTCCTACTAGATTTTTACTCTTTGAGCTTCTATTCTATTCCTTTAGCCTAGGAAACTGAATTCAAATGAAACATGTCTAATAGCCATATTTTTATGAGATGCAGCACTTGTCTTAAAAGTTAAAGTATGGTCTAGTCTTCATTCATCACAAATAATTTTTGCATTTAATTCTATGGTATTTAAAAATATTATTGCTTTCAATTTTGGGGGGCATAAAAACAGTATTTCTGTACCTCAAAAAAACTTGTAACAAACATTTTAGTGCCTCGAAACTATGAAATGGCAATTTTAAAATCTTATAGTATAAGAAAAGTAAGTTATTTGTAATATGTTATTTATATTTTAGTTCCTATGTTTCTAAAAGATATCAATAAATGTAACAAGCAACATTTTATGTTTTGTACCTTTATTGGTTCAAAATGAATATATGACTTATAATAAACAGTGAATAAGAGACAACAGCAATCACAATGGTCATATTTATTCAAGTGAATAACTTTCAGAATAATCTATAAGCAATGTTCCATTTTAACTTAACCTTACAATCAGTTTTCATTCTATCATACTGGTGAAAAATTGTGCAAATAAAAATGAATGGTGCATAGGAAGACTGCTCAAAACTATTGCACAGCACATCAATGTGAGGGTGAAGTACGGACCACAGCGGCATGTGAAACACTGTTGTAACGAGTTTCATGTGTGTATTTCACCAACTTACTGTTTATAGTGATCCCTGGGCTCTGGAACTGAATGTGTTTGACCAGCTTAAAACAAAAAACGAGGAGTTACTAAAATGAACATTTAAATTGTATTCTTAATCTTCTAAATTCATTACTGCTTATTCTAGCTGACTAGTTTTTTAATTTGTTCATCGATATAACCATATAGAATAAACAAGGGGGCAAATCTAGTAACAAGAATGGAATATAAGATGAACCAAATGACTCATTACTGTAAGTTTACACTCTCTTCCCAAATTAAAACAGAAAGCATGTAAATAAATTTCAGAACTGAAATTCTAAGCAATGGGCTTTAATACTCATTCTTAGAATAAACAGAGAAGGGAGGAAACACACCAAGTCTAGATGCTATTGGCACCTTTGAAAGTTCAGACTCCACTGAACAGTGATTACTACCCGACTGTGGGACAAACTCTGCCAAAGCAACCTACCATACGTACTGCTTCACTGAAAGACAGAATGAGCAAAACCTATTTCAGTCAAGTGAAAAAGAAAATATACACTTTAGTTGTGCTTATGTAAGCCAGTTAGGTAAAGCATTTTAAACATAATATGTATGGTGTTTCAACATTAAGCACTAAAGAAAATATGAACAGGAAAAACTATTCTTTCAATGTACTAGTAACTATATGAACCATGAGAAACTAATAAAAACAGCTTTGCTTGCATGATCAGAATTCATGAGTATTACAATTATTATTGATTAGGTGAGATGATTATTTTAAAATTCATTAATTTCTTTTAAACTCACGTGCACAGAAATAAAAATTAAACATGTAAGATTTCACAAAAGAATCTCTGTACCTTAAATAGTTAAATAGTTAATACTGTAAAGACTGTAGTAGTTAACTAAACCTATTCTTCAAAAGAGTTATGCTAAAAAAAAAAGGGGGGGGGAGATAAGATCTCAGAACACAACTGGAAGTGGAGAGAAAATGTGTCCAACTAAGATGAAGGTAAACAAATCATTCAGTTATAAGCAAAGAAAGATACATTTATATGCTCAGTCATTTCTGAAAAGGAGATTGCATAATTTCATGTTCACAGAATGAGGATTATGTTTAATAATTTAATTAGGTTACGTAATTAATAATTCATGAAGTTACAGGCAACCTGGACCTCAGGTCTTCCTTGTTATCTTTTTTTAGGAATTTAACACTAGGCTGCTGAAGAGTTCAGTTGGGAAAATGATCTCACATCAATTGACAATGACTAAAACATTCTCTTAAATAACACAATCTCCAGTATCCCATTCTCCTATGATCCTACATGTGATAGGCACCAATAACAACCTCTATTCTGATTTCTTGTTAAGAGATGTGATTATCCTACACCTTGCAAGGCCTGTCACCAGAGTGGAAGTGCTTATGCAAGTATACTAATGTGTTTAAACAACCAAAGAACAATATCTAAGACAATGATCTCATATCATCTTATTTTTTGACGTGTAAGTAAGTATTTCCTTGAATGGCACAGGCTGGAGAAATCAGATTTATTATATACAGGACATATATACATACATATATAAATATATACAAACACACATTATACAGCCAAAGGATTATGTTCCAAAAACTAAGGGAAAGGGTAAATAGCTTTAAGACAACATAACTAGAGGAAGTGCCCTGGGTGTCAAAGCAGCAATAATTATCCAATTCTGAACCTGGCCCCATAGCTGGGAGATTCTGTTCACAGAATCATCCTTCGAATACCACATTCACAGCAGAACTTTGCCCACTCAACAGGGTATTTTGTCCCACACTCATGGCAGAATTTTGGTAAGTGTCCAGATGAATTTCCCTCAATGCCTTTAGCATTTCCACCATTAACTGAAGATGTATAGTCTCCATCTGGCCTATGGAAGTAGAGAAAGATGTTCAGGAATCAATTTCACTCACATCAGTAACTATTAACATGAACTAATATAGAACAGGGAGTAATTAATATACAGAAACTAAAATCTTAATATGAATTATAATGTTCCTCTAATTTAGATTATAAAACAATCTCTGGGCCAGCATGGTGGCATACCCCTGTAATTCTAGCTTTGGGCAGGTAGAGGCAGAAGGCCAGCCATGGCTAAAAAGTGAATGCTCATCCAACTGAGTTATACATAAGATCTTGTCTCAAAAGAAAAGAAAAAGAATCTCAGTTGGAAAATATAGAATACAGTAATTTCTAGTGTTCTTCCCTGATAGCACTGATAAGCAGGTGCAATTATGTCCTCCTTTGCTGTATGTGTCAGCCTTAGTACACAACAGGAAAATGAACTCACAACATCCTTTCTGAAAAAAAAAAAAATCATTTTAAGAGAGAAGTAGAACACAACCTTGGGCAGGTTTCCACATCTTTCCTTAGCCACAAGGTTATGGGGTGATATTTCTCAATTTATATTATTTACTTTGATCATAATTGAATTATTATGATGCAATAAATACTTTAAAAACCACTACTTGTGCCCTATTTTAATGAACTTTAGCAAATACAGCAATGCAGGTGAAGAGCAAAAATAAGTTTACATTATGAAAAAAATTTAAGGTTTATTTATATCTTATGAGTGTTTGCTGTGCACCGTGTACATGTCTGGGGGCTGTGTAGGTCAAACGAAGGCATCAGGCATTTGATCCGTTGGAACTGTAGTTACAGACAGTTGAGAGCTGCCATGTGGGTGCTGGGAATTGAACCCGGATTCTCTGGAAGAGCAGCAAGTGCTCCTAACTGCTGAGCCATCTCTACAGCCCCATATGAAAAAAACTGAAAACCTGAACCTATAAACAGTTTCATGACAGATACCATATAGAAGTTCAGATTCTACCTGTGAAGCACTAATTACTTGGAAAAGGCAACTATTTGGCACAAGTAAGAACAACTTTACCTGTCCTCCAGGCAGATGTGCTGAGAACATGCTATATACTTTAATATAATTACAGGGTCAACTCTTAAATCACTGGTGAGAATGCCACTACTGAAATTTGATTTTTTTTTTTTTTTTTTGGCTAGAGCAATTACTGACTGAAAAATTCTAGAGACTCCCAGTTTGAGGAGCTCCTTCATAAAAACAACTTGGAGCTGGTAACAAATTACTGGACTTTCTACAAAAATCTACTATGGAAAACTCAGAGATGAAAAAGAAACAAATATGACTATTTCAGTGTCTCATGTGTTTTAATACTTTTTACTCTCTCTGGTAGCCCCAGGATGAACAGTCTGTACAATCACTAAAGTTCTATGAACGGAAACACACAAACTATTAGATATTGAGAGTAAATTACAGCTTGGTATAACTCTTAGAAACCACAAAGACAATATTAAATGAATTAGGAGGGATATATAACACTAATGGAGAGTCACAAAGGAAAAATAAACCAGCTTTCTGCCAGTGAAATATCTAAGATTAATTCAAAATATAAAAGATCATTTGCATTATAAACATGAACACCCATTAGTAAATATTTCCTATCATACTAAAACTTTTTTTTTCTTTTGTTCCTCTGGCAAGTATTAAAATGGCAATTATGTAGATTTAATAAACCCATCTTTCAGTTTTTGAGGCTAAATATCTTGTTACGTTTCTTTGGCATTAGTAGTTCTTCTGCTGGCAACATGCTGTTCCTGTCCTTCCACCAAACCTCAAATAGGTCCACCCTTACTATTGCAGCTGCAGAAAATCCCCAAATATCCTTGTCAGTCTGGCAAGTCCAACTCACTGTCCATGGGCCGCATGTGGCCAAAGACAGTTACAAAGGAGACCCAACATAAAACCACAAGCTTATTAAAATGTTGTAAAATTTCATTTTTTGCCTTTTGATAAGTCAACTGTACTGTCCTCAAAAATGAACTTTGTAGATGACATCGTAGTGTCACAAGGTCAAAGGCTTGGACACAGGTAGCTGTATATAGCAACATCTCCCAATGTGTTGTATGACTTCAACTTATCTCATGCTTTTGCAGTACTATTTTTTTTAACTTTAGTATAATAAAATATATCTTTTGTTGTAAATCAGTATTTACTAAATTATTCAAGAAATTCCTTCCTATCTCAGATAGTGACTTTCCTGTTTCTAAAATCTTAATGGCTTTTCTAGTGACATTTAGACATTTAGTTTACTAGTAATTAATTCACTGGTGTGTGTGTGTGTGTGTGTGTGTGTGTGTGTGTGTGACATGTGTGTTTGTACTCAGGCACATATATGCATTAATCACTCTAATAACTGGTCTACATATCTAGCATCATAACTGATTTTCTCCCATATGTACAAATCTGTTAGTTCCAGAATATTCTAGACATCTGCATTGCTTCCTCTGAAACGGGGCAGATTTCTAGTCGTCACGTGACTAAGGTCTTTCCTTCCAATTATTTCATTCTGTTTGTTTATCCATGAATCAATATCAAACCACCTTAACCATTATAACTACAACCATTATAACTACAATCATCATCCACAAAACTGTTTTTTGCTTTGTCCTGGTTAATATTAGGGCTTTGTTCTTCATATAATTAATAATTATCAAAATAATTAATCAAGATTCATGAATAACTTGAAAACTGTATTAAATTTGTATGTTAATTTAGAGATTGGTATAGAAATCTTCACAAGACATATTTTTTGTATTAAATATTCTATTTGGAGAAAAGAGTATACTGTATCTACTTATTATATCTGTTAATATTATTGAAAATTTTAGATTTTCTATGTTAAATTTTTTTCATGGTCTTTAAACTGATATAATTTAAATTTGTCTGTTCTGGTGCGATTTTTATAAAAACTGTATTGTCTGTTGCTGAGAAACAGACTGCAAAAACTAATATACCAATCTCTAATCAGAAAATGTACTATTAGTTGACATTTACCTAATAATTGGTCTTTTCAGTATACACATATATAATAATATATTCAGTAAATAATAACAAATCGGCACTTTTTTTCCTGCATTTCTGGGTGTTTCTCCAAGAACAACTTTGACATTTTACAATCTGTTATTTTTCTAGGAAAAAAAAAATCGTAGAAATCTTGGTCTGTTGCAATCGTAACTGTTACCACCAGAAATGTAAAAATGTTAGAAAGTCAATGAGTAAGGTTCTGGCTTCTTATCAGGTATCAATCATTTCAGAAAATCTGCCTTTCTTACTGTGAGGGTTCTGCTAACATTAGTAGTGTTTCTTCTTTTTTGATCACTTCTCTAGATATGACATTTTAATACTAAAGTATACGATGCAGATACACAGACATTTTAAAAAGTTGATTAGGTATAAGGGAATATTAATCCCATACTAGGCCTTGATTCAAAATATATGAAGATATGCATATGTAAATTTGTGTATATATCATAGTAAATCCACATTTCAGAACTCTAGGAAACATATGCTCATGTCTTTGATATTTGGTATGCATCAAGACCTCAGCAGAGACCAATAGCATTTACTCAAAAATCTATCTGAGAACACAGCAATTTATCTGTTTCACTGTTGTTCACATCCTTGTTATACAAAGCTGAACTATTAAGGCTCTTTATATGGCTGGTGCACAAATGGCCACTCTCTGAACCAAAAATCTCAAAGTCTCTTATTGCTTCAGTTTTAGGAAATTCCATGGGTGTTTCTGAAGGCAGTTAAGATTGAGAATTTGACTTATTCCTGGGTCAAATAGGGATTCTGAAGATCTAGGAGTGTTTACACACTTGAGATAAAGCAGGTAATATACACACAACATACATATCACAGTTTTGGAGTATACCACAGGATATCGTATCCTTGACCAGCACTGAAACACACTGTGAAATTGATTCCATGTTTACAGAAAGAACATTACTTAGAATCTTCATGAAACACCTTGGGAAAATTTTTAAAGTCTTCAGACTAAGTATACTTTTTCAGAGAAAATGTATGTTTTTACTTTATAGACATCATGAGCCATATCCCTACCGCCATTTTTCCCTCGCTAATACAAATTTCAGAATCCAGTTTATAACTCACGGCTCATCTGAAGACAGAATCTCGTGATACATCTCTTATGGCAAACTAACTTTCAACTTATCCTTTAATTCTCATTTTTTCTGCTTTTCTCTCTATCTTTCAATTCAAAACTTCTCTCTCTTCTCTCTCTCTCTGTGTCTCTGTCAGTCTGTACATATATAAAATCTTTTCAGGACAGGCTTAAATATAAAAATGGGAATAATCACAATAGTGACATTCACAGGGTCTATTTGCATAGGCAATACTGCACGTGGTATTTAAATGTGCAAGAAAAAAAAGGAAAAGAGAAAGCTAAATAAATCCAGCAAAACTGAACAAGGAACATTTGAGTATTTAAAACAATTAAAAAGTATAAGAAAACAGCATTTATGCCTCAAATTTTTTGTCAATCTGAAAGTCATATTGCATTCTATAATAAAGGAAAAATCAGAGTATAAATACTGCGTTATCTATTTCTATGTATAGAACCTGACCGCATATATTAATTTTCATTCTAATTATTATGTTAGCAGAGCCAAACATACCTGGCTACGTAGCTCTCAGTGAAAGTTCTTCTTTTGTTGGCTAGCATACCTGCTGTAGAATTTCTTGCCAAACTAGGAGGTGTAGTATTTCGAGATTTGATGTTAGCTCTGGAAGAGAGAAAGTGATGATATGATGAAAACATATTGAAATTAATGTTTCCTGGTTTTCTTATTGCATAAATAAAACAACAGAAGCTGTAGAGAAGTTCAAAAGAACAAATTCCAAATAGGCATTTTTAATCTGAAAGCAAGTAATATTAGTCAATATTAAGGATACACTGGGTAACATTACCTTCATAAAATATAACATAGACCAAAATATTACTTATGCAACAAAATTTCATTCTAGAAGCTTAGTTAAAAAGTCTCATTTATAACTGCTCACATTGACACTGTTAACTGTTTATGGACAACTCCTAAGCAAACATTAAACAAGTATTATTGCTAGCTAGGAATACAGAATATGGCTAAAATAAGAAAATTTGCTAGCTACTTTAAATGACAATATTCATTTCATGAAAGTTCATAGAAATATAAGGGAAACTTGTTATTTTTGAACTATTTTGAAATTTTAGGACTCAGAGAAAATTCAGACATCTGAATTATGATGTAACATTAACATGAGGGGCTATGGGATTCACATAAGTTTAAATTGGAATTTCTCTGTTACGGACACCTTTGATATAACAATAGTAATGATAATGATATCTTGAGTTTCCTCGCTGGTAAATTCATCATTTCCATGACAGAAAGGTTTTAAGATACAAATTCATATGAAAATACAGTGTGTTGATTATACTATTACTACTGTTATTGCCACTACATATTAATCTTTAATAGTTACTACTACACAATAAATACACGTCTGTTTTGTAAAACTAATTTTATTTAACCCTAATAAATAACTTCATGTTACAATGAGATGAACGAGGCAAAAACCCTTGAGTAAGTTAACTGAGGTGACTCCAATGGTATGCCGCAGAAAGAGTCAGAGAGCCCAGAAGACATCAGACCCCTCTTCTTAAGGGCTACGACCATTTTGCAAACAAGCAATTTGTAATATAAACGGGAAAAAAAAATTAAAAAATCTTTAGAAGTTCTCAATCTTTGGCTGAAATTCTTCTTACTATATAATGACTTACAAAACATAGGCAGGTAATAATTATTCTTAAAATACTCATTATATTAAATACAAAGATATAATTCTCTTCCATGTTGACATTTTATTTATTTGTTTTCGAGATTTGTATAAATATATTGTACCACATGCCTAGCTTGGAAAAGCTGTGTTTAGAAGACTGTAAGCCAGCAGTTCTCAACCTGTGGTTTGTGTTGGGGGTCAAATGACCCTTTCATAGCAGTTTCCTGCATATCAGATATTTACATTATGATTCATAACAGTAGCAAAATTCACAGTTATGAAGTAACAAAAAAAATGACTTTACGGTAGGGGGTCACCACTATACGAGGAACTGTATGAAGGATTCAAAGCATTAGGAAGGTTGAAAACCACTGGTGTAAGCTGTAATACTATTGTGTAGCTAGATTAGTACTTGAATTTAGCAATACTATAAATCTCATATTCAATACAAAATGCTACAAATCAGAGTGGTTGCTCTCAGTAGTTATATGAGATTTATTCTATTCTACTTTTGTAAAGTAGAACTGGAAAAGCCTTTCTAGGTTGATCTCCATTAAAAATAAAAAAACCTGACAGACTGTCATTTAAATAGGAAGTATAGTTTCTTTCATTTTCTTTTCTGAAAAGTTCTACAAGTATTGTCAGACATATTAATACTTTCACATAATGTGTCTAAGATATGTAGATTAAAACCTATAAATATTATCTATAAATATATCAAATTTTAAATGATTAAACTTAAAGGAAAATATAAATTATCAACCTAACTAAATAGATGTGGTATTATATGCCTATTATTTTTCTAGTATCTTCTAAGAAATCTGTCAATACCATTCCTAAAAGACTGGAAAGAACTATCTATGCTGACCAATTCCTACATGTTGCTCACATATTCAAAACATTTTTCTTCTGGATACAACCTGATAAGCATTTACAAGTCTATATGTGAACTTTATGTGCCATGGTTCAAACATATAAAAAAGCAGAATAATTATGAAATTACACTTTATCTTTTTCTTAGCCAATTTCCCCCTAATATATGCATCAACTCAAGGCTCAAAACGCAATGTCTTCCTCCTACAAATGATCACTACTTATAAGCAATTATGCACATTAGAATCTTCTGTAACTGTTTCATTGAATTCCTAGTTAAATTTATCATATTTCATGATAAGACTGCTGTACTATATACACTGATTAGAAAATAACTTTTAACTTCATTAATATATTTTTTAAGTTTAAATAGATATTCATTTATTACATCCTGATAGATACTGAAGCCTAAATCTGTGAATCTTAAAATTTCATGCTACTAAGAGCCTCAAGAGTGACTGTCATTGTCTGTCTTCTTGGCCAGCAGGCCAGAAGAGATGTGTGTATCTGGCAGTATCATACCGCTTCCGTGTACCACGTGGGATTTATAAACAACTGAAAAAGGACTATGAGTCCCTTGATCATTTTCTAGGATCTTTTCCCTCTAGCTACAGTTCTTCATCTACTTGAGTATGTAATTTGCCCTATACACTTCTAGGAGTAGTACTCCTAGAAATATTTAGCATTCACAAAAATAATCGTTGAAGGTGACAGTTACAATACCTTCTAAAATTAACATTATATAGAATAAAATATATGGTCAATGGTAATTAAAATAGAAATCCTTAATAATAAATACTTTATGATTTGGAAAGCCATTTACCACTAAAATGGCTTAAAATGACTGAGGTAAAATTACTTTTATGTACAAGGTAAAAAAAATTAAGAGTATTCTATAATATACAGCCTGTATAAAATATCTGATAAATACCAACCAAACTGCGTTATAAATACTTACTTGTAAACGGGTATTAACTCATGTCTTTTGAAGGCACTGTTTGACTTTGTATCACTGTCATACAACCTTTGCACATGTCTTCCAGTTCGAAGTGGAGGGCCTAACTTGTCCATCTTACTATCAAAATATATAAAGGTGTACCCATAAGGAGATTGCTACTGGTTGTTTGCTTCTAAAGAATTATGTAGACATTAAGGATTATTTTTCTTCAGGAAAAACCACTCTGGTTCACTTGAAATCCACTCACTTCCCTTAATTATCTGACTGGCAGTATAGAAGCACATGTCACAGATCACAGTGTCCATCATTAGATCTGTAAGTTCTGACTCAGCCACCCTGCCAGTTTCCACGCAGTTTCAATGCCACATTTATCCAGAATAGGGAATAAATCAAGAAACAACGGTTTGTGTGAAGCTAGAAGTGAAACTTCAAACTGTTATTCACAGAAAACATAATTTTTATTTTCCCTGAACTAGAAGAACCATTCTTCTTTATTTTACTTTATGACTTCCTTTGCATTAAAAAAGGTAATAACTGATTATGAAATGCTTATATATTTATCATATCTGACTTTTGAATAAAGAGTGAGTTTATTTCTGAAATATATGTAGAGACAAAACATGATCTATACTTTAAAAGATGCGGCCATTCTAAATACCACAGGTAAAACATAAAGAACTACACCAATGTGAAATCTTTTTAAACCTACAGAATACAATATCTCCATCTAGCGGATATTAGTGTTAACTGCAGGTTTGTAGGACACTTCGTTGTTTATATTAACTATGTAGTCAGATAGTATACTATCACCAATAACTGTCCATTATGGGAAAGAGCATGAAAATCAACAAATTAGAAAAACTGTCTCAAATGACTTGTAAGAAACATTCCATCTTTAACATTAAAAATATATTCTTGCACTAGGTGTGGCAGTGCATGCCTTTAATCCTAACATTCCAGAGGCAGAGGCAGAGGGATCACTGTGAGTCCGAGCCCAGTCTAGTCTACATAGTGAGTGCTAAGCCAGACAAAACTACACAGTGAGATCCTGTTTCAAATGAATATATAATATGATATGATATGATTTATATATAATATAAATACACACACATACACACACACACATATATATATAATTTTAAAGAGATATCTGCTCACTCATTTTTTGTTATTATTATTTTACTCATTAAGTAAGTCACTAAACCCTAAGACCAATTATAATGAGCCAGGCACTGCTAATTTGAAGGAACAGATTAGTAAACAAAAGAGCAAATGTTTGTTCTTAAAGAGGTTAGTATCCAAAAAGAATCCGTTCATCTTTCCAGAATGTAAAGGTCTCTCAGGAGGAATGCTACGGTGTTGTAGTTCACTAAAACCTTTTACCCTCAGTTTAGGGAAAGAGAAAGGAAGGATAGAAAGAATTTTTCACTGCTTTTGCAGGTAGTCTTGATAAAGAATGAGAGAAAGGTAGCAATCTTCACAGCCTTTTAAGGCTGTCCTAAGCTTGGAGAGGTCTAGCTGACAGTGAGTCAGATTAGCATCTCAGCTCACTATCTGCAAACTCAATCTCTCCAACTTTTGTTCTTCTATGAAGAATCAACACACTACAAACTAACTAATGAATCACCAACTAACACCCGCCCTGGCTTTCAGGTATTCAAACCTTTTATACTTTAGTCAAAAGTTCCCATAAACCCAAGTGGCACAAAATCCCAAGAACAAGCTACGTGTGCCAAAACAACTGCACCTAACCAAATTATAGCCACCTGCATCAAGTATTCCAAATCCAACTTATAATCATCTACCACCCCTGGGATGGGAACATAAAACTAGTCCACATGCCATTTTGCATTTTTAAAGAAACCAAAATAACACAAACTTCTTCCAAGTGTTCCGATACACTATAGTTATTTGATGATCTTTGACTATGTGTCTATTCATTTGTCTATGCAGTCAAAGTTGATGGTAATAGTAAGCATGCAGTGGTATATACATTACAAATAGCCTTCAGTAAATGTCTTAAACATAGTTTCTACAAGTCTTTGAGATTAAAATTTATCTTTAACTTATAAAAGATTATTAGAGAATCCAATGATTTCAAATTCTAATTAGTCACATTTTTCTTTGAATTGTTAAATGTTTAATTATCAAAGCAATGCTGTCACAAACACTATCTTTAAAAATTTACCCATGGCTCATGAATAAGGAATAAAATCTGCCTTTCTCTTAAGGATCATATAAATGTTGGTCAGGTTTTTCACATCAGTTATCAAAGTCTAAAAATCATGATAAAGTAATGTCAGAGAGATATACTCAAAGTCATAAGCCTATTTAGTGGTAGAGTTGAACAGAGGACCTGGTTTTCTAACTCCACGATCAGCTGATCAGTATGTGGTGCATGTATGTATGTGTATGCCCTTTTTTTGTGTGTGGGTATGTGTCTGTGGGTGAATGCATGTGTATACAAGCACATGTAGGACTGAGGTTGCTATCAGGAATCATCCTTGATTGTTCTTCCGCCTTATTCATTGAAGCAGGGTCTCTCAATCAGACCCAAAGCTAGTTGGTAAGGCTAGTCTCCTTAGCCGGCTTCATCTGAGGACTCAGACGCCACCTTCCAAGTCTGGAATTACAGACTGCTATGTCCATTCAATGTTAGTACTTTAACCACTGAACTATCTCCGCAGCTCCAAAATTCTTTTTGAAAAATTCTACCAGCTAGCTTCATGTGCATATCCTACTTAAAAATAGTTTTTCATACAATTTAATGTGGTCAAAGAGAAAATACCATCAATATAATGGAAGTATTGAAAAATACTGCCTTCTAATTTATAATCAGCAGTAAAGAAAACACTAAGATTATTGCCCAACTAAAAGCAATTCTCTTTGCTACAGTAAAAAGGCTCTGCTGTGTAATAAGTTGACAAGTCGAGAAGACAAAAAGTTTTGTTTTATTTCTAACCACAAAATGAAATAAAAGCCAGTTAACTCACTGTCTCATTGTACTTTGTTAGTATTTTGTTATTTGGCTTTTGTTCTTTTTCTATTCTGTGGTCTTGCTTATTTGTGCATTTTCTTTATTATTATTTTATTTTTCTGATGCTGGTAACTGAAACCACAGCCATGCACATGCTAGACAATTGTTCCAGCACTGAGTTTCGTCATCCCATTAAACTTTCTGTGTGTGCGCATAGGTATGTGATAAATGTGTGTATGTGTACGCATATTGGTATGTCTCAGTGTAGGCACACAAGTGCCATGGTGTACATGTGAAGGTAAGAGGACAATGTCAGGAATCAGTCCTCATTTCTACCTTTTGACACAAGTCTGTTGGTTGCTGCTATGTACATCAGGAAAGCTGGACCATGAGCTTCTGGAGATTCTCCTGTCTCTGCCTCCCATCTCCCCAGCAGATTACGGGGATTACAGTTATATGCACTATCATGACTGAATTTTACATGGGTTCTGGGGATTTAACTTCAGGTACTCATGCTTACATGGCAAACATTTTACCCACTGAGTCATCTCCCTAGATTCAAAGTCTTTGTATAGCTTGGATTTCCTATGCTCTCTGGATTGAGTGGGGAAAAGATGGCTAATCACAACCGACAACTACTCCTCTATAAGTTTTCTTCATGAAAACAAGTGACTGAGTCATAGATAAAGTATAATTGAAAATAATGTGAGCTATGTTTCCTTAACCAACCACATATGTAAAGAAAGACAAAACTCCTGTACTATTGGTTTTGTGGTGATCCCTTAATTTTGTGATTCATTAATAGAGAGAAAAGTAAATCTATGAAAACAAGTGGTTCGATAATAAAATGTCTTATGTTATAAAAAACTTTTGAACATTACAAAGAATCATTAAAAGCAGATGTTATTTCACTAAAAGCTATCTATATAAAATTATAGAAACATAGGAAGAATGAAATTAGTAAATAGAATCACCTAAGACTGATAATTCAGTTATTCTGTCATTTTTTTCAACAGATACTTTTAGTTCCCATCATGTTACACTTCAGACAATGTAGGCATACTATAGAAAATTCCATGAAGAATTCTGTACCCCATACTTTTCTCATAGGAAAATCATTATAAAAATGTATTTATTTATATTTTATGGTTGCCAAATATCATTATGGACATTTCTATACATATTATTCCATCAAAACTATATATTTAGGTGATTTTTATACATTATAATAAAAACATTTGACTGCTTACTAGTCAAAGAGATCTCAATTAGCACCTGGCTTTTCCTAAAAGTTATGTAGTTTTTCCTAAAAGTTATGTAGAGACGACTTCATTAAATCCTATGCAAGATGTGCAGCACTACTATATATACATATATATATAGTAGTTATTAATAAACCATCAATATTTCACATTATTTCCCTAGAAGCCCTAAAAAATAAAAATGTACATATACACACAACACACACACACACACACACACACACACACACACACACAAATACTTTTAGGGATCTTGATGCATACCAACTATAAGTTATACTGAGATTTTCAGTAGCATCACTGAATGTCTCCTCACCAGCAATATGCTGGAAGAAACAAATGAACTTAGAAAAGAGATGGACAAACACAAAACATTAATGTATTCAAATACACAGCACTAGTAAAACATTCAACATAGACTTACCCTGCCTGGGGGGCTGCTATTGCTTTATGAGAAGGAGATAAGTTCTGAAGTTTGTTCCCCAAAGAACTGTTAACTGAAGACGCTTTACCCGAAGGCATACCTTATAATAAAAAAGGTAATAGTTTAAAAAACAGTCTGAAAGGAAAGTCATAGAAAACAGATCCTCTAACAAGGAAAACAATTCCTTAGTAACACTGTATGTTCCTGTAGTTATAAAATAAATAGCTTAAAACTATTAATGCAGAGTATGTTTACTTCTCGATTTTATCTCTCCGTTGACACACAAATGACATCCAACTTTAGCAGTACCTTCTTTAAGCCATTAGTACTTTCTTACAGAAATAGATGTCAAGTGCAGGTACAAGACATGAGTGAAAACACTGTGGCCTTTCAAATAACCAAGAAAATAACTTCTATAGGAAATACTCAACGTTATTTTGATTTTATCCAGAAATAACTACTAGTCTAATGTTCTTACTTATAATTTTTTTTAATAATCTAGAATAGACCACTTCTGTCATTTCCTTATCAACTAGCATAGTTTTATTTGTATAATTTGCCATATAGATCTTATTACCTACAACAGTTTTGCTAGTAGTACTTGGTTGTGGTAGTCGGGAAGATCCTGATGCTGTAGTTCCAGAATTTGATTTTTTAAGTGGAGATGGCTTATACTAAAATAATTTAAAAAAATAAACATCATTTTGTTAGCAGAGATTGCAAACTAGTAACAGTTCATACTCCTTGATGACAGAATTTTTATTTTACAAGATGAAAAAACTATAGAGATAGTGATGATGGTTGTGCAGCATTATGAATGAATTTAATAATACTGACTATGCACCTAAAGCAAGTTAGTAAAATGTCCACACTTATAAAATGAAGTATTCTAATATAAAAATCAAAACGAGCTTATTTTTGACAAAAAATGTTACAACACACTAATTCTACAAAAAAGCTTAAATATCTTAGGAAACTACAAAAATATTTAAAATTATATGCAAACCATTTTAAAAGCAATGAATGCTGGATTAGATGAGAAGAAATCGCTATGTCAATCCCATCTGAGATTGTAGCAACTACCTGCAAGCACATGAATCAGATTTTTAAAAAGTCAGTTAGCCAAACTGGCACCAATTCATTTAATCTGAAATATTTCCGGGTGGATAGTATCAGAGTCAGAAAGGCAATGGAAACAAAGCCTGGCTCCCACTTAGGCAGAAAGATAAAGTAGCAGAAGAATGTACATGTGTTTGCGTGTGTGAAAAAAACTGAAGGCAGCAGCATGAAGGACCCACAGCAATCAAAAACACACATTTAAGTTAAAGAAAAGAAAGAAAACAAGTGAGCAAACTTAAGAATTGTAAGTTGCAATGACTACTATCAAATAAAACATACTCCAAAAATATTAAAAATCACCAGGGGAAAAAAGAAACCTTAAATGACCGATAAATACGGCATTATACATTATGAATAACAAATACAGACATTACTACAGTCTAAGAAAACCTCTGAGGCAAAATTAGCATGAGAAATAGAAAATAATATAATCAAAGCTAAAGATTTTAATAAAACTCCTATAACTGGCATGAAATTTTAAAAAAATGTCAGTATCAGTCAGTTCAGTCTACTATTTATAGTCTCAGCACATAACCGCAGAACATTTTATTCTAGACGTCAGGTTGCATACACTAAAAGAAGACCACCTATAGAACAAAATAACATATTTTAATAGCATAAAAACTTTGTCAAATACATTCTTGAACTAGGACGGAATTAAAAATAAACAATAATGTATCTAGGACACTCAATCTGTAAATAAATAATTTATTTGAAATGAACTATGAGTAAAAACTTCAAAAATTAGAATATATTTTAAACTAAATAAAAAAAATTATAAGGTGCAATTAAAGCAATACTAGAAAAGGAATGAAGTCCCTACTAATACCTTTCTGTTGGGATAGCCCTGCCCCTAAGGTTACAGCCCATCATGTCCAGATAGCTTTCTGAACTTGGCATTAAATCGAAGACTCCTTTGTGAGAGGAGCGCCCTCTCTCCAACTTGACCTTACTTGGAGAGTGCCTCTAATCTGGCCTCCTAACCTTATTGTAAAAAGATCCCAGCATAGAGCCTCCTGTGAACTCTAGGTGACCCTGGCAAGGAGCCTCCTGCAAATTCTAGGGGACCCTACACTTTCCTGCTCTGCCCCATATGGTAATTAGGGTACCTATAGTATCACCAACTAAGCACTGACCCATTGCCTTAAGGAGCTCTTAGATACTCTGACTCTGTAACAATAAAATGAGTTATACACACTGACACAGTCTCCCAGGAAGTCCGTTTTTCTGTCCTCTCTCAGCCTATGACCAGGACCTGCCTATACTCTCCTCCTTGAGGTGGCCAATGGCTACCCCCAGGGAAGGAGAATCAGAGAACTAAGGAATCACACCCTTCAAATAAAACAATTTGTGCAAAATATCCATTTTAGCCAATGAGAAAACTATAGTGTTAGGAATCATAAACAGAAAACTAGAGGCACATTCTCACTGATCTGTAGAAATAATTTAAATTGTGCACTTCACCTGTGGCCGAGAAGTTGGCTTTCCTTTGGAATCAGTAGAAAATTTGCCCTTATTACTAATACGTGCTGCCTGTTCTTTACAAAAATTGATATGTCTATCCGCTGCATTTTCATTGAATCTTCTCTGGCAATATGGACACTGGATGTAATCTAAAGCATAACAAAACATTGAAAAATTAGTAATAGGATAACAGAATATCTGTAATGAACAGTGAGAATTTTTATGATCAGCAGTTCAAGATAAATAATATAAATAATGACATCTGATAAACACGGTTCCCATTCCCATAGAGTAGCCAACTTGGCTCTCTTAAACTTAGTAAAGATACTTAAAAATTCCAATAAATCAATACTATCTCCTATATTTGTACCAATTTGAGGAAAAATGAAGAAAAAATAAAAAAATAAAGTGTGAATAGAAAAGAAAAAGTAAAAGAAAAATATTATTTGCTTTCATCGTGGCCATAAACTTTATAAGATACCTATAAAAACACATTAAAATATATAAATTGATGTACAGATTAAACTATAAAATCTTTTAAAAATCAAGGAATAGGTAAACAGACAGCCAAAAAAATTATTTTTGAAAAGAGGTCCCAAGAAATAGAAGAAGTAATTTAAAAATCAAATGCCAGTGACATAATTCAAATTTATAAAAATGTTCCTAGTTATTAATGAAACAGTCTAAAATATCTAGCAACAAATTTATGGCAAGTTCAAAAACGTATACAGCCAGATTATGCTGATGAACTGGTACTCTTCACTTACATGGGTATAGAAAGTGCAGCTAAGGCAACTAGGATGTAGCCTGGAGATGTCTCTAAAGCAGGGAGCTCAACTTCATGGAATACAAATGTAGACTAGCAAGGGTTATATCTAGTCCACTTGGATTATGCAAGAAACACTCAGAATCATTAATATTTAAGGTTTGGCAAACTAAAGTCTGCAAGTGTAATCCTGTCTGCCTACTGCCCATTTTTGAAAATAAGAGTTTTTGGTTTTTGTTTTGTATATATACATACATTAACAATATCAACTCATTTATATATTATCCATGAGTTATAACAAGAAAAAGCTAAGTAGTACCATCAGTAACCTTAATAATATTCAATACCTGAAATATTTACAATTGGCTTTTTACTGAAATAGCTGGCAAATGCTCCTCTAGAATAAAATGTTTAAAATAATCACATCTAGGCTTGATAAAGAACACTCTTTGCTAGGAAGTAAACTACAATTTAGAGCACCAATTTGATCTTAATGTGGCTGTTTACATTAAAATTACAACCTGCCGAGGATGTTTTAAGAACCAGTAGCAAAATGTCAATACTACTATTTTAAGTCTACCTCATTATCTCATATGGATTTGCCATAATCTTTTCACTTTGATAATAACTAATAGCGTAACTTCTAGTTTCCCAGTAGAAACTGTAACAATACATTATTTTGAAAACATAACAGATAATTGGTTTACACTACAGGTTCTGAATTAAGTATGTATTTTAGAAATATTATAACTTTCTTTTTCAGGTAATATACCACAGAATCAAGCAATATCACTATTCGAATCCTAATGTATGTGCAAGGAGCATGATTGATTTTTTATATTATGAATATTCTAAAATTCTAATTTTTAAGACATAAAGCTAATGTTTAAATAAAAGCATTGTGATGAAAAGGTACTGTGTTTTCATGCTCTGTAAAGATGTATCTTTATACCTAGATGTTCGGATTATTGCCATTATTTGACATCAAAGTATTTAAAGACTATGTGTCATTAGGCTTCATCATAAAAATCATTTTATACCAACTTAAAGAGATAAATTCTATCATGCTCTGCACACATGAACATCTCTGTCAACACACTCCACATACCAGGGTCGTAAGAAGGTGGAGGAGGAGGAGGAAGTTTGCCACCCTCTTTAAGTGCCTGGTCAAGGCCTTTTGCTGCTCTTATGGTTGCAATGAATTCCTCATGCTTTCTTCTCCAATTAGACGGTTTCTTTGGTGGTTCTGGCTAAAAATAAGGAAAAAACGACATCAAAATATATTTTTAATATACTATAATAAAAGTTCTGGTAAAGCCCTATCATTTTAAATGTTCTCTTATCAGCAATCTATCAGAGATCTTTCAGATTAAAAATGTGCACACACTGTATTCAACTTTTACAATACAAGTCTACTTAAGGCAGATACTCTTAGTGTCCTCTACAGGTGTACAACTACACTTGTGCTCCTACTATGAATTTCTCTTTTTTTATCCTCTCTACAATGACATTTACCAAATCTGGAGGGTTTTAACATGTGTTAGAGGTAGAAAACAGGCCTCTGAGTATATCACCGGATTTTCTTTTATGAGTGACATCTCACCGAGTCATCTGTATTTATTATGTGAAAGGTTCATATTCCTAGTCAACTTCTTTCCCTGTGTTTAGACTTTTTGAATAATTGGCACCAGGTACAGAGTAAACTATTCCTTTTCTCTCAAATTCCTGTGAGCCTATAGGTCCTCTGAGATGCACAATCATTTTAAAACTGTTAGCTAATTTACTATTTTCTGTTGGATTTTGGCTTTTTTTTCACTTTATTTTTATTTTATTCATTATGTATTTTATTCATTCTGGTATACCATGTGACATAAGAGTTCAGCTCTTTATTTAAAAAAAAAAAACTGACTGGTCATGCCATTGTTTCTGTATCTTTTAACCCCTACTCCACCATATTCATCATAAACTAAACACATGAGTGCAGGTCTATTCCTGAATTCCCTTCTATTGCATTACTTTGTCAATTCTTGTGTTAGAACTAGGATTTTAAATACTGAAGACTTATGACATATTTGATACTTGATAAGGTAACCTTAATTCATGATCATTTTTCAATCTTTTTCTTAATCTTGTGTACTTTTCTGTATCATCTTTATACTTGGCTTGCCAATAAAAATCTATTAATTTAACTAGAAAAATGGAACATTTTATTCATAAGTAATTTAGGAAACCTAATCTTTATTATGCAGAATTGACCTATATAAGAACATTTTATATGTATCCTAATTGAAAAAGTATTCATTTGTATCACTTAGTATTTCAAGTATTCTTTATAGAACGCTTGTTCTTTCTTGTAAAATGTAGTCCTAAATAATCTTATACATTGTATCGCTCTTCTATTTAAAACTTTTCATGGTTTGTTTTAATAGGCTATTCATGAAACCTAGCAATTTTTGTACATTTTACATTTTTACTTTATTGTTTTATTGTCCTTATTAATTTTTCAGTTGATTCCCTTGAGTTTTCTAGGTATGCCATAATTCCCAATATGTACACAGTTTCATTTTGCTTCTTTAACTGTATCAGCTGACATCTCATGTTTGGTTGTAATTGAATCCAGTTCCTGACTGCTGAGTCTACCACATTCTGCTGTTTCCACTAAGCATGATACTGGCATTCATTAGTCCAACTATTCTTTGATATATTCTTAATATATCTTTATTTTTAAAATCAAGAATATGCATTCAATTAAAGTCAAAAGATAATTATTTAAAATACAAATGCAAAACTAAACAATAAGAATTAAAACACCAATTCTCAGGCCTAGATCTGGCCATGCAGCATGTGCACAGGCCTAGACTGGTTAAGTGTAGGCTCACCTCATTGAAGAAGCTTCTTTTATAACAGATGGAGACTCTTACAGAGACTACAACTGCAGAGAATATGTGACTATGGTGGCCAATCCCAAATAATACAACCATAGGCAACCTGCTACACTTAAGGTTCAGGGAAAACCAAAGAGTCAAAGGGACAGGACACCTGCTGCAATACGGTATCCTCTGGACATGGCATGAAAACTACATTCATAAATCTAAACAATAAATATCCTTAGATTAGCATAATGATAATACCAGTTGACATATCAAAGGAGATGGAGAAAATCCTAGATTAAGAGCTACATGTGGTCCATGGATACTGGAAGAAGAAGAACAAATTTTCCCCAGGGATGAGCTGCATAGGTTGTCTAATCCCAAGAAGTCTGCCCTGGACACATGTACGTATAAGCAGATTTTAATTCAGCATGTATATGTGAGACCCAAGAGTCTGCATTTCTAAAAGTTCTCAAACAACGCTGCTGGTAATAAGTATCACACTTTCGGGAGGAGCAAGGCAATAAGTTACTCAGTGTAATTTTTATCTTGCTTTTATTCTTAAAATGATTACGTAAAACTTTAAAAAAAAAAACAGAGTAACATATGAATACTACAATCTTATGTAATCTCCACATTAACACCATATAACTACCTCTATCAACACTGTACAGGTAAATAGAAACATACATAGGTTAACTTGCCTCATCAGCATAGTATGTTACATACTACATACATACATATATAACCAAATCAAAGTCCGAATTCTCATCTTTTAGCCAGCCTCTGTACCTACAAGGGAGGCTTTACTGCCTCAAACATTTGGCTAATTTTCCTACTTTAGCTAATGTAATCACATAAATGGCACCTAGTATGAGAAACTTTCAATACTGGTTTATGTTCCCTAGTCACCATCTTCCCTGTAAATAGCCACAAAGAGCAAAACAAAGATATATATCTGATTAACCTAAGATCAAAAAATTTTATCTACGAAAGAGAGCTACTGGACACAGTGGATGGAAGTTGAACCTCCAGACGAGCAGCAAGTACTCTTAATGCTAACTTATCTCTCCAGTCCCAATTTAACTTAAAAAAAAAATCACTTTATTAAATTTATTTTTATCACTTTATTCAAAGTAACTCACAATAAAAGCATCATATAACTAGTTTAAGGGAGCTACATAGCTACAATGGCGACTGAAACCATGGAATTTCTCATATTGTTTTACACTTTCATTATCAATGACATTTTTATTCATTAATCTATTTTAATTAAATAAAATTTACATTTCTGATGTTATTCTGTAATATAACATGGAATTTTGTTTATTCTACCTAGAATAAATGCCATTATAATTTTTTCACTCAGTTAATAGCAAGATTTATACTACTCAAAGCTTATAGTTACCCTGGGTTTAAGAGGTTTGACTGTGGGAATATCAGTTCCTTCAGCTCTTTGCCTGCTTGAATCAAAAGTCTTCCGTTTTTTAGTGGCAGTTTTCTGGCAAATGGGTCCGTGTTTTTTCTGTTAAAATGAAGAAATTAAACATAATACATTCTTTTCTACAGAAGAGAAGACCAATTTCAGTCCAGTTTAAAATACAATATAAAAAAATCAGAGAGGAAAAAGGTTACTTCTTTACTTAATTAAATTAAGCTTTGAAGCGCATGCGCGCGCATGCATGCATGCACGCACGCGCACACACACACACACACACACACACACACCTACCTACCGATGTTTAATATTCTCAAATTTTATCAGGAGTCATTTAATATTCTTCCCATTTTCACTGTTGTTAAGAATAAGCAATAATGAAACTCAAAGCTACTTCAGTGAAAATTCTTCAGTATAAATCATGTAAGAGAAGAACGATTCAGTCTTGAGTTACATAAGTTACCCCATTGGCAATTGGATTACATAAGATAACACAAAAGTAGAGTAACATCACACTAACCCAAAATAACAAGCAGAGGAGTCAAATTTGTGTCCTTTTAATTAGTCCTTTTCTCCTAGAAACTTTTCCTCCTAGAACCCAACCTTGCGTTTCATCTAAGTCTTATCTTGGAATGTACAATGGTCCACATCACTTGACTGTTTTCTTAATAAATACTAACTCCTGTGTTCATTTAAGTGTAACACAGTTAAAATTACCTTAACTAATCTCCAAATAACCAGTTCTATAGAAAAAAAATTCTCCCTCCACTATAGAAAGTTTGTTGACTGATGATGATGCACTAATGCACCTTTGTTCCTTGTGCAATTCATTAAGGGCTCAAGGAACAGGCACTGTTAAGTTCGTCCAAGGGAAAAAAATAACAGCAAAAAAAATTGGAACCCGCTGTCTACTTGAATTTGTTTATAGCTTTATTTCAATAAACACTGGACTATGAACATATAAATAGCTTTTAAAATAAAAGGTTTGACGATGTATTTTTGTATGTGTGAGCATGTACTTGCAAGTATGTATGTGTACCATGTGCATGCCTGGTATCCACAGAGGCCAGATGAAGGTGTAGGATCCCCTGGAAATGGAGTTATAGAGAGTTGTAAGACATCATGTGGTCCATGGAAACAGAACCTGGATCCTCTGCAAGTGCATTAAGTGCTCTTAATTGCTGATTTATCTCTCCATCCCCTAGAACACATTTTTAAATGTCTTCTTTTTTCTTTAGAGACAGAGTCTTGCACTATTCACATTCTAGCTCAGGCTACCTAACTTGTAACAATCTTCCTGCCACAGGCTTCTAAATGTTAGCTTGAAGTTAGTCACTAACTACTTTTAGCTCTATTTCTCTTAAACAATAAAAATGACATTAGCAAGCAAATTTCAAGTTTATTCTTACGTATGTTTGTTATTAGCTGTATATATCAAGGGTATGTGATACCTAGTTAGAAATTTTGCTTTACAAACTGGAATTGTTATAACTTTGACATCATTTAATTAAATATTTAAATGAGGAAGATATCTTTTGTTTTCTTCTGTAGAAACTAAGCTGCATATTTTATAAATACTTTGAAAAGAAATTGCTGAAGATATACGAATGATATTTCTAAATGGTTACAAAACAAGCCATAATTATTTAGAAGGTATCTGAAATCAGAACATTTTCAAGCATTAATTCCTCCATTTCCTTAACAGTAGTCTGTAAGAAACAGTGGACAATGTCACAGAACTCCAGTTAGCAGATTGATATTTTAAAAAACATTAACACTAAAGCATTAATAACTGCACATTTATTTTTGAGATTAAAAAGGATAAAAAAGCATAATTATTATTCTCTATATACCTCAGTAACTTTATCAAGATCAATTTCTATATGATAGGCAGATAAAATTAATACTTTTTTAGCTGTACTTTTATTTTAGTAAAACAATACAACCTTTCATTTGGATGACTTCAAACACAGGAATAAATAGAATGAGTGACCCTAGTTATACATCACACTGCTCAGCAAGTCCTGTCATTTTAGAAAATAATCCTGGTTCCTGCAGTACTTTAAAGCAAAGTCTAGAGATTAGAACATTTTGTTAATGCATTCCCATTTATATTTATAAGGCACTTTGTCTCTTAAACTTCTGTTTTGTGTTTCTACCTAATAAAATTCCTCCAATTCCTACAAAGCTGGAAGATTTAGCACAGGACAGCAAAGTTCAGAAGTTCAGCCATACTTTAGTGAAACTAATGTTCAAAGATTATACTATGTGAATTCTCCATAATTTCAGCCATAACAGCGGTCCTCAAGAATGACACAATCACAGATCATCTAGGTTCCAATGCAAACGGCTTAGAACCAGCCTACTCACCAGTGCTAATGGAAAGAATGTTCTTCCACAAATCTTGCAGGGCAACAATTCTCCAACTTGGACAGAACTTCCATTTTCTAAAACATAAAACAATCCAACTGAAATTTTCCACAATTCAAATTGTAAAACTTTAAATTTAATGTTTTCTCTTAGGACTCATAGGTGAGCTCAGAGCTGTTATTTAAAAGTTTCATTTCAAAATGAGAAAAATGGCTTAAGGCTTAGAGGTATCCGTGCACACAAAACAGTGGCAGCCCAAGGATAACCAAATTGATATTGAGACATTATGCTCTCTTTTAGTTACTTATGTCTCCTGTAAATACAAAAATTCATAATCAGACCTATCTCAGTAATAGTCGTAAGGCATGAAGAATTATCCGTTATGAGTTGTTAGGCTTATCTGAGGAGTCCAGAATCAAAAGAATCTTGTTCTATTTATCAATGGATAATATAAAACATAAATATCCAAATAAGATCACCTAGTTACATTAAAGTGTGTGTCATGTATCATATGAATTACTTGTTTGTATATATACATATAATACTTACATTAAGATCATCCATTAGACTTTTACATTATGATATTCTGAATTCATTGAGCACAATTAACTTAATAATAAAAAGCTAGCTAAAATTTGTATACAATTAAAGAAGACCTACCATGTACTACAATACAACAAATTTTATTGCTGAAATGATTCAAAAGAAAAATAATACTATGTTCTTTGGAACACTATGCAGTTGATTTTATTCAACATTTTATTTTCTACCTAAGTTTTAAATTTAAACTTACTTTCACACCTGTAGGTGAATTGCAAACCTATAAAATTATCCACATATCCTTTGTTGAAATGTCACTGATTATAAAAGTTCTTTATTTAAATAGAAACCAGAAAAAATATATTCTTCTCAAAGTATCAAACTCCTGAAAAATATGTGCAACTGGACTCCATAACATATGTACTTTGTTCATTAGGTGAGTCCACAGAGAAACAATATCAACGGTCCAAAATAGACCAGCAAGAAGGCACTCAAATTCAGTCACAGAGGAACTTTTGTTCTCTCATTCTCCTAGTACCCCACTGCCCTATTTAACTGGTGAATAGTGACTATTTTAATCTCAGGTGGAGGTGAGATGTCTGTATAGTAGTAGTTGAGCAGGACATTAGAAAAGCAAATCTAAGATTGCTGGATGTTTTCCTCCTCTAATACTGGCATTAAAAAAGGTCACTTAAGAAGAGGAACCTCATTGATGTGGACCATAAAAGTCCAAGTAGTTTCCATCTAGAACCCCATTAAGTTCATTAAAATAAGAATGTCTTTAAATTAATGAGCCAAAATAACAGGACATGCTTAATAGTCAATTAAATTTCCCGATTAAGTTTCCCGATATTCTTTTAAATATTCTTTTAAATACAAAGCAATGATTTAAAAATCAACGGTAAAAAATGTTTAAAAATACCATACAGTTCATTTGCCTAAAAGTATATTTCTTTAGTTATCTACTTGTTCAGTCCATTACAAAGCAAAATCTCATGAAAATTAACTCCTGCAGGCATGACTTAGTGGCAGGTGCTTACTTAGCATGCCTAAAGCCACAGGTTTAATCCCCAACACACACACACACACACACACACACACACACACACACACACACACACATTTTCCAAATGAACCATTCCGAAAAAATGAATTCAGTTTATTGACTTGATTGGAGTGGATATTTGAGCATCTACTAGTTACCAGGCATATAATGGAGTACAAGTGTTGAACAACACAATCATTGCTCTCATAAAGCCAACACAATCTACTTATTTACTTATCTATTTAATTCAGCAAGAATGAAATCATCTCTCATATTTTAGATAAAAAATTTTAAAACTTAATAGCTGTCATAGCTTTTATCATATGATAAAATCTAATTCTTGGAATTAACTCTCACAAGTCATCAAACATGTTCAAAATATCTTTAAGGGGAAAAAAAATCACTGCCACTAAAAAACCATAAAAAGGAATGCATATAGTAGCAATAATCTCAGGCAATGTGTGAGACACTCCTACAATCCTGGCACATGAGAGGCTGAGGTGTCAGCGTCAGGGATTTAAGGCCAGTTTGGGCTCCTTAGCAAGGCCCTGCTTCCAATGGTCAGGGAGAGGGAGAGGTAATGTCTTA
Source organism: Cricetomys ansorgei (assembly GCA_026225945.1). Lineage (NCBI taxonomy): Eukaryota > Metazoa > Chordata > Mammalia > Rodentia > Nesomyidae > Cricetomys > Cricetomys ansorgei. The sequence continues at coordinate 27,592,027 of JAMJFZ010000239.1, forward strand.
ATTTTCTACTGCTGTAAAGACACCATGTCCAAGGCAATTTATAAAACAAAGAGTTTATTGGGGGCTTATAGTTTAAATGAGTAAGTCCATGATTATCATGGGAGTGCTTGTCTTGAGACTACAACCACAAAGAAGGGGCGGGGGCTGGGGGGACTGGAAATGGTATGGACTTTTGAAACCTCAAAGCCAATCCCCAGTAACACAGCTCCTCCAACAAGCAGGGCACACATCCTCCCAAATAGTTCCACTAACTGTGGACCTAGTATTCAAGCATTTGAGCCATAGGGGCTAGTTTCATTCAAATCACCACATTCTGTTTCCTGGCACAGGCTTATGGCCATATCAAAATACATCTAGTCCAACTTCAAAAATCCCCAGTCCTTCAGTCTCAACAGAATTTAAAATCCCAGGGTCTATTCTGAGACTCAGGGTAATCTTTTAATAGTAACCCCTTGTAAAAGCAAAAAGCAAACTACATGCTTCCAACATACAATGGCACAAAATATATATTATCATTCCAAAGGGGAGTGAGGGGACATTGTGAGAAATAGTGGTCCAAAGCAAGACTGAACCTCAGCAAAGCAAAATCCAAATTCTGTGGCTCCACATCAGAAGTCAAGGGCTTAGATGGCCTCGCCCTTCCAGCTTTGCTGACTACAACACACTTATCTCTCCTGGGCTGGTTCCACTCTCTTTTGCATCTCTCACTGGCAGGTTTCCCAAGGCTCTGGCATCTCCAACATCTCTAACAGCTTTACTTTCACAGCTTCGTGTGACAGCCTCTCCAGGCCTCCATACAGAGACCTCCCTTCTCCATACCTATCCTCAAGGGCTTTCTCTAACTGAGGATAAAATTCCACAACCCCTTTATTTCTGTATCTTTCATGACTCTAATGCCAGAACCATTTGGCAATTGATGTCAAATTCAGCTGCCTGCTTGGGACAGAACCTGCCTCCTCCTTGACTCTGCATTAGTTTCTTTTGCTGCATAAATTTTTTTTTTAAAAGCTGGATGTGTGAGTTCTTGCTCTGAGAGCACAACTCCCTTTCTTCCACTTCATATTAGGCCTCTTCATCTCTGTCAGCACAAACCTCGGCTCCAATATTAAATTTCCTGGTGCTTTTCCTCCTCAAATTGTACATTTTGTATACCTTCTTTGCCTCACTTACTCTTTTTCATTGCAGACCTGCTTAAGAGTGACACTAATAACCAAGTGACAGAATCAATATTAGGCTGTCTTGGAATCTCCTCTACCAGTGAGATTAGTCCAATCTTCAATTTAGACTCAGGGAGATTCTTAGGACAAAGGGAAAAAGCAGCCACATTCTTTGCCAAAATATCACAAGAATGTTCTCCAGCTCAGTTGCTAATACTGTTTCCTCTGAAGCCTCTTGAGTCACCCCCCCCCCCCCCATAGTCCACACTGCTCTCAGCAACATTGTCTTCCAAGCTCCTACTAGGATGGTCCATAAGGCCACATTTACAGCATTCCACCATTTCCTGGTCTGAAGTCCCAAGTCTTCCACATTCCTCTAAATATTATGGTCAGGCCTGTCATAGCAATAGCCCACTTCCTGATACCAATTTCTATCTTAGTTATTTTTCTATTGCTGTGAAGACATTATGACCATGGCACCTTATAGAAGAGTTTATTGGGGGCTGACAGAGTGTAAGTGGTGTATGATGTAAGTAAGATGCACAGTGTAAAATGGTGTTTCTATGACAACCATGATGGGGAGCATGGCAGTAGACAGACAGGTAGGCATGGCACTGGAAAATTAGCTACTAGCACACATCCTGAAACAGAGACTGGAAGGCAGGGAGAGCTCTATTGGGAATGACATGGGCTTTAAAATCTCAAAGCCTGCTTTCTAGTGACATATCTCTTCCAACAAAGGAGGACACACCTCCTAATCCTTCTCAAATAGTTCTACCAACTAGGAACCAAAATTTCAGACATGAGTCTATGAGGGCCATTCTCATGGTTACCAGGTTATAGGTAATAACCTCAATAAAAAGGAAAAAAAGTCTTTCAAATTAAGAAAAACACAAATTTGGAATTTCTGTTTGATTAACCAAAATGTACACGTCTATTGATATCAAAACTTACTAAAAACTTACACAAATTAGGTCTTGTGGGACCCGGGGGGCTGGAAAGCAGAAGTCAAGGCCAAGTGCCCCTACTGCCTGAAAAAGATGACGAAGGACGAGACGCTTGGCAGACTCCTGCTCTCCCAGCCCGGGAAGGTCCCTAGCCAGAATAATATAACTTGCTCACTTCACAAGAAGCTAAAGGAACATGTTTGTCTGCATTGGGGCGGGTCCCTTGCTTAGGAACACTCCCCCTGCCATGCTAATTAAGGCTTCCCCGCTCGAGGGGAGAAGCCACGCCCTTATGGGGAGAGGTTATTTATGGGGCTGATCCCTTGGAATAAACCAGTTCGGGTCCACCAGATGCTGTCTCCGTCTCGTGTTCATTCAGCAAGCGGGATCAGGCGGCACCACGCGGTCCTAGGAACCCACGTCCCAAGCGTCCCCGGTGCTCCCCCATGGCTCTCGGCTTGCCTTTTCTCGCCCCTGGCCAGGGCGGAGAACCAAGCGGCTTCCCAGCCAGCTCCGGGCTGGGATAGGGTGGTGGCGGAACGTGTTGGGGAGACCGAAAACTGAAAACAACAAGGTCTCAAGAACAGATACAAAGATTTTGTTTTATGCAATCATTTAAAAGACACCACAACTAACAGTAGTAGAGTAGAGTAGAAAAAATTACTGGGATCTGTCTTTTTTAAATTGCAGCTCTATCACTGGGAACTAAGTCTCTGAGCAAGGAATTTAATCTCTCTGGTATAAAATAAGGATGTTAGGTTAAATGATGCTCGTGGTTCTCCTGGTTAGAGGTCCTTACCAGTTGAACTAGAAATACATAGCTAATCATATGGATAGGTTCATTTGGCACCCTTCACATATGGATAATATGTATTAGTCTACAAAAAATTTGAGATTGAGATGTTACATAATAGAGTGCTTAACCTTACATAAATAAATATTCATACCTTCTGAGTCATGCACTAAGCTCTCCCAAGTGACAAAATCTAGCAAATCCTAAAGCACATAAAAATGCAGTAGAGTTGACATTGACAGGGGTGAAAATCATAGCAGAGACCAAACATTGTTGGAAAAAAAGCACTTAAATGGCTTGGTGTAAATAAGTCAATAAAGGACATTATTGTGTCATAGGTACCCTGTGTGTGTGGACAGTGATTCCTCTGGAAGACACGGGCTATTAAACGAAAATCTCAGCGCCACATATAAGATACTTCCTTACTACTTACGGGTCATAGGGATTCTACAGACCTCCAAAGCAACAATACTATTGCCACTGCTCTTGGTTGCCCACTATTACTAGACACTGTAAGACCCTAATGCTGAAGATACAACAGACTTTGGTTGCAAGGCATGGAGAAAATCAAGCTGGTACTGACATGAAAACTTCCTCCTTAGTGGCTAGCTTTCAATAGTGCCAAATGGTGCTATGGAGGTATCTTAGAGTTTCTATTGCTGTGAAGACACCATGATCATGGCAACTCTTATAAAAGAAAATCTTTAACATAAACAGAGGTTCCATTCATTTTCATCATGGCAGAAAGCATGGTGGCATACAGGTATACATGGTGCTAAAACAGAGTCAAGAGTTTTACCTCTGGATATCTGGATCGGCAGGCAGCAGGAAGAGAGGGAGACACTGGGCCTGGCTTGAGCATTTGAAACCTCAAAGCACATCTCCCCATGCCCCCGGCCCCAGTAACACATTTCCTTCAATATGGCCACACCTCCTAACAGTTCCACGCCCTATGAGCCTATGGGGGACATTTTCATTCAAACCACCATAGGAAAATATTGGGGGAGAAAAATATATGCATGGTTTTATCCAGTGCTGGCCTTAGATGTTCCAATATCAACCTGCCTGGCATGAAGGAATGAAGAAACCAACTACTTTCTGATGGGATCTGAGGCCTGTTCCACGGGATGGAATTCACGACCAGTACTATAAATCCAGTCAAAAGCCCCTGGCTCAAGAGGCCATGGGCTCCAGGGAAAGCCTATTACTGCTGTCTTACTAAACAGACATATTGTCAAACAGTGTTCTAAATATTTATAACTATAGCAATAGATTAGTGCTGCTTAAAACTTTGGCCAGAGAAGCTTCTTCTGAAGTGGGCAGGGCAGCAGGTAATGTGCAGACTCACAACTGCTGAAAGGACTGAGAATAAATAACTGTTCAGTGCTCAGACAAGACTCAGGTTCATCTCAGAGGAGGGTGCTCAAAGAATGTAACAACTGAAAGATGGGAAGGACTGCTATGAAATGTTTTCTCTGGACATGACACAGCCACGGGACTGGTTAAATTATGTGCACAAGACTGAGCTAGACTCAGGGAGTTATTAAATAATAAATAAGGCAAAAAATATGAGGATATGAATTTTGGTGTTTCTGGGAAGGGGGAAGGAGGAGACCTGGCAGTATGATCATGATACATTGTACACACACACACATATATATACACATATATACAGATATATATACACACACATATAATTGCTAAAATATAACAAAAGTGTTTTCTTTAAAAATATTTTAGTATTCTAAAACTCAGATAACCAATCATGTCCTTGTAAAACTTATCCAGTAAAAACGTGATTCTGTTAAGAGTTCTAATATTTACTGACTTCAAAACTTGCATAAGGCTTGAAATTATATTTATATAATACTAGTATACAGTATTGGTGATATGAAAGAATATACTATTATCTAAAATAGTTGTAATACTCTAAAATGAACACGATTAATAGGAGAAAACATTTGGTATCCATTATAGTATGTCAATTTGCTCACGAACAGTCTTGTATGTTATAAAGAATCATAGCTCACCTGAATTCAATTTTTAACATACAATAGAACTCTTGAATTTGTTTTAGCACTTTCTTCCCAAGATCCTTTGCAGATGGATCAGCTTTTAGATCTACAATCTCAAAAATGTCCTTTTCAAATCAGTTTACGCTTCACATATGTACACTTACACATTCTATACATAACCTTCACCCTCCACACCACTTCAGTTATCTTACTTTAGACTAACAAATACAATATAAAAAGAGCAATTTTTTTAAAGCCTTCAAGCCCTTGCCCCAGATTTCCAGCTCTCTCAGTCACTATCTTATCTCTATATTAAATAAAGTTAAATAATTTTCTTATTTCCTCAACTTAAAAAAAAAAAAAGATTTAGAATGCTGTTATTTTCCTACACTTACATCAAGAATCTATTTTACACCCAAGAAATACTTAGGACCAATGTCCTGAGTAGGGTATTTTCAAACCCCAGCATTGTCTGTTTAGACTCCCCTTTCACTCACTCTCTATGTGATTAGAGACACACTTTCTAAGACTATGTATTATATTAAAATAGGCCCCTTTCTTGATTCAACAAATATTAATTGATTTTCTGGTGTTAGGTAAACTGTTCGAATAAATATGGAGCTAAATGTAATAAAATAAAATAAAAACAAAGACCCCAATCTTATGGAGACGCTACTCTTCAAATATTAGGGAGAAAAAATAAGTAAAAGTAAGTATTTAAAATGCCAGGTGATTAACCATGTGAAGAAAAAGAAACGAATAATGGGAAAGAAGGCAGCCGAAGCTACCTTGGGACCGTGAACAGGATCAGGGAAAACTGTAACAACAGAAACTAAGAAAGGGAGGTGGCTACTCATCATCCAACTACTAACTGTCATATTTAAATGCCTCCTTTGTACCCCCATTGACTAGGCTTTCCACAGCGTGAGTCACTGTTCATAAATCCCTTTGACTTCTGATGTTCTTCCTCTTTCGGCTTCCCTGTGGTTCCCAAGCCTGCATTTCCCAGGTTTCACCACCTCAGCAGGATCTGGCACTTTATTAGACTACCTACCTAGGCCCAGGTGCTATAAACAACTTACAGCTCCTTTGTTTCTCCATCATAAATATTAGTTTCTTCCTCACATTCTTTTCTTTTCCTTTTTGGCAATTTTTGAACTTTTTTAAAGACTCCATTCACCCAATTTCCCATCCTAACCCTGAAACATGAGATTTTATAAGTAGTTTTTTTTCTCACTTTGCTAAGTATGATTTGCCTAGGCAATGGCTCCCATTTGCTAGCAATAACTACTAAAATCTCCAGGTAAAGAATTTTCAAGTAACTCTGAGGTTTGTTTATTTTAAATCTGATACTCCCAAGGACTGCACAAACATTTCTAAAGCCAAAGTCATTAAGTCAGGCATCTTTTCTTCTCTCTTGCACCAAGCAGTAGTATATCATTTCCCAATCTCAGATATCTTCAAAATTCATTCTTCCTTTTACTTCCCTTCACATATGCCATTGTTTTAATCTTCATCATATACATGCATTTGGAGTCTCTACTTTTTATTTTTTCCAGATTACCTTGGACATAGTTATCTAGGCCTCAGCTGGTAGGCCAGGAGAGATGGCATGCTATGTTTTAGCTATAATGGAATACTCTTAAGTATCCAACATGCTTCCTTAAGTCTTTATCCACTGCATAAATGTGTACTCCAATGCACTTGACATTTAGCTAATGTCTTTTCTAGGTATATTTAATACTTAATATAGCCACAGTAGCTTAATGTTTAAAGCTTTGCTTTTTATAGTTGAGATAACTAAAATCCTGATTTGAATAACATGCTCAAATTGTGGGCTAGAGAGATGGCCAATGGTTAATAGTACTTGCTGTTCTGGCAAAAGACCCAGGGTTCAAAGCCCAATTTCCACATGGGCTCACAACTGTCAATAACTATAGTTTCAAGGGATCTGACTCTTTCTTTGGACTTCTGTCAGCACAGGCATACACATGGTGCGAAGACATACATGTAAGCAAAACACTCTTACACAAATCACAGAGCTTAAAAAAAACAAAAAAAAGGAACAAGAAAAATAAAGAGTTCACTCTGGCCAGTAAAATACCTGAATTCCAACTCAGTACCAATTAACAGCCAGAACAACAACTAAAATGAATGCTACTAACAAAGATGAGTAGTTATTCAGTAAACCGGTTCACTTTTATGCTAAGTTAAAACAAAACAGAAGTATTAGCAAAGCATGATGGCAGACTTCCACTACATCAGTGTTCCAATAGAGAAGAACGACAGGACTTCTAATCCAGTTCCAGAGGCAATACTAAGATAGCAAACTTAGCGGCCTAAGAGAGGAATGGCTTGCTAATGTCTGCCATCACCGTTAGAACCATGCCTTAAGCTATTAGGAAGGCAATGACAATACTGTATGTAAGGATAAAACCTTATTTATCACCTCAGTCTTACGGATGATAAAACTTATAAGAGATTAGAACTTCCCAACTCTGAAGCTATGTCTACCCTCCTTAGATACATCCAGGGTACAGCTTTCACATTAAAAGGGATTAATGGCTTTTATCTGATTACTCAAGCCATGAAAAAGTTCTGTCACCAGTTACACAAAGTTATAAGAAAACTTTAAGAATTGGCTCCAAACTACAGTGTGCAATTCAGTAGTTCATTTTGTGACAATTTCAGAGACACAAAAATCCCAGAATATCAACATAACATAAATGGTGCATGATTTATATGTAAGCAACTAAAATTCAACTTTAAAGACTAAGAATAGATTTTATAGAATTTTTCAAGAGTCCAGTAATTACTTTCAAGTAGAAAGGTAAGTCAAATATCAAAGATTATTTTTGCTCAATGACAAAGATACAGTAAGCAAACCTGAAGATACTATATACTGTCCTATAACTTCCAATATAGAGGAAAACTACCAAATAACTTATTGCTTACAAAGTGAAAACATGGAGAATAAATTAATGCATGGTATCCTTAAAGATTCAAAGTTTTGACCCCCAAAAATGCGAAGTAATAGAAATTGATTTTTAAGGTGGGGGGGTAAGAAAAAAAAGCACTGTTTCCACTCAACTTTGAGCTTTTTGTGTGTCAAATCACTTGAAATAGCCAATATTCAGCTGTTCTGCCAGACAGAAAGAACTATTTTCTTATATTATTTTGTTAGAAAAAAAATCAGAGTTAAAGGGCCTGTACTGTTTAACATAAACCAGATTTATAAATCATGCTCATTCCATAGTACATCTACCCACGTGAGTGACTGAATATTAAACCGTTTTCAATTATATTTTCAAAAGTTCTGGCTCAGATTGCAACAGCAATGTCATCATAGCTAAAATGCAAAGGTTATTAGAATGGGTAGAGCTTTGACTACTATTATTCTTTACAGGATAAATGAGTGAAACACTAAGTGAATATTTCCTTCTCTGCAACTACTGAACAGTAGAAATCTGGGAAGTATTCTAAAACACTCTCTTCATGAATTTTGATAACATAGACATTCTGGAACCCATGTTTCAACCCTATTTTCTGTACATGGCCTCTACACCAGTACAGTCTTAAATAACTAAAATAAGCTGCCTGCAGGACTTTCCTCCCTTACCTACCTCCTCCCAAAAAGATTTCTTTTTAAAGAAAGTGTGCTGTCATTACAATTTCTCATTTCGTGGTAACTGGAATGATACACCAAGCAAGACTTTCACAGGTAATAAATAGTAAGCTGCAGCTGCCTGTAGATGAACAACTGGAATTCTTAATCACCTTCAAGGTGAAGGCTTTACTACAAAATGAGACTATGAAATAAAATTCATAATCATATTATTGCATTTTCTTTCTGGCGCACTTAAATCGCTGAAAAAAGTAATCGCTACCACTTTTCACTTCGTAACACGCCCTGAAATATTTATCTGTCTATAATACAATATGAAGGGCTCAGTAATCCCGCTCATGCCAAGTAAATTAAGTGGTGAAAATTTCAAAAGAAGGTGAAAAAGAAAAAAAAAAAAAACTGCATCAAGACAATAGGATCCAAAAATTCTGAAAGCTTAGACTTACAATCTTTTTTTTTTTTTTTAAATCTTGAATCTGTTGTTACCACTAATAGGTTGTTGTGTTTTGGTTTTGTTTTGTTTTTTTTCCTTTGTTTTTAAGCGAATGTTGTCCTCACACAGGATTCAAATGGATGAAAGGGGAGACAAAAAGTGAAAGAATTGGGAACAAAGCAAAATCTGAAGCCATGGTTACAGCACCAGGATAAAGCAAAGATAAGGAACCAACACTGGCTCTCCCCTAGCCAGTCCTCATGAATAAACCATCAAGCCGAAGCTATTGTCCCTGCTGTAAAGCTGCCCGGGGACACTTCCTCGGGAGATGCTCTGGCATCTCTCCGACCAAGATGCGGGAGAAAGGGCAGGAAGGCTACCTAGGAACGTCCAAGGTGTGTGTGCGCAGCTCGTCGGAGGCGGGGCGAGTCCCCGGGGGCCAGCAAGGGCCAGCGCCAGGATGTCGCGGACCCCGACCGAGAATACACTTTGCAAAGATAATAAAACCTGACCAGAGACGCCGAGTACCCAAAGGAAACTCAGGGGTCAGGAAGGACCGGGACATGGAGGAAAGGCTTGGCGGGCGTGAGGACCCCGACCCCGCGGGGAAACCGAGGACCGACCGTGCGCGGCGGGCAGCCCGGGGTCACCGTTCCGGTGCGGGGCCGTCCAGCTACTGCCCGGGAGTCGGCGGGCACGGAGACCTCGCCGCGGAGCCGCCCTCGCCCCGGAAGCCCGGGCCCCGGCCGCTCCGGCCCGCTCCGGCCCCGCGGCCGCAGCCCCTCGCTTCTCACCTTCCATGGCGCTCCGCCTCAGGCTCCTTAGGCAGCGCCCGCCGCCGCCCAGCTCCCGCTGTAGCAACCGGGCCGCGTCTCCCACACGCTAACATTCTAGCTTCCCATTGGTCCCCGAGTGAGGGGGCGGGGCTACAGAGGGCGGGGCCGCTCCCTCTTGCGGTCTCCAGGGGAACGTTCCCCACACCAGGGTTTTCCCTTGCTCTGGAAGCCGCAGCCGCTTGGTTTGGCATCCTGAGATCCTGCCACGCCTTTGTTCCACTCCAGGAGCATTTATCCTCCCACGTTGTTTTCCTGGTTAGAACACCTCTGCTCCTCTGGGGCTCCTCGCCTCCAGTCAATACAAAGATGTCTTTTTGCAGGTTCCTCTGAGTGCAAAGGTTCTTGTAGTGATCGGTTCGCCTTTTTAATCAAACAGCATCCCCAAACTTGCTCTTCAGACGCAGCTCCATGGGTCAAGACATGGTTTCCTAGGTAGATTATATTTTCTGTCTGGGATTGTGGAACTGAGATTGTGCTCGACTTTAGAAAACAGTTACCTCAGAGTAAAAAGCTGGGCCCAAAATTAGAAGTGAAACTGTGTGTCCAGCACTATACGTGCACTGTCTGCTGTCCTTAGAACTAACGAAGTTCTGTGTCTTATCAAAACTATGCCATACTGAGGAATTTAAACTGGAAGCTAGTCTAAAAATGGCACGAGGAGGCCTGGGTCTGTAAGAATCAAAACGAACTCCAACCATTCTAATGATTTTGCTTCACAATTTATCACATTTTACCCAGACTAAAGCTCTTTGAAAAAGTGTACTTAACAATAATACCCTAGTGTTTGCTGATTCTAAGGTATTATTGGCAAGTTACCAGTATAATTATTTTGCCATAACAGACCTTATATTATGTTCTTATTGATCTATATAATGCGAAAGTTATCCTATCTTAATTCTTAACAAACCAGTGACTCTCAGGTTGTGTTTAAACAAGTAAACCTCAAAAGGCCTTGTCTTTGAGAAAAAGCTCTAAGTGCATCTGAATGTGGTAGAGTCTGTCTCTTGTATAGAATCATACAAGAAACCTCCAACTGGAGATTAACTCATGAGTCCTTCCCTGGTTCAGTTCCTGCCCTTCCTTACTTCTGAGTTTTCTGAGCCAGGACAGCCTTACTGATCAGGCCATACAGGCAACTTAGGTACCCTATACTGGATGTGGAATGGTTTCTCTCCCCCCCCCCATGCTTCTAAAATAAAAGCAGATGGGGATAATGGTAGCTTTTGCAAGAATGCCAAAGGAAAAATATACACATAAAGAAAATATAAAAATAAAGAAGCCGTTTACTTTGCAAATTGAAAGTGTTTCACCTAAAGTTAAGACACATATTAAGGTGATAGTTACAAACTCTAACAGTAACATCAATAGCAATAATAAAAATAGGAACCACACAAAAGTACATTATGAGGAAGGCCAATCGACTTAATAAATAAAAACACTTAGTGTGCAGACCTGGATATATGAGTCTCCTCTTAGAACCCACAGAGGAAAAAGAGAACTACTAGGTTGTCCTTTGACCTCCATACATGAAGTTGGTGTCACATGCACACCTGTTCATACATTACCATGCAACACATTCATAATAAAAAGTAAAAAAAAAAATACATCATGTTAAATATGTTTCATGGCTCATATATCTGTATGTTCAATCTGTAAAACAGGTCTACAGAGTAAATTATACATTTTCCAGTTTTTAAAATTGGAATCTTCATCTTCTAGATGTCTCAGTGATTAATGTTTCATCAATAGTTGTACCAGAAGTGAATGGCAGAGTGTTGTGGAATTTTATTTTTATGTGTGTTTAAAATAATTGGTTGATTGCTTATGATCTGCACCTGAGGAGTTCTGAATCAGTAAAACCACCTGAGCTGAGATGTTAGGGGTTCCACTGCTGAGGATTGTGCTTGCCATGACCCTGGTTCCCTCTGCTGAGGTCTGGCAGAGCTTGCACCTATGAAATATGCCCCCATGTCTCTCGTGGTGAATCAGTTTACTGCTAAAAAATGGCATCTCACGTTGAGTGCTACTTGTATCAGCATGCTACAATCATTTACCCTCAATTTAGGGAAGGAGAAAGGAAATATGGAAATCTTCACCACATTACGTGTGGCTTTGATACAGAAAGAGAGAAAGGTAGAAATCCTCACAGCCTCTTTTTAGGTTGTTCTAAGCTTGAATCTCTCCAACCTTTGTTCTCACACAACTAATGACAGCAACCCAACCAATGAAGCACCAAGGAACCACCAACCAACACCCTCACCCCACCTCACCCCTCCTTCTCCCTCCAGCCTCCAGCCCTGACTCTTCAGACCTTTTATCTCCTAAGCCAAAAGTTCCCATAAACCCAGGCAGCATGCAATCCCAAATACAAGCTACAGGTGCCCAGAATGACTGCACCCAACCAAATTATAGTCATCTGCATCAAGTGTTCCAAATTCAACTCGTAAACAACTCACCACAGCTGGGGTGGGAACACGAACCTCTAGTGACTAGTCAGTTAAGCCAAAAAGCTTTTCTTAACATAAAAATTTCAAGTGTTCCTCTACAACAGAGTTTGGGTTTAGACTTTGCTGGGTCTAAGACTGAAATCTCCCATGATGCCCTTGTATTCCTCTCTTCCCTGCACTGTCTCCTTTCTACAGCAAATAAGAATTCAAGCCTTCAGAGATGTTGCTTAATATACATTTGGATGTATATTTTCTATAGTGGATCTTAATTCTAAAATCATGTTAGCTGGTCTTCTCTGCAGTGCTGCACTCCCAGCTCTTATCTTACAGCTGTCTTGCCTCCTGCAGCTATACCCTGGTACTGGGTCCAAGATAAAAAAGGTGCATTCCTCTCTGATTGACTACGTTTCTTCCCCTACCCGCTAACAGCCTGTATTGTGAAGAGCTTTCTTCTCGGCACACATCTCTGATGTACCATCTCGATAGTCCATTCCATTTCCCTCATGCATTCATTTAGTAAACATTTATTGATTACCTTTAGACTTCAGGCCCACTTTCCTATTAGCCAGACATGAAAGTGAATGCCTCAGTTCGTTCTCTTATGTTCCTAAGTTGTTACTTCTTACCTGCTATTTTAACTGCCAAGTGATGTTAGTATTTAGGTTTTTTTTTTTTTTTTTTTTAGAATAAAGTAAAAGGCAAAATTCATTAAATGTTCAGGGGAAAAATTAGGGATGGTTGATTATTACTTTGGACAATCATAAAGGAATGGTAAGTAGGCTGTAAGAGGTGAAGTTTTCTTGAGGGAAAAGGTGTTCTGGGCAAGAAAACACAAAATAAAAAAGGAAGCTTTGATACAGAGAAACCTAAAGCAGCCTTCATCTATTTCTGCTGATGGACAGCTGCATCAACCCTCAGTGGCCAAGAGAGCCATGCCTTCCTATTAGCAGTGAGAAAAAGAGCTTCTATTTGCCTCCACTCTCCTAATTGATTTCTATATATAAAACACTACATTTCCAGCCTCCTACTAGGTGTCCAGCTATCCATCCCTTGCGATCAGAATTTGAAATAGATTTTAAATTGCTACTGCAAAACTATTAAGTGTTCACTGTGTACGCATCACAACTCTAGGCATGGCAGGAAGTTTCAAATCAGTCTCTCTGATCTCTAGAGAATCCCCACCAAGGAGAGGAAGTCCCACATAAGACATGATTCAGAGCCAAGCCTTAGAAGTCGTGGACAACTTCTGAAAGCAATTTGCTTCAGAGTGATATATAAATCAAAATATCTGAAAACTTTATAAGAGGCAGAAATTAAATTGTGCCTTGAAAAGCATCATTGGAAAGGCCCTCACAGTAGAGGCCACTAACAATGCAACGGTGTAACCCTTGTTAAGAAAACCATGTCAGCCTGGCATGTTCTGGGAAAGAGAGTAAAGAAACAAAGTTAGTACTTGTATACATATTTAATACTGTATGTTCTTCCAATTTAACTTACAGAGCTCAGGCAATAGAATTTATGTATTTTAGAGCCAGATACAAGGGACTGAATTAATTCTACATTCTAGTATGCCTTTCTAAAAATGTTGTAATCTTGTCATTCATTCTCCTTTAAGCTCTGTTCACCAGCCCTTCGCTGTAGACACAGCTCTACTTAATTAATGCTCTAAAGTCATGGAAACCTTTGGGCATGAGTGATCCCTTTGAACATAAATGGTGCTCTTTTATGTGTGTTTCTGGTTTTAATATATGTAAATGATATCTTTCTATGGATTTCCACTTACCTATAATTTTAATATTTAAATTACTTTTTGAGATAATGTCTTATAGAGCCTTCTATGGCCTGTCATTTACTATGTATCTGAGGCTATTCTTGAATATTTGGAAGCATGTAAAACTGGGTCACTGATTCCGAAGGATGGATGGTAACTTCCCACCTTCCCATTTTAGTAGTGAAGAACAAACGTCAGCTGCCTCTCACTTGCTGCTACAAAGAACATCTTTGTGCATGTCCCCTTATGAACTTTGGCTTGAGTTCCTCTTGGATGTATCCCAGGAATAGATTACTGGGTAATATTCATTTCCACTAAGTATGCACAGGTTGCTTTCTATACTTACACTCTTCTTCAATTGTGTGTGTGTGTGTGTGTGTGTGTGTGAATTTGTAAATATCTTGTGTATTTTAGATATTTAATTTTAGCTAATTTAAATTATTTAAAATATTTTTCCAATTTTTCATTTTATCCTTCCTTTGATGAGTCAATGAAAATAATTATTTTAATGATGCTTCTGTCAAATCCATCAATAAAGCAATCCACCTTTGCACAGGAAATGCATTTCAAGATCTCACTGAATGCCTGAGAGCACAAGAAATACAAAACCCAGGATTCTAGATTTTTTTTCTTTATACATATATACCTATGATCAATTTCTTTCATAATTAGTAATTATAAGAGAGTAGCAACTAAAGGAACAATAGACCAGTTATTACAATATTCTCTAATGAAATTAACACAATAACTACTCTTATTCTATTAAGTAAAATGAGAATTATTTAAACATAGCACTTTAGTGGCATGGCCGTGTATCTCATAATGATGATAGCTACTGGGTGATTAACTAGTACATGTCATGTCCAGGATGGTGTTTTTGACAGACGGATGATTGAAACCCTGGTCAGGACAGAAAAGAGCAGTATTATACCTCATGATTCAACAAGGAAAGTGTAAAGTTCAAAATTTACAAAAACATCTATTTCATTCCTAAAATATTCCATTTAATACTTTGGGCCTCAGTTGATCACAGATAATAAAGTAGGGAAAGAAAAATCATGCATAAAGGAGACTACAATACATTTTCATTATAAGCTTTTCATTTCAGATTATATTAAATTTTATATTCACCTCCAGGCCAAGAGAGAATTTTGCTACACATTTTTCTGTTATTGTTAGATTTTTACCTTTACTAAAACATTTGGCTTTTACTCCATCAGGAGGCCTTTGTTTGTGAGGTGCACTAGAAATCCAACTATAGTTTTTTTTCCTTGTTATGAATTAACATTTCTAAGATTTTCTTCAAAAGGAGGAAATAAATTCAGACAACTATTATTTACCGAAAAGCTCTGTTCTCATTATTATAAAGAGTCCTCAGAGGGAGAGGATATTTTTCTTGGTGAAATAAAAAGCAAGATAAATGAAACGAATAGAATGGAAGCAGTTAATAAAATTGAAGGGGTAATATTTTTTTTCACTTTAGTGCTCAGATGTGAGAAGGAAAGGATACATGGGAGTTTTAGTAAATTTTCTTCCCTTCCTTCCTTCCTTCCTTCCTTCCTTCCTTCCTTCCTTCCTTCCTTCCTTTCTTTCTCTCTCCTTTTCTTTTATTTCCTTCTCCTCTCCCCCACCCCCAGTCTCTAAGACAAAGTCCTAGTGTGCAGCGCTAGCTGGCCTCTAACTCATTAAGCGGACCTGACCTCTAACTCAAATTTGCCTGCTTCTGCCTCCCAAGCACTAAGATTAAAGGATTGTACCACCACACCCAGCCAAACTTTAGCAAAATTGTAAGAACAGCATAACCTATATTTTACACAGATCCCATAAAATCAATATGCAGTGCTGTGGAGTCCAATCTCACTGTATACAAGTATAAAGCATTGTGTACAAGTACAAAGTGCCTAGTGCACAGGGAACATTGTCAAAGAGGGGGCAGAAAGATTGTAAGAGCCAGAGGATGGGGAAGTTTGATGTAAGGTCATGTCTCCTAGGAATATCAGAAGCTACACCCATAAAGTCTCGTCAACATGAGGTGAAGAAGGACATACCAAAGTGAATGGGGGAAAGCCCATGATGCCCCAACCTTCACAAAGAACTATAGGCAACTCAGGAAAGCAAGGAGCTAGAGAGGCCATCCTTATGGCTCAATCCAATAAGATCAATCAATATTCCAGCAGGCAACACTGGTTAAACACAGTGTGTTGAAAGTAAAACAAAACAAACACAACAAAATGAAACAGAAGACAAACATGGAAGTGGGAGGGTACTGTGCTGTGCGAGGTTGTCCTGGAAGAAGAAAGAGGATGTGGGAATGATGGGATATGATCAATGTATATTTATCTATATCTGTCTATAAACACAGATAAGAAATGATCAAAAACTGTGGGGCTGTTTTAAATCCTAGGGAGGACAGCGAAAGAATTGTGGGTCCAGTGTGGCAAAAAAACCAAGTACAGAAAAGTCACGATTAAAGATACATGATACATGATTAAAAGATACAGATTAAAGCTATTATAACCTAAATCTTTCATTTGAGTATTTACTCAAAAAAATTTCCCTGATCAGTTTGGCAAGGTGCAATTACCAGCTTAAGGCTCTACTCTCCCTGCCCCAAACATATACATAAATAGTTTCTCATTTTCTTCAGATTGATCATTAAATTCCTAGCAGAGGCTTGTTGATTCTGGCTGCAGAAGTAATTCTAAATAGAGGTTAAAGAGCATTAATACTTTCTTTTTTAAGATTGTAAACATGGTTGGATCTAGGCTTGGAAGAACAGACACCTGAAGACTTAACATTAGGAATTCCTAGCTCTTTTATGCATGTCTTATTTTTAAAATAACCTACTCCTTCTAGTGTAGCAAGAAATTTAAAGTGAATTGAATTTTGCTTCAAATTTAAAGGATTTATCGTATACAAGCAGACACGAGAAAAGCCAAACTGGAAAGCAACATTCTATACTTCTGTTAGAACACGTGTTTGTTTTCTTTACACAGAATGAAGCTATTAAGAACCACTTCATGGCTCTTTAGAAACAGCAACAGAAAGAAATGACAAAATTACTTTCACTTTCCAGCTGAGTACTGAATTCTTCACCAAGTAATTTCAATGAAGGCTGCTGGAAAATTGCAACTCTGCGGTAGCTTTTACACAATGCAGATCTGAGCATTCTGAAGTTAGTGTATCTTTAGGTAGCTTATTTAAACTGAACACTCAGGTATGGCAGAAACTCTTCCACATTGTAGATCTTCTACTATATGGACTATATCTGACTCCCAAGACACAGTTCTTCTGAAGCATCATCTTTACCTATAGTACATTGTCTCCTTCTCAGGTTTCACAAAGTTTTCTATGTGGTTCTCTAAACATTCCTACATGCCACTCACATCAAGATTCGCACATATCATAGATTTGTGAACTCTTAGTCTTAGGACTTTGCAATATAATATAGAGAGTACTGTGCTCTGTCTTTGCATGTGTTTATATCGTAAGCCCTCCTTGATTTCCTCCAGGAGTCAAACAACTGTCTGCCTCCCTTCTCCAGTCTGATCTCTCCTCTTTTCTTCTTCCTCTCCTTTTTACCTTCCTGCTCACCCTGCCTGCTCTCATATTTCTCTTCTTCCTTCCTTTCTTTCCCTTTCCTCCCTTATTCAAACTCACTCAACACTCATTTTTGATGGCACATAGTCCCTCAGTGGATCCAGCACAGAGCCAGATCCTCAACATTGGTTTGCAGTCATTCTGGTATTATTTATGTTGCAAAAATATTTGTTGAAATTTCTTGAAAGAAGATAATTTGAGTAACTATGAACGATAGTTCAAAAGATAGGAATTCATAATATGCAGAAGCAACTGACCTGTCTGGGATAGCACCTTGGGAGTACTTTGAAGGTGATCCATCCTTTCCAATATGTTTTTATCAAAATGCCATACCTGTGGGCTCGAGAGAGGTCTCAGAGGAAAGAAGCACTTGCTGTTCTTACAAAGGACTGAGATTTGGATCCCAGCACACACACAGGGTGACTCAGAACTTCCGTGTAAATTTAATTCCAGGGACTCCAATACCCTCTTTTTGGCCTCCAGAAGCCCCTGCATGCCTGTAGTCTTTGGCTGGGAGATTTTACAGGTTAGTCAATGTTTTTTGCTTGTTGTTTGTTTGTTTACACTACTGTTTCTCTTGTCATTGACTTAAATAATTCATTCCACTTGCTGTAAATAAAATACATTTTTATGTAGTTGCTTGCTGTTTTTGGAAATGTCAGTTGATAATTTAACTTGTATTTAAATTTTTTTTTACTAAAATTCAGTTCTCTGAGAGTTAAAAGTATATGTTTATAATTATGTTACAAAAGTGAGCTACCTTTAATTGGTGATTATTAAGGTTTCACAAAATAAACACCAGGATAATATTGAATGACAGAACATTAAACTGTATCAGTCACTTTCCTCAAAACTGGTCTACTGCTTATTTTATTTCACTATTTTCATGGCATCATATAATTATTATATCATCATATAATAATTTTTAGAATGCTAAGGGATGCTGAAACTCACTGTTTCAACAGTTGTAAAAATTTGGTTAATTTGTATAATTCGCAATCTCAAAGGGAACTCTTCCTTTGTGATGGCTGACTTTGTATCAACTTCACTATGCTGAGAAATGCCAGATAAAATACTATGGTGGTTTATCTCTGTAAATTAGATTCCTCCCAACCTGTGGGATCCCCTTCTTCTCCTCCTCCTCTTCCTCCTCCTCCTCCTCCTCCTCCTCTCCTCCTCCTCTTCTCCTCCTCCTCCTCCTTCCTCTCCTTCTCCTTCACCTTCTCCTTCACCTTCTCCTTTTTCTTCTCCATCATTAAGTTCAAAGAGGGCCTAATAGATCAACAGTAACAAAAAAGGGAAGGAATAATCCTCCCTCGTTCCCTTCTGCCTGATTTTGGAGTAGGAGACATCTGCATTCTTCTGCTTTCTGTGCTCCCAAGTGCTGAGGCTTCTGTACTTTATCAACATTACACCAGCAGTGGTCCTGGGAAAGATCTCCAGCTTAGAGGGCAGCTTAGAAGAAGTTCAACTTCCACTTGGAAGAGCCAGATCTGTATAATAAATTTTATCCAAAAATCTATGTCTTTTTGGTTCTGTTTTTTCTGGAGAAAACAATTCATAATGTACATTTGAACTTTACTAGGGTTTTAAAGTATTAGAAATGCTTCATAAAATATAAAGCAAAATGAGAGATTTAGAAATATTTCAATTTATTTGTGTTTAATTCAATTTTATAAAAATGGAGATCTTTAAGAAATCAGATGGTTATCATATATTATACATGTATATACTACAAGAGAGAAAATGAAAACGCTGCTTTGCCGCCCCCTAGTGGTTAATAATTAGGTTTGCGCTAGGATAAATTTCAGTTGCATGACATGCATATGAAGGAAAACTTATATGGAAACTTTGTTTTACTAAAATAGTAAAAGTTATTGGGACTATATGATTACATTTCAGTCTTTATCATATTACAGGGTATAAGGAAATCACTGTGTAAATAGAAAACAGAACATTAAAAAGAATTTTGTTAAAAGTTAATTTACATTTCTTTTAACGCAATGCCACAATACGGCGCGTAACAGTCTGATTCTGGCTTTAGGACCTTTAAAAGATGATCATTAATTATTTGTATTAGAAATTAGCACATTTTGTTATAGTTTCTTTTCATCCTCAAAATGTAATAAATATTGATAGTGTATTTTCTGAATCTGTATTTCATTTTTTATGAACAAATTATTATATAATTTTATCCATGTATACTTACATTTTTAATATACTCAAAATAAATAAAGCCATACTTAAAATATGCTTAATTCTCAGCAAGCTGTAAAATAAATCTAAAATAAGTGTTTCTGATTTGGAAATTAAGTAAGCAATTATAATTCTGATTTTGAATTTTGTTTGGATACTTAGTAGCATAATTTGAGTTAAAAAAACTGCAATGTACCTCTATATGTATAAATATTACCTGCAAGACAGAATAATCCCTGAGAAGCAAAAAAAAAAAAAAAGTCTTTAATTGTTCACAAGTGTCCTTTACAGAATGACACAGAAACCAATAGAACACAACAGAGTCTGGAACTAAATCCACACAAATGTTTTACAAAACTGCTAAAAATATGCACTACTTCAAGAACAGTCTTTTCAATAAATAGGGTTGAGAAAATTGCATATTCAAAAACACCATGGACAACTAAAGCAAAATTAGGCAGGTAGGATTATATGACACTAAAATGTTCTGTAAACCTAAAGAAATGAGAGTAAAGAAAAGTCAAGTTATAGAATTTTCAAACCATACTGCTGGTAAAGCAATCAATCATCTAGAACATATAAGAAACTAAAGTAACCCAACAGTAAAAAAAAAAAAAGGTCAACAGATTTATATGTACATTTCTCAAAAGAAGCCAACAGAAACAAGAAACAAAATACACCTCTTATAATCATCAGCGTGTATCGTTGACTCCAGTTAGTGTTGGCTATCATCAAAGACATAAAATAACAAATCCTGGTGAGGAAAAGAGGTTGCTGCTCTTCTAGAGGACACAAATTGAATTCCCAACATCCACATAGGGCATGTCACAGCCTCCTATAATCCCAGCACCTCATGTACATGGTGCATGCTCACAGAGACACATATCCATAAACAAACTCATTTAAAAGTCTTTTTTTAAAAATTCAAAATCAAAAAACAAAAACCAAATCTTACAAAGAATGTAAAGAAAATGGAGCACCTAGGTACTTAAGTGGGAATGAAAATCAGTATGGCAGTTATGGAAAATATTTCAGTTTTTCCTCTATAAAATAGAAATAGAGCTAACATGTGATCCAGAAATCTCACAACATGGGATATGCACAAAGTAAATGAAATAACTTGAAAGAAACATCTGCACCTCAGTATTTATTTTACTACAAGTCAAAATTGTCAAGATACAAATTCAGTCTAGGTGCTTACCAACTGATGCGTGAATAAAGAAAACATTGTAATATATTCAATGGGGTATTCTGTCATAATGAGATGGAATCCTACCATCGGTTACAACCTGAGTAGAACTGGAGATCATTATGTCAAGCAAAATTAGCCAGGCTCAGGGAGAGCCTGGTTTTATAAATTAAAAAAAGAAAATAAAGTATTGAAAATTGCTTTCATTGTATGCCAAGGAGCATGTTATGAGAGATTGATTCTTTTACAGAATGAATTAAAATTAGATGTGGTAGCTACTATCAAAGGAACAATTGAAAGATAGATGAATACTCAGATCATGAAGGAGTAAGCACAGACCAGCAGTAGGAAGCCAGGAGCACCTGTGGCTTTGGATTGTCAAAGCATGACTCTTCTACCTCAAATGTCTGGATTATTCACAAATAAGAAGCACCTCATAAATTGGATGTCGTCTTAGCTTCCTGTCAAAATTATTGTCTATTGCTGCATGCTTCAGATTCCTCCTTGAATTCTAAATCTGTTGTGGAGGCCTATTTTTTGGAATTAATGAAATGAGTAGAGGAAATAAGGGCAGCAGCCGCTTCTATTCATGTCTCCTGCACATAAGACAGACACAGCAATGGCAATAGAGCTGGTGGAATTCTTCACGTGCATCACGTAAAAGAACATGTCTAATGTAGTAAATTGAGTATGCAATATACTATTCACTTGTGATGGTTTGGGAAAAGTTCTCTAATTCCTTTTTACCTCTAACACCTGGTCTTAAGAAAGAGTGTAAGAGCATGCAATATTCAAGGTTGTTATCACAGTCAGGTGCAGAGAACTTAAAACACACAAGATATTCTTACCTCCATTTTTCTACGTTAACCGTTTGTAATTTATGTTAAGAGTCCACGAAATAGCTCAAGTAGATGCTGATTGAAACATGTGGCCAATTTAAAGTTTAAGCAGTTTATTTCCTGAAAGATACATACTGACATGCCAGGGCTGACCAATTTAAAAAAAAAAAAAAAAAAAAAAGGCAGCCCCAGAGAGTTGGCTACATGAGCCATTTAAACCAAACAGATGGTGGCTAGGGGATTCTTCTGATTGGTCAGGATCTGAATAACTGGATTGGCTCCTTAAGTTTTTTGGGAAACAAGGGCTTCTGGGAAAGCGGGTACTTGACAGTAAGAAGAGAGGCGAGGTCAGTGCTGCTCACCACTAGAGGGCGCTGGTCCTCACATATACTAACCGTGCTAAGTTGCCTCAAGTACTTCAATGTAGCCTCATTTTATTTGTATCGTTTGGTAAGCTAAAAAAGTAAAGTATTCACCAAATAAACTTACTTTCCATAGCCAAATCTTGTAGTTTATAAACTCACAAAATACTTAGACTGTGACAATTGCGGAGAAGCATGGCAGGGTCCATTTAATCAAATTCAAATTGAAATCACTTCTAAAGCTCTAATCTTATTTAAATCCACGATAAAATTCTCAAGATAATAAATCTATTAAGGGAATTATGGACACTAGTCCCTGCTCCCATGATGGTGTGTGTGTGTGTGTGTCTGTGTGTGTATGTGTGTGTGTGTGTGTGTCTGTGTGTGTGTATGTCTGTGTGTATGTGTGTGTGTGTGTGTGTGTGTGTGTATGTGTGTGTGTGTGTGTGTGTGTGTGTGTGTGTGTGTGTGTGTGTCTGTGTGTGTCTGTGTGTATGTGGTGTGTGTGTGTGTGTGTGTGTGTATGTGTGTGTGTGTGTGTGTGGTGTGTGTGTGTGTGTGTGTGTGTGTGTGTGTGCCATTTGTAACAAAAGTTCTGTCACTAAGCCTATATTACTTTTAGTCATAGGTTTCTGTTGTTATTTTTATATTAAATCAATGTTGTTGTTTTTCAGTTTAGCTATTTTATATTCTAAAAATAAAATCCTGATATTCTAACTGTGGGATATAATACTGCTACTTGGTGTCATGCCTAATAGACTAAGACAACTGTAGGACAGCTAAGAGGCACATTTCTGCTCTGTTAAGAATAGCAGGAAGGATTTTAATCCTCAGCAATGTACTGCCACTTGTGGGTTTCCTTAGGTACGCAAGACAAGTCAGCTCAGGCCCGTGGTTTATTTTTTGGGTGAATGAAAAACAACTCTGTCTGGGCTTGCTCTTGAATGGAATGCTGACATGACATGCAATGCTTGAAATGCAGATTCCTTTATCGGAGTCAGCCAGAGTCCTCTCTGGTACTTCAAAAGAAGAAACTGTCCCACCAGTGGAATGCTGCATCTTCCAGTTAGCAGGCGGCACACAATGGTGTGGGGAATGTGACCTTAGCTGGCTCTGCTCCTTTCAGAGTGCCGTAAGCACCGAATGACAGGTGAAAAGAAGAACAATCACATTTAGTTGTTGCTTTTCTTAAACTAGTCAGAAATGCAAAATGAACACAGAGAGAAAATACTGCCCTTCATGCTAAAATCCTAGAATGTAGGCAATATGTGAGTCTTGCATCAAACTCTCCATCTGTCACTAGTTCTCCCACAAATTTTAAGCTTTCCAAGTTTGTGGCAGTGAAAATGTTTAGGCCAAGCGCTTACCTGTTTACGTTTGTTGGATGCCATGACCCCAAATACTTCCTTATGAAAATCCAAGTGGAGTTCATGAGTATAACAGATAAATTCAACAACAACAACAACAACAAAGTCTGACGACCTTGGAGGTGACAGACAGTTTTATTCTTCTGGGGTTGTCACTGGGTCGAAGTATGCACTGCAGAATGTTATTTGATGAGGAAAAGTTGTTGCATGTTAAAGCCAGGAGGTGTTGGTAATCAGAGGAGTCCTATGAGTTCTAAAGCCAAGGTCAATATTAGAAAAATATAAAATGAAAGTTATCAATTAAGAAGACAAAGGTGGAACGTAATGATAGCATAGCCGCACAAGCTTAGAGCAAAGCATGAAGAGTCAGTTCATTTCTCAAATATCAAATACATAGCAATTGGTAACACTCCTTTACACTATGGCTTACATATTCAATGTCTTATTATGAATGTATTAAAGATTCTAGTAAACTGAGATGGCAAAGAATTCCATCACCATAAGTGTTGTTTTACATCAAGTTGCAAATAGTAGCCAGTAAAATAGAGACTCAAGAGCAGATACAGACAGCATTTTCTTATAGATTATACTTTTTTCCCCTGTATGTGTATGAGTGTTTTGCTTGCATGTATGCATGTACATCGTGTCTGTTCCTGGTGTTAATGGAGCCCAGAGAGGGCATCAGGTCTTCTAGAACTGGAATTATGGTTGATTATGAGTCACCATGCAGGTTCTGGGAACTGAACCTGGGTCCTGTGCAAGATCTGCACACACTTTTACTTGCTGAGCCATCTATTAAGTCCTCAGACAGAATTTTAAAATGTATTGATTCAAATAGTACAAGTAAAATGAATCTATCTACAATCAGTAAGATAATATTGTTCTTCAACACTAACCGTCAGTACACACATCAGTCTGCCCTCAGCAGCTTCTACTTACTGTATACAGTAGATGTTATAGCATACATGTGTCTGCTATCAGTAGCTTTCAGGAATTTAAACAAAACAAGTTAGAAAGTTTAGTGGAAGAAAATAGTCTATTTACTGAGGCAAAACAAAAACCATTCAAACAATGATAGATGAATAAACCTCAAATATGATATAAATGTAAAAGAAATGCCTTAAATATATTGAACCGATAATATAAACTACTTATGTAGTTTGACATTTCAATACATACAGTATTGTACTCATCAAGAATTCTTCTATAATTGTTGTGTAGAAGAACAAATAAACAAATATTCATCAAAACCACTGAGAAAGGATTGCAGTGGTGCAGAGGGTCAGCTGCTGGCCTTAGTAAATGCTAAAGCATTCTAGAAGAATTCTGTAATTGACAAGTATGCAGTCCTCACTTGACTAAACACACTGAATGTAGTACAGAAAACAATCTCCAGAAATAGGCCACTGCATATGGAGTTTGATAGATAACTGTATGTCAAATGCATGAAGTCAACACACATACTTAAATAAGTGGTATGGAGACACATTGAATCCATGTGAGGACAAAATTTGATCCATTTCATTGTGATAAATTATAAATGTTTCAGAGATATAAATTTAAAGTATCAAAATGTCAAAAGATTCAGAGAATGAATTTATGACTTCCTCTACAAATTGAGAATGAAGAAAAACTTAAAGTTAAGAGGAAGAAACAAATCTGAAAAGGCTGTACATACTATATGATCTCAGTTGTATGTCATTCTGGAAAAGGCAAGCTAGGGAACAATAGAGAACATCAGTGGCTGGCTGGGATTATTTGATAATGAGAATATGTGTGTGTGTGTGTGCGTGTGTGTGTGTACACATACTGGAAAATATATATGTGTACACACATACACACACACACACACACACATATTCCTGTACTACTGAGACCACAGGGGATCACTGCACACCTTTACTCCCAGCACTTGGGAGACAGGAAGCAGAGCTAGGAAACAGAGCTCAGAAGGAGCCAGTGTCAGACAGGAAGTGCCATCTGAGATGAATCAGAATCAAGGCAGGCAAAGTGACAAATCAGAGGAAGAGTTAGCAGAGTGAGTCAGAGTGAGGACATGTCCAACTCTCATGGTAGAAAAGCATGCCCTCATCTCAGAGGAGAGATGATTAAACACAGAGGCAGAGACACCGGAGGAGCCTGAGGAATCTGAGGCAGAGACAAGGGGAAGTTAAGCAGAGGATGTCAGTATCAAATGGGAAGAATGAGTCAGTTTCAAGCCCAGTAGAACAGTTTAGTCAGAGAAGAGAGACTCAGCCAGACCAAAGTCAGAAGAGTTTAGTCAGATTCAGTCAGCTGGCTCAGAAGGCCAGGCTTTACAGAAGTTTTTCTCTTCAGGTACACTAGAACACAATGGAATTTTCTCTAAATTAAAATGCCTGGGTATTTTCCAAAGTGTGAAGATAAAGACAAAGCCCAGACAAGTCACAAAGATCTGAGTAAATTATTAAAGAAACGATCTGAGATGGATGTTACCATGTGAGATAGCTAAAAACTTGGCTGGCAACTATTTCATAGCCAGAAACTACTCTGTTTCTTTAGCTGTGACACAGCTATTATTGCTAATAAAACAGTTCGTGTATTTTAGAGATTCCAAATAATGTCAGAGGTAGACAATCGGTATGTGGAAGTTCATTTTGCCTTTTACTTGGGAAATGTTTAGTTTTTCTAATGACATTTTAAGTTTTAAATTTATATTAGATCACCACCATAAATAAATGAACATTTGGCCTTTGTAGTCAAGCACATTCATATTCGAGTGAATTGAATTTTCAATAGCTAAGACAAGCACTCTTCTACAAAAACACACTGTGGGCCCTTCTCAAATCAATAGTAAAATAGGAAAGAAAACATTTCTAATAGTGTCTATAGAAACAGTGTACAATACTGATGTGTTCGATGATTTGAATTCAGTTAAGTTGTTTGTTGCTTATCACTTAAATCAAGCACATCCAGTCAATTCTCTTCCATCAATAAACAAAAATTTATGAAAGCCCTGTCAGATGTGCAAATACAATAAAAGCATTGCCCGTGTCTTCCAATGAAAATCTCATATTCTAGTAAAATTTATTTAAGAGCTTAAACCTTAATCTTGAGTTGATTAATCTGAAAGTTGAAAGCTTGCAAACTAATTTTAGCATCTTGTGTATTGAAATGCATTTTTACGATACCATATGTTAAGACATAGCTAAACTAAATTTTCATTAGTTCTCTACAGTGAAAGGGTATTTTACTACGTTTCCTATAGAGTGACACTTAAAAATTGCATCAACTCAGAGTTTCAAATAATCACCATAGCAAATTATTATTTTGGCAAAGCCTTCAGAATTTGTAATTTGTAGTTTTTGTGAAAGCATATGGGGTACTTGTCACCAAGTTCATTCTGTTGAAGAGTAGACATTAAGCCAAACAAGCCTGCATTTGTTTGATCAGGTCTGATTGACAAAAGCAACTTTATATGAGGAGAAAGTTAAAAAATCATGGCCTACTTAGCTAAAAGAAATCAAGGCAAGCTGTACCCTCCGCTTACAACTGAGAGTTTGAAGGGGGGATATTTATAATAAAAACAAAACTTCAGTTCATCCCTGATTTCCTTTGGATGAATTCCAAATTCCCGAAGGATTCCTGAGAACCCTTTGCCATGTATGGTGTATTTACAGCTTACACATCTATATTGAATAAACCAAAAGGGATTTGCTATGATCCATATTGTCCCTCAAGCACAACCTTATTGGCTGACTCTATTGATGTTTTCCTTTATTGGCACAAAGCCAACTTTGCACTACCCTTCAAAGTGAGTTGTTTTCTAAGATAAAATCCCTTCACTTTGTTTTGAGAGATAAATGTATTAGTTTTTCTATTAAAAAATGGCATATGGCCACCAGGAGGCAGATATCCATTACTTATCATCTCTCAATGTTTATACAGATAGATATTTGAAAAGAGAAATTAGAAATGTGGAAAATAGGAAACTTAAAATATGGGTATAGTACTTATCTTTACTTGTAAAAATGCTGGCCTAATCATTGCTCTGCAACTTGCTGTTCTTATTTGACCACATCAGTTTTTACTCCAGAACAATTATAACTAACGTTTGCTGGACCAGAATGTCTGTTTTATGAAATTTGTTTACAGCTAAAGGAAAGATGATTTTTTATTTTACTGTTGCTATATATAAATGCAGAAAGTTAGATTTTCTACTTGAGTTAACAGTAGTTAAGCATCATGTCTTAATTTTCTATTACTATGAAGAAACATCATGACCAAAGCAGCTCAGGGAGGAAAGAGTTTATTCTCTTACATATCACCATCTATTGATGGAAGCCAAGTCAGGGACTCAAACAGGGCAGGGACTTGGAGGCAGGAGCTGATGCAAAGGCCATGGGGATGTGCAGCTTACTGGCTTGCTCCACATGGCTTGCTCAGCCTGTTGGTTTTTTGTTTGTTTGCTTGCTTGCTTGCTTGTTTCTTATAACAGAATACAGGATGACCAGCCCAGAAATGGCACCACCCACAATGGGATGGGCTCTTCCCCATGAATCACTAATTAAGAAAATATCCCACAGGCTTGCCTAAAGTCTAATCTTATGGAGGCATTTTCTCAATTAAGGATCCCTCCTTTCTGATAACTCTACCTTGTATCAAGTTGAATAACACTAGCCAGCACACATCACAATTCCTATATATGCTGGGTGAGAACTAGACTTTAGGAATATCTTTTTTTAATTACAAGAGAACACTTTCTCTTGTAATTAAATGTACATAATGTGTGCTATGTTAGTTATATATATAATGCTATGTTTTAAGGCAGATATGAGTTTAAAGATAGATTTTATGATATGTCTAATTTGGTGAAGAAAAGTTCCAATCTAGAATTGGAGGGGAGCCCACAGAAAACAAAGGAAAAGTATCTGAGATCTGGGCTGAAGTGAACAAGAACAAAAGAGAAAATTTCACTAGTTGGAAACTAACTTATACTGTCCATTTTTGTCCCAATTCTTAGAATACTGGGCCCGGGTTGGGTTTCAGTTTTATTAAGGGGACCAGGAGTATGGGTGTCTATCTGCAACTGAATCAGAAGACTAAGAAAGTGTTTCAGGTTCAAAAGGAAAAGAAATATTTTAAATGACGAGCTTGTTCATTGATTTTCATTTTCCTTCCAATGCCAGTGTTGATAACCTTCTACTTCATAGTATTAGGAGAGTATAGGTAAGCTTGACTAACTACTGACAGTATAGAAGTGGAAAGATAACAGTTGTTCAGAAAAGATCATAACTTACATTGGGTTTTAGATAGTCCTGAAGCGTTAGGCACCCCTCCCCTCTCCTAATTAAAGCAGATAAGTGTAGAGGAACACATGGAATTTTTATGTTAA
The DNA here is from genome assembly GCA_026225945.1 of Cricetomys ansorgei. Classification (NCBI taxonomy): domain Eukaryota; kingdom Metazoa; phylum Chordata; class Mammalia; order Rodentia; family Nesomyidae; genus Cricetomys; species Cricetomys ansorgei. The sequence continues at coordinate 27,620,978 of JAMJFZ010000239.1, forward strand.
GAAAAGCTTTTAATTTAACTGACTAGTCACTAGAGGTTCGTGTTCCCACCCCAGCTGTGGTATAGTTGTTTACGAGTTGGAATTGGAATGCTTGATGGAGGTGGCTATAATTTGGATGGGTGCAGTTGTTCTGGCACCTGTAGCTTGTCTTTGAGATTGCGTGCTGCATGGGTTTACGGGAACTTTTGACTTAGGGCATAAAAGGTCTAAAGCCCCGAGAGTCTTTGGGCATTGGTTGGTGGTTCTTTGGTTGAATTGCTGTCATTCATTAGTATGAGAACAAAGGTTGGAGAGATTCAAGCTTAGGACAGCCTAAAAAGAGGCTGTGAAGATTTCTACCTTTCTTTCTGTATTAAGGCTGCTTGAAAAAGAAGATTTCTCTTTCCTTTCTCCTTCCCTAAATTGAGGGTACAAGATTGTGAGTGGTAGTTGGGAAGAAAGTCTGTGCAGTGTGCTGCCTGATATGCTAAAAGACAGGAAGGAAACTGGGCTTGGAGGATGGAGTCGAGAAAGCAACTGTGTACTCCTGACTGTAAGAACAGTGAAGAGATCAAATGAGGGAAAGCAGTGATATGTGAGTAGGAGGAGAGGAATGTGGACACACAGTGCAAGTGAGGAGGCCTGAGGGAGACACTGGGGGAAAGAGGCAGGTGGGCCGGGTGGGAGGAAGGCAAATCAAGAAGGGAGACAGCTGCCACAGGGCCGTGTCAGATTGAACCAAGTAGGGTGGGAACAGATGGTCATGTTTTCCCCTTCTCAACTGTAAGTGCTGCCTTTGCAAAGTCAGACTCATTCAAAATATTCTTTTATGGGCTGGAAGCACAACAAAACACTGTTCTGAGAGCAGAGAAATGAAACTCCACTGTAAAGTGAGTCCAACAAGCCACAGTCCAAACTTCGCAGTATATTCAGTATGTCTAGAATTTGTTTGCTCAGGATTTACTATAGCAAGGGGCTCATGAATTAAAACCATTTAAGTCTGAATTTGCTTGGTGAATGTTTTTCAATCCTTGAATGTCAGAAGGAAGATAGCCAACAAGATAAGCAAATGCTATTTCTACAGAACACAGATAGTTGACGGGACCTGTAAATTATATGCTAATCAGATGGAGTGAAAGTTGAGGAATTATAACACAGAAAAGCAATTAGAGTGAGAATTCTGTTTAAGCTTGAAGAGCAAAAGTTTGTACTCTACTACTGGTCCCACAGATCTCTCACCTTTGTGATCTATGTATAACTAAATGGGAAATGTGGGGTGCAGATCTAGGGATCACCAAGATTGGAAAGGAAGAGCCACATTATTGTCTGAGATAGAATGAAAATTAAATCTGGATGGGCCTGGAGATGAAATACTTCAAAGAGCCTATGCTCTCTGGGCATATGCATATACCCGTCATATATCGGGGCAGTGCTTCATGTTGATCTGAAATAGTATTAGTAGGACTCTACAGAGGACCATCTTAAATGAACACTGACATATTAGTTAATAGGATACACTAATTTAGCTTTAGAAGGACAAATAGGTATGGATCATTTTATCAGACACAGGGGATATAGCTTTTTCCAGAATTGGTGAGTATAGATAGATATGATGAGGATTCTAGGTGTTGGTATATTTGGATCCTTGATCTGGATGATGTTTACCTGACTGTGTTTGTTCTAGAAAAATCCATAGGATTACAAACATGTGTTCAGTTTAAAATTTTCATTATGCTTTAACATAAAGTTTAAAAATACTGATACCTGGGATCTACACTGCAATTAAGTTAAAATTTGCACAGACTGAATTCAGTTCCTCACATGTTTAAAAGCTTTCCAGATTACTGTGACCTAAAGTCAGACTCTAGAACCACCAAGAACTATATGAACAAGCACACTGCATAGCTCCTTTCCCTGAAAGGTAACACTTTACATCATGTATCCACACAAAGCAGACTATAACCTATGGTCATATACTGTAAACTGTGGCACCCAGATTATATTTGGATGGTCTGGCTTAAGATATATTGTCTGCAAAATACATACGGGAGTTTGGAGAATCAGTATTGAGAAACGTATTTTGATAAGTGAGAATATAAAATATATTGGGTTACTTTAATGTTTTCTTTATATTTTTGATTTAAACTCTAGAGAACACAAGCTTATATGTTTGGCTCATATTATTGCTCAGTTGGAAAATTCTTGTCAACCGAGAATATCAACTTCAATTTTAGTCATTTTTGATCTTCAAATGACATGTCTTTGGGACATTCTGTGACTCGTATGAGTCCCATATTGTTTATTTGTAATGAAATAAGTATGTTTCTTAAGTTTGTTTAATTTCTGGGGGGTGCCATGCTGTGCATCTGGTGGTCAGAAGGCAACTTCTTGGCACCAAATATCCTTACCTGCTGAGCCACCTTGCTGGCTACACACACACACACACACACACACACACACACACACACTTGTATATGTACGTATGTGTGTGTATATACATATATATACACACACACATATGTATATATATACACACATATGATATATATATATATATATATATATATATATATATATATGTACATTCTCTTATTTTAGAGTATTTTAGACAAATAAAGGTAACATATTTGAGGCTCTGATCCAGGATCAGAATATACTACTATTACCAGAAGGAAAAGGAAAAGACTTCCAGTTCATTCCTATGGTGAAAGTAATTCTTGTGAAATGCATGTTGTCAGCAGAGGAACGTGGTCTCTTTAAATATGGAAATGTGGACCAGATCATGAATAGAAAGTAAAGGAGCTCAGCTGCTGCTCATTTTCCTCCTGAGGTTTCTTTGGGATTTCCAGCTGCCACATTCTTAACATGTGTTAGGTCCCATGACAACTTATATCTCCAGCACTTAGCATACCTTCAAAAACTGAACACCCACACCCAGAATTCTTTCCTGGTGTTGCAGGCTTGGCATGGGCTCCTCTGTGGTCCAGGGCTGCTGTGCTTCCTGGTGCTCTGATTTCTGTGCTCTTTACTCTGACTCATCTCTTGGAGCTGAACTGGCAGCCAGCACAGGACCACTCTAGACACATTCTCAAAGTCTGCCATGTTCAACTACTTTTGGGTCTTCTAGGCTTTCCTATAAGGCTCTTGGGTTCTTACTCCTCTTCTTGGTCCAGTTACTGCCCCCATACTTAACAATTCTATACTTTGCTCTACTTAACTCCATTGATTTAAGAACTGTAGGACTCCTGCTTTCCTACCTGTGAACACTAGTATAGTTTTTTTTTGTCAACTTGGAATAGAAATAAATAGTTCTTTTTCAATTAAATTGATGTCTTAAGAAATAATCCTAGCACATGAACCTTGTTTTGATTTCTTTTGAGTGATATTTTTCCTTTGGGAATCTACTTGGGATGTTCCATACTCTTCTATTATTGCTTACCATAGTTGGACATTTATAAATTAATGTCATGCACTTTTGTTCTCATTTGTTATAACTGAATTCATTTTCATAAACCTTAGTTTTCCATGGTGCATCAACTGTATATATACCATTAAAGAACGCCATCTACAATCCAGAGATCACTGAAAATTATTGCTGATATTTACTTATGTTCATTTAGTAATATTAAAAAATGTTTAGCTCAGAACATATAAAAGAAATCTTTTTCTCCTTTTCTAATCTTTAAAAAAGTCTACTTACTAAAGCCTTTTTGTGAACCTCATTTAGAAACCCATTCAGTGCTTGTGTAATCCCCTTCATGTTATTAGCTCTCAGTTATGCCTGTTGACTTAAATACTTTCGTAAAGACATACTATTGTCATTTTCAAGAACTATCAAGTTTGGACCCAATGGAGAACAAATCTGGCATTGATACCTCAAACACAAGGCCTGCTTTTCCTCCTTTTATTCTGATCTACATATTAATTCTCTCAAGTTATGTATATAAAATGGGAGTAATATGCACACAGAAGTAAATTCCAAAAAGAAAAAAGGCAGGACTAGAGAAAAAAACTTTCTAAATAGGGATAGAGAAGTGTTATAGAAGTTTATTTTTAGTTGTGTTTAAAATATTATTTTGTACACTGTTGGGTGAGGGGCTGCTTAGGTATTGGCATTTTGTGTTGTCTTCAGGTGCTAGATTTATGTGGGGGTGTTTGATTGCTCAGGGTCTGCATGTGCTATCAGAAGAACACCTGAGGAGTACTATATCAGTAAAAACACCTATACTCAGATGCTTGGGGTTCCATTGTCCAGTATGGCACTGGTCAGGATAGAGGTCCCCTCTGGTGAGGTATGGCAGGCTTGCAACTATGATTGAAGTTACACTAGATTTTATTTAGGATTTTCTGAGAATGCAGGTTTTGTTGCCTTCTCACCTCTTACTTATGGTTATTATTACACAGTATTTTGCTCTTAGAACTCTGCAGAGTGTGTGGAATAGGAGAAAAGAAATGAAAGTAGAGTCGCAGTAGTGATCTGCCCTAGGTGCTATCAAAGCAGCCAAAGCAGCACACATTCAGTCACTGCAAGGCAGAATTCCCACCCTCTTCTCAATAAAAAGGAACACAGTACTTTTTCCTTTATTTTTCTCTCTTTCTTTTCCATTCATTCCTTCCTTCCTTCCTCCCTCTCTTTCTCCCTTCTTCCTTCTTTCCTTCTCTCCTCTCTTTCTCTCCCTCTCTTTCTTTCTTTCTCTCTTTCTTCTTTTTATTTCTCTTTCCTTTTCTTCACTCTCTCTCTGTCTCTCTCTCTCAAGTTCTCTTGTTTGTGTCATAGCTCTGCACAGCCTAGAATTCAATATGCTGTAGCTCAAGCCAACCCCAAATGTGAGAACCTCATGTACAAAACACTTCTTTTGTCCTATTAGACTTCAAACACTAATTGACTTACTAGTATTTTATGAAATATCCAATATTTAGGAAAAAAGATTTAAATATATAATATGCATTTTAATATATATCATTTTGTTTCTTGAGTATCTAAATATATACCCCTTAATTCTTTTCTTTATTCTACCATAAAAGTTTATTCTCATCATAAATCCTAATTCTTTAGCCTATCAGGGAAATTTTTAGTAAATTATATTCCTAGTAAGTCCAGAAAATTCTTGTTTAAGGTTTTCAACAGCCTTTCTGATTGAAGTAGTGTTTAGGCCAAAGACGTAAGATACATTTAGAAGCATGGGAGAGTACAAGCTACAGGACTCTCACAAGGAGCTTTAGTGGGGTCATTACATATCAAGGCAGCATTATTATAACTTTTTCAGACTATTCTTTGACATATCATCTCTGTAAAACAGTGGTTTTCAAGCATCCTAATGCTGCAACCCTTTAATACAGTTTCTCATGTTGTGGTGACCCCTCCCCCAACCATAACATTACTTTCATTGCTACTTCATAACTATACTTTTGCTACTGCTGTAAATTTTAATGTAAATATCTAATATGCAGATGTTCTTAAGTGACCCCCCCGAAAGGGGTCATGACCCACAAATTAAGAATCACTGGCTTAGAAGATTATTTCAGGAATATTCTAATCATATTTTAATCATCCACTAGGAAGTTTATGTTATATAGTAAGCTATATCTAAGTGCAAAGTTTGTTATGTGACATTATTATAAAATTAATCTGAAATCAAGGTGAACTGTCAACCATATCATTTATATCAGATTCAAGCCTTTATGTCATGCTAATTCTACAATAGGCCTTGACAAACATGGAGTCTTGGCTGTCTTAAAATTTGATTCAGAATCATGAGGATTAATCCATTCACTCTACGAGTTTTACTGCTTGTATTTCATGTTTCAGCTATAGTGATGGGTCCTAAGACTGCAGAAGTCAACATATAATGCAACATTAGGGCAGACACCTTTCCTGCCTTTATTAACTTGTTTCATTCACTCATTAAGTCACCCATAACTCATCATGTGCCTTTGTTTGCAGTGCTGACTTTGTGGCTTGAGTAAGACATGTTTGAATATTTCTAATCCCTTTTAGACTTCAGATCCTGCCTGATGTATAGCTAATTTCACTTGAGTCCTACTTTGGTTTCTTCTTGGTTTTTTTTTTTATCTGTATGTGATTAAAGTAGTACAAAAGAGAAAACCACAAAGATAAACGAAGGTCCATTCAAAAAGCTCCTAACACCAAATGCCATCCATAACTCAATGAAAACAGTAGTGTCCATCACAATGCATGTCATGGCTGATTCTTTTGAAATCCTTGCAGTAGAGGGGGCAATGTGGATGCCTCTGGCCTCGAATTTCTAGCTGAGAAATTTTCACATAAGAGTGTGGGTAAGAGGGTAAAACATTACCAAAAATCATGTAAGATGTTAATTTAAGAGAAAAAGAGTGTGATGAATTATCTGTGTGCATGGGGAGGGGAGGTTACTGGACAATGTTTGAATGTTTTTTAAAAAACTTTCACCATATTTTAAAACATCTCTATCAGATAACCAAGTAAGAAGCATAGGTATAATGTTGGGGTTTCAGATATGAAAGAAGGGGTGGTAATGGCAGAAGGCAAAATTGAGGGTGCTGAGCTACTATATAGTAGAATGGATCACAACTTCCTAGGGTAAAGGGAAGGGAAATGACACCAAGAGGCTAGGGACCTGCACCAAGGTACACCTACTTAAGGCTTCACATTTCTCGTTTACATCCTCTTTACAGCCCCTTCTCCAGGACAAAGTATAGAGTATACAGTAAATAAATTCTCTTGATAGACTACATTTCAGAAAACAAGTGTTGCTTTTAATATCAATTATGTGAGCATGCAACATTGCTAAATACAAAAGTCATAGAAGCTCACAGATGACTTCCAAGGCTGCCACTCTTTGTTAAAGAACAATTCAGGGCTTCTAAGACATCATCAGTTATGGATCCTTTCTTGTTTTCATTTAACGACTATACATTCTCTCCTTCTACTGCAGGATTCACTCAGAAGCTTATCGACTAACAGGTGCATCTTTTTTCTTTTATTATGTCTCTGAGAAGAAATAGAAATGCCATTCATCTAAAATGGTGCCTTGCTGTCATGTCTGAGGAAGACTCAATGGTAGGGCATTGACAGTGGGCCACTCTGTCGGTATTCCCTGAAAAATGAAGGTCAATTTCTGTAATGGAATAGAAAGCATTTCTGTGAATTCAGGATGAACATGCTTGACATAAAATGCTGTCTGTTAAAAAAAAAAAAAAAAAGGCAAATTTAACAAATTCTCACTCATTGCTAATGTGTCGAAAATTGAAATCTTTGTGTATGTCGGTAATTAAATAAAAAAGCGTAGATTATTGATACACATACATAGCATAAACCTATGTAAATTTACAGATTATATGCCAGAAGTAAAATCTCAAAATGAGCTATGTTAAGAAACAAAGGTAGGCTTAGTTACACGTGTCATTTACCCCTTTGCGAAACTCGAAAAAGTCAAGTCCCTTTTGAAACTCGTTTTTCTTTTCTGTAAAACACAAGCTAAATGAGTGCATTGCTAAAGTTTTCCATACAGAGAAAGATACTGTGTACTTTAGTTTAATGACACGTTGTTGAATCAAAATTCTGTTAATAAACAAAGGTTCAAATTAGCTTTCTAATCTTGAAAAACATTAGTCCTTGTCCATGTTCACTTTCCAATGTGTGAAAGGAGTGAAAGATTGAAGTCTATATGGTGTGTTTGAAGAGTTGGAGAGGGTTCTGAGCAGATTCAGGTGAGACAGTTAACAATCTTTGCTTGAGTTACCGACTCTTTCTCTGTTCTTACAGATTCATCCCCTATGTATTATTGACTTGCAAATAAAAAATATTAAATGAAAATTAGGAAATACTATGCAGTTTTGCCAAGCAAAATTTATAGACTATGGGAGATTTAGAATGTTGGATTTTTTTTTTTTTTTCCTTCCAAACTTGAGATTCCCTCTGGGTCTGAATACAGTAAACAAAATAGTAAGAGATCAAACTAAATCAAAAGCTCCGTATGACTTCTCAATTTAGCACTACTAATATATTTTACGACAAGCATGGCACTACATGCATTAGTAATAGTGTATCACACAGGGATATAAACCTTCCACAGACACTCAGCACTGATTCTAAACTTTACAAAACTCACGTGAAATCAGTTTGGAATTCTACAATTGTAAGAATGAATGAACTTTATATTCACAAGAAAGCTACCAGGATAATTAAACAAGGACGTCAACAATTGCTGGATGTTTTAAGTAGATTATTAGAGATTGTCTAAAACAGGCCCAGAAGCTCCTGTTCACATGTTTGAGTTTATCAATAGTTACATTGATTTCAATTTTAACGAGCTGCCAATGAGTTAGATCAAAGCAAGGACTCTCATACTTAATTTACTTGCTGTTCTTTATCCAGAAAGACATACTTAACATTGCTTGTTTTTCTGGAAAACATCCAGTTGGGGACTAAATGAGACTTATATACTGCCAGTCAGTAAAAAAGCACTGTAAAGGAAGACGTGGGCAGACTGACCTTCCACCTAGTTGCTTGTTGAAATGCTGCTCTCCACTTAACCTTGAACTATATAGCTATGCCCTCTGGGACACTCAGATCTTTATTTGTTGTGAAGGCCTCCTGTCATTTGTTATTTGTCCCTTAATTCATGAACCCCGGGCATCTTACTGGATTCTTATTCATAACCACACACAGTTGGTTTCATAATACTGACCAGAGGGGTTGCAGAGGCTGCAGAAATTTTCCATACAAGAATCTTGATGTCAAAACACCGCACAAGCCATCAACAGCATCAGTAAAAGTGTGGTTGTGTGATCATTATTGTATCAGAATGCAATTCACACTAATTATAGTAAAAGTTTACAAACATTAAAAAGTGCATAATAACATCTGGATCTGGAAGGGCTGAAAAGAGACATGGTACAACACAGCACAAGGGTTCTACTCTTTGGACGGTTACCCGCAGGGTTGGGAGGAGAGCATTTTCTTCACAAGCCGTCTCCAAAGTTAAACAGTGGTATATATCAGAGTGAGGAAACTAATCCACAGAGGATAACATTTCCAGTTCTTAGTATTACCTGGCTTTCTTTTTCTACTTTCTCAATTCTTAAAAATTCATATAATGAAAAATTAAGGTATTAGTTGAAAGAATGTCTTATTTAGAAATCAAAGCAATATTGAGAGACAGAATTCTTGTCTGTGCAGATACTAAGGAGACTGGATTCAGGCAATATTCACATTAATGGATATTTCCAAAGGCCTGTTTAATAAAGCAAAGGGGTCTCAGTGAATCTGTTGGACTCAATCATCAGCACATAGTTATCAAGAGGAAAGTAGTTGTTTATAAAAGTATGTTCTGCCCTGTGCACGCCACGACACTATGGAAAATTAAAAAGGCAGCCCTTTAAAAAAATGAGTGGTATAAAAATTCACAGTAATGCACATCATTTTGTTTTACATAAGCAATCAAAGGGCAGTGCTGAGCAGGTGTACTGTACAATACAAAACAGTGTAAATAACACAGCACTAACACACGGGGACATAATGCTAACAGTGCTCTCTGGATGATTCTGTTACTGGGTGAATAATCCAGCCAGAGATATTTAAACTCTGGGGTTCAACCGACCCTTTTCAAATGGACACGATTAAATCCTCTGACATCTTGAGGGGCCAGACGCTACAGGAATCATCAGCTAGGTCAGTGCTACTCTCTACAAGCATTTCATTATACGGTCAAGTGAAAGGACCCATACAAAAAACGATATCCAAGCACAGGCCAAGTGATTTCAACCATTGCTAATGACAGAGGTAGGGGAAAGGCTGTCTGCAGACTCAGGCTCCGCCCCCACTTTTAACAGGGCAAAGAGCAGCTCCCGGCCATGCAGCACAGCCATTTTCTTCCCCTCCCTTTCACTCATGGCAGCAAATGCATCCGCACAACGCCAGGAGATTTGCCACATTGTCGTCGATGTTGAAGGTCAGAACAGAGTGTTAGCTTTCAGATTTCGCTGCTTCTCCCTGGGCTTCCCCACTTTGTTCTTTGGAGCTTCTCTGTCCATCATCTTCACCTTCTGTAAGAGACCACAGAAACAGAGGGCAAACAAATGTTTATTCATGCTTACTGACTCGCAGAGTATCATGTTGGTGACTTCAGACATAACCACAAAGTCTGAATACATTATATAGAGAAGTGTGTTTTCTTGGAAGTCCGTGATCAAGAAAATAGTGTAAGGATTCAGAGCCTGGTACATTGTGACATCAGAACAAAAGTCAAAAGCAAGTGACTTGTGAAATGGTCAGAGTTGCTAATGACTGGCTGTGGTTTTGATAAGGAAATCTCATGGCCAAGCCTATGGCTCTTAAATGTGGTTTCACAATCTACAGAAACCAGAGGTGGCATCCTGTCCTGATTCTCTAATTTGAAGAAACCTTTAAAATTGACCTTTCTCATTTTTTATAGAACTGGAGGACTATGCACCTGATTTCTCAAAAGTTCTAGTTATTCAAAATTTATAATAACGGGAGATAAAAGTCTGTTGTTGTTTTTGTTGTTGTTAGTCAGTCTCTTGTCCAACAGTTTGCAGGTCTTCGATCTGTCCTTAAGAACATATATACATTTCCAGTCAAATATCCCTCTTAGCAAATACTAAAGTTCAATAACGCTTTCACTCACTCTTAGGTCAATTAACACATATGGAAGCTGCAGTCACTTCGTCAGCTGTCTGTGTTTGCCACCTGGCTACTGCAACCGAAAGGACTTGGTAGACAAAATATTTTGGAGTGTTGCGGCAACATAGATTCTGTCAATGTTTTCTGAAAGTTTACCATAATTCATTCATTGGATAAAAGTAGGCAGACTGGCCACACTGACCTTCTTCTTCTTCTTCTTTTTTTCTTCTTCTTCTTCTTCTTTTTTTTTTTTTTTTACATGTACTACTAAAAGAACTTATTTATTTTTGTTCCACACAGATCTTACTCTGTAGTCCAGGATGGCCTCTAACTTCGTATTCTCCTCCCTTCATCTCTGAAAAGCTTCAATTAGAAATGCACATCACCACACTTGGCTCTATCCTTTATTATTTTAAAATGAATGAATGAATTGAATTAGTGTGTGTATGTGTGTGTGTGCGCGTGTGTGTGTGTGTGTGCGCGCATGTGTGTGTGTGTGTATGTGAACTTGTCTGTCTGTCTCCTGGCACACACTTGCCACAATGTTCATGTGGCAGTCAGAGAACAACTTGTGGAAGTGAATTTTTTCCTTTTACTGTGGGATCTGGGATAGCACTATAATCACCATGTTTGTGCAGAAAGTTCCTTTATCCACCAAGTGATTTGGCGGCACTCCATTCTTTATTCTTAAAGTTTAAAAACTAAATATACCATCATTCTCTGATGTTGCTAAGTAGTTTAGTAAATTAAAAACCAAACAATCTATCTAAGAAGCACTTATATAACTAACTTTTATTTCCATTCTCAAAAAATAAAATTCTAGGGTACCTCTTTTGAAATTTATTCTTTGCATTTAGATCTGCCTTACCCAACTGTGAATCTTTTGAAGTATGCATGAATTGTGGGAGAAAGTCAGTGTTATCCATGATAGGAGTCTTAATGCTGTTAAAGTTTCTCTGTGAGTGATATCAAAGCTTTTATAGTGGATTTTTTTTAGATCATGTGTATTAGTTTTTGAATGTGGGTAACCCTTTCAAGAGAAGTCACAGGAAAAACGTTGGGAATAAGGAACTAATCAGAGAATTTCATCTTGCCTGAACTGTTTTTAACAGTGTCTTCGAAATTTCAAAAGAAGAGGTTTTTTTTTTTTTTTTTGGGGGGGGGTGTGCGTGTATGTGCTTTAATCCTATGTAGGGAAATGCCAGACCATTCCATATTCCTAGAAAGGTGTACATTGAGTGAGTGACTCACCTGTCTTGTTGATATCAAGACCTGCTAATTTCAAGGCTAATTCATTGCTGTTGCCACTTGCAGAGGAAACCAGGATATCATGTATTGCATTTCTTCTACCAGTTCTTCCTGAAGCAATAAAATCTGCATATGTAGTTTCCACATCAGTCATTGCTAACAAATATCCACATAGCAGGGACTACAAAAGAAGGAAAAGGCAGAAGGTGAATGTAATGGTAGTCAATGGTGAGCATTTAACAGAGAAACATTAGTATTACATGAATGGCTTATACAATGAATGATAGTCAATTGCTTAGAAATAGTGTTTTGATTCTTGTCTGAAACATTTATATCACACCACAAGACAATCAGAGCAGCAGAAACACCCTATAGGTGTGACAGTGGTGCACATACCTTGGTCATAACCAATATCTGAACATGCCTCTAGTTGCCACTTCATTAAACCAGCATAATCCTTAGCTGCATCCTAAATGCTTACCCTTATACTCAAAGATAAATGTAGTTCTCACCTCTTATTGGAGAAATTTCACTTCGCAACAGATGGTTACATTACAGAAAACCAAAAATCAATCAAAATGCTAACAACAAATGATCCCGTGGTACCAAGTCTCAACTGGTACATTCACAACCCAATTCCTGAACAGAAGGCTCAAGGATCATTACTAAAGAGGTTGGTGGGTGAGGGTATAAGAGTCACAGGGACAGCAATTTTGCCGTGAGATCTGTCTACTAGAAATGTCAGAACAGCTACATTTTGATGATGTCTCATCAACACAGCTTCCTATCTCCGTCACTGTTCTATTGCTGTGAAGAGACACCATGACCAAGGCAATGCTTATACAAGAAAGCATTTAATTGAAGTCTTGCTTACAGTTTCAGAGGTTGGGCCATTGTCACCATGAAAGGGACCACGATGGCATGCAGGCAGACATGGTGCTGAAGAACGAGCTGGGAGTTCTACATCTTGTCAAAGAGAAGAAGACACTGGTGTGGGCTTATGAAAACTCAAAGCCCAGTTCCAGGGACACACTTCCTCCGGCAAGGCCACACTTTCTACTCTTCCTAAGCCTTTCAAATGGCTCCACTTCCTGGTGATTAAGCATTCAAATATGTGAGCCTGTGGAGGCTGGGCCACTCTTATTCAAATCACTGCACTGTCCAAACAAGACCTGAACAACAATTAGAACAATGGGCATGCTAACATGGAAGGGGGAAAGCTCATGAGGCCTCAACTCTAGACAAAGACATATGGGCAACTGTAGAATGCCAGGAGCAGGAAAAATAGTCTTTCCCAAGGAAAAGCCTCTCAAATGGTTATCCAATACCAAGATGTCAGTTCTAAGATAATATACATATGGGTAAAGTAATACAGGCTGATCAGGTTGAATATATGTATTTTTGTATGTATGTAACAAAGAAAAAGAGGTGATGAATCTGAGAGAGGGAGAACTAGAGGATGTATGGGAGAGGTTTGAGGGAGGGAATCAAAGAGAGAAATAGAACAAAAAACTTTAATTATTAAAAAAATCAAAATTTCGAAGGGCTACAGGTATAGAACATATATGTGTGTGCAAAATGTTCTACTTTCAACTCCAGGACCATCAAAAATAAAAGTAAGAACACGTACATGAAAAGGACTCTAAGGTCTTCTTGTGCTCAGGATTCAATAGCAAATACTTCCATCTCTTTTCTATCAACTTAATGTTGACTTGTAGTCTAAAAAAGTTATATACAATACATTTAACAAATGAGCTAAGTGGTGGTAGTACACACCTTTAATCCCAGCACTTGGGAGGCAGAGGCAGGTGGATCTCTGAGTTCAAGGCCAGCCATGTCTACAGAGTTAGTTCCAGGACAGCCAGAGTTACAACAAAGAAACCCTGTCTTGGAAAAACACAAAACAACAAACAACAAATGCAATAAGAGCTTTATGAAAGAGGCATAGGACAAGCTTTATACCACATGCCATAACTTGTTAAATAGTTTATATCTAAAAATTTTCTTTTCTCATAGCATGCTAGAACTGAATTGAAAATAGAGATTGAGTGAATTGGTCCAGTTCATAAGCAAGAATTCAACAAGTACACTATCTACAGAATGCTAAAAATATCTGATATATGGATTCAAATACAGTCTGTGTTTATCTTTACCCTACACCAGGAATTCCAAACACTACCAATGATCACATACTGCTGCAGTTCAGGAGAATGACACTTCTGCTTTGGAGGCAAGTAATGGCTTGAGATGAGTGAGATACTCCTTGAAATACAATTTTGAATTAGCAGAGTGAATTAAAGTGAACTTCCCAAACAAAATCAGTGATACATAAAGTTGAAAGTTAATACAGTTAAGGTACTGAAGGTCTCCTAAGGGCCCATGTGTTGGATGCTAGTACATTGGAGAATTATTTAAGATAGCCTCTCTCAAGAGTCTGATTTTCTCTTGTGGGCTCTTAATCTTCAGATCTGGGACCCACCAGGATGTGTTGACCCAGGCTCTGTGCTTTCCCTCCTAGGGGCTGAGATGGTGGCCAATAGCTCAGCCATGCTGTGGGGAGGGAAGCAAGAGAGAAAACAACAAAGAGGAGGAGAAGGAGGGGAGAAGAAGAAAGAAGATAGACAGAAGACAGCAGATGTACAGAGAACATCATAAAACTGAGCACATTCAACACTCACCAGAAACTGTTGGGGTAGTTCAGTTGGGGAAGGGGTAAGCAGAAGAAGCATCAAGTAAGGTGCTTGTAACACCCACTAGGACTGGCTGGGGAAACTGTGCTGAAACAATCATGCTGGAGTTGCAGATTGGGAGACTGCTGGACAAAACAGAACAATCTCTTCTTGGGTGAGCTTCTGCCTTTCAGTTCCCATGTGGACACTTTTATACTATTCGATAATAGTCACCTCTGTTGGAAATGGTTTATATGCTAGCTGTTACTAAGGACACTAGGGGATGGGGTTCTGGGAGGATGCCTTTTTTATTAAATTCATTTTTAAATTACAGATAAATGTACAGTATTTATATAATTTCTCTCTCCACCCTCTTCTCTCTAACTCCTCCCATGTTCCACTTGTTCATTCTCAACTTCATGGTCTCTTTTTCTTTAACTATTATTGTCATGCACACACATATATGTAAATGAATAAATGCATAACTACAGCCTCTTAGTCCATTTACTATTCCTTGATATTTGTAATTTTCATCCCTCATTGAAGACAACTTCCTTTGATAGAAGAGGGAGACCATTTTAGAAAGTCATAACTAGTCAAATGCAGGTAACAACTGTGGGGTGGCCAGCTCCAACTGATAGATGACAACATGACACCCATATTAAACACTCAGGGAGCATGACTGAAGAGGAGACACATAGATTATAAGAGCCAGATTACCAGAGCACCTGCTCTGCTGTTAGATAATACGTGGCAGCTTCACCCAGGAAATCTCAACAATATCAATGCCTAACACAACCTGCACAATGACAAAAACTGGTTGGTATGCCAACATGGGAGGGGGAATCTCACAGTCTCTACCCCTAGATGAAGAGCTATAGGCAATTAATGACTGCTGTGAGTTGGAGAATTGGTTTTCCCCTAAGGATGAAACCCTTGATATTCTAATGCCAACTTGTTCTGGCCATGGTGAAGTACAAACCCTCTAATATCATATGAAACTACCATGATGTCTGGCTATAGTCACAGCCCATCAGAACCTGCTCCCTGAAAATTATGAAATCATGGGCAAAATGAATCTTCCTCCTTATGGTTGCCTACTCCACATATTTTCTCCCATCAAAATGATTACTGGTTTATTGCTCTACCATTGAGTCATGGAGTGAATTACAGAGAAACCTTTAACCATATTGTTCTTAATTATTAATTAGTAAAGAAGTGCAGTGGACAACGTAATAACTAATGCCCTTCAAGTGAAAGAATGGTTAATCAAAACTGCCTTGTTTCTGAAATCCTGCATTTGGAAATTCCTACTCTGGCCATTGCTACCTCTTCCTTTTCTCTCATACACTGTGAACCAGTTTTTCACATGGAGCCTGTATTTAGTTCCTTCAACACCTTTTACTTCAGTCTTACTAGGTGTGATGCCATGTGAATCAGTTGCCCACCAGTCCATACCTCTCATCTAAGCATTACGAAGTAAGTCCCTTTGGTCTATTGTAATCATTACCTTCCTACCTGTGTTTCATGCTGGGAAAACAACCCGGTACACTTTCTTTGATCTCACTACCAGGTGGTTGTTACCAGAAAAAGTTACAAAATTGTGCCAATTGGCTCAACTAGACATTTCTGACTATTATTAGTCTGTACTCAGAGTTGCATAGATTTGCTTATTCACCTCTAGGTGACTCTTCCTTGTGCTCTTATCCATGGGAACCATTCCCAGCCCTTTCTAGTCTAAACATCAGACACTGCCTGTTTGCAGTGACGGCTCCATCTTTCTAATCTGAAAGGACACTCATTAAGTTTGGCTCTAAGTTGTCTCAAAGTTCTTCTCCTAAATGATATCTTTCTGTGCTGTCTTTCCTTGCTGGTGAATTGTTCTCTTTTCTTTCTTTTTATGATACCTGCTATTGCTTTTCTTTTATTCCATCTTTAATAACACCAGCTACTCACTGTAATGCCATACAACATGTTTAGCACATTATTGTTTATCTCTCAACCTTGAATTCAATATCTTATTATTACTCAATAAGTAATTGATTTTTTATATCACTTACATATTTACTCTGTTTAAAATGCTGCTTCTAGAGTGACCGTAGGTCATTCTTAAAACCCACCAAAGCCTCACCCCCAGTCTACAAATTGTGAAAGTTAGAATTCCTTTTATGGCTTTCCATATTCTCAATGTCTCCTGCCTTTGCAGATTTTACCTCACCACTCACAGTCACCTTTGATACATTGCAGAATATAGCAGTGTTTTCCAGAGTTCTGTAATGGTTCCTTCACTCAAGTCTGTTGCTCCACTTGGAATGCAGTTCCCAAATATATTTGCTTTTGGCGAAAGAAACAGAAGCTTCAACATTCAGCACAAACTCATTCTCTCCTTTACCACTTGCTCTGTCTTCAGAAAGTACTTTGTGAGCCTGGATTTTGTCTGCATAAGGCACTGACAGTGTTGTGTTGACTTCTCTTTCTAGACAGATGGCAAGCTATGAACAAGAACTTACCAATGGGATGTAAGAAATATTGTATATACCCTCTCAAATGTGGAATGAATATGAGGGAAAGAATAAGTGGAATCTTTTGGAGAGAGGAGAAAGGGGCAGAAAGAGAGGGGATGGGAAGAATGGGGAGGGTAGCAGAGTGATGGCTGTGAGGGAAAAAGTGCTATAGCCATAAAAATGTCAAAATGAACCCCCTTATTTTATTGCTAACTAACTAAAACGCTAATTTTTAAAAGGACCTGCATTTTTGTTATTGTTTTCACAATACGCCATTTCTAACAGAGTTGCTTACATATAGTCAGTGTTAAATAAAAGTGTGACTAGAAATGACAAATTACCTTTCAAGCAGTCACAGAGAATGCCCCTGTTTCCTGATGATGACATACTGACAAATCCTAAAACCTTACCCACTCCAACCTGGATGATTCTATACACGAAGAATCCGAGGACCGTGTAATTCAACCTTCTGCCCATTTTGACCTTGTAACTTAAATTTTTGGAACTTAGGTTCATAAAGCCTAGCACACTATTTTTACTTTATAAGGTTGTTTCTGAGTCAGTAATAATGTTTGACCTTGCAGTAATTCAATCCTATTAGTTACAAAGATATTGTCATTAACTAGAGCACCTGTTAGCAACATGTTTCATTTCCACATTAACTTGAAGGTTTAGAACAGAACGAGCATATTCAGCCGGGTGAATAGACCCATGAGTATTTAAGGAGAAATGGAGATAGAGAAATAGGCACTTTACAACTATTTCTATTCTTAGTGACTGTCTATTAAAATAGTTTTTCAAAACCTGGGCTTAAATGAGAGAGCACAACTGCTACTATTTATCATCTGGCAAAAGACAATAATAAGGGCTAAAAATCAATATCTTATTTTCAGTTCAAAAGGGTCTCATATTTTAAGTAGTCCCTAAATCATATACAGAATCATGGCTTAAAAGGTAGGTCCTATTTTTATAAAAGAAGTCCTTGGCTTTTCCCATTACTATTTTTCTTTGCAGAATATCGTAATGATATATATGAAGTTTTTCTAACTCACTCTGCTGCTGGTTATTGGGTGATCTGAATATCAAAATGGAAGCAGAGAATAGTGGTTATGTTTCCCAAGAGAAGGTATGAATTAAAAGAAGCTGAACAAGAAGCTGGTAAGTCCACCTATGTGAGCAGAACTGACAACTTTGAACCTTCATTTAGTGAACTCTTAGCAAATGGGAATATACTGGAACAACAGGACTACGAAAGTTATAAAGATATATTGTAATTGTCCTCAAGTTGACATACACAGTTTGGATTTGGATTGACTCAATGATAGTGAGAACAGTCCAGGGAAACAATATTCCTGTAAAAGCCCCTCCTCTTAAACACTTCTGCTAATATACTGATTAGATTTATATGCACACACTCTATATAAAGTAAGTTGTAAACTAAATATTAAGCATTTAATTACAATTGTCATCATGATCATTCTATTATTTATTAATTGGAAATTAGGGCTTTTAAAAAATACTTTTATTGAATGAAAAATAGATTTCTTTTATGATAAAAGAATAGGTAACAAGTAGCACATGTTAAATATATGCAAGGCAGAAGGAATATAATTGCATTTTGAACAAAATACAGTTACTTTAAATTCTATATATGTCTTTCCATTATCATAATTTTTATTCTTATTCTTAGATTCTCAAAAATTATTGCTTTTACATACACAATGTTTCCCCCACCCCCTGAGCCAAATATTTAGCCACAGGTCTATTTATTGGTTCAGCTACAAGATATCTTTTACAGCAAACATATTACCTCATGGAAGGCTAACTTTTGTTACAAAACTCTGGAAAATTGTCACCAAAAGTTATAATTAAGAGATACTTAGAAACAGAAAGGAAGGAAAGGAGGGAGGAAAAATGGAAGAAATGAAGGAAGACAACATTATCAAATGAATACCAACAGCTGATGGAGTTTTTTCGAAGGAACAATTAGCATCCATTCTGACAGTATAAAATAAAGAGAAAACGCTTAAAATAAATTAATGCTGGAATCTAGCTCCTATTTGTGTTGACATATTCAGAATTTTCTAGACATTAACTAATAATAATGTATTGGATATAGACAAGAAAAATGGTGAACTTCTGTACCCAGTTAATACAAATACAGAATTATATTAATTAAAGTCTGGAGGCGAGAAACAATTTTATTTTTAAACTATTGAGCTATCCAAAGTTAGATTAAATTTTAATGTTTAAAATTCAAAAAATGACATTAAATACAATTCAATCATAATTTATGAGTGATAAATAAACATGTTCCTTCCCACCTTGAGCAAACTCTGCTTTCCTCCTACAGAGAAGATGGTCAGTACGCCTCAGGGAACTCTAACTGTAAGATGAATTTCTGAACTAATGTACATGACAAGCTGGGGCCCTTTCCTGAGTTATGCCCTTTATTTCTTCTGATGTCATAATGCAGTTGTTTATGCACACAAACAAGGCTTTCCTCCACCAGAACTTACAGATTTAGTTAGATGTCAAGAGCCTCATAGCGGCATGTACTTACGCCTCCTGTCTTAAATCGAAGCTTTCCACCTCGGTGTATCCTAGAAGAAGCTGAGCCCATGAAACTGCTAGGATGATTTTTATAGTGACATTGAGTCATGAGCCAAATGGTGACTGGAGAACATGCTAATTTTACTTCTGTAAATGGGACACATGAAATGAGACTCACAGACTTGGAAGAGAGAATGAAGAGACTGCCTCCAGCATACACAGGAGACTTCTCTCTAATGTGATCAACGTGATATTTTTAAAAGAAGTTTAAATGGAAGACACAGGAAAACTCTTCTTGCTCCACTCTTTCAAATACAGTGGCAAAATTTCTCAAGTGTTAAAATAATGAAATCGTGTGCTGTGTCTTAGACGTTCCTGAGCACTTTCCAGTGTGTTCAGTGCTTGAAATACATTGGTGTTTTTTTGTTTGTTTGTTTAAGAGTTCCATGCATTCTGAAAGATAGTGAACAAGTCCAATAAGCTTTCATTTATGTGAAAGAAACCTACCATCATTTACCATGTGAGAAATGAAAGTGATCAAATTTAAGTATTTATTTATTACTGAAAGATACCAATAAACCTATTACATAGTTACGTAAACATTTATATTGGAAAGGAAATGTGTTTTCGAAAGCAGAAGAAAATGGCAGGAATTCTGTATAGTTTTACATTTGTAACTCTCGCTTTTTATAAATGTCTGGCTTAATAAGAGACATCTGGCTTCTTGAATCTGCACTAGATCTGTTGCAATATGCTGCTTCCATTGAACTGCATGAAGAAAGTCTGGCTCTCAAAGAGGATTTTCTTTTAGGTTGGAAGTGAAGAGAATTTTAATAGCCTTTTCAGATAATTGTAGACTTTTTTATATACTACAAAACTAACGAAATGCTTTCCACTCCCTATCTTACTAGTGTTTCTATCATCTGTCTTGCATTATGAATGCCTGTTTTGTCCTTGTACGAACACACACAACTGCAAGCATCAATCATTTGGCATATACTGGTTCACTAGGCATTGAGCCAGGTAAATTTTCCAGATAGTTACATGTTCTATTAAACAACACAAGTTCATCACTAATGCCACCTATATCACCATAAAGTCTTTAAAAATTAAAACTTAGAGTTTCATAGGGCCAGAGAACACATTTTACAAAAAATTGCCATTTTCTTTTCAGTTGGAAGCTTGGATATTGCAGTCACAAAGTCCTCTTATTTGTTTTCAAGAACACCAAGTCACACGGGTATTTACTAGAGACAACCAAGAATCTTGATACATGAAAGAAATGCTTCATGAGACTTCTCCTGTTAGCTAATGAAATACTGAAAAGAAGAGCTCTCCCAAACTGAGAGTCAATAAAATTAACACTTTCTTACTAATTTGTCAATACATTTTAATCGAGTCTGCCATTTGCAAAATATGAACTGAAATTATGTGGCGGTGACAACATGTGCGTGCCTAGGAAAGTTCTGTGTCACTAGCTTGATTAGATGAAAGCTTCGAGTTGTTTTCTCACCTTACTTTGTCACCAGCAGTACAAACATTAGCCTACTTTTTGCTTTCGTAATATACATTTGACACTGTTTTCATAAATTAAGTTGGTTGGCTCTATCACTATTTAGTTGTTTCTCCATAATTATTTTATGTCGAGACTTGAATTCTTTACTACCCTCATAATGTCTGGCCAATCAAAATAAGAGAGTGTAGCCTACAAATGTTAATAAAAACCAGAGGCCCTATCTATTTGGGGAACTATTTCCACTCTATTTAGGTATGCAGTGACTTGAAAGGTACTACTCACACTTTTGCTCAGTTAATACTTCCCTTTGGCCATTATTCCTGATGACAATTTCAGTTTTTTTGTTTGTTTGTTTCTTAAACCATATTTATATCTTGTTTCCTTACTCTCTATGGAAAATCTTGCTAGACAGCTTTAAGGGGGAATATCAGGTCCTCCTACATTAATTTCTTCAATTCCCTTTTCTCTAGCAATGCATGAATACTCATCCATGAGTAGTTGTATTTCTCTGCTCCCACTTACAACAATAACCTCAGCAACAGAAAGGCTAATTTAGTTCACCTTAATACTGATTATTTGATTTTAAGACTTTTATTTTTTTATCAAATATATTTTTATCAAATATATTTCACTAATGTTGCAAATGAGCCTACACATGGATTATAGATTCTGAAGGCACCTCAGTTAGGTAAAGGGGGAAATGCCAAGAAAGGAACATATTATAAATAAGAACCTTTCAGCAAAGTGGACAGTTTTTGTCTCTGTTGCACCCATGAGAGAGAAGTCTGACAAATGGCTTGTTTACAATGTATTTGTAAAATAGAGTTGATGACTTCCAATGGTTTATTTTGTCCTCATGTTATGTATTTCTATATCGTTTAGTGAATATTTCAAAGATCCTGATATATCACCGCTGAAGCAGTTAATTAGCTGCAGAAACACAGCTGGTTTATCTATAAGTAATATTCATTGTGAATTATAAATGAAATTAAAGGAAAGAGGTTAACTGACTTCACTAATATCTTACATAGTCAGTGGAAATACCAACATAAAAATAAAAACTTGGATTTACCCACTTCAAAATCATAAAAGCTTTCAGAGCCTGAGGCTAGTAATGGTCTTTATTATGTAAATCTTTCTAAAGGGTTTGTCTTATTTCCTTCGCCGGCTCTGTATTATTTTCAGGAGGAAAGATACTTACCTTTTCATTAAACGAAGGTATTTCCCCTTTATTTATTCCCCTGTTTATCAGATAAATATCTGACTTTTGAAAATCAGGAGCAAGATGGCTTATTGTGTCGGGGCACATGCCACCAATCCATAACTCTTAACTGTACTCCATTCATGGAATCCATGTGATGGAGGGAGAGAAACTATATCACAACCTGTCCTCTGACATCCATATGTATACACACACAAACAATAAATACATGAATGGTAAAATATAGTTTTTTAAAAACTGAAAATTATGTTATAACACTGATACACTTTTTAAATTAATTCTTCATTTACTTTTCCATTTTTAAGATCACAAGAGGAGTCAAATAAAGATCAACTTTATGGTATTTGTCCAATGTATAAAAATGAGCATAAGAATAACAAAATAGCTACGAGGTTTATGAGCACAAGTGCTTCAGGAATAGTTAAAAGTTGCGAAGGTATGCCAGGTACACTAGAAAGTGTATAATTACCACTAAAATTTCTAAACGACTTTATCAATA
This sequence comes from Cricetomys ansorgei, assembly GCA_026225945.1. Lineage (NCBI taxonomy): Eukaryota > Metazoa > Chordata > Mammalia > Rodentia > Nesomyidae > Cricetomys > Cricetomys ansorgei. Next base: position 27,643,813 of record JAMJFZ010000239.1, read on the forward strand.
TAATATTCTTAAGATGAAAATAACAAGTTAGAATTGTGAACTTACAAAATCAGTAGGGATCATTTTCCAATAATGCTTCTGGGGAATGTTAAGCTAAGCTTATTTCATTTTTCTATTTAGAGTTTGCCTTTAATATTTCTTTATAAATATGCATCCATTTCCATATTATACTGAGACATTATTTTATTAACTGTCTAATAAATCACTATAAAATATGCCTTTTCAATCATATCATTTGATTATGTTAATTGGAGTCACTATGATATCCTTAATTTCTATGTTTGGTCTATAAAAACTCCTTACTTAAAACCCCACAATTCTTGGCTAATCATTTTGGAGACGTTCTTTGTATTCAGGATGCCTTGTGATGAAGGTGGTTTAGCTTTAGGGGAATAAAAACACAATTAATGGTGACTGTGACTTTGAGAAGGATCTACAACAAAAATTAAATGACACCTGAGAAAATCGTTCCAAAATATAAACAAATCCTGCAAAAGTGAGAAAATGTCTAACAATTTCAACACTAATGTTAATGCAGCTCACCAAATGGGATGCCAGTTGGTTTTCATGCCTTAGATAGGATCACTATTGCTGTGATGAAACACCATGACCAAAAAGCAAGTTGGAGAGGAAAGAGTTTATTTGGCTTACACTTACACTTTGTAGTCCATCACTGAAGGAAGCCAGGGCAAGAACTTAAAAAGAGCAGGAACCCAGAAGCAGGAGCTGATGCAGAGGCCATGGAGGGGTGCGGCTGACTAACTTGCTCCATATGAATTGTTCAACCTGCTTTCTTATAGAACCCAGGATCACCAGCCCAGAGGTGGCCTCACCCACAATGGGCTGGGCTCTCTTCCACCAATCACTAATTTAAAAAATTTCCTAAATGCTTGCCTAAAATCTAATCTTGTGGAGGCATTTTCTCAACTGAAGCTCCCTTCTCTCCAGTGAGTCTAGCGTGTATAAAGTTGACATAAAATTAGCCAGCCCAGTCATTTGTAAATGGCATTGGCTTTTAATTTAGTACATGTTAATAACATATTGTAAGGAACTGCCAAATATAAAATTGCCTGTGACTAAGAAAGCTTAAAAAAAAAGAAAAAGAGGAAATGAAGGATGATTGGAGTTAGGTAATAAAGAACAGTTTGTAAGGAATTAATAATAAGAGAATTAAAGACAGAATGGACTTGGTTAAGTTATTCAATTATGTTGCTGGTGACATTTACATGGTTTGAATCATCATAACTAAATAAGTAGTGTTTGTGTTCAAAATGATGATGATGATGATGATGATGATGATGGAGAACAAAAAAGAGGAGGAAGAAGAGAAGGAGAAGGAGAAGGAGAAGAAGCAGAAGAAGAAGAAGAAGAAGAAGAAGAAGAAGAAGAAGAAGAAGAAGAAGAAGAAGAAGAAGAAGAAGAAGAAGAAGAAGGAGAAGAAGGAGAAGAAAGAATAATAATAATTTTAGCTCTTGTTTGAGAAACATGCTACAACAGATCCCTGCTCCCAGAGAACTAGACCAGACTTTGTCAGTCTGCTTGAGGCAGAGCTGTAGGCCCTGAGGATGAAAGAGAAGGGCACACTGAAAAGAGGCATCTGCCATAGAAGAGGTGACTAGTGCTTGCCAGACTGGGATGCTTGAAACTTGTGGGCTCCAGGAGGAGAATCTTGGACTGTGTCTAGAGTTTCAACTGGGATAAATAAGCAGATGGCATCATTTGGTAAATGGAAAAGGAACAGTGATTTGAAAAGTCTAAGAATGGTAGTTCATGATATCTTTTCTGAATGAGTGGAAATGCATTAACTAAAACCACACACATTTAACACATGCCAATATGTGCTCTTCTGCAAGCAAGTACTTTTTGTGTGGTATCTGAATATTCCAATAGAAATTGTTTTTCTTTATCCTAATGTGCCTCCTTTTAGCCCAAAATAACACTTGCTGTGACTGTACTTAACATATTTTAAATATGTGTATAAACCCTGCCAAGTTATCTGTTTTGCAGACACTACTTTCCTATACAGTTTTTATGGTCAGCATTCATTACTTGATAGTATGATGAATTGCTTCACTTCACTCTGTATTTGAATATTACTGTTCCTAAAATCCTCTTATTAATGACATACTCACAGAAATGTTATACTCTTTCTTGTGATAGTCATGTGCTATTTTAAGGCTTTTTCTATATATTAGACATTCTGAATTCTAATGCCTTGCCTGTGTTAGGCCCAGAGAGAGGAGGATTTGTTGAAGAACAGCAGAATTAATGAAGCTACTTTAAAATTTAAATAACATTAAAAATAAATAAAAATGAAAAGAGTGTGGATATGGCCACTGAGAAATGTATCAATTAGATCAGATACGGATACAAGAATCAACAGACTTTCTGTCACTCTATCTGTGGCTTTTTTCCTCCCTCCCTTCCTTCTGCCTATGGGGACACCTCTAGTCCAGACCAGCTGTTCTGCAGAAGGTGACACCAAACTCTTAGTATTCCTGCCTCTATTTCCCAAGGGCTGAGATTACAGGTGTGTGCCCAGTTCAATAGACATTTTCAAATAAGATAATTAAGTAGCAAAATATTTAAAATGTAAGAATAAATCATTTTATTAATAATATAAGGAGATTTATATTGAGAAGACAAGTAATATTTACTTTGATAATATTTAAACAATATTATTCATTATATTGTATTTATATATCATGTTATTTACAAATTATATTGTAATTTATAAGTATTAATTTATATTATAATAAATAATATCTTTATTAAATAATACTATTTACTTTGCTTAGACAATGATATTTCACAGATTGTCACAATCACTGGACTATATATCAATATTTTTGCAGTACTGGTGATTGAATATAAAGCTTTGTAGATGTTAGGCAAGAGTTCCATTACTGAGCTATATCCAGAAGACTTCTTTATATGCTTATTTTAAAGTCATGGACTCAGTGAATTGTTCAGGCTGGACTTGAAAGCTCTGTGTTGCATTCAGCCCTTGAATTTGCATTTCTCCTGCCTCAGTCTCTCTCTCTCTCTCTCTCTCTCTCTCTCTCTCTCTCTCATTCTCTGATTGATTTATTTGAGGACTGTGAAAGATCATGCCCATACCACTGTGCTCCTGTGGAGGTCAGATGACAACTTGAATGAATTGGAGCTGCAGGGATTGAAACTGTCAGGCTTGGAAACTAGCCTTTTATCCACTGAACTATCTGGCAGGGCCTCAGTCTTTTATAGCTTCGATTACAGGCCTGATAAACAAGCCTGGCTTGGTCGTGTCAATCAAGTGAATACTGGAACTTGAATACTGGAGTTCTGGAGTACCCTTGAGTACTGCTACTTGGCATTGTGGCTCTCTTTCATTATCATGAAATTTTAAGAAAATTTAAATGCTAAACACTGTCTTAACAGTTAAAATCTAACTCATCTGATAAAGTTACAATGAACTCTCAAGTTAAAAAAAATAATCTCAAAACAGAGGCACAAGGCTAGATATAAGGTAAATGCTAAAAGCTAAAAGTTCTCCTATTCATTACAATATATTATAAACTTCTTTGATACATACTGTAAGTGAAGGTTTTTATTCCAGCTTTATAAGTTAGGAATGAATGTATCTAATTTCTACAATGTTTTGTCAAAGTGCATTTAAATGATAACTAGAAGGCTTGGTGCTTTTCACAACTTTTAGACTTAACAATTGTTGCATAGGAAAACTCACCAACATCTTTAATTCACAATAACTTCAATATTTTCCATAACACATAGAACCTATAAGCACATAGAACAAGCACATGCAAAGTGACTCACAATAAAACAGGCTTCCAGTTAAAATTAGAATCGTGCATGCGTTGTTATGCTTCCATGTAAGTGAGCAAAGGGAAGTTCTCATATTGACTACATGTAGAAATTACCCAGGATGCTTATCAATTTACCAATGACTGACATTACTATCAAATCTATATTTGCCTAAAGAATTAGGATAATTTTGAAATGAGAGGTGTATTTCACTGTCTGCAGAGGCAGCATAGCAGTTGGCAAAAGTTGATGGCTACTGCAGATAAACAAACACGTACACACGTACATACATACATATGTGTAAGCATATACATGCACACACACAATTTTCAGTGCTTTCAAAAATTGTGGAGAGTTTTAGCCATGACTTTTGACACTGACTTCTGTTTATACATTTATTAATGTACAGACAAATGGGAACAGTTAAAATTTGACCTTTTAAAAAAATTTATGAAGAAGGTGCCTTGAAGAAACTTTTAGGACATTGACATGAAATAGGAATACACACAGATCTTGGTACTTTGTTTTCTCTCCAGTCTGTGCCAATATCAAAAATAATTTTTTTTGCAATTTAAATTAAATTCTATTGGATTGATGAATGTCTAATTAGATACTTATTGCTAAAAACATATTAAATTCCTGTTTTCTTCTCTCTCTCTCTCTGCTCCCCTCTAAGGCATGACATCTTTGCTGCCCAGCCCATTGCTCTCCACCCCTCTTGCCTTTACTGTAATGGGTTTCTGTCCTTAGCATTGTGCAGCAGCTCAACAGTTAAACACCAGACAGAGTTATTTACAGAAGGGAAACGTTCGCATATATTTTAAAGATGGAAATAGCATTTCAGAAGTGAATTGCACAAGACAATTTAGAAAACTGGCCACAGCTAAGATTGGCAGATTAAATCATCCCTCTAAAAGTGGCAGGAAGGACAAGGCACAGAGGGAGGGGCCTTCCTTGCTGAGTGGTTCTTGCCATCTATTTTATGCCCTGTTAGTGGATTACAAGACACAGGCTTAAGTGTGTTATTGGGTACACTTGGTAAAGAAATTAATTTAATCTGGCTTCAGTTTTTATGTCTTGTTTCGAGACTAAGTAAATATTCCAAATATTTTCTAGGTCTAACAATCTCTGACCTTAGCCTCCATGTGCCCTTTATAAAGGCCATGTTTTCACAAAAGGTAGCATTCTTCTCAAAGCCTTTGGAGGAAGGGTAAACTATATTTAGAAGGCCCATTTGGCATGCCGGGTGTTCTCATGTCTTACTGCTATTTATAACCAGGTGTAGGCCAGTAGGACAGCAGATTTGTTTTAACTAATAACTGTCCAGCCTTCAGAGAATTTAAAAGTTGTTTGTCACTTATTTTAAGTTGATTTAAGAACAAATGGACAGCTAGACATGTATATGTGTGTGTATGTGTGTACAGTATATGTGTATATGTGTGTATGCATGCACACACACATATATACACACAAACACATTAAATATTTGCTGATTTCTCAAAAGATTCATGGCCTGATGCCAAACACAATTCCAGAACTTGTATTTCTGTTGGGAAACAGGAATCTATGACTTGACAGACATGTCCAGCTGTTTTGAGTTCCTGAGTTTGGATTCCCTATGATTTGTTTTTCTTCTCAATTTTATTTCAGCTAGCTCTACTTGGAATGTCAATAAATATTTACAAATTCTACAAGTATTTCCTTTCATTCTTATGAATCTTGTTGGTTTTATTTTAATAGAGAACTACACAATTTCATGATAATTGACAAAAAGCAAATAAAAATTAAAATATTATTAAGAAAACAAATGTATAAAAGCCTAAATGAAATGAAATAATGCTAGAATTAAAAGGTGTTGACTAGAGATGAGCAGGCCTACGCCATAGCCTGAAGCTGCTGCCAAGTCTTTATCTATCTAGCATCCAGAGGAGGATTAGTTGAAATTGGGATTTGTTGTTGCTGACAATTTTTAAAGAATATTCAAATAAATAAAAAGTAGGATTAAAAGTAAAAAGTAACTTGTTTTCCACGCAGTGAGAGGAAGTTACTAACACTAGGCTCTGTCAATTCTAAATACTTCAGGATTTCCTACGAATATACAACAAAATAAAACTGCGAGATTCAGCATGCTCACAGGACTCATTGATAGAGTGCCAGGATGCGACCCTCATACTCCTTTCAAGAGTTGTCACTTAATCCAATAGCACCATTGCCATCCAAAGGATCATCTCAGGATGCAGATGTAACAAACTGTCTATAGTCAGGAAACCTCTTTTCAGCTTCTTTTGAGTAGCTGGACCTTGAAAACTTTCAAGTTCACAGGCCAGTTATATTTGTAGAATTCAGTTTTAAGTTAGCAATCAGTGGATTCAGAAAATATCATACCATGAAACTGAACTACTGCCATGACATCTTATCAAATCGTTGAGCTTTACCTTAGTTTGATATTATCTTTAATTAACTTCACGAATAATTACACCTGCCTTTCTCACGATAAAGTTATTTGTTTCTTCATCATTAACATTTTTCGTCTTTATATAACTATCAATATCATAATTAACTCCACTAATTATCTCAATGTAGACTTAAGCTTTCAGTGGAAGATGATTGATTAGAATTTGTCATTACTTACTTTGAGGCCTGTCTTGATCATAATTTATCCTGTGGAAATGCTTCAGTGTGGTCAATATGCTTTCATATTTACCAATCACTCTGACATCTTATATACCTCTTGGCACAACAGTATATCCTAACATCATTTTACATGTTCCTTTGTCTGCCTGTGAATCAGCCAGCCACTTCTTTAAAGAGCCATGGTTCTTCTAAATGGAGAGCTGTATTGAGACTAAGATAATACACGAGGTGTGGTCACTGGGAGAAGCTGCCAGATTCCACTGACAGATCTTTGAGATTATGGACATATATGCTTATGAAAATATATATTCTTATTCTCATATATAGTTTATCTTTATTTCTTAATAATTTACAATGAAAAAATGCAATTCACTTTAATATGATTCGTTCTCATCCAACACCATATGGTTCACTGTAGGTTTTTTTTTTTTCATGTTTTACTCTGCAGGCAATAAGAAACACTGATTACCATAATCCTTCATATCTTTTCTTAATGAATCAATAAATATTTAAGCAAATTCTTACTGCTGCCACCCTCCCTCCTATACAAACTTCTCATCTCACCAAAGACTATGAACATCTAGCAAGTGCTGTGGGCTGTGGTGACTTCCCCATGATGCTTTTATTGCTCTAAAATGTCCTTACTATCGCCTCATATATTCACCTAAATATTTACTGCCCAATAGCTTAAAAAATACATATTGCCATTTGGCTGCTCTCTACTCTATGAATTGATCTGCATAATTACTAGCCAAGAGTGCATGTAATGGTATCTGGACCCACCCTCACTTTTTCCTCTTTCCTTTTTACCATGTAGACTGTACATCAACTGTTGATCTTCAGTGCATCCCACTGGTCAGTTCTACTAGCCACATACATTATGTAGCTCATGTGTCTATGAGCCTACAAAGTTCAATGATTAAAACACATGGATTTTACCATTTGTAACTCTTGTTTGAGATCTGAGTTCATATTTCTTATTTAACCAAATGATGAATTGCTAGAAGTGTGAATAATGTACAGATATATTTCATTTTCCCAAAATTTCTTATTCCCAAATGTCTCCACAAAATAAAATGCAAACGCTTCCTGAAATCTAGTGTTGGAATCTTACAGATCCTCTAGGCTTCAGCCAAAACAAGTGCAAAAATTGTACTGTTGGAAAAAAGTAAAACCTTCCAGAAAAAAAAAAATACTAGGCTTGAGAAAGCAGTGGTAAATGCATTTGAAGAGTAAGGCTAGAAAAGCACTGAATGAGGCCGTGCACATCATTAAAAAATTGTAAATGCTTTTTATTTTAACTCTGGTGAAAGGAGGAGATTTAAACAATAATGTCACCTGTTTCCATGTTTCTTTAGAGTATTGTGGATCTTGCATTGGTTACAGAGTACAAAGTAAATATGCAGGCAAGAGAGGAAGGTAGAAGATCATATAAGACATTGTCTATTGCTCTAGGTGATGCCTTGTGGTTCAGTCAAGCTATTGAGAAGTAGGTGGGTTCAAGTTAGGTGATGAGCTTAAGACTCTTTACAAATTATTGATGAACCAGGTATAGGAATTTTGGAATAGTGACATCTTAAGGCTAACTCCAAAGTTTGTGGTCACAGCATTCAGATTAGTGGCAGAGATGGGAAAAATGAGAAAGTGATAGATAAATATAAAACAGCAAGCAGATATGGTGGCACATGCTTTTATTCTAAGAAACTCTGGAGGTTGAGGCAGGAGGATTCTAAGTTAGAGGCCAATGTAGACAACCACGTAAGACCCAATTTCAAAACACTAAGAGAAAAAAAGTATATTTGAAAGTGTATTTGTTACATTGACATAAGTGAAACACAGAACAGAGACACAGTAGAAAATCAGTTATGAGTCTGAGATACGTGTGAGCTCATTACAAGCTCAAGTGACCCCTGAGGACCAAACTTTCCACTGACCAAATGAAAGGATTCTCACGCCCTTTCTAACAGTCAATAAAATTCTGTGTACATTTCACTTGAGAATTCTGCTATTATCTCCTTTGATTTTATCTTCAAAATTAAACCAAGGCCATGAAAATCACCACTGGTCCATTGGCAATTATCTTTGGAATAAGAGCTTTGCATTTTATGGTGGAAATGGATTATATCTACTATAACCCTAATTACAATCTATTAAGCATGCACCTTATGTAGTTACGTGCTGTTTAATTTCATACTTTTCTGTTTACAGTCAATTCATAGACAGATAGTGCTATGCCAACCTAATTCCATCTGTATGGGATCCCTTGAATGCACATTCCTAAATATACTTGTTTGTTACATAAATGAAATCACTATTAAGGCCTTTTAGATAGGCCTGCTAGAGAGATATAACAACTACCACACTGATGACCCTACTCAGCAGAAAGAAACCAGACAGCCCTCATCCAAATTCCCCAACACCAGTTAGGGTTTTATCTTCAGAGGTAGGCAGTTTAGGGATCAGAGGTCATGATCAGGGTCCTTGGTCACAAACTAGAAATTTCCATGGAACTGTCCTAGCTGGAGATCAGAAATACTTTAAGGTTTTCAGGATTTGGCCCCTCTTCTGGTTCCTCAATGACTCTATGGTCTCAACTCATGAGAGGGGATGGTGTGGGATTAGAAGCCTTGTATATCCTTGAGAACGGATCCCCACTGCCCGTTTCCCTAATAACACTAGAAAAGAAGCTCCTTCTTCTGATTTAGATTCCTATATGAAAAGTTGGTGATACCTAGCTTTGTTGAGGTCCATTCATTAAAGCTAATACCCCTGGTCAGAAGCACAGAATCTAAGTTTTATCTCTGGCCCTGGGTGGTGAGTTCACATTCCAAATGACTAAAGCACAGCAGGTACATATTATTATCTTCTCCTTTTAAGGGTTATTCCTGCTGGGCCTGTTCATCAGTTGGCCAGGGAATAACCCCCAGGAAATACTCACCAGAAGACAAGCCAAGAAGAGGGAGAATTAATTAGCCCCTTAATGAAATAATGTACTCACAGTTTGCAAAAGCCCCTCCCTCGGGGCAGAGGTTTTCAGAGCTTCAATCATGTAACACTTTAGACTCTGTCTACTTTTTCCAATATTCAGAAAAGCACAACTTTTCTTTCTTTTATCTTCTTTTCCATCTCTTTTTCTTTTCTATACTGGTCAAAGCACAGGTGTGCACTTGGGGCTTTCACACTCATTCTCTGAAGATCTTTCACCTGCACAGTTGCAGTTTCTCCATCATGTGTCTGCTTTCAGGCCTCAAATGATGAATCTGCCTATTTTTTTTTTTTAACTCCTAACTCAAAGTTGTTACTTCCTCTCTTCTTTTGGCCAGCAGCGGAGCTTTACAGTTTACGCGCCCTGCTGCTTTGTTTGTAAGCTCTAATAAAATTGTGCTCAGTTTCATTTTAGGTCTGCTTTAAAATTATTTTGTTAAGTAGGTTAAGAACCCCAAAAGGAAAATGTGGCTTTACAGTAATAATTGGAGTGCATCGCCAAAGGAGAACAGGAAGGGATCTCTAATGAGAAAGGTAGAAAACAGTAGAGTGTGATGTCTTGAAAGTCAAGGAAACAATTGCATTGATACCAGAATCACAGAAGGTGATTTTCTAAAATTTTCATTCTAAGATGCTTAGTGACCAGAATAAAAGGAACCGACTGCAGAGATATGGGGATGGTAAACATTGTAAAAACAAAAATTTAAAGTTACCTTTAAAATGAATATACAACTACACCATTATACCCATTCCCTTTTCTCCCTCCACCCACTTCCTTCCATTCTTCTCCTTTTTGAAATCATGGCCTCATTTACTTTAATTGTCATTGTTACAGATAGACACACAAACACACACCTAAATATATTAAGACAAACTGCTCGGTTTGTATATATTACTTGACTTGTATGTTTATGATTTCAGGGCTGACTATTAGGAGGCTCAACTCTGGGGAAAACTATTTCTCTCTAAATTTTCCTTGGTCTCCTGTAGTTCTTTGTTTATGAGTGGGGCTTTGTGAGAATTTTCCCTTCTAGGTTATCTCGTTAATTGGTGCAAAATACCATTTTAAATAAAATGTCCACTTAAGAAATAGATACACATGTATTGGCATAGTATTTTGTGTGTTAGTTGCAGCTACAGCATGCTTGTTGTGCTGAAGATATTGATAAAAGTTCAATATTAAAATCAAGTCAAAGAGAAAATACCTGTTTTTATCAGATGTTTTTCATAGATTTTAATCATTCATGGGTTTGAAACATAATATTTCAAACAGAATTTTTAAGTCATCATGGCATTTTAAAAATGACATTTTTTAGAGTCATTTAAGCTTACTTACATAACTGCTTACTTGCATTCATATAGTCCTATTTTATGACCAGAGAGTAAAACTTGAATATTTTAGATAGAGTTCATTCCTTTTTCACCCACTCAAATATTTCATTGACTATTTGTTTTTTAGTTTTCTCATTTTTGGTTTTTAGTTATATGGCATTATAAATATTATATTATAAATCTTGAGAATAGCTGTATCAGTTATCTTACAGTGTTGGAAATTAGACCCTCCTGGCTATAGATTTGAAAACCATTCATGTGTGGAGGTGTTTAGCTAAGTATCCTATGCTTCTTAATCTCTGAAAATGGGGTCAGTAGCTCCGACTTGTCAATGACTGTAGTATTTACATAGCAGCCTCAATACAAAGTCAATTGGTGTCTTAAGTTACTTAGTAGAAAAGCAGGTATTGTTAAAGAAATCATCAATGATAAAAGCTATGTTGGATTATTTTAAAAAGTTAGACGCGATCTGTTTGTGAATTTCTCTTAAATAAAAGGGTTATTTTTACCTAAGAAGTCTCATCATGTCAAGGGCAAAATCATTCAATACCATGGCCTAATAGCTTAACAATACATGTCACTAGGCTAAATATTTTAAGTGTGGATTAGGCTTACTCAGGGATTGAACTTTTGATTTTACTGAATTATATATATATATATATATATATATATATATATATATTTATATATATGCATTAGAGAAAGTTCTGAGCAGAACTCACTTTTAGATTTTAAACAATTCTTTCATATTTATTCCTTTTTTATGAGAAAATCTGTTATTAGGGAAGTTGACCGGTATTATAAAGAGAGAATCGATATTACAAGATGGCTGGAAAGAAGATCCATATATAAAATATTATGGTGTTTCTATGAAGAAATTACAAGGAAAGAGCCTGAAAATCATTTCCAATTGTTGGAAAACAAACTTATTAAGAATAAGGCTATACAAAGATATGTAAGATATTATTGAGAAAACAATAAAACTTTATTAAAACTTACGAGTAAAGACAGACTTTGTGATGGAAAGGTAATCTGTAGGAGTGGAGGGCCTTCTCAACTTTGTGTCACATTTGGTACAATTTTAATAAAAATATCTGACAGATCTTTTCTGGAGCTGGTAATTATGAAATTTACATGAAAGACCAAGTGGCCCAGAATAGCCTACATCTTCCAAAAGGGCTTTAATATGGGAGGATTAGCTCCCCACAAACACAAGTATAGAGCTGTACTAAGCTTTATGTGATGTGGCACATGAAGGCAGTGAAATAAACAAATGGATCAGAGTAATGAGTCTTGAAACTGAATATAATGTATATGGAAATCACATAAGTCAAAGGGAAATCTTTACAATTAGTAGGATGTAAAGAACTAGAGAGATAAGCAATTAAGAGCACATGCTGCTCTGCAGAGGACCAAATTTTGAGTCCCAACACCCATGTCAAGTGGCTCACAACCATCTATAAGTTTTAGGGTATCGCTGATCTCAATGGACATGGGACTTGTGTGTAAACCCACTTGCACACACATACACAAATAATTAACCATCTAAAAATTACTAGAATGTGAATGGATTGATTCTGAAAAGTCTAATGATTCACAAAACTGGGTCAAACATGAATCATTTTGCATAGAATACTGTCTTGAAAAGAAAAATACACTAGAACTTAAAGGCTACACCAAAGAAAAAAATTAATGATATCTATACAGCTTAATATCAGAAAGGGGCTTTGTAATATAAAAGGCTACAATCTTAAAAGACAAGCGCAGTTCCAGTAATGTTAAGAGTGGCTATTTATCCCAAGATGATATTTTTCCACTAAAGAATAGCTTGGGTGAAGTTATTTGTATTGTAGTACATTAAACTGTAAATATTTAAAAATAGTAAGAAGTAAGTAAATTTAAAAATTCAAAACAGCAGAGTAGGGCAGTGGTGGTGCTCACATTTAATCCCAGTACTCAGGAGCCAGAGGCTAGTGGATCTCTGTGAGGTTTAGGCCAACCTGATCTACAGAGTGAGTCTTGTGACAGCCAGTTACAACAGAGAAACCCTGTCTTGAAAACAAACAAACAAACAAACAACAAAACAACAACAACAACAACAATAAGAAAAACCTAAACGTTAGCAAGAGATATTCCTGGACTTTCACATACTAGAAACATGTTGACAATAAAGGCACTACCCACTCGAAACAAATTACATTAGATTGTATGGACTGAATTGTTTATTACAAATTTGTACACTGAACCTGCTGCTCCAGTGTGATAATATTTAGAGCTCTGTCTTTGAAGAGGTACTTCAGATTAAACGAGGTCACAAGGGTGAGGCACTAATCTACTCTGAATGGCTCCAAGGAAGGTTATTCCCAGACAAAGAAAAGAATTGAGAGCTACAGCAACAGCTTGCAGATTTCTTTGTTTTTAGAACTATGAAAAAAACCCCACAAAAACTGTCATTTAAGCTGAAAGGTTTGTGACATTTGTAGAAGGAATGCTAGCCAATTAATGCAAATTGAAAATGTCCATCACCTAGTTTGGAAAAGTCCAAAGTTATAGAGAAGAAAAAAAAGATATATACATATACTGTATATATATACACACACATATGTGAATATAAATATATATGCATACATACATATATGTATATATAAACTATATATACACATGTATACCTATATATACACATATATATATATATATATATATATATGTATGTATATATATATCTATATATCTCACAAGTGTATGAGGGTACATTGAAACAAATACCCATTAAGTATTATTCAAAATAAGACCAAAACAATGCCAACATCTTCAGCGTGATAATAATAAACACATGCTTATCTCTCCACATATTATAATACTGGTGGAAAAATAGCTAAAATGTATGAACTTTAGAAAAATAACACTGACTTTAAAAAGTACTGAAGATTATTTAAAATATGTTAACTTTGTATGGTAAATCTATATGGTAAAAATATAATTATATAAAACTAAAAAAAACATAACCCACATAATAAAAATAATTCATGGATGTTTATAAGAAACCAAGAACAACGTTACTTCTTTGGTGATGGATGAAGCTTAGAACCAATATAGAACACTGAAGAAAATTCTGTGGTGCTCATTCTAATTCTAAACTTTGGAGTTGATTTTGTTCTTATGTTTCAAAAATGATATACACTTCTGGAGCTAAAGATTATAGACGATTGTTTAAGAAAACAAAAAAAAAAAACATCTCTAGATAGCAAGCATTACCTTTAGTCCTTAATTCTAAAGGCCATAGACATCCACTTATAAACCTCTGTTCACAAACCTTTCCAGTATGAAATACTTTCATATGAGGAACTTAGTTTCCTAATGAGGGTTCTATTTTTGTACCTATGACATCTTTACCTAGAGCAGCACTATTCTTTTGGCTGCCTAAGAACTTTGAAAACATCAAGTAAGTATAGTCCGTTACCAAGAGAATATAGGAAGGGAAAAGAAATAGGGGTGTGGGAAGTCAGCTTGGGATTGTCTCAAGTGTGTACAGAGCAAAGCTGCCTGCCACACAGTTAATGCCTGGCCTACCAACTCAGACACACTATCAGCAAGGACATTTGCACACCACCCACCAGTAAAGGGATAAAAAAACAGGGGAGTATATTTCCACATACTTTAGAATGAGTTCCAGTGTGCTATTTTAGACCATTTGTTTCAGTTTTCTGCTAACTGCAATCTATGAAATTTACATTTCTTTCACTAATTAAGCAACTCTTTTTTTCCTCTCCTGGGACCACAGAAGATATCAACAATAGCCTACAGGAATATCACTGCCACAATAATAAGGGTGCTTGACCTATCAAAAAGAATGTAAAGCAGAATTTAGATGATAATTATTTTAAAATTATCCCTAAAAGTGTCATTATAAAATGCTTTTAAAAACTTTTTTTAAAAAATAATATGAAAAAATAGCTTAAAGTGGTTCTCAACCTTCCTTTTTAATACAGTTCCTCATGTTGTAGTGACTCTCAACCATGAAATTATTTAATTGCTACTTCATAACTGTAATTTTGCTACTGTTATGAATCGTAATGTAAATATCTGATATGCAGATGATCTAAGGAGACCCCTGTGAAAGCCATTTGACCCCAAAGGAGCTGTGATGCATAAGCTGAGAACTACTGGTTTAGAAGATTATTTCAGGGGTATTTCAATTATCTAGTAGTAAGCTTACTGTAGGTGCTATGTCAATATGTAAAGGATGCTATGTGAAACTATTATAAAATTGATTTGAAATCAAGATAAACTGTCAGCTACATTAGTTATGTCACACTCAAGCTTTTATGTCATGCTAATTCTACAATAGGTCTTAGCAAACATGGAGTCTGGGCTTGTCTTACAATTCGACTCAGAAACTCATGAGGATTAATCAATTCGTTCAATGGATTTTACTGCTTATGTTCCATGTGTCAGCTACAGTGATGGGTACTAACAGACAATGGAACATCAGGGCAGACACCTTTTCAGCCTTATTATGTTATTTTATTCACTCATTAAGTCACCCATTATTCGCCATGTGTGTTTCTTTGAAGCTCTGACTAGAGGTCAAGTTCAGTGGTAAATACTGAATACTTAGCTGCACATGAGAAAACTGGTCCTTGATTTTGATGTCACTGCTTTTTTTTGTCTCATAAAATATGAAGGTTCTCAGCCTGAAATTTTCATCTCAAATTGCAAATGAAAAAGAAAATTGTGAATTGGATTCTGACATAAGTAATTACATGAGAACAGAGTTTCTCGTTGACATGCCCAGTCTCCTCCCTTCCAACTCCACTTAGCATCAAAACAAAGCCTATATGAGCTCCAGGAAGAACTAGGTCAATTTCCCTACATTGTCAACTGGAACCGTG
Source organism: Cricetomys ansorgei (assembly GCA_026225945.1). NCBI lineage: Eukaryota > Metazoa > Chordata > Mammalia > Rodentia > Nesomyidae > Cricetomys > Cricetomys ansorgei. Next base: position 27,659,460 of record JAMJFZ010000239.1, read on the forward strand.
CCTCACTTGGTGGTACAACAACCTTGATTTTGATAAACAACTAAAGCTTCATAGAGACAACATATGAAAACTATTTGCTTATGAGAAAAAAATGAAAGGGGTTAAATTGCCACTCTGCTTTTGGAGCCTTCTGAGATGAAAGCCCTGAAGTCATTAAGCACACATAGTAGCAATGAGCTAAAAATAGAAAATTAGAATCATGCTGTTATTGCATTTGCTTCTCTCCGAGGAACTCCCTAGTAAACACTTCCACCTCCAAGGGAATTGAAAGTAAACTCTTCTGAGGGTAAGTTAGACACACATCTTTTCCAAATAGCTACTGAGCTAGCTGTACATTAGAGATGATCAAATCTGTGATTCTTCTTCAATGTTCCTACCTGATTGGAAACCTTCTTGTCCTTAATTCATTGACCGTCTGTTTTTCTTGGAGGTTATCTTCAGATGTCTACCAGAAATTGCTTCTTGGGGACATCAGGCTGTTATATTCAGGAAGCTGAAAAGAAGATATTAAGTGAAATATTAATAATCTGTATCTATAGATCCCACTGTGTTACCATCTTAAGTAAATGTCCCCCATGTCTTGTAATTTATAAGAAAGGTTATAATCTTTAAGTCTGAAGTAAATACACTGTAATAAACCACAGGTTACATTTTGAGACCTCAAGAAGCAAAGACTTCTTATAAGGCTCAGTATCCTTTGTAAGTTAACGAGTAAAATGAGGAAAAAGAGATTCAAGTTTTTGCAGTATTTTTAAATTTTATTTTATTCACTTCCCTTCTCCACTAGATTTCCTTTCAGAAATCATTTAGATTTTCAGAAATTAGTTTTACTAAATTTAAATATTTATAAACTAAGCATCTCACAGACACCCTTAATTCCTTTTTAAGCTTCGTCACATACAAACGCATGTGTGTGCATGTGTCTAGATATTTGTAATAGGGTGGTGGAGATACGATAAATCCATCAAGTTTTAGTAATCAAGGCCTAGGGATATTAGGGTAAACTGAAACTAATGAAACAATATTGTCTTGAAGTCCACACTGCAAAATAATAATAGCAATTTCCTGTTGACTAATTGAGCAGGCTTCTTAAATTATAGTCACACCTGTTAGAAACTATCTGCCCATAAATTTTAAAGCTCCAAGAATAGAAAACAAGTGACATTATTTCTATTTTTTTCTACTCATAGTTCAGTTTCCATAACATTGCTTCTTTGTGAATTCATGTTGGTTGTGATTTGAAGTTGGTATAATCTATAGAGAATGACATATTCTAAGCTATCCCTTTGCAGTACTACTATTTATGGCCCTGTAAGAGATACTTGGCAATTAGGTTTGGAAGAGGTTGGGATTTCTCAGTGTGAATTCCTCCAGCAGCTGAATCTGAGATGAGACATCAAATGCCAACTGTCTATGGACGATGATATCCCACAAATCTAAAGAGTAGCAAACTGGAGATATGGTCAGGAAGAAAGCAAGTAGAGTCATTGTTCTGAACAAATTACTCCTGTAGATACCTGTTAGTCCTTCAGAGGAGCTGTCAGACTCTTTAAAATGTTACTTATTGCTATTACAATAAATGGGTTAGAAAGCTGATATGCATATATCCCAAATCACCCCTATAATAGGTTTAAAACCACATTAGGAAACATTAACTGCCAAGCTTTCTAGCCTTAACTCAAACAGGCAATTGTGGAGAGTATTGCTTTAGGGCAATTGCTGGGAGATGTGGTGAGGCACCGATGCCATCAAAATGTCTTGTGATTGGTTATTCAGTCAGATGGATAACCTTATATTCCCAAGTAAATGCTTTTCCTTTGAGGTATTCAAATATTGATGTATCAGTAAAAATTTCCTCTAGGGAATTAAGTGTAGATTCCAAACACCCTAATGTTTTGGAAAGTCATCAGTATCTTTTCAGAATCATTGTAAAGAAATTTAAACAATATTTTAAGTTGATCATTAAGTACTCATATTCAATATACATGAGCTAATCCCCCTGTGTGTGCCAGATATTTAGCTACACAGCATTAGTCAGTATTTTAATTTCATCTACTGAAAATCTAATGTAAATCCACAATTACAGCACAAGTTATTGTGGGGTGCATTGAGCAGACACAGGTAGAATTTTAATTTATGAATTTGTTATAAATATGTAGAATATAAGGAATATTATCTTCTTGTACAAGGCAATCTTGAATATTATGTGAAATGGGGAGGAAGAATGGGTTTCTGAGGCCACGGGAAGATAAATATCTGATGGCAGGAGAAATAAAAAGACTTGGTGCAAAACAGAAAGGAATTTCATGCCTAAAAGGTATGATATGGGGTATGAAAAAGTGGACAATTTTGCAACGATAACATGGGATAATGAATGATTTATACTTGTGTGGCAATGTTGAGATTTAGTACTCAAGAATATGTTCATGCATTGTTTAATTCTTAACTGGAACCATGAAGTTACAGTAGTTGATTACAAAAGTTGGTTTGCGTATTACAATCACTGTGGACTAAAGATATATGTGCAATTGAGAAAGCTAACTGTTACTTTGAAAATAAATTTTGTAACTGAATTGTTTTCAAAATGTGATTGTAATCTTGGATATATAAAAGTCACCTAGTAACACATTAAAACAGTCAAACAAGCTCAAATTAGAAATAAAATAGTAATTGACAGTTCCCTTCATCCCTTATTCCCATTCTTCCTTGTTTCCCTACCTTTCTTGCTTCTCTACCTTCCTACCTCCCCCTCCTCCCTTTCTTTCCTTCTGGTCATTGAGTCAGATTCAAACAGCAGTTTATTATTTGCTTAATTCAACCCTCTGTCCTAGTCCTGGAGCCCTGGAGCATTTTGGATCTTCCTACTCTTAAGCCTAGGAACTGGATTGCTTCAGCCTCTATACAATCTAGAACATTTAAACCTCCATTCTATCTAGTCAAACTCCGAGACTTACAGCTGACTGAGCTACTCTATCTTCATCTAAAAGCTGACTCCTCTGATTCAACTCACTTGCTGTTCTGGCTCAGATTCTTCTCCAAGCCAACTGGTTCAAACATCTTCTGAGTCAGTTGATTGTTTCTGACTTAACTCTTCTGAATTTGGCTGACTCTGGCTGACTTTCTGACTGCCCCAGAGTAAACTGCTCTGCTAGGCTTCAAACTGACTCAATCTTCCTGCTTGATACTGACTTCTTTCACAGAGCTGCCTTTGTGTCTCTGCCTCTGACTCCTCAGAATGCTTCTCTGTGTTTCTGCTTCAGTCAGCCTCTGTGTCTTATCTCTCTGTGTCTCTCCCCCAATCTGCCTGTTTCTGTAACTGATTGCTTAAGAGTGCTTCTAAGATTGCTTCTGTTCCATACTGCCCCAGTCAGGCTCTCTGCTTCTCTGCCTTCCCCTCTGTCTTGGTGTCTTATTCTCTGTCTCTGAGCTGAGAGCCTGCTTTTCTATCCTGAGGGTTGGGCCTGTACCCAGTCTGACTCACTCTGCCAACTATTCCTCTGATTTGTCACTTTGCCTGCCCTTCACTCTCATCTCACACCCACTTTCTTTCTGACACTGACTTCTTCTGAGCTGTGCTTCCTCTTAAAAAAAGCTCTGCTTCATGTTTCCCAAATACTGGGATTAGAAGTGTACACTACCACTGCCTTCTGAATATTGGGATTAAAGGTATGTACTAACATTCTTACCATTCTTTCTACATTCCATCTGGGGCACACAGGCCTCTGAATGTGATCTCTTCCTATACACTCCTAAATGTGATCCCGTCATATAAACCCTTGTATTTGATTAATTTCTACTTATCAGGCAGGCCTACTCCTCTACATTTCTCTCTGTCTCTGTCTCTATTTCTCTCTCCATTCTCTTTTTTGGACAGGGCCTCATGTAGATCAAGCTGCTCTCAAACATTTTAGGTAGCCAGGGATGACCATATCTGCTTCTACATCCCAAGTGCTGGGATTACAGGCATGAGTTACTACACCTAGTTTTAAGTGGTTCTTGCTAGTTTCTTTATTAAGTAAGCTGCATTCCTCATCATTTTCTTCCTTTCAACATCTCAGATTTATTGTGCTAACATTTCTGGCCTATGTAGTTTCAGATCAGAAAAGTTTATATAACCCTATCTTGGATATGGAGGAGGCAATAAGAAAATATGAGCAATTCACAAAGTCCCAAGTAATCTGCACTTTGTAGTCTCCTGTGCTTCTTTGATAAGTTTTGGATTTAGTGGAAAATACTCGGAAAGAATGTGGTTACTTTGTTTAATCACAACCAGAATCTGGAGTTCTACTGATATGAGAAAGTTCTGCTTTTCAGATCATAAGTTGAATTACAGTGACAAACAATATGTCCTCTAGAAATTACTCTGCACACATGATCAAATGATTTGTTGAAGCCCAAATGTAAAGATGAACTGGAACTGTCTCTGTGGGTATCTTTCTGCTCAATCAATGGATATTTAGAAGCATCAACAATTTCATAGCAATGAGCACAACATAACTGGAGATCTCGTGTGTCTGATTTTCTTGGCTAAGAAGAATTTGTAATGTAGAGATAATTGAACTTGTCCTCAGAAATTACAAAGCTGCATACACTATGCAGTGAGATGATTAATCGTTTCATGTGTACTCCTGTAACTTTGAAACAATCGCTAAGCCACAGCATGTATTGCTGTAGGGTTACTTCCTGAAGCCTTTGAGAGACATGCGAGTGCCAGCTTGGTAAAACCTGGAATTACAGCAAATCTTACTATCTGCTTCCTTTAATGTATCCTGACTGTTAGCAACTCTTGGCTAAAGCAACTGGTATTTAAAGCACCTTGCCCCTTATAATCTTCATGTTAAAACATTTATTTATGATATTGCTGATGAAGAGACTTATGTGGATCTTCCTGCAGTTTCCAGCAAGGAACAGAAGAACACTTTCCTTTGGACCTTGACTTATGCCACCATGCTCATGCCAAGTCAGCTGGCTAGGGGTTGGGGGTTGCTGAACTATAGAGTTCTGTTCATTATGCAAATAAGGTCTTCCTGTTAGAGGATCAGTGCCTTTCCTCAATAAAATACCTAAATGGAATTGTCTCAGGCTCAGTTCATTGAGGCTGTGTCCTCTGCCTTAGCTGTTCAGGCTTCCATCTTGGAGAAGTCTTTTTGTTCTTTACCAAAACTGCAAGTGAAAAAGAACATCTACAAGAATTTGAGATTCTTGGAGAAGTGGCCAATTTTACAACAAGTGGACAATGGCAAAAAATACTTGAGATAATCTTGACACTTTGCAATGTAAGAAATTTAAAAGGTGATTTAAAAATAAAACTAAGCTGGGTGATTGGTCAGAGGTAAAGCATTTGCTGTACAACCATGAAGACCCAAATTTTGATCCAGTCTAGAACACATGTAAATCCAACTCAGTACATGCATATGTAATGACTTAACCTGCATCTTGAGATGGGAGGCTGACAGAATTCCTAGAAGTTCCCAGGCCACTGAGTCTGAGGTACTCAGGGCTGAAAAAGAGACTGTCTTAAACAGGGTAGAAGGTAAAGTCCAATTCTCATAGTTTTCCTCTTACACTTATACATGTTCCATGGTGTTCATATACCTACACTCAAACATGGACGAACATATCACATACACATACATACTTCCATTGATTGAAGTTATAGCACACATAAATTGAAAGAGCTTTCTATTGCAAAGCCTGAACAAGTTAGCAAAAGAAATATAATAATACTAGATTATAACTCAATCTACAAATAATACATCACAAATTCTCATGAATGTGACAATTGATTAAATAAAAATAGTAAGTGGGGACAACACACAAGTCTACAATGCTTAAGAAATCAAAAGCTACTTGATTCTCTAAAGATGGACCATAACTCCCCATTCTTCCCCATTTCTTAGTAGTAGACAAACATGGTGGGTTTTTTCTAATGTGTGTCTTAAAGAAAATGGAGAAAAAATATAGCTATTGTGAAAAAACCTGGCAACAACTGCTTCAGCTAAGTGATCGAGGTCATGCAACATGAGAAGTTACACCACATCAATAATATGTAGCCTTGACTTTATGTGACAAATCTCTTTTAGCTCATCAGTCTTCCTCCTTAAAAACAGAGTTCATTAATTACTCCTCTATCACTGTAATAAAACTCTGTGGCCAAGGCAACTTATAAAAGCAAGAATATATTTTGGGATTACAGTTCCAGAGGGATAAACATCAATCACCAACATCGTGGGGAGAACAGCAGCAGGCAGGCAGCCATGAGGCTGAGAGCTCATATCTCACTCACAAACAGGAAGCAAAGACAGCTAACTGCAAATGGCTAGAGTCTTTTCAAAACTCAAAAGCCTGCCCCAGTGATACACATCCTCCAACAATGCCACACCTTCTGATCCTCTTCAAACAGCTACCAAATGGGGACCAAGTATTCAAATGCCCAAGACTTACAGAGGACTTCTCAAACCATCACAGAGAACCCCATCTTACCATAAGGAAAATACCAGACAAATTCTGATAGTAGAGTGGGTGCAAAATGCACAATCATCACTGTCCAAAACTTCCAAAGTCTTTAAATAAGGAAAGTCTAAGAAAATATGAGAACTGGTTTGTTGTGTGATGTTTATGTGTGACATGTATGACGCTACATGATGCCCTGATGGATTAATGGAGCAGCACATACAAATGATAGTATAATTATGAACACATGACTTAAGTGTGGACTTATAATAACAATGTACAAATACTTGCAGTCTTGGAATTATGCTAACCACAATTATGTAATTTTCTACTAAGTAGATCAAACTTTACTAAATTACTTTATTATTGATGAAAAACACCTTTAAAATTATGTCATGATTCGTGACAATTGATACTTTTAATGATGTATAACTTTCAAAAAATTTTAAATTAAATTAAATTTATTCATATGAGTGCTCTGTCAGCATGTACACTTGCATGCCAGAAGCAGGCATTTGATCCCATTGTAGATGGTTTTGATCCACCATGTGGTTGCTGGGAAATTAAACTCAGGACCTCTGGAAGAACAGTCAGTGCTCTTAACCGCTCAGCCATCTATCTAGTCCCGATTTAATAACTTTTAAACATGATTTGCTCATTAGACTAGATTCCCAGAATTAGAACTATTTTGTGAAATGCTATGTAAATTTACATTATTTTAGAGATTGCCAAACTGCTTTGCAAGTACTCATTTCAAAATGGCTTATAAAGAACTTGGCCAACATAAGTTTCTATGATTCTTGATTCTGATAAATTCATAAACTGCAGCTTGATATTCTACACTTTTGAATTTTTGACAACTACATAGATTAAACATTACATAAACACTCAAAATATTAGCTTTATTTTCTTTTGAAAATTGCATTTTGTCAGCTTTTACTGCATTTCTTTGTGACTTCTGCTCAGGTATCTGATGGAAAAACTATTCCAATAAATTAACAATTACCTGCCTCTCATAGGCTTTCAAGCCTGGTCCTGCCATTCTAACCCACTGCTTACCAGTTAGCTTCCTCTGATTGCCTTTGAAGACTAAAAAATAAATAAACCTTTCATACTGTCCTCACACTTCCCTTTGTACTCGATCCTTTCCTCTCTCTCAGATAATGAGTTGCCTCAGCTCTCATAAAAAAAAAGAAAGAAAATAAAGGAAAGAAAAGGAACTAAACCCCACAGATACCAGTAAATGACCACTGTCACATTTTATCAACATCTGCACTGACCTTTTAATTACCTTCCATTGTCAGAGTTAAAGTTAAATGGCTATCTACAATGTGCCCAGTGTGCTTTCCATTTCCCTCGCCTTACCAAGGACTGCGCAGTTCTTTCTTCTTCTTCTTACCTACGCCTTATGAATTAGTCTAATCAAAACTCAATTTTATTCTAAACGAATAACCCCTTACTATATATTAAAAATGGTGCAAGCGACACAAAACCTTCTCTTCCTCCTCATGCAGCAACCCTTCCCATTTCACAGCTATGGTTCATGAAATGATCTGTATGCATTGCCTCCATGCCCCCACACTCCATTTACTCTACAATGTGCTTCCATCTGGCTTCCCCACCCCAGGCATTTGTATACTGCTTTGAAATTTCATTTATGAGTGTCACCAGAGACTTCGTGTGACCACAGACAATAAAGAGTTCTATGTGCACACACTGGGCTTGTTGTTTCTTAAAAAAAGAAAGGAGGCAAAGTTCTAAAATGTTATTGTGCTTTTATGATTTCATATCTTTATAATTATATACCTCAACATGTTCTGCTTGGCCTCCCTTAACCTGACTTCTAAATATTCTCCTAGCTGCATTAACTTCAGCAGAATATGTAACTCTGTGAAAGATTACCCCAACATTTAATTCTCATTACAGTAATGCTGGAGTTGGTAATTTTATAGTATTTGTCAAGCACCAGATACTGTAAAAGCTTTATATTCAGTAAAGTGTTTATTCTACCCATAATTTTATGTTTGATTGTTATTTCCACATCACAGATGAGGAAATTAAAAGGCAATATATAGTTTTTTCCAAGATCACATGACCAGTAATTGTTGATGCCTCTTGGTTGAGTTAATACTAGAATTTTCAAATTGGCCAGAAAAAATTATGTCTTTATGTGGATTATTTCAAAAGCATCAGAATACTTCAAAAGCAATGGAATACTTTATACTGTTTATGATTATTCCGTTCCTTTAAAAGAGACATGGTTGTAGCATGTCTTGATTTCTTTATGTATACCTCTTCATGTTTTCTCACTTATCCAACATGTGTTTTCTGAGCATCTTGGACCTGTGTGGCTTTGTTGTTGGAAAATGCAAAGCCTTTCCTCATAAGCAGATATCCCAAATGAAAAGAGGCACAAAGAAAGCTAGTAAGTAAACGTCACTCACTGAAGAAATAACACTGGATATAATAATGGAGGAGAAAGAGGAGTTGAGGCCCTGTGTGTATAGTTTGAATAAAAATAAAATGTCTGTAAGTTCCAAAATAACAGCAATCATTAATTATTACTACTAGTCTTAATTGAGCAGGTGATTCTGACTTCCTGGGACACATTAAGTTTGGGTAAACCAACACTTTCAAATGAATATTGTTTAAAAATTGGGGGGAATCATTGGTATTATATTACAGCTAAGGGATGGACAAATATTTGGAGCAAAAGCAGAAGGTCTGGTGTGTGGCTTCCCCTTTTGGTGGGAGAAGCAATGGCCAAGGGGACTGCCATAGTATGGAACATTGCATAATTCCTACAACTAACTGAGTTCAGTAAAGATTATCTGGAAAAGTACTGTGTGCTTGGCTGAGCTGAGAACGGGGAACACAGAAAATAATAGTAAAACAACTGTTCTAACAAGAGTCAGGAATTGTGCTCAAGCTAATTGTGCATTATCTTATTTTACATTAGCTATTTGGTAATCTCTGAGAGAGGAATGCTTGCCATCCCATTTCCCAGATAAAGAAATCTGATACTTTAAAAAGACTTAAGTGATTTCTTCTGGGTCAGACAGCAGCAGATCAGGATGGTTGGAACTGTTCTGACTCAGAAAGCTGGCTAACAGTGACAGATGTTTTAATGGTTAGGTTTTATCAATCTCGAGAAGCCTATTTGTGAAGTTGAAAATTATACATAGATGGATACAAGGAACAAGGTTGTCCAGCACATGCTGACTGCACAGTGAGGACTGAGTTTATATGAAATACCCCACACCAATGGGAGGAGTCATATTAGTTAATATGGGAAGGCACAGTTCACTGGGTAGTGCTGCTCATGGGACAGTGGTCTTGGATACTAAGAGGAAGGCTCAGCAAATCATTAGGAGCATTCAGTAGGCAGTGCTCCTCCATTTGCTCATCAGTTCCTGCCTCCAGTTCCTGTCCCGACTTAACTAGACCATGGATTAAGAGCTGTAAGATGATATGAACCCTTTTCTCCCCATGTTGAGAAACCCCGTGGTGTTTTCTCACTTCAAAAGAAACTGATTAAGACATAAACCAATTTCCATACTCAAATGAAAAATATACTTGCTCATTTTTATACAGAGAATTAAATCCTGTCAATCTATTAGGTACTGAGAGACTTAGCGCACATTCAAGGTTTTTCAGAGTTTATGACGTTTTTGTTTTGTATAATCACTAATGCTGAGAATTATATTCCATATTTATATGCATTCATACATGCTACAACATGGTGGAAGCACATTTAGGACCATTTCAGAAATTGTTGGAAACTGTAACTTAATCCCAAGGTAAAGTTCACTTGAAGACTTGTTTTTCGTGTCTCTAGCCATTGACTCAATTTTAAACCTAAACATTTTAGCACAACATAAGTCAAGATACACTACTAATTTGGTTCTTCCATTTAGAAAAACAACTGTAGGAAACTCAGTGGTCTTGAACTGAAGGTGTTCAGGTAGTGACTGTTGATATGCAATGTGACATCACACATAGTGTACATTGTGCATTGTGTGTGTTCATTGCCTGCAGTGGGCCTTGTGTTGAAACATGGGACGGTACTGCCAGAAACATTGGAATTCAGTGAATCATTGATTAAATTTTAAATGTTCTTATTTTAAATCTTCCTGTATTTGGTTATACGTGTCCTCCATTGGATAAGCCCACAGTGTAAGAACCTGAGGCCTATGGCTATGGGCTAGGCTAATGAAACAGTATTAGTTTGGGAAATAAAACCCGGTGTTTCTTTTTTCTCTAGTTTTTGAACCTGAGGCCTATGGCTATGGGCTAGGCTAATGAAACAGTATTAGGTTGGGAAATAAAACCCGGTGTTTCTTTTTTCTCTAGTTTTTGCCATGTGCTTATTAAGTTTTCTACTTCCAACTATTAAAAAATGCTCTTAGCAGAATGGAGAGAGTTTGATACGTCTTAGTTTGTCTTGATCTATGTAGAATATATACTGTGACACTGGCACTAAGATATAGTAAGCTATGATTTTACTTATTTTGGTCTTAAAGCAGAATAGTTTTGCTATGAAGAATTTAGAAACATTATCAGAGAAAATATTTAGAGCCCGCTCTCTAAGAGGAAAGCAATGTTTCAGAAGATTCTCCAGCAGAAGCAAGTCCAACAACAACCACACTTAGAGAGATTTACTACATCTCATGGACTTTGTGAACTTTTCTGGCTCAGACAGTCCATCATTTCTCAATGTGATAAAACACATTCATAAGGCAGAAACTGAAATTAGTTTGGCTTAAGTTTTGCTACTTGTTCTAATTGGGTAGCACTCATACTTTTTCTGAGTCAGTTTGCTATCTATAATAGCGCATGAGGACAAACATGTCATCAACAGTAAATGCAAAATCCTACAATGTGCTTCCAGATTATTTAGAACACAGTGTATAAACATTATAAACATTACTTGATCTGTAAATTATCTGCTTCCTTGATAAGGATGAAGCTTGTTTTTCATTTCTTCATATTTTTCCTTAGCAAATGTACGAGATACCAAGTTCATAGTTACTTAAAAATTATTCTTTTATTTTTCATTGTTGCCTTCCCAGTTTCTTGTCCTTGATGAATTGAGTTTCATCTTAGTAAATAATACATCGTGTCAGCTATTATTGTTCAGATGTTTAAGATCCTTTATTGTGAGTTCAGTTGTTACTTGAAAGAACAGCTGAGGTGGGTTTGTCAAGGATTCGGGGAGATATAATCACATCTTAATTAGATTTCAAAGAAAATAAAAATGGCAATTCGAGATCATTGAATTTTTCATTTTGTACCCGATGTGATGGTACTGTCACTCGTTGTGTTAACAAGACAGTTCATATTTGTGTAATTTATATTTAATGATTGCTTTGAAGGAAGGATGCCATAAATTTATAATGATAAATCAGTCATTTGTTTTCTTAACGAGTAATGTAGATTTACACGTGTTTTTATAAAAGTGACAGTAGGAAGATTGTTTATTCAGCAAGCTCTTGAACTTGTTACAGGTTTAAAGGCTAGTGACCCTGAAAGACAGCCAATATCCTACATGTAGCAATTGGAAAAGAATTAATGTGTCAGTTATTTTAGTGAAAGGTTTGCACACACACACACACACACACACACATACACAGAGCAAGTGATAGTGAAACTTAAAGTGATAACATGGAATGATAACCAACCACATAGATTATATGATGTAAAAGGAACCAATGAAGTCTTGATTATTTACAGTGGGAGGCAGTGCGGGGAATGGAATCAGGGGACCCACTACTGCAACTGACCTTAGTCTGCATTGTTCTTTCTCACCATTTACTTAGGGCTCTCTCCTCCTTGGTGTCCTTGCTGCTAACTGAAAACAACTCTAAGAATTTAACCAATTAAATAATGTTTGGGTTTTAAAGAAGCATCTATTTTCTGATTTAGTGTGAAATCCTTTAATATTTGATTATGCTCTGAGTATTTGACAAGAGCTCTAGAGCCCCTCAGTTTACCACAAACTGTGCACAGCACACCCTATAATTCCAGGTCTCTCTCCGTTAAAACAAAATCATCCAAAACCTATAATTGGCATAAATAATTCAATAAAAATTTTGTGGGTAAAAGAATAATAATAATTTCTTCTGAAATGCATATCATTATCTTAGAGAAGGATAAGTAACTATTTAATGTAGTCAAAATACATGCTTTAAAAAGACATGAATGTGGGAGCAGCATCTGGAAGAGGAGGGGATATTGACAGAGGTGAGAGAGAGTGGGGTCAGTGTAATTGGAATTGCATTATAGACATTATATACATACATAATATGGTCAAACCCAAATCCTATTAATAAAAATCTAATTTTCCTTAACAATGAATCTCAGTTACAGCTTCACTAAAGTTAAAATTCCTGACGTAAAGGTATGAAGATCCAGCAGATGAACCAGCACTTGAAGAGGCTGGTTTTTCTACAAAATAGGAATGTTAATATCCTTACAACATGAGGAATGTAAGAATAATTACCCCATCCCACCACACAACTAAGCAGTCCTTCAAGCCTTTCCTCTCCCTTTTCCCTTTCATTTTTGCCCTGCCTTGAGTTCTTAATTAGTATTGCACAGACTTATAGCTATTGTAATGCTTTCACTTAGACAATCATATACCTTCCCGTACAGTGAATGAAGAAAAGAGGCCTATGAATGTATGCTTTTTATGTGCACAACCCGACTTGTCCAGATGTGTAACTGAATCCTATTTGTTATTAGCTACTTACTAATGTTCACAAGCTAGGTATGTATCGCATGTTAAAGAAGTACCTGGAGAATCAGGTGTGGGGTCCTATTGGTTGATTTATGTACAGCTGTCTAAAGCGGAAGCATCACTTCTATCCTTCCTCTGGTTTATTTTCCCCACAGCATGGCTTCTAATTAGCTGCAATACTAATTACCATGATAGCCCTTCCCCCTTCTCTGCTTTCCCATTATTAGAGCAAGTAGTATCTGATTCTAATATGAGTGATAAGGGCATTCTGGATATAAGATGAATTTGAAGGGACAAAGATATGAAAGTTATGGTATTACATCTTAAAGGAGTAGTCACATTGGCAGTAACAGAGCCAGTGAACTGGAGTCAATTAGTAGTTTGGAAAACATTGTAATATGTTGTCATTCATGGGCTAGCTAGAGTAATTATTCTCTCAAATAATAGAGAGCAGCTGGTGGCAAATCCTTTGTTCCCACCGATGTCTTTCTGTTAGAGTGACTGTCTTCTAGTTTATAAAACAATACTCAAAATTCAGTGCTCATGTGTAAGTGTAATCAACATCAGACATAGAAATATGTGCAGCCTATTGTAGTACCTCCATAAATAGACTCTTACAGAATAATAAATTTCATCCTATAGTTATTTGAAGGGAATATAAAATTTTGTAAAGTACATTTTAAATTTTTAATGATTATAAAGATTTGAAAGCTATGTCACATTGTTTTCTTTACTTGCAGAATTTTTAGTCATCTTGTTATGGTGAAGAGACAGTTCTATAGGGAACATTGTACTCACATTCACAACCATCATACAGGTCAAGGAGCTGACAGAAAATGCTGCTTTCCCTTCAAATAACAAATAATACAATACTCAATAAGGCGACTCAAAGTCCCACTTTTAATAATATATTACTATGAGAGAGTAAAGGCTGGAGAATAACTTTTACTTTCCATGTAAAATGATCAGAAGCTACCAAAACAGGGTCCATGTAACTAACATAAAACCATTCACTGTGAGGTTGTACTGAAGGAAAAGTGTTACCTGTGTGTGGTTTGTGGGATAATTTCCTTCCACGTCAGCACCATAAAAGGACATGGATATACCTGGGCAATGGTTGAATGGGGTCATTGCTACTGTCTCAAATATGATCCATTTGGCAATAGAATCTCATGGAAGTTTCTGGATCTTCCCAATGTGCTAATAATATTAGTGAGCTTTCATGTCCTCAATGCTATCCTGACATTCATATTACTGTTGTAAACTTACCCCAGTTTTCCTTTCTACTTACCAACGTGGTGGCTACCTTCTGCAATCTCTTTTCCCTTTCCCCAGGCTTTGAAAATGCAGCTTCTGCATTGTTCTCCTCTCCTCAGTGAACATAGTTTCTAATTATGATCTAAAGCTGATTTTGTTTTGTTTCTTGCTATCTTGAGATTTGTATACATTTAATTATCTTCTCTTTCCAACTATATGATGTCATAAGACTAGAGTCACAACTGGGTAATGCAGAGAAATTCTAGTAACTAAGCATGAATTGATGCTTGGTAGACTCTCCCTTACCTGAGAACCTAAGTTGTTTAGCTTAGATGTTCCTTCCCACTGAAATTCAACTGTCTGTACTAACAGATAATAGTTATTTTTACCTCAGCCTGAATGATACAAAAGCAAGTTTTGACGTTGTGGAGGAGGGAACAAGAAATCAGGACACAAAATGTCTCCAGTGGAAACAGGTAACAGAGATACTATTCATTAAAAAAATACATAGGCTGAGTGAGGTGGTATATGCTTTTAATCCCAGCAGTTAGTGAGGTTGACACAGTGGGATCAGGAGTCCCAGGGCAGCCAGAGCTGCAGGAGATTCTGTCTCAATAAATAAACAAAATGGAGTATTTACTACTGCAATCATTATTTGCAATTTATTGACTGTTTATCCTAAGCATAACATTGCTCATTATAGAATTTAAGATTTGCATTAGGTCTAACTTCAATCTGATTCTTCTGTCAGCCATAAAAGCCTCGCAGACATTTGATGGATGCATTCACTACAAAAATCAGTCTTCCTGGTATAATCATTTCTCTCCTGGGTGGCGCCACCACCGCCCACCCCCGGAGGCAGGATGCTTTGCAGCCTGGTAATCTTCTAATAGGCCATTTACTTGAATCATGACTAAACACAAATGGCAAGAGAGAAAAGTCTCTATTTTTGTTTATTATGCTGAAAATTTCAACCAGAAGCAAAAAATGTTCATCAATTATCTACATCTCTGAATTTAAATACTTGTTTTTCTTCTGCTAATGTTCAATATTTTTTTTAAATTAGTTACTTTAGAATCTTTGGTAGAAGTAGCATTTGAGGAAGGAAGAATGCATTCGTCAAATCTAGCTGATGGGATTTTAGGGCTATATCTAAGATCACATTGTCATCCTGGACTAATACCAGCTAATAGCTGACTAATAAATGGCTACTTACTTTCTGTTATACAATGAAATATTCTTATGTCTTTGTACATGTATTAAAAATAGAATTTAGAGACTGGCTGTGGTGGCACATGTCCTTAATTCCAGCACATTAGAGGCAGAGGCAGGTGGATCTCTGTGAGTTCTAAGTCTGCCTGGTCTGCATAAAAAGGTTTTGCAGAAAGGGGGTGGGATGGGGATTGAGCCATGGATGGCCTGGTAGTACAGGCCTATAATCTCAGTTCCTTGAGGGCTGAGGCAGGAAGATCATAAGACCTGCATGGGCTGTAGAGTAAGCTCAGGAACTTGGAGCAAGCGTGGGCAACTTGATGAGACCTAGTGTCATAGTTAAAGCTCTTGAAAAAGACCTGAACATGTGTAGCATGTTCAGGGTCCAGACATCAATCCCAAATACGTTCAGATAAATAAATCAATAATCAAATAAAATGTAGACTACAAGGTGAAGGTGGTCTGTGGGTTGGCTTCTCTAACTCATGATCTTTGACTCTAGCATCTTTCCAGACATAAGTTTGCTAAATGTTGGGTGTCAAGTGTGTTTGATACCAATAGTTCCCAAAAGTTCAATTTCATAGGGTCTCCTAATGCTCTTCCTACTCGAAGAATGTCTCAAAAATCATTCCCTTTTCTTTCCTGCCCTGAGTTCTGCTGCCAATTTAAATATTTGTAAACAGTGCTTGGATTTATTTGGTTATTGCATTGGCTGGAGTCCAAGATTCTGTCGTTGTCGGCATGTTTAAGGATGACCTTTTGGTGACTTCATAGAACTTCTTCAGAAAAGAAAACCAGATGTGCTTATCTAAGCCTCTTCTTTAGACTGTGCAAGAAGAAGGAAGTTATGTTAAAAAAAAGAGAACAACTTTGAATAAAGGATAAATTGTAGCATATTAATGTGTTCATTTATGTTTGCAGCTTTCAAAGGCTGAAATTCGGCTCTATACCAAGTAATCAGACACACATAGTAAGAGCCAAGAAGCCGGTAATAGCATACGTCCCCTTCCCCAGTGGATGCTTACCTAGCATTGGTGAACATTACTCTTTTTTAATATTTACATAAAGCTAGCAGCTAATAACCAATTTAATGAAACAGATCGTGCTTTTAGGAAAAAGACTAACACCACCAAGAGTTGACAGATGCTGATTTAGAAGTATTAGCCTTACAAAGGATCTCTGTACTCTATCCAGGATCCTAAGCTTTTTTTTTTTCCTGAACTTTTAAAATGTTTGAACATAACATCAACACAGTCCCAAAGTGGACTTTTTTGGTTACAGTGGTAGATAGGATATAAAATATATTCTATTTTGAAAACGTAAAAATGATTGTTAAGCATTAGAACTACTAATTTGAATTCTGATTTTCATGTATATCCATTAAATTGTTAAGTCTTTGGTTCTGGTTAATTTTGGTGTGTGATGTTTTTGTTTATTTCCAATTTTTCTTTTATTAAATAATGAAAGGAATAGAAGTGATAAAAAGGACAGGTCACATGCTCCAATTTTTATTGAAAGAGACATACTTCACAGAGAATGGCTATACAAATTTAGCTCATTCTGCCAAAGTAACAAAAAAAAAGTCAACTTAACACTCTCAAATAGACAATATGTTTAGCTCTTGCTTCCTTTTCATTTTTTCATCATATGAAATGAGTTAAAGAGGTGTGTGCTTATGTGTCTATATTTGTGTGTGGATAGTAACATGAGATATTTACTGATAACAAAAGAATCCAATGTAGGAGGTTTCTCACAATCTAGATATATGTGATGTCATGAAAACAGACATCTAATAGCCAATCAAAACTTTTATAGTATTCATTTTTGACATTTTTTTCTTTTATTTTTTGAGATTATAATAAAATTACATCATTTCTACCTTCCCTTTCTTCCTTCCAAACCCTACTATATAATCAATCTTTTTCTCTTTCAATTCATGGTTTCTTTTTTCATTCATTGTTGTCACATGCATGTATGTTTACGTATATACATATATATTCCAAAATGTAACCTGTTCAGTCTGCACAATGTTACTTATATGTTGTTTTCAGGGCTGACCATTTTTTTCAATAACCAATTGGTGTGTTCTTCCCTGGGAAAGACTATTTCACTATGCTCAATTATTTTTTAAAATATCATTTCTTTATATATCTCCATAGCTTTCAAGAAAATTAATGGAGCAGAATGCAGATATTATTATCTTTTGCCAAATTTTCTTAAATATTCTTTCTCAAACATGCTAAATTATATAAAGACAGAAAGTATCATGTCCTGGTCACTCTGTAGTTGTTCATGCTTGACTATGAAACAATGCTCAAGAACAATTCTTAAGTTGAAACACTCTGTCTCTTTATAATATACTTCCTTTTCTCTAAGATTTAGTTCAAAGGATTTTCCTTTTTAGAATTTTAGGCATGTTTCACAATTGTTCCCAAGCATGTTTCTGTTATGGGTGCCTGACTCTGATGCTTGGCAACAGTATAGTCTTTGTGTAGAGGAATAATTAATCTTTTAATCCAGCAACATAGCTACTCTGGAAGGGATCACATTCAGAGACCTGTGTGATCTGACTGGAATGTAGCACACACCTTTAAGTAACCCAACTCAGAAGGCGATGGTGGCACACACCTTTAATCCCAACACTAGGGTTCTAAAAGGAGGTTGCCAGTTCAAAAATAGGTCGAGGCTCTCAGTTCATGGTTACAGAATGAGCACAGGCAGAATGAAGTCTGAGATTGAATCATAGTGATGACACATCTAACTCTCAGGATATAAAAATGAGCTCTGAGTTCAGAGAGACTCAGGAAATTCAGAGAGACACGGAGGCAGGAAGTCTGAGGCAGAGACACAAAGGTGGTTAAGCAGAAGAAGTCAATATCATACAGGAGGACGAAGTCAGTTTAAAGCCAAGCAGAGCAGTTCAGAGTCTGAAGAGTTCAGTCAGAAATAGTCAGCCCACTCAGAAATTCAGTTTGAACCAGCAGCATGGAGAAGAGTTGGAGTTAGAACAGGGAACAAATTGAACCAGATGTGTTAGTTGAGTTCAGTACAGCTCTGAGCTCAGAAGGAGGTAGCCAGAGTGAGTCAGTCCAGGCTTGTATCTTGAAGATTAGATTGTATGGAGGCTAAAACCCTCTAAGGACCAGGGATTGAATTAGCCAAACAATAAACTGTTGTTTTCTCTGAATCGATGTTGACATTTTTGGGGAATAATATGAATTAATAATTATTTTAAATAAGCCCAATTAGAAATGATTTCATTAAGAATGTCTTGAAACTGTCATCTGAATGCAGTACAGAGTCTTTAATTTCAACTCAAGTTCTGTGTGCACATAAATGACTGAATGGTGTTGTTCAGAATGGCAGAATGTCAATGATATATTGGAAAAGCACCATATTATTGATCCTTTTATTAGTCCTTTATTCATATATTTGTTTCAAGAACAAGGTCAAAGCAGTCATATGGAAAGTCTAAAATTTGAAGGAAATATGAGAAAAACATGTATTTCTTATTGAACATTATTTTCCCTAGCCAAATTCTTGAGAGAATATTTCAATCCATATTTTTTTAAAAATACACAGAAGTCATCAGTATGATGCATATGAACTTTCAGATCCTAAACTAAAATGTAAGCAGAATTCTTTCTGTCTGCTTGCCCATTTCCAAGTTGTCTTTCCTCAGTTCATGAATATCCTTTAAATGTGTGTATCTAACTGAATGGGACTATGACCTGCAGCCTTAATATTCCCTGTTTTGATATTTAGAGATCACCTCTAGCACTAGAAGAATCAACAGGCTTCTGAATATATATCTATCTGAAAAAAACAATCCTAGCCATTGTGCACAAATTCAAATCTTTGGATACATTTTAGTGCTGAACAATATCAGAGAGTGTAATGAGAACAGGAAAAGAACTTCCCTCATTTCCTCTCAGTGTCCATCCAACCAGATTCACCCTGATAATGGTCTGCCAAGAGATAGATTCTCCTCATCTTGGCATCACCTTCAAAACTTTGGAACAACTCTTTATTCCTCCTTGTCCCTGTCCTTTAAAGGTATGTGGAGTAACATCTACATCTTGAGACTGTTCCTTTCTTAGGGCATCACCTAGTATTTAAAGTTAAAGGTTCTGATTAATTATCTCATTCCTAAAAATTTAATTGCAATTTAGGTTTATGATAGCCATATTAAGTGGTCTTAATCATTAATCTCACAAAGGTGACAGAGTGTTTTGCCCCATGGCTACTCCAAATGACAGTTTCCTCATGTAAAAAATAGAATTTTCAATATTTTCTTTACCAATAAAGGGTTAAATTACACCTTGTAACATGGCTTTGACCACAGCATAATTAAACATGAACCTTATATTTTTTAGTGTGGTCTACCTTTATTTTACCAAGATATGCTGGAAAATTCATCTTCAAAGAATGCACAACTTCTGACCATATTGGTTACAGGTTCCATTTTTCCAACTAATAGTTTAAATTATTTTCTAATTTCTATATTGCTACTCCTATATTACTACTGCAGTGCCTAACATATTTTCTGTTTTCCTGCAATTCTATTTATTACACCACTAGCTGATTTAATAAGTGGAAAGGGTTACAATCCTGAGGTTATTAATTCAAACTGGATATGTTTAGCAATCAAGAAAACACAAATCAAAATTTTGAGTTCATCTCAAAATTTAACTGTCACCAAGAAAATAGCACCAATAGCTAGAGATGATTTGAGGGAAAAGGAACAGTTGAAAATTTTTGGTACAGGATTGGGGATGTTGCTTGGCAGTTAAAATGCTTGCCACTGGAGCATTATGTGTAATATTTGGATCTGCAGATGCCACATAAATGCCAGGTGTGTTTTCAATATTTTCACATTTCCAGTAGTAAGTTCTTATCTTTAAACTGAGTGTAGTACATATTATACATCTAGAGTTTAATCCCCTCTCATTTGATACATGTTTTTAGAAATAATACCTGGCTAGGCAGTGGTGACACACACCTTTAATCTCAGCACTTAGGAGGCAGAGACAGGCCGATCTCTGTGAGTTCAAGACCTGCTTAGTCTACAGAGTGAGTTCCAGGACAGCCAGAGTTACAACAGAGAAACCCTGTCTTGGGGGGGGAAAGGAAAAGAAAGGAAAAATAACGAAAGAAAAAATACCTGTCACTATGATAATTTAAGAAATGTCATTTATTTCATGGTAATTTATTGTAAGATAATTACAAAGACTTACTGATTTACTTTTAGACTTAATTTTATGAACTAAATGACCTATAAAGGTACTTCTAATTTAAACAGTGTTCATGGACAATCTAAGCTTAAGTAAATTGGAGGAACTGTATACATTATGTAGGTGAAAGAAACTAAGCTGACCTCGATTCTTCACATTTCACTTTCACAAGGAAAACTGCCAGCAGGGGGAACCACGGCTATTAGAGGCTGGAGAATTTACACTGTCTGGCTGATTTTTAAAAGAGTTACAAGAGAAAAGTTATATGAAGCAAATTAGAATGAATGTCATCCTGACTAATGCCCATCAATCACTTTCCTAATTAAATTTCAAGGTTATTAATTACTTAAGTTACGACTTTAAATTTAGAAAGACTCAAATTAGCAACAAGCTTCCCCATGACCCAAAGCAAGAGAGGATTTTCAGGACAATTTTGGTACATCAGCATTTTCCTCAGTTGTACCATATGCAGATGCAATGTATCTTTATTATAGTGAAATCACACATTTTTCATTGAGGAAAAAAAAAACCCACTTCTCTTTTACTTCAGGAGGCTTTTTGTTGCCAAATCTTTAAGTTACTGGCCAACTCTTATTTTTCTTTTCTCTTATTTTATTTTCAAAGCTTAATTGTGAGTGTTGATTAGTTTTATGTCTAACTAGGTGATAGCTCCTCTAACTTATTTTTAATATATTAAAAAAGTCCTTATATAAACAATATTCAGGTGCACATTTTGAATAGATGAATGAAATCCTAATTACAATGCCATAATCCCTGAATTTTTCTTTTAAAAATCTGAACTCATTAGCACAGGAAAGGAAATTCTGAACGGGATACCAATAGCTGAAAAGCTTCTGTAAGCTTCTGTAAGGCAAAGAGCACCATCATTTATGGAAAGCAACAGCCTATAGATGGGAAAAGATTTTTATCAACTATAGATAAATCTGATTAGCTATCTTATGAACTACCTCTTTTCACTCTGAGCTGTACAGTGAACTCCAAATTGTAAATAGTAAACACACTGCTTCTGATTCTCTGCTTTCTCTTTGCTTATTCTGGACTGGCTCTGCTCTTCTCAGCTTCCACTCTGCTTCTAACCTGCTTCTATTCTCTGAACTCTGTCTCTCTCTGAACTAACTCCCCAACCCCCCCACCCCTGCAAACTGAGATCTTCCTTTTATATCCTGAGAGTTGGGATTAAAGGTCTGTACTAAATCCCTTTCACCTAGCATTAGCATAGAGGACAATATTTGTCTGACATTCTTTCTGCATTCCATCCAGATCACACAGGCCTATGAGTGTGATCCCTCCATGCAGGCCCTTGAATTTGATCCCTTCCTAACTATCACATAGGTCTTTCAATGTGATCCTCTGCTACAACAGCCATGGTGCTGGATTAAAGGATTAAAATGTTCCTCTACAGTGTCTCCCAAACACAACAAGACTGATATACATATGAACTCCAAAGGCTGTGGCAGAATGCACAGGAAACATAGAGGTTTAAGCCAGATAGGTCCCCAGCACTGAGTGTGTATGGCGTTTTTGTCTTATTGGTTTTATTGCTTGGTATGTTTTGATTTTTGGATTTTGGTTGTCTTTTCTTTGTTTTTGAAAGAGAGGAGAAAGAGGTGGTCAGAGAGGTGAGGAGGATGTGGGAGGAGTTGGGGGGGGGGAAACACAATCAAAAATGTATGGATATTTTTAATTTAAAAAAAAACTGAGGTTACCTTCGTTGTCACGTACATGAAAAGTGAATAATGAAGCCAAGTAGTTCTCTTTGGCCAATAACATAAGCATCTGTTTTTAGTAGCAGCAGTTATAGTAAGTAGAAAAACTAGGATGAAAGAACCATAAGATACATAGAGGGTCTTTTTGTCTTGGAATATGAAGTGAAGGGGAATTATTTATTACAACAACAATCAGGTGCTGATGAGATCTATAATGCATCATTTCAAGTTTAGTCCCTACCTAAACTTCAGTGAAGTTTAAAAAAATCTTGAGGTGTAGTATACAGCCCCTTATTTCAAGGTGCTAGGATTTTGCTGTTCCATTCCTTTGCTTTTCTTAATACATTGGAAATTTGTACAGAGCGTGAGGAAATCAACTATTTTAGATATATTGCTATTTATGAGATATCCACATTGGTAAAAGTTGACCTCAAGCTATAAACAATTCTAGGTAATTTTCCCCTTAAACATAGTGACAATCTCTTCCTCCTTGATTATAGGCACTGGTGTCCTTGATGCTAATTTGTACATGATGAAAGTGTCACCCTTTGAATGTAATGGCAAAGGAGCATGTTTCCCAAGACAATGCAGCTTTTGCAATTGGTTTCCAAGGAAGCATATCTTGGATTAACATTATAAAAAAATAGCAGAGTTAGTTTATTAGTTACTGTAGCTGACAAGGAAGCAGATTTCCACCATTGAAAAAACTTTCATTGTATCGCAAGAACCATACTGGGGCTCATTACTGGTACTGAATTTACAAACTATAGCAGATCTGCGCTCCTGAAATAATTTGCATTCTTATCCTTAATGCTAACAGAGTGGGAATGGACACAGAAGCCATTGTGGGAAGTTTGGATGTGAAAACAATTGTCTTGTAGGCTGGCAATTCAGCTTAACAAATGAAAATAATGGAGCTGACTGAATTGAATGGTTTATCAACTTGTGAGTTAACATCTATTAAATTTTTTGTCTATACCATGCCAGAACGATTTCAAAAAGGATCTTATTAGTCATCTCCATAAAAAAAAAAAAAAACAAAAAACAAAAAACCCAAGCCATTCTCATCTTTCTAAAATCTTTGGTGGTTGCTATGACGATGGTATTTCTATCAAAGCCCACAGCTGATATTCCACAGCAATTACCCAAAGTAACCTTGTTTTCCTAGTTAGGTGTCATCTTCTAAAGACCTCAAAGAATTTTCCAAAATTTTCTCCAGACATGGGGAAATAGCATTTCTCAGTTCTGAATTAGGAAAAATCATATTAGAAAAGCACTCTAATGTGGCCATTTTCCCTTTATAGAAGTATGAAGATGCTCCTTCCTCCCTATCCTTTCTCTCTCTGCCTTTGCCATTTCCTTCCTTACTCTGGTCTCTCTCTCTCTCTCCCAGTGATGCCTGCTTCTACATCAAGGCAGTCATGGACTACCACTGTCCTATTGTTTCTTTACTGTATCCAACTGGGAAAGCATTTGCCACATATGATGATATCAGACTTTAACATTCAAGAATACATGACATGCAACAGATTCGATTTAACTTCATCAGGTCCCTATTACCAACTGTTTAATTTAAACTAATTATTTTTCTTATGTAGATAAACTTACAAGTCATATTTTAATGAAAATATCCTTTCTTATTCTTCTTAATAGTTTTGTCACAAGGTTTCCTAAGAGTAATTATGGGATGTTTGGCTCATGAGAAAGAAACCAGGATGTGAGTAAACGAAGGTCATAGTGTGTACTAGCTGATGTCTTTCCCTATTACCTCACTACATGTTTACTTTGCCTGCCCAACCCCTGCACGCATTGGAAGGTTTGCTTTCTAGGTTAGCATATTGAAAGCATAACTATTCTAATAGATTTTAATGATTCCCATGTAACTCTTCAAGGTCAAATTGCTTTATATTTAAATGTCAGGAGCATTCATCCACTTGAGTGGTTTGGACAGTTACAGCTCAGTGTACTATTGTAACACATCACAACCAGCCCATGTAAAACATAAGAAATTGACTTCCCAATGTGAAGTGTTACCTGGGGGAGGAGGGGTGGAGACAGTATATGTGTCCGAATCTGTATGTGGGCGTGGGTGTGTGAGTACGGGTACCTGTGATTCCAGAAGGGAGCATCGATACCCTCAAGTTTGAGTTACAGGGAAATTTCTAGATGGGGATGCTGGGAAACAAATAGGAGTCCTCCACGGGAGCAATGCACACTCTTAACATTTGAGCACTCTCTTGAGTTGTGACATAATAATTTTGAACAATGATTTTCCTCACCACACAATACTTAAGGCCTTTGATGGTTTTTGTACATGTTTCAGTAAGCACAAATAAACGATCTATGCCAATAAGAGAAAGCCATACAACAGCAAAAAGTTCCAATCTGCTTTTGAAGAATTCCCATGATAGCCATAGTATCAGAGAATTTGTGTATAAAGTACTGCATTTAAAAAATATTAGCTACAGTTGTTTGTAGAGGAACACTCAGAAGAAGTTTTTGTTATTTTGGTTTCTTTAAAAACACAAAATAGCGTTTTAGTTAGGTCCACGTTCCCACCCCAGTTGTGGTATAGTTCTTTACAAATTGGATTTGGAATGCCTGATGCGGGTGGCTGTAATTTGGTTAGGTGCAGTTGTTCTGGCACCTGTAACTTGTCTTTGGGATTGCATGCCGCATAGGTTTATGGGAACTTTTGGCTTAGGGAATAAAAGGTCTGAAGCCCCAAGAATGGAGGCCTGGGGTTCCAGGAGGTTGGTTGCTGGTTCATTGGTTGGGTTGCTGTCATTAGTTAGTGTGATAATTCCTGAAAGAACAAAGGTTAGAGAGATTTGAGCGTAGGACAGCCTAAGAAGAGGCTGTGAAGATTTCTACCTTTCTCTTTTTCTGTAGTAAGACCGCTTGTAAAAATGGTGAAGATTTCTATCTTTCCTTTCTTCTTCTCTAAATAGAGGGTAAAAGATTGTAGCGTACTGCTCCAGTTGTTATTAGTTAAACCTAATCACCTACACCTAGTAATGAACTATTACTTATTTTATTTTATTTTATTTTTCAAGACAGGGCTTCCCTGTATTTAACTCTGGTTGTCCTGGAATTCATTCTGTAGACCAGACTAGCCTCAAACTCACAGAACGACCAGCCTTTGTCTCCTGAGTGCTGGTATTAAAGACATGTGCCACCACCACCCAGTGTAGGTATAATGAACTATATGAGCTTCGAATATATGTGAGCTTCAAATATAAAAAATACGTAATAGACCAAAAGCTGCTCACTGTGTTGCACCATAGAGTTACGGGTTAATTTTCCTTTTCAATAATTTAGCTATTTTGATAAGTGATATAAAATTTCACAAATTAAAAACTATCTTCCAAAAGCATTGTAGGAAATTCTCGAAGAATTAAATAAAAGTTTGTTCAAAAAAACAATTTGTGTATTTCCCAGATGATGAACGGTCTCTTGTTTGAGGAAGAGGTGGACATTAACAGTGTTTATGAATTAAAGCTTCTTTCCTTGGGGATTCACTGGGAGAAGAAAACAGCAACTGTGTCTCTCCAGGAAAGAGGCAGTTCCGTGCCTTCACTGCGCTAGGCTTCTGAAATCAACACCCTCACATAACAGCCTCGCTGTTAGTTCTGAGAACCAGTGAGAAGTGTAAGTAGACATGCCGCACAATTGAGAGAGGAAAGAAGATGCAGATCGCTCGTGTCAGTTATCCAATCAGCTGCCTGAAAGTCAAAAATAGTAGCTGAGTCTAATTCCCACAGGAGTGCAGGATCAGAGCCTACTGCTTTGAGAAAGCATCCCAGGAGGGGCAGGCATTTTAGAAGCTCAGTTTGGCTTATGTTGGGGGGGGGGGGGGGAGAGACACACTTCTTGGGAGATGTGATAACAAGGTTGCATTATAAACTCCTCACAAGAAAAAAATATAATAAAAATGGAAAATATTTACTCGCTGTCGTTACCACAGTTATCAAGAATTGCAGTGAATTATGTCATGTATTGTTTGTGCTTGCTTTTGAGACCAGATCTCACAGTAGCACCCAGACAACACACAGTCCTCTTGCCATAATGTCTTGTGTACTCGAATTAAGTCACACGCCACCACACCTGATTTACTATGCTATTTTCTTTAATTATCACGACTACACTGATTTCCCTGCATTTTGATTATAGGAAAAAAATTCACTGAAGTAAAGCAACTTATCATAACGTTGCTAAGCACACCTTTCTAGTAAAAGAATTAAAACCCAATTTCTTTTGACAAACTGTGAACCTGAGTGGTAGACAAAAATCACTCAAAATAAAAAATAACATGAAGGGAACTAGAGATCCTGGTGGCTGATGTACATCCCTTAACTTATTATGGAAACAACCAAAGGGCTGCATTAAGATGCTCTGTAGAATTACTGTCAGTTTGTTTAAAGTAAAAAAAAGAAAAAAAAAAGAAAAAAAAAGTGACCTAAAAAAAAAAGAAATTCACATTATTCTTTTACTCAAACATCGTGAAAGCAACACGAGTTCTTTCTTTCACACATTTCATTGTCTTTCCATCTCAGTTTCCATGCTGTTTACGAGGAAGGAGACTTTAAGCACTGCAAGTACTTTGTGTGACAGGTTATTGGTTTTTATTTCTAAGATAACTCAGATAACTAAGATAACATCAAGTCCCAACCCCGTATTCAATGAGCTTATCCTCTTTCAGATCATTTTAGTGTAAGGTTTAATTACAGGTGAACAGTGACTTCACAATACCACACGATGGTATTATAGGGCTATTGGCTCAAACCGTCATGCAAGTAGAATCTATTGCCAGTTGACTAAGTTTGGCTTTCTATATGATTGTGCTCTTCTTAATAAATGAGATGGAAGCACATATAGGAATAAAAGGAGTGCCAATATTTTAAGCTTTCGTTTTGAATTTCCCGAGTCCTATTCTGTTGTAACTAAAGAACAGAATACTTATTGTTTGTTGTCTGTCCCGACTTGGGGAGCTTTAGCCCTCTCTACTTTGTATATTTCTGTTTGTTTTGTTTTGCTATGAGACAGTTTCTCTGTTGTAACGCTGCTGTCCTGGAATTCACTCTGTAAACTAGGCTGGCTTTGAACTCACAGAGATCCACCTGCCTCTGCCTCCTGAGTGCTGGGATTAAAGGCTCATCACAATGCTCAGCTAACTTTGTATATTTCAAACTCTGATCTACCTCATTCCTAATCCTCACCATAAAAAAACTCCAGAAGGAACGGAGAAACAGAAGGAGTTAGTCTCATTGATGAGTCACACTCTCATGTGCAAGACTGATGATGAATGACTTGTTACAGACTTCCAATTATTTTTGTACAGACTTCCAATTAATTATATTTGTGTGAAGATTAAAAAATAAATGGTATCCATTAACTTAGATCAACAAACATTTTAAATGCTTGCACCAAAGCTAGACACAGACTGTAAAACAATAGATTCTATTTTGTAAATGGTTACTCTTAAGATACTGACAAACCCCTTAGAAAAATTTAACAGCTATAAAATATATTTAAAGACTACTACCATTTTGTACCTTGCTTTGCAATTCTATTATATAAACAAAGATGGGAGGTAACACCATTCAGATTTCTCGTCTGCAGAATTAACAGCTATCTCTTATGTAACTTTTAACAATGGACATTTTCTACTTCCTATAAATCCCCCTATGTTGATCACTAGGTAACTCAAACAAGCATGGTATTGTGATGCATTGTTAAGGATGCTAGCCACACTGTGTAGCTCAACTGGAAGAAAAAATTTGACGAGGTATCCACCATAATGTCTCATTTTCTTTTTCTCTTAATTGTGTATATGTATATGCATGTCTATCTTTGTGACTATGTACACATATATGAATATATGAGTTTTGCCTGCATAGGCCAGAACAGAGCATCAGATCCCCTGGGACTGAAGTTACAAACAGTGGTGAGCCATATATAGGTGCTGGAAATTTAACCCAGATCCCCTGGAAGAGCAGCCAATGCACTTAATCGCTGAACCATCTCTCCAGCCCCAGCTTTTTACTCTCTTGAGAGCCATCGGACAAGATGACACTTGGTGACAAAGATGTGTCAAAATTCACTTTTGAGGGGAATGCCTGTATAGTCTCTTTAGAATAAATCCTCCTCAAAAACCTGTCATTCTTCAGCATGCATACTTTATAATTAGAAACATAAATGTGTGATCATTTTTTTCTAAAATTTTGGTGTATTCCTGACATATCACCAGTTAGTCATGAAAATCAGCTAGTCTTTCAATCTAGGCTCAGGTGTGATGACTAGAAAAGATTATTATCAGCCATTTTATTTGGCATCTACCAGCTTTTAATGGCACTTTTGGAAATTCTAGCAGGATTGAGTTTGTAATTGCATAGAAGTATTGATATATCTGGCTGTTTCTTTCCTACATTACAATTATCAAGAGAAGTTGAGCATGAAGGAACAAGGATAAAAGTATAAGAAAAGGCAATAAAGAAATTACTGAGTTCCCTGCTTATTCAGTTAAACTCAAAGTTACACAGCAGAAGGAATTCAGTAGATTTTGCGCACTTATCATTTAAATAAAAAGCTTAATGCTTGTCCCTTTATTCTCATAGCTATTGAAATATATTGTTTAAGAAGTGTCTATGCTATTTATAAAGACAAAGGTCAGAACAGGTATTTTAATTTTGCTATTTCTAAGCAATAAAGTCAGAGGGAAGTAAGAGCAGAATTATTCATCAACAAGTCTCTCCACCTCTAACAACAACAACAAAATCAATAAAATATCAGTGTTCCATGTCTATCGTCAACTACATTGTGGAAAAGTTTGGCCCATTAAATACAAATTCTTGCAGCCTATTAGTTTTAGATGTCCCTTAAAATATAGTCACAACATCCATTCCTTCATTTTCATATTGTAGAGTTTTTCCTTCCCTGCACAAGACAACCAAGACATGCTTATTTAGTGAGTAGTTACATCCCTCTACTTCCATTTACTCTGTCAATATTCCAAACCCTGGGTAACTCAGCCTAAGTCAAAGCTGGTGGATCTTCTATTGTGTTTCAAGATAAACTAAAAAGATACACCAGAGAGAAACTAAGAAAAAAAAAAGATATGCCATGAAGCAGGTACATAAATTTGAACTTAAAAACAACTCACACTTTAGATCATGCTAGATACAATGACCCATTTCTGGAACTTAATACAAAGACATTTTGCTGCAGATTATTTTACATCAATCCACCGTTGTGACAAGACTTGACATCTGTGATGCACTGGCACTGTTTTGATATGACAAAGTATGTGAGACTTGAAATCTTTCAATATTTATGCAGAGTGTTTTTCCTTTGAAAACTACAAATGGCATAATGTGAGAATATCTCCTTGCTCAGATTATGCTAATGGATCCTGTTTTTGTTACTTGGATCCATTTGCAAGATTGCTTGAAATGCCTCAGAAATAAACATACATGCTATCTGCTGAAGAAGGTCACAATTTTTATAATTAATATATATATTCAATATATATATTCAAATATAAATATTTAGGCATACTTCCTCCAACTGTAAAAATCATTAACTTTTATGCTATATATAAACTGCATATTTAACTTTTATGTTATATATTTGTATGTATATATCCATAAACTAATGGCTTTGAATCACAAGTCAATATTGAAATTAATGCATAATTGGCAATTGTTTTTGACTGAATAAATTATGGCATACATATGGTAAACTAGTATTACTAGACATCTACAAAGCATAAAGCATGCTAGAAATACGATGTGCTGCACGTGTTCTCCAACTAAAAATTACAAAATGTAGTACATACACAGAATAAAGTAGCTTTAAATTGGAATGAAATCCTAACACATAGTGGTATGGATGAATATTCAAAGCATTATGTTAAATATTAAAAGTAAGATACAATAAGCAGCTAGCGCAATAATTCCACCTTTTTGTGACACAAAGTAGACAAATTTATAGGCACAGAATACAGAGTTTACTAAGGGCCTGAGGGTGCAAAGAATGATGGGCTGCAATTTTATGCACAGAGAATCTGTTCAAGATGATGGAAAAGTTATGAAAATGGATAGCATGGCATTTGTAGAGTATTGTGAATATACATAATTAAATGAGTTAAAATGGTGAATTGATGTGTTATGTTGATTTCCAATTTTACATAATTAAATTACTGTACTAATTTTAAGACACACAAAACTTATATACACATTACATGATTGCATGTATACATACACGTTCTAGTTTGCTATGTGTGTGTACATGTTGTCACATTTTTAAAAATTAGAAAATATACTATAAAATGTATCTCGTGAGTGGGGATATTATAAAGTTTTGAAAATTAGACTCACTTTCTGTGCTTACATGATGATCACGTTTTGGCTAAAAACCAAAAGATTCATGACGGATGTAAAGAAAGTGACAGCCCAGGGTGATCTCTTAAGCTTTTAATCTCTCCTTGTTGATTTTTTCTAGATTAGTGTTGTTCTTATCACACCTGCTTGAATCAGCAGCGGCTCTGCCAGTGAATTCCAGCCTCCTTCCATACTCGCGTAGAATTTTAATGGATTTCTATTTATTCAAGGCGATATGTAGCTCATTAGACTGAAAATTATTTGGCAGATGAACATAATTTATCATTGCTTCACTTGACAAAGACAAATACATTCCCGTAGATAGTGATAAATAAAGATAGATAAATTAGAAGTGAAGGAGATTAAAGTTTTTTTTTTTTTTTATGATAAGTGAATGTGTTTCAAAGTGGACTATGGCAGTCAACTTCTGGCAATATTCATTTACATATTTGTCAGCATAGGATGCTGTCTGAGTGTTTCAGTCGTGAACATTTACCGTGGATACACATAGCATAAAACTGGTTGCAAGTAATACCCTGATTTCAGTCCCTGACTTTGTTTTATGTCTGTGTTTGATAAGGACATGGTTCACATGAAAGGGAGTTCCAACACAGAAAGAACTACAGGAATTTAGACAAAGGAATAGATAGCTGATCTTCTCAGAGAATGATTCATGGAAGAGGCAGTGGCAGCTATGAACACATTTCAAGACATGGCAGGATGGCTACACAAACTGGTGGAGATACAGAGGCCCAACATCAAGAGGCATGCACTGGAACTAAGTTATGCTTGGCTGGGCATTGGTTACTTTGAGAGTGTTAGTGAGAAGATGGATGAGATTCTATCACCCTGCAGGTAGGTGTTATTTACCGTAAGTACTGAAAAGACTGAAGTATTGCAGAAATCCATCTAATGAGGAACTGTTGGTATGTTCAAAGTAGCCTTTTGAGTTTGTTTGTTTGAGACAGGGTCTCATACTTTAGTCCAGAGCAGCTCAGAACTCCAACATAATACCCTTTCCCCTACTCATTCTCAGTGGAGGCACTGGATAAACAAGAATGACATTTCTTCCTCTAGCTTTCTATTTTCCATTATTTCAACTGTAGCTAATGACAGCAACACGACAGCACAACACATTATTTGTCTGAGAAGTCAAATCTGACTTCTCAGTTTGCCCCTACTAAGCTTCTGACTTAGTACAGCTTAATAGACATTTTCTATGTGGCTGGAAAGCAATTAATTGATTTCAATTCTATCTTGTCAAACCTACAGGAACATTCCCAGCTCATTTAGCACTTAATCCTGTGAATCATTCCATTTTCCATTCTTTCTTCATTTCTAAACAGCAGCTAATTAACTCTCTCTCACAAGAAACATGTGACAAAAAGGAAACACAGTGATAAATCAATTTCAGTCACAGCACTGTGCAAGTGTGTGTGTGTGTGTGTGTGTGTGTGTGTGTGTGTGTGTGTGTGTAGGAGCACACGTACACACACATTTCTGCATAGAGCTCTAACTTTATAAATATTTCTTAAAATTGTTTAAACATAAATAACAAGGTCCATGTCAGGAGTTCCTTATGTGTTATATCCTTCTCAGCTGTATCAGAATGAAAATGACATCTTTAAGTTGTTTTCTTCCTTCTCTACAAGGTGCCTTTAACTTCTGCCTTTCACTTAGTGGATTCTTTTCACCTGTGAAGACATTGGCAGGTTCACTACCAGCTTACCAAGCACTAGTACCCAGATCCTGAAGTGATTTCTTGCCAAATAATTCAGTTTTCTCAGAAACCACATAAAGTTTGAAGTTTTATCCACCATTGGAATGTTCTCAGGCACCTCTCTTAACCAAAACACATAGCTCTTAATATTATAGAAATCATTTTTGTTCCTGTAGGATAAAATGATCTTTATATAATTGGACTTTGATTAAGAACACATTGAGTTAAGTTTTTTTAAAAGCCTTATTTATATTTGTCATTAGTTTTTTTTTTTTCAGGGAAAAAATGGTTGATTCATTAAGTATTTTAAAATTAGGAAAGCTAATGCAAGTGAAGATTTCTTTTTCCATCTTACTTTTTGTCTCCTTTACTAGAAGGTGTAACCGAGTCAAAATTCTAGAATCTCAAGTATTTAATGCCAGAAATACAAACCGTGTACAAAACACACTAAGAACAAATAAACAAACAGAAATGACCCTCATTTCCTGAAATTCCCAGAAACAGTTCCTGAAGTAGTGCATTTTGGGGTGGGCGCTCGCTCCCTCCCTCTGCCCAAATACTGAAGCTGGAGACAAAGAAGCAAACTCAAATCTTCCTAGAGAGAATTTCTCAAAAGAGAATTTGTAATTAGAAAAGTACTACCAATCCACTCTAAGATTGCCCTTATCTTCAGAGAATCAGTCGCATCAGGAAGGGAAAACAAGCAGACATGTCGTTTTCAGGTTAAATTATCTCCTTTTTTCCATTGCTTTCCTTTTTATTTTTTAACTGAATAAAATGGCCTGGCTGTTGAGTCAAACTGCCTTTCCCCTTTCAAGTGTGGAGATGACAGGTCTCCTTTTAAGTGGAATATTGGCTCACAGGCTCCCCACAATCTGGCTCACTGCAACTGCTCTGTTCTCCAGGCACACATTTGCAGTACCCACAACAGCCATCTTAACTGCTTCACATCTTTTCCAGACCTATGTCCCCAGGTGACAACAGAATAAGGACTTGAACTGGGGAAGGGGGGTGAGGGGCACGAATCATGCCCTTTGTGAGGAACCTGTAAGTGAAGAGACAAACCTCAGGACGATTCAAAGAAAATCCAAGCCTCCCCTCCTTTGCCTTTCTGTCAGCCAATGGGAAAGTCTCAATTGGAGGTTATTGAGGAATCTTAGGGCAAACACACTATTTGTTTTTTTGTAATGGTTGCCCTAAACCCCGGCTGCTAATTTTCTTACACATCCCCCACTGCCCAGCCGAGCTAGAAATGTATTAAGAGAACTGGATAGACTGCTATTCCCAGTTTCCTTCTACCTATGTCTGTGCAGATGGAACTGCCTACATACCCCGATGTATTCTGTTTTTCCACTCAAGCCTTTGGATAGCCAACCAGAGTGACCGCAAGAAAGGCAAGAAAGGGAGTTAGAGAAAACGGTGTAGGTCTGAGTTAAAAGCAGGACATTTTATTCTACGTGTTTGGGGAAAGGACACCAGTAACATATATTAAAGAGATACCCAATGAGGAACCCTGTATGAGGTTCTATTTTGGGGTCCTTGTTGAAGGATCATGGAATTGAAGCATACGAAATGACAAGTTGACCTGCGGATAGATGCAGCGTCTCTAAAAAAAAAAAAAAAAATCAATGAGATGATTGGCATAGAAGATGGGAAATGAAGAGAGAAGCTGCCAAGTACAGCCCACGCCATGCAGAACTCAGAAAGGGAGCGAAGTTTTCCCCACACCGGGACTCCCAAAGGCACTGTATTGAAGCAATCAGGTGTTATGACATTGAGATGAGTGAAGAAACACCCTGATACCAGGGATGACCGAGAATCAAGGAGGACATAGAGACCCCAGATTTCTGACTGCTTCCCCAACTGCTTCCAAGGCATGCTGCTGCCAAGTCAGGGAATGATGGAGTGGAGGTAGAAGACACAAAGGTAAACCAGGGACTCCGATTGTTTTTCATCTAGAATCTTCAGTATTCCAACATTCAGTAAACCAACAACCTGCTATGGAAATGGTTGATCACCTTTAAGAGCAGGAGGCTGAAAGACCCTTTGTTTGCTGGGGAACATCTCTCTCCCTATCTCCAACGCAGGGTTGATCAACCTCTCAGTCTCTTGCTCCTTTTCCCATTGCAGAATGCAGCAGGCTTAGCCCTTTTTTTCCCGGGTCTTACAAAGCCAGTACCGCACCTAACCTGGCAGCAAGCCTGGCTCAGGGCTTCAGGCACCGGCCAGCGACTTACCTTCGGGATGGGGAGGCTCGATCCGGCTGCCCGGGGCTGCGGTCCCGCCGCCTGGCCGCGTGTGCAGGGCTCCCTGGGCTCGCGAGGCCCCCGCCCCACCTGCAGCTGCAGCCACCGCTGGCTACTCCAGGCCGACCGCATGAAGTCATCCCCCGCCGGAACGGCGCACTTTGTGCGAGGCGCGGGGGAAGACGCGCAGCCCTGGGTCGCCCCGCAACAGCGTCTGCGGGCCGCATCCGACAGACGCTGCTCGTCCCGGTAGAGGCTGGTCTTCTGTGAACGATTTTATACTCGCGGCATTGCCGGATCCTGCAACAAAACAGAAGGGACAGACTGGCTTTCCCTGCAGAGCATCCTTGCTCCCCCGAGCTCCCCTGTCACTGTGGCTGTTTGGACAGCTCCATCTGACTGTGTGGGTTTCCCACCCTCTCCATCTTCTCAGTACTGTTCATTTTGCTGAATTTGAGGACGTTGATTGTCTATTGAGATAAACAGTCAAATACTCTTTTTTTTTTTAACGGGCAATCGGTCTTTCTAAATCCCGCGTAGCACGATTCACTTGCCCTTCACACACTCACACACACACACACACACACACACACACACACACTCAAAGCTTTCATTACCCTGTTGTTGTGATAGAGCAGGTTTCTTTCAGCCCAATGAAGCAGGGCAGAACAGAGATATCACCCAAGGACACGGAGAAGGGTCACCCCAGGATTTTAATGCGTTTGCTAGTGGACAAATGTGCCTCCCAACACCCAACTCTCCCCCTCTACTCCTCTGTATCCTCCAGTCCCCGCTTTTTGGGCAGACTGTCTGGGTGAAAACTATAATATTTAAAAACCAACAGGCAGAATTCACATCCGCGGATGGCTGTGACTCCCAACGGATTTTTCAGAATTTCCCCCGGGCGATGAAATAAGCATGGATGCACACACACAGCTCTTGCCTTTTTAATTGGCGCCAGTTATTAAGGTTGTTATTGTCTCTCTCACTCTATGTTTCCTCTTTTGTTTCCTTTCAAGTTACTGAGCAAACCAACAGTTTATGGGGTGGTAGTGTTGGGGCAGGAAGGCAGCTTAGGATTTTCTCTCTGCTACTTGGCTAGGGCTTCTTTCCCAACCAAGTCATTTCCAAACAGGGAGTTTCCTTATCGCCAGCATTCTGCCAAATGGGTGTTCTTCTTATCTCCATCTTCCCTGTGAGGATCATTACATCTTGCCAGCATTACCCTGGGAATCTGCCCAGCATCTTGCACTGAAATTGCATAAGTCCAAGGAGGATACTAAATGAAAACTTCCTACCCTCTATCAATTCCAGTGTAGAGGGGGTGATGTAGCCAACAGAGTTAAAAAAACAGAACAAGATGAAATTGCACCATAGGGGTATATGCATGTAGTTCATACTTGAAAAATAAGGTTGAGAAATAACATCTTTAGCCGGGCAGTGGTGGCACTTGTTAGGCAGAGGCAGACAGATCTCTGTGAGTTCAAGGCCAGCCTCGTCTACAGAGTGAGGTCAGGACAGTCAGAGTCGCAACAGTGTACACTGTAATGTTGCTACCAGAGGAAATGATAGATTACTCCTCAAAGCAGTTTTTTATAGCCAGATCAACATATTGGTACTTTTCAGTCTTTAAAAGATGCCATTTTGGCATGGTGTTGATGTGTAGTTTGACTGAGGAATTAGTACAGACTCCCATAATTCCCACTCCAAATATCTTCTCCCATGAACATCACACAGGAACACAGCAGACTCCTTCCAATTAAGAACTGACACCCATTCTTTATCTAAAGGCTCTTTCATACATGCTTCTCTAGTTTTCCTAGTGTCTATGATTCTTTTCTACACTCCTGTCCACATTATATTTAATACATTATATTTAACTGTTATATCCCTTAAGATTCATCCAAGCTGTGACAGTTTCTCTGTTTCCCGGTTTTTGGTGACCTTGACAGTTGAAGGGTAGAAGTATTTTGTAGGATGCCGTAGTATTGCATAGCGGCTGATATTTTTCTCCTGATAAGACTTGAGTTATGGCTTATTGAAATGATGGCCATGGAGGCGAAGAGCCCTTCTCAGCACAGCCTCTCAAGATTATATCACATCCAAGTGACATGATTGTTGATGTTGTCTTTGAACAGCTGGTACAGTCAGCCAGGGTTTTCTGTTGTACAGGTGTAAATCTTACCACTGTACTGTCACTAAGTGAAGCCCAAACCCTGAACCTCAAACATGGGCAGCTATGATCAACCTGTCTGAAGATTAATTGCATGCCTAATAATGTGAAGTAAGTGGAGTACTTCCACATATTAGCTTTGTCTCCATTCCCCTTGTATCATTTAATTCAGTTGGCTAATATAGATATGGATTTTATACTTTTGGTAATTGTCCATTGTTTATTTATCTTACCGTTCAAAATATTCCAGTTTTAGCCATTGAGAGCTCTGTCAGTTGGTAGCTGTGTTTGTCTGTCCTAACCTCCTACTGTGCTCTGTATGTTTAATAATTCTTTACTATTAGTCATGTTATATGTGCAGAACAATTCCTTGGGTTTTCCAGATGTTCCAGGCTCAGAGCTGTCTAGACCTGCAATTGGTCATTTCTTCAAGAAGATCTACTTCCATTTATTGGAGAATGGGAACAGAGACTTAGGTATGGACTGCATGTTTGTCTCTGGATAATGAGATCTTGATTAGGCCTTCTATACAAGAGAACAAATCTCTGTATATGTGCATACACATACTGATTATGTGTATATACTCAAACATTTCTATAGGTACTGTGTGTGTATCTAAATGTCTGCAAACCAATTGAGACCTATAAGGGCCTCAGATTATTATGTTACCACAACGATTCCTCTAGCATATCTCCTTGACTTATCTGTGAATGTCCATTCCAATGAGATATGCCTCTACCGTCTACTATTATCTTCTCAATTGTTGAATTCCAGTTTTTTATACAGGCATAGCTGTCTTAGAATTATAAATCTGTCTCTTTAATAATCATAGTTTAAAGTGTATAACAATAGAGGTACTAGTGTATGTGGGATTTTTGTTTGTTTTTTGTCTTTAGACAGTGTCACTATGTGTAGCCTTGACTATCCAGGAACCCTGTTGTAGACCATGCTGGTTTTGAGCTCTTAGATATCTGACTGTCTCTGACTGCTTAGTGCTGGGATTAAAGGCATGCGCCACCATGCCTGGCTCTACTAAATGTTACTTAAAGAATTTCACTGTCTGCTCATTCCTGTATCATGACATTGCTTCTTAAACACTTTGATTACTGCACTTAAAATTAGTAGCTTTCCCTATAATTCTCCATGGTACTTTTTCTGTGCTACGTGTGTTGTTATTATTATGCTTTCCATTCCTTGCCAGTTTGGACAGGCTTCCTGCTACAAAGTTGTAGATACTTTGGAACCTGGTCTGCCCTAACAATTCATAATTGAAATGCTATCTTTGCTAACATAAAGGGCCACATAAACTCAAAGGGGGAAAGGAGAGGAGTGAAGGCAGTGAAAAAACATGACTTCAGCAGGGCTTTGTGATTGGATTGTCACATAGCCTGACTTTGTCTCCATGTGCTCTCTCTCTCTCTCCCTCTCCCTCTCTCTCTTTCTCTTCCTCTCTCTTTATCTCTCTCCCTCTTTCCCTCTTTCTTTCTTTCTCTCTCTCCTTCTCCCTTCTCTCCTTCTCCACCCCCTCTCCCTCTCTCTCTCTCATCCTGTAAATGAGTGTAGGTGGTCTCTGTGGAATACAACATGGAAGTCTGAGGCAGAGGGTCTTATTCTTTGCTGGATGACAAGCTAGCTGACCTGTAATGGGGCTTCTGGGGACCTTCTCATCTCTGCTGCCCATCTAGCTTTGGAGAGCTGGGGCCAGATATACTTGCATGTGGTCATTCATTTTTTTTATTGATGAAGTGGAATCGATGTGAGGATGCTGACAGAGAAAAGAGAAAATTAGGCACACGTGGTAGAATTTAATACTTCAGCTAAGCAACAGCATGGTGAGAGGCATGGGGTAATGGATGAAAAAGGAAAAATAAATAGGAATATTTTATTTCAACACAGAATGTTAGCATCTGTGTTCTTGGAAGTAGGCTCTCACTAAAACAAACAAACAAACAAGCAGTAACAAATAGCCCCCAGCTCAAACCAGTAGGAGAAATTTCTTTTGGGTTAGCTATGAGTGACAATAGCCTGGGAACACAAGATTTAGTTTACCCCAAACTACATTTCAGCATGATAATGATCTGATGAAGGTTTTCCAGTAACAAAACATTGACAGTCACAGACCGGGTACTTTCCAAATATAGTAGCAGAAAGAGTGAGTAGAAGGGTATGATGGTTAGGTTTTGTCAACTTGATATGGAGTCCTCTGGGAAGCAGGGGCATCTGAAGGGTTGTCTCCATCACAGTGGCCACAGTGTGGCTGTGTCTGTGGGTATTCTCTTGATTGTGGATTAATGTAGGAGAGTCTTGCTCACTGTTTGTGGTGCCATCCCTGGATGGGACCTAGTTGGACCCCAGGCTACATAAGAAAGTGTAAGTCTAGATCCACAATCAATTAATGATATAGGATATATGCTTGCCCATGACTGTATATGGGCAAGAGACATCCAGGTAGGACGTGCAAAATACCCAGACAGGAAACATGTAGACAGGAGATGTTCAGGTAAGAAATATATCAGGATGTGTGCTAGTCCCTGATTGGATTTGATGGGAAACACCTAGCGTCGTGAAATCTGCCTTTGAAATTCCCCATGAGCTCATGGCCATTTTCGAGGAATTCCAGTGGGGACTTCCACGAGATCCTGGCTAGCATCCACCATAACTGGCTAGTATTTAAAGCTTGCTTAAAATCCATTAGAACTTTGTGGCAATTTTTTTTTTTCTTGACTGTTTTGGGATTTACAAAAGCAAGCTGAGCAAGTCAAAGGGAGTAAGCCAGTAAAAGGTGCTCTATGTGGTCCTCACTTCAGTTCCTGCCTCCAGGTTCCTGTCTTAAGCTCCTGCCCTTGCTGCTTTCGGTGATGGACTGTGACACAGTGTAAACAGACAAAGCCCTTTCCTCCCACACTGATTTTGGTCATGGTTTTTATCACAGCAACAGGGGAGGAATTAGGACCCACTGGTTAAAGCAAAGCTGGGAAACCTCTGCTATTCTATTTATATGCAAATGCTATGCTATTCTATACAAATTCTATCTGGTGGTATTAGTTTTTTGCTTGGTAGAAGGAATTCTCACAAAGATATTAGGTCAGATACAGAGATGGGGAATGCATAGCTAGTAAAATGGCTAAAGATGACCAAGGTAATTTGGTTCTGGACTTGTAACACTCAACATCACTGAAGTTCTGATCAGTTAATCAGCCTTGCAGAAGAAGTTCAGCATGAAGCACACTGGGAACTTCTGTTCACACCAGCATGGCAGGCTGGTTCATTGGATGTGTGGAGTGAAAGAGTTCATTTGTTTTCACTCTCAGAGTTTTCAGTGAATGTCTGTTTTTAGACACTGAACTCCAGCTCTTGTTTTAGTGGTCAAGGGCCTTTGTTTCCTTTCAGATGTGCTCAAATTAGAGATCAAACAGCCTACTGATATCAGCAAGGGACAATGAGAAAGCAGAGTGGGAGCCCTGCCAGCATTCAGAACATCTCCTTTGGGTTAAAGGAGAACTTCCAGAAGGATTCATTTATATGCAAATGTTTTATCAAAAGGGTAACTAAGTATTTCATAAGCAGCCATTAACAATTTAGCAGAGATTAACTTCTCAGATTTATAATTGAGAGGGATTTGGTTCCAGCATCTGTCACCCCATTGACAGCCAGGTTTCCTATCATCCATGCTCTGTAGGGGTCATCAGAGAGCTGGGACTCCATCTCCTAGAAAGGAATTGAGCACTTGGTGCAGGGCAGTCAATGTTGCTGTCTATAACTATGACTTACAGAAAGGGGCCGAGAAAGCTGCTTACAGCCAAGGAGCTTTTATTTATTCACTTTTTATTTTTGTGAGTGTGCCTAAACTTGGGTTGTGATTTGCTCTACAGATATCTTCTAATTTTATGATACGAATTCTACTCTTTTAATACGGTTAAAAAGAACATCATATAAAATGTATGCAGGACAATTTAAGGATAGTGAGGCTCAGGGATAGAAACCATTGTAGTTATACCTAAGAAACAATGTAGTCAAAGATATTTTAGTAGTCTGCATTTGTAGGACAGTTATATCCAATAAAATAAATCAAGATAGATCAAAGTGTCCTATGTTTGCCTAAGAACTCTGATACAGTGATAAGAACACTATGACTTCTATCACCAGTTTTTAACCTGTAGGTTGCGACCCCTTTGGAAGTTGAATGACCCTTTCACAGGGGTTGCCTCTGGATTGGGAGTCACCACAACATGAAGAACTGTGTTAAAGCATCGAAGAATTAGGAAGGTTGAGAGCCACTGACTTATATGAAGGTTGATATGCGGTACTGGGGCATCCACAGATAGGAGCAGGTACAACAGACACATCATTGAAAGGATAATGATGGCAACCAGCAGATGGAACGCAGCTTCCTTAGCTCCCGCCTCCTGTCATCTTCTTTTTTTTCGTTTTCCTGGTAAGGAGTTGCCATGTAACACCAATACGATACGGTACAAGGCTGAAATTGGAATCTG
Source organism: Cricetomys ansorgei (assembly GCA_026225945.1). Taxonomy (NCBI): domain Eukaryota; kingdom Metazoa; phylum Chordata; class Mammalia; order Rodentia; family Nesomyidae; genus Cricetomys; species Cricetomys ansorgei. The sequence goes on from JAMJFZ010000239.1 coordinate 27,701,095, forward strand.
TGCTTGAATGTGAAATGAATATTTGCTTAAGTGAAGTACTTAGCATTAGGTCTCAGGCTGTTCAAATATCCAGAAAAGAGCTCAACTTGGATTATAGGAGAATTTCTGGCAGTTACAAAACAAAACAAAACAAAACAAAAACAAGACAAAACAGAATTCCTCAGGAACTGGTGAAATGGTTCCCATCTGGCAGAGTCATTTCTCTTATCTCTGGCAGAAGGAACACCTGTGGTGCCTATCAGCATCATTAAAACCCACCATGCTGGCTCCCAGTGTGTGAAATCATGGAATTGGTCTAGTCTAGCTGCCTTGAGAGGCATATGTCATAGGTTTTTCAGATTAGAGTCCATAGCTCCTGGGCACTGTGTGCCTTTCAGTTTCTGAGAAACCAAGGCACTCCCTCAGACAGTCAAGCATTCAGGCCATCCATGTTTCTCTGTGCTCCCTAAAAGTCAATGAAACATATATTTGAATTTGAAGAGCAATTAGTCTTATCAATCTTGTATACCCTGCATAGCTTGCAAATGTCATTGTATCCTGGCAACTACAATTGTATTCTTTCTGGCAACTGCCATTAGACTCTGTTTCTAATAAGTGTATAAAAAGCCTGATTGCTTGCAATAAACTTGTCTCAGCCTCAGTCTTGCTATGATGCTAGCCTGAGAGATGACATTCACACTGACCAGGAGAAGGTAACCCTGGCTTCGAAGTAGGCACTGATACTTACACTCTGGGCTCCCTAGGTATCATAAGTACCTGTTACACGTTTCAAAGTCCACAATAACATCCTATCCCTTCTCGCCTCCTCCTTTACCTTAAATGCCCTTCAGTTTACAGGATTTCCTTTCTCCAGCTACTCATCCTTCTTATAACATGGTATTCTCACCAGTTTCTTATTTTCTTACCCCAAGAAAGCTTCCAGTTTTTAAAGGGAGCAGGGGATCTCTCTGACTGGTCAGAACCCAGACACTGGATTGGCTCATTAAATGTGGCAGCAAGGATTTCTGGGAAAGCAAGTACTTGCCATTAAACAAAGTGGTTTATGGGACAGTGAGTACTTGCCATTAAACCGAGGAGAGGTTAGTGCCTTTACCACTAGGGGTGCCTGGCTTTTCAGGAACAATATCTTAAGCAACACAATGACCAGTGAACAGCAGTTTAGTTGAGAGGTATAAGGCCCGGATAGGCCCTCCTCATCCATGGCTTTTTATGACAAGCCCAGTGGAGGGAACCTCTGATGCTGTAATATAGTGACTGCAATGGCTGTGTCAGGCTCAGAAGATAGCATTTTTTATAGATGAATATTTAATTATTTAATACAGAAACATGGCTGCTCTGGGAAAGGATCACATTGAAAGTTCTGTGTGGTAGCTAGGAAGGGATCACATCCAGGGATCTATATGAAGGGATTACATCCAGAGGTCTGTATGAAGGGATCATATCCAGGAGTCTATATGAAGGGAATCACATTCCATGCATGGCCTGTGTGGCCTGAATGGAATGTAGAAAGAATGTTAGTACACACTTTAATCCCAGTATTCAGAAGGCAGTGGTGGTGCATGCCTTTAATCCCAGAACTTGGGAGAGAGGAAGCAGAGCTCATAGGAGGGAGCAGAGCTCAGAAAGATTAGAGAGGAAGTGACATCTGAGATGAGAGTAAAGGACAGGCAGAGTGATGAATCAGAAGAAGAGTTAGCTGAGTGAGTCAGAGTGAAGACATGCCCAACTGTCATGTTAGCAAAGCAGGCTCTTAGCTCAGAGATGGAGGACAAGACTCAGAGACAATGAAGCAGTCAGACTGAGGCAGGAGAGGGATAAGGCAGAGAAGCACGGAGGCTGACTGAGGCAGTATGGAGCAATGAGAGCACAGAGTGTGACGCAGAGGCAGCTTAGCAGAAGAAGTCAGTGTCAGACAGGAAGAATGAGTCTACCTGTTTGAAGTTTGAAGCCAAGCAGAGCAGTTTAATCTGAAGGAATTCAGAGAATCAGCCAGAGTCTGCCAGAGCCAGAAGAGTTCGTTCAGAAACAGTAAGCCAGCTCAGAAGAGCTGTTTGAACAAGCAGCTTGGAGAAGAGTTTGATCCAGAGCAGTGAGCAAGTTAAACCAGAAGAGCTGAGTTCAGAAGGACCTGGTCAGAGTGGCTCAGTCAGCAGTAAGTCTCAGAGGTCGATTAGATTGTACGAAGGCTGAAGCCTTCTAGTTCTAGGATTAAGATTAGATTGTAGGGAGGCCAGAATGCTCCAGGACTAGGACTAGGACTGGAGATTGAATTAGGAAAAGAATGAAAAGCCTTTTGCCCTGAATCAATGGCTACAATTTCCTGGCTTTCAGTATTTTCTCACTCTTACATTCTTCCCACTCACCCTTCCATGGTATCCCCTGAGCTGCAGCTGGGGTGACATAAATGACTTCATTGGGACTGAGCACTCAACCTTCACTTACCCTCAGCTCCTACAACAACCACAGGTCTCTGCATCTACTACCATTCATTGCAAAGAGACGCTTCTCTGATTAAAGCTGAGAGTAACAGTTGTCTAGATTGGACAGTCCCCTATTTGGAATTCTTCAGTGACTGTTACGCTGCAAAGACATTAATGCCTCACAAATTTTTATCCATAATCTTTTCTTCTTTCCTTAATTTTGCTGAAAAAAGAACTAAAGTAATGGAATCACAATTAAAATTGGTTATGGAAACAGAAAAGTACTTTTCATTTGTCCTTTTGGAGATGGGCATTTTTGCATGCTAATGAGAACATCGAGTGCAGAGGAAAGCACCGACACAGCAGGAAGGGGATAGACTCTAAGAAAGGCGCCTTTAGTATGTGGGCAGTGTCCAGTGAATAGATCATGGTTTGGCTTTGGATCAAAGGACAAACATTTATGTCCCAAAAGAAGGAAGGGCCACAGAGCACACAGCATCTGATGGGCCCAGACATGTCAGTGGACTTGATGTCTGTAACATTTGGAAATCGTGTGCTGGTCTTACCTATGTTTCCAGTGATAAAAGAAGCAGTTGAAACTTTGGAGGGAGAAATATTGGAATTTGTGAGAAAAGGGAAGTTCTGCAGTGTTTGCTTAGGACAGGGTGAGGGGTGCGATTCCTCACTGAGCTCTGAGTTTGCAAAGGGGTGATGGCTATGAGTTTAAACATGATCATTCTGCAAAGGTACCAGGATTTCTCTAGCCTTTTTTGTCTGCTTGGCACAGGTGCTGAGCTGGCATAGAGCTCTCTTCCACGGTGTTTGCCTGGCCAGTCCAGCTGAATGTGGTGGCCATTATAACCAGGGTCAGTATAACAAATTCCTTCCAAAGAGGACAACAGACTCTCATTTTAGCAAAGAGGGAACTGAGGACTTAGGTTGGCACCACTAGTCATTCATTTGGTTTTCACTTTATGTAGGATCACGGAAGATGACATCTTGGCACCTAATGACATACCTAGAAAAGTTTGCCCTGTTTTCTAGTTGGCTTTTACTGTCAACTTGACACAAGCTCTAGTCATCTGAGAAAGGAGTCAGATTAGCCTGTGGTTGTATCTGCGATGGTGGATGTATCTGTATTGGTTGTTACTTATTGCAGGAGGTAATGCTCTTAGTGAGTGGTGTCATTCCCTAGGCAATCATTCCCAGATACATAGGAAAGTTATGCATGTGCTTTCAAATGATCCCAGAAGCAGTGATCACCATGGGTTTTGCTTCAGGTTTTTGCAAACCTTCAGCCATGATTTCCCTCTATGAAGGAATGGAACCTGTGAAGAGGGCCCTTTCTCTCCATAAATTGCTTTTTCTTTTTTCTTTTCTTTTTTAGTGTTTTATCACAACAAAAAGAAAACCGGAAAAATCCTGTTACCCAAGATGATGATTTATTGCCTCTGAAGTCAATGATAGTATATTAGATGAAGGATGAATTCTTAGTAAAATCTTTCTGAAGGATGCTTTATGAAATTTCCTTTAGTGATAGATATACCAGTACCCTAATTCCATTATTAAAATTGTATACATGCAATGAAATATCATACTATTTCAGTCTGCCCATAAATATGCACAATCAAAACCAACTTTTAAAATTGAAGTTGTCAGCATAGAAATGAGCATAATAGGGCTCACAGTGTTTTCTAACTCATAAAGATTCGAACTCTCACCGTTTTCTTTCTAATATAGATTGAATGTCATTACTGACTCCACTTTTGTTCTCCTACATGAATCTGATTTATTATTTTTTTTTTTTTTGGGGGGGGGGGTCTCTGCATTTTATGCGTGATGCAATTCTGCCCCCTTGTGGCTAATTCCAGAAATGTCAACACGAGCCACCAATGGTAAAGGAAAGCTGCAGCCAAATTTTTAGATGTAGGTTACTTAGAACTTTGCCTTCTTTCTTAATTTGAGATTATGTTAAGGACTACACTTTGGCTGAATGAGGAAGATGACGCTCAAAGCCATTCGTTCTATTTATTTTTCCATTATATTATTTTGATCTGTCCTGTTCTTTTTTGTCCCAATCCATCATGTCCAGACCCACCCTGTCCTGTCCTGCCCTATTCTGATCTAATATATTCTATTCTCATTGTGTGTTTGCAACCTGGAACCTTTACACATATGAAGCAAATTTGTTAATCACTGATATTTACTTCAGGTATGAGAAGGCAGCATCTCAGAACAGAGTTTGTGTCATCATTATATAAACACACACACACACACACACACACTCACACACACTTACACACAAATAAATAAAGGAGGGGATTTCCATTGATTGAGCTTCACTTGTTAGAGATGAACATACATTATGGAAAACCCATTGACAAGATAGTCCACATATCGCAGCTGGCCTTGCAGTAGCAAATTTCTATACCTTGTAGAAAGAAAAAAAAAAAAACCAACTTCATTGTGCTTAACTAATCTTTTATGATAACCACCTTGCCATTTTCATCTACTAACTCATTTGTTTAAAAAAAAAACCTTTTGAGCATCTTGTATGTGTTTGGCACTATTTTAGTTTGTAGGGGTGACCATCAGTTTCTTTTACAAAAGGCTTCCAGTCTAATGGGGAGACAGGCATTGCAATAGAGTTGCTAGCTCACTGATGACTTGAATGCATGTTGTGCATTTTATGTTTTCTCATAAAAGAGAGTAACTTGGCTGTCTTTTAACATGTTTCCACAGGTAAGATAGTCTGGGCAAAGAAATCTGGAGTTCAGAGGTTAACCCTGTGACATATTTGCATATTGTTATTAAAAGTGATTGTTGGCAATTTGTTCATGATAGATAACTGCAATTACCCTGTTGATAATGAATATGTACTGTTCGTGATCCAAAACATTTTATAACAGTTATCTACATTTTCATCATCAATTTTATGAATTCAGTATTGGAATTGTTCTCATTTTACTTAGAAGAAAACGAAATCGTAAGAAAGTTACTTGCCTGGGGATTTCAGTGTCATGGCCGTGTTAGATCTCTACCATGTTTTGGAAAGAGCTGAATGTTGATTAAGCGTAACAATCTCCTAAAAGAAGCCCCTGAAGTAGTTTGTAGGTTGGTGGATGTACTTAAGTAACCATAGGTGAAAAAAGCAGAGAAATATACAGCTAACAAAGAACATATTGTATCTAAATATTACCTTAAATGATCTTCTTAAGAAGATCCCTTCTAATCCCTTAATTCATAGCAGGTTTTTTAAATATCATGGATAACACCAATGGAGAATTCTCTCGTTTAACAGGATAATGTGAAGGATGACAGAGAGAAGCTGCAGCTGGGTGATGAATCATGCTAGGATGAATATCACATGATTGGAAATACACATTGAGTTTCCTACATACAACAACACTAAACAGTGATTTCTAGGTTTTAAAACACACATTTGACAAATGAACTATGATGAGGAGACGGATCAAATTAGAATGTCTATAATTTTAAATGCAAGAAAATAAATAAAGGAATCAAGAATAGATGAGTCAAGATAAAACTAGAGGGAGCCAGATTCAACTAAAAATTTAGAGGTTATATTCCATGATAAAGGATGACATTGCTTCAGATGGAAACATAGAGATCAATAAGCCAGGTTTGATCTGAAAAAACTGGTCAACATTGAAACAATTAGAAAATTTCAATAGTAATAGATTGTATCTTAAAATTATGATCTCTCTGTGTCTGGGTGTTTTAAGTAGATGTTGTCTATACACTTGGAAAAGTATACTCTTATGGCCTTTACAGTGAGGGTTCTCTATGGTGCTATTGCTTCGAGCTTCACACAAGTTTGCATCTTGCTTGTAAAAATTTTATATTGCCTTGAAATGACCGGGTTTTATTGTTTGTCAGTCTGGACATTATGAGCATGAGACGTGACAATCCCTAAGTCTTCTCCTCAACATTGAATTTAGAATATTCCACAGTAAGGTGCTTTTCTTCATAAGGAAATTAAAAAGGCTCTGAAATTTCCAGACAGTTTTCACTAATACTCATTAGGAAATTTACCCAACACTTTAGACAGTGAAGACACAAGAATCATGAAGCTTTTACCTATTTTTCCTGAATGTTAGCATTTTATGTAACTATGGTAAATTATTGAAATCAAAATGCAGTAAAGCAGCAGTATGAAAATATCTTACATTAAAAATATTTGGAGCTGAATATTTGCATATCCACAGTTATTACAGAACAGTAAAATGTTCCAGAACATTTTTATGTGTATAAACCTATCCATAGTAGACGTTTTGATACTATGTTAATTTAGCCAAATGAAAATATTCAGTAGTTTCCTTCTAGCAGGGCCTAGAGCCTTTCATGCCATGAGTTTTGGAATATATTTATTTCCTCCTGTGGATCAAGTGAAATCCAATCAGAGAGTGGTTGGTTTCTTTTCTACCATCAGTGCCACTGACATACAAGTGGATGCATCCTGCCTGGAAGGTTGGTGTAGCTCACAGGAAGACTATTGATGTCTTCCCCAGAAGCCTGCATAGCACTTTCCATGACTATGAAACTAGGCACCAGGAAAGACACTTTCAGCTCAGTTATCGCTTAATTTTTCCACATCAGGCAACCAAAGTGCATGGTATCATTCAGTTCTGGGGGACAACCATAAGAAATGCCTAGTGTAAGCTGTTTTTAAATAAACCCAGGAAACCTTGAAGGACACAGGAAGCATTGCTATATATAAAATGGAGTTTGGTTTGTAGGAGCAGGGCAGGAGAAAATGTGTGTGGAAATATTGGAGATACTGAGTAATAAAAATCTTAACATCCATAAAGGACTTCCAGTTGCTTAGGTAAAGGCAACAGCAACAGTTTTATCACAGCCTCTACAAACCTGTATTTGTGCTCCTGTTCTGAGACAAAGTTTTGCTACTGTAGCTCAAAATGACCTCACACTTGCCAGCGTTTTGCCTTCGGTACCATACTCCACTCATTTGGATTTAATGAACTGATTCCAATGTGACATGTGTGAACTCCCTCTCCATATCACATGAGAATATAGAAATCTTGAATGTCTTCTTTCCCTCTAACAAATGTGTGAATGTATAATAATATGAGGAATAATAAGATCTATAAAAGGCATTGAATGAAATTATACCTCAGACATAATAATGGTAGGTTGAAAGATGATATAGAAAGTGGTAGTTGATCTGAGTCATGAGTGAGAGAAATTATAGTAAGAATGGAACAGAGAGAAATGGCTTCCTGGGCTAAAAGTAAAACATAGACTGTGGTGTGTACTTTAATAATAATAATTAAAAAAAAGGACTGGTGATTCATTAGAAGTTTTTAAAGAAATTGCATTAAATGAATTAGATTCCTGCTCATCACTCCTTTAGAGAAAGGAATAAGAAGAAATGACTCCAAATTTCAATTGGAATGTAGGTAGCTTGTGTGTAATATGCAGGGCCTGTGCAGAGGTGACTTGAAGCTAATGGGATCTTCAGGTTCCAGCGCTATGTTTTCCTTTAAGAGACACTAGCAGTCAGATCCAATCAGCTAGTAATGCTGGGTCTACATAGAGAGGCTGTTTGATGTGAATGAAAGCAGAGACTTCCACGGAAATTCCTTTGGATCTAGCCCAGTGTTAGAGAGGTGTGTAAGAGCATAACTTAATGATGTTCATGGTGCTTCTCCATGTACTTCACATTTACTGGTGGACAGGTCTTCTTACAAATGCATCTGTATCAAATGTATACATTTTAATTCACTTGATCTTGTAAACCCATGACTAAACACTATGAGGGGCATTAAGTGTTCCCAAGAGATAATTGAAAAATGCTGTTTTCTGTTCTTAGCGATCACCCCGTGAACTGATACGATAGAACTCAATCATGTAAATATGCCTATCAGCCTGGTCAGTTTTTAGTTTTGTCTAAATACACTGGCACCTCTGAACCCACTCTTGACTCCAACCTAACAATTATACAGTCATTGTCTTTTTGCTTTTCTGTCTTCTGTAATCCATCCCATCTTATGTCTCTTGGTAGTGTTATTTATAGTGTTCTGAGATTCTGTTTTGTTTATGTTAATTTCCTCTCCCTTTAAGTTTTCAAGAGTAGGACTTTGATTGACAAAGAGAAGCTGATCATAAAAACAATACAACGTGAGTTTAGTTGTAGTCTGTGCCCTCGGTTGCTTATCTGGAAATGAGAACTTAATAGTATCTATTAGGTACACAGTGGCTTTGTTAATTTTATTAATAACTGTTTATAACTTCACAGCTTGGAAACACAGCTGTTGCATTTAGTCTTGTTCTGATTCACTCCATTATATTTTCAGCAACCATGTGAAAATGTGTCTCTGTGTTTATTTTGTTAACAAATGGTTTTGGAAACCCACTGTCTTGTCTCATCCTCTGACAATGTGTGTATTGTAAGACAGGACATTCATTATAACAATGCATGTACTGTAGTCACTCTGAATGTTTGCCTATCACTACTTGTCAGCATTTCTATTTTGATGGTAATTTACAGAGAAAATCGAATAGCAGTATAATTACAGCATACAGACCAATATGTAAGAATGATATAAAATTTTAGATGTAGGTATTAGGAAATTTAAATATGTTCAGCAACAGGGCTCTGCCATTAGGTTGTGGAGAGGAAGAAATAACCTTGGCAACAGCTGATTTTGTGACCTCTTCGGCCAATGACTTACAACCAGTATCTGGCACTGGAGTTTTTACGGGGTGGCACAAGAGTCCTAGATGAGGCATTGTCTCCTCCATCATATGGTGACTCCATTTAAATTACTTTCTCATAAGTATATATTTTAGGATGAGTCTACAATAGTAGGTTTCCGTATGGCTTTTCAAAAGGCCTTTAATGAATTGTCCTTCCCCATACTTCTTCCTTTGCTCAGTATCTCACCCGTCCTTCCATCTAATTTTCTATTATCTCTTTATAACACTATATTTGCTTTCCCCTTCTTTGGAAGGTTCTCTCCTCCCCCCTGGCCCTAGGTACCTATCTTCTGGTTATTGAGATTGAAATGCACATATCGAAAGCCTAGAATATCTTCTACATATTAACTTCTGTATATGAGAAAAATGTATAATGTTTATCTTTTGGGGTCTGGGCTACCTCACTCAGGATTATTGTTTCCAGCCCTATCCATTTACCTGAAATTTTTATAATTTCATTTTTTAAACAGCTGAAAAATATTCTATTGTATAAATATACCATATTTCATTGTCCATTCAAAAGTTGATAGATATCTAGGATTTTCGAATTTTTGCCTATTATGAATAAAGAATCAATGAATGTGCATGAGCAAACATCTCTGTAGTAACATGCGGAGTCCTTTGAGTATATGCATAAGAGTGATATAGTTGATTTCTATACTGATTTCTATACACTGATTTCTATAGTAACTGTGCCGGCTTACATCTCTAGTATCAATGAATAAGTGTTCCCCTTTGCCAGAGTCTTCACCAGCATGTGCTTATGTCATTGAACATGAGGAAATCGAGCTGGTGCTCAATGAGAAGATTCACCCCTTCTCAGTGGTGTTCCAGAAGAGAAAAGTAATCATCAATGTCACCCAGTTACAAACTCTGTGAGTAACATCAGTGACTTGCCTACAAAATACTACCACTGGTGCAATTGTGGCAAACATTATGGGAGTAACAGAACACTTTCCGATTGGTTATAAGACCCATTTCATGAGATGGAAGCCATAATCGCCACTACTAAAGTGGCTAACACTCTGAGAGTAGATAGATCAGAGATCTATGGGAAAAACCAAACACTACTGCTGTGATGAATGATCATAGCAATAAAATGATTCCTAATGACATTCTGCTGTACTTGCAGATCGGTGTCTTGCTCAGCCATCATCAGAGGAATACAGACACCCACAACTGAATAATATGCAGCACTTAGTCCTATTTGGGATGTCTTCACCAAACCTATCTCTTCAGGGCTCATGGAATTATGGAAATTTGGAGGCAGAAAGATTTTAAGAGTCAGAGAGGATTCATGATGGTAAAGAAACAGGGTCTTCCATATTCAACAGGACTGATAAAGACATGAACTCACAGAGACCATGATAGAATGAGGTAATAATTTTTTTTAGGGTGGAAGTTCATGGACTTGGAGTTGGCAGACCGGCAGTTGCGCAATACAGTCATGTAAATTTTCTTAGTCTCAACTTCATGATCTGTAAAAGTGAGAGCTCAAATGTTTTAATTTCTATCAATGCTCTGTCATCTGTGTTTAATAGTAATTGTTATGGTGTATTTTGTTGTAAACTTCCATAAGGGCAAATGAAAGTAACTTAAGCCTTGTCCTTTAGAAAAATGTCTCTTTCTTGCTATATTCTGAAAGAATTGATTATACTCCAATTTCTCACTCTATAATTCAGACACAAGTGATATCCATTACTTAACATTTCATGTTGCAAAGACCATCTGGTCTTTATAAGCACTGTTTCTGTTTTACCAAATATTGATAAATTGTGTGGCTTTGTGCTGCCAAATACTTAGGCTTCTTTGTCATGGCTTCATACCAACTTCAGAATGAATATTGAACATAATTATTTGGGAATGAAAGAAGAATTGTAAATAAAACCATATGCTCGCCAGAAAAACATTTCATTTATATAACTCTTAGCCATTTTTTAATCCACTTACAGTACTGGAAATGCCCCATGTTCAATATGATCCTAGAAGTATAAGTTGGACAGTGATCCTATTTGAATTAACAGTTCAGGTTGACTTGAGTGTGATTAGTATTTGAGCTGCTTCTGTCCAGACACCAGATGGATCAAATTGGTATTTTGTTTGTCATTTACAAAGAAAAAGTGTGAAAATAAGCAGATTAAGAATGGAAAATACCCTTTCTCAGGTTCATATTTCTTCAGATTTTCTTTTTCTTTCTATGTCTTTTATAAGCCTAGTTTTCTTTTTTGTTGTTGTTGTTGTTTTTTTTTTTTTTTAAGTGAAGTGACCACATATCATCTACCTCTGCCCTCTGAAATCATGCTGTGGATATATTAACTACCCAGGGTTGAAATAAACCTAGGAGTCAGCTAGTTTACTGACTAGGGTATAGAATTTGTAGTGGAAGAGAAGATGTTACAATTATTTCCCTAATGAAAATAGATAAAGATTAGAAGTTGAGTTTGCTGGTCCCCTTTTCACAAGCCCTACTGGTATTTTGAATGTACACATTAAACAGTGCTTTCAGCAGGAAAAGTTGAAACTTAAGAAACAATAGCTTTTCTTATGCTTCTGGATAAATGTATGCAAGTGGGAGCTGACAGAATATTCTCACGATTCACTGTTGCCTGCACACACATGGGAATCAGCAGGGGTTGATTCTGGTCCTGTGTTTTAAGCACAGAGAGATTCATGTTCATTGACGACTGAAAAATGCCCTTTTGTTTGATTTGGTAATATTCTAAAATCCTCTCATCAAATGTAAAATATATTTTCCAAATGAGGAAAATGAACACACTATGAAAAGTGACAGGACCTACACTGACTCTTCTACATATGATGGAATACCACGGTGCAGGCCATTGGCTCTGTTTACCCAGTAGCTGAACAATCAGATGAGGTATGCAGGAAAGACTAGGGGCTGTAGGTTAACTTTGACCATTGAGAAAATGAAGGAGGATTTCTATAAAGTTTGTAACTTGTAGAATGACATAGCTTTCTGGGAACTTTTATTTTTGTGCATCACCTTTCTGCCTCAGTTTTCTCTCACCTTCATAGTCCTATAGCTGTGTCTTCCTATAAATTAGTGTTCATGTAGCTATAGGTACCCTAAGATACACGCGAGTGCTCTGGAAAGCATCCATATCTGGTCTCACCCTCTGACATTCTGAGTGAGTGTGTCTAGGGTGTAACTCAACACGCTCACGGCAGTGCAGAGGCTTTTGCTAAGCACACCACACTCAGAATGCTGCCAAATAGAAAACCAACAGGCAAACACCCTTAGGCTCAGTTTCCCAGTTACCCACCGAAGGCAGCATTAGAAAGGTAATTTGTCACCATAATTGATATTTTTTATGTATTGCCAATCACCTTACTTAAACAATTTTTGAGAATTTTATATATCAATACTTTACATTTCTGCCCCACCCTGTGCTCCCTCCAATACTTCCCATGTCTATACTAGAGGCTCCCAAATACATGTTTTCACCTTTTCTTCATTAATTGTTAATGTTACACACACACACACACACACACACACACACACACACACACCTGATCACTGGGATTGGATAACCTCAAGGACTTTGTCCCTGGGGAAGACTGGTTCTCTTTCTCTTCACAACCATTAAATTGCTTCTATCTTTTCATCTAAAGGTAGGGCCTTGTGAGATTTCCTCATTCATATTCAAATGTGAATTGGCATTGGCATTGTTCTGGTCATGTTTAGGCAGCCTTATTGTTGAGATTCTGTTGTTTCAGCATGTGATATATAGAAGACAGTAGACATCTGGTTCTGCAGTCTGTTATCCCTCCCTTCTACAATGTTCCTGAGCCTCGTGTGCAGGAGTTATGTTGTAGAAGTTTCAAATGGGCCCAGGTTTACACGTAGTTAATTGTCTCTATTTTGTTCAGTTGTGGATTTCTTTGATAGTATCTGTCTGCTGCAAAAGAAGCTTTTTTGATGAAAGTTAAGAGCTACAATGATCTGTGGGTACAAGGATAGCTATCTAGAATGTCTAAGTTAGAGTAGTAGGTTGACCTCTACTGCCCATGACCTCACAAGCCACTGGTAATTGGATAGGTTTACAGTACCAGGCATGAATTCCCTCCTGTAGAATGGGCTGTAAGTCCAATTAGACAGCTGTTGGTTATCTCCCAAATACAAGCGCTATTTTGGCATCCTTGGGTATATTTTGCCATGTTGGTCATAGTTGTGCTTTACATGTATGTAAGTGTATGGATTTCTTTTCTCTGTTGGCAGCTTGCATAGCATCTTATGAAGCCAAGAAAGCTAGTCCTCAGGGAAGAGCTTCCAGGTCAGTACTGGCCAGGTCAGTACCTGCCTGAAGTGCACAGGATTTTGTGGCAATAGGGCCTTACCGTCACATTCTGGAAGGCTGCCAAGGTTTGTCTGTTGCTAATAGTGATGCTATAAAGATTACTATATTACAGTGGTAACTACTGACTGCAATGTATGTGGGAAGTATAACAGACAATTGTGAAGTAGATTGAACCAAATGGAATCTAGGAAGCGTCCCCTCCCCCACACCACAGATCGATGAGTTTAGTTCATTTCCATTTCAGTTGCTTGCACAGAGGGCACTGTGCCAGCATTCCTGGTGTTGCTCGTTTCATCTAGAGATAGCACTCACCATACTGCAAAGGGTTCCCAGGCTTGACCTGGAGACTCACACGGTTATGGTGATAATTGGACACACAGCTTTAAAATGTCTCATACTACAAATGCAAGGTCCTTCTAAGGAATGGCTGCAAAACAGAAACAAAAAACAAAAATGAGGTCCTATTGTACAGTTTGACAGGGGCAACCACTTCCCATTCCAGATCTTGAAGGTGATGTTATTTGCAGGAAAAATGATAATCTTTTTTCCAAAACCCAGCTTCCAAAATCAGCCTATGTTAAGTCTCAGAATATTAACAATTTATACATTTTGTAATGAAGAAAATGTACAGACATGCCAGCTGTGTTAATTAGCTACCCATTATTGTAACATTTGAGCATAATCATTTGAGCATAATCAAATCCACAAGCGGAGATATTTATTTTGGCTCCAAGTTTGAGGGGTTTGACTTGACATTTAGCCGACCTCAGTGCTTCAGGGTCTGCGAGGAAGCAGTACCTCAAGCTAGGATGTGTGGCCTAGTCAGCTGCTCTCCTCATAGCGGTGGGGTGGGGTTGGAGTGTGGGGGAAGCAAAAGAGAGAAGTGACCATGAGTCATTTCCATTTGTGGTCCTTCCCCAGGGAAGTTACTTCCTTGCCCTGGGCCCTATGTCCTTAATGATCCTATGGCCCTATGTCTTCCCAATAGCGACACAGTATAGAAACAAAGCCTTCAAGCCATGGCTTGTGGGGGATATCAAATAAATGTGTGGCACCTATACACGCTGGGGGGGGGGGTGGGCTGAGCAGAGATCAGGAAGCTATTTGAGGTTGTTGAGGATAGTCTGTACACCTCGGTAGAGTTCATTGTCCTGGAATCACAGGTTTATAATGCGAATCATGGTGCTTTTAAAACCAGTTGCTGCTGAGACAGCATTTTCAAAATTTGGGTTGGTGGTCTATGTTAAATGAAAACTGAGATGCTAGAACTTTCTTTGAAATTTATTGACGAAATGGACAGAGAGATCAGGAAAATAGAAGTGATGGATAGGATTTGTGATCTAAATGCTGGAAACTGTTTGCAAAATAATTTTAAGATGCTCACTGAATTTCGAAGTCTAAGTCTCTCATTTCCATGTTGAGTTTATGCAGAAATTGTAATATGAAGCATACTGAGATACACAACACATTATAACCATCAATTTTGCATACTTACTGTTGTGTTTAAAGTGAGGTTTAGATGCTTTGAAATGACCCTATAGCAGCTCATTGAACAGTAGCTGACATGATTCACCACACCTGGGAATTGGCATTAATAGTTAATAGCTTAGCTGTCTTGAGAGTGCCCACCTGACTCTCCACTGTGCACTACTTCTTAGGGGCTTTTAAGGAGTTTTATGACCCTCTGTCAGCTAAGGTGTTTGCTTACTCCTTAAGATGGATTTTGACTGTCAATCTGTCTCTCTAGATTGCAAGTCAGTGTGTAGCATACAGTGGCCTCTCAGTAAATTCCTGAAATCAGTATGCGTTTGTAGAAACCCAACACATTACACATTTGAATCAAAGTACGATTTTTTTGCACTTCTTTCCTCTGATTTTAATGTTATTTAATTTTTAAACTAAAACACATCTTATAACTAGAATAAAAACAGTCCCATTATTTCCCACCTTGCTGGACTAGTATTCCTACTTAGGTTTATTTTAATCAATGATATGTGAATCTATAAACTGTTTAGAGCCAGGTGATGGTGGCACAAGCCTTTAATCCCAGCACTTGGGAGGCAGGGGCAGGCAGATCTCTGTGAGTTCAAGGCCAGCATGGTCTACAGAGTGAGTTTCAGTACAGTCAGAGTTACAACAGAGAAAACTTGTCTTGAAAAAAAAACAAAAACAAACACAAAAACAAAACAAAGAACAATACCAAAAAATTGAATCAACTGTTTAAGCTGAAATTCTCAGAGTGAATTCACTTTTCCCTGTCATATCTTATTTTCAATGACCATGTGCTCTTGATTTAACCTTGCATGTTCTTGAGTTCCCCTTTCCCCTTTCTACTGTCTCCTACACTGTCTTCGTGGGAGGCATCTTCAGCTTCTCTCTGTGTTAGGCCACTAGGTTCTTCATTGATCCTTAGAGAATGGGACTTTGGTTCTGAAGTCAGCTTTGCCCTTTATTACATGCATCACTTAGCTGCTGAGTTTCCCATGAAAACTGAGGTTATCTTTGTATCTCATCTCACTCTTCAGTCATTTGATCATTAAAGATTCTCATTCATGAAAATTCTTATAAAACTCTAGGACACAATGTGTGTTCGGTCAATATTAAATGTTGAAATTCCCTTCTTTCGATTCATCTCTCCACTGTTGTTAGATTTCTATTTAAAACAATTATATCAACATTACTCTCCTCTTAAATATAAGCTAATTTTCTCTGCTGTAGCGACCTCTGTGTGGAAATTATTATTATTTTTATTGAAAATAGATATTTTTCTCACTTAACATATCTTGTTTACTGTTTCCTCTCTCTCTACTCTTCCCATTTCCCCACCACTTCCCCTCCTATCCACACCCATGACCTTTCTGTCCCTTTAGCAAACAAGCAGGCTCCTATTAGTGCAACATGAATGGGTGTATGTATGTTGTCCTACCAAAGCACAAGATTACAGCACAGTGGGAAAGGACTAGACAGAGCTGAGGTTCTGTAAGAGGCCGGGCTCTTTCAACATGTGAATAGAAGGCAGGAAATTTAAACAGAACTTAGATGTTACTTCTTTCACTTTCACAGTTTGATGGGGCAGGAGAAAAGAAGAAAAGCCGTATTTAGTCTAAGTGTCTTACTGACCCCTAGTGGTTATATGTGGTGTATACAAATGCAAACAAGCTAAACATACATATGATGCTTATAATATATAAGGATAGGGTATACATATAATATAGAGGATTTATATATAAAATATATATGATACACTAACAAATGTTAACTTTACAAATTAGTGCATGCTATTATGACATTAATTGATACTATTAATGTGACTGATGACCAATAATGACTACGTGATAGAAGCAGTTGCTTTACTAAAGCTACATCTGCATCGAGCCTGATGCACACTGACCTCAAATAGGCTTTTTGCTCTACAGTCCTATCTTAGCCTTTGGCATGTTTCTAAAGCACATGCTAATTATTACCCCAGGAAGATTCAGAATCCTCACCATATTATGTGCTCTATTACTATTAGAAAGGGTGTAAAAACCAGAGGGGACAGAGGGCACCAAGAAAATAAGGCCTTCTAAATTAACATGGTCAATGCAGAGTCAACACAGAGACTGAGGCAGCAAGCACAGGGTCTGCACGGGTCTGCACCAGGCAGGTCTTTTGCATGTATATGATGACTTCAGTTTAGTGTTTTATGAAATTCCATAGTGTAAAAATAAGTTGGTCTCTGTTCCTTGTGACTTCTTTTGGGCTCCTTCCCTTCAGTTTGTTTGTTTTATCCCATTCTGATGTAATTGGTTTATTATTATTATATAATATTTTTACTTTATTTTATTATTACTCTTGAAGAAAAAAATCTATTTTTCAATAAAAGTAAAAACAAAACAAACAAAAATATGTTGACTATTTTAATAAGGAGGAACTATTTTTTTTATTAAGGATGTCTTAATAATTGTGTTTACTTACATTTATAACATATTTTGTTGAAATTGCAAAGATTTTTTTCTTCAACTATGAAAATGGTGTGGTGGTTTAGCTCATTAATGTACAGAGTGTGAAGAATAATATGTATATTTTCATAAAGTGGAACTTAAAATGAGCCTCTCTTCCTCAGGCTGTATTACTTACTACTGTTATTGCTATTGCTATGATTTTGACATAGGATGTTAAGTAGCTCAAGCTATCCTTAAACTTGAGATTCTCCTCTCTCTGCCTCGCATGTCCTGGAAGGAAGGTGAGCAACTCCATGCTTTGTTCCTTCAGGGTTTCTGTGTCTATATATTTGTATACTCTTCCTTAATTTTTCTATTTACCTGCGTCAAATAAATGAGTACACATTAACCTTGAATCAATGTACACTTTTGTCTATGGTTATGAATTGTGTTAACTTCAGTATTCTGCTTTTATGAAAACCTTAGGAGATACAAAAAAACCATACATGCTAGATTATTAGCTGTATTTGTTACTTTTCTTGCCTCTGTGACAGAATACTGGCAGAAACAAGGGAGAACAATTTTATTCAGGCTCTTAGTTACAGAGGTTCTCTTTCATCTATTGTGGTGGGAAGAGAGTGGCAGAGCAAAGCAATGCACATTGTGGCACTGAGGAAACAGAAAAATAAATGAGGATACAAAAAGATGCTATGATCTAGAACCTACAGACATGAACTAGTGGCATATTCCTCCAACTATGGCTGCCTCCTTCATGATGGTTTGAATTAGAAATGTCTCCCAAAGGCTCATGGGTACACCTGACTCCTAGTTGGTGTCAATGTTCAGGGGATGTTGTGGACATTTATGAGCTTCAGCCTTGCTGAAGGAAGTGTATCACTGAGGGTAGAATGTCATAGTTTATATACACTTTCCCTACTTCCTGTTTCCATCTCTGCTCCCTATGTGTGGATGAAAATGTGATCAGCTAGCTTCACGTTTCTGCTGCCATGACATGCCTCCTCCCTTCCATGAGGACTGTACCTTTCCAGAACAGAATCAAACCAGTTTTCTTAAAACAAAAAGAGAAAAAACATACAGCTTAGATTTATGGTTATTATTACTAACATTATGGAATTTACTTTCTAATTGTTCCCCTATTAAATTTTGGTTGGATTCCAGACATGAATTTGCCCACTGAGTAGTGAATAGCTCTCATTTTTGTGTCCTTAAGTTTGCTCAGTGACATGTGCAAGTTACTTTGTAACAGCTGGATCTTTGCATATTGTTTTGTAATGTAGGAGCAGAGTGTTATTTAGGCTAGGTCTAATTTTGTCCTATCCTTAAGGAGAAACATTTTTTAAATAGTATTTTTTTTTTTTTACATTTTTCAAATTTAATTAAAAATTTCTTGGTTTTCATACAATACATCCAGACCAAAGTTTTCAGGCCCCCTACTTTCCTCCTCTATCTCCTGTCTTCTTAGATCCACTCCCTGTCCATTTCCCTTCAGAAAAGAATAGGCCACCCAGAGACATCAAACAAACAGAACAGCAAGATACAATAAGACTAGGGATAAGCCCTCACATCAAGGGTGGATGAGGCAACCCACCAGGAGGAAAAGTGTCACAAGATCATGCAAAAGAGTTAGAGACACCCCATTGCCACTGTTAGAAGTCCCACAAAAACACCAATATAACAACCAAAACGTATATGCAGAAGGCCTGGCACAGACCCATGCAGGCTCCATGACTGCCAGTCCAGTTTCTGAGAACCCATATAAACCCTGCTTAGTTGGTTCCATGGGGCTCGTTCTCCTGGTGTCCTTGACTCCTCTGGCTCCTATAATCTCCCCTTCCCTTACTCCTCAGGCTTCTGTGAGCAATAAGGGAAAGGACCCAACAGAGATCCCCAATTTAGGTTCTTTCTTCACCTAATGTTTGGCTGTGGGTCTCTGCATCTGCTTTCATCAGCTTTGAAAAGAAGACTTTTAAATGACAATTGGGCTAGGTACCTATCTATGAGCATAGCATAATATCATTAGGAGCCACTTAAAATTATGATTGAGTTGTTTACACATAACAGTGATCATATTGAACTCCATCTGCTTACAAGAGTCAGCTCCTAATTGACCTAGGAAGACGGTGAATGAGGTAGGGTACTATTCTGGAGATAACAACTTCAGCCCTATATTCATGGTGAGACAAAACAGCTGTGAGATTTTAGACAGATAATGTGTAGCTAGAGGGAAAGAAGAAATGCTTCAAAAAGGAAGTTGAAAGTGACCTCTATAAGAGTTGGCTGCTAACTTTAGGAAGTGTTAATAAAGAAAGATAATGGTCTATGACAACCATGAAGATTTCTTGATTTGGCAGAATTCCTGTGTCCCGGATTCCCATCACCCTGTATATGGAATTCAGAAAAAAGGTTGGTTACTAATTCCATGTGTAGTTACTGACCTATTAAAACAGTGCCTGCTTCAGTTTTCATGAAGAAAAACAATGCCAAAATCACGTGATCGAGTTTTCCAGCTTTGACTTGCCTGGGGCGTGAATGTCAGAATCTGAGGATTTGTCACCCTACTTTCTTTCTAAGCCATCGACATATGAATTTCTGATTTTATAAACCGGAATATTGTACCTATAGCAAACGGTCAGAGGGGTATTTATTATGTATCATCTCCGTTTCAGCTCAAATGCTCTGTTTCAGGAGCTAGAAACACTTTGCATTGTCGGCACCTATCGTGAGGAAGCACAGTGGCCCATTCACAGCCTGTGCCCTTAAGACACTCACTAAAAAGTTTCACGTGCTAATGAGGAAGTCCTACTGCACAATGATGTATGGAGGGATGACGACTGTACACAGAGGACTTCCGAAAGGCGGCAGTAGTTCTCACGTGTGTCAAAGAATGAGGAGAACTCATCCAGAAGAGCTAACACAGATAAGGTCACTCCAGCCAGAAGAAACAACATGTTCAAAGTAATTAACATGGTATGTTTTGAGATCTGTGTATGATTTGATAATGAAGCAATAAAAATGGGAAAGAAGGAACAATGGGAGAGGAGTGTGAGAAGGGAAGATGATAAAAAACTTTGTATACAATTTTAATGAGATTAAACTTGTCACAGGCCAGGATGATCCAATGGATTACTGACGCTCACGCTATCACTGAGTTTGCAACAGTAAAAAACACGAAGGCTGAACAGTTGCAAAACTACAAAAGAACTTTTAAAAATACCCCTGGGAACAAATGAATGATAGTGACTGAAAAAAAAAATGGGTTCTAATTGCCATGTGCTGAGGTCAGAGAATGTAAATTGCCTATTACCATTAAACTGCTGACTGCCCTGGCTGGCACCCCAAAACCACTTAGCATGCTTCCTGTGTTATCCTCAGGTGTAGTTGGACCTAAGTTAGATATGCAAAGAATAAGCACGGCTTGTTGTGGTTTCATTTAGTGAATTTATAGTCTAGACAGTCAGCGTGCTGTTTGTTTATAATTTATATTTTCAGATACTTTATCATTAGACCCTCAGAATCATTAGATTGTTTAAATTTACAGATGTTGAACAAAAAGTTATAAAATAAATTGTAACAGTAAATTGACTATATATATATTATATATATATTATCTGCAATTTTGTCTTTATGTAAGTGTTAGAATGTATTACTTGAATCCATTCTAATACTGATAAAAATCAATGACTATTTTGACAAATGGAATTAATTCAGTATTTTATGATAATATAGTTAATAGATTATATTAACTTATTATTATATTTAGTTCACTAAACATGAATATATTTTCTTAATATAAAATTTGTTAAGCTCATAAATAAAATTTAAAAATTATAAATTAGTGAGGAAAGACTTTCTTTTTACCTAAATAAAGCAAAATGGCCTCAATGTTTCAGGTAGCTTTTGACTGTATCTGACTTACTAAAGGCAAGAACTCTTCCTTATGTATCCTTAGAAATGGTGCTTCTGTCACCTCTAGATGTGTTTGCCTTACTAGGAGCAGAGAATAAAATGGAAAACTAACTTAGGTGAAGGTTATTTTCTCAGCAACTCCATTTTGAGCCAAAAGGAAGAATGCTTCGGCATTTATAAAGCAAAATTAGTATTTGTAAAATGTTTGCTCTTAATTACAACATGGCAGTGAATTAAAAAATAAACCTATGTACACAAACCCATGCACACACATGTATGACTGTACACAATAGAGGAAGGTTTTAGATTTGGAATTAAATTATCATCAATTTTAACAATCATGACAAACACAATAGGTCAGCCTGTGACCTTTGAAGGCATTTTATTAGGTGTTTACAGCTTTTCCTACATTGATTTTGTCTGCACACAGAAAATCAGGAAAATTTCTTTCCCACACCCTAGGGTTCTGTGCCAGTCAGACTCATGTCTCCCTGTCCCACTGGCTTGGATTTGCCTTCCAGGCAGCTGTACTCTAAGTTCAGGTTTCCTCCTTGAGGATTTCAGGTAAGTCTGTATTACATGAAGCCTGAGACTGAACACAGAGGGAAGACAGAAGTTGTCCTACTGGTGACTTCAGTCTGCAGTCACAGCTCTTTCAGGAGTGTCATTGGTCTACCTTCTACCATGTGACACCAACTCCTGGACTTACCTTATATGACACGCCCATTTCCCCAAAATCCAGGTTTCTTCATTATTTATTTCCATAATCTGTATGCCATATTTATTACTTTCTCTTATAAACTAAACTAAACTCTTCTTTTTAGATTGAACCTATATCAGATGATAGTTAGTTGTCTCTAAGATTCATTTTATCCCCCAAACTAAATCATAAATGCCATGGCTAATTTTATGTATCAACTCATTTGTGATAAGAGATGTGGGGTTATCTCATGTAACACCATTTCTGCATTTATTTGTGAATCTTTTGCTTTTGTTTTGGAGCAGAGTCTTTCTATATAGTATAGCTGGACTGAAACCTATAGTCCTCTTGGTTCAGCCACCAAAATGCAATAATTATAGTCTTGGAATATAGTATGGAACTTCTGAGAATGTTTCTAAAGAGATTAACATTTGAGTTTTTAGACCTTCTACAGATTACCCTCATCCAATCTACTCAGGGCTCAAGTAGAACTAAAACCTGGAAAAAGGGCAAATTGGCTGTCTCTTCCTGAGCTGGGCCATCAATCATCCAGCATTTTCTGCCTTTTTCCATTGACATCACTGGTTCTTAGACTTCAGACTCAGGCTGCTACTAACACTACCTCTGCCTCAGGGTTTCAAGTCTTCAGAAGCAAACTAAATTCTGCCACTGGTTTTTCTGAGTCTCCAGCTTGCAGATCACAAGGTACCTCTGCCTCCATAATTCCATAAGCCAATTTATAGATTTATAGATAATAGATTTATAGCCATTTAATAATTTATATGTAAACAAAGAATAGTCAAAAGTCCATACATAGATGTTATCGATATTATATGCATATGTGTGTACTTGTGTGTGTGTGAAGAGAGTGTATTGGATATGTATCCAATACACACACACACAAACACACACACACATATTCTATTGCTTCTATTTTTCTGTACAACCCTAACTAATACTATGAAGGAAAAGTAAGACACCATGTTACAAATGGAAAAAATATCTTGCCATGTGAGTTGAGTAGAATTATAAAGAGATGATGTTTAAATATTTGAATATGGAGTATGATAGGATACCAGAATAGTCTCGCCTTGCCAGAAAAAATGTTGTAGGTGATCAAGTGGCTCTAATTATAAGCTTATAAGCTTCCCTTAGAAGTGCTTGTTTCAGGCTTGTTTCGGACTGGGGCCAGAGAGCATTTTTTTTTTTTTCAGGGCAGAAGTGCCTCATTTTTGGTAACTCCTACTCCCATTGTTGAAAACGACCTTTGATACTCTTCTCACAGGAGATATAACTCTTGTTCTTACTTCCCTGGAATAGATGTAGAAAGAAATGATCCATCACGTGCATTGTTCCAAGGATCAAATATGGCAATATATGCCCACAGCCACACCCTGATGAGTGCTGTGATCCGCCAACGGTGCTGGAGGCCAAGTCACAGAAGGAGATCACATGTGTCGCTAACTGTGAGCAAGTTATTACCATTTCTCTGAGTTAGGAGGAGGGAGAGAGCACAATTCTTGTTACTTTGGTTATAACTACAAATCATGACATCTTTTTTTAATAACTCTGGAACACGTGAATATATTTGGAAATGTTAGGAACACAAAGAAGACTATAACAGGATAAGAACTAAGGCAGATTAAAAATATATTCAATAAGTTATAATTTTTTTCTCCATTCTGTGGCTTTTCAAGAAAAGTCAAGTTCAGTGAGACATATGTGTAGAGTAACTTTTATATCTCCTGTAGAAAGGTTCAATCTTACAGATGAAATCAGCTAGGATATTTAGTTTCTGAATGGTGTTAGGACAAAGTAGAAGATGATTACACTGAATTTGAAAGCCAGTGGGGAGAAATCTGATTTAGGAAATAATGAAAAGATACAATTTTAGAGTTACATGTTCTGCACACAAGAAAATTTTATCAACTCAGGAAATAATTAAGTGAACTGAGAAAATAGACAAATAATGAACATTTTCAACTTAATGGATGTACTTGAGAAGGAAGACTAAGAATGGAAATAACCTGATTATATACTGATAAACCCAGGGATAATGGAACAATATATATTTATTTTTAATAAAACATTTAAAGTTTCTGAATGTGGTTTGTGGTGAAGACTTAAATTAAATATGTAGTCACTTGATTGGTTCTAATGCTTTGAGTTAACCTGAATCTAAAGTCCTTAACTGTCAATCAGTCATTTTGACTGACAGCCTTCCTCTGGTACTCTGTTTAATTCTCTATATGGCACACTTTCCCGATGTGATACCATTGTTCTTAGAAGCCTCAGAGGCAGTATGTCATACTGTGTTATTTGCTATAATTTGATACCAGAGAGTGAAAGTAGGGATGTAAAGATGCATAAAGCTAAAACTTTTGTTGATTTAAAATACTCTAAAAACTTTATTCCTAAAAAGCTCCAGGTATATGTTTATATAACTTCAAGACATGAATTTTGTATTGATTACGAATTCACAAAACTTTAATTTCACAGTTGCATAAAATTTCAAGGTATGTTTTACATGTGGACATATGAGTTATAATTTGTTGGCTGGAGAAGTTCATTTCAATGAGAGAGCAATTATATTTCTGAAATAAACCCTCATTCTCTGGGCAATTATATTTTGAATGAAAAGAAAAAATAATAGGTTAACCTGTAAATCTGCCTTTCTTAGTACTTTGTTGATTTGGCCTCACGATGGCACTAAAGGGTAAGGAATAATTCTTATTTGAATTTTCATTTACTCCCAGAATTATATTTAAAACAAAAAAAAGCACCCAGTAAAGGTAGTTGAATATGTATGCCTTTTATAAAAGCAAGAGAGAGTTGATGTTGTGCCTGGCAGGTCTCTTTGCTAAGTATGGTCACAATTCTCCAAGCTTTCTCTGTATGAGATACTCTCTGTCTCTTTCTGTTCAATTATCATGTCACCTTCCCAATATCCAATTACTAATTCAACACCCCTTTTTACAGCAAAAAATAATCTAACTGTAACAATTAAATTGGTTCTGAATAACTTTGAAAGACATAGGTTTAGCAGGTGGTTAATAAGAAAACTATTATGAAAGGGAAATGTCATAGAAATACTAAAAAAATGTCCTTTGATGTCAAATCTCAAAAATGTTCTAGTCTCTTATAGAGTATAAATTTTAGAATCTAACTTGACAACATAATAAATCTTGCTTAAGGTCAGCGACAGCCATCTCAGCTGTAGACTTGTTTTTCTCATTGGTAGATGGGATGTAACGTTTGAGATCAAGTGAATTTTCTGCTCTGCAGGAATACCCAAGCATCAAATGCCTATGTTTCTGTAGCACATTTAGAGCAAATTACATAAATGTAAAGTGAATTTTTTAAAAGTACTTATAATTCAGATTAAGTGAGAAAATCTAGGTATATCTAGAAAGAGCTAACAATAAGGTAGTGACCATTTAAAGGCCTTAAACATTAGTGAATAAAAATGTCAAAAAGATGCTTTGGACTAGAAAAATCTCATGGTGCTATATGGAGGGTCTCTGGTCACCCACAGGTATTAATCTGTGAGTAGAGTATGTTTGACTAAAGAGCCTTTATAACCTGATCTTGAGTTCTTCATTCTGTGGAATATAAAGATTGTTTTTTTGGTGTAGTTTTTACAGTTTTCTAATCCTTTGATTGATACATAGCATCATAAGACAGTATATACTGTACCATCCAGTCCTTTCTTCCTAGGCGTATTGGTTTCTGGACCATTTCCCAATGTTGTGAGTAGTCAGTGTTGTAGTCCTCTCCTACCTCCCATCTACCCTATCTCTGTCATTCTCCCCATTTCTCTCTCTCTCCCTCTCTCTCTTCTTCTCTCTCTCTCTCTCTCTCTCTCTCTCTCTCTCTCTCCCTCCCCATTCTCTTCTCCCTCTCCCTCTCCCTCTCATCTACCAATCTAAACAAGATGATGTCCCTGGACATTCCTGGGGTTATCAGTTTAGCCTGTGTATGAATTTGGGGATACTACTTGCTACTTCACTGTACTTCACTCCTCCTTTCTGTACTGCTGTAGTCACCACAGCAAAGAAAACAACCATTACGGGAACTTGTAAAAAGTGAGATGGCTTTGTTTTTAGTGCCTTACGAAATCCTCAGCTTATCAATTTAAGTATTCTCTTTCCTCTATTATCTCTGAAACTGGATGTCAATTTTAGAATCATAATTTTCTTCCACTTTTAAGTCTTGCCATTTTACATGGATCAGTTTTGTTTGTCAACAAGCTTTTCATTTTAAATAAAGTTTCTACTGAGTACAGTCTTTAGGTATTTAAGACATTGGACTTTGTCTCCCAATGGCTGAATATCACAGTGATTGAATATTGTGTGCATTTGCTTTTCTGCTTCTAAGTCAACAAACATGTTGCTGAGAGGTGTCTCAGTGAGTAAGAGCATTCTATGACATCATGCAGGACCCAGGTTCTATTCCCATCATCCATATGATGGCTCAAAAACCATCAATAACTGTATTCCAGGGACTTGAAGGGCCTCTTCTGGCCTTTTCAGACATTGCCTAAATGTAGTTCATATACATACTTGCATGTAAACCAGTCATATACATACAAATAAATAAATAACATAAATATTAAAAGCATATTGGAATTCTGTTTAAGATCAGTCCTCAGCAGCACCAGCATTCCCATATAATAGATGGCTGGGTAAAGCTATAGATAGATGATATATATATATATATATATATATATATATATATATATATATATATATATATATATCAATAAATTGGTTCTGGATGACAATGCAGAATATGGAATTGATGATTCTTCAGCCCAGAGACACTGAGATGTATACTATTCAGATGTTAGCTGTGTTAGCCACACTGTCCAGAACCAATCTTGTTTTTACTCATGCTGTGAATTTTTTTTTTGTTAATTGGAAATAATAAAAACTTTCAGATAACTGGAGACGTAAGATAGCAGAGAAAAACTTTACAAGTAAAAGTAAAAATGAGTTTCTATTTCTTAGGTCAACTGAACACACACAAAAAAATGAAGTTTAAATGGGTCTTTCTTATTGCCAGTGATATAAGAGTGAAGTTATGTTCTTGCCTTTCCATGTGATAATATGCATGTTTAAAGATAGATGTCAATCAAAACCCTCTTCTGTGAATGTAAATATTTGAGTGACAACCCAGGAACATGGGATAACAATGATATAAACATGATTTGACTTGACTGATTCACACAGTAAGAAATACACATATTAGATATTTGAAAGATACAGGAAGAGAAGGAAGACTACCTGGTGTCTAGAATACATGTGAATTTTTCTAAGAATACACATACATGAAATTATTCTGCTTATCTACTTAAAATTTAGAATTACACATTGATAACTTATTGCCATAAATAATTATGGCATACAAAGTGCTGCTATGGTATTTAATATAGTGTGACATGACCAAATCAAACCAAGGAACCTTTTCATCACCTTGTACATTTGACATCTTTCATCATGATGAAAAAAATTGAAGATCTTTCTTCTCAGAGACACTGAAATGTACACCTCTCAGCTCCTTGGTGTGTTTGTCACACTGCCCAACAGTTCTCATGATCTAGTCTTCTTTCTATCCAACTGAGGTTTTGTACTTTGGACTTTTATCTCCTTACTCCCCATCACCTCCTCCAGATTCTGGTAAGCATCCTTTTATTTTCTGCTTCTCCAAGCTCAATTAGTTTATAATCTACATATAACGAAGAGCATGAAATACCTGTCCTCATTTGATGTATTTTCTGTAGAGTAATATTCCACAGTTACTGTCATATCACTTAACACTTAGGTTGATTCCATGTTGAATGTCATGAAGCTGCAAAAGTCTGGATGTATTGTTTTCAGATTTTTTGCTTCCACAGTTATAATCTAGAATGTTTAGAATGACAGCAATTCAAGGAAAAATCTATACCTACACAAGGCTGAAATATTTGTAATTATTAGTCCTATAATTTAGTTTAATTCATTTTATCATTATCAAATATCAAGGAGTGGAAAACAACTCTAGGATTTCACTAAAATCTATTAATACTCCTTTGGAAGCTGATGTATATGGCTCTTCAAGTTTATTTCAAGAGGTTAGCTTCTACATGATCAAGATCCTAACAACCGTTTTGACAATCACAATTCCTTGTCTCCAGGTGAAGAAACCGTCTCAGCGGAGTTTGCTACTTATAGACAACTGGTGATTGGCATAGACTAGAATCTAGATGAAACTGCCAAGAATGGTCCTTGGTTTGGTTTCTGACCCACACAATTATTTTCTTCAAAAACAAATTAAACCGGTATGTGTCTATTGGAGTAAAAATAAGAGTGTCCCAAATTTAGAGATGTACAGTTTAGTTTTGCATTTTGCTAGGTATATAGATTTTATTTAACTGTCCTAAATTTCCCTTTCTTACTCAATTCCTTATTATAAACCAGCCCCCTCATTTGCTACAACAGTAAAAGTATAGCATAAATTCTGTAAAATATATGTGTGTATATATATATATATATACTTAGAAATTCATGAACATTTTTGTATTAAATATTTGAATAAGTATTGTTTAATTTAATTAATCAAGTAAGTTTATTTATACTTACATGTATACGTGTGTGTATGCAGTGCATACATATATCTACATCCATAAATATATGGATGCTTAGAGAAATCCACAAATCTACATGTATACATGAACCCTCTATCATCAAAAATATAATATTTATAAAGTATTTAGGCATTTACTTAATTCAATGCTCTCAAAATAATATCTGGCCTACAGTAAGCATTACCTCAGAGTTTCATTTTGCTTTAATGATGTAGTGTGTAATCTAACAAACTAGATTTGGGATCCATAAAGGACAATAAAAAAGTCATAGGCCTATTTTACTTTAAAAATAAAAATTTCTTTTGTGTACCAAGTTATAAAATGTCTCTACTACGGCTTCAACATTTCTGGAAATATTACATCGACTGGACAGTAAATGATGTGTACTAAATGAGTCATATGGAAAATAAGGCTCGTAGACGTTTAAAGAAAGAAAGATTGCTTCCAGATGAAATGGTCAAAGAATGTTTTACAAGAAAGCAGGGTTTGACCTGCACTTTGAAAAATGGGCAGGGTTTGGGTAATCAGAACAATGAAGGCTGGGGCTAGAGGTGTTATAACAGGAGGGAAGTGTCAAGAATGCTCGACATGCACTTCTTTCTGCCTTGGGCTTCGTGAGAAGAGATAAACATATTCAAACATGAAACGTAAAGAGAAATACACTTCTTTCTCCTTTTCATTGACCTTGAGACTCCCCCCATTATCACAAAATAATTTCCAAACTAAGACTCTCTGGACAATTCTACTTTTTTATTATTATCCCTCAGTTAAAGATATATTCATTTCTTCCACTTTGAAAGTAATACAATCTCACGATTGTGAAACTTTCCCATTTGCTGTGTGAAATGAAAGCAAATATGTGTCATTCTGTAATAAAGTTCTTGTTTTGTTTTGTACAACTCAGCTTCCCTAGATTATCAACCAGGTGGTTGTGCATCCTTTTCTAACAGAGTTAGAGACAAAGTATATTTTTCCAATGCAATAAAAATAAACAAAATTGAAGTATTTGGACATCTGAAGACAGAGAGTAAATGTTTAGTTAGCTCCATAGAAGACATTAGGTTGCAAGATGTCGTTGTAGTGATGGCTCTCCACGGAAACAAAACTCACAACCCAGCATCCTGGAACTCCAGGAAGCAACTTAACCAACAAAGGGCTCTTAATACACACTTATTCTAGATAATGTAAAATGGTATGATGAGTTAATTCCTATTAATACGTATAATTCCACAAATTTTAGTTTTAAAGAATGAATAGGAATGTACGTCTGTTGAAAGGGGGTCTGCTAAATGCTCGCCTAAACTGAAAATGAACAGCTGGGATTTTGTGGTTGTTGTTTCTTAGTGTTATTGCAGCGTAAGGGCCTCTGCCACTCCTTGTAATCAAGTGTTTACTTCATTACTCTGCTAGAAATAAAATATAGCTGTAAGAATATGTCCTGGTTAGGGTAGAAGTGTCAGTGTTGAGCCTTTAATTGTTTATTTTTAAATAATAAAAGTTTCTCATTTTCTATTTTATGTGGTAAAAGTTGCCTTGAAAATCACTAATAGAAATTTTAGACTAATATATGAGAAGGATGCTTTAGCAAATAGCAGATACAGAGAAAAACCAGTTGCATTTTATTTTCTGTAAATAATGCTGTCTCATTTGCTAATGTGTACCAGTTCAGTCTACATTTATGACACACGAGAAACATCCTGTGATTGTAGCACCAAGGAGTTATTTAGATGTGATTAAAGCCCAGAACTTCAGCTGGACAAGCCTGCAACATTTGTGGCTCCACTTTGCACCTTAAAACTTGCATTTGCACCTGCAAAGGCTGAAATGGATCGCAAGTCAGCACATGTGCGTCCCATTATTCATTTCTTACGAGCAGATGTGGGTGATGTGGGCAAAGAGCTGGATGCATCTCTAATTGAGAAAACCTGTGGAAAAGTTACCCCTAAATCTCTCCCAGGGAACTGACTTAGAACACTACACACCATGATTTGGAAACTACGAATCAGACCCAAATGTTGACCAGACAATCCGATCGTGAACACTGCCTGTCAGAAGTGAAGATTAAGGACATTAATCCTCAGATTTTCTTTCTTTCAAATTTCTCTATGAATAATCCTGTGTCCATTAGGGTTTTTGTTTTGTTTTCTTTGAGTATTCACTCTAAAATAATGTAAACCATCAGTGTTAAAGACATGAAACACACTGGTATTTATTTTAAGAAAAATAAATTGGTTCTCAAAATTATTTTTCCACTCTCTATTCACAGAGAAAATGTTAGAATTGAGAACTTGGACTTTGTATTCTATATTACCCTTACCTAACATTTATTTACCTTTGGAAGTTTATTTTGTAGAAGACACCATGCTAGATGTTACTTATAAAGACTCCTGGTAAAAGTGAATGAGGCACAGAAACTGACAAAAAAGTGTGTTTTAAGAAGTATCATTAATAATACACGATGATTCTAGAGATTATATTAATAATATTCCTCTTGCTTAGATTTAAATTGTTTTTTTCCTTGAATATACTCTTAAAATCAGGCTTCTCCCCAACATTAATGTTAAGAGAAAGACAATAAAAATAACTATGCCTAAATAATGTATTCATGAAAACACAATATAAAATATATAAAACACATCAATATCTAAAAATGTAATGTGAAGAAAACTTAAAAGTAGAGTTTTATATATAACTGATGTTAAGTTATTGTCAGCTTAATATAGATATCTACAATTTAAGCTTTATATAAGGTGCACAGTAAGCCTGTATATGAAAAATAAAATAGTCCATCAATTATATAAATTATCAGTTGTAAAGGAAAATAGTGAAAGAGGACAGAACAATAAAGAAAATGTAAGAACAGACACCATTTACCAATAATTAGTTTTGTGTAAATGAAATCAATTTTCATACACAATGTCACCAAATTGATCCCATGTTGTGCTGCCTTAAAAGGTGCTCATTTTATCTTCAGGGTTATACAATGGCTGAGGGTGAACGAATGGTAAAGGCTGATAAAAGTGAGTGGAGGTAAGGGTACTGTGTCAGATAAAAGAGGCTTTAGGTGGAAACTGTGATACAAGAAAAAAAGGTTCTTATGAATGATAAAGGAACTAAGTATAAAGAGAATACTGGCAAACCTATATGTATATGTATGCAATATCAGAGTATCTAGATGTACAAAGCAAAGGGCAATAGGCTCTCAGAGAGAAATAGCAATAGAATAAAATAATGGAATATCAATACTCCATTTTCTACAAAGGATAGTCATTCAGGCAGAAAACCTACACAGAGTACCGTATTTGAACATCAGTACAGACCAAGGGGATATGTGCTTCTTACCAAGATGTCCTCCCTCTCTACAGTATACCCAGAACAATGGAACCAAGGGAACACAAACTTCTGAAACCACAATCTCAAATAAATGCTTTCTTTTTAGAAACCATCTTTAAAAATCAGACATTAGATGGGCAGGTGTGAAACACCAAAAGAAAATAAAATTATAAGAAGCTGGGACCGAATTAGTCAGAATTGGAGACAGTTATAAGAGGGTTTGGATACAGTATGGGATGTGAACTACGTATTGGAAACCAAGAGGGATGCTGTCGAGTACCATCACTGCAGACCATCAAAACTTTGCAGGAATCAATATGAACTCCATGAAAACAAACTCAGCATTGTGTCCATTCATTAGGCAAATGGATGAATCTCTGGATTTAAGATTCTAAGAATCCTTTGAACTGCTAATAGAATAATACAAAGAGCAAATTTTCTGCTTATAGCTTAGATTAACTGGTTTCTTGCTCAGTTTCTTATATCCCCTATATTTGACTCCCAATTTACTGAAAAATATATGTATTAACATCATTTACACCTGATTCTATACTTACTTGTGGATATGTGCTATCTATGAATGGATGTGGGAGATTCCTTATCGATTGCATATGGCTTCTACTGAAGCATACGTCTTTCCTTCTGGATTGCCAAACCTGTCTCCATCATGAAACAGAGCTGCTTGGTCACTTGGAGAAGATCTTGACCCATGGCAATGGCAAAGCAATAGTGGAAAAATACAGAGATTTGAGGTCTATCGTATGGAACTGCTGGCATCCCCTAACAAAATGAATGTGAGGCAAGGCTCACTACACCTTCCCCTGAGATTTCAAGCAGAACTCCTGCTCTGGCTGCACATGGTCTTGGGTGGTGCTAAGAAAGACGTAGAAGACAAAAGGTTAATTGGGGATTGGCTCAGTGGTTTGGCTATCCACAAGCCATCCATGCTGGAGGTGGGGCATTTGGTGGTTCAGTTATAAGAGAATCTTTTATGTAACCTTAATGAAGGTTTTAGAATTTCAAGTTGAACTTGGATGGAATCCTTTCTCTTTTCTTTTATTGCCCTAAATCACATTAGGAAAGGTCATATGACAACTTCTTTCCCCTTTTCTAATATTTTACACCTTACTTTTGCTAAAGACTGAGGAAAAACTAACACTCAGTATGGAATCTTACATGGAAAAGTATTAAATGTATAACAGAAACATGTATGTGTCATCTAATAATTTTATTGTCCTTTTTTGAGGACATATCCAAATAACAAATGGGTTGTTCTCTCATTTAGCTCCCTCTTGTCAGTTCAAGGATGATGTGAATGACGACTGCAGGATTTAATATATGAGGAGACAAATTAATCCACATCTGAAAAAAATGAAATATGGATGGACCAAGAGAGAAGTGGAGGTTGTTGGAGGAATAGTGACGCCAAGTGGCAAAAGCAGAGACTAAAATGGACAAAGAGCTGTGTGCCCTGGATCCAGCTTGTAAGGAAAACAGAAAATGAGAAACAAAGTTGCATGCCTACAGTTAGGAAAGGCTTATTCTTTTGCTTTCCTTGACAACACACACACACACACACACACACACACACACACACACACACACACACACACTCATGGAGCTAGTTAAGAATTTTTGAGGGGTAGGGTGTAGGGTGGGTGAGAAGGGCTGGGTCCTGGTCACAGAGGCATTGGCAGGAACTTCTGATTAAATTCAGGGCCTTACTATTGGCAGGTAGGCAGGGATGAGGATACCTAATTAGAACACAAGAGGTTTTCTGGGGACAAATGCTCTGTAACCCTAACAGTCAACAGTCTAAGGGGATTGAAGTGAATGACAGCAATAATGGCTAATAGCATGTGCTTCTCTTGCAGCGGAGCCAGGTTCAGTTCCCAGCACCCACCTTAGTCTGCTTTCAGCTTTCTATTACTCCAGCTCCCACTGAGGGAACACCAATGGCCTCTCAGAGTACTTGAACTCATATATCTCCCCACATACCTATACATTATTGAATATGCGTATAGTAAATCTCTCTCTTTTTTTTTTAAAGGAAGCTAATAAAGGTTTTCTGTCTTTTGTATTAAGTCAGTATACTGGAAATGCAGAAGTAACTGAGGGTACTAATCTTACCTCAGTGATGATGGAGGGAGAAGGTGCCGTTCTGCACAGGGAGCCACAATATTCTGATTCTACATTTAAAATTCCAAGAAAATGTGTGCAGTATAAAACCTGGTGTTTCAAAAGGCTGGCTATAAAACATGTGAAAATAACAATCTAGGTGCACAGGACACAGTACATATCAATTCAAGCAACACATTTTTCCTCTGAACTACAACCATTTAAGAGAGCTGTCTAAATTTTTGTTGTGAGAAGACAGAAGACACGATGGAACCTACTCTAAAATTTAAAATGCAAAAGATAGTTTCATCAAGAGAATTGTAAGGACCTTGTAGAAAGAATTATAGTATCTTAGAATCTCAGGGTTGTTTATTGCCAATCAATGGAATGCCAGCCATTTGTTCAAAATATGGTTAGAATGAAATGCAAAATCTTTGAATACAAGTAATTTCTAGGTTCAGAAACCCAGAGATATGACCATAGAACTAGACACCTATGATGATAACCATATAATCATACAATCCTATTGTTTTTTTTTTAAATATAGATCTTTAAAACTTCCACAACTCCCATGTTTTCTTTCATCTCATTTTTGGGAGTTTCTTCCAATTCCTTCTAATATGTCTCAAAGAGTAAATCTTTGGTTTCTGTTTAAGAAATATAGAATTAGAATTCTGTTCCCTTTGTCTTGTGGTTGCTGGTACAGCTCATCCTTGTTGGAACTCTTCCTCATCAGCAGCTTCTCTGCAGATCACAAAGAGGTCCTACTATCAGAGACTGGCTTGCAATAACCAGGCCAGGACACATCCACACCACTCTAATGGTCCTTTTA
Source organism: Cricetomys ansorgei (assembly GCA_026225945.1). Taxonomy (NCBI): domain Eukaryota; kingdom Metazoa; phylum Chordata; class Mammalia; order Rodentia; family Nesomyidae; genus Cricetomys; species Cricetomys ansorgei. The sequence continues at coordinate 27,736,033 of JAMJFZ010000239.1, forward strand.
TCTCTTTTTCCTGGGACTAATAGGATTAGGGAATAGATTGAAAGCCATAGAGCTTATCCTATCTAAACAGCTCATTCCAGGAAACTGCTTCATTTCTCTTTCCAGCCAGCCAGAGTTGTATTAAATGATTTGACTTAAGTAGTATCATCTCTAAAGCTTCCACCACAAAAGATTTGATTCCAGTGCTTGACCCACTAAAAGAGAGGATGAGCTAAGAGGCTGCAAGTCTTTCGAAATGAGTATCAGACTCTATAAATGCAACTGATTCTAATGAGAAAGAATATAAGGAAGAATAATATATATATATATATATATATATTATATTAAGGCAGAAGGAATTCATTAAGATATACTTTTAAGAGAATTGATACAAAGATTGTCTGCATATGTAATCAGAGGTATAAAGCAGGCTAATACAGAACAGTATAAGATATGTTGTGGATGCTTAGATGTTTCATAAGAAAGGTGTATGTGAAACATTAAAGTCTTAAAATTTCACTTACTATGTTATTTTGTTCAAGGCATGGAGACAATTAAGGTATAATTATGTATTCAAGCCAAAGGTGTTAAGGTAGAATTGAAGAAAAGTAGGACTACTCAATTTTTCCACTGTCATGAGAGGTTTAGAACAAATGCTGATTTGAAATCATATGTGATGAGTAATATTATCTGATGTGGGAAGATCCCTTTTAATTGTGTGTAGGACCATTCCCCAAGCAGGAGATCCTGGATTGTGTAAAATGGAGATAGCAAGTTGAGCACTAGCAGACATGCATTCACTCATTTCTCTCTTTGTTCTTGACTGCGGCTGTAATGTGTCCAACTGCTTCAAGGTCCTGCCACCTTGATTCCCTCCAATAATGTTCTGAAACATGGGATGATGATTCAAATCACACCCTTCTTTCTTAAGTTGGTTTTATAGGGACATTTTATTATCGCAACAGAACAAGAAACTAGGACAGAAATTCGTGTCAAGTGAGTTTGTTGCCGTGATGAACATGTCCATATAGTTTTTGGGCATTTAGAACTGTTTGAAGGGGGAATGGTTATTTTGGAATTTGGGGCTAGAAAAGTCGTTAAATGCTACAAGCAGAGCTTCATCAGCCATTCTTGGTTGGGAGGGTTATGGAAGACAGGAATACTGAGAGAAACATTGACACTGGAGGTCCAATTCATGTTTTAAGAGGAGAACAAGAATTCTATCAGGAACTGGGATACGGCTATTAGTGGCATATTTTGGCAAAGAATATAGTTTTATTCTACCTGTGTCTTGAGACCTTGAATGAAGCTGAATTGAGATATAATTGATTGGGAGGGGAAATTTCAGCCAGGAAAGCATTCAGGCCTGGGCAAAGAAAGCATCTGTAAATATTAGAGACAGCAGTAACGCTGAAGAGAAGTCTTCTGTGCTGTGCTGGGACAATAGGAGGAATTCTTGAGATCAAACTCTACACACCTGCAGCTACATCTTGTGATGACTTTGGCTTATCTAAAGAAAGAAAATCTAGGCTGAAGGAGTTTCCTGCCCCTTTAAGCTCAAAAGCAACTAACTAAGAAAGTGCTTCCCAGATTAAACACACACAAGCTGACATAGCTGTGTTCCAATGGGCCCAGGTGGTAACAGAACATGGCAAATTTTATCTGGTATTGGTTTTGAAGGCAGAATGGGTGCAAGGCTGAGTGGTCTAGAGAAAGCATCTGAGGCTGAGTAATATGACCAGGGAGGGAATCCCTGCAAAGAAGATGGACATGTCATTATATGAAGCTATGAAGATGAAGCTTCACTTTCAATGGAGACCTGAAGATATTGGAGCTATTAGGGCCATGGAATGTCCCCTGAGGAAAGCTGCAGGCCTGTAGTAGAGCCAGCCCAGGCAGAGCTTGATGGATAGGGCTACCAAGGCTTCTTTGGAGTCCAGATGATTCCAGTGTGAGCCCCAGACATGAAGATGCAGGGTGTTGTGTTTTCCCTGCTTGCTTTTTTGTTTTGTTCTGGTGTTAACTGTTTCTTATGCCCTAATTCATTTTCTTTTGGAATAACAATTTTTACTCTTCCATTATTTTCTTGGAAATATGCAGCCTTATTGTTGTTTTATAGGATGTTACAACTATGAGGCTTTCGTTTTTTAGAGTGTTGAAGCCATTAATGACTCTGGGGACTTATAAAGTTGCACTGTTATATTACAAAACAGTCATGAGCTTATGGGACAAGGGCTGGAAAAACTATGACTAAAATGTGATGCATTTGGTTATCACATTGACACTGGATGGATTAATTGTCAAGTTGACACATAGGAGGCAGCTTCCTGGGCACACTTATAAGGGATTGTTGAGATTAAGCTTGGCATCTGTGAGAGATTGCCATTATTAAGTTAAATTATTTGGGATGGTCCATCTTAATTGAAAGAAGGACCCTGATCAGCCCCAATGAGCACGGGATTCCTGACTGTATTTATGGAGCGGACAAGCTGAGTACTAGCATTCATTCATTAATTAATTGTTCTCTGCTTTTTATTGTTTATGTAATGTGATAAGATGCTTCAAGTTCCTGTCACCGTGGTTTCCCCTGAAATGCAATGATGGAGAGTAGCCTAAAATCATGAACAAATTAAGCCTTTTCTGGCATACAGAGTTTTTGTCAGGGCGTTAGATCACAGCAACAGGAAACCAGAAAAAAATAAGACTCTAAGACTGAGTAAAACGTTATTTAGAGAAACTCAGGTGCTATTCTAACACAACGAAGAGGAGGTTAGCTACCATAAAAACTTGGTTATATATTTTGAATTTTCTTGCTGATTTGTAAGGCTGGGGGAGGGCATCTACGAAATAAATATAGGAAGATGGGAAACAGATACACAATGTTACCACTTTCTCTGAAATACAGAGAACTAGCAGCAATAACTTTTAAATAAGCAAATATTTACTCAATATTTATCATCTAGGTAATTTGTAAAAAATGTGATTCAGAACAATGCTGGGTTGACCTACCCATATTCTAAGTTAATGCAAGTCTTTTGATATAGTCAATTACATTTGAGATATAGATACACATAGCCTTTGGTTTTTCAGCAAGAATTCTGAGTAGTTATTTTGCTATATCATTTGGAAAAAAAACAGAGAAGAAAGGTCTCAGAGAGATAATATCATTTGATAAATTTTCATTAAATTTGTTGAAAAAAGTATTAGAATAGGTGAATTCACAAATGTCTTGAGGTGGTGTGGCAGCATGGAAAACATAATAGGTGTTCAAAAATGCTAATATTTGACTGAGTAAAGGAATCAATGTAGACTTGATCTATTCAGTATTAGGTTACATAAACACATTTGCATAAGAATTGTGCTTAAGCAAATATTATAAAGCAGCTTCTGTTAATGTACCATGATGCTTCTGTCCTAAAAGCTTCCTGTTACCATGAAGTTGGCTTTGACTCTACTTTTTATTTAGAGCCATACTAATGATTATTATCAGTTTGACTGAGACATGTGTCAACATTGTGGGCCAGTACATACATCACAGAAAACAGAATCTCAATGATTGCTGTAGTTTTTTCCAACTTTTTGAAGGTATCTAAACCTTTAATAAAACTGTTTTTGCATTATAAGATGTTTCTGAAAGTATTAGAGGCATTGTCTGTAGGGTTATTTTTTGTATGCAGAACAAGACTAACTCAAGGTTGCTTATTTAATGAACCGAAATACTTTGACCTAATACATTTATTTTTATTTCACAATGAGCAGGAAATCTTTGACCTTACAATGAATGGATCAGAATTGGTAATCTTACATGAAAGTTTTGTGATGCAGATTTTAGCTAATGGACCACACAATTAAGATGACCAATTGCTAATGTAGTTGGAGGAATTCCAAGAACTCTCATATGAAGGCTACCAATTACAGTGCACTTTCCACTGCTAGTCAAGAGGAATAATAATTCTTTTCATTGACTTTATTGAGATTCTTCAACAAATTTAAAAAATATTTCCATTCATATTGGAAAGAAATACTGTTATATCTACTTGTTCAGTATAGTACAGGAAATAAGAGAGACATAGCTCATCTCTAAGTATCATGGTTCTATGTGATACTTCTTTATGTAATAGTACTTCCATAATTATACTTTATCTCACAATATTGAGTGTATAAAAATGAATTCACAATATATTGATCTTTTTGTCAAGGATTAATAAATAATCAAAATCGAGGTGAAAGGCACTGGTAATATACGCAGATGATTCAATTATTTTTAGATATAGAGTGTTGGTAGATAATAAAGCAGGTTTCTCATAATTATATCATTTTATTCTGCTTTATTTTCACTGCAAGATTTTTACTTGGTGCTCAATAAATGTTTATAGAATTAGATTGAATCATCAATAACATAGTCATAGTAAAATATGATTTTTAAAGGCACAGTTCCAGTATTGACCTCAACATAAGTGTTTTAAATCATATAATTTATCTTTGAATCTCTAGTGCTGAGCATGGGATATAATATTTAATTTTGAGTCAGCTTATGTTAATTGAAAAAATGCATGAATAATTCCATACTTTTCAATTAGCCTGATTCAGTTATTAACTGTGTTAACACGTATTGCTCCCAAATAAAATTGAGGCACATGTAGAAAAAGTCATTATAATATCTGTGTACTTCAGTCTTGGTTTTTAGTTTTATTTTATTGTTTATGTTTTCCTTTATATTTGAAGGAGTGAGAAATCTAAACCGTTATTTTTTTGTGTTTCTGTTTTTTCTTTAATCAGAATAAATACATTTTGTAGAACATTTATATATATAATATAGAATTTGACTGTTTATTAAAAGCACAATTTTATTTCTTTCAGATTTACTTTGCATATGGAGATCATGGGAATATACATATATATATTTTATTTTCTTTTATTTTCCCTCAGTGATTCAGAAGAACTTAATTGTAAGGTGGCATGAAGTCTAGGACTCTGTTCATCTTGGTGAGAAGAAATATCCTTAAGCTGAATAAAAATTGATCCACTAAGTCTCTGGTGTGTAGAAATAGGAGAAACTGTATCTAAAAAATTTTCCTCTTATCCTTGCTTCTTTGAAGGAATTTAGATCAAGCTGGAAGTACAATCAGAAATCAGTTATAGCCTAGTCTAGTGAAGACCATTATAACCCTTGGACTTGGAAAGGGGAAGCCAGAGGATTATAAATTCAAAGCCTACACTATGTAGGAAAATCTTGCTTCAATAAAACAAGGGTCGGGGATGCAGAAAAGTGGTAAAGCACTTTTGTCTACTAGTTTACATTAGGTTCTGGGTTTAGGTTTCAGCATCAGCAAAAATAACAATAGAACACTAACTAGCCAACCAGTCACCAACCAAACAACCCAATAAACTAAGAAAAATTTTTTTAAAGATATTCAATGCCTATTATGATAACTCCTACCTGTGGAGAGGTGGAGAGTAGCTTCTCAGACTATATTCCTTATGATTGATTGTCTCACATCAGTCCAGGACTCTAATTTGTAAAACCTGGGACCCCAGAGAAATTGAAAACCTTAAAGTTAAATTTTAGTAGTCACAGTCTGTTGGAATATCCTAACTACAGGAAGAACCTATAAAACCTCTTTGAACGGCATCATTTTAGCTTAGTTCTTTATATTCTTCTCTAGCCTAGTTAATCAAATATGAATGTGCAGCTAAAGTAAATACCAACCGAAAACACAACAAACAAACTTTGGTATTGAAATCATTGCTTATAGATATACATTTAGAAAGTGTCAAATGCATGGAGAATATACATACAAACACACACACACACACACACACACACACACTCATGTGATACTTTTCTTTTTCAAAAGAAGTAAGCACATACTGAGAGGATTTAAAAGATATCCAAGTAGAAATGGAAGCTTGTAAAGTCAAAGTAAACTAATCTATAGTTTAAAGAATTAACATCTATAAGAGAATAAAACAGATTGAAATTTAACTCTTCCATATTAAAGGCAGTATCTACAAATTACTGGAAATTGATATTTGTTGATAAAGGATTATACATTTTAATAACCCTTCAAAAGTAAATGAAACAATGGTATTTTAGATAATAAGACAATAAGTATTTAGGATTATACATAAACAAAAAAGAGAAAGACTCTGGCAATGAAATGTAAAGGTTAATATTTTCATTGCAAAATAATGTACTTAAACGGGCAGTGTTCACATGTGACACCATGGGGTCATTGCTTTACTGGGAAGCTTGATTTTTAAATTGTGTTTTTCATTGAATATCCCTTTGAGATGTAGTTCTTTGTAAATGCTCCAAAACTTAGTGGATTTTATTATTTAAGCAGCAATCTTAGCTATGCAAATCTTAGCTTGTGAAGATTGTTAAAAGAATGTCTATAAATATCATAGTTTTGAAACTTAGAAATCTGGGAATGCTGAATTGGTGTCCTGGAGTCTGAAGAGTGGCATGCTGGGAATTTTAAAACTCTCAGAAACTTGTTTGCTTTTTTGTCCAATGTATGCTATAATTCTAAATTGTTTCATTATTGATGAATACATGTACTTTGTCATTTTTATCTTTTAAAGATGTTATAAAAGCTTTTACCTGAAAAAAATTCAAAGTGGATATAAACCCAAAGTGGATTTATAAAAGAAACCATAGAAAATTAACATGATGTCAATAAATTTATGAATTATGAAATAAACAAACAAAACCTGGTAATGAATGGAAATATAATGTATTCTTAGCATTGTTAATAACCTGAGAAACATTTTAAAACTGTAGTCAGTTACAATCTTATGCTTAATCATTTGGCAAATTTTAAGTAATTTAACAACACAGTATTGCTAGAAGAAATTCAAGCTTTACACAATCTTTGGGAGCGTTTCTTTCTATTAAACTATATTGTAAAGCAAGTTGTGATATTATTGTTAAGTTGAAAATGTAAAAATTCATTTATTAGTTATAATCCTTTCAGAAATTGTTAACATGAGTCTACTAGAAATAAATAAATATATTTACATTATTTATAAAAATAAAAACTAGTCATAATAGTAATATCCAAATGCCTATTATCAGAAAAATTACATAATTTATATAATTATTTACAAATATATTAAACAATCCAAAAATAAACCTAAACAGTTCAATAACATGTCAACCTAAACATTATTTGTTTTCAGATACTGAAATTCAGTGATGGGATGATAATGCTAAGATGTATGGGATGGGGAGGAGGATTTACTAAGGGGTGTGGAGAGGGCTTTAGTGGCATTAGTAATGTATTCCTTAAACCAAGTTGTAGAGGAATATTTAATCCAACAGCATGGCTGCTCTAGGGTAGAAAGGATGTTAGTACACACCTTTAATCCTAACCCACAAAGCAGAGGTAGCACATACCTTTAATCCCAGCTCTTGGGATGTAAAAGGAAGCATTTAGTTCAGAAGTAGGTCACAGTTCTCAGTTCACAGCTCTCAGTTCTTGGTCTCAGTTCATAGTTCACAGTCTGTTCAGAGTTACCAGAGACACACCTTTAATCCCCAAGACAGAAGCAAGTAGAAGCAGAGGAGGAAGCAGAGAAAGGAAGCAAATCTCAGAAGCAGTTTTTGTCAGACAGGAAGAGCAATGTCTGAGATGAATCACAGGAAAAGTTAGTAAAGTGAATCCGAGTGCATACATGCCCAACTCTCATGATAGAAAAGCAGGGTCTCAACTTAGAGAGTCAGAATGTCAGCTAGAAAATCAATGAGATAAGTCACAGAGAAAGCCCAGCAGAAAGAGAGTGAGTGTGGGAGAGTTAGCTAAAAGCAAGAGTCAGTTTGAAGCCTAGCAAAGAAGTTCAGTCAGAGAAGTTTCAGGAGTCAGTCAGAGTCAGAAGGGTTCAGTCAGAAACAGCCAGCTTAGAAGGTCAGTCTGAACCAGCAACTTGGGGAAGAGTTTGAGTCAGAACAGGGAGTGAGTCGAATCAGTCAACCAGAAGAGTCAGTTGAATTCAGTAGCTCTTGCGTTCAGAAAGAGCTATTCAGAGTGAATCAGTCAGCAGTACATTTCTGAGACTGAAATGTTCTAGGTCCTGGCTATCAGCTTGAAGATTAGACTGTATGAAGGCTGAAGCCTTCAAGTTCTAGACTTAAGATTAGATTGTATGGAGGCTGAAACCCTCTAAAGACTGGGAATTGAATTAGCCAAAGAATAAACTACCTTTTGTCCTACATCAATGTCTACATCAAGTGACAAGATTGCCTAGCTTTCAACATAGCACAGTTAATTATATGTCCGTATTATATATTAATATTCAAAAAATGTTTCAAATAATTGCAGGGAGAATGTCTCATCCCTTGTAGGTAGAAGCTTATAAAATGTGTAAATTTCTAACATTGATGAATACTAGAGACTTATACGAGGTGACTATTTAAAAGACTTTAAAATATAAAGAAAAAACAGGAGACTTTGTGGAGAATTTTAGTCTATTTCCTTGCTGTTGTCATCTTTTTGGAGTTCTAGAAAATATTTTTCTGAATATCCCAAATATTACTTCCATATTCCACCTCTATTTATCTGTAGAAAAATTTGCTTTAGTTTTTGGAGATGTTTTAAAGTATAAATATCTTTAATATTCAACTCAACTCACCACACACACACACACATACACACACACATACACACACACACACACTTCCATATACAAACAGCCTGTATGTTAATCCAAAAGCCTACAAAAAACTGTATCTTTGCCAAGAATTGACAGTTTGGAAAGGCAGACTACTCTGATGTCTCTATATACTGACTGGTACATATTTTAGTCATTCCAGAGAGTTATATGCCACAATTTTGCCATTGAGCTGCAATCTGTACTACTAAATTTTGGTTCATCTTAAAGCTTGTATTCTTATTTTGGAGCTTGTACTTGCTGCAGACAACAACAACAACAACATGGGCGTCAACAATAAGGACTGTAGCAATTTAGCAACTCTTACTAGGAGAGCTGAGGTGCTCTGATGAACAGGCAAACCCATTGCTGATGCACTGCGTACCATCCCAGGTATCGATGACAGAAATAGCATATTTTTCCCTTTAGAACAAGAGTATAGTTCTACTCATGCCTTGACTGTGACATTGTTCAATGTCAGGCAAAGATCTAGCCTATCTTTCTGACTACTATAAAAGTGACCAGAGAAAACTTTGAGACAATGAATATATATACATATATATTTTTTTCCTAAACACATATTGTATATATACATATATGAAATATGTATATGTAAAGAATATCTATATATAAAACATATAGAACTTGCACATATATAATATATATAAATATGTTCATGGATACATAAATATTTGTATATGTATGTATATATACATATACATATGTATATGTGTATATATGTGAGTGTGTGAGTGTGTGTGTGTGTGTGTATGTCAGAAAGTAGGAAAAGATTTAAATAATAGTCATATGCAACAGAACATTTTAAGAATGTTTTCATTGGTAGGATTTTAAAAACTGAAATCAATTGCAAAGAAATGGAAGATTTTCTGTCTCTGTCAATCTGCCTACCTGTATAGAGAAATGTTTGATCTTTTAATCCATCAGCATGCCTGCTCTAGGGTAGAAAGAACTTTGGTACATACCTTCAATCCCAGTGTTCAGAAAATGGTGGTGGTTCATGCCTTTAATTTCACAATTTGGGAGAGAAAGCAGAGCTCAGAAAGAGTGAGGAAGTGATGTCTGTCATGAGTCAGAGGCACAGTGATGAATCAGAGGAAGAGCATGCAGAGTGAGTCAGAAGGAGGATGTGCCCAACTCTCATGATAGAATAGCAGGCTTATAGCTCAGAGTCAGGGGAAAAACACAGACAAGGAAGCAGTCAGGTGGAGACAGGATAAGGCAGAGAAGCAGAGAAGCTGACTGAGGCAGTATGGGGCAGTGAGAGCTCACAGATACAGAAGTAATCCGAGGAGCCTGAAGCAGATATACAGAGGCAGCTTGGCAGAAGAAGTCAGTATCAGATGGAAAGAGTGAGTCAGTTTGAAGCCTAGCAGTGCAGTTGAGCCTGAGGCCATCAGAGATTAGTCAGAGCAGAAGAGTTCAGTCAGAAACAGTCAGCTGGCTCAGAAGGTCAGTTTGAACCAGCATCCTGGAGAAGTATTTGAGCCAGAGCAACAAGTGAGTTGAACTAGAAGAATCATAGTTCAGAAGGAGCTAGTCAGAGTGGCTCTGTCAGCAGTAAGTGATGGAGATTGATTAGATTGTACAGAGGCTTAAATGTTCTAGATTGTATGAGGGATGAAGCCTTCCATTTCTAGGCTTAAGAGTAGATTGTATTGAGGCTGAAATACTCTGAGTCTCCAGGACTAAGGAGTGGTGATTGAATTAGGCAAAGAATAAAAGCCCTTTGCTCTGAATCTATGGCTACATGTCTGTCTCTCCTCTTTCACTTTCTCCTCCTCCTCTTCCTCCTCCTCTTCTTTTTCTTCTTCTTCTTCTTCTTCTTCTTCTCTCTCTCTCTCTTTCACTTTTCTTGATGTCTTAAAATCTATGAATAAAATTTTTGAAAGTTTTTCTCAAATATTTACTTTTGCCAAAGATGAATCAACTGCCACCTAGAGTTCTCAGGAAACTCTACACTTTGAGTTGACTGTGCTTCTGTAGTATCTTAGGTTGCCTTCTATGATGACATTGATTAACTTAAATCATTAGCGTGAAATACTGGTAAGTGTATCTTCACACTTCCCTCCTCCCTCTCCTCTTGCAGACATCATCATCTCTGCTGACCTCCACTCTCTGCTCTCCAAATGTGCCAAGAGGCTGCTTTACTTAAGTCACAGCATAAGACAGTGTTCACACTAAGCCCAGTCCTTGCTACACAGATTCGTTTGGGCTGCTTCATATGTCTTTGCTTAGTTTAGCAGAAATCTTTACCACTGTTTAGCTGTTTATTGATAGAATTGAATCTTGGAATGGTTCCATTATTTTCTACAACACAATGGAAACATACAGTAAAAGCTTTAATAATTAATAACATATTAATACACATAACTGGCCATGCTTCACAGGTCAGCTGCTGAATCAAGCTACATTTATGGGCTCATAAACAGAAAATCATCAATATTTTATGTTGAAAGGGCCTGACATCCTTTTTTTTTTTTTTTTTTTTTTTGATCCTGGCTGAGAAGTTAATTGTGCCTTGCATTGCATTCATACTTATTGTATAATAGATTCTTTTCATTTTTTTTAAGTCTCAGCTATATTGAAAGAAATTGGCTATCTTGATAAGGTCTCTAAAAATAGAAAGTTGTTGGATTATAACAACATACTCCTTGAGAATTCAATGTGTCATGGCAATGCCAGTTAAAGCTTCCCCTGAGGACCAAGAAGGAAGAATCCTAGTTGTTTCTAAAACCCTGATATATAACCATAAGTATAATTCATGTAGGTGGGACTGCGCTTTGTACAGAAAAGGAAAATAAAAGCAAAAATTCTAAAAAAGAATTTAATAATTACATGTTTGATAGCACTGCTATTTTACTAACCTCATATACTATATCCTCTTTTATTATTCCCAATTAGAGCAGTAGTCATTGTTTGGAAGGGAAAGGGACATTCAATTTCCTTTCCAAAATGCAAAGTCAAGCTTCCTTGAGATTCCATCTTACCCTCATAAGGATAGATATTATCAAAAAATCAAATGAGGGGCTAGAGAGATCGCTCAGAGGTTAAGAACACTGCCTGCTCTTCCAGAGGACCTGGATTCAATTCCCATTACACACATAACACCTCACAACTATCTAATCCAGTTCCAGGGATCTGATACTTTTTTTTCTGGCTTCTGCAGGCATCCAGCATGTATGTGGTGTAGAGACACATATGCAAGCAAAATACACATACAACATAAAGCAAAATAACAAATTAAAAGACAATATAGAAGCAAATGAAATACAGCAAATGCTGGTGAGGATGTGGTGACAGAGAAAACCTTCTTCACTGTTGGTGGGAATGGAACTGGTGTGGCCAGTATGAAAGTCAGTGTAGAATTCCTCAAAAATCAAGAAATAGAACTGCCTTATGTCACAGGTAGAACACTGCTCTTTTATAAGTCAATTAACAGTATGTTAAAAATAAATGTTATTAGGCCAATATTCTATTTGGCTGAATTATGCTGGTCCTCGAACTAATTTATGAAACAAACTCCCCAGCATCATTAGTATGATAACTTCTCATGGGTTATTATTGGTCAGAAATGTATCTGATGCCCTGTAAGAAAATATCAGAACTAAATAAGACCCTATTACTGAAGGCTCTACACAGTCCGGCTACCAGAGATACAAAATCCAAAGTGCAATGGAACTGGAAGCTCCCACCCAGGTGACTAGCTTTCAAAATGACAGAGGGCAGTATGTAGGTCTATGCAGCCTTTTATCTAACAAAATATAATACCAACCCACCAAGAAAAACATAGCCAATCATTATGTTGCATAGGAAACTACTGACTCTGCCTGGATTCAGTGCCTACTCTGCAGGAGGTGTTGCAAACTTGATACTGTAAAGTGGTTTAAAAACCCAAGTCTGGTGAGTTCCTATGCTCTAGAAGAAAACTTACTTCTGGTGTTTAGGTAAATTGACATGGATTCAATTTATCTTTTTATATGTTTATGCTTATACCCAGAGATTAATAACCTTCAGCCTTAATTAGAAAATCATTTTACGATGAATAATTGCCTATGTAGAGAGTCTTGGTTGCTCAAGTTGGTGCAGTGAAAGACAGTTGAGTCTTTAACCATAGAAAGGACATGTATAAAGCTCAGGGGATATCACCAAAGATGGGGGTACAAATGCAAGAACCAAAAGATAAGGAGAAGGTTGGTGAAATACAGTGTGGCCACACACAGCCATCTCAATCATGAATTCTTGGCAGCTATGGTTCTCTGCATTGAGCCAGTACTGGGAAGGACCTGCCAAAAGCCAGTCATGGATGGCAGAGGAGATAATGGAGACCTATCCCTCCCTGTTGACCTCTGGGTCCCTGAAAGATTCTAGGAGAGGTTGAGTCATTATTTTCAGATGTCTACCCACTAGGGTGAGCCCATCATGCTCCTTTGGGTAGTTTCACAGCCATGGTCCCACAGATGACCCCAGCCGAATTCAGTCAGTTACAAAACAATACATGAAGGCCTGAACATGGGGAGATGAGGTTGACTGGGATGGGAGGGGGGCTAAAGAGGGTGAAAGTGGGGGTAAGCAGAATGAATTACACAGGTGCATAAAATTATCAAAGAATACATTTAAATAGTGAAAAAAATTCCCTAGAACAACTACAATATTATCTTTCCTTTACAGAATAAGGATGGTTTACATCAAATACTGGTGTTCCAGAGACAATATATAATACTGATACTGTATTTCACTAATGCATTAGAACTGTTTTTTTTTACAAGGATAATAAAATGAGGTTATGTGTATCTACAGCAATGGCTATATCGACACATTTATATCCTCTGCGTCTGATAGTCTTATATCTATCTATCCAATCATGTGGTAAGACAAATCTTTGTAAGAGATTTAAGATGTCAAAGTTTAAAACATGGAATCATAACCCCTGTAATAAACTCTCTTTTACCCTTAATCTTATAGATAAATTGTTTACAGATCATTTGCTCGAATTTATTGGTTCTAAGATGCCACTTTTTGCATTTTAAATCTTTATAATAAAGAGGCATCTTAAAGCAGGTGACATGTGATGATTAAATCGCTACATATTTATTTCTAAAGAGATCAAGCTATAATGTGATTATACATCCTTCACAATTGCTACTAGGTTTCTACTGCTCCTCTTTGACGATAGCATGATTTGAAAGAGGCTACCCGTTATTCCCTAATGCTATTTTCTTTCTTTTCTTAACAGTTTGTATAAGCATAGGAATATTTTTACCCTAAAGTTTCTTGCTTTTGCTTTTTAGGGTTGGCCAAACTGAGCACCTCAAACATAATCCCTAGAATCTGAGAAAGGACAAAGAGCACAATGCACTGGGTTAGAACAGTGAAAGGAAATGAGTTTGAGTTTGAGTTTCCCAGAACACTAGACAGTGGCTGTCATAGTGAGCTTGTTTTGTTTCGTTTTCTTGTTGTTGTCATTGAGGAAATCTTTTTTTTTTTTTAATTGAAAATAGATTTGTTAAGAGTGTTGTAACTTTTTTTTCTTACTTTCAGCAAACTTAATTTAACTCAATATGAGTTTCACAATTTCTTTTAAAATTGGTTTCACATTTACTGGCTGTGAGCAGAAATCTTGAACCTGCAGCCTTATTTTTTCATTTCCGAGGGAAATAATTAGATCAGTCTCATTAGCAGCATCAAGAGCCTCGCTGTATCTACAGCAGTTGTCATAGAAATGACACATAAGCATTTATTGCTGCTACAGCTGTGGAGGTTTGATTCAGAATTTTAGAATACATGATTAATTGGTTTTTTGAAATGATCGGTCTTACTGTGTCTTTGAAAAATATTGTAAATACATGAAAGAAACAAACACAGCATTTGTACAGTAGTTACTATGAATTATTTGTTTCATTCAACAAATACTTATTTATTGTCTTCCAGGTACCAAGGCTTCAGTACATTGTATGAGACAATGGAGGTGGAATAACGAGCGAGGTGAATCGTCATCATTCCTGCCCTCACAAGGTGTGAAATTCTATAAATGCAAGCTGGCGATAGTGATGATAGGTTTGCATGCGACCCCATTTATTTGGCAATGGGTTAAGTTATAGAAAAGTAGTCATAGAGAGAAGCAGCAGGACTAATTAAACTGGTCATGGAATATACAGACATGAGAAAATACCAGATGTCCTGTCACTCAAAAGGAAAGGGTCCTTACTAAAATACCTCACATTCAACCTGGTGGATTTCAGTATCTGCTCTGTTGTTTTCCCCACATTGTTTGGTAACATAATGATCGAAAAGCTAGTGAAACACAAAATGCCATCTACATCAGTAAATATTTGTTCCAAGATTTGGGTTTAAATCTCTCTCTCTCTATCTCTCTCTCTATTCCCTCTCTCTCTCTTCTCTCTTTTCTCTTCTCTCTCTGTTACTGGCAAATATAGTTGCAGCGCTTACAATTTTTCTGAAATATTTTATTCCAGATTATATCTCATCAAAGCTGTGTACAAATAATTGCCTATTCCATTTGTGAATAGGGTTGCTTTCTAACATGAAATGGCATTATTTTTGCTCCTTGGTTTTTCTGTCCAATTGAGGCTTTTTTCCCCCCTTTTTATATTTTTGGTGAGTTTTCACAGCAGGAATACCGTTTTAAACAGATTGCTCTGTTCATGTGTTCTGCCACTGAAGTTAGCAGATTACATTTGGCCTTTAATGAGAGAATTACTAGAAGTGAGGAAGGGTTCAGCTTGGCATAGCTCAACATTGTCTTTGACCATTTAGAAATGAGCAATAGATGGTTAAATTGCCATTTATAAGACCCTGAGTCTGCAAGTAACAAATTTGACATAAAAGATATATTTTAAGAAAGTTATTCAAATGGTTTATGGTAAATTACTTTATGGTTAATAAAAGCTAAATTGATTCATCTTTTAAATAATGCTATTATAGAAACTGAAAGGTGGGAAAGAATAGACTCACTAGTGATTTGGTAGCAGCCTAGCAGGAGACTGGACACCTATGGCTTTATTGCTATTCAGTGCCGAAAACTAACAATAACAAAAGAGCTTCAATGTTTCTGTTTTTATCATCTACAGTTACTCAGCACGAGTGCTCATTGCCTGGGCTGGGTTGTATTCTTTCATTTATACACTTTGACTGAAAGTGTCCATATATTTATGGAAAAAAGTACTCATGTAAATGCCAGTTATCAGCAGCTACTGTGGTCTTTCGACCATGATAGAGAATGTGCAGATAACACAAGAATATTTATCTATCATGGCAAAGATTTTCATGACTCATATCTACTGGCAATGAGTGCATTTTCAAAATCACTCCCAAACTGATGTAGCCTCTGTGTCAGAACCTGTGTGACCCTTTCCTTTATAGTTTATTTAGAGTCACATGTTCTACAATAAATAATATAGGGAAAAAGTCTGAATGATAATTTCTTAGAACACAAAGAAGTTCAGTGATGCTCATTTTGTTTTATAATTAACAAAATAAAATACATTTTCTGATACTTTTGTGCTTGGGAGAAAGACAGGCAAACAGTTTTAGAGTTGTAGCAGGCCATACTGTGACAGTGTTCTGTTGACTATTGGTTCTTTTTTGCTCTTCATTCAAAAGTGAAACTATTCTAAGTCCACATGCAGTCTAAGCATCTGTGGGTACACTTCATCCATAAATTTCATATGGTTGATGGCTCATGGAATGACTGCATTAAGGTCCTGTGGTATGAAACTTCATTTTAAACCTTTCACATAGTCACAATGTAATGAACTTAATGCTTTAATAACATGCATTCTTCATACAAATTAATGTTTTCTTCTTCTGAGCACAAAAGAAAATTTCATAGGTTTGATGTTCGTATAATTGACTTTAAACTGTTGGCAGAAGACACATTGGAAGAATGGAGAAGGCGGTGTCCTCCTTTTGAATCTTTCCATTTACGCCCAAGGGCCTTTAAGATCCTGTAATTATAGTAAATAATCAAGAACATTTTAGAATAGAGTTTGTGAGGCTCTCCCCTTCAACTTAGAAATAAGGCTCTCTCAAGACAGGGTTAGAAAAGGGGCAGATTGGTGGATTTACAAAAACTTGGGTTCAGGGCCACCCTCAATTTTTCCATTTAGGATTCTGGGATATTTCTATGGCCTTTCCAACCTTTACATTCTTTTCACAGCTATGATTACATTACAGCTTTTTCTTTCTTTTTTGCTACAACAACAAAAATGTCTGAATCTTTGTAATTAGCATGAGATAATTATTCTCTGTTGGAATCATTTCATTTATCTTAAAACTGATTATGATGATGGTTCATTTATCATGTCTTCTTGTGAGAAGCAAACAAGATTTCTCCATATTGGATGTTTAGAACACAGCCTGAAATGAAATAAATGCTAAATTGATACTTTTGTTGTAACTACTATATTTTGTACAATGAAAGGTTTTTTTGGGGAAAGAAAGTAAAGTTTAGAACCTGAAATAACTATTTTTTTGTTGTAGGTAAAAATGTTTACATTTTAACAAGATCATACTAGATGAATGGAAAAGACACTGTGTGGAGTGGAGTTTATCTTAGAGGTCCAAGGCAAGGTCCTTAAACAATGTGGAACAAGTTATGAGTAAGAATATACAAGCAAGAAGAAAAACAGGTGAATACTATGCCTTTCTGATGGTGGATTTGAAAACAATCGATCAGTGACTACATAAAGAAGCTGATAATCCTTTAAGCCTTCATTGATAAAATCTTATGATGAAAGTCAAATAAGATGAAGATGTTAATGGTTTCATTAATAAGCACGAGAAGAGCAGAAGGAGAAGGTTTAGAAGGAAGTGGGGTTTTTAGAAAAGTATGTATACTTCATTCAATACTAATATACATGATCATGAAGATGTAGTTATTTAAAGAAGAGTTAAATTGATCTCTTTCTGAATTAATAATGTTATTTGGAGATTTGGACATAGAATGTTTCCCTGCCAAATCTATGTCATAATTACTCCCTTGGAAAATTCTAGGCACACTTTATAAAGTATACAGGGAAGATGTAAATATTAATTTTAGTATAAGTAAATTATAGTGCTGGATTTTTACTACTTTTCAACAGAGTTGAGCAATTGTTGGCATTGTTGTTAAGCTGGAGGTTCTGTTTAGAGAGAAATTATTGAGTAGAATCTCCTCTGGAAAGACAAATGGGTCTTAGGTACCTGGATGAAAGCACTGATGAAGATTATAAAAATCCAAGTTGGCACTCCACATTTTGCCAAGTTTGACCCAGTACTTGGGGCATACTTTTAATATTAGGGTCTGAACATCGTTGATTTTCCTAAGAAATAGATTTTGTAGATTCTTCATTCATTCAGGAGCTGTTTACAGAGGAATGGTTGTTTTCTGTGCTCTTCTCATGAGCTCAGGAAGAACAAAAGAGTCAAAAGGATTTTCTTCATAGAGACATTAAGCTGCTGTGAGAGGAGGAATTAAGTAAACACATAAATACCGTAAGTTTGGGTTGGTAAAAATATGGGAAAGCGTTCAGACACAAGACAGAATGATTCTTAACTTGGATACTCAAGGAAAACCTCACCTAAGGAGATATTTCCAGGTGTCTTACAGTGGTGATATAGTGATGGTAGTCAGTGGTGGTATAATGGTGGTTAGCAAAAGCATTGCAAAGAATCTGAACTGAGAATTTAAGGAAAGTGTGTGTGTGTGTGTGTGTGTGTGTGTGTGTGTGTGTGTGTGTGTGTATTCTCAGAATGAGAAGCTATTATATGCCTTCAAAATATACAAATACATGTTATGGAGAGTATGTATTTTGAAGGACAATCAATGCAGTAGATGAAATTGATTGCTATAGGACAAAAAAGACAGTTTCAAAGGTGAAATCTATGTTGGATGACAAGAGAATGACCAGACTTTGGTGTGGAATGGATATTTCCTCCAGCTAGAGCAGTGGTTCTCAACCTGTGGGTCGTGAATGACCTTTTCACAGGAGTCACCAAAGACCACTTGCATATCAAATACTTACATTACAATCATAACAGTAGCAAAATTACAGTTATGAAGGAGCAATGAAAACAATTTTATGGTTGGGGTCAACACAATATGAGGAAATGTATTAAAGGGTCGCAGCATTAGGAAGGTTGATAACTACTGATCTAGATGAAAGATACTGAACATAGGATTACAAAGGAACTAGTTAGTTAATAGATCTGTTGATGGGGAGACAAGGCCCTTTGTCTCATTTTTACCTTTTTCTGTGCTTGTAGCATTATTGTATTCCAAGCAGGGAAAGAAACTTCTGAACTGTGAAGATACTATGCTGCTGATACTTCAAACTTCTAAATACTCTTAATTTAAGGATTTTTCCCATGCATAAAAATCATTTAATATAAATGCTGATACAATGATCAGAGTTTAGATTTTTATTTCAAATTTTGAAGAAACAAATATCTTGGATACACTAACGGTTTTATAAGAAGGAATGTGCTAAAGCACTAAGCAATCGTGAATCATTGGTTTCTGCTGTTACACATTAGGGCATTTGTTCAGATTATAACTGAAGTATTATTATGGTCTTATTCTAGTTGTGCTTGTATGCCTAAATTGAGATATTTCATATTTTTATGCCTCAAATGTCCTTAAAATGCAAAAATAATATTAGGTTTCTTTAATACCCAAAATATCAAATTTTAAAAATTTTCTACAATAAAAGTCTCATTGCTCATGAAAAGCCCATCACCTTTGTCTAAGTATAAAACTGGGGTGTGCCAGGAAGACATGATTCTTCACTTGGAAGAACATGATAACTCATATAAGAGACTCGCATTTCATGGACCATTTGATGAATTATGATGCTAATTATCATATAAATAGCAATTTCCAACCAAATATAGTCAGATCTTATTTCCCAAATACTACAGTAGAGAATATAACTTACTTGTTATCATTTTGTGTGGGACCCTCACCCTACCTAATCTTTGGAAAGTTCTAATTATTCCTGATTAGTCCCATATGTATAACATTTTGCATAATAAAATTAAATAAATGTATGGATGTAAAGATTTGGTAAACAACAAGATTTGTTTCCAAATTTCCAATTTCCATTATTTATTTCCATCATAATCCTGATAAGTTACCGTTCTTGTGTTTTGTTCATTCATTCACTCATTCATCTGTACTCATCATCTCTTACTTACTTACACTTACAACATTACTCATGTTTCAAACATTCATTTGGACCTAAGATAGTGTAATTCAACATGTATAAGAAAATAAAGCAGTAGTGTCATAGGTTATAACGGCTAAATTATTTATTAGACAGAAAAGATATTTAATTGATGACTTCAAGCCTTAGAGTACCAACAAATGAAGAAACAAGGCTGTGTGGAAGCACAAGACTGGCTTACATTTCAGAGGCCCGAAGAAACATGGAAGTAATCAGAAACACTGTTATTGTCCAATCAGTTCTTGACCTTAATTTTCAAACATCACTTTTCACAAACTTGGCTGGAAAAACTTCTTGTATAATTTTGGAGAATGATCCTATTATGGAAGCATAGGCTGTGGGTATTAATAACTTGAGTTGATGGAGCAAAAATTATACTGATTTTCATGTAATTACAGTGTATTTGGTTCAGTCAGATAATAAACCTTTTTCTAAAGTTGTCCAAACAACTTGTTTCTAGAAATAGCTACATGTCTCCAAACAAATCATTTCCAATTTTCTTGTGGTAAATGTAATGACAACTTGAGAACTACCTTCCCATGAAGAATGTCAGAAGATACATCAGGGCTTCCAAACTGTATTCTTCTTTTACATTTGGCAGATAAATATTTTCAAAGAAGATGATGAATAAAGTGCGGACAGGCTGCTTTTGCTTAAGAAGAGAAATGAAAAGCATGCGTTGACTAGACAAATACTTAAAAATAAACATTTTATTATTTCATCAGATTAAAGACACAGAAACCTTCTTCATGTGACCCTTTCTGAGTGATATGTGACTTTTCCTTGGAAGAGGTGGAGACAATTTTAATCACACCAGAGGGCAACTATGATGGACCACAGAAATAATTTCACCCAAGTCTAGCTTGGTGAATCACAGTGTTAAATGGGGAAACATGGGTGACTCAAGGCATCTACATATAGAATAACACAGATAACATGTCAAAAAGATGGATCACTGAAATCTCTTGTATAGTTTGCTGGCAGGTCCACAGGAGTGTACCCTGATCCATACACCTGTTTATTGCTTACATCATCTTGGGCAGAATATCTTGAGTGCTATAAATTTTCTGAGTCTGGCAAATTTTGTGAGCTTCATTAGTCTCCTATTTTGCTTCTCCAGGAGGAAATATTTTAATTCCAAACAGAATCTTAGCAATGCATCACAGCACCAATTATGATGCCATAGCCACAAATGCAATTTCATGTACAGAAATATCAAATGCATTAATAATAATGTAATCTTAAGACTTTCCCCTAAAACTGGAAATTATATGTATAATATATTATTGGAAATTGCATCTTTGCTACTGGAAATACATATTGAAAAAAATAATTCACAGAAGAACCCAGTTTATTGAAGTGTAGAATCATTGCCTTTACCTGCTTCTTACACTTATGCTTTTCTTGAATGAGGATCTCAACTCTATTTATTCATTCTTTTTCTAAATGTCAACAGACTCTTCTCCTTATTCATGCTTTTTCTAGATGGCATCAGAGTTTTCTCTTTATTCAGACTTTTTCCTTCTTTCTCTCTCTGTACAATTCTAACTTTTCCCTATCTATACAATTTTTTATCAAATAAAATCTATTTGTTCCATTGTCTTTGTGTTCTCAAGGTGCATCAGTAAATTCATAATAATAATTGTAAAACCAGGAAAATCAAATTTGATCAAACTTAACAGTGGGCACTGAAACTTACCTATTTATCTATTTATCATTCTTTGTATTTGCTTCCTGATCTAGCAAGTTCACAGAAAGCAAGAATATGTTTTGCTTTCTCCGCATAAACTCTCTCCCTAGCAGCTCGCCAAACAAGTGTGTTTTAGTTCTAGTCTCTCTGGCTATGCAGGTTTCTTAGTTATTCTTTCTGGAGTTTCAATTGAACCAACTTAAAGGAATGGCATTGCCCCTCAGAAAATCACCACAGAATTTTTGTACCACCAGAGAGATAAAGTGACTCTAATAGCAGTTAGCATGTCAGAGTCCAGCAGCAGCAGCAGCAGCAGCAGCAGGGGCTATTTCGGAGAAAATTCCCTGGAAATGGTGGCTGTATTCCTCAAGCCCCAATGCTAGTCACATCCTCTCACATGGCTCTCAACAGTTCTTTTACATATTCTAAAGTTACTAGTAGGTTTTCTATCTGTATATGAGATAAAGTGTCTTAATGACTTAACCTCTGCACTTGGGTATATGTGATTGGAAATAGTCAAAAGCAGTAAAGTGTGCAGTGCATGAAATATAGATTAATTTTTATTGACAGGATAAAGCTATGTTTGGAATGTCAAGGATGGAAAGGACATACCTGGAATTGCTGCATAAAATGGAGACTGATAGATAATAAACAGTAACAGTGATGAGGGAAAAGAAATGTAAATCAGAATTAACCTAGGGATTTTATTTATCATTTTTTTCATCCGTATGTCATTTACTCAATCTGTTGTGTACTAATCTATTTTCATTGAATCTAAAGAAATGGAAATAAATGTTTATTACAGTGGCTGCCTCTTTCTGATGCACTTAGCTTCTAGATATCCCTTTTTTAATCCTTTATCTTCTCTAAAAATCTCTAAACATATTAGAGAAGAAAATGAAAAAAAAAGAATACTGAAGAAATTATTTTTGAAAAAATGCATCAAGGACTAGATGGCAAGAAGAGAGATAATTGAAAAATTAATGAGATTCAGGATCTGAATAATGTGTTTCAGAGGGATGGAAAGGGAAAATGTAGAAGCAGAAATTGTGAACATTGTCCTAGCAAGACAAAGAAAATACATTTATGTACATGAAAGACCTACCTGGGTACCAAAGAATGAGATACATGAAGCATAGCTCTACGATATTAAGAAGACCACAATGGAAAACATACATTCTAATTCTGCACAAAGCAAGTAAATAGTAACATGCATAGTATTGTGAATCAAAATTGTGGCAGAATTCTCAATATCAATACTGGAAACTAGGATGACACACTGATATATTCAGTGCTCTCAAAGTAAATTATATTTTACCTAGAATTCTATACATGTGCAAATTACTAATCAAGAAGGTAGAGAGAATAAAGACACTTGAGAAATGTACATCCAAAACATACATCTCCCATCCCCCACATACTATTTCTCAAGAATAAGTTGTAGGCTATGCTCATGTACTTGAGGTAACAGACCCAAATAGAGGAAAATGAAGGATGCTTGAAATTATTCAACAGAAAGAAGTGAAGCTATCCACCAGGATGGTAGGAAAAGCTAAGAGCAGCATGGAGGGAGAGTGAGAATGAGATAGATAGATAGATAGATAGATAGATAGATTGATTGATAGATGATAGATGATAGATAGATGGGTAGAGACAGATGGATAGAGAGTTGTTTTAATATCCAGCCTAGATTTTGGCAGGTACATGAATGTATGAGTACATATGTTAAGATACATCAGTCTTTTTTCTCAAAGACCGGATCAACATGGTGACAATGAGTAGGTCTCACATTCATTTATTTTCTGTACACTATGGATGTTTTCAGTTCATGAAAGACTATACAGTCTTTGTTAGCTTTATTTGACACTTGAATGAAATGTAAGAGAAAACTAGAATCATTCAACGAGAGATATGTATTGTTCCAGACATGTTTGACTATATAAGTCAAAGAATGGAGATTATTTGTGAATTTAAAATTTTCTATAGGAAGTTCTTTGGATGAGCAAAGAAGGCCAGCATAGGTGCTATGCTAGAATTTCTCCAAAGACCTGAGTCTTACAGGCTTTGTTGTTAACAATAGAAGATAGGTCATCTAACCATTTTGTGGTGGTGTCCAATAAGAGAGCTTTTGGTCATTAGTATGTGTCAATGAAGGAGACAGCAGGACACTGGAATTTCAGTCTTTGTTTTTGTTCCCTAGAAGGTAAGTGAGCAATTTTGCTAAGAGACACGTTCCTTGCAGGTGTTGGCTCACTGAAGGTCCAAATTTGGAAGGTATATTGATAATGCACTGAAACCTTCAAATTGTAAGCTCCAAATAAGCCTCTCTTCTTTAGAAGTTGATTATGCCAGATATTTACTATAGTGAAAAAGGCTGATCAATGTGGCATCAAGGATTTTTGGAGATGAGATATGTATGTTGTTGATATAAACTAAATAACACTTTTATTGGTTTTATATATACAGTAATATTGTAATACTCGTCCAAGTTCAGTTGTGACTTTGTTATTTCAGCATCATTACGCAAAAAATAAGAAAATTTAGTGTCAATAAACTCATTCTTATGTATTACCAAAATGATACATTTAGAAAGGCTTGAAAGAACACTTCAAAGTAACTTAAATTTATACAAGGAAATAAAAAGCCCAAGTGAAAATATATAGACAGTTTTTAAAAAGAAAACTACTTTAAATTTTTAATTATATTCTCATCTCTGATATTTAATGACATAAAGTAACAGTTAAAATAGTATCAGAAAAATCATCAACAAGAAAGCTGTACGGCGGTAAAAGTACTGAAGAGGATGGCGAAGGTAGAGCAGCAAAGATCTTTTCTACTGTCAGAAAAATGCTACTATTCATGAGGATTGGATGGCATAGGCTTTGATGTTAATGGCAAAACTTAGTGAAGGCATGAAGGGAAGAGGCCAAAAGGATACTGAAGGGTAAGAGTGTTGAAATAGCACACTAGAAAACAATAGATATAGGCAATACGTATAGCATCCAGCATGGTTTGGGTCTAGAAACCTGACTGGGGTGGTGAGAGAATGAAGGACATTCACAAAGTCACACATACAGAAAATCTGAGGTCTCATGGGTTGTATGAACTCTTTAAAAGTGGTACCAACTGCACTACAATCCAGATCCTCAGTAATTTTATTATGTCTGGCACAGGGACATGGAGTAGTTTGTCTTATAACAGGTAACTGTAACTGAATAGTCTTAAACTGTAAAAATGCAGGGGGAAAATGATTAATACATACATTGCCAGGTATGCATATGAAAACTGATATCATCATTATCATCACTGAAATAAATTAAATACCTTAATGCTTTGCAAATGACCCCTTTTAAATATGGATTAGAAGGCTCTGTGGCTTGTCCTATGTTATTGGTGACTTTACATATTGAAGGCAGCTCCTATCGAATGCCAGATGTCTTGCATAAATTGACAATCTGACACCAAAAGTCCCATGGATTTGTATAGGTCCTGGAAGAATTAAAGTAATTGAAAAGTAAATAAAAACATAGAGGACTTATGCTTCCCAACTTTGAAATTTACTATAAAGCTACAGTAACAAAAACTGTCGAGAAAAGCAAGCATAAGTTTTGATGTAAACATTTACACACACACACATATGCACACTCACGCACAAAAGTAACTAGGTAGAAGATTCTGCTTAAGATCCATTATATAGAGTAGATGATAAATCGAATTCATATCCATATATAACCTGATGTAGCTAGCGTTAATTGATTTTCAACAAAATTTTCAATGCAATTCAATTTAGACAAGACTAATCTCAATAAATGGCTCTGGTGTGATGAGATACATGTGTAAATGTAAATGAATAAAAATAAAGTTTACTCATATTGTATATATTAAGATAAGTAAGATATAAATGAAAATGATAGTTCTTTTAGAAATAGTATGTATCTTATTAGAAAACAAATGTAAGCTAGAATATCAGAATATTTGCTTTGAGGTTATGTCTTCTATATATGACAAGTAAGTTGAACCAGGAGATCTCAACAATATTATCTAAACAAAATATGAAAAATGATCCCATTGTTAGATGTGACAATGTGGATGGGGATATTCTCAAAAGGCTTCACCTGTAAATGGAGAGATATAGGCAATTAACAGTTGCTGAGAGGTAGAGACTCATTCTTCACCGTAAATGAGGCTCCTGATAGTTTATCCAATCCCCTAAGGTCAGCCCTAAACATACATCAGCCTTATGAATGGATCTGAAGTCTATTTATTGTCTATAAACTGGATTTTAAGCATAGTCTTCTGTCTAGTTACTTTTGTCAGTGAATTTGATGTGTGTGTGTGTGTGTGTGTGTGTGTGTGTGTGTGCTTCTGTGCCCAAATGTGCAAACGTTTAAATCAACCTTTATTTTGTTCTCACACAGTTTTGGTTACTGTAACTTTAAAATAAACTTCAAATTTGGGAAGCATAAGTCTGCTATATCTTTATTTGATTTTAAGGAACAGTTCAATATTGTCTTATAAGACACAATAGGTAAAATTCAAAAACAGAAAAGGAAATACAGAGTAATAAATTTAAGTATGCTATTTTAAATAACAGGAAATATATTTTGTTAAGAGAAGATATTTATGGTTAAATAAGCCAGGAGTAGGATGCTTGAAGTCAGAGGATACTGTTTATTCATATGAACTTTGGATTAATATCTCTAAAAACATTGCACCAGTACTGGTTTGTCCCATGAAAATTAACTTTTCATATACTTATTATTATGAGAGAAAGGAGTTAGGTTCTAGGTCCAGTGATGATCATATAATTCACGTCTCTTGATTATTTGGCAAGACTGAATGCTAGAATGCAGATATCATCTAGGAATCAAATGCTTCAGGTCCTGGGGAGATGCAGGTTTCAGAACAGTCACCCAAGTTCTACAAACTTGATGCCTTAACACAAGAGTTCACTCTTTCAAACTCTGTGAAGAAGGACTAAAAATAAAAATCACACTATTGGGAGGGCCATGTTCTCTGTGAAGTCTTGAGTAGAAGTGAGGAGAGAAGATGGCAAGGGAGGGGGGAGGAGAGGGGAATAGAAGGGAGGGGAGGGAGGAAGAAGGCAGGTTCCTTCCCTGTGTGGTTGCTGCTGATGCTTGTGCTCCTTAAAGTTTATGTTTAAAGCTTCATCACTCCCTTCCCTCCCTCAGGTGAGGTTTTGCTCTAAGGGCCTATTCTTTGTGTTGTTTCCTTTACAGACGCCAGTCCTATTAAGGATCCAGAATTTCCATGTCACATTAATACATTGCATTTACAAGAAGCCTTAATTCCAACGTAGTCATATTCTGACATAGTTGAGATTGGGACTCAAATATTTTAGAAGCACAAATAAACTTCTAACAAAGCAGCATGGCACTGATGAGCTACCATATTCAACTGCTCCTAGGAATCTGACCTCCAATAATACTTCAGCAGTAACCAAGTAGACTTTCTCCTGGAGCTGCTTTTATTAGTAACTCAAGAAGAAATATTCCGGTTAATTATATAATTTCTAACTGAAATTTTGCAAATGGTACTTGTAAGTCTTAGCAATATAGTTTAAAAAGATAAAAGGGTTATGTTTTAAAAGTGTCAGATCAGTTGCCAGATAAATGTCTAGGTGTGTATAGACTTTGCTGATCCCACTAAGAAGACAGTGACAGAGTCTGACCTGTGTTGCAATTATATGAAGAAGACATGATGACTGTGTTCTCTCCAAATCCCTCTGTCCTGGAGTAGGCAGAACCAGCTCTGTCAGCTGCAAGGTTTGCAGGGACAGCATCTATTATTGTGCCTCCTGTTCTATCAGTATGTGTAGCCCTTGATTTAATGGTTTAGCCTAGGCCTATTGCTTCCTGCTGGTCAGAGCAGGTTGAGAAGGTGAATCAAATTCTAGTTTTTTTTTTTTTAAAGACAGATGGTAAAGAAATGCCTCTCTAGTGGAAGACTGGTTCTCTTAGAGTTATGATTTAGGATCTAAGAGTTAGAAATGTTTTGCGTGTCATCATGATTCAGTGTTTCTTGCCCTGTCCTGGTCTTTCTATCCTTCTTCTGTCCCTCAGAATCACTGCATGATTTAGAAGTTTCCATTAACTAAGAATTAACATGTAACAGGAAACAAAAACAGCAGCAATAGAGAAAAACCCTAAAAAGTTTTTCTTCGTTTTTTAATTGGAAATAGATTTTCAGCCAGGTGGTGGTGGTATACATTTTTTATCCCAACACTCAGGATGCAGAAGCAAGCAAATCTCTGTGAGTTTGAGGCCAGCCTGGTCTACAGAGTGAGTTCTATGACAGCCAGAGTTACAACAGAGAAATCCTGTCTTAAAAAATCAACATAAGAAAATAGATTTTCTCTCACACAATACATTATGACCACAGTTCCCCATTTCTCCACTCCTCCCAGCTCCTCCTCACCTCCCCTCTCCCCCAGATCCACTCTCCCTTCAACTCCCATTAGGAAAGAGAACTCCAAGAGACAAGAACCAAACACAACAAAACAAAACACAATAAGAAAGGCAAAGGCCCTGACACTGAAGCTGAACAAAGATTAACTCAAGAGCAGGCAAAAGAATAAGAGACCTATCTGCTCCCACAGTTAGGAGTCCCACGAAAACACCAAGATAAAGTTTTTTAAATAATTGATCAAGTTGAAATTTAATAAAGTCAACATAATACAGTTAAATTATAAACCAAATCTTTGTGATTAGGATATTTTCCTATCAGTACTAAAAATATAATATGAAGACTTGAAACTTCTTTGAAGATTTTCACATTTATTGTAAGTCATACACTAATCTTCAAAAGTGTATTTGGCCAGGTGATGTTGGCTCATGCTTCAATCCCAGTACTGGGAAGGCAGAGGCAGATGGATCTCTGTGAGTTCAAGGCCAGCCTGGTCTACAGAGTGAGTTCCAGGACAGCCAGAGTTACTCTGTGGTAACCCTATCTTGAAAAATCAAAAAACAAAAAAGTATATTAGTTATTTAAAATTTATAGTTGTTTAAATTTCAAATAGTGATAATCTGAAATAGTGATAATTTCAAATTTGTGATAATTAAATGTAAAATCTGTCACATTTTATTGCAATTCATAAGTGAGCATGTCCCTCTTGTGCATATTCTTTCAGTTAGCAATATGCATAAATTAATGATTTTACACTTAATACACTGTTTTTATAGGAAATGAACAAAAGACTAAGACAGTTACCGATACCACAGAACTCTAGATCATGATAAACTTACATTCATATAATGTAGTAATAGTTATACATAAACTCTACCAATATAATTTGATGAAAAGAATATAACTCAATTGTGATTCAATGTAAAGCAAAAGATTTGCTAACCTAGGTTTCAAGACTTGGGTTTAAATATTGTTCAACAGAAAGGATATGTAAATAGAAACTTTTATTCTCTTTTCCTTCCTTCCTTCTCTCCTTCCTTCTCTCCTTCCTTCCTTCCTTTCTTCCGTCTTCCTTCCTTCCTCCCTTCTTCCTTCCTTCCCTTCTTTTTATTTTTCAAGATATGTTTTCTCTATTGTAATTCTGGCTGTCATTGAACTCACTCTGTAGACCAGACTAACCTCAAACTCAGAGATCTGCCTGCCTCTGCCTCCCAAATGCTGGGATTAAAGGAGTGCCGCACACCACCCAGTGAAATTTCTATACTTTAAAGTTAATTATCTGGGCAATGGTGGCACAAATCTTTAATCATTGTGAGGTCTGCAGTTTTTCTCTTCTTCTTTGTTTCCACATTGGATTAGCTGGTGTAATCCCCTGTCCCACGTTGGCATCCCATTTGTAGTTGTAGGCTTGCTGTGAGGGCTCACCAAGAGAGACAAGGAGGTATTTTCATAGGTTCAAACACTGCCAGACCTCAGCAGAGGGAACAACCATTCTGGCCAGTGCTAGACTTCATCGACAGTGGAATCCAGAACTCTCAGCTCAGGTGTTTTTATTCTTTCAAAATTCCCTTGGTATTCTACTGATACCACATGCAGATCATAAGCAATTAAACAACTCCCACAGAAATTCAACACTGGTAAACAATACAAAATACCCTAGACCTAGGATAGCCACTCTCCCAACAGTGCATAAAACAATTTCAAACATAACTAAAAATAAACTTCCCCAACACAGAAGTACAATTTTTTTCACTTTAGAATAAGATTAATAATTGAGTATTTGTTTACACCAATCAAACATATTTTCTAAATATGAAATTTACATTAGGAGCCTTCCAAATGCATTTTAGAAAAACCTCAAAAAGCTACCTAAATAATTCACATTATAATTCAATTCTACCTTAAACTAAACATACGCCATTAACTGTTGTATACTATAATTTCACATTATCTCTTCAGTCACATTTTCTATCACTTTCAAAAAATAATTGTTTAGTAACCATCGTGATTTGGATTTTGGTATAGAAAATTGTGGTGTTGGAAAAGTTTGGTTTTAGCTTTGGAGTTTAGATTGCAGTCTGAATCGTGAATTTTGTTTGAGAGTGGGTGGGTAGGCAGAAGGGGTAGTCATGTCTCTACTCTTCCCACATTCTCACTGTAACTGTCAACGATTAACATTAGTGAAACCTTATTTTTTTGGAAAAAGTTTTGAGTAGTTAAAGATTTTTATTAAAATATATTTTCTGTCTAAACTACCTTTCCTCTAGTTAATATAATATTAACTCTGGAATATCAATAGGCCAAGCTGAGTATAGTTGATATATAGTGTAAAATAAAGATTATAATTCCAGGATTATTTTTCCAGTTTGAATTAAATATAAATGTTATTTGGTTTCTGTTTAAAAGGAATAAGCAGATAAAGACAGATGCATAGTGTATCTGTTTTACATTTGCACAAGGTTGTTCCAAGCACATAGTGTATATACACATTGTGTGTGCATATATACATATGGTATATGCATGTATGTAATAACCTACAGGCATGTGTGAGTCTAATAAGGAAACAAAATTGACATCAAGGTAAGGAGAGTGATGGCACATGAAGGAAAAGTATGTAAAGGACTCACCTATGTCTTTGAGCTGTACCTGGGAGTGGCTTTATTTTCCACCATCCTCTGTGGTCTATTTACTGAAATGCCTAGTTATCCCAGGTGCCTCTGTCGCTGAGTCATACAAGCCTGTCACTGTCCATGTACGGGGTATGATACCTTGATAAATTTCCCATTCAGATTTCCCTTGCTGAGAGTATTTTCTCTGTGCTATTTGAGAGCGTAGATGATCTTGTGATGGCCTGTGTCCCTTTGTTTACAGAAGCTCCTCATTTAATTGTGTGAATAAACCCAGGCTTTCTTAATTCTAGGACAGAGAGCACTTTCTGTCCTCCATGCAGCAGAGATACTTTGGAACAAGAATGTCTTCCTATATACCTTAAAATCAGAGTGCACTAACTACTCGGTAATGCTTGGAACAACCTTCTGCAAATGTAAACCAGACATACTATGCATCTGTCTTTATCTGCTTATTCCTTTTAAACAGAAACCAAATAACATTTATATTTAATTCAAAGTGGAAAAATAATTCTGGAATCAGATGCTTGTGTCGAGTCTGAAACACAAAATCTTAATTTTTCCCTCATACTTAATGGACACCTATTAAATGAGTTCTTGATAATGAAGAAGAATATGAAAGATGCTTGGCTTGCATGGTCCATCAAATTTATGTTTCTTTTGGTATAGAGGCTCATGATGAGAATATTGGCAATGACCGTGCAATGTTAATTCTTCCTTTTGAGAACAACTGAAAGCAGCATTTAGATAAAGTCGTTAAAAAGAACCATGCTTTTACAGAGTACACTTAGATCATTCTTTATAATTCATTCAGCATCTGACATGGAAAACTTCCTGAGACATCCTGGATTCTCTAGTAGAATCTAGTAGGCTCCTGTGCTGGTTTCTCTACAGATGGTAAGAGAGGTGTATCCATCACTGCTAGCACATGTTGTACCTTCTTGGACCATCTCTGCATCCTTAGGAAAGTAACCTTTCTTCATCATGTCCCTTGTGCTGCAATGGACCTTTATCAACACTGAATCTCAGGCAAGCCCTACAAACGGCCAAAGGCACATACATACATACAAGAACCACCTTTTGTTACTATGGTGAGAACCTCTGAATGTTGGTAGGTTCTGATAATCAGCCTGCAATTCTGGCAAAGGCCATGGTTTGGGGGTAATGTTCTGAATATATGTCAAATAATAAGAAAATTGACCCACAGATTGCCAGAAGAGTTTCCTTTTCCATAGAGTACCCTCCCAATGGCCATTTGTAGGGCTTGACTGGGATTCATTGTTGATAAAGGTCCATTGCAGCACAAGGAAGATGATGAAGAAAGGTTACTTTCCTAAGGATGCAGAGATGGTCCAAGAAGGTACAATATGCAGACATAAGTTGTGTGTTAGTGGAAAGCATGTTTCTAAAGGTGATGAGTAATGGTAAAATCTATTTCTGATATTCTCTACGAGGGAAAATGTTTGCTTTCACCCTCAATATCTCTAGGCAGAGAATGGTATGGAACATCCACAGAGACCTCAGCAGGAAGTAAAGGAAGAATGCCCTTTACTGTGGGAATAATAGCTTTAAATCACTCAAAGACCCTCTAAAGCGTACTTGGGATTTAATAGAATGTAGCAATTCATCTGTATAACTTTGAATATTTAATAAAGCAGAAACACAATCCATTTTAAGAGTTGATCAAATAATAAAAATTCTGAAATTTTCTAAAGAATGGTAAACAAACACATGGTGGGATAAAGAGGGTTTGAGTCATATAATTTTCTTTCTTTTTCCTTCTCGTTTGCAATATTTCTCCAGCCTTAAAGGAGCAGTAAATTTCTGCATTTGGGATGGAACTTGGTTTTGCATACACATTTCTTGGTTCTGAGCTGCAGTTTGTGCTGTTGCTGCTTCTTAGTTGAGCTTCCTCTTTAGCAAAGCCCTAGGAACTAACAATTGTTTAAAACAACTTGTTAATTCTCAGACAAAGCTGGCTGCAAGAGTCTGCTAGCTGCCCTTTTTACCACACTGGCCTCTGGCCTCATAGTCTCACTGCTGAAACCGAGGACAGGGCTAAGGGAATTGGAAAGCAGGAAGGACTGAAATACGGTCTCTGGTCTCCATGCAGAACCTCAAAGCTCAGGTGGCAGGCTCATTTCCCGTGGCTTTGAGAGAGTACTGAGAGCTGTGGTTTAATGGTCCATGTCAGAATCCAAATTCCAATTCCAGTCTTGTCTGAAAGTGACGCCACCTTGGGCAACTCACTAAAGGACCATTTCCCATAGGTCAGTGTTTGTCTACTTTAACCTTTTTTTATCCCAGTGAAGAAACCTTGAGGGAAGTTCTCACATTGTTTAGTTTTACATAAAGGACAGCTTGATTTTGTACTAATATATTACCTTAGATAATGAAGGAAAGGCTGAAAATTGTGACTCTACCAATTATCCAGTACTTCATTTAGCTGGGAAAACTATAAACTTCATCTGATAGCTTCATACAGAAAAAAAAAAAAAAGGAAAAAAGAAAACTAGATGATTTAGGAGTTTGAGTACATTGGTTCACACCCTTTAATCATAGAATAAATGTTAATTAAGCTGAGCACTTTAGAAATAAAAACCCTCTTTCCTTTGGAATGTTTGTTGAAATGCTTCCCGCAATTACAAATTAAAAAGACACTTAGTTAGCTTACAAAGCATGTGTTCACCCTCCGCAGGCTAGGGGGAGAATTCCTATTATTGTCAGGGATTTTCAAGGTGCCTCTATTCTGCTAGTCATAGTCTATTTCAAATGTCATTTATTTTCTTTAGTCTGAATAGTTTGCTTCTGTAACTGCTTACAGTCAAACATTCTCAGAGAAGCACTCATTCTGAGCACTGGTATGGGATGAAGAAACAAATGTTAATTCTCTGCAGATGATTTTAGTCTAAGTCCTTTGGAAAACTTACGTTGGTAAAATGTGATGTATATAACCATCTAAAGTTGAAATAAGATTTATAATTCTGACTGTGACAGCAGAGATCTTGAGAGTGTATTGAGAACAGATAATACGATCCCTAACTCCTATGAATACCGTATCTATGCATTCCACATGTATACATGCATGCATACGTACATACAAATTGTTTTTCTTTTTTTTAATGTGGTCATGAATTAAAAGCTACAAATTGATCTTCCCATTTTAGATGATTGAAAAGAAAAACTTTGAAATTAAACTACCTATGATAAGCCACTGGAAAACTATAAGCAGTATACAGAGATTTACATAGCATAGGCAAAAGTATCTTTCTTCTTAACAATTAAACCTCAAAATCATGTTTATTAATAATTCTTTAAGAAACTTCTTTCTCATATTGATTCTTCACAGGCTAAAAGTTTAAATAATTATCTTGTCAAAAGATGATTAATATTGTGAAACATCAATATATTTTCAAATGGCAAACTTTTGAGATCCCCAAATTATTAACTCTAAATAAAACATCCTATTTGTTTTTTTTAGCCACTGTGTTATGAAGCACTTCTATTATAAAGGTGTCTATTTACTAGTTTGGGGCTCTGACTGATCACTGGTGATGAAAATTCTGAGGATAGATACTGGACAAGAGAGCATACTGTTCAGGTTTAATAGCGGTTAGTCTATCATGAATTCTCTTCCATAAGTATAATGAACTAAGAAAATTTAGACCAAATACATAGAATTACTGTGTAGTGCTGGCTGGCTGGCCTAGAACTCACCAGGTACACCAGACTGGCCTAGAACTTGCTTCAATTCTAATGCCTCAACCCTGAGGTCCTGAAATTACATGCTAACATCCTGATACTCAGGCACGAA
Source organism: Cricetomys ansorgei (assembly GCA_026225945.1). NCBI lineage: Eukaryota > Metazoa > Chordata > Mammalia > Rodentia > Nesomyidae > Cricetomys > Cricetomys ansorgei. The sequence continues at coordinate 27,770,464 of JAMJFZ010000239.1, forward strand.
TTATATCTAATCAAAGTTTTAACCATATAATGCTTTCTCTTAACTTTAAAATGGGATTCCTTTTGGGTCCTAAAGGGTTATTTTTTTTTTCAATAACCAGAACTGCTAGAGGCTATTTCTTGGCAGCCAAAAATATCTGTACATAGTGGTCCACGTCTAACTGACCTCAGATTCTCATTCACATTATCCCTGGTGAATGAGATGGATGGGAGAGCCCCTGTGGTTTGGCCCACAAGTACTGTTCCTGATGAAGGTTAACTGTGTGGGCCACTTTAAATCTTACACAGCAAATTGCTGACATCTGGATTTCCTATCAAGTTTACCAGATATTCCACAGTAATTTCTGTGTTTATGCAACATAAAAACACTGGTATTGAGCTTAGGAAAATTTTTACTATCCATAACACTACTGTACAATGGTTTATAAGATTTGTAAATGATTAAAATACTTATTGTTACAAAGCTTATTGGCACCTTTAGGAGTTGTTGCCATCCAAGTTATATCTGAATGCATTGAGAGACACCTCGTTTGCTACTCCCACTTAGCAGAGCCTATTTCTTTGTTGACTGCTGATTCATTTATGAGTATATTGGAACTTTTCTGGGATCATCTTTTCTGCCTTAAAGGAGCATTCTAGTTCCACTTTCTTAAGATGTACATATCCACTACAGGAGTCCCTTGATATCTGCAATTTCACTTCAATCAATCATGTAATCAAGTGGTCTGAAAACAGTAAGGAGAAAGTTCCATAAAAAAATAACTGATAAGTCTTTTAAATAGTAACCCATTGAGAACAACACAAGGTCACCTTACTATCTCTCTTTTCATTCTACTTGGGGCATCAACCATCACTTTGTTGCACCATGCACCTCAATCTCATCAAGTAGACATCGTGTCAACTCAAATCATCATCAGAAAAAATGGCGAGAATGACACAATAAGATACATCAAGTTCATGTTTATGTACCTTTTATTAAAATACGTTGTTAGAGATACTTTTTGTTTTTATTGCTGCTCTCTCGCTTACCCTAACATATGCATTAAATTTTACCACGAGCATATATTTATAGGACAATAATATACACAGTGCTTGACGTTATCTGGAGTTGCAACGTCCATTGAGGGCACAGATTACTCATGGACAGGGATCTTGGCACAGATCACTACATTGTCAGCTAGAACTTTGATCTAGCAATATTGAAATTAAAGCAAAACAGAAGTAAACTAGTGTTGTATATTTTAGTATACATCTGAGATTTTACTCTAGTATCCTCATTCAAATGTGAAGAAAGCTCACTTACAGATGATCCAGTGAGAACCTGGGCACATTTTGAAAGTATCTGTGCTTTATTAACCTGTTGCAGAAATTGTGTACTTCTTGATAAGTCCAGTTTCTCTCCATCTTGAACAGGAAGAACTTTTTACATTGAACAACTTTTTTCCCTTTTTCCTGGAGAATTTTCCATTTTATCTTATTAGTTATAAAATACGATAGGCAATACAAGGTGAGAAAAGGAACAGAGGAACCACGAGAAGATAAGGCTTTGAAAAAGTCCCAAGTGAGAAAATGCTCTAGTTCCATTTATCTTCCACCCCATCTTTCTCACTGAATTCAACTACTTAGTGTTAGGGTTAGGACTGCATCTGCTAATTGGATGGGTGGCTGTGGGAGCATTCTTAGGAAGTCAGTGGTCACTCTAGAAACTGCGGTTAGAGTGCGTGCAGCTAAAGCCCAGGAAAGAAGTAAATGTATTTAATGTAATGCACTTGCTCTAGTTTTCTTAGATTTTATTTCTTGCAAGAGGTTGAGTTTTGTTTTGACAAGGAGCAATTTAAATTGTTACCCTGAAGATCATAAAAGTTGGGTAGAAATGTTTCAGTTTTCATCCTTCTTGAAGAATGTATGCGATTTAAAGTTCCTTTCTAATTCCTTTTGTTTAGAAATCCAGAAGCCCATTAGCTGAGTGAGTGAAGCTAATGAGATGACTTTGCTTGTTTTTATCCTGCCAAACTGCATGCAAATTCCCTATCACCTCCACATCACAGGAAGGTGAGAGAGTACAAGTCTGTCACCATTGAGCTATAAGGCAACTATTCATATTTCTCTCCATAGCTGACATTGATTAGGGTATTTGTGGCAAAGAACATCCTCTGCTTTTTAAATAGAATGTGATGCAAACTCTTCTTCAGTTCTCTAAGATGGCTGGCTGAGCATGAGCAAGAGCAAACAAGTAAGTAAGCAGTGTTCTACTTTAGTTCCCAGTCTGGCTTTTCTCAATAATGGCTTTGCCTTGGATGGATCAAAGGATCACTCTTCCCAGGTGATTCTCGCTACTGTAAGAACATCAATAATTAGTATTTTTTTATTGTTTTCTTTCTGATGTATGCAATGTTAACAATAAGCACAGAAGAGGTTGTTTAATTTTCAGTTCTGGAGAAGGAATCCTGGGCCTTGCTTATGTCTTTTAGAGACCCAGCCCAAATACAAGAGATTTAGAAAGATTACATTTATGTATCTGTGTAGGTAGAGGTACAGCTCCTGTGTGGAGGTCAGAGGGAAACTTGTAGCCTTCAGTCCTTTCCTCCCACCTGTAGGTGGTTATGAGGCTTGGCAACAAATGCCCCTAACTCATCCAGCCCCTGATTCAAATCAGGGGATTTTTAATACAATGGTTATAGAGAATTTTCTAGCGGAAGGATCTAGTGTCAATTTTCGAAAATTTAATTTCACATCTGAAGCACAAGAATCAGTTGTAGGACACATCATAATAAGGTATACCATTTAACTCTCTATTCAGTCTACTGAAGAAGCTCAATGGCTACTTATTGGTGCCTGGACTTAGTACACTGTGGTGATTTCTAGAATTGGTTCTTAAGTAGGTATATATCTCATAACTCCATCTTGTGTTAACATTGCCTCTTGATTTAAAAGGGTGGGTAGAATTCCTCTACACGAATAAATTCAGCAAACTTTTGTAGCAATTCAACTGCATTCACATAGGTTAATATTTGCCCTGGGAATAATTATTCTTCGTCAGTTCTCAGAGCAAATATATGTTATTTAATATATGTTCTTCAGAGCAAAACTTTGCACAGAATACTGAAAGTCCCTAGTTCTTTCATAAAGATGATTCTTAATTTTAAGCATTTATTTAATAAATTTGCTGTGTGTGTGTGTGTGTGTGTGTGTGTGTGTGTGTGTGTGAGGGAGTGTATGCATATCTACACATGCACGCATGATACTCAGAGTAAAAGTTGTCTTCTTCCAATATATGACTTCTGGGAATTGAACTCAGGTCCCCATGGTTAATACCAAATACCTTAACCTGTTGAACCATCTCAATATCCCTGAGTGAAATGTTTTGAAGAAAGAATCTACTCTTTATTTGGACTAACTTCATTTCAGAGAATAACTGTTCATCTAGACAAAATCTGACTCTAATATGAGTATGACTGACTTGGGCCAGTAGCCCTGCTCATTAAGCTTTGCAGGCAGGGCAGAACAGCTGGTATAGTATATTTGGAGAGGCTTGGGGCTCAGTGAGATTCTGCTATGTTGTTGTGTCACTTAGAAGAATTTTAATGTTAGGTATTTTCAGAGAATATTATCAAACTCATGGTTATCAAACAATTATGAAATAATTAAATGGTACCTTTGGTTTATTTTTCCCTTCAGCACCTCCTCCCCATGGCCTGCTTTGTCTGAGTCCCAGCACATCAGGAATCTGTTCTATTTAGTCCTGATGACATCACTTACTCAGCCCCTGATGGAAGCCTACTAGAACAGGCAATGACTAATATTTTGGTTCTGATTTTTCCAGAATTGTTTGTGTTTTATCCAAGGATTGTGCTGTGCCCAGTACATGGGGATGGGTTGAAAAAGAAGAGCATGACGTAACTTATCCAGGAAAGTGTGAAATAAACACCACATTACTTAAAGAAAACCCGATCTGGATATTGTCAGTGAGGTAAATAAAACACAGAGACAAGCAAATAGGTAATTTGATAATTACATTGTTCTTTAGAAGTCCAGAATTCTCACGGGGAGTCTCAGAGCAAATAATAGCACTTGTTTTCATAAAGCAAGGTATAATTTTGGATCTAGACTTTTACAATCCACAATTTCTAGTGTCTTCCGAGTCTTTCTTATGCGCACACAGATAAAGAGTCCTGAGTAAGTGTTCGGTTCCCAGGCTTTCAAGGTCCTTGTAGCCTGAGATTGCCATCCTTACAGTGCTTGTTGAGCTAGGTGCTTTGAAAATGAGAATGAATATATGTTTGCTTTCAGAGGCTTTTAAGGTTCATTAAATAATAAGTAGTCACAACTCTGAACACATAAAGCAGAGTGCCTTATTTAACACAGAGAGAATAAGTACTAATTCAGTATTTTTCAAATCACTTTTAAAGCACCTTTTGTATCAAGCTGATTTTACTTTTCATATATTTTTATTTTTCTCCTAGTTCCCCTTACTTGTGCCTCCTTTCTTTCTCTCTTTTCCCATCTGAAATGTCTATGGGCTCAAAAGTAATTACTTCATGAAGAAAGTTTTCGTGGATGCTAAACACTACTTAATGGAAGCCATAAGCATGGAGCCTGCTAGCATTTAGAGTAGCATAAAACCCTTGCCAGGTGGAATCAAGTGGGAAGGGAGGCTGATCATTCTTTTAAATTGGCAGTGTTGCCGGGGGTGGATTAATATGCTTTCTGACTCCCTTATGTGCTGTAAGCTCCTTCTTTACCGTCATTATGTTCATGGTTAAGATTTTGAATTGGAGGCATCTCCTGTGGTCAGAGTGGCCAACTCCCTTAATCCCTCTGGCCATATCGGTGATAGATTTTTCATTTCAATATATCATCTACTTTGTAGGCACCGTTGACTAAACCAGACCCCAATGTGGGTACCCAGGAAATGGAAGAATCTTCCCTGATAATTAATCCCAGCACTTTTCACTGTGAATAGGGCCTTTACTCTGAGAAACGTAGGAAAACGAGGCAAAACAAAATGTTCCCTGTGCCCACAGAGCACGGAGCACTGTCGACCTGTCAGCTCTGGCACAGCATGCTTTGACCAGATACTAAGGAACAAAATGTGAAATTGGCAGCAGCTAGCCTCTCATTGCGCAGGAAATCTCTATTTAAATCTGACAACCGGAACATTGTACCATTTGAAATCCTTGTCATCTGGTTCGCTTTAGTTTCTTCTTTGAAAAGGAAAGTTTTCAGGTTCCTGTTTGAAAATCTACACTTTTGACGGTAGGGCTTAACCAGCTCCACAGAAGGGTCATCAATCAACCATCAATGACCACAGCTCACCATGCTTTCCGGTACAGTCAAGCACCTCAAGGAAGGTAACCAAGCCATGTAAAGACAAGCCATTGTTTTGAGTTTGCCATGAGTAGCTGGCTATGATGCTGCTTTCTGCTCTCACAATTATTCTGTCCCAAAAGCTAATTTTCAGATGGAACAAAAATCCTATCATTATTGGGTTCACTTAAAATTTGTTCATCAGCATCGTAATTTCTTTTGACTCCTAGTGAGGATCTCAACACAAGGCACTGAGAATCATCTGGGTTTCACAGATACACGCAGCAGGATTAATAAGGATGTAACTGAAGTTAAGGCCGACAGTGTAATTTATGAGTAGGCTAATTAAGAGCAATTCTATTAACTGGTTGTGGTGTCACATGCTTTTAATCCCAGCACTTAGGAGGCAGAGGCAGGCAGATCACTGAGAGTTCAAGGCCAGCTGGTCTACAGAGTGAGTCCCAGACAGAGTTACAGCCAGAGTTACAACAGAGAAACCTTGTCTAACAACAACAACAACAACAACAATAATAATAATAATAATAATTATTATTCTAAAATTTTGAACCTGGTGAACAAGAAATGGGGAGTTGAAGTTTCAAGAAAAAGGGCTAGTAACTAGAAAAATTGCATGAGCCCCATGAGAATTCTAGTTTATGATGATACTGAAGCTTGTGTTTGGAAGACAACCTCTATATGACTAGAAGTTTTTAGACTCAAGGAGTAATTGAAGTCACATAAAATTAATCAGTTATAAAATATCACATCTGGAAAATGTTTTTTCACTTATGCAATGTTATCAAAGCACCCCTACTACATGGCAATGTTCTCATACACCAGAGAGTATCAGAGCACTAATGCCCAGAGGAACCCCAAAACAGTGAAGGATAAGCACATACCCTATAATAAGTCAGTATGTGCTCCTTAATAGTCATAACAAAATAACTGCAAAACTGAAGAGGAAGCAGGCATCCCTGTGAAGGACCATGGGTCAGCCAGCAACAGCGAGGAGTTCACTGTAACAGAGTAGAATTTGAATACATGTAGGAATTTTCCAATTGAGCAGAAGGGCATACACCTCTTAAAGAACAGTCTAGAAGGGAGAAAAAGAATTGCAAGAGATCTTTGCTCTTGCTCTATGTAACATAGTGTGTATGTTAGTGGTAGAAAAACAAGGTGAAGAATGAGGTTGAACTAAAGTGTGTCTTAGATTACGTATAAGAAAAAAAATGATGTTTGTTTTTAACAAACTAGGTTACATAGGAATATTTTAAATAAAGGAGCTTGCAGAAGTCTTAAAAACACACTAAAAAGGTGCATTCAGCATATGGCAAATTGGCCCATACCCTGTGTTTCATTTTCCAGGTTAGATAATATTACAATTACTTAACATTTCATTCCCTAAGTAAGGACATATGGTGAAAATGTTCGAGCCCTCTTATTTTGGAAAGTTTTGCCCTGTTTTATCTATTCAAAATTCAAAATCTAATCATCATCAAGTTTGCATGCCTGAATTACCTGCTTTAATTCATCCTGAGACTCAATGGAGCTAATAGAGGGCAATGTTCTATAACTTTGTGAACTAGAAGAATTATTGTAGATGTAGATTCAGGGCAAAAGGCAGTTTATTCTTTGCCTAATTCAATCCCTGGTCTTAGTTCTGGAGACCTGGAGAGTTTTAGCGTCCTTACAGTCTAATCTTAAGCCTAGAACTGGAAGGCTTCAGCCTCCTGATAGTCTAGAATGTTTAAGCCTCTGAAACTATTGCTGACTGAGCCACTCTGACTAGCTTCTTCTTAACTGAGAACTATACTGAACTCAACTAACTTCTGGTTCAACTCAATTGTTGTTCTGGCTCAAACTCTTCTTCAAGTTGATAGGTTCAAATTGACCTTCTGAGTCAGATGACTGTTCCTGACTGAACAGACTGATTCTGACTCTGGCTGACTCTAGCAGCTTCTCTTACTGATCTGCTCTGCTTGACTTCAAACTGACTCTCACTGTTTCCATCTGATACTGACTTCTTCTGACAAATTGCCTTTGTCTTGCCGCCTCAGACTCCTCAGACTGCCCTTGAAACTGACTGCTTCTCTGACTGCTTGCTTTTACATTCTGAGAGCTTGGATTAAAGGCTTGCATTGCCTCTGCCTTCTGGGTTGGGATTAAAGGTGTGTACTATGTTGGCTTAACCACAGAAATCCCTTTCACCTAGCATTAGCCCAAACAGAGGTTATTATTAGTCTGATTAACATTCTTTCTGCACTCCTTGGGGATCACACATGCCTTGAATGTGATCCCTTCATACAAGCCCTTGGATTTGATCCCTTCCTAGCTATCACACAGGCCTTTCAAGGTGATCCTTTCCCAGAGCAGCCATGTTGCTGGATTAAAATATTTCTCTACAAATTATTCACTTTTGCCCATCATATCCATAGCCCATTGTATCCATATGCCCATCATATCCATCATGTCCATGGCCATGAAACAGTTTTATGCCATTTGTACAAAATTACCTGAATAAAAAATATTTTACATGTTATGTATTCTGATTTAGGAGGTACTAAAAGATCCTCAGGAATATGTGTGTTGGATAGCATAAACAGATGGTTATAATATACAGCTGAATTTAGAACCCTTATTCCAGGATCTATAGAGATACAGAAGGATATAGTTGCTATGAATGTGTACTGGGGAATGGTGTGTGTGTCCCAGAGGCCAGAAAAAAGGTGTCAAATGCCCTGGAGCTGGTGTTCTAAATCATTGTGAATTGTTTGACTTGGGTGTGAGGGTATCAGATTCTCTGGAAGATAAGAAAAAACTTTTAACTTCTGAGCCATCTCTCCAGCTCTGTTAACAGTATTTTTTTTTTTAACTGAAGGTATGGTGAAGAGAAGAAGTGAGTAGGAGCTATCAGAGTTCTTAATAGTTCTTTAGAATCCAACTTGTGCACACATATAAATGAGTGTAAAGAATGCAGAGTAATTCACGGTGGAGTATGAGTGTTGGTGATGACGGAGGCTATAATAAATGCTAGATAAGATCATCCATGCCAAGCAGAAGACAGCTTGAGAGAAAATTGTACATTCTTACTAGCTACAGAAAGAAGGAGGTGCCCAACCAAAGAGAATGATGTGATTGTCCAGAGGTAGAATATAGGAATGTAGATTAAGAAGTCACAGTTAAGATTGTTTTTGATCAATAGCTTCAAATGTTGTAGAAGGTTGGTGCTCACCAAGCACACTGCTCATGAAGTGTAGTTATGAACCAATTGGTGGTGAATGTAGTCTCAATGGAGATAAGTAAGAAGGCAATGAAATTGCCATGGGTCCTGAGTTTCACATAAAGTTAGAGCACATGAAGAAGGGTAGTAACTAAAATCCTAAGGAGCTCTGCTGTGGATCTACATGCTTGAAAGTGTGGTGAGAGGCTCAGTAACCCTTGGCATAAGCATGTTACAATGGGAGAAAGAGATAGAGTATCATTTACAGGTTCATACACTATAAAGTGAAACTATTGATAAAGAGCCAGGTGAGTAAGGGAAATGGATGTAAGTTCTAAAAATAAGTGGGGGGGTATGTGTGGATTTTATAAGACAGACAGATAAATTGTCCTTGTATATACATGAGAAATATTTCTGTGAGAGGAGTTGATTGATGGGCAAGTTATTACAGCGAAATAGTAACACAGAAAGTGCTTACAAATATAATACCCTCTGTCCTCTCCATTTAAAATCAAATTAAGCATCAACATTGAAGGTAAACTAATGCCCTTTGATTAATTCTTGCCAATGGCCATTGAGTAAACAATAGGCAACAGTACTGAGAGGATTTGGGTCAGAGGCAGTGCCCTCTCCATATATCTGGCTATTATGAACAAACCAATGCCACATATTCCAACCACATGGTCAGTACTGCTTAATCTTTAATGAGCTACACAGAGCTGAGAATGACCTGTTTTCTACTGAAGCTCCTGAGGTAAATGATGCTTTATCATGGATACTTAAAGAAAATAGTAGACCCTGATAAACAGAATAAAGAGAATATGAAGAGAGGAGAGAGAGATAAAGATGGAAAGAGAAACACAGGCACTCAGATACATACAGAGAGATAGAGATAGATGATAGATAGATAGGTGATAGAAGTTTAAAAGTTCCCCTCCATCTACATGCCTACAGAAGAAAGACCACTTGTGGTCATTGTGAAAAGGTGACTTGAAGGAAACCATGCCAGAAACAAATGCTGTAAAACTTTAATACTGAATCCTGGATTTCTAGCCTCCAGAACTTAAGAAAATGAGTTCCTGTTGTTCAATCCACTCAAGAAGTGCTATTTTGTTAAGGCAGTCTAAATAGATTTACAGAGACATTCATGGGTACCAACTCAAGTAGGAGAGATGCATGAGATTGGGTATCAGAGACACACCCTGAATGAAAGTGTGTCAACATGGAAATTCAAAGCTTGGTGAATTGTATCAGGAGAAGGAACAGCTGCTGCACGATAGTTCTTCAAGTGGACTTACTTCTTTTCAGACCTTGTAAAGCTGACCTGGAGTGGGGGTGCTTTGGGAGGGAGTCCTTCACGAGAGGAACATCTCCAAAGACATTGTCTTTCAGTTTAGCATTTTTATTCTGAGAAAATTGGTTATTTGCATATTTTGAAGACAAATCACTTCTGAAATTCAGTAACAGTACGAGAGTGTGCAACCATAGTTTTGAATGTTTACTTGATCAAATATTATATTTTGATATATAATCAAAAGCAATAATATTGAAGTAAGTTCTTTCTCATGATTTTTCTGAAAGCTATGCTTATATTTTCTCTTCACATTGTCTGAGCATTTCACAAAGACTTCGGTTTCCTGCCTTTTTAGCATCATTAACGAAGCCATGGAGTACCCTGCAGCAATTTTCCTATGTTAGAGTTACCCTAGTGTAAACTCAGTGTTTTAGGAAAGCTAAAAGATTTATGCTGCGTCCAGAAGCTTCATCAGATCTTCACATTTTCAGTCAATCTTTATTCTAGAGAGAGTGCACTCTTTTGAAGCTTTTTTCCATCTAAAGGAAGGTTTCTTTTCTCTCAGAGTATTTTTTTTTTTCTAATAGGTGGTTTGCTGCCCCAGGGCTGACCCAAGGAAAGTCCCCAATGCTAAAATCTGTATTCTCTCTAACCGGTTTGAGATTTCTTTTCATACTTAATGGTGATGCCACACAGCTTTCATGAAGTTTCTTCATTTTCTTTCGGTCCACAGATATCCTTTGCTTCCTCTCAAAGTCGTTCTTCCCTACTTCAAGTGGCCAGGTTAACACGCACAGTGGTGCCAAAGGGACAGTAAAATGAGTTGTGCGAGGTAGACGTGTCCTTCAGAGAATTTCCCCTTCCAAGTAAATACTGCATTCCTTTGGAAAACATTCCTTCTTTAGATCTTAAAAAATTTTCATGAGGCCTGTCACTTAAACCTACTCCTGAGACACATGATACAGTATAAAGGCTCTGAGGGAAAACAAAAAGAAAGAAGCACAAGGTAATGCGTGGAGAGACGCATTGAAAGTGACAGAGAAGTTCCAAAGGGGTTTGCCTCTTCCGTAAAGCACATTGAAGATTGCCTCTTTTTAGCATGTCTTTGATTTTAATATTCAAACTATATCTCTCACCTAATAACATGTTTCGAAAGAAATGGCGGAGCCCACTGTTTACACTAAGGTCGGCATAGATACGGCAGTGGCTCCAACCGCAGTGCATTGTTTCACTCGTGACTGGGATACAGATGAGGGTCACGCTTAGAAGGAAAGGCATCGTGCGAAGGAGATGTGGTTGTTGATTCCAGTCAAATCCTTTGCAAGTTATAAGTAACACTCTTGTATTAGAAGACTTTAAGACAAATGTCTCTTTTTCAGGATTTTCTATCTGGTAATTTGGACCTTTTTTTTCTTTTTTTAATAAAAGAGACAGAAGTTGAATAACACAATAAAAATATCTATTAGACAAAACCAACAACTTGGTTCATGATGAAGAAACAATTATTGAGGTGTCTTTCATTTGAGTCCAAACTGAGATACTTAACAAGTGGCTCGACATATCAAAACAGTATAAGTGTAACGTGGAAGAGTTCAGATCAATTTCTGGGTTAACCACCACAAATTGTGTGAAATGAATCCCAATTCCTTTATCTGAAAAATGAGGACAATTGTCAAACAAGCTTTATCTGATATTAATATATCATACTTGGCCAAGTTCATTCTGTAGTTTTTCATTTAATAGTTTTGAAGACATATTATTTGGGAACTCTTGTAAAATTAGAATATTAGAATTATATGTCACATTCAGAATTACAGGGGAAATATCCATATTACATGGAAAATTATTGAAGTACAATAAACATGCGAAAAGATAAAAATCACCTACAAAAGAAATCCAGACAAAACACTCCTTCCTTTTTATTCTTTTAAAATTATTTATCATTAATAATTTCCCACAGTTCAAGGGTTAGCTTGTAATTACAGTTAAACCAAAGGCGAAAGGCAAAGGGGCTGGCCTGAAGATTATGAAAAGCACTGTGAAGAGCTATAATAGTTACTCAGTGTGACTTGCTGAGCACTGAAAGTGATTGTCACAGCTTTTAAACAAGGAGCAGCTAATTCAAAAGTAATTGCAAGTTTGAATGTATGGAATATTTGGTTTGTGAAGAATATGAAAGTTGTGATTATATAATATTTTCAGTTATGAACTTTAAATGAGTCCAAATAATATTACTCATCTGGCAAAGCCATTCACAAGGGAAACATAAGAAATTGCAATGAGAGTTAAATAAAGAAATTTAAACATTTCTAGTAAAAAAAAGTAACTAAGAAAGAAGAAGAACAGTATAAACTTCAACTGGCGGCCCTGAAAACATAAATGATTCACAGTGGTAAGCATATTTTTCAGAATATACAAAATGAATCTATTTCAGTGACAAAACAAAGTAAGAAACAACTAAAATTATATAAATTTTAAACATGCAAAGGAAAGGCAGTACAGCATAAATATGAGAAGCAATTTGTATCTGAAAAGAGCATAATATTCTTGTTCATAAAACTAGGCAGATATAAAAAGACTGCTGTTATTCTCTGTTAGTGCTAAATTATGTAAATAACATTTATAGCACTTTATATTTGTTTAAAAAAACATGAGACAGAATGTGTAACAGGAACAAATGAAAGGCAGAGAAGCAATGTCCTCTTCAGGCATTTAATATTTAGGAGTCTGTTATGTGATCTTGTTACACAGAATTTGACTGACAGTAGATGTTTATACATACAAGATCCCATACAAAACTTAGGCACTGTCTCTCTTTTGAAAGACAAAGTAGGGATGAGAGATGTTTGACATTTATGTAAGGAGTTGGTTCAAAGTTCTGGGAAAGAAGGACAGTGACAGGATTGGGTAATGTATGGCCTCTTTTGTTTACTAATTCTGGCCTGAGGTATTCAGAGAAAGGCAGATAAGAGTCTTACTCTGCCCATTTCTACTTCCAAAGTTAAAATTATTTTATAGTACTCTTTGCAGCAGTAAGAAGTACATAATTGGTCAAAATGCAAAGAACAACTGACCAGGGAGTGCCTAGCACCAATTAATAGATCAACAACACACTTCCTATATCTAAGCCCCCTTCATGAAAAAAAGGGAGAAAAACTTCTAAGAGCCAGAGGACCAGGACACATGCTAAGAGATTGGATGCTCTATGAAAGACAGAAAAGCCCCGCCTATGAAATATCAACAATATGACGGCTTAAACAAGATCTAAACAATGACCACTTGCATGCCAACGTGGATGAGAGCCATGCCGTTAGCTGAAGAGCTCTCTGCAATTAACAATGGCCAAAAATATGACAATTAGTTTTCTCCAGGAATGAGACCTCTAGTTGGTTATCCAAAACCAAGTGGCTAGCTCTAAAAACATATACATATGAACCACACTAAACAGGTTCAGCAGGTTATACTTATATATTTACTTGTCTGCCTTCCTATCTATCTATCTATCTATCTATCTATCTATCTATCTATCTATCTATCTATTTATCATCTATCTATCTATCTATCATCTATCTACCCATCAATCTATCATCTATCTAACTATCTATCTATCTATCTATCTATCTATCTATCTATCTATTTATCATCTATCTATCTATCTATCATCTATCTACCCATCAATCTATCATCTATCTAACTACCTATCTATCTATCTATCTATAAATCATCTGCAATCTATAATTTATCATCATCATCATCTATCATCTATCTATCATCTATCTATCTATCTATGGTCTCTCTATCATTTATCTCTCCCTGTGTGTATAACAACAAGTTTTTAAAAAGAGGCTATGAATTTATGAGGGAGTGGGAGTATGATGGGAATTGGAGAGAGAAGGGGGGACCTTAGGTACATATAATACACATATATAAAATTAAAAAATAAATTTAATAAATACTAAAAGGAACATCCAGATAATGAAACAGAAGAACAACATAAGATAAGAGACCTTTTCAGTTTTCTCATGTAAGAAGGAATAACTGAGAAGCTAAGATGAAGATCATAGCCAGAGAACATAGGTTCATTGAAATATTGAGACTTAATCACAACTGCTTTTGACCACTTTCCTTCCCCTAAACTTTCATAAGGTCATGAGGGCTTCTATTCAGTGACTAAAATTGACAAGGGACTGCTTGTCTGTTTTCCTTCTGATTTATGCCATCTCAAGAGCTCCATATATGGCATAAATCAGAAGGAAAACAAACCCAAATGTAACAAAAAATAATTTACAAGGATGCAAGAAGAAATTTAGGTTTGGATAGGTACACTTCAGGAAGCAGGAAACACAACAGAACTCATTAGGAATACATGAGACTTCAAATTATGGACCTATTTACTTCAGTTCTATTTACCAAAAAAACATAATCAGCTTTTCACAGAAATATTTACAAAACCAACTAAAATGTGAAAGGGAAGAAGAAGGAGAAGGAGAAGGAGAGGGAGAGGGAGAGGGAGAGGAGGGAGAGGGAGAGGGAGAGGGAGAGGGAGAGGAGGGAGAGGGAGAGGAAGGAGGAGGAGGAGAAGAAGAAGAAGAAGGAGAAGAGGGAAAGGGAGAGGGAGAAGGAGAAGGAGAGGGAAAGGGAGAGGGAGGAGAAGAGGGAGAGGGAGGAGGAGAAGGAGAGGGAGGAGGAGAGTAAGAAGAAGAAGAAGGAGAAGGAGGAGAAGGAGGAAAAGGAGAAGAAGAGTAGAAGCAGGAGCATCAACAAAAACAACAAAATCCAAAACACTGTAACCAGAACTATACTCAGATCTGCCAGGGTTCTTAGAACTTAGATTGAGACATGAATACAGGACAGAATACCATGAGGGGAAACAGGAAAAGAGGAAAGAATGGATATGTAAAGTAATCAGACGTAAAAGAGTCAAAGAAACACTTGAATAGAAGTACTAGAAATAAAAAGCAATGGAAGAATACCTTTGAAGATGTGTCTGTAACCTCGACATGACTGAAGGAAGAATAAGTATGAAGAAATATCAATATAGCAACTTTCAAAATTTAAATGTAAAGAGGGAAAAGGAGGGAAAACATGAGGATACCTTAAAATTAGAAGACAATCAAAAGAATGAAACCAATGTGTAATGGAAACCCAGAGGTAAGCAATAACAGCTGAGAATTTTCCAAAATTTATATTAGATAAACAACAATGAAGAAGCAAGAAATTCAGAGAACTGAAAGCATGCCATGCACCAAAAAACAATAGACAAAGGATGTTTTAAAAAAAAAATGCTATGCAGGTAATATTTAGTGTTGAAACAGGGAATCACTAATTGTAAAGTCCATGTTCAGATAATTGTCCATCACGTTTTCTAGGAAACGTCTTTCTTAGAATGATAAAATGGAATTTGAGGTAACAGAGATTATATACTAGGAGAGAGGTGGAGGGAGTACTTATATACATGTGTGTGGTTGTATGCATATGTGCTTGTAGGTTTGCTTGCAAGTATGTGCACTTGCATGTAGAAGTCAGAGGTCGATACTGAGTGTCTTCTTGGATCACTCTTTACCGTAACTTTTGGGACATGATCACTGAGCCTGGAGCCTCTTATTCACCTAGAACAGAGAAATATGCTGCAGAGATTTGCTCCTTTTTAGCCTCATGTATATTATTGGGGTTACATGTGTGTCCTGAGTCCAGATTTTACTTGGATGTTGGGAATCTGAACTCTGGCTCTCATGTTTGTGTAGCTTTCAGCTTATTGACTGAGCGTTCCTATAGCCCTTTATGCCTGACTTATACGAAATGTTAAAACGAACTACTTGGGGACAAGAAAACGATGACCAAATACACAAATTTACATTTTAAAAAGAAAGTATTAGATAGAGAATAAGTGAGGCTCTATTATTAATTTCACATTGATCATTATGGGATTACTTACTGGAATTAAATTGGAAAGAATGAAAAGCCAAGCCCCAGAGCTCAGTGCTAAACAGTTTGTTAAACATTTATTAATGCTTCAAATGACTTAATACTTATTGCCATTTTGTTTTGTTTTTCAGATGATCATCCTTTAGTGAAAATCATGCATAAATCAATGCTTTTCTTTCCTAGTCTGGTTTCTCAAGTCATGTTAGCAGAAATTCATTTCCAAATTATAGCAATTGATAATCTATTACCGTGGATTCATTGCCTCTTATATATGATAAATGTTTTCTACGATGGCTGGTGTATGCCTGAATCCAGAGGCATAACCAAACTCTATGTTTCCTTTCTGTACTTACCTATGAATAGTTTTTTTTAATATAGGGGTTATTTATTTGTTTGTGTGTGTGTTCATGTGTACCATGTGTATACAGGTGATGGTGGATAAAGAAGAGGGGATTGTATTCCCCAGAACTGCAACAACAGTTTGTGAATGGCCAGACATGGATGGGGGTATCTGAACACAGGTCATCTGCAAGAACAGAAAGTGCTCTCAACTGCTGATCTATCGCTCCAACCCCATGACAAAGCTTTAATTTAAGAGTTTTGCATTGTAAAACATTGCAAAGATTATTGTAATGGTCACTTTGTCAACCTGATAGGATTTAAAATCACATGGGGTATAAACTTCTCCATTGTCTTTAAGGGTGTTTTAAAATACGTTCAGCTAAGGAAGGAAGACCTATTCTGAATATAGGTGGCAAAATTCCATTAGATGAAATCCTGAACTGAATTAAGAAACAAAACAAAACAAAACAAACAAAAACTAGAAAGAACACAATAATTCATCTCTGCCTGCTTCCTGAGTGTGGACAGAATGTGAGCAGCTCCCTCATGACCCTGCCATGCCTTCCTTGTCATGATGGAGTATACCCTACAACTGTAAGTCAAAATTTACCCATTCACCTCTTCTTTAATCTGGTTCTTGTCAGGCATTGAGCCAGAGCAACAAGAAAAGTAACTAATATGATTACTACTAATAGAGCAGGAATGTAATAATTAGGTTTATTGTTGTAATAAAATTATAGTAATGTAGTCTTCCTTTATCTTTCTCAAAATGTTGATCTTTTGTTCTTGTTTTTGCAAGTGTTTGTAGTCTCACTTTGTGTACTAAACCTGGCTTTGTCAAATGCATTACAGCCCTGACCTGTCTGTTCCTGTTCTAATTCCGGCACCTCCTCCCCATTTTTACAAATGAAAGCTCTGCTTGTCATATGATTCCAGTAGAGACCAGCTTCTTCAGAACTAAAACTTATTTTGCAAAGACTCTCTTTGACTTTATCTTTTCTGCAAATGAGGCTATAGATACCTCAATGCGTTAAATACCAGAAAAAATAACTTCACAAGAGGAGAAATTTTAACTTTAGTTCATAGTTTCAGTGGTTTCATCTCATAGTCTTTGGGGCTCTGTTACTACTGGGCCCAAGAGAATATGTATTTTGGCAGTAGGTTAATACAGTACATGGTAGTAATTTCTGGGCAAACAGGAACAAAGAGGAGATTAGGGTAAAATATAGCCCTGACAGGAACATGATCCCAATCTTCTAACTGGCCACCGATTTCTAAAGTTTCTAGGTCCTTCCAAAATAGTGCCACCATCTGGAGACCAAGATTTCATTACATGAACCTTTGTTTGGAAGGGAAAGACACTTCGTATTTATAGCGTAACACCTAGCCAGCATTTTTAATGTTTTTCAGTTTAAACCCATTTCAGAATATCTATGATCATGTACTGTTTGCAGTCCGTATCTTGGCATCATTTGTTCCCATTTGCTGATCCTTTGCTGACAGCTACAAATAGGCTCAATGCATTCTGGGCTAACATGATGCTATCAATCAAAACACGAATTTTGTTCATCTGCTCAACCTACAAATTTAATGCTTTTCCATTCTTCCTATAAACATTTGCAGTTTGTAGGGAATGCACGACACTAGCACAAATGTCTTCCTTTTTCTGTACAGTTTTACACACAGTTAATTCCTGCTTAACATAGATCTTAGCAATGTTAATATGATGTATTTCTTTTCTTATTATCTTGAGTACCTTCGCTTTTTATGTATTTTACTTTCTGGCATATGTATACTCATCTGGTGTGTGTGTGTGTGTGTGTGTTTATATGTTCATGTGTGTGAAGATTGAAGTTGATAGAGTTGATAGAATGTGCTTTCCGTTGTATTTATTAGGACTGGGTTTCTCAGAAAAACTCAGCTTGCTGATCAGCTAGTGTGGCTACCTAGCTTGTTCTGGGGAATGCTTGCCAAGGTCTCCTGGATGCTGGGATTATGGGAAGCTGCCTGGCATCAACATGTGTGGTAGGGATCAAAGCTCTGGTCCCCTTGCTTCTGTAGTAACAGCTTTATTTGTAGGGCCATGTCCACAGTCCCTCCTCTCACCTTTGAAAGGAAGCCCTTTGTATCATCTGTTTAGCATATCTGAGTGGTTAGTCTCATCACTCTTATGCTGTGGGACCACTGTAAAATCATAGAGGAGTCATTTAAGCACAAGCAGTGCACTATCATGACCACTGATCTGATAACTGCGATAGCTACTATATGAGTTATGGTACAGGCAGGTAGCACGTATCATGTAGTTAGCCTGGTGAACCAGAAATTCACATCCTGAGTGAGGCGGGAAGCACAAGATTTCATCATGCTACCCACAGCAACTTGCAATGTAAAACTTATGAATTATTTATTTCCAGAGCTTTCCCTTTAATATTTTCAAACTGCCGTTAACCCAGCAGTAACTGCGACCTCAGAAAATGAAATCATAGCTGAGGAGATGATGCGATCACATTTGTAAGTCAGCAATGAGCCTCTGCTCAGTTTTAGCCTGTAATTGTTTTAAGTTGTATCAGTCCTTCTCCCTCTTGTTATGATGATGAGTATGAATATTGGCTCTTCAACAGAGCGCCTGGAGAGCCCTTGTGTCAGGGTATGATGGCTAGTTTTAATTGTTAACTTGACACAACCTTCAGTTACCTGGACTGGAAGTCTTAGTGAGGACTGCTTCAATCCATCCCTATCTGCCCTTAAACTGTGGATGTAAAGTGACTAGTTGCTCTAAGACTCCTCCCAGCACCATGGACTGTAACTTTGGGTTGTGAGCAAATTAAATTCTTTCTCCTTTAAGTTACTTTAGCTAGAGTAATTTTGTCAGAATTGAAACAAAGAAAGCCTCAGCTACCCATTTCTTGATTTTGAAATTGTAATATAATATTACATTTTCCCTGCCCTTTCCTTACTTTTAACTTTTTCACATGCTCTGCTTTCTCTCTTTCCAATTCATTGGCTCTTTGTTCATTAGTTGTTGTTACACACACAAATTTACATGTATATACATATATGTTACTGGGTATAATCTGACCAGTCCACAGGATATTACTTGGGTATATATTTTCAGAGCTGAGCATTTGATATCGGATAGCCAATGGTTGTGCTCTTTCTTCCCTGAAAACAAAAACAAACAAACAAATAATTTCAACTACTGTTGGCATTCCTTGGTTGCCTGGAATTCTTTGTGTAGAACTGAGGCGTCTGTCCTCTTTGGCAATGCCAAATGCTATTGTTGTTACCCCTTTTCAGCTCATGTTTAGGCAATCATTCTGGTGAGATTTTTATTAAAACAGAATTTCTACATCAAAATTTAAATTAAGCTGAAATGCTTCGAGAAGGCACAGACAACAGAAAGTATTAAAATTCAGTGACTAGACCATTCTCCATCCCACACCTCAATGCAGTTAGTTCCTACTCTCTTCCTCTCCCATGTTGCTTTGCACATTAGCATTGCACATTACATGTTTTTGCATCACAGGCTTTATTTTTTTTTCCCTTTCTAGTCTCTACACAGGTGATAGCAAGTTAACCTTTTTTCTCCTTTCTCTTTTTTAACACAAGTCTGAAATACCTGGTATCTTGTTTTCTTCACTTACTGTATCTTGAGATACATCTACATCAGTACCTAATGAATTTACTCAATGTTTACTAGGATTTTATAATATTTGATTTCATGTATATACCCAAACCTAATATTTCTATAAATATTGTTAATATTAGCACATAGATAATTTTTTATTCTCCATGGTTAAATACCATCTTCGATCAGCTTCACTTTTTCAAGCACTGCACCAAGTTCCAACAACTCCTGTTGGTTCTTTCTCCAAAATACATCTAGCACTTGTTCACTTCTCTTTGATTTCACCAATTTACATTCACATTATCCAAAGGCAGGAATGAAGTAGTAAGCACTGTTTTGATAGGAGAGCTCCCCTCCAAGATAATCTCCTTAACACACTTACCTGCACTTACCAGTCAGACTAGCTGCACAGACCTGGTTCAGGTTTCACATTCCATGTAGCCTGAGAAATTGTTCAAGCAATTTACCTTCTCCAGAAAACTAGGAGGTGCGCCACTCTAGATACATGGCAGAGCCTGCCTTCTGCAGCTCCCATTGGCTCACTCCTTTCACAAATGCACATTTCCCATGAGGTTCCCCAAGGTGTGCAGTGTCCTTCTATCCCAGGCTGTAAATGTGATTAATAAGTACAGTCTCATCTTTGATGGGTCAAAGACTGTGCTTTTGTATATTTCAAACCATCTGGGGAACCTAGTCTATGCATGGGATGAAAATCAAGTAAGTGAGTGCAATCACCATATTGACATTTCCCCTCCCATAGCAATTTCTTTCCCCCACAAGCTCTATTTTCCACGTGGTAATCATCTTACTGAAACATAAGTAACATTGAGAAATGCTCTAGTACAAGCTGTCCTGTGACTTCCCATTTCACATTCAGTGCAATCTACGTGAAACCTAGAAGTATCTGCGTGTTTCCAGCACTCAGAGCCGTGCACATGTAAAGTTGCTATATTCCATTTACCCCCTCATATGTCACTCTGTCTTTTGCTCCACGTGATTCAAATATCTGTCCTCTTTCTCGTCTTTGTCTCCCTAGCACACTCTACAAATTGGCATGGGCAGAGGGCTATGGGGCCACCCCTAGGCCACCCACCTGATTCAAGAAGATCCTTGGCAATTATGCAAAACTTAGATCAAAGCAGATTGATCTTTGAAGGAATATTTTTATCACTGATGTTTTACAGAATTGTTGGTGCATGGTCCAAGTAAGAGTTTATCATTTTTTTTTTTACATTCTAAAATTTTCCATGTACAATGCGCACTTTATTGTTAAGAGAAACCCACTGACCACTCCCTTTCTTGGTATTCATGTTTCCATTTAGTGTATTAGCATCAGGCTATTACTTTACCTAAATTGCTTTCACCCCAAGGCTTATATAGCTTTTATTTTTGTTTCTTTCAGGTCATTGCTTAGGTATATTTTCTCACTGAATCCTCTGTGAACAGCCTATTTAAATGGCAGAATTGCTCCCATCTTCCATGTGATTGGCTTTAAATGGGAAATATTTCAAGTTCAGTATAACATTATTTTGCAAATATTTATCTTATTTTCTCTTATAATTCAATTTTATTTCAGGTCTATCTTATGTCCATTTCTGAGAAGTCATAAAAGGGACAAATTTTTATAAGCCATTTGAGTCAATCCCTAATGGCTGTCAATTTAATTACATACCTCATTAGACACAAGATAACCTGCAGACCTTTAACTTCAAAAGTAAAGCTGAGCTATGACTGGGAGAGTAACAGAGTATGGTGACCTCAATTCATTTGGATAATACCCAGAATATGTTAGTAATAATTAGAATAGTAATTGATTGGCTACCTACTGGAATGTAGAGCTCGAATATATGATTGATTTTATTGCTGTAGTGATCTCATGAAAATGGTCTTTTAATGTTTTCACTAAGACCAAAAATGCATGAGCAAAAAGAAAGTTGCCCAACTGATAAGAGACTGCCAAGACTTTAGGAGGGCCAACGGCTACCAAAGCTGATCTACAGTGGAGCCTTACCCATCTTTGTGGAGGGTAATCAGGTGAGGGAACACCTGGAAGTTGTCAAGTAAAACAACTAAAGTATTATCACGGAATAAACACCAACACATCTATATTCAATTAAAGGAGAAGAGCGAAATACAAAACGTAGGTGCATAGATTTGGAGCCAGCAGTGTGGAAGCCTGTGTTCTCACTGATTGGTGACATGACCTACAGATGTTAGCACCTTGAAGGGTAGAAATACAGCCCCCGATCCAATTTTAATGTGTTGAATTCAAATGCTACTGCACATTACTTTGGTAACTGCAAACCAAAGGTCTGCAGTCATTTGCATGAAACATATAAATAAGGGCTTTTACTTGCATGTTGTCACAGTCATAAATTCAGTTTACTTTTTCTAAAAGGCAGAACTGGGCTATGAACATTAAAGATGACTTGTATGACCATGTTAATCTTTTTACCACATATTTCAAATTTTATGGGAACTTTATTACTAAATAATATATCTCCAAGCTCTCTTTTTTGTAGCTCTGCTGCCCATTACTTGCCTAAAGTACACTGTGTCATTACTTATAGCAGTTTTATGCCTCATATACTGCACAGCCATGATGGCTGTCTTCCTAATAAATTCTTCATCACTTTCAATATATTCATCTGCATTACTGCTTTGTTAATATCCTTTTATTCAAACATCCAGGTAGGCAGCATTCTGTGGAGTGAAAGGCTTTAAAAAAATTAATTAGGCCACAGGAACCTGCTTCTGGGCTTTATTCAGTGTCATAAAATAATGCAGGCACTTATATAATACTGTGACTTTTGAATAACAGATTAATTAGGAGCATCCTTATATGGAGGAATAAATGGGGGATTCATGACATGACTTTTACTGCCACAATAAAATGACAAAAACTCAATACTCAATCGAGTTTAAATCTAACTATGCTTCCTTGTTGTGTGTTTATTTCTGAGATTCTGAAACTTTCACTAAAAAGTGATCCAAGAGATCTTCTCATTATTATCTTGTTATAACTCTCTGTTTAAAATATTGTGTTGTGGGAGGTAACCAGACACAGAAAAGCCACACGTTCTATACTCTTTCTTATTTGTGCTTCCTAGCTCTGATTCCTAAATGTGTGGTTATTACCTGGAGTTACCCTGGAAACCAGGAAAGTAAAAAGGAACCATGGGCGGTAAGAGAAGGAGCTCTAGAGAGAGCAATACTAAAACAAAGATGTTGTTGCTGATCAAATTTGAAAATTGGAGGGTGGAGTAACTGGGAACTAGGAGGGAAACCAATATAAAAAGTGAGGGATGAAGGAAGGATAAATGACTCTAAAGGTGTTTGAAAAAAATAGGAAAATATATTTTCTGTTTACTTAATACACATGTGATATATATAGAATTATATTTACACCCCCCCCCACACACACACATTTGTATATCCATGGGGAACTGATCTTCAAGTTGTTGGTTTAAGGAATTGAAGAGACTCTTAAAATAATATAAGGTATTGTTATTTCCCTTGGTTGCCTCCCAGAATTTGAAGGTCAGCCCCTATTGCTGAAGATGAAACACAGTTTGGAGACAGGGGCTTGAAAGATTCAAACTGCAATTGACTTGAGAGTCTCCTTGACAACTATTAGCTCTCATAGCATATGAAAGTGCTATGCAAGCTGCCAATGGAGGAAAGGAATCAATAGTCCAACCTAGCTTGATGCCTATATGCCACAACAATGGTCAGCATAGCAAGATATCCCCAAAAGTACAATAATGGCAATTATAACTTGGGGGGTAAGCAACAGCTCTCTAATTTGACTAAAGCCTGTTCAATAGGAGAGAATTCACATCTAGTACTATAATCCTATCCAGCTATTCAAGGTTGGTAAAGTCATGGACCCTAGAGAAGAGAACCAACTACTATTGTTTTCCTAAACCAATATAATTCATAACTGTATTCTAAATACTTATCCTTACACCCACAGATCAGTGAAGTTCTCACACCAATCAAAGAAATTTCTTCTAAAAGAAATTTTAAAATTTTTAAAATTTCTTTTAAAGCAGATGGAAACCATTACAGAAATTCACAACTGGTCAAAATGCAAAGAACAACTGACTGTGAAATGTCTACCCACAACTGATACATCTACCACATGACATCTACATAGAAAACTCAGAGAACAGTTCAGCAGAGGGGATGGGAAAATGGCAAGTGCCAGAAAACAAGGGCCTCTTCTGAGAGATTATATCTTCTATATATGACAGGGAAATTTCACCCATGAAATCTCAACAATATGGTTGTATAAACAAAACATTCACAGTGACAACAACAGGAACCAAATAGATGGGAATAAATCTCACAACACCATATCCCTAAGCTCAGACAATGGCTGCTGCAAGGGGAAGAATCAGTCTTCTCTAGGGATGGTCCCTCAGATAAGTTCTTGAATACAAAAATGGTCAGTCCTAAACACTTAAAAATAGGAACAAGAGGAGCAATACTAAATAGACTCACCAGATTTTATGTCTCTCCCCCTACTCCTCTCTCTGTCTACACACACACACACACACACACACACACACACACACACACATACACACACACACACACCATACATAGTAATTTAAAAAGAGGTAATAAATGTGAGGGGGAATTTGGGGCCTATGTAAGGCGTTAAGCACAGGGAGAGAGGGGTGGAAATGATGTAAATATAGTATGAAACTCAAATAAATTAAAGGAAAAAATGGGCTCACTCTTTTGAGGCTATATTTCCATGACAACTAAAAGCAATACATTCAAGAAAAGGACATGAAAGTAGGAGTGTGTGTGTGTGGGGGGGGGTCTATAAGAAGAAGGGATTCTAAGGAAGTAGGTGAGGGTAAAGAAATAATACCTGGGAGGGGAATATAGTTGAAGTATATTTTACACACATACCCTCATAATTTGGGAAATTATAAGTTAAAATAAAAAATATTCTCTATTTTCATTTTATTCAAGGTGTCATCTTGACTATCTGATGTAGGACAGCATTCTACCTTCTTAATGCTTACAGCATTATTTCTGGCATGAGGTTTCATTATGGTCCATTTCCTAATATCTCATAGGCAGGATTCTAGTGACCAGAAGCATCTCCTCTTTAACTGCTGTATCTCAAACACTGATATTAACCCATGGTTGAAGCACACCAAAATGCATTTACCTGGTGAAGAGTTAATTGCATTCCATGCTTTTGCTTATACAACATTGAAGTTGAATAATTTGCTAGCAAATACCTAGAAGTTTGAGGTTATTTGAAGACATATTTCTAGAATTTTTATGTTTTCCAGTAACTTTCCTTAATTTTGCTTAGATTTCTAGTTATATCACTAGTGATAAGCAATGCTTTTGTCTCATGGAGCCCCCTCTGGTAAAGTTGGTATGGGTGATAGTAAGTCTGTGACCTTTGAATATCTTGGTGATATTTGACCCTTATTTGTCCATACATTTTCAGTATTATTAGTACACAATAATTATATGTAGTAATTGTCTTCCCTGTGACATTTTCATATTTACCTTATTATTTTAATCATATTCACCCTGTTCCCTTGCTCTCCCTACTACTGTTGATACTGTCTTCTCAGTTCATCTCTCTTCCATTTCCATGTCATTTTTCTTGTCTTAAAAAATCTTCACAAAAATGTGAAATGTCTTATTGTACTTTAGATTGATAGTTCATTAACTCAACAGATTAATTTGGAAATGACATGTCATCACACCAGTAATATGTGTTCACTAACTTACATATTTTTTAGGGTTTTGTCAATTATCTCTATGATTCAAAGACATCAGACCAGGGACCAAATCTTTTAGGATTTAATCTTTCTCCTTGCAGACTTCTAAAAATTACTTAACTTTGCAAAGCATTAAATTGTTCCTCTGAGAATCTGAGGCTAACATTTTCTTGTTTTCTTTTTAGGGTTTATAATCTATCGTTGCTATTTTGCAGTTTTAGTAAAGTATATATGAAAAGCAATGTATTATACTTACATGCTGATGCTTAGTGGTTTCCTCAACCTGAGGATTCATCTTACTACTTGTTTGAAAAATTTCCATCACAAAACATTCAAGTGTTTCTTCTACATTGTATCTACTATCTCCCATCACGAGACCCTTCTACATGCAATTTGGAAGCTATTGTAGAATTAATATCCAGGTAGGAGACTTTTCTTATTATTTATTCCTTTATCCTATTTTTCTATCTCCCACTCTTCTGTTTTGCTACACTGTGTAAGGTGGTTAGAGACAGTGCAATCTTCTTGTCTCTGACATCCTGAGATTACAGGTATGTGCCATTATGCACAGTGAATGTTCTTTTCAAATTAAAAAAAAATGTCAAATTTTTCACAATTTTACATGTATACATTTTCCATACTGACTACTTCCCATTTCCAGAGACTTCCTTTCCGCCCTCTCTTATACTCTCTCTCCAAATATCTTCCCTAGAGTTTGTTTTGTTTTGCGACCTATCTAGTTTCATTAGGGACCCCTGTATGATTTGGGTTTAAAGCTATTGGTTGAGGCTGGTGGGCTCAACAGTGGATACTGACCAAAAGAGTATGATTTTTCCTCTTTTAAAATCTGTGGTTATCTGCTGCTCGTGCCAATTCACAGGACCCTTGGGAGCAGGGGTGAGCTGGCGCAGAACCAACAGCACAGGCTCTGCGAGTCCGGTAAGTGGCAAAAGCAAACTCTCCAGGAAGAGGGACCCCTTTTAAACCCTTGCCCAGCGTTCCATTGGCTCCTGGACTGCAGGCTGCTGTTGTAGCTCTTTCACATTGGCTTGCATCTCGCCATATCATCTGTCTCTGGGTCCATCAGCAGGTTTTCTATTTGGCTCAAATAGGAAGTCTTAACTGTGCATATGTCAACTTATCTCTGGGCATGCCTGGGCATGTCCTGGACCAACCCTAACTGAGAGCTCAACCACACATGAAAGCCATTTGTGCGTCCTGTTTTTGCAAACCCTGCATACATGCTGTTTAGCAGCAGGCCTGTTTGCTGCCACAGTTATCTGTCTCTGTTCCTGTTCTATAGCCATAAAGAGACACCATGGCCAAGCCAACTCTCATAAAAGAAAGCTTTTAATTGGGGATTTGCTTACAGCTTCAAAGTGTTAGTCTAGCATCATCATCATGGTGGGGATCCTGGTGGTAGAGAGACAGGTGATGGTGGAGAATTAGCTGAGAGCTAACTCATGATCCACAGGCAGCAGGAAGAGGAAGACTTGGTTTGGGCCTTTGATAACTCAAAGTCCACTTCCAATTACACACCTCCTCCAAGAAGACCATACCTCTCAACCCATTTCAACAGTTCATTAGCTGAAGACTAAGCTTGCAAATATATAAACCTATGGGGCCATTTTCATTCAAACCTTCAGAATAGCCAATAGTTGATATGTAAATTATAGAGTGTCCTCTTAAGACCCTCCCACTTTTTTGATTGATTGTTGATGGGGCCACTTTTGGTGTGGGGCCAGCAGCAATAACTAGAGTTACTATGAGTTTATGCTTATAGAGGTTATAGCATAGTGATTGTATCAAGTCCAGAGAAGTCTGTTCCTAGCCCTTCATTCCTTCTTTTGGTTCTTATGTATTTCCCTCCTCCTTGTCTAAAATGTTCCTCAGCCATAGAGGGCTTGCTCTAAGCAACTGGTTTAGGGCTGGCCCCACAACCATTGCTTACTTTCTGCATCTTGAGGAGCTTCGAGTTCTGCACTTAGCACTGTCCATTGTACAGAAAGGTTTCTCTGATTAAGGATAGAATCTCTTTTGTCTATGTGTATAAGCATAGGTATTTTGAAGGCAGTATGTTGTTATGTTAAACAAAATATAATTTAATTTACAAAATTAGTGTTTGTTCTTTCTCATGTTTGCTTTACATTTTATTACCATTTCTATCCTTCATTTACTTTCTCCTTTATCATTTGAGAATACTTATACAAACATTATTTCAAATATATCATTTTTCTTTTTTTTTCAGCTTTTTTTTTTCTTTTGTCTATTTTATCATGTTGACCACTCCCTTACACCATGAAATTCTTGCTTTGAGATATTCTCCCTATGTCCTCCCTGTATCCTCAAGGACTCTTTGTGAAATTCTTTGGGGGGGGGGGTTGCACCAGGCCCTCTTCATCGCAGAATTGTGAGATGGGGCTTATGTTTGCAACACAAACATCATAATGTAATTCTACTAGAATTTAAAAGATGCAACCTGTTCTCAATATACCCAGGATGACTCTATCATCTCATCTAAAAACAGGTTCAGAGTTTGGATGTGGGGAAACCTCCCTGGCAACTGCTTGGGGGGCTCATTTAAAATCTTGCGCCAGGAAACTAGTAACTGGATTGGATTCAACCTATATTTCCGTTGAAACATTGAGATTACTTTCTTGACCAACCACATTTATTTAGCACTGTCAGAGAAGGGAGAAAAATTATTTGTCAATGATTTATGTCTTTGCAAGTAGGTTTCTGGGCATAAAGGTTAAGTTTAAGAATATATGTAATCCATCCATTCGGTAAGTAAATTATTGAGAGAATATTGTTTCTAAAATCATTTACTCACAAAATATAAATACAGTTGTGGCGTTTTGAAACTGGCGTACATATACAGAATTGCCACAGCAATCAAGGCCTATGATATTTCACTTTTATAGGCTTGATTTCTAATCTCAATTAGCACTTCTAAATTCAACTAATACATTTCTTATACCATTTACTGAATTTGTTTTAATTTCATTCAAATCTTTTCTACCTTTTAAAAAAGATGTACTTACTTCTTTAATTATGTTTGTGTCCCTGTGAGAGCATGTCCGTATGAGTGAAATGTCTGCAGATGTTGGAAGAGAGCACTAGATCCCCTGGAGCTGGTGCCATAGGCAGTTGTGAGCTACCCAAAGCAGATGCTGGGAAACAAACTCAGGTTATCTGGAACAGGGGAAAGTTCTTTTAACAACTGAGTAATCTCCTGAGCCCCATCTTATCTACTGTTTTAATGTAGTCTTGTATTCTTTTAAACAAGTAGCTTTGTGGTTGGGATTTCTATAAGCTCTGCCATTCATAGGTCTGTTTTTATTCATTTATGTTTGTCTTCATTAAAATTTATATTTGAAGTTGATGTAGTGGAATATTCCTGTAATCCCAGCTTTTGAAAACTAAAGCATGAGGATTGTAAGTTCAAGGCTAGCCATGGTTACATAGCAAATTGAATGCCATTCTGAGCTACAAAAGCAAGGTTTGCCTCTAAAGAACAACAAAACACTGACAATAAAAGTATTAATACTGAATTGATTTTCTAGGTGCTAATAATATATGATTAGAAGCTGAACAGCTTCTAATAAACCATTTAATGGTTGATAAGAAACTCCACTCTCCTAAATAGCTATCTTTGCATTGTTGTAGCTTTCCTGCTCTTTAATAAATACTTGCAATAAGTCAGGTGCATGCTTCCTCAAGAGGCAGAGGCAAGCAAATCTCTGAGTTTGAGGCCAGCCTGGTCTACAGAGCAGGTTCCAAGACAGCCAGGGCTAGCTGCAAAGGAAACCACTGTTTTGAAAATAACAACAACAACAAAAAAGAATAAACAATAAATAAATAAATGCATTAAATGAATGCTTGCAATAACTTTTAGAAAGAAAATGTTTACTTTGCTTCACGGTATCCATGGTTTCATTGCGTGTGAGTTAGCTCTCCTGTGCTGGGCCTGTGGCTGGGCAGCACCTCAGGAAGGAATGAGGAAGGTGGAACTACTTTCTACATGGCAGAATGTAAAGAGCAGAAGGACAAATGTATGGAACCATAATCCCCTTCTGGGTCATGCTAAAATAACTGTAAGGCCTCTGGCATACCCCAGAAGCTCCCTCCTAGAGGTCTACCATATGGTAAGAGCACCAAGCTAGTAACCAAGCTTTAAGCAGTTGCGTCTTGGGAGACATTTAAGACCCGTGCTGTAGCAGCCATGGTTTCTTTACTGTCTCTAGTTGTCATTCTAGTATATTCTATTCCCTAGTGAACTCACAATTGTTTGGGTGACTGCATTCTCTTGTAGCTATCTGCTCAATTTGATGGCATTTTTGCCAATAGACAAAGGGGCATGTGCAGAATCCCAGAGGTCTTTTGCTTGAGATTTCTTTTTTCCCTTTTCAGAACTTTGTCTCATGTCTCTCTCAACTACTTTCTGAGTCTTCTTCACTCTCACTTTGAATCTTAGATATCTTGAATCCTGTGATTGCTTCCCTTGAGTGTGATTTTAAAAGTGATAGGAAGAAGCAAGCAATTGCAGTTATGGAGGAAATTAGCTCAGTCTTTGTCTTCTCGAAGGGAGCTTCTTATCCCATCATCAAAGTCTGGATACATTTGATTCATGTAGTTCTGTCCAGTTCCTGATTTCATGAGGCAAAAATGTGAGTCTAATACCTGCTACCTTGTCACCTTACCATGCTTCAGCTTCATAATGTGTAAATTGTATCTTACTAAGTAATGTCATAATAAAAAATATTGATATTTCTTAAGATAGTGTTCTCCAGTCTTGACTTCTCTTTACCCTTGCATGTGTTAACTGTGGAAACAACAAAATCCCCATGTAATCCACATGTATGAACTAAATTACATTTTTTGGACCTTTGCTCTTATTAGAATTACTTATACTGTGCTCAATTATTTATGAATTGCTGTTCTCATTGTGTAACTGATAATTAGGTTATTCAAATGTCCATCAAGGGTGCCCTCAGTAACATTCCTTTGCAATTTGTAGCTAATAAGCTCACATGTCAATTAATCCCTTGAGTATGTAGGTAGAACAGTGTAAAAATTCAGCAATAGCTAGGAGGCTACCATTTGATAAAGCTTGACAGTTTTACCTGAGTGAATACAGTGGCTTGGACTTGTGCATTATTTTTCAGATAGGAAATCTTCATTATTTTATGTGAGCATGTGTATAGAGAATTTTTAAAACAAATAGAATTAATTCATATCTATGGTGATGGGCATGTAGGTACATGCAGAAATAACAGCCCACTCACCTGGGAACTGTGCTTATTGAAAGAAGATGCTTCTGTAACCAAGCCAAATCCCAGCCATTCTTCCTTGCATAAATGATTATGTACGTAGATTCCTATTCAGAATCTTTTTTGAGAATATTGTACAGTTGATGGAAGAGTGGAACATTTTCTTTCAATTGATGTTTCTGAGCTGGGTTCTAGTAGCCTTATTTCCCCACTATGAAAAAGTTTTTATATGTAGCTTTGGAGAATAAGCCAAATTTGCAGAGAGGAATGGGAAAATGAAAGGCATACTCTGTGATTACTGTGTAGTTCTTAACTACAAACTTTTACCCTCAATTTAGGGAAAGAGAAAGGAAGGATAGAAAGAAATTTTCACCACTTTTGCAGGCTGCCTTGATATAGAATGAGAGAAAGCTTGGAGAAGCTTGGAGATTAGCTGACAGTGAGTCAGACTAGTGTCTGAGCTCGCTATCTACAAAGTCACTTTCCAAACTTTGTTATTTTAAGTGAGAATCAACATACTAATGATGGACAAACCAACCAATAAACCATCAAACAACAACTCTTGGGGCTTCAGACCTTTTATACCTTAAGCAAAAGTTCCCATAAATCCAAGCAGCACACAATTCCAAGAACAAGCTACCCATGTCAAAACACCTGCACCTAAATAAATGAAAGCCACCTGCATCAAGCATTCCAAATCTAACTCAGAATCATCGACCACACCTGGGATGGGAAAATAAGCATAGTCCAAATGCCATTTTGCGTTTTAAAGAAGTCAACGTAACAAAAACTTCTTCCAAGTGTTATGCTACATTACTGAACTATTTAATTTTCTTTTCTGCTGTGTTAACCAACAGATTTCCTGTTTTATTTTAAATGCACTGATTTGGGTTCCTGCCTTTTTAACCAAAAAAGGTCTTGGTAATACATTATTTAGGCAGAAATGCTAAAAGCATTTCATATTTTCTCTGACCACTAATTCTTTACCTAAATTGATGTGCTTCAGTATTAATGGTGATTACCACCCCTTTCATTAGTAGAATTCCCCTTATATCTAATCACGTAATTATCATCTTAACACACAGCCATGATGTATGTATAGTGTGAACTTTTAGAAAGTATCTAAAGTTTTTTTCTATAATCTTTTAATATCTCATCTCATTTTGTTTGTAAGACAGTTCCTGTCTTTCTTTTCTCTTCTTTTTGTATTTTTCTATAGTATACGCTCATTGGTATTAGAAGTGACATTCTATTTATTTGCATTTAATTTATACCCAATGTTAAATTTAAGAGTATCTCATAATGTCCTATTTTCTCTATATACATTGCCATGTTAGTATTTTTTTTCTAAAACACTATAAATTTGAGACCTTATCTCATAATTGGTTTATGGATCAATTTTAATTAAGTAGAAAATAAATCAATTTTGTAGAAATATACTGATTATGTTTTCCCTGTGATAAGCAGATTTCCATAAATCAAGACCATCTTGGCTCCAAATATAGCTACATAAGTTTACTTTCTGATCTATATACAAATAATGTGTAAAGATGCTCTCTTTCTCTATTTCTGACTTTGTGTGTGTGGTATATGTATGTGTGTGTGTGTGTGTGTGTGTGTGTGTCTACTTGCATGTATGAAAATATGCTAGCCAACTGGTGGATATGTGGTGGCCAGAAGTCAAAGTTAGGTCTCTGTCTCTTTTACTTTCTTCCTTATTGTTGAAACAGGATTTCTCAGTAGACCTGGAGCTTGCAGTTTTGGCTATAATGGCTTGAATGGCCCTCAATATCTGCCACCCCCTCCAGCACTGTGTTACAGACAAATGTAGCCATGCCAAGCCTTTTATATGGGTGAAAGTGGACCCATATATAAGTCCTGATGCTTATGGATCAAATAATTTGCCAGCTGTCCCATCTCCCTAGCCTATGATTAATAATTTAAACTGCAAAATATAGCCTGTGTATTATGATGGATCAGTTATACATTGAATATCAAAGCCTATGTGACTACTGGGAGTTACAGGTAAAATGTTTTTCTAGGTACTGGGAGCTGACACTTAGGTATCAGGATAGACCAGGGGTCTGAAGGGTCATAGGAAGGAGATCAGATAGTTCAACCAGGATCTTCATCTTCCAACTCATTGGCTTGGAGCTAGACCGTGAATAGAGATTGCCCCAGAAGGTCTGCTGTAGTCATGGGAATGAGGCTGTGGGATTGGATCTCTTTCCCTGGTCTGCTCAGCTGGTGTGTTTGCAGGGAATGTCTGGGACAATGGGGTGAGTTGGAGGAAGGAAGGTTGGAGGAGAAGATCCTGTAATCCCTTGAGGATGGGGTCTGAAGGTAAAGAGAGAACAGCAGGTGTTCTACAGAACTAGAGATGAGACTAAGGGAGGGATTGGGGCTGGAGGAGCAGAAGGAAAGGTGAAGATATGTAGTCAGCCTACCTGTTTTCCTGGCAGGATTGGCCTTCAGGTTAGCAGAGGATGCCTACTAGAGTTTATGACTGGGACAAAGCAAGGAGAGGGGGAGGAAAGCTAGGTGGGCAAGGTCTGTGGGATCCACAGGAGATGTGGACAGGGAGGAGAAGGAAGGCTCCAGCAGGTGTTCTATTGCAGAGCTGGCATTAGGACTGAGGGATTGGGTCTGGAGAAACAGAGAGGTGAAGATTCATAATCTATCTGGTTCCTTGGCAGGAGTGGTTTGTGGCTTGCCAGGGGGTGTTTGCTAGAGTTGGAGGCTGGGATTAAGAGTGAGTTG
This sequence comes from Cricetomys ansorgei, assembly GCA_026225945.1. Lineage (NCBI taxonomy): Eukaryota > Metazoa > Chordata > Mammalia > Rodentia > Nesomyidae > Cricetomys > Cricetomys ansorgei. The sequence continues at coordinate 27,803,974 of JAMJFZ010000239.1, forward strand.
AGGGAGGAAGGTGAGAGGTCTGTGGCATCCATGGGAGATGCAGCCAGGTGGGAAAAGGAAGGCTTCAGCAGGTGCTCTGTTCCAGAGCTTGGGATGGGACTGGGATATTGAATTTGGAAGAGAGGAGGAGTGGTGAAAGTCTTCAGTTGGCTTACTTGTATCCCTGGCTTATGCAGCTGTTGTTGTATTTGAAGGGAATGTCTGTTGGTGTTGGAGGCTGGGAAAATGGGATGCATTGGAAAGAGAAAGCTTGGACAGAAGATCTCTGTGATTACTTAGGGTTGAGGTCAGAGGGGTAAGGGAGACCATAGCAGGTATTTTGCTACAGATGTGAGAATTAGACTTTAGAAGTCAGAAGAGCCTGGACAGATGTGCTACAAACTCTAAGATTCCACAGTTGCCAGCCCGGACTACTATACCCAGCAAACTTTTAAATCACCAAAGATGGAGAAACTAAGATATTTCATGATGAAAACCAAAGTTAAATAATATTTATCTATAAATCCAGCCCTATAGAAGTTGCTATAAGGAAAACCCAAACTTAAGGAGGTTAACTACAACTATGAAAACACAGGGAATAGATAATCTCAGACCAGAAAAATCAAAAGAAGGGAAGTGCATGCATGTGTGTGCATACACACACACACACACACACACACACACACACACACACACACACACACACATACTATACACAAACACACGGCCACCAAGAATAACAATAACAACAACGAAATAACAGTAATAAACAATCATTGGTATTGCTCATAATCAATGATCTCAATTCTTCAAGAAAAAGATAAAGATTAGCAAATGAATACAAAAACATGATCTAGCCTTCCTCTGCATCCAAGAAATATACCTCAACATTAAGCATATACATTACCTCAAGATAAAGAGTGGGAAAAGATATTCAAAACAAATGAACCTAAGAAGCAAGCAAGCTGGTGTAGCCATTTTAATATATCACAAAATAGGCTTCAAATCAAATCTAAGCAGAAGAGACAGGGAAGGACACTACATACTCATAAAAGGAAAAATCCATTAAGATGACATTTCAATTCTATGCCCCAAACACAAGGACATCCAACTTTGTCACAGAAAAAGTACTGCAGCATAAATCACATTTTGACACTTACACACCAATATTGGGAGACTTCAATACCCCATTCTCACCAATAGAGAGGTCATCTAGACAAAAACTAAACAGAGAAATGAAAGAGCTAACAGGCTTTATAAACCAAATGACCTAACAGATATTTTCAGAATGTTTCACCCAAACACAAAAGAATATACTTTCTTCTCTGGAACTCATGTTATTTTCTCCAAAATTGACTATGTACTCAGACACAAAGGAAGTTGAACTAGGAAGAATTTAGATGGCCCTCAACAGAAGAATGGATAAAGAATATGTGGTACATTTACTCAGTGGAGTATTATTCAGCTTATGCAGAAATTTATTTTTAGCTATGTTTAAAATGGTTGTTTTGTGCACTGTTGGTAAAAGGGCTGCCTAGGCCTTAGCATTTGTATTGTCCACAGGTGTGGGCTTTATGTAAAAGATGTTTGCTGCCTCATGAGCTCTACATGATATCAGTAGAGCACCTGAGGATCTTAGGTATCAATAAAAACCCCCGAGATGAGATGCTCAGGGTTTCACTGTTCAAGATGGTGCTTGCCATGACCTTCTGCTGAGGTCTAGCAAGGTTTGTACCTATGAAAATGCCTCTGTGTCTTCCTTATAGAGCCACCCAGTAGTGAACAACTACATTCGGCTGTTTAAGAAAAATGGTATCATGAAATTGGCAGGCAAATGAATGAATGGAACTAGAAAAAAAAATCATCCTGACCCTGGTAATCCAGAAAGAAAAGTATGATATGTATTCACTTATATGTGGATATTAGCCATTAAATAAATAATAACCAAGCCACAATGAATAGTTCCAGAGAGGTCAGATGCAGAGGAAGGACTAGGGATGGACACGTGCATCTCACAGAGAGGGGAAAATACAATAGATTTTATGGGTTGCCTGGGGATAGGGGGATGGGAATGGGAGGATCTTGTGGGGAGTGTGAGTGGAAGGGTTTCCTCTAGTTAGTACAAAGAAACTGTGTTTCAAGGTGGCTGAGGTTGTGCTGGCAGCTGGACTTGGTTACATGTAAGAGTCTCCCAGGTAATACTGGTATTGAAGGCATGAAGAGGTCAGTGGAGAGTAGCTGAGGCTTGGCACTGTGAGAGGCTAGGAGAGGTCATTGGTGAAGGTACATCCAGAGTTGCAGTTGATGCCCCAGGAGGGGATTTGGAGAGAAGTTGAGGCTTGGCACCATGACAAGACCCCAAGAAAGGCTATTGGTGAAAGTACAGGCCAGTTTTTTGTAGAAGTCCCCAGCACTTTGGAGATGATAATAGAATCGTATGAGTGCCAAGAACAGCAGTAGCAATGGAGTGGAGCCTGCCTGAGCATGGGTGACAAGCTGTGTGTGCTGCAGAGGATGGAGCCAGAGAAGTGACCCTAGCCCTTTGGGGGAGCCCAGAAGATTGTGAGTGAATCTCAGACATTGGGCATTGAGTTATTTGTACTGTTGGGGTTTAGTTTTATTTTGTTCTGATTGCATCTGTGCCCTGGTTTTTCCCTCTTCAGATAAGAAAGTATTTATTTTTTGAGTATTTTAGAGCCCACAAAAAGAGTTTTGGGTGTTTTATAGAGATTTAGATTTTAAGCAGAAACTGCCTAAAGAGACTCTGAATTTTTAAATATTTAAATTTTTAAAGAAAGAATGGTACTTTTAAAAATTGGAATATTTCATATTAAGTGTTGACATTAATGCATGGTGTAGAGGATGAACAGTAAAAGGAAAGGTTATGGCTTAACAGTGATATGTTTGAGTGTCAAGTGGTCAAGGGGTCTATTGTGCTGGCTAGTTTTATGTCAACTTGACACAAGCTATAGTAATCTGAGAGGAGGCAACTGAGAAAATGACTGTATAATATCAGCCTGTAGGCAAGCCTATAGAGCATTTTCTTGATCAGTGATTGATGTGGGATGCCCAGCCAATATGGTGATACCACTGTGGGCTGGTGGTCCAGGGTACCATAAGAAAACAGCATGAGCAAGCCAGTCCTGGGTTTCATAAGAAAGCAGCATGAGCAAGCCATGAGGAAGTGAGCCAGTAAGTAGCACTCCTCAATGGCCTCTGCAGCTGCGCCTGCTTTGAATTTCCTTCCCTATTTGATGAATTCCTGCTCTAACTGCTTTTGATGATGAACTGTTATGTGGATGTATAATAAAAGGAAAGGCAACTTTCTTCCCCATGTTGCCTTTGGTCATGTTGGTTCTCACAACTACAGCAACCGTAACTGTGACAGATGTGAGAAAAGACTCAAAATAAATACAGGTGGCTTAGTGGGTAAGCACTTGCTGCAGGAGACTGATGACCTGAGTTTGAATCCCCAGAACTAAGTCAAAACTGAGTGTGTATCTCCAGGGAAATGGATGGTGAAACATGAGAGTTTCCCAAGCTCACAGGCCAGGTAGTCTCTCATCTTCAGTGGAGCAACAACAACAACGACAAAAAGCAGGAGACCCTTTTTTAAATAGGTGGAATTCCAGGACTACCTTCTGACCACCCCCACACATACCACGGCACATGTATAACTACACTCAACACCCACAAATGCAGGCTAACACATATACACAATGATTAACAGAAATAAATGCATAGAGAAGGCAATTCAATTCCTCAGCTATGGTTCTGTCTGAGAAAAAAATAATGCATCAGAGGGTTTTCCATATATTTATTTCTTGAGCTTCAGGTTTGTTCATGTAATTTAAAAAAATGCAATTTAATAAGCTTTTTATACTTTCTGCATTCCTAGCTACATACCACCTGTGCTGTGTTATGTTTCTGAATGTGTTCCTTTACATTTTATTCCCTTTAATGACAATTATAATGTAGTCACTTATCAGGAATAGGGAAACCCTTTCATCTTCTGTCCTCCCTCAGCTTCTCAGCTGTCTGGCGCCTGTCACTTCTTACACTGGGCCATCACTTTCTTGAGGTCATTTTTCCTTTTTTTTTTTTTTGCCTTAAAATTAGAATTATTCTGCTTTCCTATTGTCAGTCTCATTCTTTAAGTCACTCTTGATAAAGAATTAATCTATCACCCACAATCACTCAGCAGCTTCATTACATCTTAGAGAATAACACTCAAAATACTAAGGCACAGCTTCTGAGTTCCCTCATTGAACCTACTGTTTTTTTGAACATCCCTTTTCCTTATGGATCTCCCTGTATGGAATCTGTTTTGCTAGTAGTTTCCCAGAAGATCCCTTCTGTTCATGTCTCCTTTCTATTCGATCGATATTTTTTAATTCATTATTTTGTAACTTTATGTGTACGGATGTTTTGCCTAATGGAAGCCTGCGCACCACGCTATGCCAGAGCAAGGCATGGAATCCTCTTGAAATCAGAACTGTGCCTTACTGCAGGCCATTTTGGAAAATACAGTCTGGCAAAGGTGGTTAAAAGTCTTCTGGCCACATTTATAAATACGAATGCATATTTCCATATAATTTGAAATGTTAATTAACATAGCATTACGAAGCTATTTTACAATTGTGATGTAGTCACATATTTCCAGTTTGAGGCAAATGTACTTTTATGAAATATTTTGATAATCATTTCCTGGTTTTTATCATCTTATTTTAAATATTTTCATTAATAGTTTAATGTAGTTTATTTGAATGCAAAACAGGCAATAAGATTATAATAACCTACAAGTACTCTTAATTTTAATATTAAAACATATTGTTATGCCAGGTGGTGGCGGTGCACACCTTTAATGCCAGCATTCAGGAGACAGAGGCAGAGACAAGGGTGGTCTCTACGAGTTTTAGGTCAGCCTATTCTACAGAGTGAGAGTTCAGGACAGGCAGAGTTATAACAGAGAAACTCTGTTTCAAAAAAAAAAAACCAAAACCAAAACCAAAAACAAAATTGTAATTATTATGAATTTAAACTTTACTTTTCAATAATCATTTATAATAGGAAACATTCAAAGCATATACATCCTGAAACATGAATGTGAGCTTTTATTCAGTATTTTCTTCCATTTTTATTTATTCTATTCTTCTCATTTCTGTAATTTTCATATTATCTGAGAAAACAGAAACAACAAAGCCAACCTAATTTCATAATACCTTTATGTCACAGCTCTGCTTCATCTGACAGAGTATTCCTGTGAAGACAGGGAGGTAGAAAGACTCCATTATATGCTTAGGGAGTTGTCATTGATAACAAGAGGGGGAAGCATTATTTCTAACTACATTCTAGGTTTCTTTAATTTACAATTTGTATACATATGGACATAAAATATGTATGTAAGCATACACATAACTCTCACATATATACAAAACTTATATCTCCTTTTCAAAAGCGCATACATGAATGTGTGTGTGTGTGTGTGTGTGTGTGTGTGTGTGTGCACGTGCCTTTCCTTCACAGCAAGAAAAGCAGAGAGAAAATGGAGCAAATTTCAACTTGGCTTTATTTTTCCTGTAACATGTAAACTGAGAAACTGATGTGATTCAGCACATTTAGGGAAGGCAGAATGCCATGTGCTCTGCTCACCTTTCTCCATATGTTCAGTCTTTTGATTAATTTCATATGTTGGAAAGAGTTATTTTGCATTTTATGTGTATTTTCACATGTGGACAATTTGAACAATGTTTTTGAAGCTTTATGGCATATATACTACTATCGATGGAAAAATTCCAGATTTTATCCCTGAAGAAAAGCTGACAAAACAGCTGTGCAGCTTAAGTTTTACATGGTCCTTTCAGATGTCACTTACACGTACACATTATGTGTACTTTCAGATACACGTATGTTAAGAATTTTGTGCCAAATCTGATATCTGAGCCAACAGCTAGATTTACTGGTTTTGACCATTCTATAGTTTCATGAGAACAAAAAAATGGAATAAAAAAAATCTTAGATTATAATAGAACGCACAAGCTTACGAACAAAGTTGACTATGTGTTCTTTGTTCGGCGTGCAGGGAGATGTGTATTGTAGATCTGTCTGGTTTTGAACTCATGTGAAAGCCATTTACAGCATTGTGAGAAAACATGCTAGATTGCACTCTTATTCTCTGGGAATTTTTAATATCTTTTCCTATATTTATGGATAAATGTATTTATTGTATGCTTTTCAAATGCGTTGTTTGTATTTGTATAGGTTTTAAGTTGTGTGATCCCTAGCCTCTAACGTTGTGTGTGGCTATTTGGTAATGTATTGTTTAAGATACTGTATTGATAATGAATGTTATCATTTCCACATGTGTAATATTTACTTTTATGTGCAAAGTAAATATGTGTCTGTTGTGATTAGGGATTCATTTGACACATTATAAAGTTTTCAGGAACTATTTTTGAGACTACAATTCAAGCTTCTTTTTCCAGTCAGGGATTTTAGATTAATCTCAATGGTTATTTTTTAAAGGGTCTGTGAGTGTTTGTGATTATGATGTTCATTCTTATGGAGTCTGAACTCAGGTCCTCTCTGTTGTATGGTATGTATGTTATCAACAGATTCATCTTAGCAGCCCAACCGCAGGATTTTTTGATGTACATATTCACATTTTTTACATGTTTTATAAATGATTTTCATAGTTTCTTAAATCATTACAGAATTATTTCATTAGAAATTAGATAGCCAATGGTAGTTATGAACCTTAGGACAGGTAAGATGTTGATTTTCATTGTTTGTGGTTTTGTGAAGAAGCCAATTACTCCTCACTGCAGACACAGTGTGGTTTAACTATGATGATGATTTCAGGGTACCTAAGCAGTTTTATTGGTTCCAAGAACTTGCAAGATTGGAATTGGAATAAGATAAAACATTTGTATTAAATTACTTCTCTTCCACGTATATACCATATGCACCTAAACATTCTTCATTCTGTTCCAGTTGCTCCCTAATGGAGTCTGGTGGACAGAAGATCTACATCTTACACCATGATATGACTTAATCTCCATTCCTAGTAATGATAAATAAACGAAAAGCTATGTTTGAGAGAACTCAGATCCTCCGAATAAACAGTACATATTCTTAACCACTTGGTTATCTCTCCTGACTCTTGCCACACTTGCATTTCAGATCAACCTTTTGAATTAATAACATGAAAGTATACACACTTAATGTTAGCGATTTTGCAGGGATATGATATAGGGTATATATATATATATATATATATATATATATATATATATATATAAAATCTATGCATATATATGTGCGTGTATATATGTATATATATACACGCACACATATATGTTATATATATATATATATATATATATATACACACACACACATACACACACACACACATATATATGGAGTGAGTGATTTGCCCACTCAGAATGTGGGACCTCATAAAATTCTCTTCTCACTACATCCTAATTTGAAGACTGTAGTTGAAATTTTTCAATTTTCCACTTTTTCTCTTTAAAAGTTTGGTTATTTTATAACCTCAAATGATCATTTGAAAATTATTTTGTTCTATTTTCAAAACCTTCTCTTATTTCTGAAAAGTATTTTGATAATAGTCTGTTTCCATAATCATGGATTTCTGGGTTTTGACCTATATATTCAATGTTTTCATTAAAACTTACCGAGTGTTTATATTCCTTAATCCTATTGTTGGTCTCTGCTTCCCAGTTCCCTCCCCAGGGCAGCCAAGCAGTTTCAGAGAAGGAGCTACATAGTCAAGAACCATCCGGGTCCAGATTCAGATCCAGAAGGTCTTGGGTGGTGGCTGAGAGTTGATGGGAAACAGACCTCCTGGAAGGCAGTGTCAATGTGAACAGCTCAATTTATTGAAACAAGAGAAGTGACATATATAGGGTAGAGAAGAAGGGGGGTGTCTTATGTGGTGATGTCATTGGCTAAGGCAGTGGTACCAGGAGAGTTCTATTTGCTTATGGGGGGCTTATGGGTGGTCTAGTGTCATTGGCTAAGGTTACAAGTCTTGATAAAGCCTCATTTGCATATGCAGAGATCTCATAGGAGTCAGGGGAAGAGACAGTATAAGGTCATATAGCAAGAGTGGAATTCCAGGGTCTTCCAGTTGCAGTGATCAGATAAACATTAACCAGTCCACATACCTTGAAGAGATAGGATCTTATCAGTGACTAGTGACTTAAGGCATTGTCAGCACCTGAAGGAGCTTTGCTAACTATTAGAATAAGAAAAGGGGGAGCAGCCAAATGCCTTCTGATCTCAGGGTGTTTTCCATTCAGAAAGTTGAGAATGGATCTAGTCTGATGACTCTTGCACTATCTGTGAGGGCACCTGGTTCTCCCAGATTCTTACAAAAAAGAGCTGATATGGTTTATAGTCTGGTGACATTTGTGCTAACTATACAACCCAGACCATAACTGGTTTCCTAGACTTTTATATTTATCTCAGTCATTCTTCCTAAAGCCCTATCTTGAGCATTGTTTCTTAGTCAATAGAACCCATCTTTATGGAAGTGGTCACATGTATTTTACAAAGAGTTTCAATGTAGCCATGGTTTATGCTTAATTGTATACATGGGATTGAGTTAATCATCAGGAAACTTTTTCACAAATGGTGTTGTGCTTAAATTTGCCTAAAATAAATGTCTGTTGCCTGACTCTAGATGTTTGAATCAATACTGGTTACTGAGTCATGTTGAACTGGACATTTTTCTTGCCTCTTATGGATTGACATACTTCTGGTCCTGGTGATCAAGAGACCCCTCCACCAAATTGCTATTTGAATTCCAATTCCAACAGTAATTGAATGTTAGGGAAGCCATTTACCCTCTGTGAATCTGAGATTGTTTACCTCTTATAAAATACTGAAAATAAAATCTCAGGAGATAATTATATGTCTTCATTTAATGTACTCAGACTGCTTAGCACTCAATTTGCCATGAACATTTCGGATTGCGTGACAATTGTTCAATGGTATTGATGATGGAGGAGGTGTTGTAATGAAGATGATAGTAGTTGAAACAGAAGGGAATACACTGGCAATGTTGACAATACGAACAACTTGCTGTTCGGGATGAAATTAATGTTTTCCTCACTGTAAGAAATCAGAAGGACTTATTTATTGAAGAAGAACCCATGTCCACTGGAAGGCAGATGTTCCAACCATGTGGCTGTAAATACACAGCAAATCCAAGTTATCCTGTGTCTTCTAATTGTTGCCATTAATGTTCAGAATTACATAGAAAACCATATATTAATTGATGTATTTTTGTGGCATTTGTTTTCTTATTTCTATTTTGTATAGCTACTATCCTAGCATCATTTATCATTTATATCACTCCAAACCCCCACAGCATCATGAATCTGCTTATCCTTCATTTATATTTGAAATATTTCTTCTAGTATTTTTGAAGGCTGAGTTTGGTGCTCCTAACTTTGTTTAGCCTGTTTATTATGGCAACTTTTCTTTCTCCTTCAATTATTGTTGATTGCTGTGTCAGGTAAAGTAGATTGGGTTAGCATGTTTGCTCTTCTAGAACTTAAAGCATGTAGCTCCAAGCTCTTTTTGATTTTAGTGTTTTCATTGAGAAATCAGCTGTTATTCTTCTGAGCCAGACTTTATATGTGGTTGAATCTCCCCCTTTCAGATTTCAATATCGTTCCTTCTTTCTATATATTTAATGCTTCAACTATGATATGACACAAAGGTTTCTGCTCTGTTCCTGTCTATTTGGTGTTATCTGTGCCTCTTGTACTAGAATAGACATTTCTTTCCCTGGATTTGAAAAACTTTCCCCTCTTATTTTATTGAAGGCATATTTCATGTTTTTGACCTGGGATTTGTCTCCTTCTATGCCAATAATTCATAAATGGAATCTTGTTGTGGTTTCCTGATGTTTATGCATATTGTGTTCATGAGTTTTTAATTCTTCATTGCCACTGATTGATTGATGGGATCCTGTACTTTGACTTCATGTCCTGATATTCTGTCATCTAGGATGGCTAGGAATAGTCTCAACATGGAGCCAAGGTCAGGATATTTAAAGCAAAGTTCTTAGAATGGAGTAGTTGAAAGCAAAATAAGGAAATCCATGTCTCTAAATGAGAACCATGGGTCACAAATGCTAGGTGCTTGGAGTGAAGTTCTTAGGCCAGAGAGGACAGAGATAAATGGGAGGACGTTGAGTCTCTTACCAAGGTCTGGATAATTATGTGAGTTGGGCCATGAGATTATTTCTAATAATAAAATACATACAATGAATTGTATTGCTTTTACCTTGAACCATTTTATAGAATAATTTAATTTTCATTTTGAATGCAAATGTAGTTCTCTCTCTCTCTCTCTCTCTCTATATATATATATATATATATATATATATATATATATATATATATTCAGAAATTATAAAAGAAAAACAAGGAAAAGAGAAAATGATATTTTAGTTATTTCTTGTAAACTATAACATGGAAAAATATATTTTTGTTGAAGTCCATTTGATAATTATGAATCTTCACTGGGATATAACCAACTATTTCAATATATATGTATATTGACTACACATACATATATATCAGCAATGCTGTGTCTTGTTATATTTAATTTCTACACATGTGTGCCTATATCTTAGTAGAGTCTGTGCTCACTATCACACTGAGCTATGTGGTAGACAAAATCTGAAGCAAAGCACAATTGCAAAAATGTCAAATATGATCAAAAAGGGAAAATCACTACAAAGGAGAATTCTCTACAGTAAGTCTTTACAGTTCTCAACTCAGAGGCCTATGGCCTCATCAAAGATACAGGATAAGGAAAAGGCCCATTAGGTCATCAAACCTATCCCCTCACCAAAGGAAAAGAAATGAATTCAGGCAACCTTATCTGCTGGCTTCAAACCAGATTCAGGAGAGACAGACCCTGCAGCTGCTCTTGATACATTATTTCATGACACTGAATGCCATTTATACAAAACCTGAAATGAATTGTCTGCCCCCAGCATCCTGGAACCACAGAATAGGCTTTGAGAGCTGGAAGGTGCCAGAGCCCAGCCTCCTCATTTTGTACAAAAGTACCCAAAGGACCTGAGAGGTTAAATGACTAGCTCAAATCCACAAAGCCACTCACAGCTTGACTAGGCATACAACCAAAGTTTCCCGAGATAACTAAACTGCTATTTCTAGAAAATAACCCTTTTTGGGGCGGGGGGAGGGGGGGACGGACTGGGAATCCCTTGAAATAACCTATTCTATAGATTGCATTTAGCACTTTTGATTTGATGTATTTCTTACAATGACCTAATTTTTAAAATTCCAACTTGAAAGGGTCACATCCAGGTTTTCACTTTCGAACACTAACTCTCATAGTTGGTACTGATGCAGAAGGCACACTTCCAGTGTTTCACAGACCTCTCCTCTCTGCTAGGCCCACAGTGCTCTAGAGGGATGAAACTGCTTCATCAGTGGATTTTTTAGAAGGGGTTAAAGGCAGTACAGTGCATAGACTTTTAGCTTTGCAGTTTTATTTCCCCATTCTTGCCTACCAAGCTATTTGAAAATTTCTGCTGTGGTAGATTTTAGTATTTTACTATTGGAGGAATGGAGAAGACAGCTGGCTTGGGGAAAGTCCTGGCATTTACTGAGGGATTTTTGTGCCAGACTTGTTTTTCAGTGCAATAGAACAATGCAGCGTCTGAGCTACAAAAGCTGAGAACCCCAGAGAGATGCCTCTTTTGTATCTCTGGAAGACAGATTGCTTGTGCTAACGCATGGTAGGTAGTGTAAAACCAAGTTACAGACCTTTAAAGCAAAACTTGAATTTTGTATTTTAAAGGAAATCCTCCTGTTTTTTCTAAGGATAGGGGAGATGCAGTTAACAGATAGCCTATTACCATATACACTTGTGTATTACATTGTTCCCTACTAAAAGCAATGCCAAGTGTCTTCACGAAAGCTTCAGAAAGTTAAACTCTGATGTAGTTAGGGAGCTAATGAGAAACAAAATGAAAAACTGGACTCTGAAATTCCCTGAACTAGCTTTACAATGCTAGCATCACATATAAACTCTCAAAGTAGAAAATGCGTCTATTTGTTGCTCAGCACTAAAATTCTATTTTTCATACTTTGATTATTATTCATTTCTAGTGGAATCATTTTCTTCTTGAGTGTAAATCTTTCCTGGCCAGAAAAACTGGCCAACATAAAGTAAGTTTTCCTTATTGTAAAAGCTAGTGAAGGTTTATGCTGGGATTCAGGAACTGGATTCAGCCCCTGACCTCAAGTCCGTGCCCCTTCCCCATTACCTGGTACCATCTTTCAAAACAACTGCTTCTTGTCCTTGTCACTCGATGCACTGTGTCTTGATTCATTTCACAAGCCCAGTTCCATCTCAGTTTAGTTAGCAACGTGTGAATCAACTAGTGTTAACTCGTTGCAATGCAGGCTAACATTCTGCACATTTACTCAAATCAGAGGCGTTATAACAATTTGATAACAGTTGCTAAAAGCCAATTGAATACAAATGAATCTCCCCAGTGCTCATTTCTTCAGTGGATCCATTTTGTGACTGGAAAATGAGCACAGCTGATATTACCACTGGGACAATGACAGAACAGTTTTTTTTTTTTCCCAGAAACTGATTTTGGAAAATAGAGCTCATTGTCACATCAACATTTTCTATGCTAATATTCGTTAAGTATCCATGTATAATACATAATTCTATTGGGCTTTTCTTTAACTGAAGTCTCCAGAGTATGTGTGGGGGGAGAGGGATGTTTCTGTGACTGTCTGTAAATCTCTATTTGCTTTTTTTCTCTTCTCATTTTCCCTTTCTTTTAATTTTTTCCCATAAATGTTACTGGAACACTATGCATGGAAATTAGACAAAGGGTACTGCCTTGGCCTATTAGTTTGTTTATTCTGTCACATGATTGTTTTAGTGTGTTTGAAGCACTATTTTGGAGCCAGACATAATCACATTCTGTAGTTCCTCACCTTATTAACTGACAGAGCACTGTTTCTATTAGACAATTGATCCTGGGCAGATGAAGCCATTAAAAACAGTACTAATTAGCCAAGGAGAGGAGACAGCAGCACAGGCTGCCTCACTTCCTTTTATGCTTAGGGAAGCTGATGTTCCAGACAAATAATAATTGATATGTAGTCTGCCTTAATTGTGGTTGTTAACAGCCTGTGTTATAATGACAGCCTGACAATTTCTGTCTAGCCTATTGTATGTTTATTCCAGAATTCAAGAACTGCTGTGTTCTTGAATTCTTTTTGGTTAATTTGGACTTCAGAGAATCTATTTTATTATGGCCCTAAAATCAAGACACCCCAGCTAATCCCATGCTATGAACTACTTCATACAGCCTAAATCTCCAGACATCAGACACTTGTTTTCCATGACTGAAGTAGCCCAAAATCCTATGGACTCTGCAGCACGGCATTCCCGTGGGATGTTTTTCTTCAAGGAATTAAGAATATTTAGAGTTTCAGAGATAAATGCAGATAATATGACATTTTCTCTTCTATCCAGTCTTCACTGATATCAACACTTTGAATTGCCATACTGTCCTTGTTACAATTAATGAATGAATGTAGACTGTTTTAAAATTTTTAATTTCAATTTTAAGTTATTCTATGAGGTGCATTTGTGTGCCATGGTGCTTATGTGAGGTTAGTAAATAACTTGTTGGATTTGATTCTCTCCTACCACGTGGGTCCTGACGATCAATCTTGGGTAGTCAGTTTTGGCAGAAAGTACCTTTACCTGTTGAGCTACCTCAGGCTGAGATTTCCTGTTTCAAATAAATATTCTATTTTGTTCAGGCATCCTTTTTTTTTTCTTTCCCTCCTTCTGTCTTACTAGTTTAGAGTTCCAAGAAGGATGTTTTTATTGTCCTTTGTTCTGAGCTCCTCTTGGCTGGGTTGCATCATTATACTATTCTGACCTTTTATGACTGACACAGTCTTGAGGGATTCTGGTCATGTATTTTGATGAAAATCCCTTACTCAGGATTTGTCTAATACTTTTCTCTGGATTTAGAACACAGTTTGGTTTGGAGAAGAAATCAGAGTAAGCAACCTTTCTCATGATAGATGTGTAGAAGGAATTTGGGCTGATCTGGAAAACGGGAAATGGCTGCTTTTAGAAAGACTGTATTTTTCCTGGGTTAAATCCCACCCTTTGCCTATGAGATTACAGCTGTTACAAAATAGTGGGCTGAGGGAAAAGACCTGGAGGCACAAAAGGTGGGGCTGTGGTGGACCAATCAGAAAGAAGAGAAGTTTAAAGGGGGAGGATGGACAGGGATCTTAAAGTCTGATACAGAGCTCTCCTCTGGGAACTGTAGCCATGATATTCATTCTCATGGGTTCATGGCAGAGTTTATTCTTTGCTAATTTTTGCTTCAGTTTCCATACAATCTATCTTAAACCTACAGCTTGATGGCTTCAGCCTCCATACAATTTGATCTTCAAACCTAAACTTAGAACATTTCAGCCTCCAAGACTTACTGCTAACTAACTTTATCTGATTAGCTGTCTTCTGAATTCCTAACTGTAAATCGTAAACTGTCTGCCTCTGCCTCTCTGATTTCTCTCTTATCTTATTCTGGGCTTTACTCTTCAGCTTCTTCTGAAATAAACTGTCAGCTAACAGTACTCAAGCTGCCTGACTGAACTAACTCTCTGCTTCTTTCTGAGCTCTGCATCTTGTCTGCTTCCCATCTGCTTCTACCTCACTTCTGTCTGAGCTCTTCTTCCACACTCTGCTTCTTACTTGCTTTCTTCTCTAAACTCTGAACTCTGCCTATATTCTTTGCTTCTCCTTCTGAGCTCTGCCTCTGCCTCAAAATGCTGGGATTAAAGGCATACAAAATCACTGCCTTCTGAATTGGGTTTAAAGGGGTGTACAACATTGGGATTAAAGGCATGTATTAACATTATTTCTGCCCAGAGCAGCGATGCTGCCAGATTAAATGATTAAATATTCTTCTACAGAGAACCCTCCCATCCTTTGTCTGTTCTAATAGCTTGTCACTTTTTTTTGTTCCTTTTCTCCATGAGCTCTATGGCTGGTGTTTCTCTGTTCCTTGTGATTCTGTATCTTTATTTCAGAAAGCTTCAAGATCTCTACTTTCATTCTTGGATAGATAGGGGCTGCTTTTTTGTTCCTGCCTCAGCATCCCTAACCATTACTTTATATCTGGGATCCCCAGGTTTTCTAATCTCAGGGCAGTGGTGGCACTATTTTGATTCTCTGCCTCAGATCCATAACTGTTACTTTCTGCCAGCACTCCTCAGCCACCCACTGCTACTTTCTGCCTGCCTTAGATCTCAGACTGCCACAGACTGTCAGTAGCTCGCCACTCTCTACTTCTAACTCTCTGAGTGGGCCTTGTTCCAGGACATAAAATTCTTTGTTCATCCCACAGATCTAATTCAGCAGTATCCCTAGACAACCACCCTTCACCCAAAATAAGATACTCACCAGAGTGTATCAGTGTCACATGGTTTTGACGTTGCCCATCACATTGAATTTCGAATCCTTGCTGAAGGATATTTTCTATACTGCAATGGTTATCCTCTCTTCTTCCACTTTCTTCTGGGAGGCAGTCACTTCACATAATTGAGTGGAATGTTTCCCTTCAAGGAAAGGTGTATATTGACAAAACTAAGAGTTTGTTTTTCCTAATGAAATTGGTATCTCAGTGTATAGTGAATAAGCCCGAGTGTGGTGTTGGGGCCAAATCCTAGAGACAGAGTGGAGGTAGAAATATGTCATGGTTAAGAATATCCAATTAGTTAAAAACATTAAATATAATTAACTTAAGAAATAAAGCTGAATTAACTTTGTAATATTGTATTATTGTAATATTGTAATATTAAAATAGATAGTATTAGTGTGAATATTTCAGCACATGTGCATAGATATAAAACATTCCTTGACTCTCTACTAAAATGATCTGGAAGTGACATCAATCTCATAACTATAAATCCATTTGCTATCCAAGTCTTGTTTTCAAATATACATTGAAGAAGAACAATTTATAATAGCCTAGACTTATGGAAGAAAGCCTGAGAGAGCTCAGAATAATGGCAGAGTTAAAAAACAATCACTGAAGCAATATAAACATCCCAAACTGGGCCAGTATAAGCAACAGGCTAACTAAGTAATAGGTCATAACTCTTCTTTAAAAAGAGACACTAGCTGTGAGTCCATATTGAAAAAAAAATCAATATAACAAGTTTAGCCAGGAATGTTTACCCAACTTCAATCATTTTGCTAAATATTTATTACTTATAATTGGAAAACAAAAAATTACTTTCTAGTGTAACAGTCTCACAGACATCATCTTAATTAAATAATAAACTGGAATTATAAGCAGCCACTCAAACTGTAATTCTTTTTCCTTTTGAAAATGCAATGGCACAAAGGAATATGGCCTCACCTCCAGGAGATTCATAACACACAACCTTCCATAAAAGATTGGGGGTCATCAGGTAATTCTGAGTTGAGCAGTAGACTGCATAATTAGCTTGCTTGACTATTCAAAACTTTGCAGTCAATTGTAATCCAGGAAAGAGTGGATTCAGTGTTTAAGGTGAAGGAGAGGCATAGCTGCTAACAACAACATGTAGTGCTAAATGGTTTGGGATGTTTAGTGAAACTTAATAGTAAGGTAAAACACTACTGTCCTTCCTGCAGGATGGTGATGCAGGCATATACCAGGAACTGGCACTAAGAAGTCAGGGAAGTTGTGTTATGATTTCTTTTAACTTGAAACATTCCTTCCTAAACGGAGGCTCATGAGACTCAATTAGTAAACAAAATTTACCACCTCAGAAGTACTTCAGTAAGGCTATATGAGCAGTAAGGAATTATTAGCGAGAAGATACTCTTCCAACAATAGAGCTCTCTGCAGTTCATGCAGGGAGGTCTAGGGATGAAGCTCTCATGAGTTACAGTCATGATAGCATGGGGTTTATGGTGATACGGGTGCCTTTGAATCACCCACACTCCTGTAAGTAATCCCTCACACATGCTGTGAAAGCATTTGTAAGTAGACCTGAGTTCAGATCCTATTGCCCATGTAAAACATCATGGCATGACTATGAGTGTGCTCCAGCGATGTAGCGGATGGAGACAAAAGAATTGCTGAGTCCTGCATGTATTCAGGTTGAGTGAGAGATCCTGCCTCAAAAGAATAAGACTGGGAGTGACAGAGCAAGACATTTGTCTCAGAGGCCTTTGGTCTCTGCACACAAACCCACACACATATATAGTGCATGTGACACACACACACACACACGCACACACACACATACACATACACATTTGAACACATGCATTTCTAAAAAGAGCAGTTTTGTGGAATAATTATCTACAACTGATCTACAGAAATCTCTTTAAGAGAATATTTGATTTTTCAAACCACTTAAAATTTCCCTCCTGTGAGGAATTAACAAGCAATTTGTTATTTACCTCCAAAATTGGTTCATTTAAAAGGGATATTCTGTATTGTAAATACGGAAAACACAAACACTGCTGGAACCATTCATCTTCAACAAATATGTATAGGAGGAAGATGTGTCCACTAGAAATATTAACAGTTTGCCTTTGCTTTATTTGTTCAAATATATTTAATCATAGCTATAAATTATATATACAGCAGAAACAAAGTGGTTAATAATTTAACGATTAACTTTACATCAAAATAATGTGTTTAGTCTCACAATAATAATTTAATTGCAAGTTTTTGAGAGAAGTGTACACAACACACAATAAATATTTATTAAGTGTTGAAGAAGACAAAGAATATCTAAGAATTTAACTATTTAGCAAATATTTATGCATTAAAAGCTTTTATTATTTGCTTAGGCATGGAGGTAATTTGAGAGCAAATAATTAAAGCCTAACACAAACTCTGTGGCTTTCAGATATGAGCTACATAGTGATTATTTTTCAAGAAGACAGATCTGAGTAAGAAAATCTCAGAGTTACTTATTCTCCATAGACTCACTAATGCTTCCAATATTCAGAATTATTTGTTGCATTATGGAGAAATCAAACTCTGCAAACATTTTTTACAGTTAACACTAATGACAATAGCTAGTTAGTGTTTTAACTACTCTTGAAAAGCGTTGTCTTTTGATCTTATCCACATTGTATTTTAATTAGAAACTAGAAACTTTAAGATTACAGCTTCAAGAAATATAAGCATTCACACTGGGAATTTGTAATCAGCAAAGATCCTCATTTCCTTCTAGTGATGCTTTAAGTTGAATATTCCTAACTCCAGTTTTGTCATACTTTCTATGAGGTTCAGCCTTGGGTTATGGGGGATATTTGTACTGTTACTGATATAAAATGACAACCAGGAATCACACTGTCATATCTTCTAAATAACATATAGATTCAATATTTGCTAAGGTAAATCTCAAGTTTCACCATATCTGGGTGAAATTTTGTATGTGTTCTAATTCTTTTTTTTTTTCCAACAAATTCCTAGAAGAGTAAGTTCTAGATATAGCATTGAGACTTTTAGATAAAAACTATTAGAACATACAACTCAAGAAATTGTAAGTCTGTCAGTCAGCTTTATGTTGCTGTCACAAAGTACCATAGATAACTAACTTTCAAGGTGGAAAGGTTATTTTGCTCATGTTTGCAGAGGTATAAAGCTATGGTCATTTACACTGTCACTTTGGATCTGTAGCAACAGAAAAAAATATAGTGGGACTGCATGGTACATTGGCTTATTTACATATGGCTCCAATAACTGCGAGTCATTCCAGTAAGCACCACCACCTAATAGTTTCACCATTTTTAATTGTAGCACAGACGGATGACCAACCCTTAAAGGCATGGACATGCCCAACACCAATTACAGCAGAGTTAGGTTTTGAATCAGTGAAGAATCAGTCTATATTATTCAGAAACTTTCAAATATATGATACTGTCATTTATAGATATTTCTATTAGAGTGTGTAGTGGGAAATATCCATGAAATGAGTAATTTGAATGTCTCTATAACAAAATTCATCTATTATTTTTTCATAGCCTTTTTTTGCAGATGTAAATGTCTTATTTTCATTGTTATATTCATACTACACAGGTCTATCAAAATACTAGACATGTTTTCATGAGTTCTGTGTATTAATAATGAAGTATATTTCTATGTGAGTGTAGTAAACCATTTCATCAGTGTGATTTTTATATTTTATTGTGATAATTCATCCTGATACATAACAATTTGTTTTTTATAACAAGAAATCTATAATTTCTATGATATTGAAATTACAAGTCCCTTATTTAAGGACAGTATCTTTGATATTATTCACATTTTCTTGTAGTAATATTGGACTTTACATTTTTACTATTTAAAAAAATTAATATAAAAATTCAAGACTGCTTTTTATCTTAAAGCACGTGTAAGATCATTCTTTCATTTATTACTTTTTCATATCTATATGTAAATTATAGCTGAATTGATTTTATCTGCTCCCTTGAATTTGAAGAGTACCTGTAAACGAAGACTCACAAGTGAAAATTTCTACTCTAATTATCCTCGCAGTGTAAAGTGCGTTCAGTTACCTTCTGGATGTTTCCATTTATGAGACGCTAATAACACTCAAAATGAAGTTCTTGGTCATCTCCATCAAATTAAATAAATTTATTTTCTACTCTTTATCATCTTATAAGTATGGGAGTCATTATTTATTTTGCCATTAAGCATGCAAAATACTTCCAACCTCATGAGCTGTCATGCTCATTCTATATTCAGGTGGATCTTGACTTCTCCTTTAAATTATCATCACTTACCCAGAATTTCCAAAAGCTTCTACAGTTATATTGCTTATTTTGCTTCCTTTAATTTCCAATGTTTTTCTTATATACAACACTCATAATTTTTTTTCTTTTTGAAATACATTTTATGTATTTTTCATTATTAAATATTTTCTCATTATGGGGATGTTGCAGTTAATTGGGTCAAGGGTGCTCGGAACCCCAGGTTCTCATTATGAGGAGCTGGCAGGAATCTTGTCCCTCCCCTCCTTAGCAGCTGACAGGTCACAAGCCACAGCAAAACATCTTCCCCTCCAAGGGCACACTATCTGGCAAAATTGTTTATCTAAGAGTTGCAACGAAACCCTTTCTTATAAGGTTTATCCCTCTGGTTCCAGGAAAATATCTATGCCCAAGCCATATCCCTATATGCAAGTGCGACTGCCTGTCCTGACCAATGACCTTCCACTGATGCTCCTGTGATAAGGGGACCATTTCTCTAGCTATAAATATGCAAGCCCTTCTCCTCAGTAAACCAATTCAAGCCCTCTGCCCTTGGATCCCGAGAATCTGGTTCATTTCTTGTCGGCTCACAGATCTCCAATCTAAGACTGGATTGGTGTACCTTAGAACTGCACTGCTCCTGGGCTTCCAGTCTTGAAGCCCACTGCTGCCACCGCTGGTTGGTGAGAGGTGGAGCAACCTTGAGGGACCTGGAAGCTGCTCTGGGATTTTCTTCAATTCACAACATCTCATGATCTTTTCATCCTCACTTCCCCACCCCCCTTTCTTACTTTCACTGTTGTGTTAGCTTTGGTCCCTGCTCTAGCAGCTCCACATGTAAAGACTTGAGTGCAAGTGAGATTTGTTCCATAAACTGCTGTTACTGTTTGGAAGTTGGCAAACGCATGTAGGTGAGTTAGGACAGAAACTGTAGGGCCTGGGAAATTTATCTGTAATCTGGAGAGCACGGAGAAGGTGACTGAAGTTTTATATTGTGAGAAAACTTTGGAAAATATCACTTGTCCTATTCCAAAATGTTAAGAAATGTTGATGCTGCCCCTATAGACAGGCACACAGACACGGACAGACAGACAGACAGACAGACACACACACACACACACAAACACAATTTATCAGTTACTATTTGAGACATATTGGTGTGCATTATTCTATGTTTCACTTTCCTGAAAGAACGTTTTAAGCACTGAAATGGTGTTGTAGTCAGTAGATTTTTTAACATTTTGCGATATCAGTGTTCAAAATATACACACACTTATAATATCTACAAAATCCTCACAATCCACTCTTAATGTGTGTTTTATTCTAACCTCACATACTCAATCCTAGTTTACTCCAGTAAGAGTAGCTACATTTTATTGTAAATCATCCCTTTCCTCATTTTTAATTTACTTTATCATTTTTATTTTTCAGGACTCGAATGTCCCTTCCTTGGGATGGGGATAATACCGTTTTGGGATAAGTATTAAAAAGATTAATCCCACTGTTAATTTGACTCACAAACACTTTGTTTACAGATCAGTACATTCTGCCTCGAGGATGGTAGGTTTATAAATGAAGAATAATCCCATCTGTCTGGTGTTCATAATTGGTTTGCATATCTACACATCTATAAAGAAAAGTGGTCTTCTTGTTGCCCTTTGTTTCTATGAGGAAAGCCATGTTATATCCAAGTATAATATCTGCATAGGCTGTCTGACCCATAAATAAATCAGGAAGAGGGTTTGGTTCATATGTTGTCAGTGACCTGGTAATTGTGAGAAATGCACATCAATATGTGCAGGTGTAAATGGCTTCCAACAAACTAACTTAATGTCAAACATTGAATACCAGTTCTGAAGTAAACTTCACCCTGGGTAACAGTCCTTTTTGGTTTGTTCTTGCTAAGCAGAGGACAAGAACTTTGCATTTGGGATTCTCTGAGTCTGCCCTATTTCTTTCATTTACCTGATTTTGATCTGTTTCTTTTCTGTATAACAAACCAGCACTGTGAGTACAGTAAGTTCGCAGAGAGGACTGCGAGTCCTCACAATTATCCTCAGAGACTTGCAGCTAATGTCAGAATGAGGGGAGTCCTGTGGGCTGTGTTCTAAAAAGCACAGTTCACCTAACTTTGGGTGGTATGAAGCCTAGTCCAAAGCAAAAGCCTTGAAGTCAATATGTCTGTTTGTCTCCAGTGTCCTGCATGTCATCAGTCAGTCCCTCCTATAGATGCCTCTCCGAGTCACCTCTGCTGTGGTTCCTGTCACAGCTCTTTTTCAAGACGCCATTGTCTCTTAACCTGGATTATTGAAATATTCTTTCAATAGAGCCCCTTGCTTCTATTTTGGCTTTTAAAGTATGTTCTTAAAACATCAAAGAAATGCTTTTGAGTCTGAAATCTGATGTGATGCATTGAAGTAATGTCTGAAATACACATTGCCTTACTGTATGGGCCCTTCCCTCAAGGCCCTTCACCTCCGGGTCCCTGCTGTGTCTGGATTGCACTTTTCATCCTACTTATATCAGACTTGGTCATATCATTTGATTTAGAAGATCAAATGCAAGGATATTTGACTTTTGTTACTTCTAAGCAGAAGTTTAAGGAACCATTGTATGATTTTTACCTTCTCACTCATCTCTTTGGTACATCAAAATGCAGTTGTCACAGATAAATGCTGGAGCTAACATGTAGCTGGAACACACTGGATAAAGGAAAACTTTATTCTTAGATAAAAGAATTTCTGGGATTCTGTGCTAAAGAAACACCTTTAAGCTATTATGAAGCTTATTGACACAAGCTTAGAAATAGAAGACTGAAATGACTACAAGAAAAATGAATTATGTAACTTTGGTATTCGGGATCACGAGAAAAGTTCTTATTAGAGGTTGAATTAGAGGGCACATATATAGTGGCTAATTAATTCTGCTATGAACTGCAGTAACTAGGAAAAATACTCCCTGTAAGCTTATGGCTGCAGATGGGGACATAACAGAGAGGAGTTTATGAGATTTTTTGAGTTGGTTCTCCTCTCACTGCATTTTGCATGAACTTATTAAAGGTGGGGGAAATCTGAGAAAAGAAAAAAATAGGGAAGAGAAAGACAAAAAGAACATAGATGATGCAGAAATTCTGACACAGCACAGTTCAAAGGTTTAATATCTCCAAATAGGAGAAAATAAGCATTTTTTCCTAGTGTAATGTAAACATAATGTCAAAGACTATTTAAATCTTTTCCTGGGGTGAGTACCATAGTAGACATGATGAATTTCTAATGAATGAGAAACATTCAAAATTCACATAAAATATAAAAAATTATACTGTAATCAAATATCAGAGAGTCAACTCTGGTTTTGAAAGAATTTTATATGCCAATAAATCATACCCGTAATTCAGGTTACTCTCAATGAAAGAACTCCTCCTGATGATCAACTTCCTCTCCTCACATAATTAAGCATAAGCAGAAATCATACACAGGGAACTGCTTTTATCTCATTGGTATCTCAACAGTACATGAAAGTTTGACTCTAGTGGGAAGGGACAACTGTGATAAGCTGTGTGGGTGCTGTGGCTTCTGTCATGGGCAGAGATCTAAGCATTCAAGAAGATCCTGAAGCTCCAACTTCTTAACAATGAGACAGAGATTCAATATTTGAGTTGAAGAAGAGGCTAGATTTCCCGAGTAGAAGTAAGGAGTCAGGAAATGACAAGAAGTACCTAGAAGCTGATGTGGAGATCTCCACAGGTCCCTCTTTGGGGAAGGGTAAGGCTTTAATATGAAAGCTGAAAACTCTATGTAACACATCCCACAGTAACTATTGCCTGGGTGAGTGCTCGAAAGAAATATTTGAGATTATCCACAGTGACTTCAGAGATTCTAAAGAGATTGCTGAGTACCTTTGGTGTATTTTGGGTTCCCCAAATGATTATGTTTAAGGTAGGACTATAAACAATTCCCATGAATACATACTAGGCCAAAGAATGACAGCAATAACAAGATCAATAGGTATAACCATGCTATAATTTTCTATCAGTCTAAAATGCAATGCTTTTACTTTTTAAAAAGAATATGATTTTATTTTTACTCTGTGTGTATTGAAATTTCACCTGCAAGTATATCTGCATGTCATATATGTGAAATGCCAGCAGAGGTCAGAAGAGGTTGCTAAAGTAACAAATATACTTAAGAGGGTTGTGGGCCTCCATGTGGGTTCTGGAACTGAACCCAAGTCCTCTTGAAGAGAAACCAGTGCGCATAATGACTACGTAGCAAACCCAACCTCAATTTCGATGAATTTTTAAAAAACAAAGCACAGTCTACACTTGCTTAACTATAGTCATTAATGTCTTTTGGTGTATCTTAGGCATACAGCATCAAAAGCAGTAAAAAATGATGTGCAGAATAAAAATCGATGACAACAGAAAGACTTCAAAATGACCCAATTATTATCAGTTCATAAGAAGTTTAAAACAACACACAGTGTAGTTTGAAAGGAAAGCTATCTGTACCCTAGAAGAGACATGAAAGTGCTATAGAAAAATAGAAGCCATGAAACAAAATGGTTGAATCACCTTCTTGGAAGCCTCTCTCTTTCTCTTGTCTTCACCTCTCTCTTTCTTTCTCTCTCTCTCATCACTCTCTTTATGTGTCTCCATATTTTTTTTATCCCTGTCATCTGTTTCCATCTGCATCATTATCTGTTCATCTCTCCATTTCTCTGGTGCATTTTTCTGCTTTCTCTTGTTTTTTTCTGGGATTTCCATCTCATTTGGAATTTTAATTTTGTTTCCTGAGAGGAGAGCTATGAAAATTCCTGTTTGTATTGATCATGACATTGTATGACATGCATGTTTATGTAATGATACTTTTTGTTTTTGCATATCCAATAAGGTATAGGCTGACTAGAAGGCCAGAGAGGTACTGCACCAAAATTGTATCTGTTGGATCTTTTCAAACGGAGAACATGAGCCAAGGGCTGCACTAACAACTTTGTTTGACAAGAGCAGATAAAATACATATAGGCAAAAACAAGAGAATGTTTGGATAATACTTATTTTCTTATCTATTATTATAGATAATACATCTGGAATGATAAGGACAGTAATATGCCAATGTCTATTCAAAAGTCACTGAAAGGCTGACATTTTAGCATAAATGGAGACCTTGGCACAACTTCTAATGTAGATCAATGTATTCAGAAGCAAGTTCCTTAAACAAATGTATTGGTTTTGGAAATTTCAACTTGAGGAATTAGAATAAGTTTAGTCCCGTTTGTGATCACAACTGCATAATCAACATAATTTTTATGCTAGATATTTACACATATTCTAAACACAGCAGAGTCCTTCCATACCACAGAAATAGAATTGGAGCTGAGTGCTTGTGTCAGATGTTAACAACCATGCTGGGAAACTTAACGGGTCATAAGTAGGAAACAGAAATTCAGGTTACCTAGGCAACTATTTAAAAAAAAATTATAATCTTCCTGCTAGATGCCACAGTCAAAATGTGATCTGAACAATGTTTAAAGAAGTGAAGTATTACAGCCCTTCTTCCAAAGAACAAAGGTATATTCAGAGAATTCAGGGGCTGCTCTGGCATCCTCCAAGCTCTAAAAAAGCCCTCAAACTCCATTTTTACCACTACCAAGCAATAGGAATCTTTTTCCATAGTTGGTGGAGCTCAGATTCACAGGGAATGATGAAGGGCTAAAGTCAAATTACAGGTTATTTTCAATTCCTTTTACAAGGTACCATTGGTTGAGCATCACTTAAGTTTCCCTGTACAGGCTTGAAATAATTATCAGATGTCACTATCTTTACTTGTTACTTTTATAATTAGAAGGCTTGTTATTGTTTACGTTCTTGCTCTTTGTCAGGTGTGAAGATGAGGTGAACAACAAAGGCAGAACGTAACTGTGGGTGGTTTATTCAGGAGGTTGCTTAAGTGGTGGGGTAATTGTGCTTCTGTGTCACTGGGACCTGTGAGGACACATTGCATGTGCTTCAGAATTGCTATGTCAGGAGTCTGATGCATTTGTCTGTTGTTTAAGGTTTTTCTCCAAAGTATTGTCTCTCCTCCTAGTCAACACCAAATCTGCCTCATTAATGCTAGCTAAGCATCTGTGGTCTCTGAAATAAATATGGGGCAGAAAGTGTGCAGAAGTAGTAGACACCAGAGGGTGGATTTTGCCAGGGAGCATAGAAGGCAGAGGAAGGAGTATGGCTTGTAGCAGAAAAATAATTTTATATATATATATATATATATATATATATAATTGTATATATAATATATATACACAAATATATATACACATATCTATATCTATCTATCTAATCTTTATCTATATCTATATCTATATCTATATCTATATCTATATCTATATCTATATCTATATCTATATCTATATCTATTAGTATCTGCACCATTTCTCTCCACACTGTTGCTCATTTTCCCATAGGACATGCTTACTTATCTCATTAAAGCATCTACTCAAAATTATAAGAGCAAGTGACTGCAACTTTAATCATTTTCTCTAAGTCATTAGGAACTGCCATAACAAAATACCATTTAGTGTTTTTTCTAAAAACAATCAAACTTTATTTTTGAATGTGTTGACAGTCTGACTGTAAACAGTCAAGGCAGCTGTTCATGTTGAGTGTTCTCTGCTTTACTTGTAGATGGCTACTTCCTTACCGCATCCTCGTTTATACTTCCTTAGCTTGGGCATGGAAGCTTGCAACACCTGCATCAATTAGTCCCAGATTTTTGTTTTATTTAACCTCAATCATGTCCTACATTGCCTGTTTTTAAGTACAGTCATATTGGGGATAATGACTTTAACATGAGAATTTGGGGAAGACATGTTTCAGTCCCCAGCATCACTCTAGCAGCAGCTGGTTTATGTCTGTGGTTCATCCTGGAGTCCTCCGCCTCTAGACCACAAAGTTTTGTTGCCCAAGTTATGCCTAGGGAGAGGCTTTCAAAGACTGTTCACATATTTTCAAAGATAATCTACTTTCTCATGCTATGAGAAATAGATTTAGCAAATACTGGGGAAGACTGGCCATTTTGGCTCACCGTTTTTTGCCGCAAAATGTGTCTATGACTCTGAAACAATGTGCTTTTGTATCTCAGGTAGATTAAGCTGCCAATCAGTAAGCCACTGAAAATTTCTGCTCATAAAACATTGTTATATGCCCAGCAGTTGCTTGGCACTTCATTCTCACAGTATCTTTATGACCAGTGTTCAAACACTCATCTTCTGCAAGGGCTCCATAAATTCCTAAAATACTATTTTTCAAATGAAGAATATTGCATTGACTTTGAAGGCATGTCTTATTTAACAACCTCGGGATTTTAATGGATTGGGACTTCTGAGATGATCCTTTTTACCCCACGAAATATTTGTAACATTGCATCTGCCTGACTTCATAAGCACAGAGGCAGTGGAGTTCACAGAAAATTCTCTATCTTCATCATAGAGAGCTGCTCTTTAGCTGGTTAATTAAAACAAGCAGCTTCTGAACCTTAATTGGGCTGCAGCTGAATTTCAATGCTGCACTATATTCTGAATACAAAACTCACAAAAGGACACCAGCCACTCTGCCTCTTTCACACTGACAGAGATACAATACATACATGTAATTACTTGTCAGATACTCTTGCCATTGTTTCGAGTCAGGGTCTTGTTGTATGGCCCAGACTAGTTTCAAACTCATAGAAATCCTGCTTTTTCTTCCAGAGTGCCAGGATTCTAAGAATAAACCACATTGCTCAGTTTTCCTAAACCTTTATTTTTATTATCTTTTTTAGGTGAAAGGCCATATTCTCACATAACCCAGGCCTTGTTTTCATGGCCGTGAAGTTCCTTTTAAAAGAGATTTTGTCTATTTGATTTTTAATTATTTGTATGTATGTGCTTCTGTGTGTAGATATGTTCAAGTGAGTGCAGGTCCCTGTGAAGGCCTTGGGCATCCATGATTCCCCTGGAAGCAATTTTTATCCAAGAGAGGTAGATGCCAAGAACATAACTCGGGTCCTCTGAAAGAGCAATACGTGCTCTTAACTGTTGAGCCATCTATCCAGCCTCATAATCTTGAGTTTCTGATCACTTATCTCTACCTATTTAGTTCTAGAATTACAGGAGTGACTTACATCTACCTCTGTTTTATACAGTGCTGAGCATTCAGCACATAGAATAATTATAAGATAAGTAAGTACCTTACAAAGTGAGCTACATCCCCAGCAAATAAGATATACAACTGATATCACTGTGCGTTAATGACTTATGATGTGTTTGTGTAGCAGGTGCTGAATTTTCTGAGAGAGAGAGAGAGAGAGAGAGAGAGAGAGAGAGAGAGAGAGAGATGGAGAGAGAGAAAATGTATGATGAACTGCTAACCTCCCTTTGTTTATGAGACATGCATTTGATCTTATTTATGCAGCCTGGAAGAATGCATTTGACATGTACTTAGATACTACTTGCTAATTTTTATCCAGGTGACATTGTTGAGTGGAATTCAATATTTACTTTGATCAAAGATGAACCATGTTCCATAACCCATTTAGAAGCACTTAGGGCAACAAGTCCTTTAGCTAAGTCTTTTTAGGAGTAAGCTTGACAAGAACTTAGAAGTTCTAAGTTCCCTCACAAGTTCTTTCACAGGAAGAAGCAAAGAGGTAGACTGATGTCACTCAGAAACAAGATAAAGACAATAAAATAAAAGCTAATACGACATTGGGTTGATTTCAGCTCTTCACAATGGTAGTTTATTTCTACTGCAGTTTCTGTGATGGCCCATGCAAACCAGACTTGTAATTGTCTGCCAGGAGGACACTATTTTGGAGGTTTCATCTGCCTTTTAATCCAGTGGTGACGGGCTGTGGTAGGAAGAATAACATTCCTCAGATCAGTAATAATGATCAAAAAATAGGAGCCGTTTTTAAATGACTGAATTAGCTGGTCACATGGCAAAGGGAAGTAGCATTCTAAGTAAGCTAAAGGTTGCTTCCTAGCAGGCCTTAAATGAGGGAATTTGTCTAAGATTATTTAGGTGAAACAATGCATTATAAGGTCCTTAAAATGGAAGAGGAAGGCAGGAGTCAGAGTGGTTTGTTGTGAGAATGAATCTACTGACCATTGCTAGCTCATCCCTGGCCAGGAACGGAGGACAGCTAACATTCTTCAGAAAATAAAGAGGCAAGAACATAGGTTCTCCAGGTCAGCCTCCAGAAGGAATGTGACTCTAACAACAACTAGTGTAGCAAAGCAATCCTTTGACTTCCATACTGATGGTTAGCAAATCCTCATGTTTGCAGTAGTTTCTTGGAACAACAGTAAGAAACATATTAATCCAAGACATTTTTTGATGCTTGCCCTGAGTCTTGGTTTAGTGAACACCCATGGATTCAGAGAATGTCTGAGATGGAAAGTGCAAGAAAACAACACTCATTGATGATAAAGCATCTTCAGAATAGGTGGGGCCTGTCCATCATAGTTCTGTGTACAATCACAGGGGCTGGGGTGTAGATCAGAGGGCATGACCTGGTACTGTGTTCATTCCTTCTTATTGTAAGAGATGAAAAGGCTAGCTCAATCATAAATCACTCCAGTGATCAATTAATGTGTGGTATTTTATGAAAGTTGTCAATGATCTACTAGTCCTTGGGAGGAAATCACACAGAATTATTTTATGCGACCTATTGCACCGTTCGTCAACTAAATATTCCTTGAATTGTCAGAGATTTTAATGGGAAGTGAGTAAAATTTTGAAGCAGCAAGTAAAAAATTGCACCTGTATGAGAAACCAAATACCACTGAGCACCACTGTAACCCATGCTTCGATGACAACTGAGAGGGTTTGACATGAGTTGTTAATATCAGAACTGATTAAAATCTATTTTAAAACACTAAAAACAATGTAACTGGTGGATTATACTATTTTAAAAAATGTTGGGTTCAGTGTAACATTTTAGTATGTAAAGGCACTTGCTGTACATCTTGGCCTTTGCTCTAGCCCATGTATGCATTTCCCCTCCTCCCCCCCTCTATTTCTAGCTGTGTGTGTGTCTCACACACACACACACACACACACACACACACACCAATAATAGTAAAAAATAATAATAAGAAGAACAATTGTGTTATTTAAATCATGAAGACTCACTAAAAGTAAATTTCAATGTAGTAAAAACAAAATAAATATTGGGTGAAGGGATTGTTACACTTAATATAAAATACAACCACGGAGAAAATGAACAACGCCAGAAAGAGAAATTTACATCAAAGAAGTTCAAATAGACAAAGGATGCGTGAAAACTTACAGCCTGGTTGCCAGTCATGGAATGAAAGTTAAAACAGTATTAAATGCTTTAATCTATAATATTATCACAGATGATGGATGACGTCAGTGTTGAGGGAGATTAAGAAATATGCATCCTAGCTCTCTGAGATTATGAATCAAATTGACAGCATTTCTATAAAAGGCAATGAAAGTTGCATCAAAATATAAATTTATATATCATATATATATATACATATAATTATACCCATAAAATACATTATAATGAAATAATCATGCAAATACACACAAGAACACTCAAATATTTTTAAAACATTTTTTTTAGTGTAAGGGTCTTGGATTCAACATAAATGTTTTCTGTCATAGTTAGTTTCAGTTGTCACCTTGACACCTGGGGAGAGGAAACCTTAACTGAAGAATTGCCTTCATCACACTGGCCTGTATGCATGACTGTGAGGACAGTTTCTTAATTACTAATCAATTTAAGAGACCATAGCCCATGGTTGACAGTACCAGTCCTGGGCAGATGGGTATGCACTGTATCAGCAAGATAGCTGAGCAAACCAGTAAGTATGGTTTCTGTTACAGTTCCTGCTCTGGCTTCCCTTGATGATGGACATGGAAGCCAAATAAACCCTTTTCTCCCCAGGCTGCTTTTGGTCCGTGCTTTATCAGAGCAGCAGTAAGAAGCTAGAACATCTGAAATACATAAAGCCCTAATGAAGCTTGAGAGTGCTTGTCCACATTGAACCATTATGATTCCTGCTTGTGCAGGAGCATCTGTGTCTGCACATGCTGCATTGGCTAATGAGTTATCAGTGCATATTGAGGTGTATTCTACAGCATTCACAATTTGCAGCAAGGTGTAAGGCATTGGGTATGTGGATTCAGGAGATGATAAAATTATTTCTAACCTTGTGTTTGTGAATTTGTAGAAAATATAGATAAGAGCACTAGAGTACAGCCAGGAAATCTAAAAGAATAGTTAAAATTTAAAGGAGTTTCTTTATGATTCAAAATGTAAAAATTACTAATACTCACTATTAATGATTCATTTCTGTGCTTTATAACTGCTCGAGTCTTTTGCAATCAGTTGGACTGATAAACATCCCATTGTAGTTTTGCTATTTTAAAGTGTGAGGCTACATTCTAAGTTTGGAATAAACCTCCAATTGAATGATATCTGCACATTTGGAAAGCACTTCAACTTAAATACATAATGTTTACTCTTTGTACAAGTGACAACAAGTTATAGATATGTACTTTCCAGGCTTGTTTATTAAATAGTCAAGAAGGAGGACTCTGAAGTTAGCCTATTTGGGTCTGAACTCACTATGCCACAAATGCTTTTATGATTCTCAAAAGGGCTAATAATAGGATTATTGCTAATAGTACCATTAAATTGGATATTATATATGTATACATCATTCAAAGGTATTGATTTGCAGAGAAGACAAATCTTGAATTGACATTCCCCTGTTCTCACTCTCTTTTTAAACTACAGGCTTTTTCCTCTTGCACTCTGGCTGGGATAGGGGTAATTAGATTTGTGCTCTGCTCTGGCTAACAAGGCATTTCATTCACTGAACTTGCTCTGTTTCCCTGGCTTTACTTCTCAATTGCTCTGTACACATGTGAAACATGTAGCACATAAACCTCATATAACTTGTATGTTGCATTTTTAATTGTTCCTTTTAATATTTCCTTTATTTCCCATCGCCCCATTCCTGCGACCACCATGGTTTATTATGTCCTGAATGTTTCAGATACTCTTAGATTATGTTTCTCTCACACATTCTTGTAATTTCCCTCCATCTCTGTCTCTGTCTCTCCATCACTTACGACTCTGTATTTCTTTGGATATTCCCAAGAACCAGACTTAAAGGCAAGTACTTAAGAAGGCTGTGAAAACCTGACAACTAATAAATGATCTTCAAAAGGAGAGTGAAGCAAGAAATGGAAGAAAGAAGGAAAGGAAAAAATACTTACCTTTTTTACCTTTTGTAATTCATTTTTAAATTGTCAGGGGTAGTTGTCAGAGAAAATCTGAGAGTAAAATTTTAGTCTGAAGGCAGAAAGTACTGATGAATATGTTCATTTAAGTCCACATTAGGTCTGCACGGTCCCTTGATAGATCTCCACCTTCTTCATTTCTGATAAATCATCTAGCCTGTACTCCAAAGAAATCTTGAGATCAACAATGTACAATTGATATTGGCGAGTGGGGCCGTCCTCCTGAAGTGTCTGTCTCTCACACAGACAGCTCAGCATTTGCCTCTAATATTTTTTATTTCATGACAATCCTATCAGTTACAGCATTGACATAAATAACACAAAATTCGCCACAGTAAGTAACTTCACCAGTACCATGCAGAGGGACAGGGACATCAGCTCAGAATGTCTATTAAATTTAGTTCACACTTTTCCAAATTAAAGCTTCCCTTTGACCCCAGTCATATAATTGAGATAGAAGTTAGAATGTATGATCTATGTGTTCTGCTCACTTTTAACACTTTAAAATGAATAACTTATTTGAACTACACAAATTATATCTGATATGGTATATATACATATCCACAACTTACAATAATAACACACACTTATTAATATTCAGTTATTAGAGATAATTATGTGACGCTTCTTAAAAACCCTTAATTTCATCACCACAGTGTTACTGATATTTTTATTGTACATCTGAATTTCAGGTTTAGAAACATTTAAAATGATAATTTCCCAAGCTGTAAGCATGAACTGTTTTTAGAAGTTATGATATGTTGCCACATTTTCAGGCCAACAGTTAAATGAATGAGGAGGGTACTGCTCATTCTGCTTAATGCATGAGACTATAAAATAGATGCCGGTTTACTGCAAAGCTAAGGAGGAGAGTAGACAGACAGAGGAGCAAATGAATCACCCTACAAAGTGTTCTCTACCCTTAATATCTGGCACTGGTATGGGACAGCTGTTACAAATGATGGAACAATGCTTTTTTTTTTTCCAGTACTAAAGATAACTATTTATACTAAGGTGCAGACTTTGATCCATGAGTTCTATGGGATTTACCAAATAAATAATATGTATCTCCCATTAGCCTACCAGAAAGAATTGTTTGCTTGCTCTTACTATTCCTCTTTCCCACATTTCTGGAAAACAGCAAACACTGCATTGCCTCTATCATCTACGTTATCCAGAGCATCATACCGTTTGAAATCATAGAGCGTGATGATGTTTCAGTTTTTTTTTTTTTCAATCAGAAGTGTGAATTTAAAATTCCCCTTGTCTTTTTGGAGTTGTTGGCTCTTTTATCTTACTATGTAATATTCTACTGTATGGATATTCAACAGATTTATTTTAAAAGGATATTTTTGAGGAAGTTTATTTATATATATGAAATAATTGTTTTATGCACTGTTGGGTGAGGGCCTGTCTAAGCCATTCTGTATGATTTTCAGGTGTTGTATTTCTGTGGAGGTTGTTTACTTGCTAATGATCTGCATGTGCTATCAGTAGAACACCTGAGGAGTTCTAAAAGAATAAAAAGACTTGAGCTGAGACACTCTGGGTTCCACTGTGAGTATGGCACTGGGCATGAAGTGGTTCCCTCCGCTGAGGTCTGATAGGGCTTCCACATATGAATGTGCCTCCTTGTTGTTATTGGTGCCTGACACAGTAGGCTTCCAACTACAAGTGGTATACCAACATGGGGCAGGACATCATGCCAGCTAATCTAACATAGAGACAAGAAAGAAAAAGAAATTTCAGACTCTCAGAGTCTGGTAAAGTATGCTCAGAGAAGCTACCAGAGGATAGAGGAAAATAAATTAACTGAAGGCTCCTGAAGGAAGAAGAGAGAAAGGAAATAAGCCTCTATGAAAAGAAAAGACTGAAATAAATAAATAAATGAAGAACAAAAGCTCTGAGGTGAGAGCTACAGAATGGAGGCCCTTAGAGGTAAAGAATTCAGCTGGGAGCAGGAAAAAAGCAAGATTCTTACTGCTTTTCTTGATCATCAAGCTGATGCTCCCTCCTGCCACTGGTGGTAGCATGCTGTTTCATGAACTGAGTCTTCTGATAGCTGTGTTGTATGTGTGTGAAGCTCAAGATGTTGTGTTTGAGGTCTATGAAGAAGGGTGTATATTTTGTCATAGTAGTGTTGAAAAAGAATGCCAAACTACCAGAAAGTTTCAGCCAGAGGTTCTTCCCACCAATCCAGGAACCCCTGATGTTGTGGAAGCCTAGGCTTAGAACCAAAAGGCAGCTTAGTTAAACTGAGAATTTTTTTTTCTGCAAACCTGTCTACAAGAGGTCCTGATAACACATTTGCTATGGTGATGAGAACTCCATCCCACGAGGGAACCTTTATTGCAGTCAAAGTGACCAGTTATTTTTCCAGCAAACCAGACTTTAACTTTAAACCTGGAAAGCATTTCCTCAGGGTCAGCACATGGAAACTGTTTTCTAGAATTGGCGGAGGTTGTATCTCATGCTGGTAGTTGAACTTGGTACTGTAAGAGTCACCCAGCTGGTGCTGGTTTTGAAGGCATGAAGGGGTCTTCGGAGAGCAGCTGAGGTTAGGCACTGTAAGAATCCAGGAGAGGCCATTGGTAAAAGTGCAGCCAAAGTAGCAGTTGAAGACCCAGGTTGAAAGGGTCATGCAGTGAAGTTGAGGCTTGACACCATGAAGAGAGCCCAGGAGGAGCTATTGGTGAAAGTGCAGCCCAGCTACAGCAAGGGACCCCAGCAGCATTGAGATGCCAGTACCATGGGATGACCACCAAGAACAGCAGCAGCAGTGAAGTGAAGCCAGTCAGAGCTTGGAGGACAAGCTGTATGTGCTGCAGAGGGCAGAACCAGGGAAGTCACCTAAGCCCTTTGGAGGAGCTCAGAAGATTGTGAGTGAATTCCAGATAATTGGACATTGATAATGTTTTTCTGCTATCCAAAGGTATTGTGAAAGCTTGATAGATGTTTGGTTTCATTTGGTGCTGTGCATTAACAATCCTCATGATTGTTCCTCTTGTAAATAGTTTTGCTCATGCAGTGCTAAATTGTGTGGTAAAGGTAAAACAATTTTTTTTTTATACAGAAAAGGGGAAAGGTTGAGGAAGTTTATTTTTAGTTATATATAAAATAATTATTTTATGCATTGTTGGATGAGGGCCTGTCTAGGGCATTCTGTATGGTTTGCAGGTGTTGGATTTCTGTGGGGGTTGTTTACTTGCTAATGATTTGTATGTACTATCAGTAGAATACCTGAGGAGTTCTGAAAGATTTAAAAAGACTTGAGCTGAGACACTCTGGGTACCACTGTGAATATGGCACTGGGCATGAGGGTGGATCCCTCTGCTGAGGTCTGGCAGGGCTTCTACATATGAAAATGCCTCCTTGTCTCTCTGGGGAGCCCACACAGCAGTGTACTACTACATGACATTTTAGATATTTCCATACTTTGCTAAATATAAATGAAGCTGCTATCAGAAGCAGAAGCAAACTTTCATAAGTGTATAGCATTTAAGCTCATTTTCATGAATCCTAACTTGAGCAGCTATCAAATTGTAACACAATGATATATTAAATCTCAGGACAAATTGCTAAATTCCCTGAGAGAAACTTCCAAGTCTACATTCTATCCACAGCGCTGGAGTTTAATGTGTCATTCCTTCTTCTGAATTTGATGTTGCAATTTACATGTTGAGTTGTTTTAATGACCTTTCTATTTTCTTCTTCAGTTTTAACATATCTTTATACATTATGCTTTATTGAATAAATATTTGGCAAAGATTTTTGTCCCAGGATTTCATTCTTTTAACATTGTCTTTAACAGATTTTCCAGCATCATGCAGCAGAAGAAAGATTAAGATTCCTATAGTCCAATAACAATTCATAATTTTTTTTCCTGGATTATATTAGACATTCTATCAAGAATGTCATTGTTGAAGATCATCAACACTATCTTGAATGCTATATAATTCAAATGTCTTCTAGTTTTGTGTTTTGTATTTTGTGTGACTTAGTATTTTTGAACAGTGCATGCTATCCAAGTGAAGACCCTTGCGTATGGTTTAAGAATCCGTGTGTGATACTGCAGGGCAGGCCAGGAATTAGAGACTGGATAGCCAGGAGATGATTTCTAGTGATATCCTTCTCTCATAGATTGGTGCCTAGCCTAATCTTCAATCGGAGAGACTTTCTCCAGCAATTGATGGGAGCAGATACAGAGGCCCAGGGCTAAACATAGTACAGAGCTTGGGGAAACCCCTGGAAGAAAGAGAAGAGGAATTTTGGGAACCAGATGGACAAGAACATCAGGAGAACAAGCCCCATGGAGTCAACTGACCAGCACTCTTAGAGGCTCACAGAGACTGAAGAGGCAGGCATGGAACCTGCAGGGTCTCCTAATATATATTATGTTTATCTAGCTTGGTGTTCTTTCAAAACTCCTACAAGCTGGAGTGGGAATATCTCTGGCCCTTTTACCTGTCCTTGGGACCCTTTTCCTACTGCTGGGTTGCATAGTTCACCCTTGATGTGGATTAGTGTCCAGTTTTGTTCCATCTTGTTATGCCCTGTTTGAGTGATAATTCTGTTTTTTTTTTTTCCTGAGGTGTGCTGGGGGTTGGGTGTAGAAGTGGGTTTGGTGGGTACAAGAGGGGAGATATTAGGGAGAGCAGAGGGGAGAGCTGGAGGAGTGAAAGGAGGGGAGGAAGGAGTTGGAATGTATCATAGGAGATAAGAGAAATAAATTTTAAAAATTTAAAAAAGGAGTCCTTAGAGTTAGACTTCCCAGGTTTTAACTTTGTATTACCTACTTATCTGTTGTGCTTGAGGTAGGCTACATAAACCCTGTGCTTTCAGGGCAGGTACATTAGAAATAGGGACAGTGCTCACAGGAGTAAGATTACATGGACAGATGGAAATGAGCCAGCTGTGCCTTCTATAACCCATGCAGTTCCACACTTACCTCCCAAAGTCCTGCAGAGTGCTTACATACTGGCTCAGGTTCCCACTAACTACAGTAATTTGGAAGAAGGATTTTCATTTTTATTTTTCTAATTACGGATTCAAAGATTTGGCAAACATTGAGACCAGTCATATTCAATTTGACTGCACATTAGAATTTTTATTGACATTTTGTTATCTATGAAATTATTTATTTCTCATCCCTCATAGTCTAACTATCGGCCATGCTATGGCATGTGAAAAATGATCTGTGTTGGAGAACTGCATCTGTTTTGAGACCTGCTGTTTTAAGCCAAAAGGTTACAGCTTTGCAATTCTATTGTGAAATAACTCCATTATTTAACTTTCCTGTTAGTCGAATATCATTCACTATATTTTTAACATGAGAGTTATTTTGATATCCACTTTCATTTCTTTCAGGCCATTTTCCTGTTCAAATTTAGATGACCTAATAATTAGCTTTAAAAAAATCTACTAATAACAAAAATATTACTCATTACTTAACTAAAAAATCACCATTTATTCATGGCATTTCCTCTTTTTGTTTTTTCAATATCAAGAATAAGAATTCTTTTTGCCTGTCCTACATATTTTTTCCCCATTGCTCTTATCACTTCTGATGGAGAATACCAGGAACATATCTTGATTCTGACCAGATCACAAAGCAAAATTTCTACCTGGTGCATCTTGGTAAGTATTCATCAGTTACTTTCCACTGATACAATCTTCAACCTTCTCCGCTATCTCAACATTTCAAGCAACTTGACTCTAACTCATGACTTATGACCTTCATTCCCCAAAACACACACAGACTCACCCACCACCAGCACCACCACCACCACCAACAACAGCAAGCCTCTTGAACAAGATGCCTTACTTTGCCTTCTTTCTTCCTCAAAATCTCTCCTTATCTCTAGTTTACATTTTGTTTTATTCTTGTCTCTTAGGAAGATCTGTTCCTTTTTCTCCCCAAGACTGACCCCTAGATGTGTGTTCTTTATCTCATCTCCACTGTCTCAGGCTCCTATTACATCAATTATTCTCCTTGCCAGCCTCTTTAATCTTTTGTTCTCTCCTCGATCACTCCCCTCTGCCTTGAAATAGGTTTCTCTCTTCCCATCCTTGCACAAAGGAGGCTGCCCCATAAATATTTAATGAAGTGATATTGAATTGAATTGAACTTAATTCCTCAAGCTCACAAAGCTACTGGGTAGCAGATCCAAATATTAAAAACCAGGATTTGTGATTCTAATTCAAAGTCTTTTAAAAGATAAATGAACATTTTTTTAAAAGTTATATATTTTGAACAATCTTTTAAAATCTAAACCTGGTGAATATGTTGCTTAAAATATTCATATTTAATCCTCTGAAATATGATGTCTGCTCATTGGTAAATATTATTGATCCTAATATAATGATATTTGGTCATTAAAATGTTATACATTATACATGTAAATAACCAGTTACAGAATTGGAAACATATTAGTCATGTATGATAGATAAACTAATTTAGGGAGCTTATTTTATTATATAATTTAAATGATGTTATAGGTTAATTTAATACCAAAGACTTTTTATTTATTACGAAATTGATTATTACTTAATAGCTTGCCATGTTTATCTCTTGGATATACTTGAAAAACAGTCACAATTAATTTGAAATCAATTACAGTAGTTGAATAAAGAACTATTATCCTCTTTTCTGTCTAGAAAATAAAGTTCTTGGACAAAAACAATGCATCACTTCTTAGAATTTAAATCTATTCTGAGAAAAATGATGCCAATCACACAAATGCAGAACAAACCTCTGACTAGACGTAATTCTATTATATTAATTTATTGATTAACTCTTCTTGGGCTGCTGTAAACATCACAGGAGCCAGACTATGATTTGCAAAACATATTCACATGACCTAGCCAGATGCCTCAAATTTCAATGTTATATAAAAGTGTATTCTATTGAGCAAGGTTCTCTACTTCTTATTTCCTATTTCTGTAGGGCCATGAGGCTTTATTGCTGAAAATACTTAATGTAATTCCATAAGAATAAAATTTACAAGGAAACATTTATTTTAGAGTAGATATATGATCAGATACTCTTAAATTAGGAGCTTTGAATTTGGAATATTAGAGGCAACAACAGTTAAATATCTAGAAGTAGCAAATGTTGGAATGTAGCAAATGTAGCAAATTAGGAAATTTCCCAATATGTTTTTATTCATTTGACTGTCCCTTTGCTGCTCACAATTTAAAACTGTGCAGACAAACAATTCTAGAATCTTTTCTAAAAATTAGTTACATGAGTTCCCTACATAATTTTAATTTTAGTCATAACTTTATTTTTAGGTAAACGAAACATATGGGTTTTCAATACTGAATGGGTTTTCATTATACTGAATACACATTAATTTTACGCAAATTTTAAAAGGTGAATCTTAAGACTGGTGAGAACTAAGCTCTATTGGTTGTCTCACATTGCACATATCTGTCTCTCTTTAGAAAGGCATAGTATCTGTACTTGATTATTTTCACCACTTCTCCAGGATGAAGAAGTACAGAAATTATGTGTGACACATAAGACTTTGATATTGTAAGAGTATTGTGAACCAGTGACTTGTATAAGACTGTGATAGGTCTTAAATGGGTTAGGCAGGGTCTTTATATGTTGCAATAATTCAGCTCTAATATTTTCATTTTGTCATGAGGATTAGAATGATTATATAGGAAATCCATCAATAATATCATTAATTAAATTTTTACAAAACACATTATAAGAATATATATGTATATACATGCATACCTCTATCATTAAGAAAATGATCCTGAATAATATAACTGGATGCATAATGAAACAGGATGTGTGCTTCAGTTTTATGGGGACATTTATTTCTTCCATCATCAGTGTCACCCGGCTAATGTTTACATCCTGTTCAGAAAGGAGGAAAAGGACAGGAAAGAATAGCAATGTCATTTACCCTTTATCTCATATTGTAAGAACTATTACATATGGGACTGATGATTTTCAGCATTTCCTAGACAGCACTTTCCAGTTTTATATATATAGAGAAAAGCAGATTTGTTGGAAATTAGCATCTGATATTTTCTGATATTAACTTTAACATAGTTCTTTAACTTTGAAGTTTCCTTTAAACACAGTAGAACTGCAACTACCTTCCCATTTTGCTTACCATAATCTGTTTATGTTGTAAAATATAGCAGGGCTAGATAAAGGTCTCAGCAATTAAGAGCGCTTGCTGTGCAAACATGGGGACTGAAATTCAGATCACAGCACCCAAACGAAAACAAATTTGGCATTCTGCAAACACCTGTAACTCTAGCTCTAAGATATTGTATGCTCTTTTCTGTCCTCCATGAGAGCAAGAGTGCAGGCACCCATACACATTCATGAAAATACACTCACAAACATGCATGTAAAGACAAATTAAATAAATCTAGTAGAAACTTCTTAAGATCAAGCTAACATAAATTTCATATCTTAATCTCATATTTCATATTTAATTTCAACACTTAATCTTCAAGTAAAAATAATTTAAAATTTTAAATAAACTAATATTTTTGATATGTCAAATATTGCATATTTAGTTTTTGATAGCTCAACTCTTCATTTACACTGGTTTAGATGTGAAATATCAGACATGAAATATTTAGACATGAGATATACATGAAATATATTTTTAACACGAGAATTATATATATATATATATATATATATATATATATATATATATATTAATTATAAACATTGTTCTTCACATTTCTCTAACAATGTCCAGAATTTTCTCTTAATTTGTGAAGCTGGTTCTGCCTCTTAAGTCCTTCACTTGCGACAAATATCTTTGGGACCTTACTTCTTCCACAAACTGCTTCTTATCATCTTATTTTTACTCACAAATTTTATTTTCTGAGATATTCTATATCTCTAATGTTGCCTTCCTTGTTCACTCTATTCTTGTAAAACATAACAGTAACTGACGCTATTCTAATTATGTGTTTAATCATTTTCTTTTTCACAGAAATGTGGCATCCTTGAAACATTTCATTTTGTTTTCTGATATATTTATGTCACCTAGAGTGTTAGTGAATAGTAAGTTTTAGGTAGTTCATTACTTTGCTGTTATCTTTTTTAAAAAAAATGAATATTATGGTATATTTATTAAAGCCTTAGTCTCTAAACAAGAATAGTGTTAATTATTTCAGTCAAATTAGATAAAGGCAATAGCACCATCTGAGTTCTTGAAGCTGACTGGTGAACATCAGAGCCTCCAAACTGGAAAAAAAATACAAATTTAAAAGAAATGAATTTTAATAATAGAACCAACTAACTGAATTCTCATGGGCTGATCTTATTTCTTTTAAATATTTTATATATAAATATATAATGGTCTGTATGGTAGGATAGAAAGATAATCAAATTACAAAAGTTGTAACTCATTTAGGGCATACAAAGATAATTTGTTGATTTTTTTAAAGCACCACACATTGTAGACATTGTTGTAGATAAATAAATTAGAGTGGCATAATCGCCTTAAATGCAAATTTAAAATAAGCTGTCAGATTTTTCATCTATGTTTATTTTCATGTGATAGAAAGTTACTGTCTGCTCTTAAAAATAACATAACATTTCTTAATTCTCATTTATGAAAATCTAAGAGAATTATCATTGGTCATATTACCTGAATAGAGCAAGCTTACCAAAGAGGACATTCTATAAGGATGGAATGTTTAGTAGTCCCTGCTATACTCGTGGTAGCCATTAGCCATTAGTCATATGTGGCCCTATAGTGTTTAAATTTAGTTATTGTGAAAGAGAAACTGATTTTATAAAAATGATTTTTACTGCTGGGTTGATTCATAAATGGCAGGTCATGTGTTTTAGTGTCATTAGCTGTTACAAAACTGATAGTTCAGAAAAGAACTGGAGCTTTCCTATAATCAGAGATATTCGATATGTGAGCATCTTTGATTTCAATCTAAATTGTTGAGCTTCATACTCTGATGGAAACTGCAGGGTACCTGGGTGCAATGTAATATTCCACAGAAGTATATTTCTTATAAAGATTAGATGTAATGCTTAAATTCTTTCAATTATAACACTGTTTGATTATTTTAAAGCTAATATAAAATTCCAGACATTAAAAGAGAATCCTGTGCATGATCTTGTCTTTGTATTATTTGGTGATGTTAAACTGAAGGAAGAAATCTAGTTCTTACATGTAACAGATCTATATATTTTATGAGAGGGATAAGTCAATCTGCTCTGGTTTAAACAGCAGGCGGTCCTGTCATCTGTGAGATGTTCAGGTACCTGTGGGATGTCTGGGTGTACAGGTGACTGTG
Organism: Cricetomys ansorgei; assembly: GCA_026225945.1. NCBI lineage: Eukaryota > Metazoa > Chordata > Mammalia > Rodentia > Nesomyidae > Cricetomys > Cricetomys ansorgei. The sequence goes on from JAMJFZ010000239.1 coordinate 27,846,410, forward strand.
TGATGCCCGAGTGCCTGCATGATGTCTGATTGGTCCAGTGCCTGTGATGTCAGGGCATCTATGGGATACCCTGGAGCCTATGGGGTGCCTTGATGCCCGTGGGATGTGATGTGATGTCCTGGTGCCTGTTTGAAGCCCAGGTATTTGTGAGTTTGGACAAGGAGGCCCAATTTCTGGTGAAACTTCACCATGCTAGTATGGGCCTAGTGACCGTCCATGATCAGAGCAGCCTGCTACTCCAAAAACCATGCTGATGCCCATGATCCATGCTCCTGTCATACAAGCTGGACTTAATTTTCTTCTATTTGTTTTTTCTTTTCTTTTCTTTACTTTTTTTTGGGGGGGGGAGACAGGGGTGGGAAGATGGAACAAGAAGAGGGAGAAGAGAGTGTTACTGAGATATATTAGTAATAAAAGCATTATAAAAAATAAACAATAAAATAAAATAAATCTACTGATTAAAAATAAGATAATGAGAACAACTCTGATGCTATATACCGCTTCTTGTAGTAGTCAAATAAACTACAATTTTGAATAAAAATTGGTGACCATCAAATGCAAAGTTTGACTGATACTATAAAAATATGAAAACCAAGATATTTATTCTCCAGTGTTTACATACACAAGGTCAGAGAAGAAGACCTAATCCCCAATCTTTTCATACATTGTGAAAGGTAAAATGGTGGGGCAGTAAGGAGAGCACAGTGCTGAAGGATGCTCAGAGCTCCTGCTTTGTGCCAATTCTACCTTAACATATTTTTCTGGATGTTCATTTCCTTTGTGTGCTTTTCTTTCCTAAAGAATAAAAGAAAAATCTGCCTCATGAAAATGCAGGAGAGCCATCCCACATAAAGACCATCTTTAAAATGCGCATTATTTATTTGACAGACTGTAATGGCTGTTTCAAGGATATTATGGGCTGTCACGTGAATATGTATTTTAGACTGAGTACTACAGTACAAACACTATACTTGCACAATGCACATCAAAAATATAACATAATGGAATGTCTTTTGAAGATTAGGCCATATACGGGAAGATATTGGGAATGGGAAACCCAATTGAGTTAAAAATAGGAAAAGATCATATGCCCCAAATGAGACATAAGTCAACTTTCTTGGAAAGTAAAAGAATGGAAAAATATATGAGAAAGAGAGAGAGAGGGAGGGAGGGAGAGAGAAATGATAGCACAATATAATAATATTTGTATCTCTTTATCCTGACATCAAGTAAAATTTTGGAAACTTATATTCAGTGGATATGATAGGCCAGAAATATCATGGAATAATGTCTCATTTACAGCATTAATCTGAAGGGACCTAGAATCAGGGAGGAAACAAAAGAATGGCCCAGCTTAGTATAGCCATCTAAAAGTAATAAGGACTGTCAGAGACCCATAGATAAGAGTTCTGGCTTCCCTGTAGGGAATATCAGATCTGAATGATCTTGGCTGCTTACAGTAAAGCATAAGGGAAGGTTTTCATGGTTTGGTGAATTCCATTAATTGTGCTTCAATTTAGAGTTTCTGTTACTCATATTCATATCCCAAAATTGCATGATTATTTAATATATAAAAGGTTCTTTTGTTCTGTTTTTATTTTTAGGACATGAAAATATAATCCCCTGAAGTATTAGTATATATCATATGACATCAGCAATTAGCAATGCTTGTGATTCAGAATCTTCTAGTACAAAAAAAAAAAAAAAAAAAGACATGATTGATAAATTTCAATAAGTCATTGAGTTTTAACTCCTGGTTGATTTCTTTGTGGTGTGATATTCTTCCTTTTTTTTTTCCTTTTTATTCCCTAAATACTGTTGAAATAGAAAATTTGATAATTTGTTAAAATGTAAATCAAAGTTCTTTTTTTTTCTAAATTTCATCAACAGAAGATAGTTTTTCAGTGATGTTCATAGAACCTAGAATAAGGAAATTGAACTTAAAAATGTAATTGTTATAACTATTCAAATTATTGACTTCAAACTGTTCTTAAATGCTTAATATTTACCAGATATTTCTTGTGACTGATACTGACATTAGATCTACAATGTGATTCACAGGCAGGGTGTTCTTTCATATTCTTTAACAGTCACATTGAAAACCTAAAAATGAAAAAAGATGAAACAAATTTTAGTAATATATTTCAATTTATTATCATTTCAACAAATACTTGGATAACAAAATACTTCTTGTCATTTTCTATTTTTTTTGTTTTTCATGTTGTTTTTTGGAAGTCTGATATACATGTCACATAGTAAGTGTCAATTCAGACCATTCAGATTTCAAGTGCTTAAAAGCTTTTGGTGGGAAATGGCCATATTACTCAGCAGTGATGGTTTAATATTGTCAACTTTTTTAATATTTATTTTTTGAGAACTTTATATATGAGTCCTGTATAAACATAATTTTCTAGCTTCTTCCCTTCCTCCACTCCTGACCAATACTACCATATATCCATCCATTTCTTCTCAAATTCATGACCTCTAATTCTTTCATCATTATTGTTACACACACACACACACACACACACACACACACACAACCTGCTGAATACCTTTAGTATTTCTCCTGTATATGTATGTTTAGAACTGGTCATGTGAGATCTATTACCCTGTGAGGGGTTCTAACTCTTTAGAAGACTCATTCTCATTTTCTCAGGAGCCATTAAATGGGGTACACATCTTCATCTTGGGGTGGGGCCTTGTAAAATGCACTCCATTTATCTTGGCATTAACCCTAGCAGGTATATAGAGATTTTAATTTTCATGTTGAGATTTCATGAGTGTAGATACCATATCATCTCTAGAAGATACACCTTTTTGTAAGGGGTAGTCTTGAACAACAAAACTGCTGAAATAACCATGAATCTATTACATCACAATTCATATCAGAGATTCTTTTTTATTATTCTTATTCTTTTCCATAAAATTAAGAACTTTGGGATTTGGACTTTCAGATAAATAGACCTCAAATTACATATTTCCTAAAATTTATCATTTAAAAAAGTTTGGGATTATTTTGACTTCCAAAGTAGTTTCAAATGTAGACATAGCTGAAAATATCTCTTTGTTCCATAACTGTTATTGACTATTGATTTGTTCCATTTCAAAGTGTAAATAGCATGTAATTGCAAGTCTTTCTGTCAGTATGTAGCTTTCTCTGAAAATCTGTTAATGGTACAGCTTGCTTTGTGAGTCTTCAAAATGATACTTCTTTCCTCAGAAAGATATTTCTTTCCTCACAGGAACTCTTTTTGCCTTCATTGATTCTTTTACTTGAGTGGCTGCTTGGGACTATTAACATGGGATGTGTAGTCATCTCTAAGTGAATAAATCTAAAGACTGATTATGAAATAAAATAAACTTAATAAAAAATCTAATAAGAGAAAATGTGCCAGCCTTCATCAAGGGAGACTTAGACAGCCATATTAAGAGAATTTCAATGTAATCACCAGCAAGGATTCTAACTGTGGGTTCTCCTAGAAAATTCCATCTCAGCAAAAAAATTGAGCATTTATAAAAGGCTTATCCTGCACTAATCATGTAGCAAACACAAGGTGTTCTGGAGTAATGGAGGCACTTGTTTTCTCAGGAGGTCGATATAGATGGCACAATACATCAGGGAGGCTGAATTTCAAAAAGGCCAAGTGCTGGCTAGAGTATTAAAGTGATATAAGTAGGTGCAAATTAAACTGAGACAAAAAAGAACCCTTTGGAGATAGTAAGGAGTGAATGTGGAGAGAGCATGAAGAAACACTAAACATGGGATCCACTAATCTGTGTCCTCTCTATTTAGGTACAGGGTACTGAACTGAGGTTTAGTTCTACCTTTGACAGTTTGGATCTATATTCTATACTCGATTGTCATTTATAATTGAGAGACACATTGTATTATATAACTTCTTATCACAGTTACATGGAAGATAAAACAACTCCCTGGGAGAAAGTTCATTTTAGTTCCTAGCTTCAGAAGTTCAGGCCATGGCTGCTTGATCATGGTGCTCTAGGCATATGGAAGCATAGTGTATCAACGTGGGACTGAGTCTTAGAATAAAATGCTCACAACATGCTGACCAGAAATCAAAGAGAAAAAGTGAGGGTGGAGAACTCTTCAAGGGCACACTCCCAACAGCCTAACTCCTGCTGCCAGATCCCACTTTCTAAAGGCTCAGTCACTTCCCAATCATACTGTTCTGGGGACCAAGTATTAATGCACAGGTCCTGAAGATAAATTTAGGGGCCAAACTAAACACTTATCTTACGTCCAGCCTGCATTCATTTCTATAATCTCATTTTTAAATTATCGTTTCTGTTGCTTCTATCCATTTTGTGTAACCAGTCTTTCCGAACCAATAGAAAGAAAGATCAAAATGGCGAGACTTCACGTTCATAGTGAGTTTTATTCAATTGTTTTGGCTGCTGGGGAGTTACTTGTGGCTGTCTACCAGGATGCTTATATTTTGTAAAGCAGCCATCCTGATGTAAGGAGGAGACTGACCCTCACAACACGAGCATGGTTTGAAATCTCTCTATCTTATTGTTGCCTAGCTATTGCTTTTATTTTAGTTTTACTTTTCTCTTTGCATCTGCCCTTGGGTGCTACTTTCATTTTCTTTGTCAACCTTTTTCCCCTGTTGGAAACACCTCTTCTCAGTTTGACATGTTGTTCCCAGTCCATAACTCAGATGGTTGTCAGGAGAAAGCACTAAAGATAAGCCAGACCAACAGGATTTGTCTCTCATGGAATTTAAAAACTGACCAGAGAAACTGAGACAATAAAAATGTTTGGGATCTTTCAGAATGGGGTATATGGTCCCTATTCTCACTACAGGGACAGTTCCTGCTTCTACATCTTTCCCCCATTTCCCATTCCTTCAAACTGCCAGCTGTACTAAATTAGTGTGAACAACTGCTATCCTCTTAAAACTCAACTTTTGCTTAGCATAGTAAGAAACAATACTTTGTGCATTCAATTTAAAGACCTCTATAGTAGCATAGTAAGAAATAATACTTTGGTCATTCAGTTTAAAGACCTCTATAGTTGATGAAGTTAATAGAAATATAGTAATTCGCTTGACTTCTATAAAGTAAGCGGATTTTATCAGTGTATTTCTCCTATAATATATGGATGCTAACACTTCCCCAAATTATTTGGGACTATCAAGTGAAATAATAATATTAAGTACTCAGGCTAGAATAACTACTCATAGACGGTGGTGAACATGTATATAAAAATGGTTACTTCAAAAACTAATTTCTTTTTTTACATTCTTAATATTATACATTGAGTATTTTTATACTCATGATCTCATCAAATTGTTGAAGCAGCGTATACTCCATCACTCAAAAGCTACAGCTATGTGTTTGAGTTTAGAAAGTGGTTAGTGGTTAATTTTCACCTAAATAATAAAATTCATTCTGCAACAACTTGTATTTGATGTTAAATATTTGAGGCTTTATAGAATTTTTGAATTTAAGATTAAAATTTCTTCTAGAACTATACTATATGTTTTCTAGTAACTACCACAGTGCATGCCTCAAATACATGTATATATCTTCAGACCTACCATACATACGCACACATATAACATACTATGGAAATATATGTTTGCAAATATATGTACTCAAAGGTATCATATATATTTTACATGAATATACTTATACACATAGAAATACACACATGTATGTGTTCTTGTTTGTGAATTATGAGTATGTCCATGTGTGTGTATGTGCAAGGAGTATCAGAAGGTTGTTTGTCTCTATTTAAGACAGTTGGGAGTTGCAACATCATTGTTGGATGTGAAAGTTGGTGACAGTTTTTAGCACTTTTACTTGGGTTGCCGTAGTCCCTGAGTGCTGTATAAGATAAGAGATGAGCGATAGGCTTCTCCTTCAGTTTTTGATAAATTTCTTGGATCTGCTTGTAATTTCTCTACATCTAACTTTTACATGATTTCTAATTTATAACTTTTGTCAAAACAATATTCTTTAGTTGCCATTATTGCCTTTTTTGAGGTTATGGCCTATTTTGCTGCATTTTTCTAAAATATATATATATATATTAGTGAGTAAGTTAAATAACAAAATTAATATCTTGAGCACTTCTGCTCATGAACATGTAGTGTCTAATGGAAGTAGTTTCTGGGGTTTAAAGTAGCTTATGGGTACTGAAATATTACCTGCAACACAGCAGCAGTGTGAAATGGTTCTGATGAAAGGAATTTATATGTTATAATTGGTTATGCTTACATACTTATAGATCCTATTAACTGAGGTATTGCCTAAATTTGGTGATTTGTATATGTTTAAAAAGATTTGATTTTCAAGTTGATGGCTAAATTATTATAAAATATTAGAATCCCTACCTTCTCCATTCTTGTGAAAGTAATAGTTTTGGGAGTTTTATTGGTAATATTCATATAAACTTTAGAAAATAATTCTCCTTTATTTCTAAAATTTGATTATTTATTTTGATTTTGAAATCCAGTCTACTATAAGGGTAGAAACAATTGAAATTTTAATACCAAACTGAATGCTTACTTTGTTTCGACTAACAAAGCAACAGCAATTATCCATCACTCATATTACTGGAATCATTACTCATGAAGCATTTGCTTTCAGAACTCCAGTCAGAGTTAAAGGAAAGCAGGGAAATAACACAACTTGAGATCTCCATGTAACATCTGGGAGGGCTGGCAGAATCTGTAGCTCCTGTGGTTTGCCTTTTCTTGCTCTACAGAAACAGTAGTGCATTTGGCCCAATTCTCTGTTCACAGATGCATATTTGCTTTGTCCTTCTGTCCAGCTTCTGTACAGCAGAACATGCTTCTTAGCATGAAAGATTGCATGAGCTTTAAATCTTCATTTCCCTCTAGTATTGAAAATGAAATAACATAAGGCTTTCAAATGGCAGCACTTTGAGGAATAAGAATTTTTAGAAAAACACTGGAATGAACACACTAGTCAAATTTCCCATTAAGAAATATTCTTTGGAGAAAAGCTAGAAATGTGACATCTTGCCATCTGTATGAAGATTCTAAGTAACACAACTTCCTAAAAATATCAAAGGAAGATACAAAAACAAACAATGGCCTTTTAAAATACCTTATATAGCAGCATATATATAGCTTAGCAATCATACAGTCTTTGTAACAAGCATAGCAATTCAAATATTGAGCTGTGTTTGATATATGCCATTTAAAAATTTTAGTGAAAAATATATTTTGCTCAAAAATTTGTGTGATTAATGCCTTGATTTAACCTCCCAATGCAGACTGCTGCTAGGCACATTCTGATATTATTTATTTTTATTAGTTTATAATATGTCAATTTTTCTTGCTTATCTGTCAACTCCCAGAAAAATACATAAATCAAAAATGTAGCAATGCAGACACTAACAAGGCATAATTATTGTAGGGTCTGTCCTCCTTTAAAGAAAAAATACAATTACCTACCAGAATGCTGCTGGGATTAGGTCAGAATTTGCATAATACCTACTCATATTTTCTTAACAACTTTAATATCAGACAATAGCTTTGCAAACTGTAATCCCTTATTATTTTCCAGCTTTATTTTGGGGAACTGGAATAAGGATTTCAGTCAAAACAAGATAATTATTAGAACCTAACCCACAGAAAACTTTAATTACTCAGTAGCATATTGTTAAGATTAGGTCATTTTTTTTATAAGTTTTTATATTTAAGGTAGCTCAAGGCAATTAAGCTTGCCTAAATGTAATTTTCTCAGTTAAGTGTATTCATTTTGTCCACAAATAGATATTCAATAGGAAATACTTCAATCACTGTGTGAGTTTAAAGAGAAAAATTTCTACTTCCGTGTAATCTCTAAACAACAGTTCTAAGAGCAGTCTTATTAAGTAGTTAGAGGGCTAGGGTATCAGGAGGTGATGAGAATTTGGAAAACGTTAACTGCTATAAAATAATAGCTGCTAATGTGGAGGATTATGAAACACCCAGTAGCAGAATAAGTAACAAATAGATCCTTTCTGAAGTCCTAGAGCCGGAGGTGGGATCTGGGGTTAAGTAACTGTGATATATTTATAGAGGGCAAGGGACCACCATAAAATAAAGCAGCAAATTGTAAAGAAGTCAATGTAAAAGAGAGGCCGGGGACTTCGGGTGTAGACATCATAAATTCTCATCGATATAAACAGCCAGTGGACCTCAGGAGTTGAGGTTTAGCTATAATTTCAGAGTTGACCTATAGGCCTTCTCTGTTCACAGGGCACACGTGATCAAGATGCCATCTAAGAGGTGTTAAAAAAGAAGGAAAGAAAACAATGTTTCAGATCTATGTGATTTACACGTTTAATCATCCCCCAAATCCATCCCAAACATAACAGCACAGAATGGAGATGATTTTATTGTCTCACTAAATTGCATTTAATTCTTACCCTAACATATCCTGTAAAGAAGAGGAGGGAATGATATCTCCTCCACCCTCTTCATGGAGATGAAAACTGTTGGAGTTTTATGCATGGCTCCTTGAGACGACATTTATTCCTTTCTCTATATAGTTGAGATTCATACATTTACATATTTTAAACCTTACTTACAACTTAGAAGACACAAGAAATTTAGTGGTAGAATGTGCTTGTTCAGTGTATTAACAGAATCAGTAAAAAGCAATCAAATCAACACAAAGAACAACTATTAAACCTTTAGCTTATGAGAATTACCCTGAAATTGAGTCTTTGAATAAGAACTTACATGGAGCTGTGGAAAGACCTGGACTTATTATTGAGAGACATTGATTTTGAACACAGGTAGGCATGGAAATAAACTTCCAGTTATATATCACTATTCAGTGAGCACATTATTTTATGTGTCTGTGTTATAGATACATATATATGGATATATATATATATATATATATATATATATATATATATTTCTGTTTAGATTCATAGTTACATTTCTTTTCACTGTTTTTTCCTTTTTCCTTTTTTCTCTTCTGTCTAAAAATCCATCTTTCTCCTCCTCCTCCACATGAGCACACAGAGAGAGAGGGGGGGAGAGAGGGAGAGAGAGAGAGAGAGAAGGGGGAGGGAACGATTGAGATTCATTCATACAGAGTGTTTTGGAGACATATAGAGTTACTACACGATTAGAAGAGGTGACTGGAACATAACGCTTCTCTGAATATATAATATGTGATGTGTGATTCCTTCACGTTATTTACTCATGATTTTAAAATTAAGGTCACAGAAAATATGTTTCAGAAGCAATCACTAGATTATTCAGATACTAGCTTTAAAATCTATTATTCTCCAAATAAATTATCAACCATTTATATAACAACTATTCCAAAGTTATGGGACAATTGTCTTCACCTTTTGCCATGGTAAGGATTGAAATGCATGGATCAAGCATGAGCTGACCTTCAACTGATAAAATTTACTGGAGAATCCTCCTGATGGCTTCACTTGGTCCTGAGGGCAGAGTTCATTCTCCCGCTAGGTTGTGCTGTTGGACAGGAAACAAGGGAATGTGCTTTATGCCCAGCCGTGTAAGGACAGTGTGCTGCAAGGAACCTTATGAACGTTGATATTCTGATTTCACTAAGGAGAGACAATAAAAAGGACCAGGATAGAAAAGGTGGCATTTGAACAGATGTTTTTCCCTCCTCCAAGGCAGAATCACTGTCCTGAGTTTGTGAGAGAGGACATTAAGTTTTACTTTTTCGTAGTAAAGGAGTTTAGGGAAGACTCCTGCGTCAGCATTTTCAACATTAGTATATAAAGTCAGGCATCTGTATTTCTAGGTATGTTTACCTTCCCCAGAAGCCATATAACTAAATTTCTCGTGCCTTTTACTCTGTATCTACACATTGGTATTAATTATTACTAACTATACATTAAATGTAAAATTCCATAAAGACCAAGTATAGATTTTCCTATTGGTATCACATTGAGATGGCTTATGGTTATGTTTGACAGAATTGTGACTATATCATTTATTCAACCTTCCATGGAGCCTTCTGAAACACTGATCTCATTATCAGTGAATGAATGAATGAATGAATTGAGTCAGAATTCTACCTTTGCTCTTACCAAACTTAAGAAGGGACTATAGCATTGCGTTGTATTCACTACAATATTTCTCTCTACATATAGACTGCACTTTATCAAGGAAATTGCTTACAGAGAATCTAGTAAGATGGGAGGGAAAGCTACTCCTTTAGTTCTGGTGTAAATCATCTGGATTTTTTGCTTCATGGATTAGCACGTCTTGAATCCTTCATCTCTTCAGGGCAGTAAGCTGAGACAACCATAATGAAGACCAGAGCTATTAGCTTCCACCATCACAAAATTTTCAGGGCAAACAGGTCATCAAAAAGACCTTAGTCTGGAACTGGTTACTTCAGTTGGTTTGATATAAGTCTCACATTTGGTAATTGCCCAACTTCAAGGTTTTGAATATTTCACTAATAACTTTCAGCTACCTAATTAATATCTGATTGTGCAATGGATATTACTATTAAAAGTTGCTGCACTTTTAGTCCAAAGGGTAGTAGAGAAAAATAAAGCACAAGAATTAGAAATATATTGTATGTGTGTAGAAATACATAGAAATTATATATATACATATATATATACTATATATATGCACAAAATTTAGAAACTAAATTATGCATGTGGAAAATCTTGTCCCACTTGTTATGACAAAGGGTCTGTGTCCTTGACCCTCATCCAAGAGGTAGCTTCCTCTTGATGCCTCACCTACATCTGAATAGACCCAAGGTTCTCTTCATTTTGTTAAGTCAGTTTCTAGGAGACAGAACTTTGTGGTTGTATTTCTTTGTCAGAAATTCTCCTTGGTGTCACACTATGGCCTTCACACACTGTAGCTAATTTGTTCCCTTGACTGTGAAAGGAAGAAGTAGAAGTTAATATCATCTGTGTACCTTAATTCCTTGTATTATTTTTGCTGTTGTTTTTCCTTTTCAACACAACAATGTTTGTAGCTTCCCTCTGTGAATTGTCCAGTGCTTAGAACATTTGAAAACAGACAGAAGAGTACAGGATATATGAGTAACTTTGCACGAATACTGAATGAAATAGTATGTGTATTTCCTAGGTTGGTAATGTTTATTCAGCTTACTGTGTGTCAGTTGTCCTAGTGTTCACTTGTGGTATTATGGCATGTGAATCATCCTACCAGTGGAATGGAGCCAATATTATCATGGGAGTTACTTATTTAAAAAAAAAGCTTACAAAAGTTAAATATTTCCAAGATAGTGATTTCAGTTCAAATTTAGTATTTCTGCTCTTACCATTTTGTCAAAGAAATATTTCGCTTCATTTAAACCTTCCTCTGTGTCCCAGATCAACCAACGGACAAATGTCTGTTGAGCACTTACACTATGTACTCAAGTCTAACAAAATTACACAAACCAAAATGTGATTTAACTGCCCTTTAGGCACACGTAGCAAAGTTAGGGAGAAAATCAACACGTCAAGTTAGAAACCATATGAATGCAGAAAAAAATTAGGCTCAGTATCATACGATATTTTTCAAGCTCTCAAACATTCTAAGAGAGACTCTCCTTGTTAGACAAAATTTATTAACAAATTAAAAACAAGCCATTGATTAAGCCGATACTCAGCAGATATCTAAGGTCCACCTGACAAGCCCTGGAAAACGTTAAAGTCAAGGCACTAAATTCAGACTCGTCAAAGCGTTCAAAGCTGTATGTTTTAGACATACAAATTTCTAAAAAGAATATGAGACTAAAGATAGGAAACACAATGGGTGAGGCACAGATCCCAAGGAAGGAGGGATTTTGACCTTGACATGAAAAATATCACTTTACTGTGAAGGTTCTGATGGAAAGCAAGCATGAAAAAGACAAAATTTATCCCACATGCAACTAGACTTACTGAGGATTCCTAGGCAGGAAAATTTGAGAGCGCTCTGAGAAACACATAGAACAACATCAGAGCTCTGTCCACTGAAGTTGAACGTGGGGAAGTGCATCGGTTTCTTTGGTCTCGTTAGTTCTTTCTCGTGTATTTTGGAGTCTTGTGTGCTTGCCCAAGGGTTACCTTAAACAGAATGCTGTCACTATTATCTCAGAAGACCCCCTCGCAGTGTCTACAGCATCATTCATGCTAAATACACACATGTGACTGAATTTAATTTAGATTCCTTATAGACTGAGCAATACTTGAGAATTCTCAAGTGAGTCCAAATATATCAATATTAAATATGTTTCCCAGCTATTACATATTTTCCTCTCTATCTTTAGTATTGATTCTTCTGTATTTCTAACGTGATCTATGGTATCTCAGCTGAATACAATCTTTATTAAAATGTATATTTAGAGAAATACATGAATGATATCCAGATCTGACATTTGTGCCTATGGATTTTATTCTCTCTTAAAAATAGAAAGACTGATTTTTGACTAAAATCTGAAAAAGTGATTTAATTCAAACATTTTCTAAATCCCAGTGGACACAATACAAGCTTTAACAAAGATGATACAGATATTAGATTTGAGAATTTGGGCAGAAAGAGAAAATAACTAAGATTTTGAATATAAATTTTACTATAAGACAGTATATGACAGGAATACCAGTAATCATTGAAATATAGGTGTAGGTGTTGTGCAAATATATAATATAAATCCGTTATGGTCCATACAATTTTTAAAAAAAATTTCTTCATGGCTAGATATGGACTTGAAACTAAATTTATCTTGTTCTTGGCTAAAGGACACAAAGAATACAAAAGGATCACACTCTAGTCTATGGAAGAGTGAAACTACTAAACCAGTGACTCAGAAAGAGAATTGGCACACACGTGTAATAAATGAAACGTGGAGAAATACAGAGTTTCCACCATGGTCTCTATTTAAATTTCCTGTATTATTTAACTTTTCTATATTATTCTACATTTTCTATATTAGTCATTCCATCAGATGGACTGCATAACCATTGTTGATTTTGATTCCTCAAGTGCACTGTATAAAATTCATAGGAAACATGTTTTAGTAAGTTTGGTAGTATGGTTAACTCTGATGCTTCCCAAGCTTGTGGCATTTCCAGATGTGTGGGAATCAATACAAAGCAAGCTCGATGGCATTTTTGAAAGCTCTTTGTCTCAGGTTAAGTCAGGGTACCTTTTGCTTGTTTGTTCTATTTTGTTCTTGTTTTTGATTTCTACCTTACAGATTCTTTGTAGATATATTATGGCTTATGGTTTGGGTTTTATGGGATTACCGGGTGTTCACATGTGTTTGTCTCTGCATCTATATGTGTTTCTTGTGCTTTTATTTTGGCTTTTTTTCTTGTTTGGTTGTTTGTCATATTCCAATTCAAATGTGTTTGTTTTTTATTTGCCTTATATTACTCCTCAGATACCTATTTATTTCCTAATGAGAGACAGAGAGGGTACACATTCAGATGTGAGGAAAGGTGGAGAAAAACTGGGAGGAGCAGTGAGTATATCAGAATATATTGTGTAAAAAAAAAATCTATTTTCAATAAAAGACCTAAATAGTTGAAATTGAGGAAGGTAATGGTTGTCTTAAGGAGATATTTTGTATTCTACTTTTTATTTTATTTTTGAGAGTATAATATAATTACAGCATTTTACCCTAACTTTCCTCCCTCCAAACCTTCATGTATACCCCTCTCCATTCTACTTCAAATTCTACTTCAAAATTTTCACTAATTTAATAATTAATATATATATACGCATATATTCCTTTTTAAAAGTTTTTATGTATCAGCTTTTTTCCCACTTTGTTTAGAAATAATTGTTTCTTATAAAATCTTGCACATTCTTTATTTACCATTGAGCCTCATACATGTCCTACCTTTTCAGGGAATTCTGTATTGGATGTTTAATTTTTAATTTAGCGGGGGAATCTGCCACGTTATACTTGCTGATACAAAACTTATTCTTAAACATTTGATAAATGAGGTAAGTGGTCAGGAAGAAGAGTCTCTGTGCTTCTACTCACACGTGTGACCTGTTCAGTAGCTGCAGGCAATCGATACAGAAAGCAAAACCAACGACTTTGACAAGCACAGTCCATTCATAAGCTTCCCTCATGGACATATCCTAGAATGCAGGTAGGAGAAGGTATACAACAAGGAGACCAGTAACAATGACTCTGTGATTATTTGCATCCACTTAGTTCATATCCAAATAAAATATACGAAGAAACAAAATTATCCCTTTAAAGCAAACAGCTGTTTATTGTGTTTACTTTAAATTCTGAATCTTAATTTCTGATTTATGCATCCACAGATGAATGCTTTAAAACATAGTTGTAAATAATTATAAATTGTGGGATTAAATTATAAGGTAAACTATCTTTTTACAAAGCCTGCATATACTTTAGCATACTACACAGCATACTTATCTCAGTTCTGGACATGACGATATCCCCCCTCCCTTCAAAACCCTGACCCTCTGCTTTCTGCTCACCCTCCCACTCTGACCATCATCCTTTCCTGTGATTCTCCCTGTGACACTCATATATAATCTCTCCCACCAAAGACTATTTTATAGTTATTATAATAACTTCCCCATTGTCTTTTTAAGCAGCTAGTTGACTGATGGTTAGATAATTGGCAGAGGAAACACTCTCTTCATAGTTCTCCCTTTTCAAATCCTTCCCTTATTTCCTCATAAAGCTAGTGAACATATCTAAGCTGTGCCCACATGCTCATCATCAGAACAGCACATATCTGGCCTATTTCCATCCTACCATGTCCTTAGGATACGATCAAAGTCTCTTATTAGAATTCAATGAGAAAGAGACTGTGTATAAAGTCATGTGCTCATTATGCATAGGAAGTTACTAGTCAAAATATTCCACTTATCTCTTCTCCATAACATCTCCCTGCTAGACACATAAAAACATATAAAGTTATCATTCCAGGATTCTGAGAAAATTAAATCATTTTAACCTCTTCTTTTTTGTGCTTCCTGGAGGGGGAAATAGCTATGGCATCGACAAAATATGGTCCTTTTTATTAATGAATTCGCAACTATAAAAATGATAAACATTCACAACAGGAGACAAGTAATGGCAACAGAAAATAGAAATAGAATCTTTTAAGCTTGAAATAGTGTACTGGTCATACACCCAGACCATAGGGAAATAAATGTAGCTGCAATGTTAAATGGCATACTAAGTATATAATGCCCTTTGTTTATAATTTCTGACACTAAAGTCTTCCATGTGATAAGCAATTGGGTGGATATCATGATTTTACCACGTGAGATTTTCAAAAGCAAAACACCATTTGGATTCACATTTTTAATAAAATTGTTTAACTGGAGTTTTCTTTATTTCTCAAAGAGGACAAACATATTTATTAAATGTTAGGTTGACATAATTTACATACTTACTGAACATGGAATATGGAAATATCATTCAAAAATTTAAAATAGAAGCTAGAGAGATGGCTCAATGATTTAGAGCAAGTATTGATTTTTGCAGAGGGCCCAAGTTAAGTTCTCACTATGCACATAAGATGTAACTCTAACTCCAAAGGATAATACCTTCTTCTGGACTCCATGGAAACTTGTACTCACATGCAAATGCAACAAGTACACATAAAGGTATATGCATAATTAAAAATAATAAAAATAAATCTAAATAAATAATACCAAATATGTCTAGGTAAGAGATATATTTGTACACAGACACTGTTGTATACCATGAGAAACATTATATTACTATATAATATGCCTTTGATAATAAACTGGAAATAAACTTGACCTTGGTAGCTGTGTTGTATCCTGACAGAACTGTCAGGATAGACACTTCTCAAAAAAGCATCTATCAGTGGGTTTCTCCATGTTTCCTTTTTAACCTGAGAAAGGCTAGACAAATTTTCTGTATCAGTAGGCCCATTTGAAGTGATATAAATTTTACCAAGAATGGAAATTTGGCTGGGTTTATAAGTCATCAAAATATTTATTCTTTTTTAAAACACAGTTCTATCACTGCTAAGGTTGCCTTGCTTAAGAATAATCTGAAATTCTTGACACTGCTGTGCATACTGAAAGGTAGAGATAGCACTTGTGAGGGTAGACGAGGTTATTTAAAACATTGAAATATTTGCCCCTATACAAAGTTGGAGGCCATCCATGTAGTGCAGATGAGATGGCTAAGTAGCTAAATTTGCTGGCCACTGAACCTGACAACCTGAGTTCACTTCCTGGGAGCCATGTTGCAGAAGAAGAGGACAAGTTCTTGCAGGTTGCTCTGCATGTGTGCATGTGTACTCAAACACTAAATAAAATATTATTTTGAAAAACAAAAGATATACAGAAAGAAGACAATTTTCAAGTTCTTTTTGAATACCCAGAAGCTTTTAATGGAGTACTTGCTTCCTACAGAGTGACCAGCTGTGCTCTTTCCAAGTGGCCACAGATCCCAAGGCTGTGTCTTCAGCCTGATACTCCAGTGTCAGTTGCTACTTACTAAGATCCCAGCTGCACCTCGGATGTCCTAGGTAAGCTCTGCCTGATCCATTGTCATCTGCTTATACTGTGCCTGTATTTACAACAGCCAACCCCCAGAACTGATGTGACTGATTCAAGAGTGAAGTGACTCTCTACAAGGAGAAATGGAAGATGCATCTCAGACCACTCTGAATTCCTATCCAGACTCATATTGTTCCTTTGCTCTACCATGTGGGTGAACTGGGGATGTCAAGTTTGGTGGCAAACATTTTTACCTGATGGCCTATCTCAACAGCCCTCCATGTATCTCTTCTACTAATTTTATAGTTTGCATAGATCTGATTAAATTCTACGCCCAAGCTCTATCAGTCACCATGTCACCAATGTAGTCACACTTGTGTACTCAACAGATTCACCTATCAAAAAAGAAGTCAGTAATTATATTAAACATATGCCTCGAAGATCTTCCTTCCATGTACTGCATATATATCCTGATAAAATGGCTGGACATTATACAGAAATCAATAACCTCTTTTTGATCATAGGTTTACTCCAAAGCTCCTTAAGACTCTAGGTTTTCATCCCCCAAATGCTGATATTAGCTTCAAATGATAGGATATTATGCTACATCAGGCTATAAGAAGTCTGTGCTTGGTACTGTCTAAATTGCCTTTATTCAGACAGCACAGAAGCATTGAGAATACACACTACCTTCCTTAATATTTGGAACATGACCTTAGGACTTACTTATAAGGGGTACTTTTGTGTTTTGCTTGCATGATTCTTTCTTTCTCTTGGCCAGAGATTTCATACGAAACTCTGACCTAATAGAAGTATTTTTTAATCTTCACTTGCCACAGATCACTAGAAGTACAGCTAAAGAACTAGATTTAATGTTACTTAACTTTAAGTTATTGTTATTCAAACCCCTACCGTGGTAGTAAGTACTATTAAACAATTGTAAACAGTGAACAGCTTTGTTTAGAATCTGATCTGTGCATTTGTATCTATGGTCCTTGAATAGAAGAAAATAAGCATGTTAAATGAATGAATAAAAGCAATATGCAGAGAAGCAGATCCTGTGATTGCAAAAAAAAAATCTGTCTACTGGATGACTATCAATAAATTCCTGCAAGTATCTGGGAAGAGGGAATGCTAACCATTCTTGTTAGGAATGCAGTGCAGGGCTATTACGGAAGATAGTATAGAGGTTCCTCATTAAATTAAAAATTAACCTATTACATGATACAGCAATCCCATCATCAGATACATATCTAAAGAAAATAAAAGCAGAATCTAAAAAGGATAAATGTTTGCATCTGCACCTTCATTGTAGAACCATTCCCAATGACCAAGATATAGTATCAGGCCAGGACTATAAAACATTAAAAAGAAAACATACCATTTTGTGCAACAGAATACCATGCAAGCTTAAAAATAAGAAAATCCCATCACTTCCAGAAACATGAACCCTTGTGGAGATTGTCATGTTAAATTAAATAAACCAAACACACAAGGACAAATTCTACATGGTCTCTTTTGCAGAATCTAAAACTATGGAAGTCACAAAACATAGAAGAGAACATTGGTCACTAAGGGCTTAGGTTAGTTAGGAGGATATTTTGAACAAAGGATACAAAATCCAGGTAGGAAAAAATATGATCTCAAAATCTGCTTTGTAACATGGTGATTAGAGATAATAACCATGTACTGCGTTTTTGAAAAATCACTGTCAGATTTTTTTAAGTGTCTCTATGATGAAGGAATGATAAGTTAAGGAGGTAATATATGGTATTTGATTTGGCTTAGCCTCTTCAAATGTATATATATTAATGTGCAATAATAAATAAATACATTTGGCAATTAGAAGCATACAAATCCTTTTCCTCATGAGAGAATATCAGAGTATGATCATTTATGTTTCATTTGAATAGAAGACAATGGCCTAAGTACAGTTGGTGATTCATACTGAGAGCTAGTTGTGTTTAATGGGACATTGTAAATTTGTTATTATCTAATTTTAAGTTGGTCACAACAGAGATGGGTCAATTTAATTCTTACTGGACTCTGCTATGTCTAATGTTGCAGTCAGGAAATTCAGAGAGCTTTGCTCATATCTGAACTGTTACTGAAAACAGTACTGATTATTCTTAGGAAATTAATTAGACTTTGAAGAAAAATAATAGTTACACATCAAATTGAGGAATGTAATAGTGATAGTCACTAAATACATGAAATATTCTCTATTTTCTCTCTAATATAGTTAAGTTAGCTAAAGAGAATTCCAGTTGTATCAATGCCCTGTGCTCTGATGTTTCATTGTGTCAATCAGTCTAACAGTCTAGACTGCTTTGTCTCTCAGGAAGTAAAAGAATAAGGGAAAGTTTAAGTCTGTTTTCATTTGTTTGTTTAATTTTAATAAAAATTAGCTTCCTAATGAATTTCACATAAGCTTGTTATAATCGATGAAACTGAAAATTAGAATGAAGAACAAGAGGGAACGTTTGGTTCCAGTAAAGTAGAGGGCACTGTTACACTGCGAGTTGACTTCTCAGAGTGACACAAAAAGATGGTTACTTGCAAGAGAGATAGCACAATTCATCTCAGAAGTGATATCTCATTTTCCATTTTACTCACACAGAGCTCCACTTTTCAGAGTGTTTAGAACAGAGTCCTATAATTCAATCTTCCAGGGGCACCTGACAATCTCAGGAGTCATTGAGTTTGTAGTCTACTTGATTTGTAACTAAGCAGATGGCCGGTGTTTGAGTAGACAGACAATTAATTAAGATTTTTCTAAAAAGTGCTTCTGATTAGTAAATAGACAAAGGGACTCACATCCAACTATTCTCTCTACTTTTCATAAAACATTTTGAGTCAAACAAGGAAATATGAAAAGCAAAGGCTTATTAGATTTTAATGTAATACAGATATAGCCTGGAGGCTTCACTGTTTTAGGGAATGTATGAACTTTGAATACTTATCTTTGAGGTGCCATTTTGAATTCCTTTCACTTACTTTAAAGAATTTCAGGTCTGTTACTGCTTAGAAATTTAAGGTCAAAAGTCACATGAAGTTTAATTCTCTTTACCCCCAGGAGACTCATGTTAGCTCCAACATAGTTGGAAATTAACAGAACCCATTCTTATTTAGTTTGTTTTTTGTTTTGTTTTCTACTTGATAATCTTGATAAATATTAGCTTTGATAATCTTGATGCTAAGCACTGAAATTAAAGTTTTATATTATTTTCTTCAAGACTTATTAGTGCTTAAGAATAATTTTAGTGAATGTTTCAATAGACAGTGACTGTAGTTTCAGAAATAAAATCTCTTCACTGGATAATTACAGTGCTCTACTATTGTCTCCTGCCATGGACCGTATTCATTCATTTATATTCACTCAGTGGTGCTTAAGCATGTTCTGATGCTTTTAATATGACAGTAGAAACTACCCAAGCTGCAATTCAGATTGTGGTAAATTCATTTAGTTCCCCAAACCTAAAATTATGTTATCCTTAGAGAACATTTTCCTTTGTTTATACAACTCATGTGCAGCCACATATCAGTAATGGCAACTTTTCTGTACCTGAACACATTCTACTCTTTACCTCTATTTCCTTGTACTCAAGTATTTCCTTGTACTCGGAAAAGAAATAGAGAGAAACAATAGGTTTTTCTCGGAGACAAATAGTCAGAAGCCGATGCCTGTTAATGAAATGACTTTCTTTACTAAATACTCAAGGAATCTTGTATGTCTTCGTTTGACTCTGTGCTTGAAATTCCCTTCATGCCCTAGACAGCCAAGGGACTCCATATAACTATGATTTCTAATGACTTACAATGTTACCAGTAAACTACTAATGGCTTTCTTTAGTTTCTTCTGACACCATCACCTTATCCTTATTTTAATTTAAGGTATATAAACCAAAAATTAGGATGAGGCTGTAATACAGTCAATGGGGTGCTGCATTTCAACGAATAACTATTTTCAACATATTATTTCAAGAGGAGTGTGTTTCTGAAATGTCTTTATCTTATACATTAAAAGGGTATGTGTTTTGGGAACTAAAATAGTCTTATTTTCATGTTGATTTTTTGGAATATTATTTATTAGATGAAAATGCAATAATTCATAAGTAGTAACATTGTGTATGTATATATATATATATATATATATATATATATATATATAATTTAATGTTTTTCAGATTTATGTGATATGAAAAATGTCACACCAAGAATATTTATAACTCTCTAAGTCTTGAACATCCATACTGTTGTTTGTCCTTCTTGTTTTCTGTTTTGAAAACTAGCAAGAATAAGAATAAACACTTTTGTCTGCTAAGTCCAGTTAACAAAGGGCCCTAACAACTGAATTTTCACACACTTTCAGGAAATTATTACCAAATTCTCCCCTACAATGTGCTTCTGAAAGTGTCATGCCAAGTTTCTTGCCCATTTAATGACACTGTCCTATTTCTGCAGTTTATTTCCTGATACAAACCCTTGTAGCCAACATGAAGCACACACACACACACACACACACACACACACACACACACACACAAACACACACTATGAAACTGTTTATTCTTCATGTTTTACCATTTATCATATTCAATAAATATGCCTTCCAAGTGAAATTGCCAAATACCTGAAGAATTTTGTGACCTTACAGGATATTTTAAGATTACCCACAAGATTGTGCTTTTTATATTATCATCACTTTAAAGAGTATCATATATTTTTTAAAAATTGATTTGTCAATTACAAATCAAGTGCATAAAATATGTGAAGACTCTTGTAAGTCCTTATGTAAGAGTAAACTAAAGGCCTTCTCTGCCATACAGAATTTACATATCTTTTACCTCCCTTTCAAAGTGTGTAAGTACGTGTGTGTGTGTGTGTGTGTGTGTGTGTTGTAGTCTTGTATTCAACATTTCCTTAGGAACTAGTATGCTCAAATTCAAATTTTTTCTTGTACCTTTAAAGTTTACACTTTGAGAAGTAGATGCCAGCCATGGCATTACATCACACAGTAACCATCCAGTATGCATTAGGTCATCCTTCCGAGGAACAGCTGTATTTTCTTACTGTGCTGTGCTAGGAGTAGCTATTCATTTTCCATAACAGATAATCCACTCCTTTTCATTCAAAATTCCCAATGGCGGATAACATGGCCCAATAAATACTTTCTTTTAAGATATTCTCATTAAATTTCATTTTCCCCCAAAGGAAGGTTCTGATTTGTTTTCAGGGCAGGTTAAAGATGAAATGATGCCAAGTGTTTTCTTCTTTAGTTTGCTTGGAAGGTCTTGACTATAACAGCCAGTCAGTTTCCTTCCTTCCTTCCTTCCTTCCTTCCTTCCTTCCTTCCTTCCTTCCTTCCTTCCTTCCTTCTTTCTTCTTTCTTTCTTTCTTTTTCTTTCTTTCTTTCTTTCTTTCTTTCTTTCTTTCTTTTCTTTTTTCTTTCTTTCTTTCAGCTCATTTCTACAGAGTCAGATAGAAAAAGAAAGTATTCCTTAATCTATCTATAAATTATTAATGTTTGCAAGAGCCCTTCTTCAGACTAAACTTTCTTTAGTCCTGGGAAATTTCCATAAAACCTAGTAAAACGTTTCTTCACCAGACACTGCTCACATATGTCTGACAGAAATGTGAGCATGCCAGATACTGAAAATGATCTCTGACTTGTGCTCAGAAAAATAAGGTGATTCCATACCATATTCTGGCCATTAGATGTCTGGGTGGGTCTGTATTAGAGGCATCTTTGAAGATAATTTAAACTACTCTGTGGAACCATTTTGAATTTTGTGCCTGAAAGAGACTTTTTACTTTTTATATGAATCTCTCTAAGCTGGTTGTTTCCCAAGGTTCACTTGTACATTTAGTTTGTGAAAGAAAGAATGCTCTACATGCTTTCTATTATAGTTCATTTTTAATTAAATACATGAATTGAATGCTTACTATGCCAAATGCAGTCTAGACAATCCTCTAAAGATAAAAGTTGTAAGACAATGAAGTCATGGTCAAGTTCCTGTGAAATTCACATATGATTCCAGCTTTTAGAATGTTTTATGAAGCTTAGTATAGCGAATGATGTCAGAAAAACAAAAGAAAACAGTGAATTACCAACTGTTTGAAAAAACAATAGTGAGCAATTCTATGACAGATGATGAAGATTTGTTGAATTATATTTTTCTGCATAGTATCTGTGCAAACTTAGTAATCAGAATATTCCATTTATTGCCGTGTAGCACCTTTCTACAGAACAAAAATACTATTTATGTATAATCACAAGCTATGTACCTTTGGTACATCGAACATCCACTGAACTTACTATTACTCTGGCCATGTCTTTCTTTGTTTTCTATTAATATATAGAAATGTATAGTTATGAATGTTTTGACTATGAATTTAAAAATATCTTAAAAAAATGAAAGACCAATATCCATCATAAAAGTGTAGATTTGAATGATGATACAAACAAAAAATATATACATTACTCAAAATGTAATGATTTGTGTATAAGGAATCTGTATTTACATACAAACATATGCACGTATGTCGGCATACATGTATTCACTCAGTACATGACAAGATCTTTATTTAAAATACACGACAAACTATTCTCAAAGTGTTCTTATTCAGTTATATGGAGAAACCAAAGTGTCAATATAGGATTGGCTTACTTGTTGATATCTCCTTCAAATTTATAGTGTTCAATGTTAGCACCTGAGATCAACACATTTCTTGAAGACAATGGAACCACAATCACAATAGCACCTATATTTATCTCAGTATAATGTTCCCTAAATTGTTTAACTTAATCTTGCCATTTCAAATACATCTCCAAAAACCTGCTGTCTCTGTAAAAATAACCATTAAAGTGAAAGACATAAAATTGCTGTAGTCAGTCCTTAGATGGCTCATATTATTTTTTATGTTCCCAAATATGAACTCAGAGCAGATTTCTAAATAGCTTTACAGAAACCAGAACATTTACTATGATAGCACAAAAGCCACATACATACAAATGAGTTCTTTTCTGTAATGACTAAATAAATACAGTTTGTGGTGAGTTTTTTTTTTCTTCTTTTTTTTGCTTAACTTCTTTGTTTCTACTTCTCATTTATTCTTAACCATCTTCCTGTCTCCTGTCCTCTGTGTGTCTTTTCTTTGTGTCTCTCCCCACATTCTTTCTTTCTTTTTATTTTTTGACTTTCTTGTTCCTTTTTCTCTCTGAGCATCCCCCAGGCCCCAGTCACTCTGTGCTCTTCCTTGTCTCTTTCCCCTCCTAGTAGTCTGCTTAATATGCCTATTGTCTCTTTTGTTTTTAAATATTTGCTTCTCAGTTCATCCTTCTTCAGCAGAGTCCTTTCTTACTTGAATTAAATTTTTATTTCTCTTCTTATCATGTATGTTGACTTCTTTGTCTCTTTTGTTCTACAGTCTTGTTGTATGTATTTTCTCTTACAGATATATATTTTTCATAGCTCTGGTCTTTTCTCAGCTTTCCCCAACTTAAAATTTTTGATTCCCTCGTTGACTCAAATGTTGTGTTCCACATTTTTCTGTCCAGATTCTTTTTATTTTCCCATTTATTTGTTATGTGTTATATATCTTCCAGTTAGAAAATCATAGTGAAAATATTAACAATAAAATTACTCAGGATAAAATTTTGCTGAAAACAGAGTATACGTATTTTCTGTTGTGGATATTTTAGCTTATAAACTACAATACATGCACGCAAATACTCTTTCTGTTTATTGAAAAATTCAGTTTGTTCAGTTGCTTTATGATGACTGTATGTGCTGTTTGTCTTCAATAGCTACCTTAAGAACTTTTTTGCTTAAGAGATGGAAATTATATTAGTGACAAAGTCAGACACTGATCTCAGACTGTTCTTTGATGGAACTCATTCACATTTTTTTTTTTTTTGCTTTTGTCTATGTGATTCAGAGAAATGTTAACAAAAGCCACATGTTTGCTGTGTGCATACCAGAAGGCTTCCTTTCCTCAGTGGGTGCTCTGCCTGTCTTAGGATGGGTGGAGGGAATGGAGATGTTGATCTCATTCATCACTGCTTAGTAAGCTCATTCCTGCCTGTGATGCTACTTTTTATACTTGCAGATCGAGGATTATCTAAGAAACTGTTGCAAAGGAGAAAGGGGCAACAGTATTGCATGTCATTGTTTCTGCAAATTAGAACAGTACATTAATACTATCTTCTTTAGCAAGTTAAATGTTTAGTCATGAGTAATGAGTTAAATAGATACTGGAATGTTTTCTGGGGATTCACTGCTGATCTATAATGTTTACAGAACCAGCAAGAGTGAAAACACTATATGGCTAAAATGCTAAGCAAACACTTGCATAGCCTGGGTACAGAATTTTTAGGCTTGTATATAGTTTATGATTTTGGATTGAGAATTACTAGTGCATAAAGAAGGCAGGTTTTCATTTTTTTAAACTAAATTTAGTCAAGAAGCACAACACCTAAATTGTATAATATATACATTGTTCCAGTTATGCTTGCTTTTTTGTGAAAGTCAGTTATTTAAATAAGTAGACAAATATGTAATTGGATGGATATATTTTTTAATGGTAGAAAATTAAAATTAATTCTTAGGGAATTTTACAGAGAATTTAAAATATGTTGGTATTGTTAAATGACTATATCTGACTACATCTCTACCACTTGTCTGTTTGTATTCTTTTGAGACTGAAAGCAGTCTCTTCTGACATTAAGGAACACACACACTCTCACACACACACTGGCACTCACACACACACAGCCACATAACATGCACACACACATGTCTGTACACAGATACATACACACACACACACACACACACACACACACACACACACACAGAGTTCTGCCCAAATTAACTGAGCAAAGGCTGTTCACGATGGACATTGAATAATGCTTAAAGAAAGAATGCGATCTTAGCAACACGGGACTTTAAAATTAAGCAATGATCATTTTTGATCAATGACAGTACTCCAGGCCTATGAATATTGCTCTCCATGATCATATGTTGATCTTTAAGCTTTACTATTTCTAAATAAATGAGCAAAGAACTTCTACTTACATGAATTATATCTCCAGTCTTAAAAAATTCCATCTGTCATCTTCCCCCCGGGAAGTTGATGATGACAGCCTCTTAAAATTTTTACAAAAAATATGTTTTCCCTGATAAATATAGAGTGTGACACTTAGAAAATCTCATCTCTGTCTTTACACACACACACACATATGAATATCTAGATTCCCTTAACTTTATTATTTAAGCATATATTTTACATTTGGCTAAGTAAATTATATCAGACAGCTGTCATATACTATGATTGGCACTAAGAACAATTTTCTTATACCCAAAGTCATGGAAGAATATGCAGTGTAAACTCGCCAAACTGCAATACTGAAAACAAATTTTTTTTGATATTCCATGATAATCCAGCCCTGAATGCTTATACTACAAAACAAACAGCTGTTTGCTGGGGGCTTCATTTACTGGAACCCTCAAAAACTGCAAGTGAGTTGAGAAAAAACTTATAAGAGAACTAAAGATGCTTGAAAATTTTTTTCCTTTTCCTCCTCTCCTTGTATGAATATCAGCTTAAATGTTCCATAATCCATAATTTTCACTATAGTGGTCAGGATCATGTCCATCCTTGTCTCATACTTCGATGTCACGGTTTAATCTCTGACAATAGGTTAGAAGACAGCAGAAGAACTTCTACAATTAAGCAAAGTACTTTATCAATTCTCAGTTAATGATTGATGGTAGAACATCTCCTAGGCCAAATAATTGTAATCATATTGTTTGTGTGAACATATTTGGGGTTTCCATTATTTTTAAATCTTGTGAAATAGAATTCTTTATTCTTGAATACAGTGCTTATAGGTTAAACATTAAAACTGGAATTGGAGGGTTAGTGAATATTTTGTGTCCCCATTTCTTTTCTTTAGACCAATTGTAAAGTAACATATTTCTAACATTATATGCTATTTATTTTCCTAAATGTATCAGTCCTACACCTAGATTATATATTTTAATAACAATTACTTTTTCTTACATAATCTATCAGGTATGTTTCTGTTTGAAACTGTTAGAATGCTTCAGAGAAAATACGTATTCTAAATATTAGCTACACTTGGGTCAGACATACAGGAACAAATTCTTAAGAATTAATACATTTAGGTGGCTATATTAAAATAAAAAAAAAACCTATATAATTCATCTGAATCGGCTCAGAAGTGTGCCATATATGTGAAGTATTTCTTGTCTTTAAAAATATTTTAATATATTTATTAACTTTTAGGTCCTTTTTTAAGCTGCTATTTCAGGTTCTACTACCTGCTTCTATACTAATCTCCAACTTCCTGGCACCATGGAAATGCCTTTCGGAAGAGCAAAGAACGACATTGTAGTGGAACATTTGAGCATTTTAATGATTTAATATATCGGCTTGCTTGTTGAAGACTTTTGAGAAGCCGTGGGTCACAGAGGGTTACGACGTGTCACTGAGGCTCTCCTCCTGTGTTTGATGCAACATCTGCTGCCCTCTGTAATCCGTTCTGCAGTGGTGTGCCACTCATGCCCTGTACCACTGCTCAAGTTTAAGAAAGCACCACTTCTTCGGTAGATCTGTGGGCAGAAATGGCTCTGAGTTCCTCTCTTGCTCTGATGTCTTCAGTGGTAATTTACCCGGTGTGTTAAAAACAAAGGTAAAACAAAAGAGGACACAGCAGAGGTTTGGTTTCATAAACTAGTTATTTTTTTTTCCTTTTCTTTTCCTTTCTTCCTTCAGTCTTTTGTTATTTCTTTTCGTAAGGGAAAAACTACTTTTTAGTACTAGGCGTGAAAGAACCACAAGATGAGAATTCAAAATGATAAAAGCTGAATGGAATTTGTATCATTTTCCTTTCTTGCTTTAGCCTTTGTCCCTGTAATACAAATGTCACAGAAGTAAGAATAAAACATCCCAGGCTTTAGGATTGAATGATAGCTCATTGGTATGACAATGAATACTGCACCCAGGACAGAACATTTCTCAGAACAGCCATTCTTGTGGCAAAGATTATAATGACGAGGAGAAATGGTGCAAAATTAACCAAGTCTGTGATATTTATAAGAGATCTTATGTGACTCCTCTAATGTGGTAGTATGCATTATATTGACTAAAGGGTAAAGTGGGGTAAGGAAAAAAGGCTTTTCCTTAGGTCAAAATGCAACCCATTTAGTATGAATCTCGCATGAGACAGCAAGGGACAATCTCTGCTTCTACCAGTAGGTGTCGCTGGAATCAACAGAAATGCCCCAGAGGTTTTGGGAAACTGATGTTACGAGGCAACCCCACAGGACACAATGAAAATAAAACAAACATTTCATGTGATAAATTTTGGATAAGACAAAGCAAAATTAAAAGCTCCGGGTAATTTTAATTTTAATTGTCTCTTACAAAATCTGATATCTTCCTACCATTGTGGTTGGAAGGTCTATTGTGCTCTGGAAGAACGTGGCTCAGGAGCTTGCACATCAAGAGCCTGCAGCTACTGAGCTTGCCTTCCCCGCTACACTGAGATTTAGGGCGTTTATTGCTCTTTTGCCAAGTAGCTGGGCCTTCCTTCCCTTTAACCCTTGCTTGGATTTTGACTCACTCTGTTTTCTAGATTTAGAATGAATATGAAAAAAAAAACAGCTGCCCAGGAAAGCGGATTCTTTTGTTTCTCACTTTGTCTAGGTGCCACTTGAGGCCGGGTGGGCACCAGGGTATTGAACATGCTACCTCTCTTCCATGGAGTGACAGGAATTGTTGGGTTTTAAAGTCTGCCAGCGCATCTGAAATATCCAGTATCTGTGCAATGTTGTAAAACTGTATGTTTGCACACAAACATAAATGTTGCAACAATTTGTTCTATTGGGTAATTTTTGCAAACTCTGTGATAACAATAAATTGGACTCTCACACGTTTCTTTTCACATAAGAGTTTCATTAAGGATCATTTACGCATTCATCACTGCCTCAATTTGTCATGGAGCCTGTTGCAGTTTCAAAGATCCACATTATATAGGGCAGCCCAGAGAAGACAATCCACACGTTGCTCCTTACCTGTTTTCTTTTTCATGGATTCCATTGGTTCCAGTCGTGAATAACTTCAAAACATTTGTATTTAAAAACCACTATCTCCAAGACTTTTCTGTAAATGTTAAATAATTGACACAAGTCTCCTAATTATTCTGTCTGGTTAATTGGAGACAACTGTATACTTGGCTCAGCAGCATTGAATGAAGTTTTCTGAGCCTTTGCATAGGATGGAATGCCGTAGCCTACCTTACCTCAGAGAGGACTTTTTAACATTGAAATTCCGATAACCCGGGGTGATATGTTTAGCTTGTCCTGAAGCTTGTCCTAAGAGTGCTCTGGTTTTTTCTGTGTCCCTTGAAGTGCTGGTAAAGGTGACAGCCTCACAGATCTCTTTTGTTCCAGTCTAGAAAAAAAAAATCAGTCAGATTTCCATTAGTCCTCATGGCTCTTTTGAACACCAGGCTTTTATTTCACACTTAAAAGAAAATCTGTCAAGGATTTTGCTCACCAAATATATCCTACCTACGGACGTCAGATGGTGGTGATTAGATCCTACATACTAGACATCCATTTTTTAAAAATCCAGTCTTCTGTCACTCTAATTCTATGCCTTTAAAATAATGACCATTATTTGCCACACTTATGGTGCTCTGTAGTCCACTTGGACAGAGTCTTGAGAAAAGGTTGGATGTCAGAGGTATAATGTCAGACACCCTTTATGGGAAAATAAGAGCAGGTGAGGTACACACAAAGCTTTTGTTATTTTTTCTTTTGGAATTGTACATGGAACTGAGTTGTACACCGGAGGGACCTGCAAAAACAGATAGCATACGAATAATTGCTTTCATTTGAATGTAAAATTGCCTACAAACTATAAGAAAAAGCAGTATCTATTTTGGAGATAAATGTGATGAGGCCCCTTTAAGTGTTCTCTCCTGTGCAGCTTCTCTAGTCTCTCTGGCTCTTGAGATGGCCTGATCCTCTTTTCTGGAATTCTGTCAATTAGTTTTGTATCTGTCATCCTAAAGTCTCTGAAATTGCTTATTCTGAGAGATTTCAATATTTACTCTGATGACATTTTTCGATTCTCAACACGGGAATTCTTAGAAGTTTTGAATTCACTTTGTATCCTTTAGTCCATATAAATCTGGCAATCAAGATTTCTCACAGTTTAATTTGCTTTCTGTTGAGGATTTAAATGATATTATCCCAGAGCTTTCACCAACCACTTCCAGTCCCTAATCCGTGGCCTTCCTCACTGGTGAAAGTCTGTCTCAGTTTTCTTGGTTTAAGCTTAACCCTCATGGTTAATCTCTGACTTCTGTTAAATTGCCATCAAGTTTGGAATCTGCAATTGTAACTCTGTTTTTTTTTTAAAAAAAAAAAAAAAAGAAAAGAAAAGAAAAGAAAAAAAAAAAAAGTCTTGCTCACAAAGGATAAAATGCCTAACATATATCACCTTTTTTTTTTTTTTTTTTAAATTTAACTAAGAGCAGAGGAAGACAGTCACTGCTAGGCAGCTCTAGGAATCTTAACTGTCATCAGATCTAGAATGAATTTCAGTCAGGATTTTTGTTCTTTCATAGCACATAAATTGCCCTTCTCAGTATTAGAAACTGGCTGTCTGTCTTGTGGATACTCTCTGGCTCTCTCTAGTCCTGTTCCTGCAGGGTCTTTCATCTGTCTTGCAACAGGAAATTCATTAAAATGCCTTTCAATCCTACAAAAGTCTATCTGGCGTTGTTTGTTTTGTTCTTACTTAATTCCAGTTTCCTTCAGCTAGGAGTTGTCAACAGATTATGTCCCTTGCATCTTTAGGGCCCTCTGGCTTGGATCTGCATGCTACAGAGATTTATACACCAACATGTGCACAGCTCTGGAAGACACGCTCTGCTCAGCCGCATACACGCAGATGACATGCAGATCCCTTGCTCTGCTGCAAGAAATGTTATACAAGCTTTTTCAGTGGATCTGTTTATTTGGCTGGCTGACTTGCTATAGGGAGATTGCCAAATTTTTCTAAAATTGAATCCAGATAAGACAGAATTCCTTGTGATTGGATCTTATCCCTTGGTCGATCAACACTCTTCAGTCACGTTAGAAGTTGGCAACTAGCTCCTAGAGCTGGTGTCCAAAGGGAAAACCTTGGTTTTATGCTTGACTCTGCTCTGTCATACATGGACTGCATAAATATAAATATTAAACTGTCATATTTTCCTTTGAGAGATACATTCAGGAGTAAAGTAAATCATATTTATCCAAGACTTGGAGGATTCTTTTCTGATCTCTAAACTTCCACATAGACTACTGAATTTCCCTCCTAATTTTGGAGGTACTCCAGGCTGTTTCTCAATACATGCATTTCAGTACCAATGTCAAAAAGCTGGGTGATGCTTATCCCCTGAGAGATGCCACAGTGAACCTTATTTACTCCCTACATACTGTTGTGAAAGCAATAGATTAGGGAAGTTTAGGAGACAAGACAGTGACCCTGTCACATTCTAGCTGCCGTATCTGGAGACATACTGCGGGCGGCATCACAGGGCATTACAACAGAAACTTCAGTTTGGGTTGAATTAAGATGAGCAGATGTTTGACCATTCCAGACATGATGTCCAGCATTAGGGGATTTATGGGCAGGTTATTCCTCATGGCATAGCCATACTTTTAGACATCATTGTAGCTGATATTATCCTTGAATGCCAGTGATTATGTGACAATCATGAAGGCTATAGGTGATCAAAGATCATCTGTGTCTCTAAACAGAAGTTCATTTCAGTTTAAAAGGATCTCTACTCGAGTGATATTTAATAATGGCATTTGATCACGGCATAGAACTACATACATTCTGCCTTTATTCTAGATTTCCACCCCTCCAAATATATATTTGCAGTAAGATAGAATGCCCAATCTGTGACCATCATCTGAATTATTGGCTTTCAGTCCCAAAGGTATTCTCTGTATGGATTAAATAAGAATTTGTACAGAATTTATTTTCTAGACTCATGAATGTCAATAGTTTAGAACAAAGGGAAGTTGAAACATCCCCATTTTAAGTTCTTATTCCTTTCATATCATCAAAAAGGCAAAAGACTTCAGGGATTTGTTTGTTAATCCTGGAAGCTATAAATCCATGATCCAAGAATCCCTGCTTATAGGTAGAGTCAAAATCACTGAGATAGGATCAATAACATGGAAAAGTTGGTAAATTATAATTTAAGTGATGATATACTTATTAAATATAACTTTTACGTACTAAATACTAAAATGGAAAAATTTCCAAGACATACTAAGTTTCAACAGGAGAATGATGTTAATTGCTCTTCCTCATATTCAACTAACACTAAAGTCCTTTGGAAAAGCCACATATAGATACCTACTACAGTTAAAGCATCCTAAAATATGTACATGTATGAAAGGAATTTAAATTGAGCCACCATATAATGACCCAACTAGACATATTATATTATCAAGTAAAACCTCCTGTGCCAAGAATGAGTTATAAATTGTTGATCCAATGGCCAAAGGGGTTCCCGGGACCTCCAAAGCATCACAGGCTATTGGAAACGTTATTGGCTAGCTGCACAATCTGACAATATGGCCCTGTTGCTGAAGATACTACTTAATAATGTCATCAAACATGGAGAAATTAAGCTGGTGTCTAACTAGAATGATCAGCCATACTGACAAGTGTTCATGGTCCTGGAAGGTACTTTATATGCTATATCACATTTGAGAGGTGAAAAATAATCATCAATACCGTCTAGCTATGAACCCTGTGATCTACAACAGCAATCTACTGGCAAGATGTACTGGTGCAATAGTAATAAAATATTATGTGAGTAATCAGCCACTTTTTTGATTAAGTATAGGGCCCACTCCATGAGGTGGAACTCATATTTGATCCTGCTATAAGTGGCCAGAATATAAGACTAGACAGATCATGGGCATTAGGGGAAAATCTACTACTATTATTCTACTAAAGGGACATGCCAATAATATGATTCCTAATGACATATTATTGTAACCATAGTAACAAGAAAGCAGAACAGATTACAACCTTTATCAGAAGGGCTTCTTCTTTCAGTAGATGGTAATTAACATGAAGAACCACAAATGGACAACTTACAGAGAGTAAGCGACATTGGAGCACTGAGCCCTAAATGGGATGTCTTTATTAAATCCCTTACTTCAAAACTAAGGGTTCCATGCACAAGAAGAGTCAGGAAGATTGTAGGAGATAGAGTGGTAGAGGACTTCAAGAAAACATGGTCTTCCAAATATATCAGGACTGATATACATACAAACTCACTGAGACTGTGACCAGATGTACAAAACCTTCACAAGTTCAAATAAGACAAAATCCTAACACCAAGAAGGGAAAATGGACGCAAAGTCTGACTCCTAACCAAGAAGTTATTTGCAATTGATATCTGCTGGCAAATGGAAGATGACTTTCCTCAAAGAGAGTGTCTTTGAGTATATCAACCACACTCTAGGGCAGGCCCATGGCCAGGAGTGGTTGGACAGCACTGTTTAGTTGTTTGTTGTTGTTTGTTTGTTTTTTGTCTTATTGATTTGGGGGTGGGCACTAAGGTGAGAATGATCTAGGAGGAGTTGGGTTAAGAGAAAGAATATGATAAAAAATATATGTAAAAAAGATAAATTAAAAATAAAATAAAATAAAAGAGCCTCTTCAGAACATTTAATGGACTAAAGGCCAGTGGGAAAATACCAGAAAAAAAGTACCCATGAGTATGGCTTTATATTGTTTCAGTATCTTTAATAGAGGTTTATAAATATTAGTATAAGAATATAGTAGAGCTGGGTGGTGGTGGCACATGCCTTTCATCCCAGCAGTTGGGAGGCAGAGGCAGGCAGATGTCTGTGAGTTCGAGGCCAACCAGAGTTACAACAGACAAAGTGTGTCTCAAAAAACCAGTAAAACAAAACAAAACAAGCAAAACAAAAAGAATATAGTGGCGAGACACACCAAACGTCTAGTAAATTCATCATTTTGTAAGTTAGAGAGAGCTCAGTGGTTAAGAGTACATTTTACTCTTCCAGAGGAACTCTATCCAGTTCCAACCACCCTGATTCAGCTCCCCAGAACCCACATTAGACAGCTTACGCTTGCTTGTAACTACATTACAGAGGATCCAATGCTTTCTTCTGACCCCTTGGAAACTTGCATTCACATGTACACTATACCTATACTCATGCAAACACACATACCCATAAAAATTAAATAAATCATTTTACAAATGATAGATCTTATCTATCATTTCTGGAGTATAACGATGGAGTGAGAAGAAAATGTTCACTGTATTTTTTTCTTCAATATTTTACTCCCCAGTGTTGGGAATTAGAGCCCATGACCTCACACATAGTAAACAAGCATTTCACCTCTGGGTTAACTCCCAACTCTTCCATGTGTTTTAATGCAGATTCTTTCAACAGAGTAAGTTAAGCAAACTACATTTATACTTAATGTCTACTGCGCTCATTAAAATTAATTTTACACAATCTGACACAACTTTAGGAACAAAATTATGACTTTCAATACTGGTAAGGCAATAAAGGGCTAAGGCTGTGCGATTGGCCTGAGTATAGCACTTTCCATTAAACAGATGGTCTACACCGTGCTGTCGGATGATCTGATGACTACAGTGTATTGCATTTGTCTTCAGTTTGATAGAATGAAGTGAGCATGCTTTGCAGGGCTGTTTTGAAAGTAAAACAGTGTGATGGAAATTTCCATGAAAATAATTTACTTTTCATGTCACTATGTCTGCAAAAGAATAAATCTTTGAAACATTTTTCTGGCATTTTCTGATAAAGAAGATATACCCAGTCTGGAGAATTTTATGACTTTCTGTATCCAATTGATGGAAATCATAGGGTTATTTTTACCACTTATCCCAAAACTCACATGTTTCCTACTCAATCATATTGACATAAAGTAAATAAGAAAGAAGAAGAAAACCTTGACAGAGGTAACCTTTCGATAAGTATGGATCTAAATATGACTGTGCTACTTTTAAGTTTTTATGGCCATTTGCTTTATCTTTAAGATAAAACAGTAGATTATAAAACAGGTTAGATTAATATTATATCACCCTTTTTAGCACTGATGTTCATAATCTGTAATCATGTTTTCTCTGATTTGGAGGTAAACTAAGCAGGTAAAAGCAGGATCAGATTTTCAACAAGTAAAAAGAGAAGATAAAGCAGGGAGGTGGTGGCATAGGCCTTTAATTCCAGCACCTGGAGGCAGAAGCACGTGAATCTGTATGACTTCAAGGCTAGCCTTGTCTGCACAGTGAGTTCCAGGACAACCAGAGTTACAGCAGAGAAACTCTGCCTCGAAAAAGCATAAAAAAGAGTATAGAAGAAGGAGGAGGAGGAGGAGGAGAAGGGGAAAAAGAAGAAGAAAGGAAGGAAGAAGATAGAACAATGTTTAAGGTAGAAATGCTGAGCTTTTATCATGTGCTCTGAAGTTAAAGTAATTTTAGATAAAGACTATTATTAAATGTAAAGAAGGAGAAACAAAGTCATGCTAGTAATCTTTTTTAATTTTTAAAAATTATTTTATTATATCTTGTGTGGAGGGATTTTTTTTTTTTTTTGGCACGGATATCAAGATGTAAAGTGCATGTATGCTGCCCTCAGAGTCCAGAATTGGACTTAGAGTGTTGTGAGTCTCCATGTGTATGCTGGGAATCTGGATTCTTTGAAAGAGCATACAATGGTCTTAACTGCTGAGCCATGTCTCCAGGCCCCACCCTGGGATGTTTGATAGAACTATCAATGATGGTGGTCCAGTTAAAAAGAATGAAAGCTACATTAGATGATGGTGGCTACATAGTTCTGAGAAGACAAATCAGCAAGGACTGTAGAAGAATAGCCCTGTGTGTTAAAGTTAAGGTCTACATTCCAAGGACTACATTCAGAGGCCTGTGTTGTCTGGCTGGAATGTAGAAACACCTTTAATCCCAGTATTCGAAGGCAGTGGTGGTCCACACCGTTAATCCCTAGAAAATACAGTAAAAGCAAATACAGGGAGCAGAACTCAGAAGGAGTCAGTGTCACACAGAAAGTGACATTGGAGATGAGTCAGAGTGAGTGGCAGACAAAGTGACTAATCAGATGAAGAGTTAAGAGAGAAAGGACATGCCCAACTCTCAAGAGAAAAGGTACGCTCTCAGCAGTTAAGGAGAGTTACAGAGGAGTGACTCTGTTGAGTCAGTTCAGGAGTAGACAGAGTGATTCAGATAATAGAGTTAGTTAAGAAGCAATCTGAAGAGTCTCAGTTCAGAGGGAACTAGGCAAGGTGGTTCAGTCAGCAGTGGAGGCTTAAATGTTCTGGATTGTATGGAAGCTGAAAAGCTCAGGGCTTTTCTAGTAGTAAGGGCTGGTGATCTAATTAGACAAAAGAATAAACTCTTCTTTGCAGGGAACCAAAGTCTAAATCGGTGAATATGCATATACATCCAAATATATTGCTACAAGAGACAGTATGCAGCACTGAGAATCTGAGTGGCTGAGCAGAATTAAGTAGGATACAGATACCAATTGCCTGAATTGGGATGATTTTGAAGAGCCATCAGCTTACATGATTGATTGAGGCCTTCAATCAATGTACCATATTTATGTAGGGTCAACTTCTTATTTGCTTCCTCTGTTCCTGCTTTTTTCGTTTCCTTTCCAGTATGGCTACTATTAACACTTCCAAAATAAGCAAACAAAATAAACTGCTTCTAGAGAACTCAATTCAAGGTTGATGTTCTGGTAGCTTTACGGTAGATTTGTCTCATTTCACTCTGGATATATTTTGCTTTTAAACTAGCAAGTGGATTCCTCTGGAAGTGAGGAGGTTATGATTTTCAGGATCAATTTGTCTAATTCCCTTGGCATGTCATTCAGTTATTCAAGTATGTCTCTTCCAAATCTGAGCTTATATTCTTCAAATTCAGTGAATTTCATTATAAGAAATCAGAGTAATTTCTACATTTTTTTTTCAGAGACCTTCCCAGAACTTATGAGTTTGACCAAATTAAAAATAACTTTCAAGTATTCCCTTAAACTTAATCCTAAACTCATTCCAGACCAATATAAACCCCAAGGATTCTCTTATTTCCTGTTTACATTTGGTCTTAGATAAATATCTGTCTAGGATACTTGGTGAATGGTCACCTTCAACTCGAGTCAGATCACAGGAGAGATGCTGGGGAAGGACTGACTACAAATGGCACATCAATGTGGGGCAAGACATCATACCAGCTAATCCAATGTGGAGACACGGAAGAAAAAGAAATCTCAGACCTTACAGAGTCCAGTAAAATATTCTCTGTGAAGCTACCAGAGGATAGAGATTAAGGTATTAATTGAGAGTGAGAAAGTGAGTCACAGAAGACAGGCCTTCAGAGAAAGACATTTTCATGAACAAAGTGTTCAGCTAGGTGCAGGGAAAAAGCAGGTTCTAAGTGCTTTTCTTGATCATGGAGCTGACACTCTCTCCCGCAGCTTGCAGCAGCCAGGACATGAGAAATGAAAACCAGAATGTACAGTGGTATAAACCCAGTTTGTCGATGACTTTGTGTGTGTGTGAAGCCCAAGTGGGTCTTGTGTTTGAGGTCTATGAAAAAGGGTGTATTGTTTCCCTGTAGCAGCAGTGAAAAAGAATGCCAAACCACCAGAATGTATCAAGTGGAGATTCTTCCAACTGACCTAGGACCCCTCCTGTGGAAGCTTAAGCTTGGAACCAAAAAAGCTGCTTCGTTAAACTGACCAGTTTTTTTTTTTTACTTTTTTCTGCAAGCCCAACTAAGAGAAAGACAATCTGTCCAGACACTGATTACAGTCATAAGAACTCTACCCACAAGGGAATCCTGCCTGCAGGCAAGGACTATTTTTTCTACAAACCAGACTCTATCTTAAAATCTGGAAAGTGTTTCCTCAGGGTCAGAACACAAAAACTGTTTTCCAGAATTGGTCTAGTTTGTATGTCGTGCTGGCAGCCGAGCTTGGTACTGTAAGAGTTAACCCAGGTTTTGAAGGTATGGAAGGATCATGGAAAGCAGCTGAGGCTTGGCACTCTAAAAGGCCAGAAGCCATTAGTGAAGGTGCAGCCAAAACAGCAGTTGAAGGCCCAGACTGAAGGGGTCATGCAGAGAAGTTGAGGTTTGGAACCATGAAAAGAGCCTAGGAGAGACCAATTGGTGAAAATGCAGCCCGATTACAGCAAGGGACCCCAGCAGTTTTTCAGATGCCAGTACCATGGGATGACCACCAAGAACAGCAGCAGCAGTGGAGTGAGGCAAGTCAGACCCGGGAGGACATACTGTGTGCTGCAGTGTGCCAGGAACAGGACTAAACAGCGCACATACACAGCTTTCCAAACAGCCTGTAGCTTGCCATACAGACAGAGCCATGCACCGCGGTCATGTGCGGCTGGGCTCACACACAGGGTTGGCCTGGAGCATGTTTGGGCTGCACATGCTCAGAGATAAGCCCTCCTTTAACTCATGCGCAGCTAAGACTTTCTGTTCTAGCCAACCTAAAAACCTGCTGATGGGCCCAGAGACAGATGACGTGGTGAGACGCAAGCCAATAGAGCAGCAGCCTGCAGTACAGGAGCCAATGGGATGCTGGGCGAGGGTTTAAAAGGGGTCCCTCTTCCTGAAGTAAACCAGTCTGCTTTTGCCTCTTACCAGACTCTGTGAGTTTGTGTTGTTGACTCTATGTCAGCTCACCCCTGCCCCAAAGGGTCCCTGCATTGGGTTCAACAACATCAACGACACTGCAGAGAGCAGAGCCAGAGAAGTCACCTAAGCCCTTTGGAGGAGCCTAGAGATTGTGAGTGAATTTCAGATAATTGGACATTGATAATGTTTTTCATCGTTCAAAGACATTGTGAAAATCTTGACAGATACTTGGTTTCATTTGGTCCTGGGCATTAGCAACCTTCGCGATTGTTCCTCTTGTAAATGGTTTTGCTGGTATAGCATTGTTGCTGGTATTGTGCTGTAGAGATAAATCAGTTTTTGGACTTTTTTTTTTGTTTTTAATACAGAAAAGGGGAAATGTTGGGGAAGTTTACTTTTAGTTATGTTTGAAATTCTTTTATGCACTGTTGGGTGAGGAGCTGCCTAGGTCTAGGATGTTTGTATTGTTTGCAGGTGTTGGATTTCTGTGGGGGAGGTTTGATTGCTTAACACCTGAACTGAGATGCTCAGGGTTCCACTATGGAGGCTGGCACTGCCCAGAATGGTGATTCCCTCTGCTAAGGTTTGCCAGGGGTCCACACATGTAAATACCTCTTCTTGGTGAGCGATCCAACAGCTAAGGACTATAGAAAGATGATAAAAGTTAAATATCCAAAGCTACAACTCAGAAACTGAAAATGATTTCTGAATTTCAACAAATTGAGATTCATTGATTAAAGCAAAGTCAAATTCCAGAGCAAGACAGGTTTTGTTCAAACAAGGCCATTTCTTTTAAACTTCAATTAAAGCCAATTAATGCATTATGACTTATTAGCTGCTACTATGTGGCCTCAATTTCCCTGACTGCTTCCATACTTTTCAGCATGGACTGAGGAGTTAATAATAAAAATAGTTTGT
Source organism: Cricetomys ansorgei (assembly GCA_026225945.1). Taxonomy (NCBI): domain Eukaryota; kingdom Metazoa; phylum Chordata; class Mammalia; order Rodentia; family Nesomyidae; genus Cricetomys; species Cricetomys ansorgei. The sequence goes on from JAMJFZ010000239.1 coordinate 27,885,590, forward strand.
TCTAGCAGCCACTAGAACATCTACCATAGTAGTCATTAAATTTACAGCAATCAACCAATTGTATCAGTGATACATAGTTAATCTTTGGGAAGGTAATGCAGAAATCCTGCTGGCACAAGAATGGAAATTTTTATTTTGTTGAGTGGATTTCTATCTGAGTGTTCTGCACCAAAATATTAAAAAAAAAAAAAAAAAACTACAGATGGAAGGATTAAACCCATATATTGTTTCGAGTTTCACACAAATGGACATTTTTCTTATCATTATTCTCTAAACAAAACTGCATAGCAACTTTAATTTGGGCATTTAGGTTGAATCACACCCACAAGGGCTAATATCAGGTAGATGTGCTGATGTTGGCTCGAAGCTCATTTCCTCACTCATGGTTGCTGTATAGGGAAGCTTTCAATGTAACAGGTGTAAGGTTCTAGCAGTCCTCTCCTCTGCTCATCTGGAATGAGTCAGCATGTCCAGTCTTCGCTAGGGTTGAAGGTATGAATACGAAAGGGAATGGGTGCCATAAGGCTGGGTCATTGGGGTTTCCTGGGTTGTCCATCACACCAGACATGCTTGTGTACTGTTTGGAACCTGTTCAGTACAATGATGATTCTCTTGAGGAGGTAAATTTAGGGAAGACATTTTTTATTTCCTGATAGCTATTTCAATTATTATTGAAATATTATTTTAAAATATTTTTATATTTAAATTTTATATATATTATAAAATTATATATGTTTTAGATATATTTATTTATATATTATATATATTTGTATATATTTATTTATTTATATATTATAATATATATATGTATTTTAAAATTATATATATTACATTTTATATTTATATATTTTAATATTTTTTAAATATTAGTAATTCCCGAGGCTCCTTCACCTGTAAAAATTTGTTAAAAATTTAGCATTTTCAATGTTATCTGGAGTAAAGTGATTCATAATGTGGTTAGGGAAAGAGGGGCCTTGTTTATTTTTATCATGGCTACCACATCTCCTTAATGTTGACTTAAGCTTAGAGAGTTTCTAAATAGCTGTCTCTCATTTATAAATTAAAGCAATCATTTTACCTTATGGATTTTAGTTTGTTGTTTAAAAAAATGTTGAAATTATTTTTTAGAGTTTCACACACATGCATGTGCATTTCAATCAAACCCACCCTTCATTCCTCACATATAAGTAGACCCTTAGCACCTTTACACTACTCTGTCCTGTTCATGTGGTGTTTTAAACTCACTGAGTCCATTTGGTGCTTCCTGCATGGGAATGAGTATAAAACCGTCTACTAGAGCAAAGGCAGAATCTAAAAGAACACATCCCTCAAGAAAATTGAGTCATTCTTCTCCAGTAGTCATTAAATGCCAAAAGCTCCTCAGCTAGGGTTAGATAATCATGAGTCCCTTCTGCACTCATGCTGAAATTTTGGCTGACTTGATCTTACTCAGGTCTTATGCATGCAGTCATAGACATTGTGAGTTTATATCTGCAATTGTGTTCTTTATGTGCAGCAGATACTGTTTTCAAGGATCATCACAGTGGAAGGGTCAGAGATATTTTAAGAGCCAGATGTCATAGATGCCTACAGGAGTACAGGAAGGGAATGTGTCCACTCTAAAGATTCTTATTCTCTGCGCAAAGAAACAGTTGTATGTCTGTAATTGAACGTCTACTGTGTCATTCAGCAAAGAAAACAAGGAGATATTTTCCTAGATGTAAACCCAACCAGATATGAGCAGAAGGAACCACCTGTCATGTCAAGTACCATACTTTACAGTGGAACCTTGAACATTTCATCTCAGGGGTTTTTATTGATCCTTAAGTTCCTCAGGTGTTCTATTGATAGCACATGCAGGTCATGAGGAATCATTTCTATAAAGCCAACACCTGCACCTGCACTTTTCCCAATGTCCTCTCTTGGGCTCTCTTCATGGTGCCAAGCCTCAGTTACTCTCCATGATCCCTTCATGCCTTCAAAACTAGGATCACCTGGGTGACTCTTACAGTACCAAGTGCAGCTACCAGCTGGAGATACAACTTCAGCCACTTAGAAGACAACTTCAAAATGCTGACTTGAGAAAGCACCACCCAGATTTTAAGACAGAGTCTTGTTTTCAGGGAAAATAACCGGTGAGTTTAAATAAGCAGCTTCTAGACTCCAAGGCCCAGCTTCCACAGCAGGGGATCCTGAGACAGTGGAGAGAATCTCAGACTGAAACATTCTGGTGGCTTGTTGTTTTTTGTTTGTTTGTTTGTTTTGTTTTGACCACCTCTAAGGGGAAACAGCAACCTTCTTCACATGTCTCAAACACAATACTCTGAGCTCACACACACACACACACACACACACACACACACACACACACACACACAAGCTATCAGAATTCTGTTTGTAGAACAGTATGCTCCGGATTCCTTTTCCTACATCTTGGTTGCTGCCAATGGCAGGAGGGAATGTTTTAGCTGCTGGAGCATGCCACACACAGGCATACAGTTTTCCTGCAATTGAGTTGGCTCTATGATCAGAAAAAAAAAAAAAAAATTGAAATCTTGCTTTTTCTCTCGTCCCAGCTGGAATCTTTGTTTCACAGCCTTCTCTCCTTGTAGAGGCTTATTTCCTTTCTTACTCTCCACTTCTTTTAGGAGACTTCTATTCATTATTTTGTTATATATATATATATATATATATATATATATATATATATATATATATATATATCTGTCCTCTCTGGGTGCTGCCCTGAGCATACTTTACCAGACTCTGTGAGGCCTGGAGTTTCTTTCTCATTCTTCCTTGTCTCCACATTAGATGTAGTTGGTGTGGTTTGGGGCCCCACATTGCAGGCACCACTTGTAGTAGATAGCCACTGTGGTGGCTCAGCAAAGAAGACAAGGTAATATATTTATAGATGCAAACCCTATCTGATCTCGTCAGAGGGAACTACTATCATGGCCAATGCTGTTCTGGACAATGGAATCCTGAACATCTCATCTCAGGGGTTTTTATTGATACCTAAGCTCCTCAGGTATTTTATTGATAGCACATGAAGACCATGAGGAATCATTTACAAAAAGCCAACAACTGTACCTGCAGACAATACAAAATGCCCAGGCCTAGGCAACCCTTTTCTCAACAGTGCACAAAACAATCATTTTAAATGTAACTAAAAACAAACTTCTACAACATGTGTCTTTGTGTTATTTGCTATCTACTGTAAAAAGATGATTGTCTTGTGAGAAGTGAGAGATGCATTAATGTATGCATTAAGACAGTAAGTTAAGGGGCAGTTCATTACTATCTCCATCTAGTAGGGTAATTATCTGAGGTTTTTCTCTAGGGCCTATGATGACATATTCCATCATATTTTTGTTTGGGATTGTTTTATGTAGCTCTGCTAGCAGTACTATTCATGAGTTCCATCTTGTGTAGTGGGCTGTAAATCTAAAAAAAAAAGGAAAGTGGTTGGTCACTTCTATAATATGCATGCCACTATTACATCACTGAGCATCTCTTGCTGGGCAGTAACAGTTGTAGTTCCTAAGGTTTCTAGATGGGTAAGACTGTGCTGTTAAAACAAAAGAGCCATATGTAGAAGAATAATGAAATGTTTAAAAATAATGAAATAATGAAAATAGATCTTTATTGTTCAGCTTTTATTGAAATTTTGATGATGATTGCTTTCGATCTTTTCATGAGTCTTGGTAGAATGTCCATTTTTTCAATATTAACTTTATAAATACATGAGAAATGAAAAAACAGTTCATCCTTTACTATTTTCTTTATTTTTTTTCTTCAGTGTACTCATTGTACAAGTTTTTATCCCCTTGGTTAGATTTATTTTAATATTTATTCATTTACATATTTATTTTTGAGGCTATCACAAATAGTATAGTTCCCTGGTTTCTTTTTTGTTATTTTGTTATTGACATACAGGAAGACTACTGATTATTTTTAAGTGTGATAAATTTTATTCTGCTGCTTTGATGAATGTACTTACCAGTTGTAGGGGTCTTCTGATAGGGTCTTTAGGGTCATTTATATATACAGTAACACCATTTCTACAGAAGGATATGTTAAATTTTTCTTTCTTATTTATATTTTTTTATTTTCTTTCTTTTGTATTGTTGCTCTAGCTAAGTCTCCAGGGACTACATAGAACAGGAAAGAGAATGTAGGTATCTTTTTCTTGTTCCTGACTTTAGTAGAAATGCTTTGGTTTTTTTCTGTGTCATCATGTTGCTAGTTGTATATTTGTTGCATGTTTCACTTATATTGTTGTGATCATGTTGGCATATAACTCCAGTAATCTTAGATTCATGAAACGATGGTGAGTTGTTGTCAACGGCCTTCTCTTCATCTAATGAGATGATCATGCAATGTATTTTTTCCCTTGAATCTATTTATGTGTTGGATTATTTATTGATTTACCATATGCTGAGCCAAATTGGCATCTATGGGATGCAGACGGCTTAATTATAGTGGTTAATATTTGATATGTTCTTGAATTCTGTTGGGAAGTATCTTACTGAGAATTGTGTCTCTCTGTTTTTCAAAGAGCTTGCCTTATAACTCTCTTTTTGTCATGTCATCACCTAGATTTGGTATCAGGATATTGCTTTGTAAAGAAAAAAAGTGGAAGATTTCTGTCCTTTTCTAACCGATGGAATTTGAGGAGCATAAGCATTAGATCTTTAAAGGTCTAATTGAATTCTGTGTTGCATCCATTGGGTTGGTTGTGTGGCCTTGATATTTTCAACTACTGTTTGTATCTTGTTTGTTGTTGTGAGTCTGTTTATTATTTTACCATGTTTAACTTTCATAGGTCATGTGCAAGTATCAATTAATATATTTCTTGTAGATTTTTCCAGTTCAATGAAACATATCTTCTTTAAATTTATAATTAAATTTAAATAATTAATTAAATAAATAATTAATTAATAATTTATATAAATAAATTAAATAAATAAGTTACTTAAATATAAATATGTCCTTAGAATTCTCTGAATTTCTTTAGTGTCTTTGTATCATCTCATTTTCCATCTCTGATTTTATTAATTGGTCATTTTTCTCTTTCACTTGGTTACTTGGCTAATAATGTCAATCTTCTTAATCTTATAAAAGAATCAACTCTTTGTTTCATAATTCTCTGTATTATTGGACTTGTTTGTTGGTTTCTATTCCATTAATATAAGGCCTGATTTTTATTATCTATCCCTATCCACTGTGGTTTGAATAGAAAACATTCTTTAGAGCTTCATGTATCTGAATATTTGGTCCCTCATTGAGGGCCATATTTGAAAAGATTATGGAACCTGTAGGTTTTGGAGCATTGCTGGAAGAAGCATGTCTCTGTGGGTGGACTTTGAGAGTTCACAGCCTTGTCTCACTTCATGACTGGTTGCTTTTGATTCTTTTGTGTGCTATGGATATCATCTCTTAGCTTCCTGTTCTGGCCACCTGCTGCTAGCCTGCCCCTCCATTATGGACTCTCTGTCTGGAACTATAAGGCAAATTAAACTTTTCTTTTTTCCTGAACTTGAATCTGGTGTAGAATTTTATCACAACAGAAAAGTCACTAATGCAAACATTTTAAAATAAAGAATGAAGTATTTCTATGAAGAACATGACCATATTGAACATGTAGTTTTTTTTTTTTTTTTTGTTGTTGTTGTTGTTTTTTATTTTATATTTTGAGTAATGTTGAATCTTTGGAAGTTTTGGCTAGAAGAGTGGCTGAATGCTGCAAGCAGAGTTTAGAGGATCATTATAATAGAAACCAGGAAGGCAGTATTACCAAGGGTATGCAAATAATGAAGGTCAGACATTTATGTGATGTTTTGGCAAAATGATATGCTGCTGGCTACTAAGCTGGAACACTATAGGCTACCTAAGCCCCTAAAGTTAAAATTACAGACATTGGACACAGAATTATATTATATGGTATTTTTCCTGTTAGATTCATGTCTTTCCCCCAACATGAACCCATTTCTAGCTATTGGAATGGGAAAGGTCCTCCGTGTTCCATTCATAAATATTTTTTAGATTTTTAATTGAGTTTTACTGAGTTATCCAATACTTCTCTTTTGTCTTCAGGCTATGACTTTGTTTTGCACATGATCCATTCTGTTGGTGAGGTTTTTCACTGAACCTTTGATATGGCTTACTGCATTTCAGTTTGGCTATTCTTTAGAAATTCTTTATTGAATTTTGTTTTCATAACTTGAGTTGACTTTCTCATTTAAGTCATCAATTTATTTTTGCTATCTTAGAGCAGTCACTTCCTGTTTAGTTATTTCAAGTTAGTTATATTCAATAGTTATGATCATCATTTTGAATTCTTTTTTTGGCATATCTTCCAGGTTATTCTCATTAAGATTCATTACTATGATATTAATACTTTTTAGTGGGATGCATTCATTGTCTTTTTTTTCCCCATGATTCTTTTGATTTTCTGTTGTGACTTATGCATCTAAGTAGCTTTTAGTTGTATCTTTCTTTTTTCTCAAATCACCTTTTTGACTTTCAGTGTATAATGTTCAGTAACAGGGTTGGCATGCTGTTTCATTTTCATGGAATTGGCATTAAGGAGAAGTGTAGGTTTTACCACTAGTCTCCTTTTGGAGAGTCTTCTACGGTCTCGCTGAACACACACAATCCAACTGTCCGCAAACTCCTTGCTGATCCTCTCTTCTGCTTGCTGCTGTTACTCACCAAGCATGGTTTTTCTACCTTGTGCAAGCCTTGGTAGACTGGTTTTTGGGGGCAGGAGATTTAGGGCAGCTGGGTTTGTAGTTATAGAGACTATGAGGTTAAGAGTTTCAGAGCTTACCAAGGAGCACTGATCATTGGGATCCTGGAGTGCTGAGTGGATTATAAGATAGGAAGGAGTGGAGCAGATTTGAGTCATGGGGACAGGATATTCTAGAAGATCTGGGTGATCTGTACTAGTTAGAGGTGAATTCCCAGAACAACTAGAGTACCTATAGGGTGATGAAAGATGGTGCCTAACCAATGACTGATTGAAGCTAAATAGCAGAGGAGATGGAGTACCCAAGTGATGGGAAGAGACAGAGACTACTTGATTTGGGGGTATACCAGAACAGGAGAACTAGGGCAATACCCTGTAGGGAGAAGTCCCTGATGGAACGTAACAGGCATTTGAAATAGGAAGGGGCAGGCCTTACTGGTGGTGTGGAAAGGGACAGTTCCAGAAGAGATTTTAGTATTGTTTTTATAGTACTCTTTCTAAATTTCAAGAGGCTAGATTAGTAGAATTTACAATCTGTGTATCTTCCAAATTTAACAGAAATATCTACTATTTTACGTTTATAAGAATACTCTCTGCACATTTTCCTAAACTTGTCATTTTTTTGTTCTTCAGTTGTTTTTTTTTAATGCAAAATCCTTTCATGATCTTGCAGCCATTTCTTTGATCTCTTTTTTTTTTCTGATTTACATGGAATATACATCTTACTATAAGTAGAAAGTAATGGGGCAGTGAATAACAATTAAAAATAAACTTCAAAGAGGGATTTTTGAATCATGTAAATGGTTTCAGCACCTTAAGAATGTGTGTGCAGGTACGTGTATTTGTGTGACATGCATATGTATGAATTTGTCTGTGTGCATGAATGTATGCACATGGTTGTGTAGTTTAGAGGCCAATGTCATGTACCTCCTCTATCACCCTATACACTGTTTCTTTGAGGCAGGGTCTCTCATTGGTTCTTACCTATTTGGCAAGACTAATTGACCAGCAAGCCCAGTGATTCTCTTGTCTCTACCTTCCCAGAATTGGGATTATGCTCTTGGGCTAGGATGCTTATCTTTTCATCTGAGTGCTGGTAACACAATGTCAGGTTTTCACACCTGCATGATCATTTACTTACTGAGTAAACAACCATTTCTGCTTCACAGTATCAATTTTTAAACAATAAAAACAATGGCTACTTTTTCAATAGGACTTCAGAAATACTTAAAAAAAATTTTTAGTAACTTACTGGTTACTTATTGGTTTAGTAACTTATTCTTGTTTTCCATGTCACTTTTACATTGGGGTCTGGGATTCCTATTAGTGCACATACTTCATTTGTAATTACGAGGACTAATGATACAATAAATGTTTCATAAAATCAACCTGAATAGAGAGCACTTTAAAGTCAACTGGTTACTTCATATCCTGCCATTCCATTTTCCGGTCCTAACTATGTGCCTTATAGACAGCTGACGACAACTATCTCAACTTTGAAATGCAAAACCAACAATTCTGGAAATGAAAACAGACTCTTCCAGTCATATTTTGGCATTGCAAAGTTAAAATTAGATCCCACTTCAAACAAGCATTTTTAATTAGGAAACATCTCAAAGAAAAGGCCTCACATCCCACGAAAACTGAACTATTATGCTAATTGGAATGGCCACTGTATAAATCTTGGGTGGATCTGAAGAAAGTACTTGTTATTCTAGTCTGAGTTTCAAACCACATTCATTTCTACTAAATTTTGTTTTCTTTAGGAGGACAGTCTGATAGGCTATGAGTGTTACTAATGCTATTAAATAACCAGTTTGTCATCATGCCTTCATATTTAAGATCAAACTCTTAACCACTGCCTATTTTTTAATAATAAAATTCCATAAACAACTAGAAACACTTTGATGATCATCTCATGCTAATTAGGTTTTTCTGAATGCTCACGCCACTTCTTTCAATTTTACCAAGCTGAAATTCTAAGTTATGAAAGTCATACTCATAATGGTGTGAGAACCTGGTAATTTTACAGTTAGCTTGGGTAATTTAACTTGAAAAATGACTAAATATGTGTGAACAATAGGCTCAAACCTGGCCATCCTATACATGGTTTGTACGCCTGATCTCTCTTCCTACTCCTTTTGCTGCTCTTCTCTGACTGATATAGACCTGTCAATATCCTACAAAGAAATTTTCAAGGAATAAAGCCAGGGAAGATAACAAGAGATGAATATTAATTTTAGTTAATGAACCTCACTTTTATCTACTGACACAATCCTTTAAAATACGTTCAGCTGGGCAGTGGTGGCACATGCCTTTAATCCCAGCACTAGAGAGGCAGAGGCAGGTGGATCTTTGTGAGTTTGAGGCTAGCCTGGTCTACAGAGTGAGTTCCAGGACAAAGTTACCACAGAGAGACCCTGTCTCAAAAGAACAAATACACACACACACACACACACACACACACACACGTTCAATTATAATATATTCAATAGGTGTGTGTGTGTATGTATGTGTGTGAGTACTGAGATAACAATTGTCAGAATCATATGCAACTCAGAATGAAAATTTTTACTGGATTCTTTATACACTATCATTTAGAAAGTTCTGTAATACCCCCTCCATGCATAATTATGTTTCTTTGGGATTATTTCTACATTCTCTTTCCAATTTCCTTCAACTTATTTACTTGGTCTAACTTGTTACATTTTAAAATAAACTTACTTTATTACTCTTTCTACATTTCTGCAACATAAATCTCAAAGCAAGTTCATATTATAATATGTGATGTTTAGCAGAAATATTCAGCAAGTAAACTTAAATGCAACTTTGTTCCATCTTGTATTTTTCCATCTTCTCTTGTAATATTTCATTTTCATATAAGATAATTTTATCTTCTTGCCATCATTCCTTTTATGATTTTTTTCCTTGGATTTTCATGTTTATATCTCATCCCTCAGAAATCAGATATCCTAAACTATGTTCTTCCCTTGGTGAGCTTTGGTTGCTTTATCAAAGTTACAAGTTTGCCATCATTGTCCTGGATGCTTTAGCTCTTTGTGGGTTAGAGTCTTTCCTTACTGTATATCGCAGGGTATGTCCTCACTCTGCTAACTCTTCCTTTGATTAGTCACTTTGCCTGTCTTTCATTCTGACTCATCTCAGACATCACTTCCTGTCTGACAATGACTCCTGCTAAGCTCTGCTTCCTGTCTATGAACTCTGGGATTAAAATAAAGGCATGCCCCACCATTCTTCAACCCTAGAGCAGCCATGCTGCCAGATTAAAGGATTAAATATTCCTCTACAGAGACAGACAGAGAGAGACAGAGACAGAGAGACAGAGACAGAGAGAGATTACAGGGACAGAGTTCTTCTAGGCCCCAACTGCTAAAGGTTCCAATCATTCCCTATTGCATTAGAGGCTGAAATACAATCAAGCTTTTATAAAGTACATGATTTTTGGGGTCATCTGACATTCAACTTATAACAGACACCTTGTAGTGAGTCCTAAAGAGATTGGATAAATAATAGGAGGAATTGTGGGTTCTATGAAGACAACACATGAGTACCAAAGGAAATAGCTGTGCTAGCTAGTTTTATGTCAACATGACACAAGTTAGAGTCATCAGAGAGGAGGGAGGCTCAATTGAGAAAATACCTCCATAAAATCTGGCTGTGGAAAAGCTTCTAGGGCATTTCTTTAGTTAGTGATTGATAGGGGAGGGCCCAGTCCATTGCTGGTTTTCCTGGGTTCTGTAAGAAAGCAGACTGAGCAAGTCATGGGGAACAAGCCTCTAAGCTGCAATCCTCCTTGGCCTCTGCATCAGCTTCTGCCTCCAGGTTCCTCCCCTGCTTGAGTTCCTGTCCTGACTTCCTTCATTGATGAACAGTGATATGGAAGCATAAGCCAAATACATCCTTTCCTCCCTAAGCTGCTTTTGTTCACTGCCTCCCATCACAGCAATAGCAATCCTAACTAAGACCATGTGTTTTACATTAAAATAAAATTTAATATTCAGTAAAAGCTAAATAATTTGGAAAACTCAGAAATTTAAAAGACTGTGATTTTTTTTCAAACTATTAACCTGTTATGAATGTAGTATATTTACTAAGCTTTAGTAATTTGAGCACTAACCTGGATTTTTGTTTACTAATATTTAATGAGTTTGAGGAGTTAGTTGCTTTAAATCCAAATATTGATGCCATTGCCTCTGTAGTCACGTCTCAAACAGTTTTTATTGATATCCTTTCTGTATTATCACATCATGTTCCATGAATTTGGATATGGTCTTTTAACACATAATATCCTTTTAAAAAATAGATAATATTGTTTGGGATCCTCTGACTTCATCCTCATATCAGATTTAGAGAAGATATTTTTAAAAAATAATTATATAAATACATCTTCAATTCCAAATTTGAAGCCATTTTTTGTCAGTACGTTTTACATTATTTCACAGCATACACTTAAAAATCAAGTTCATAATTTCCTAATGATTTCTTTTCATAATTAAAGATGTTTCCCATGTCCCACCCTGTAGAGAATGCATTACTGTGGCAATAAAATGATGACTTGTGTCTGCAGTTCATGCATTTGAATTGAATAAGAGATTCATCAGAATTTCTTAGTACATCTTGGAGGAGTCACCTTTGAACACCACCAAATGGTTTCTTCGAGCTCTGCAATATGTGGCAGATTTCATGTGAGGCTTTTGCGGACAGTCTGTGGCTTCTTCATCTGGGGTTAAAATGTTTGTTGCCTTTGCAATTTGCACTGATTGCTTAAGAGAATGGTTTGTTTTGCGAGGGCTGCTTTCAGTTTAGTGGGTTCTGCACATAGTTAGCTACAGTGCTTTTATTTTGTGGTGATGGCTTAGTCTTTTTGAGGAATTTATTACATTCTTACAAATTACTCATATTGCAGAAAGGATGATTTTGTCCATACAAGGAAAAGACACACACACACAAACACACACACACACACCATATATTTAATTAAGTAAAAAACCTGATGAAATGAATTCATGTCAAATAGTTTGAAGAAAATGACAGGGTCAAAATATGAAGAATGCTTTAGTTTATTCAATATCTTAGAGTATTTCCATATTTTAAGCAAGTTTATTACACTTAATATTGTTTTGATGACCTTAAACGCAGGAAGACAATAGCCTTTTCTCTTTTATGCTATGAATAATACAAGTACAGTATATGAAGCATATTTTATGAAGTAAATGTGTGCTAGGTGATATTTATGGACAACCACTCCATGGGTATAAATAAACCTTTTTGGAAAAGAATTATTTTATTGTGATGGAAAATTAGCCACTAAAATTTAGAGTTGTAAAGTTCATGGTTCTGTATCTGGGCAGAACTTAGGCAGCTCTGGGTGTTTTAAAATGCCTTGTTTTTGTTATTATGCACTAATAACCCTTGCTGCGCTAACTCCTCCAAGATATGTGTGCTACAGGTGTTGAGACTCCAAGTCTCTTCACTTCTGTGTTTACAAATTTAAATCACTTCTGTATTTACAAATAGTTCCATTAATAATTTTACTTCTATAATTTTAAAATGAAAGTCTATAGCTAGTCCACAAATTTTGCTATTTCAAGCCCATTCAACATGGGAAATGTAAACACAGCACTGATCGGATTGAGACCTGAAGGGTTGTTTGACTGTTTTAAGGCAAAGGAAGAAGTAAGTGCTGGAGGGAGGAGGAGGCTCAGGAGAGGAAAAGAAAATAGAAGAAGTAAGAAAAGAATCTCTATAACTGCACAAAAGTTGCCTACCAACCAGCATATGTGAGGTACGTAATCTTCTCTCAAGTCAAAGATTTTTATCCCAGATAAATGTTGATAGGGGCTGATGACTTAGAATACCCATCATTCATCTTCACTGGCAAAGTAGTACCCATAATTCTTTGTGCCTTGATAGCAGCTTCTTAGTTTTTTTTCCCCTACATGGGTTTCTACTTAATTTTATAGCTCTTTCCCTCAACCAGAGTATAAGATCAAGAGTTATTATTTTCTCATGTCCCTATTTCTGTTCTGTCTGCTGAACACTCAGCACTGTTTGCTTAGAATATGCATGGATATTGTTGCTTAGAAAAGCATTGCCAAGTTTGACCGTATAACAACATATTTGATGTTCTTCACTATCTATCCATGTTTAGTATTTCTATCTACTACTGGGAATAACAACATCTACTTTAACATAGATATTTGGGCTCTCAAATTTCTGATACTTAGTAGATACTTTGATGGTTATATTACTTGGGATGATGCTGGGATGACAATTATGGTGAGGATAATGTTGAAATTGATGACCATTATCAACAATGGTATTGTTACCATTTCTGTTCATGAGATGACTTCTATGGGGCCAAAATGAGGAAATAAAATACAACTGGAGGAAAATAAATCATAATTACAGATACAAATAGAGAACCATGCAAATTTGTGAAAGAAGCAGATGAACGTTGTTTCCTGAAGAATGAATGCATAGTTCCCAAGAATCATGAACAGCTGAGTTTGAAGGAAATGGCCCTTGATTTCTGAAGAATGAATATATATTTCTATAGCTAATAGATTAAGTATGTACCATAGTTCTAACACTTGGACATTCAATATTCTTATCTTCAATTATTCATAATTAATTCAAATTATGTAAACAATGATAATTATTTCTATCTATATCTTTCCTAAGTATCAGACAGTCTTTTGAAAGAGTTTCTCTAATGCTCTGTGTTAATATTATTACATGCTGGCTTCTATAATCATGCATTCTTGTATTTCCTTGTCCAAAAGTATCAGGGAATACATGATCTGATGAAACCCAAGCTCTCCATTACTTTGAGCTTTGATTCCCTAGGAGACCGTATTTATCCCTATTATTTCAATGATTTCCATCTTCTCATATAACTGTTTTACCTCTCCTGATTTCTGCATTGTAAGAGATTTTTTAAATATCTTATCATTGTGATGGTCTCAACAACATTGCTTGATCTCAAGAAGTAAGAGTAGCAATAGATACTACCCAGAAATAGTGCTTTACTCTACAATTGTTAAGCTTTGGTAAAGTCTTTGATAAAATTGAGAGGTAGACATTATTCCCTTTCTTTTGACTACTTGTGTGATTTTGGTAAAGAAAGCTGAATTGACAGATCTATGGGGCAATATGTTTTTGTGGTGAGAAGATTATTATAAGAATGGATTGGGTTGCATAAGCACATACTGTTCTTTGGAAATGATGTACCTTCACACTGCCCCAAAGGGAATAAACCCATGCAGTTCTTGGCCCTTGTGTTGAATTAATTAAAAGGAAACTGATTTGTGTGTGGGAAGTAAAGTTGAGCTCAGCAGAGAACTTACCACATTTTAGTAATTACTGGTTTCATGTTAATTTGAGGATTCAGTGTGTCTAGTATTATTATTCCTTCCAAGTCACTTAGGTTTGTTTTTTTTTTTCATAAAGAGGGAAAAAGTGATGTTTTTAAGGTAGTTAACTCTGTTGGAAGCAATACTACCAGAAACACAGATCTCTTCATATGGATAGTTTATTATTTTAGGATCTTGTTTAATTACCTCAGCAAGAATTCTCCTTAATCAGATTATCTAATTTTATAGACCTCAACACACTTACTTTTTTTTTTTATCCATAAACTGAAGAATATTTTAAATGAAAACCTAAAATATCTTTAATGGCATTTCCGAGAAGCAGCTATAATAGGGAACATTCTCTTCGGGCTACTGATGAGGAGTCAAAGCTGAGTGACAGTCCCTGTCTCAGAAACTCTTCTTGGGGGCATCAGTGGAGGACTTCAAGTGGGTCCAGTCAGCATTCAGAGCATAAGCAGCCCTTTCCCCACACCGTTCCTTCTAGACTTCCTATAGTTCTGGCTGTGACAAGCCCACTGACATGTCGCTGGCCTTTGACAGTTCTAGGTGTAAAGCTGTGGGATATGCTGAAAGGCTGGGTGACATCCACACATCCCTTGTGCTGACTAGCTGCATGAGAGATGAGGCAGAAAGCAAGTCCTGTACAGTTTACAGAAGATGGAATGAGTTCCATATGCTCCCCATGGAGGCCGCCCATGTGTGCACAGTAAGGACTTTCCCAGTGTCTATATTTAATTTCCATGCAAAGTGCAGGCTTTCCTAAAACCCCCACCACATTTACCCATGTGTCTGTGTAATTCAGAATGTTTTCCTTTGTGAATCACACATTGAGTAAAATAGTACTCTGGCTCACATGAGCTACTAATTTATTTACACAAGACAAAGGAACTACATTTGTGTGTGTGTGTGTGTGTGTGTGTGTAATTCATGTTTGAGTTTTGACTTTGCCCCCCTCCCCAGCCCCTTGCCCTTGGCTTCTGCAATCTAGTGCTTTGTTTTTCTCTTGGACTACTATTCAGTTCACTGTGCCTGTACTTTGCCACAAGCAGGTAAGCAGTAGTCTTTCAGTTTTCAGTCACCAAATTCTGAAGATTCCACCCAAAGATAAATTGTTCTGATTGACTTCTTTGGCCATGCTGATGAATCTGAAAGTTAACCTCAAGTGAATAGATTGCCCAGTAGAGGCCCCCATTCGGTGAGCTCTCATCTCAAGAACTGATCCAGCTATAGCATTGAAGATATTGATAATTTACCCAAGTAAGGTAGGACATGTTAAGATTGGCTGCTGGACTCTGTCTTAAAAAACAAAACAAAACAAAGCAAAACTATCAATAGTTTTCACTCTCTCCTTCTTTTGCTCTCCATAGACTTTTTTTTTTTCGGTATGAAAATTTTCCTAAAGGTTTCATCAACAAGTAAAATAAAAAAGGTGATGTCTTGTCTTTAAAATTGTCTTTTTATATCAATGGTAATTGTTTATAGAAATGCTTCATCATCATAGAATATACATATTTTGATCTTATTTTTCACACCTATAATGCATAAAATATAAATGATTATCAGTATTAATAGTTTTCCTGAAATTCACATGACCATTTTATTTATAGCCAAGTATCCTATTGTATCTCAATAAAACTTTCTTATCAGTGTTAATTTTGAGATCTTACTAGTCTCACTGACAAGATGTTGTCATTTTGTGGTTGCAAAGATTTTTTTAAATGAATTATTATTTTTTGTGTGTATGGTGGTGTGTGTGTGTATTTGTGTGGTAATTATGCATGGTCGTGCATGTGAAGGTCAAAGGACAACTCTGTGGAGTCAGTTCTACACTCTTCTTCCTTCAGCGGGTCCCAGCTATCAGACTCAGGTCAGCAGGATTGCATAGCAAGAGCCTTTCCCTCTGACCTAACTCTCTGGCCCCTGACTATATTTGTAAACTTATCATTATAACTTTTTTGCATTTGACATTGTGTTATTCTATGTCCCTTCAGTTTCACTCTGTGTTTTTCTCCACAAACATCTCACACATTTCCGTAACCACCTTAAAGGAATTCTGGCAAGTACAAGAATAAAAGATACATAACTTACTTTCTACCCCACAATTAACACATGAAGAAAGAGCTTAACGAAAGCAGCAATTTCTCTGGGAGATGTGGGCTTTGTTTTTAAGCCAACATACTTACTCCATGAGCTCATCAGCTACCATTTGGTAAGTGAACCTTTGCTTGCTAGAATCAGTTTGAAGTGTGTTAGCAATTTGGAACACACATTGCTCTTATCATTTAATTTAAAGATGTTTGCACTCTGTATGTGAGCTATAGGAGTTTTAAAGAACCACACCCATTAGTAAAATCCCAGGAAACCACTAAGAAACCATCCCTCTGGAAAAATTAGCCTTTTAGAATTTGACCTATGTATAAAATATATATTTTATTCTTAAGAAAAAAAACAATATTTTATGGACATGACAAAAACTATCTCAAAATTCCACTATGTCAATGATTTTCAAATTATAGGTATGTACTTTTGGGACTATGATATCCATTTGGTTGTGCTGGTAAACCCTGGAAGGATAATGCCAAAATGTACAGTGATTTGCATATAATAGCAGTAAGAGCCAAGTTGTAACAATATTAGTATCCACTGTGAAAAGTGAAAATAAGATCCCCAGTGTGAAATACATTTTTTACTTCTGTGTAAATGTATCTGTCTATAAATGGATGTGTGCCTACTATATCAGTATGTAGAATATATTTTTCTATGGATGAGTGTAATAATATTTGAAAACTGCAGAAATAAACCAATAAACTTTTAAATATAAGTACTGTTATTTCTTCTCTATTGGTTCACAGACAAGGGTACTAAATGAAGAGTTTCCTTACTGTGTGGCCAAATTTAAACAATGGTTAGAAACTACCTATCTTGTAAACATTTCTAATAACTGATTTTTTGAATGTTTAGTAAAAAGTTTATTTTTTTTTATTGTTGAAAATTTTTCCTATACAATGTTGTTAATATTCTCCAACAAGAAAGATAACAAAACCCATTGGGAATTCTTTCCTGAGGAAGAGTATTTCCTCCTGCTCTCAGAACCCTATAATTATCTATGAAATAATTTGCATTTAATAATTATTATCCATAGACTATAGCACAGTGGTTCTAAACCTTTCTAATTCTGTGAACCTTTTATATAGTTCTTCATTTTGTGGTCATTACTAACCATAAAATTCTTTTTGTTGCTACTTCATAACTGTAATTTTGCCACTTTCATGAGTTGTAATGTAAATATGTGATATGCAGATGGTCATAGGCAACCCCCATGAAAGGATTGTAAAACCCACAAGTTGAGAGCTACTGAATAGGGAGGAGAGATTGGAAGATATCTTTCTTGATAGTTTCTTGTCTTTCAGCTCCTACACTTGAGTAATAAAACTTGGAAAACACTCAAAAAGAGTTCATTTGATAGGAGCCATGAAAGAATTGATATTTGCAAAATATGTAAAATAAGCACACTTAAAAAACAAAACAAATCAAAACAACTCAGGGTCTATAATCAGGAAAGGACCTGCCAAAAGTTTAAGTTTGTTTAAGTGGAGGCAATGTGGTGGCATATGTGTGAAAGAGTAAACATTTATATAGAAAAAACCTCTTATTTAAGTATTATCAGCTTAGCATCATGCATAGATAGATAGATAGATAGATAGATAGATAGATAGATAGGAACTGTTCAAATCGTAGATTCCGTAAGTATTGCAAAAGTTGTGGTTTCAGTGTTCATGCTTCTGTGCACATAATATAATATCTGAGAAGAAAAAAATATTATAAATAGAAAAGTCTGTGTGTCTCACTGCTTTAGAGGTTCCGATCCATGAATGATGGACTCATTCTTTTCCATCTCTGGTAGGGCTACTACATAGCAATGGCATGTTGTAAAGCAGGCTTTTTACTTCATGAGCAGAACACAAGAGCCAGAGCCATAAATCAGAGTCCTACAGTCCTTTTTGAAGTCATACTCCCTGTGACTAAGTTCCTTCTATTTGCCCACATCTCCTAAAGTCCCTATCATCTCGCAGTAGCATCCCCTGACTGTGCACCACATCTGTAAAAGATAGAACTTTTGGAAACATTTATCAAGATCGTAATAATATTAAAACTGTTAGAGAAGAAAAACAATAGTCATACTTTCTCTAATTCAATCATATATTTGTGTGAGAAATTGTAAGGGCTAGTAATATTTTATTTTTAAATACTTCAAGAATGATCAGTTTCCAAGAAGCTGCAAAAATTGATGGCGATTATTTACAAGATTTCAGAGAGAGGTTAAAAAGACTGAAGAAAATAATTCTAGGCTTCTGAGGACACATTAGTGGTTATTTTGCAGTTTCTAGAGAATAGAACTTCCATGGTACCAGTCTATAACAACCTTATTGTGTACTATGTTCTTTGACTTATTTATTTCATTCTTTGGTAGTTTCTTTTATCTCCCCCTCCCCCTTGGTTTTTTGAGACAGGGCTTCACTGCTATAACTCTACCTCTCCTAGAACTCACTCTGTAGAACAGGGTGGACTCGAACTCACAGAGATTCACCTTCCTCTGATCCCAAGTGCTGGGATTAAAGGCGTACACCACCACTGCCTGGCGGTAGTTTTTTTTGTTTCTTTTTTTAATTAAAATAGTTACATCACTTACCCCTTCACTTTCATCCCTCCCACTCTTCCCACACACTCCCATTTCCTCTCAAAGCGATGGTCTCTTTTATTATTATTACTGTTAGATACATATATGCATAAAGAAATATACATGCTTAAATATATAAATACAATCCTGCATATATATTTCCCACTCATATCTTGGCAGTAACCAACAGCTGTCTAAATGGACTCCATTTAGACAGCTGTTGGTTACTGCCAAGATATGAGTACCACTATTGCCCCTTTAGGGATATATTACCATGCTTGTCATTGCTGTGCTTCATAGATGTCACATCTGGATAAGACTATTGATTGCTTCCCTCCCTTGCCATCTTTCATAGCAACATTTGGTACTATTAAAGCTAGACTATAGGAAGAGACTTTTAAGTTAGACTCAGCTCATATATCCTGATTACTATGCCTAAAGTATGACGTGTCTTCAGCAATAGGGACTTGTATTCAAACTCAGAAAAGCATATAAACATAATGATAATAGTATATTGTTTTGGGAGTCATCTGGACTCTCTTGACTAACAACTTGAGATTTCTCATGCTGGGTACTGGAGTGTTTGTTAGATATTCTAAGTTGAATCATCTTGTTTCCTAAAGAACAAACAACAATGAAAATATAAATAAATATGGGAAGTAAAGAAAGAAACAGTTGACTAGACCAGAGCAGAGGTGATGCACATGGCCTCAAAGTACCTGTCCTTCAAACACAGAATGTATAAAAATCATTGTCCCATCTGACCATAGATAATTTATAGTTTATCATTCACAGTAATGTTACTATAGTATAGAATGCAATGGTACTTTAATTGCT
Source organism: Cricetomys ansorgei (assembly GCA_026225945.1). Classification (NCBI taxonomy): domain Eukaryota; kingdom Metazoa; phylum Chordata; class Mammalia; order Rodentia; family Nesomyidae; genus Cricetomys; species Cricetomys ansorgei. The sequence goes on from JAMJFZ010000239.1 coordinate 27,905,256, forward strand.
AATGAAATAATTCTTAATTATATTTTAGTATTATTTTGGTAAACTATGCAATTGATAACACCAACTCTGGTCAAATGTAAGAATTCCTAAATGATCATTCTAGTTAACTTTAATTTTTCAGAACAAAAAACTTTAAGAAGTGTTCAGGGCTTGATTATAAGACCCTACTGCTAAAAACACTGCACATATTCATCATAGGACTTGGAGAAATCAAATTGGTAGTTACCAGGAAGCTCCCTCCATGCAGCCTAGTTTTGTAGGTGTATGTAGGCTTCTGGAGGAAAAATCAACAGTCTCATAGAGCAATGAACCCTGTGAACTATAATAATGACTAGCATAGCAAGGTAGGCACATGGAAGCAATAATAATATTGATATTATGAAGACAACCAACCACTTACTGATTGAATTTAAAGCCACCCACAGGAGGAAACATGTACTTGGTACTGTCAATCAGATCCACAACCCATGGTAGGGTACCTCATATGCCCCTAGGATGAACCTACTACTATGTTCTGCTAAATGGATACAATATGCAATTACTCTATAATTTTTTATTTCTACTACCAGTAGAATAGTGTATCTCTGAGACTTCATCAGGGAAGTTTCCTTATACAGTGGATGATGTTTAGTGCAGAAACTCACAATTGGTCAAGTACAGGGGAAAAGTGTCAGTAGAGTGGTCAGCCACCTATAGGCATCTATATCATTACCTCCCCAAGGTTCAGGGCCAATTGAGGAAGAAGGGTGAGAAATATTGTAAGTGCCTGAGGTTGAAAAGGACCAGAGGAAAATAGTCTTCTGGACACAGCAGGACTATGGTGCTCATGAGCTCACAACTCCTGTGTTTGATTGCAAAAGTCTATACAGAATCATGCTTGTAAATATTCTAGCATGGAGTGGGAAAGAAGTCCTGACCCTTAACTGAGGATCTATGGACAGTTGATGGCTTCTGGGGAAGGGAAATTCAGTTTTCTTATTGGTATGACTCCTAACAGGTCAAACATACTTCAATGGATTTCTCCAGAAGGTGAAATATAAACAACACAAGTTGGACACAGTAAGTTATTTACACATGAAAATAAAAGGAAGTCACTAAGCTCTAAGTTGGAAGGAGCATAGAAGTGGACATGGATCTTAGAAGTTGAGTATAAATATAATCAAAATACATTATATAAAGTTATCAAAAATCATAAGATATTTCCCATAAAGAGGAAATAGTCATGGAATAGACAAATTGTTCAGTGGTCACAAATATTTACTATTCTTGCACAGCACCTGAGTTGCTTCCTAGCAGCTTTCTAGAATCCAGATCCAGTAGTTCACTACTTCCCACAGTTTCCTGCAGCTCCTGGGGATCTGCCACTCTTCTGGCCTCCACAGCACCATTGCTTACGGTTGGAATTCAAAATGAAGCTATTACCAGCACATATATTTCACTATTCCATGATAATTTCTAAAATACTACTAATGATATATTTGAATTCTTTTATCATATATGTCTTTAACGTGCAAAGAAAATATCCTAAAATTACAAGATGGGGATTCATTTCATTCACTGTAAACAATTAGAGTTGGAGGTACAAAGAAGAAATAAGAAGACAAAAATAACCTTGGATATAGTGGATTAGGTCTTGTCAAAATGGCAAGAACCAAACTAATAGGTAAGCCCAGTGAAGTTCAGGAAACATACACAGCTACCCTGAGAGTGTAATTGAATTGCTTTAATCAGTGATGAGAGAAACTCTTGAATTTAGTCAGAGAAAAAGGACACATTTTGATATAAAACCAATGTGAATTATGGTAGACACATTACTAAAGACAACACAAGTCAAAAGAATGTAAACTGATATCTTTGCTGAAGAAACTCCTCAGCCTTGTATTTCTGTCCAATACAGCAGTAATTGTTCTGAGACAATCCACCAAGCCTTGGCTAGCAAACAGAGCAAAAGAGATACATTCACCATGTATCTCAAATCATACAAGAAACAACTAAACACATTCCTGAGAAAAAGTGTACAGTCTGGCCTCCCTAGGAAGATGAAGAAGAGCAAAGACAGTTCTCTAGGTTTTGACTAATTGACCATGTAGTCTCCTCACTCCCTTGTTCTGCTTGGAATGATTCTGGTAAAATTTTTATTGCCTGAATTTCTTTCATTTTTCTAAAATACTGCTGCTATTCTCTAGAGGTGAGAATACTAACCAGACTCAGTCCATTTCCTTTGTCATTTTTCTCTTTGCTACTGAAATGAATTTTATTCCCAACTTGTACAGTGCAATTGTAACTTTTTCAGTTTTATTTTTCATCTATTTTTTAAAATACAAAAAGTATATGTTTGTGCATGTGTAAATGATACATTTCATAAATGTGACTATGCAAATTTCATTCTTAGAACTGAGTTCTACTTTTACTTTTCTATACTGAAAAGAACATGTAAGTGACATGGTAATCATGCATTGATTTAAATTTGCTTTCTTAGGAAGTATCCATTGGGTTTTAGAACTGAAGACAACTTACTATATTTAATATACACAGAAAGTACTGAGTGAAATTTATTCCTTTTCACTCACAGGTAACTCATGATATCATAAATTTAAAGCAAATCTCTATTTTACTTTGTTGACTATGAAATGGAGAGCACATTATATCTTACTTGTTTAATGAAGTATTAGTGTATATAAGTGTGGTCATTTGAATGAGGATGGCTCCCATAGGCTCATATATTTCAGTACTTGGTCCTCCATTGGTAGATCTGTTTGGAAAGGACTAAGAGGTGTGGCCTTGTAGGAAGAGGTGTGTCCCTATGGGTTGGATTTGAGGATTTAAAGACTGGTGCCTATACCAGTGTTTCTGTGGTTCATGTTGTAGATCAAGATGTGAGCTCTTAGCTAGTGATCCAGGACCATGCCTTCCTCCCTGCTGATATGTTCTCTGTCATGAGGATCCCGAATACAAACATTCTGAAACTGTAAGCACCAATAAGCATGAGAAGTTAAACAAGATCATTTTACTTTTCTTTAATGTTTACATTAGGAGATTTAGGATCAAGAATTAATACCTTGAAAATATTAAACCAAAATCTAATAGCAATGTTAATATTCAATATCATTAAATAAATCAATTTTAGCTCCCATTTATCTTGAAGTACAAATTGATTATCTGAAAAGAGGCTCAAGTGAGGTGAAAGTGGTTGGCTTTGTGACTTTAGTGTTGGTCTCTGTGCGACCTTGCTGTATATCAGTGGTACTGACTCTTTGTACACATTCTTTTTGATTTTCAATAGAACATGTAGCTTTGATCATATACTATATTTTTCAGACATTCTATTTTTGTGGAACCTATTAGGAATTAATAATTTTGCTACTTATACATATCTGATATCAGCAAAAGAATTCATTATTGAAACTTGAATTCTCCGTACTTGCTATCCATTTTGTAAGAAATGCTGTCTTATTGACTTATCTTTTCATCTTATCTAATGACTTCATACATGTCGTGATGACTCTTCTGTGTTGACAACTTCACATGAGGCATTGCCTCCATCACATTGGCCTATGGATATGTCTGTCAGTCATTTTCTATGCACACACACACATATACATATATATGATATATATATATATATATATCATATAACTATTAGAGCAGAATGGCATACTCTAATTTATACTAGGGTACTCTGAAAAATAGTTCCTAAGCATAAATTTACTTTGGCATAAAGAACACTGTTTTCTGTACTAAAGTTCAGAGAATGTGCCAAAACTTCACTCTGCAGCCAGGTAAACTTTGCCATCCCATCCTCCTGAATGTCTTTGAAAACATCTCACGATTCCATACAGGATTTATTGTTAATACATGCAGGATTTATAAAATCAAATGATCACAATTTTAAGTATATCTGCCCAATTACCTTTTAGATTGTAGCCTACTTCTCCCAAGAGGACAGAAGAATTTCAATTATTACATGTCTTCTATTATGCTGACCAACTATATCCAATAACTAAAATAATTTTATTGTATTTTTTGGTGCTTTGTTTCATAGCTTCAGATGTTTTCTGTTCTAATGATAAATATTTTAATTAAGTTTAGTTATATTATACAGAAAAGTTTAAATATTTATGTCAAATGAGAATCAACAAAATGACTATGAGCTTCATTTTAATATCATTGGAGAAAATGTTAGTTATTTTAAACTCAAGTAATTCTTTACTGGTAAACCAGAGAGAACATAGTGAATTACTAGCTGTGACACAAACTATTACACTTTTATTTTTGAATTTATGGTTGAGTTACTGATTGGCAGATTGTACCAAATAACAAGTTTAAAATTTCAGGCAAGCTAATCATTGCTTGTGCTTTTTCCTCTGTTTTAATGTCATATTAATTTACCCAAGAAAATATATTTCTACTCTCTAAATATTCAGTTTTGCTCATATTTCACCCACCCACATATCTTAAAGATACGAATACCCTCATCTCCCCTCAGAAGCATATGGAAATCACTTATGGGACTTAGATTTTTGTCTATTGATTATATCATCTGCTACATTTTTTTATTCTATTGTGTTTTGATCTTTTAAGTATTATATTTTTTCTTATTTGCGTCCTTTGTAATTTTATCTTACATGTAAAACTAACTCATAAATTTTAGTAGTATTTTTATTTTTAAATTTTATTCTGGAATATAGTTAAGTAACAATTTGATCCTTTTGAGACTTGTTTGTCAACATTATTAAATGTGACTAAAATACAACTTAGTTTCGAGATAACAGAACTCTAGTTCTAAGGCTAGACACATGAATATCCTTCGTATCTGATGGAACATGTATTAAATTATAGCAAATTTTATTTGCATGCTTTTTAACTAAAACATTTATAAAAATTCCTCCCAGTAATTGGAGTACTTAACATTTTCAAAATTTCACCCATATGAAATTCATTTCTATACTAAAAAAATGAGGAAACTGTCTCTTGTTTTTGTTTTTAGTGAATTAATATTATGATCTACTTTTAACACCAATATTTTCCTGAACTATACCTTAACTTCATGGCAGTGGCTTTTAGATTTTATCATTGTTATTAAAAGTCTCATAATTTCTATTGCTATTTGCAAGCTTATGTCCAATGCCTAAAGCCTTGTCTTGGGGTATTTTATCACTTTTATTTGTTAAAGACAGGAGTATACAACCAGTTCTTACTCAATCTTAAGAATAACCTAAGTGAAATTTAATACTAAGTAAACAATTTCAAAGCCTATCATCAATCACTGATTGTTGGCAATCCTCTCTGCATCCATGTTCTCTAGACAATGCCTCCTCAATATTAAATATTTATAACAAGTAAAACTTCAAACTTTATGTCTTGAACCAAAACTATATTTCTAATTCTACTGATCATAAAGCTATTCTAATTATCTGAGAATACTTATTATTCTCTTTTATTACACATTAATTTCTCTACTTTTTCAAGAGTTCAAAAAATGTATTTCAGTAGTGCCAACCACAGAAATGAAATGAAAACCACCTAGGTGCCAGAACATTTGTCATAGTATCAATGTTTGCTTGCTGAAAATTCTACAAGTCATTAAAATTTTAGTTTCAAGATCATTAGAATGAAAACAAGGAATTCTGATTTGATTAAGATAGTTATTCAATGTAGTAAATTTCAACTTATTAGATAATCACACGTAAAACCATTTTTCCTTTTTGAAGCATAACCAGAATTTGGTGATTTCTGCCTCCTTGTTTAAGATGAGTAGACTCATCTCTGTAACACAGCACACAGTGCTTACCAACAAGCAAATTTTCACATGATTGTCTAATGGATGAAAAGACCATGTTATCCTCAGAATTTAGAAGTTAAGTCTTTAAATCTTAAGAGAAAAATCAGATCAATTTAAATGACATTGCAAAACTAGACACTGTCCTCTGTTTCTTCATGTGAGGGAAGTAAGGACCTTGAAATCACTCCCACTATATATTGTATATGTGGCATGACGATCTTTTAAATCTTATTATTCCTAAGACTAGATTAAGTATTTAAGGCAATAAATTCTCTTATCAAAATACATATTTTAGAATATATTAATAATTAACAAACTGGCAAACAATAACAACTCTTGTGCCTATTTATTTTGATTTTGATGAAATTATCACATAAATATTATCAAAAATATTAACCCATCTAACAATATATTTATAAAATACTGTTTAAAATGTTTTGTGTCCTATTAAGGCTGTTTGACTGAGGATAGTACTAGGAAATGGTAGACAAAAAGATAACTTTTATTAAATTACGTCCCAAGTAAAAAGGTTACAACATGTACTATATAACAAGAAATTAATTAACAAGTATAAGCTCACCTAGATGGCTATAAAAAATATCTGTAATCAAAACCACATCTCTGTCTCTATCTCTGTCTGTCTGTCTCACTCCCTCTCTCTCTTTCTCTCCCTCTCTCTCTCCCTCTCTGTTTCCCTCTTTCTCTCAATCTCTCTCTCTCTCACACACACACAGAAACACACACACACTAGCTCTCTAGAGAAGAAGAATGTGTTCCACATCTTTGCCTATGGAAAATATGATCTCATTTCACTGAATATTTTCCTCCTTGCTCTCTAAAAGTTGGAGCTTCTATTCTATCTGTACATCAGAGGAGAACCTGTCTGTGTGCTGTGTTGATAGTCACTGTAAACAAATATTTATACAGTTGAGATCAGAGATAGAAAATGTCAGCACCAAATCCACCCATGATGGCACATATACCAGACAGATGACAAAGTCTGGCTCAGGTTATAAAGGTTTGTGAAATAGTTGAATCATATTTTGCAACCCTTGAAAGAATTCAAGTTGGAGATTAGCAGAAACCAGGCTCAGTTCTGTCCATAATCCCCTTTATCTGTCTTCTATCCAACAAAATGAAAACTCTAAAGCCCAAGTGACAAATAGAGTGTGAAGGACCTTCTACGGCATTTAAGAAAAATTTGCGACTGCTGTGTGTGTATGTGTGTGTGTGTGTGTGTGTGTGTGTGTGTCTTGAAAATGGATTCTTGTACTATTATTACTTTGGCTGTGAGTTGTAGAAATATGAAATAAAGCTCTACATGGTAATTTCTGCTGGACTCATTAGGAGATGTAACATCAGCAAATTAACTACTCTAATAATGTGATGGTGATATAGAATGAAAACTTGTTTACGGAAGGTAAATTAATGTGAAAACAAATGACTGTATTATCCAGAAGCTTATTAAATTACTGACAATTGAACACATTAGAGTAGGGAAATCTCAAGGGACAGTCCTTATTGAAGTAAAACTGTGATCCGTTGGAAAACGGGAAGCAGACAGGCAGTGAAGTGTAACGTGTAAGGCCTTTCTGTGCAGGTGGGATACCAGCCATCCCATGCAGCTGCTATGGGAGATGTATGTGATCATAGGTGGGAGTTTGGTTTTGTTCTCACTTTACAGTGCTGTTTGAAGAGAGGTGAACAGCATGCTGATCAAAGGACTCATAGATTCATAACACTTAAATGTATTCTTTGAAAATCGGAGAAAATTGAGGCATCAAGGTCAGTAGGATAGTTCCAAAATATATTGTAAGTTCCCCTTCTAACTCTAAACAAATAGTCATAGGAACTAAAATCATAACAACAGCTAGAAAGTGAATAAACAGAGGTAACTTGTCCAACTAATATAAAATGTAGGGAGGTGAGATATATAGTACAGTCTTTAAAGAGGAAATCATATTCAACATTAAAAGCAAAACAAATACTGTATGAGGTGATTAAATATTATCACAATTAATAATTTATCATTATTATTATTAATGAGGCGACTGGGCTTTTGCTATTTGTTGATGTTTCATAACAAACAAAATACATACTGGAATATTAAAATAAATTTTGGTGTATTGAAGATGTATACCTATCTAAATTAAAGTTGTATAGCTTGTGAAATGATCCTCCAAGATCAGGTAAATGAATTTTTTTTCAGAAATGGCAAACAGGAATCACCATATACAACTCTCAGTGGGAAAAATTAACTGCACTATGGCTTCAGCCATAGTACATCTGAGAAACATATGTCTGAGTACATTATATCATCTGAGAAACATTAAAAGTACTTGAAACAACAGTAATAATTGTTAAACTTCTCAAACATGCTTTAGTTATGATTGGGGACCATCATATGTTCAGAAAGGAAAAAAGAAACACAAATGACCTATTCTAGACTGGACACTAATCAGGACATTGCCAACATGGGGTAACATTCAGTAGTAATAGAATAGAAAATAATAATACTAAATAAGGAGCGGGTAAAAACAGGTAGAACTGAAACACTTGAAAAACTACAAGGTTAAGAATAGAATTTCTTATGCTTTCTGGGGCCTGTGTATTCTAAGAAATATGATAAAAGACTGATTGATCTTATACTCTATAAAATCAGGAGTGCATAGGAAAAGTAGATCATAGAAATTAAGTGCTCATTCTCATGCAAAGAGAATTAAAATGTGATGAAACAAATCAAATGATTTAAACACACAAAGGAAGAAAGTCAACAGGTGTCAATAATTAGTTTGTTTTAGATTGGTTTTTCTTAATATATTTTTCAAGGTGTTTTGTGGAATTACATTCTTGTCATGATGACATGTACAGTCATATCAACACTAAACTCACAAAAGATTTAAAACAATTGTGTATAAATTATAATATTAAGTCAAGTGCTGGAAGTACTCAAATTAAGATAACAGTGCCAGTTGCTTAACATGGAAAATGAGAGCAAAAAAGATGAAAAAGTTTGAAAAATCCTTTACAAGTCTTCCTATCATATGTTGTAAATACACAAACTCACAGACACAAATCAAACACTAAAGGTAGCCTGGAAATGGAATCTGTGGAAGTGACTTTAGTGATGGAATATGGAAATGTTACCTCTTTGTCTGCCTTTCAGTGTAAAATGGAAGTAATAATCCTTTCCATAACAGATTTCTGTACCGTCAATTGCAATGTCCACACTGAAGTGATTAGACCAAGTGTCATTTGTCGTGTTACCTGGATTCTGTAATATTTTTCAGTGCTTTTTTCACACCAAGACTCAGCCATAATATTTTAAGCAGTATGAACATTTATTCAGACGTTTAAATTTTTGCATGAAAACCTTCCTATTTCTACCAATCCTTCAGTTAGAATCTAGGAATGAGGATGGTTGCTACTTTTTAGTTAACAAGCCACTTGCTTTTCTATAACAAATAACTTACTTTAAATCACACATTTTTCCTTTACTTAATTATATTTTTTTAATTTTATACATTTTTAATTGATGGTGATAATACTCACAATTAAAATGAAAATTCTTACTATTTTTTACATTATATGATTTTGACTATACTTTATACTTTACTAATTGCTAATGATTTGAACAAATAAATTTAATTTTAACTTATCCCAGTGAGAATATATTCTTTAACTTTCAACTGAAAATGAAATTTTTGTTTTTAGGCTCCCTAAAATAAAGGTTGCCTTTACAAAACTAAAATAATTGTATTAAAAATATCATCAACATTATACATTTCTATACTGGTTAATACAAAATTTCTCTTTATCTTATTTACTAGTATAGTGTAAAATAGATATTTCCTTAAATCAAATTTAAAGATGAGAAAAGAAAATCATGCTCAATCGTTAAAGAAGACAAAAGTGGAGTAAAATAAGGTGCAATATATAGGAAAAAGATCTTGCTCAGGCACATATACTATACAAGAATTAAGTCATGCCACCCATCATCAGGCTATTTTTTGCTACTTTAAATCAGACTTTATGATGAATATTCAATAAGTCATATGTGACTCCTTTGAAATTATAATTGTAAAATTAATGAGAATTGTATAAAATATGTAAAAATTAACAAAGAAGCTTAAGGAAAGCACAAACTTGATTTTTGCAATTGAAAGTCTACCAATTAGTTACACAAATATACTATCTCCAAAATTAAAATTAATTCTAATTTTACAATGCATACTATATGTATCATATTGATTTTATATTTATTTACTATGTTTATTTTCTTTTATAAGCTACAGAAAAATCCATGAAATGATGTAAACAATTACTTCAAAGAAACATGCTTTTGCATTTTGACAAATGTGCAAAATAAAAACTCAATTTATTATCTGTGATGTTTTTCAAATGACTTTACTTTTTTAAGCGAGTTTCTCCCAGGGATGGGCCCCATGATTAGTTGTGTAATTCACAGTAGTCAGCCTCGAAATCGTATTAATACTATAAACAAAAACAGACACATAGGGTTGTATTTACATTTATTTGTGCATACACATACAAATATATGAAACAACAACATCATAGTAAAAGAGACTCTCATAGTAAGAGTGGGGCACATAAAATGAGTTTGAGGGAAGGTAGTTGAGAGGGACTGGTGGGAGGAATAGTAGGGGGCAAAATGATGCCATTCTATTTCAACTAGACTAATTAAAATTAAAAATAAATAAAAAATAAATAAATAAATTAAAAAAATAAATAAATAAAGAATTGTTCTTAGGAAACAATATTTCCAACACTGTCTTACTTACAAAAGAGTAGTTTCATATATATTCCATTCAAGATTATCCAGGTCTCTTAGGGTTTTATTGTTATGAAGAGACAAAATGACCACGACAACTTTTATAAAGAAAAACATTTAATTGGCTCTGGCTTACAGTTCATAGGTTTAGTAAATCATTGTCATGGTGAGAAGCATGATGGCATGCAGGCAGAAATGCTGGAGAAGGATCCTAGACTTCTCCATCTGCACCAGCAGACAGCAGCAAGAGAATGTTAGCCACTGTGTGTAGCTTGACCATCTGAAACCTCAAAGCCCTCCTCCATTGTCATACTTCCTCCAATAAGGCCACACCTACTCCAAGACCACACCTCCTTGTGGTTTTTTGTGGTTGTGGTTTTTCTTTAATTGTCTCTATTTGTTGCGAGGAGATGTTTCCTTGAGGAGGAGTGAGATGTATACTCACCTACTGGTTATCCAACACAAAGTGGTTGGTCCAGATAATATATACATACAAGTAGTATGTGAAAACTGAGTAAATTATATCTGTATATTTACAAATACATACATACATCCACAATTAAGGAAGTAAAGATTATGAATTTGTGAGCGAGGAAGGAGGTAGTGTAAAGGAAAAGTTTGAAGGGAGAAAGTGAAATGAAGAAATTAGGTAATTATGATTGAATTAAAAATGAAATATTTTAAATGAAAAACAAACCAATGATAACTTATATCAAGACATAGTCAAACTGGCAAGAAGAACCAGAAGTGTAAATAATTTCCTGAAGCACTAAAGAGACAAAATAAAGTCTTGTTGGCTTTGTGGAATAAGCCCCAAAATCAACAAATATAATGAAATTATTAAAATTTCCAGTAGATGGGCTTGTACTTATGTATAATTATATTTTTCTTTTTCTCCATTACAAATGCAACCTACAACAACAACAAAGGATTTGTGGCTTGGCAGCTATAAAATGAAGTACTGAATGAAGCTGACCAAATTAAGTGGTTAAGATTCTGAGTCTCTAGAACAACACAGGAAAAAAAAAAGATCAGGTTATAAATTAATGTTCTGTTGTTACAGTGATTAGTCTATATTTTTAACAAAGCATCCATTCATGCTAATACTCTTCTTCAAGAATTTGAAATTATATATTAAATATTAAGATTATAAAAGCATTAATAGTTTGATTCATTCAGAAATTGAGAAAATTGGATCAGCACCATAGATCTTTCTGTTGGAAGCAAAATAGGTAGAACCATTTAAGTCATTAATTATTCTTTGTCACAAAGGTGGACAGAAATTTTATTATGTATGGGTCAGTTGTGGGCCAGAAGCTATTTATTATTTTCATCAATGACTTGGATGATAGGAATGTCTGTGAACTTGGTAATTTACAATTCTCTTTCATTGGAAAGCCTGATTAACACTTTGAATGTCAAAATCAAAACTCAGCATGACCTTGATATGACCTCAGCAAATTGGAGAAGTGGTTTTAGGCAATGTGGCTCAATAAAACTATGACATATGCAGTTGTTAAGAAAATTTGGAAGGAAATGAAAATTATAATAATGTAGCAGATATAATGTCATTGCAAATGTGTTTGGTAAAGCAGGATTATAAAATATAATGTAATAAAAACTATTGAGATACTTTGAATAACGAATTCAATAAAAGCTGTTTTTCTTCTTTTCTCTTGGTCACTATCCACAGTGTAATGCTATTCTTCCTCCCTCTCTCCCTCCCTCCCTCCCTCCCTTCCTTCCTTCCTTCCTTCCTTCCCTCCTTTCAACCTCCTTTCCTTGCTCCCTTCTCCTTCTTCTTTCTTCTTCTTTCTTCTTTCTCCCTTCTTCTTCTTCTTCTTCTTCTTCTTCTTCTTCTTCTTCTTCTTCTTCTTCTTCTTCTTCTTCTTCTTCTTCTTCTTCTTCTTCCTCTTCCTCTTCCTCTTCCTCCTCCTCTTCTTCTTCTCCTCCTCCTCCCCCACTCCTTCTCTTCCACTTCCTCCTCTTTCTCTTTCTTTCTGTTCTTCTCCCCTTTCTTTAACAGCCCCTCTCATGACAGAGTTGACTCCAAGCTTTTGATCTTTTGCCTTAGACTCCTGAGTGCTAAAATTAGAAACCTAATTCAAAATGCCTTATATATTCACAAAATTTTATACATATCGTCAATTATCACAGTATCCATATTACATTAAATATTTTTTGAATAATATTAAGTATAATTATAATTTACATGAACAAGGAAATATAACTATAAATGTCAATACTTATATAATTCTTTAATGTATGACAAATCACAATGGCCTTAATGCCAATGAAAATTTGTACTGAGGAAATGTTTTTCAGATTACCCCAGTGACATTCTCATATACCATTCTGCTGTAGCCTATATATCCTATATCTTCTATGCTATATACATAATATTTTCTATATAACTGTGTGTGTGTGTGTATACATATATATATATGTCTATCTACCTTACTTATCTGGTCTTTAAAAGACTATGTTATATGTAGTGACTGCATATTTTTGACAAAATAATTTTTATTAATTATAGTGTCGTTTATCTGAAATATGATATCAGAGAAAAGAGTTAATTAGGGACATTGTCAGGCTTTTCATTTTTAGCAATATTTAGAAGAGAACTTAACTAATTTATTATAACTTTCTTAATTTAGAGTTTTATAATTAGAAAGCCAAATCTATTAAGAGTATAGGACTTATTTCTAAAAACATTGTATTCTCATCATCTACAAAGAGGACTGTCATTAATAAAGGACTGAATAATTATATAGTATAATCGCTTATTTTTATAATTAATAAATGCATATGTGGAAATACACTGTAATTAATTGCATCATGGGTTCTAAACATAATGGTTATAGCAAATATTATGAATAAAATTTTCTTTCCAAGAGAATGAAACTGCCAGGTGTAGTCTCACTTTTTTCTGGTAAAGAAAATATCCAAGTGTGTACCATTTGACATAGATTTCTAGTGCAGCAACTGGACAGGATAAAATGACTTTGGATGTTTCTAAGATTAGTGTGAGAATCATTCTGGTTTCCATTAAGCATTTGAAGACAGAATAAATTATGCATGTTAGTCTAGCACAGTGGTTCTCAACCTGTGGGTCATGACCACTTGGGGGAGTCTCACGGCCCTTTCACAGGGGTCACCTAAGACCATCTGCATAGCTGATATTTATATTACGATTCATAACAGTAGAAAATTACAGTTACGAAGTAGCAACAAAATAATTTTATTGTTGGGAGGTCACCACAACATAAGGAACTGTGTTAAAGATCACAGTATGAGGAAGGCTGAGAACTCTGGCCTAACATTATAATCACCTGACAGCTACCATCAAATTAAGACTGCAGAATTTAATATAACTGAGAACATGAAGACCTACACAGAAGCCTGGGTATTTTTCATTTGTATATTAAGTCAATTATATCATTGCGACCATCTGTTACCCACAAAGATCCTGAATCCCTAAAACAGTGATGAGTTTAAGACATTCCATCTGATTTGGATGCTCTCAGCTGTAACACGTCTGCAAACACGCGTCCTCTTCTTTCATTCATTTCATTCCAGTTGCTGCTTGATATAATATTGTAGAAAACCATACTTTTCAGCTAAAATACTTCATATGCATAAGAGTTTCTATTGTGAACCAAGCATAATATCAGTATCATCTTTTCCAGGCACCAATTATAGGAATAGTCACATATGGTAAGGGAGCTTATGAAGGTCATATCTTCACTACAAATGTAAACTGGTGTCTGTAGACATGGCTCAGTGTTAGTGGCAGCACTTTTTTAAGACTACAGGAGATTATCTGAAGTTATATGCTTAGTTTGCATTGGTTTTTTCTTTGTCTACAGTTTGGTGACTTTGGCTTTTACTTCAAAATTTGAATTAGCGATATTTTTAAAAAATTTTTAAAAATTCTTTGAGAATTCATGCAACATTCTTTGATCATACTCATCTCCAGTCTTCCCTGTAACTTTTTCCAGATCCATCCCAATGTTCCTAATCTTCCCAATGCCATGTCTTCTTTAAAAGTGTTATTTGTCAACTTTTGATGTTGATGTTTTCTCTCCATACACTCTTTGGTATGAAGCTATCCGTCATTCTACCAGTGGCCACACCCTTAAATAATGTTGTTTGGCTTGCTCTTATGCAGATCTTATTCAGATAACCACAGCTGCTCTGAGTTTATGAGTATTGTGTTCCTATCAACTAGCAGTATTTTTCTGTATAATGTATTTTTAAAGGGCTCAATTAAAAAAAAATCATTTATCACTGTGACAGGTTCTATAGGAATGCCTAAATCCCAGAACTGGTCAGGTGGCAATAAAATCCTATTATTGAATTTTGGACAATTATGTTTATTTCAAAGAAAAATAAAAAAGAATTCTGAACAATCTTTGATATTTACAAAATAGTTTTTAGACACTTATATCTACTAATAACTTCATATATTCCTATATATGGCATTATTTAATTCTTATTACTATAGTCAGCTTTCATTGCTATAACATATACTTGAGCTAAATCAAATGATAAGGAAGAACAGCTTACTCAGAACTGTTGGTGTGGGATACCAGGAGGTGAAGTCAGGAGAATCACAAGTTCAAGCCCAAGACTGGACTACAGAATGAGTTAAAGGTCAGCCAGGTCAACTTAGTAAGGGTCTATCTCACAATAAGAAGTCAGAAGAGAGATGGTAATAAAGCATAGGATAAGAGCATTTGCCACACATGCATAAGGCTCTTACATACAGAAAAAAAGGAATGGTTTGTTAATGTTCAGTTTGGAAGGCTTCAGTTTACTCCTGATTGTCTTCCATGCTTTGGACACTGTGTGACACAGTGCACCATTGGAAACATATAACATTGAAGATGTAGATGTAGACACCCCATGTTGGACATCAAATGTAGGTATAAATGTGTATTTATTATTTATTATTATTATTTATTACAATCTAATCTTAAAGATGCTAGCTAGGACCTAGGAGGCTTCAGCCTCTGTACAATCTAATCTTTAACCCTAGACCTAGAACATTTCAGCCTCTGAGAATTACTTTTGACTGACTCTGATTACCTACTCCTGAACTCAGAACTGCACTGAACTTAACGGACTCTTCTGGTTTGCTGATTCAACTTACTCCCTGCTCTGGCTCAAATTCTTTTCCAAGCTGACTGGTTCAGACTGACCTGAGCCTGCTGACTGTTTCTGACTGAACTCTTTTGACTCTGGCTGATTCCTACACTTTCTCTGACTGAATTGCTCTGCTAGGCTTCAAAGTGACTCTTGTTAGCTGACTCTCTCTTTCAAACTCACTCTTCCTGTTCTGACACTGGCTCCTGTTGAATGGCCTCTTTGTCTTCTCTCACTGATTCCCTACCTTACTGTCTCCATGTCTCACCTGACTGATTCTCTAATTGACTGTCTCTCTCTGTGCTAAGAGCCTGATTTTATATAGAGAGAGTTGGGCATGTCCTCACTCTGACTCACTCTGAAAACTCTTTCTCTGATTTGTCACTTTGGCTGCCCTTCACTCTGACTCATCTCAGACATCACTTCTGCCAAATCTTCACTCGGTTTCACTCTCAAACTTGGAATTAAAGGGGTATACTTACTCTGTACTTCACTCTGACTCTGACTTTCCACTTCTCAGTTGACTAGCATGCTCTGACTTAATCTTTTTCCATTCTCTCAATCTCTTCTGTTTCCTCTCTAAATTCTGAATTAAAACCATGAACTAAGAGCTGTGAACTGAGAGCCATGACCTACTTCTTACACTGACTGCTTCCTTTCATATCCCAAGAGCTGCGATTAAAGGTGTGTACCACCATCACCATTGCCTCCTGAGTTGAGTTACTTAAAGGTGTGTGTCGCATTCCACTGGATCACACATGCCTTGAATGTGATCCTTTCCTAAAGCAGCCATGTTGCTGGATTAACAGATTAAATATTCCTCTACAGCAGGATACCCATCTGTCTCATTTCTGAGAGTCAAAAAAGAAAGACAAGAAGATTAGTCAGAAGCCCACCAATGTCTCTTAGCCAATGACTTAAGACCTCCCACAGTACCCTTCTTAAATACGCTGCCATCTGTCAATAACAACAAAGTGGGGAATTAGTCTTTAACATCATGATGTTTTGGGGAGTTCAAGAAGATTTGAAAATGGCAGAGGAGCTTGTCTTTTTGACCAAACCAGTCACACAAACCAGACAAGATTAACAGACAGGAAGTTCAATCTCTTAGTAGTAGAGGTGTAGAAATTGTGCTCACCTTTAATTAGCCAATGTCCATGTACTATTAAAGACTGTGTAACTCTGTGGTCTCACTAAGTGAACCTCTATAAGTATCCCCACTACTGTGTTCATGCTAGGCTTTCTTAATATGTCACTTATTAATCCACTTTATCACCAGCGTGACCTTGCTGAAGCTATCCAGCAAATTTTTATTTAATAGAAAAGTACCCAAGCCCTATTGCTCCTGTGAGCCTTCTCCTGCTTAGTTATACATTACCTCTTGTAAATTTTTCATCTATCCCAAACAGTTATCTGAATGTACTTACTGGATTAACTATTTAAAATTCCAAGAAGAAAATAATTTGTTCCAAATGCTTAGCTATGTTCACTGTCCAGGATGTTGGAATTTATTTAAAGCCTTTACAGATAACAAGCTATTTTAAGGTAAAATTGACCAATGATTTGCTTGCAATCCAGTATGGTGTATTATTTATGGTAGGAGTCATAGTAATGGTAATACATTTCTTGTAAAATGAAGAGGCCAGAAATAAGTGAGTTATTATTTCCACAATGATAAAATTTTCTAACCAAGAAATTTTTACACAGATACAAAATCTTCAGAAATAAATGTGAAATAGTTACATTATTAAATGAAACAAACAAATAAGAAGCTTGGAAAGCTTATCAAAAGCTACATTGCCAAATAATTATTAAATACTTAGACAGGAAATGCTACACAAGGAGATGTAGAACACTGAGCATGAAAGAGGAATAGATATGGTTGTCCCTGTCTGGAATTCCTGTGGTTGGGAGGTGGAAGCTGGAGGATTTGGAATTAGAACCTAGCTTGTACTATATGGTGAGACAGTGTTTAAAACTATCAAAAGGAAAGTAAAATTGCAAGAATAACAACAAAATGTTAAACATTTGAATAGATATGATGGGTTATTCTTACTATACTTACTATACTTTCAATTTTAAAAATATGTCTTATTCTAGGAGAAAGTAACTCCACATACATCGATGGAAATATATATATATATATATATATATATATATATATATATATATACACACACACACATACATACATATGTATGTGTTATATTAATATATATATTATATATTTATAAATATATATAAATATAACACATAAGACAAGAATCATACAGATAAGAAGAGGAAAAAATGGCCTGTAAGGGAGCAATATTTTATTTTGTACCCAAAGCAGTTAATACTGATGTAACTAGGTAATTATTGTCCTTGCTTTCCAAATAACAACTACTGTGGAAAATATGAAGCATGTAACAAAAGATGCTAGGTGGATGTTTCTGTAACTTTTCACTGTAACCTCAGAACTATGGGAAGCAGAAACAAGATTACTCCAGTGGTTAACTGTGGTCAGTGAAAAGAGAATTAGGGCGTCCAGGCTTAATTAACTCCAGGTTCACTGAGATAGCCTGACTCTAGTGAGGAACTCAGGAAGAACACCCTATATCTTCCTCTGGTCTCTCTTTGTATTAACACCTCTCTCTCTCTCTCTCTCTCTCTCTCTCTCTCTCACACACACACACACACGCACACGCACACACACAGACCCCACGGTCACACAGGAACACATGCAATACCAAGTATATAAAGAACGTTCATTTCAAAGGTGGAAGTTAGTGAAGCAAAAGGAAGGAAGAGACCATTGAAATAGCTACACATCAAAAATGACTGAAGATGGCAACAAATTTTCTTCACTAACTGAAAAGCTAAACCAGATAAAAATTTCAGAAATCACTTAATTACTCTGAACGTGGCTAGATTCATACATAGGACTCAGGAACAACAGTAGAAGACTATGACTCTTTAGCCTGAGTCTTATGCATATACCACTTCAGCTGTGTCAGGGAAGCGGGGCCATCCAGAGGGGGCTGGCTTCCTCTGAAGAATGATGGATATTATATTACCAGCAATACTGTTGAAAACAATAGCTATCTCAATGACAGGCTAATAAACAGGCTGTGCTAGAGAGCTGGTGCTATTCAGGATGGGCAGTAAACAAGCCAATCTGTGAGAGAGGCTGCAGAGGGATCTCAGGATTAAGGTAGTTCTAGGCAGCTGTGATGAAATCGTGGGCTAAACAGGTATGGCATAAAAAGGCTCACATTCATTTTGGAAGGACAGGATAGGCCTTTGTGAACAAATTGCCTTTGATTGAATGTGAGACCTAGAAATTAGTTTTAAAAAGTTATGTTTGTAAGCTGCCTGAACTTTAACTGCAACATTGCTTGTGTTTCAGGATAATTTTTACTGATGTTACTTCTTTTCCTTACATTTCTACTTGAATTACCTCCACATTGTGCACTGAAATCTCTTAAACACCTAGATATTCTTACATGTTCTTGTAAAGTGGGAAACTATGTATTTCAAGAAATCAGTCATTGCAAGGAGTTATTTTCATTGGTTGTGTTGCAAAAAATTGACTCCACATTTCAAATAATCTATTTTTCTTCTTGTTCTGCATGATTAACTTCTTCTATCAGAAATAAATTATGGAAAGTGAGAACTAATAGCATGTCATGTGACAAGGGAGAAGAGAGAAAGAGCATTGTGTGGGACTGAAATGGAACTTAAATAAATGAATGATTACATTTACATGTGTGTGTGTGTGTGTGTGTGTGTGTGTTGGAAATTGTTATAGAAATGAGAAGGCACACAAATATAAAAATCATGAGAAACCAAAGATTTTTCTATTTCTAGGAAACAATAATTGAGAAAGTTTAACTTTTGCAGGTGTAAGAATCAGTGCTCTGGATTTTATGATACAAGCCAGTCGTCTGACAAGTACTTTGTCTACCTTCTCTGTTTTATCTTGTAATGAAATGATTTCCTATTCTTCTGTCCCCATTTTTATTATAAATTAACAGTTTTTTCTCCTTCCAAATACTTCCATGTTTCTTGATTATACATTATTACAAAATTGAATATTTATTATAGGACCTATTTTAGAAATTACATTGATTCTTAAGACATTGCAATTTTCTGTAGGGGAAGCACAGATAACAATCATGACCTTGAGATGCCCATAGACAGCAGCTGGAAACTTATCTCCTGCTTCTGAGTTACATGAACTTTGATTTTTCTGAGCTTCATTTAATAACTCCATAAAATACAAATATCTACTCTATATCTCCATTGTAAGAATTATGTAAGAGCAGAACAATTCTTGATAGATAAATGCTAATTTTAATAATAATTTAAAATAGATGCAGAAGCTTGAGAACCTTAAATAATGGATATTTAGAGGTTTGCCAGTTTGTTTGCCAGTTCCCTCAATTTTTTTTTCTCAATGACAGGGCTGTTATCTCCTCTTAGTGGCTGTGCTGTGTTCATGTAATGGTCATTTAAACATGGCACTTTCCCATAGCATCTAGATGCTAAATATAGCATCTATATTTAATACTATAAATTCCATATATTTATGTACCAAATAAAGAGACTGATAATATCCCATAGTAAACAAAACCCTTCAAATACTGAATTGTCTACATTAGTGATGTAGGTAGGATATAAATAAAAACACACAGAAACATACATCTACTTATAAAGACACAATACCTTGATGATGTGTAGTATATTTAATTTTTCTATGAACAAACGGCAACCATAACATATACAAAATGATATATTCTTGCACGGATACAGTGAGTTGTGCTATAGTGAGAAGACACTCCAGGAATAAACTTGCCTCACAGTAGGTTTCCTGCTGGAGATAGTACTGGGTATGGACAACAGCTGTACATATGCAGAAGAGCCAATACAGTCCCAAGTGTGGAAATCAGTCCAGATGTCACTGCTACTGCTGGGATGGCATTCTTCATAGCTTGTCATCTGGACATTTTTCTGCCAAAGTTATAGCCTTGGCCATGACTATTGTCTGCCTTGTTGGAAGACAATGGTGTAAGAAAACACTTAGAGTCTTGCCAGAAAAACTGGAGGTAGTTAAAAAAAATGAGTACACATTGGTGTGAAAGTCATTGCTCAATTTGTTTTTGTCAAAATTCTAATATAAAATAGATGCATCTGCAGAAAATGTACAATACCCTTTCAATGCATAATTTATAAGAATTAACATGGACCACACTAACATGAAAGGCATGATTTTAAGTCTCATTATGACCATTTATTGGTTGAAGTTATGAATGATTTATTTAATGTAATACTAATGTAGGAATGTCAAAGTTTTCAAAGCTATAGTTTGAACTGTAAATATGGAAGTGTGTACTCACACACTTTCTAAGTTACTATACTTTTAGGTAAATTCTTATCTTCACTCTCCCACAGCCCTGAAAAACATTGTATTTCTAGGAATAGATACTAAATTTGGTGTTGAAATAATCAGAACAAAACAGTTAATTTCAGTTTGGATGAACAGAAGTGAAGCTATATATTATCATCTCTATATTATCTCCCTATAAATTGTCTTTTAGTTATTGGTTTTGTTATGACCTGAAACTGATAAACATGTCTTATTTTTGTCACTTATAAGACTTTTTTCTATAAATAAAAAATATGGAAAACAAAAGTAGGCATATTTTGAAACATGATTTATCTTACCTTGTCTTATAAACATGCATATGCAAATATAGCTTTAGGTACATGTGCCCTACCCAACTCTTCCCCCCTTAGGTTTTTACCATTAAGAATAAACTCGGCTTTCTAATTGGATTAAGACACACTCAACCAGTAGCAAATCATGCCTGGTAACATAAACTTAGCTAGCCACCCAGGATTAGTGAAGTCATGCGTCTCAGAGAAAAGTCTACAACCACAGTTTACTAAACTAGAATAAACATTAGCTAAATCATAAATATCTGTCCTTATAGCCACAGATTAATGTCCTTATCATCCAGCAAGGAAAACTTTCTTTGAAACAGAGACAATTACAGAAAACTACAACCAATCAAAGTACAGAATTGTGGAGACCAGTCCCAAAGAATACATCTACAAAACAACTCCTGCACTTAAGGCTCAGGAAACATTGCAGAAAAGGGAGTAGAAAGATTGTAGGAGCCAGAGGATTTGGAATTAGCTGTGAGACTGTCTCTTAGGAATGGCAGAAATTATACCCCAAAAGTCCCACCAACATGGCTTCCTAATCATGAGCTAAACCAGGATAACAATAGTCATTCGAATGTAGATGGGCAGGGGAGAATCCAGGAAGCCTCAACCCTACAAAAGTACTAGAGATAGCTGAGGAATGCTGAGAGTGGGAGAAATAGTCTTCCCCAGGAAAAAGCACATCAATTGATTATCCAATATTAAATGGTCATCTCTGAAAACATACATGCAAATAACATTATATAGGCTGAGCAGGCTGCATTTATATATTTAGGAATATATATATATATATATATATATATATATATATATATATATATATATGTGTGTGTGTGTGTGTGTGTGTGTGTGTGTGTGTGTGTGTGTGTGTGTATATGCATATATGTACCAGTTCATTTTAAAAAGGCCATGAATTTGAAAGAGAACTAGGAAGCTTATATGGGAGAATTTGTAGTGGTGAAAGGAAAAGAATAAATCAAGAAATCATGTTATCATACAAAAAAGTATTTTTAAGCCTGAGAAGGTGTTCAAACCAGGCATAGTGATACATAGCTGTAATCTCAACAGTGGAAAGGTAAAAGCAGAAGGATTATGTGTTAGATACTACTCTGGGCTACTTAAAGTCTTTGCCTGAGAAAAACCGCTGCTACTATCATCCCAACTGACTGTAAATGAATGCACAGATTAATATATTAATAGAGAAAAATGTTTCAGCTGCACTTATTGAACTACTAAAGTTAATTATCACTCATTTTTACTGAATTTTCAATGTATACATAAAAATATATAATACATAACTACTTATAAACAATATAATATTTTTATCTTAGAACATTTCTTTTGATGTGGACTACCTTATATCATTTATGCATTTGATGCACATATTCATATATTGTACAAAAATTTTTTGCTAAATGGTGTTTTATATCAGACTACATAAAAGCAATGATAAATTCCTCAAAATATGCATACATAAAGGGCCCATGCAGGCCATGTAGAGATCCATCTACAAACAAGGGTAAATTATACTACATCATGTTAGGTATTGTTCCAGGAAGGTTCACAGAAATATTTATGAGAAATAGGCCAGATAAGGATTAGTATAAAAGAAGAGACTTGAGTACCACTTTGACCAGCAAGAAAGTTGAAGAGATGCATTCTCTAAAGATGTCAAATGCTGTTGTCTCAAAGTAGAGAAAGAAGGGCCGTGGGTTACTAAATATATCAAATGTGGACTTTATTTAAAATGCTTTATTTTCATTACAGAATGTATAAACTATTGAATAATTTGGTTACAAGGAACAATGTGTGTACACGTGTGAATAACTTCTTTTTTATTTTATTTTTTTGTCCCATTTCAGCATTTTTTCAATTAAACTTTTTTTTTCTTTTTATGAATTCTGATTATGATTTCCCCTACCCCATTTTTCCCGATCTTTCCCACGTTCCTGTCTAACTAACTCCAAGCCATTTCTTTCTTTTTCTATTAAAAAAAACAAACACAAGCAAGCAAGCAAACATATAAAACAAAAACAAAAACAAAACCCAAGTAGCCTAACAAAGGCAAGCAGCCCCCTAAACCAACAAAAACCCCAACAGAACACACACACACACACACACACACACACACACACACCTTTCAAAAAGCAAAATGGAAACCAAACTATGCAAGCAGAAGATCAATATGACAAAAAAAAAAAAAAAAGCCCATACAAACCAAAATGAGACAAAAAGCCTACAAAATTACTACTGAGTTCATTTTGTATTTGTTATCACTGCTGGACATGAGGCCTTACCTAAAGTGTGGTTAATATACCCACTGACACTTCTCTGGAGAAAACTGTTTCTTTTGCAAACTAGTGTCATTTACAGATAGCTTCTTGGTTAGTGGTGGGAGTCCATGTTTACTTCTTCCTTTCAGGACTGGTACCCCATCTAGCTTGAAATTGTGCAGGCCCTGTGTGTTCTGGCATAGTCTCCGTAAATTCATTATGTGTATAAGTTCACTATGTGAATCATTAGTCCTGATGTGTGTGGAGAATAATGCTTCCTTGCAGTCATCCATCCCCTCTTGTTCTTAAAATTTTCCCACATTTTCTTCTGCACAGTTTCCTGAGGCCTGGGAAAGGTTTGGTGAAGATATCCCATTTAAGAGTGACTGCTCCATATCTTTTACATTCGGAATATTGTGCAGTTGTGGGTCTCTGTGGTAGCTCCCGTGTACTACAAGAAGGAGCTTCTCTGATGATGACTGAATGAGGCACAGATCTATTGGTATAGCAGAATGCCATTTGGAGTAATTTTATTGTATTTTTCTTTAGCAGAACTACTATGCTATTCGATTTCTCATGGTTATGGGTTATGCAGTCATAGGCATGCCTTTTAAAACAACATATTTAGAGGTGTTCTCTGGGAGGTAGGTCCTCTTACTTAAAAAGGAAGAGGATGGATGGGAACATGTCTCTGTCATGCTGCTGAGAGATGCTTGGTTCTATATTCATACTACCACAAATGTAGATACATAAGGAGTATGGTAATTTGAGTGTGAATGGCCTTCATAGGCTCATTTGTTGGAATATTTGTTTCTCAGCTGGTGGAACTTTTAGGGAAGGTATGGCCTTGTTGGATGAAGCATGCTACCAGAGGTAGGCTTTGAATTTTCAAAATCCCATTCCATTCCTAGTAAAACCTGTCTGACTAATGCTTGTAGATCAAGATGTAAACTCTCAGGTACATCTCTAGCAGGATAACTGCCTGCTTGCTGCCATGATTCCCCCATTCGCCATCATAGTCATGAATTTAACCTTCTGAAATTGTAAACTCCAAATGAACTCTTCCATCAGGTGTCTTGGTCATGGTGTCACAATAGTAGAAATGTAACTAAGATAGGGAGTGTATGATGAAAATATTTTTATTCATAGGGTGTCAAGGAAGAAAGAGATATGATCTTCAAGAAGCAAACCTAGATCCAGAGGGCTTCAGCCTCCAAACTTAACTGGACTTATCTAACTAAACTCTGAACTAAACTTTGATTAGCTGCCTTTCAATGGCTTCTTCTCTACCTTCCTGTTTCTTCAATCTCCTGCTCCTGATTCTCTGGTTTCTCACTCTGAACTCTGTCTTCTTTCTTACTCTCTGCTTCAACATTCTTCTTCAGTTCTCTGCTTCTCCTCTCTGCTTCTATCTTGCTTCTTTTCTGCTTTTATTGACTGCTCCTTTCACATCCCAAGAGTTGGGTTTAAAGGCACGTGCTATATTGGATTTAAAGGTGTGTGCTACCATTGCCTTCTTAGTTGACTTAAATGCCTGTGCTAAGTTGCCTTCAGATGCAAAGTCTTATTTTGCATTAATGAAGAGAATCCTATAATTCACTTCCCAAACATCAGGCCCATCAACCTTGCTGCCACTAGGGGAAGGTCAGACTGAGAGACACAGGGTGTTCCTCAAATCTCCATGTTAGACCCTGGGGAGGAACCACAGAATTCCCTTTCAGTTAGCATTAGTAAAAACAGGACAAGATCAACCTAATATTCTTTCTGCCCTAGAGCAGCCATGCTGCTAGGTCAGAGATCAAATGTCAATCACTGAGGCCCTTGATGGTAATCCTTTCCCAGAGCAGCTGCCAGATCACAGAGCAAATGTTCCTCTATAGTGTATGGAAGAAACAGAATGTGTTTTTGACAAAATAATAATTGTTCAAATGAGAAATACGTTTTGAAATGGGCCTATCCATTCACGAAACTGGAAGGAGTGAAGAACATTTCTTTATGAAATTAAACATTAACCAAGTTAAATACATTAAATTCATCTTCCATTTATTCTGTCATTTGTGTTCTGTAGTGATTCCATGTAATAAATTCCTCATTCCCTTTTGCCTGGAATACACAATAGTATATTCAGTAATCACTATGATTCCAGGATCCTAAAAAAATTCTTTCCATTATTTTGATAAATGCTAAGTGCTCTCAAAACCACATGGGGTACTATATCCTGGGTTTTCACATGGCATATGATAGCTACTGCAGAAGTTCCTTTTCTCATTACTGTAAACAAATTCCTGATAAGACAGCTTAAGGGAGGGTTTACTCTGGCTCATGGTTCAAAGGTCAAGTCCATCATAGAAGGGAAGGTGGTAATGAGAGCTTGTGCTTCCCAGCTGTGTGGAAGAAGCTTGAGGCTGCTTCCGCATATCTAGCAGGTCTGGAAGCAGGGAGAAAGCAAAAGGAAAAAACAGACTATAAACAGCAATAAACAACAAATCATTTTTAGTTCATAGTAATGCACTTTCACCAACTTGACTGTACCATCCAAAGGTTTTCCAAACACAGCTACCAGCTGTGGAGCAAATGTTCAAACATATGAGGTGGCATTTTATATCCAAACCATAATATTTACCATAAGTCTAAACCTGCTGGTAGGTGTGATAAGATTTACAGTATAGAAGCAATTGTGGCACAGTAGAATTCAACTATATCACAGCTCTTCTAGAAAGTCTCATGTTTCTCAGCTACTCACAACCTAACTAGCTTCTTCTGTCCAGGATAGTTGTTTTAAACTCCTATTAAGAGAGTTAAGTTAAAAAATCTATTATGTATACATAATAATATTTAAAGAGACTGGGTGATTATATATAACTATATTTTAGATGTATTTTAAAATTTATATTTAAAAAGTATATTTTATATGTATTAGTGCATGGATATATGTGTATTATGTGTGTGCAGTGCCCATAGAAGCCAGATGAGAATCTAAAATCTAGAACTGAAGTTAAAGACAGTTATGAGCTGCCATGTGTCTTCTGGAACCAAAACATGGCCTACTTAAGAGCAATAAGCACTCTGTTTCATCAAATTTCCCAATAACATTTACAACTATAATTTACAAAAGCATAAATGCAATGAATAAAATATAGATGTCATACTGTTGTATAAATATACGACACTTGATACCATGTTAATGTTAATATTTTGTGAAAATGTTGACGAATGAAGGGACTTAATGTATGTGTAGGCACTAGTTCATAATTACAACACACTGAATAAAACAAAGTAAGAAGCTGGCCTGGTAACAAACATCTGCACTCCAGCAATTGGCAAGTTGGAAAGTTATGGCAGGAGGATTCTCAGATAGAGCCTAACCCAGTCTATAAAGTGAAACCATGTCTTAATACAACAAAAACAAAAGCAAGCAAAAAAGTCATATAATAATAATAAAACAGAGCAACAATAGTAGATTCTAGTCCACAATCCAGAATTAGAGATCTTATTTTCTCTGTATGATAATCAGAGGATCAAAGAAAAATGTAATGAAATTCTTCAAAATAAACATTGCTGAAATATAGCAACAATCATGGAAAACATGTAAATGAAATATGATACAAACAAATCAATTTAATGTCTTCAGAAATTAGAACCTGTATTTCAAGATATCCTGTATGGGGACTTCTACATTTTTGAGGAGAAAATACTAGCAATGTACTTCAGTTAAAATTTCCTATAACTCTTTATATCAGTGTCATTCAAACTCATATACTTCAAAATATCTGTAGTGCTTCTTTAAAATTCATACTCATTAATACCTAATTGCCTTTACTAATACCTAAATCATTATTAATAATTAATTAATAACTTTAATACCATTAATAGCTAAATACCTTGATTGGTTTTACAAACTTCTTAATATTGGACAACTGTCAGTTTGGTTTTTGAAAATTAATACCCAACTATTTCAGCAACAGAAATAGACCCACAGAATGAGTGTAGTCATTGCAATGCTTTTGAGGGGCTAAAAAGCTTCCTCAGTGCTTGAGGACAGATTCTTCTCTTACAGGGGACTAGAACCCAAACCAGAGACTTACAATTGTCTGTAACTCTAGTTTCAGGGTTATTTAATTCCTCTGACTTTGAAAGGCAATTTTACTCAATTCATAATGCCATACACAGATGCAGACACACACAGAGAGACAGACAGACAGAGAGAGACAGAGAGAGATTAACACAAACACAATTAAGAAATAAATTACATATAAAAGAAATAAAATTCATATCCGTTTAATTCAGGAGATAAAATAAAATTATCTAAACTTTCAAATAACTATATATTTAATAAAGAGTTCTGAATTATAGCTCCTACATTTTATAGTCTGCAGTCATCCATTGTAGTTTGAATAAGTGATCACATGTTGAAGTCATGTTACCCCTCAAAATTGAGTATAAGGAGTTGTATGTTTTTACTTTACCATTAAAAATTGAGATTCATACAGATTCAGTCATATATATGGCTAATAAGTGTAATATCAGTTGCATGAATCCATGATGCTGGAGGTTTGTATCCCTTCCCATGAACTAAAGGAGTGAGTAAAGTCACTGAAGAAGTCATACAGGAAAATAAAATGAAATGAAGTTTTATATTATTTAACTATTGAATATTTATTTCTCAACCAAATCACAGTTCAAATCTGGAACTTTGAATAAGAATAGTTGTTTGGCTGGGCAGTGGTGGCACATACCTTTAATTCTAGCACTCCGGAGGCAGAGGCAGGAGGATCTCTGTGAGTTTGAGGCCAGCCTGGTCTACAGAGTGAGTTCCACTGATAGCCAGAGATAAGACAGAGAAACCCTGTCCCAAAAAATGAAGACACAAAAAAAAAAAGAAAAGAAAAGACAAAGAAAAAAGAAAAGAAAGAAAGAATACTTCTTGTTTTAGAAACTTAGAGAGTTGTGAGATTTTGCTTTCACACATTCTGTCCATGGAATGCAGAAAATGCCTGCAGCAGTGCCACAGATCAGTGGTGAGCTTCCAGCCTTTGAAATCTGAGAGCAGAGCATATCTTCTGGTGCCTAGGTTAGAAATATGAAACCCTCATTATTCCTCAGTTTTTTAAACTGTCTTTAATTCCACTTGCAAATCAAGCAGTTGGATTTGATAGAAGTTTGTCTACATTCATAGATCTCTGGTTTTGCCTTTCTACTAAGTTCATCCTCCAATGTCTGAGGGTATACTTTTAACTGTTTTCTTTCTTTTCCCTCCCCTTTTGGATTGGCTGTTTTCATTTTCATGTCTGAAATGCTCAAATTTAACATTTGCTTTCTTACTAGAACTTGAAATATTTTGAGGCATTTCTTTTCAATCAGAAGACCCTTTTGCATTCCATATGTTTGCAAATTTTCCATAAAACAATACTCATGTTTCAAATTTTAAAATCTTAATAATAATAGTTGTGAAAAATATAGTCAGATGCATGTGTCTATATTCGAGTATCAACATGTTTATATGTCATAATGAGACTTTGAGGTTAAAATTAGAGTCAAAATAACTTTACCAGACCCATTTTTTGGCCACAGATAATTCACCTGCATTACAGTGTGGAATACGTATTGAACTGAGAGCTTAGTTCAAAGTGATGAAATGTCTATAATAGAAAATTATTTCTGTCCTAAATCAAATGTTTGATATGTCCTATTTGTGTTTACTCAAAACACTATGATGAAGATCAGAAAATATAATATGTCTATATTTGTTTTCTTTTCAAATATGTTCATATGTTCATATATGGACATCACATGCTTCCTAGTTGCTAAGGTTTCTTTGCTCATATGTAAATTTTCCTGGAACTAAAGAATAACCATAAATATAATCATAGTATTAATTTGATATCTTTCAAGCTATTCTCTTCATCATAGTGTTTAATTTATCAGAACTCATGAGATTAAATTAGTGATGCCAAATGGTACCTCTGAAATATACCCACTCTCATTTATAACTGTGTTTAACTCCTGAGATGCAGGAGATATTTCAATCAAAGCACCTGCCTACAGGAGAAGCCTAGATTCATGTCTCTTTGCTGCTATAGGTGATATTTTAATTTTCCAATTCCCAATCAATAATTTTGATATTTTTCAGATTTCTTCAAGTTCTCTAAACCAAATATGTGTCAAGAGTACTTCTTATCTTTTGTGAGAAGGTATGAGATTTGAAGACTCGTGGGGATAACATGGATACTTCCTGGGGAAACATGATATTGATTTCCTATGGGACTCTCCAGACAACATGTATTTTAATGTTTTGGTTTATGTGGTTTATTTGGTTAATGTTCTGATCATTCCTTATTACTCTGACAATAATGTCTTACCTGAGTACAGGGAGGATGATACTAGGGCAGGTTCATTCAACAGAAAATCAAAGCTTTTTCCAGCTGGTCTTGAAAGCAAGCAGAGACCCAGATGAAATGTGCTTGGACTTATGCTGGAATGAGTGGCATTTCCATCACACAACCCGCATCCCATCCCCCATTGTTTCCGTGTTATGAGACACATATTTACGGTACAGTATGAAGACTCTTACTATTTTTTACTTGCTACTCCTTCATCTCACATGCATCTTGTCTTGTTACTTTTGATCGAATCAAACTAACACAAAAAATGACCGTAGTGATCCGAGAAAGGAAATGGTAAGGTGAAGATTTGGGAATGGTTTACTATCTCCCTTGTTGGTGAGAAGCACACTATACCAAGTGATAACTGAAGCATATGATGTTGCACATCAAACTAAGCATTGTATACTGGTGGAGAAAGGTGCTTGAAAGTGCACACAAGTTAGATGTTCTGTAAGAGATATTGTTAGCCATGTTTCTAAAGGAAAAATTGCCAGATACTTCTAGTTATTATTGAGAATTCCAACAGAGATAATGAAAAATGAATTTCAGTTAACCAAAAAAAAAAATTACAAGCTAAGTATGATAGTCAAAGACTTATCAGGCAATCTATTAAAGACTCTTATCTGCACATCAAAAGTGAGTAGCTCAAAGAACCACTAGAAAGTATTCAAGACAAAGATGAATGATTCCAAAGGCAGGTTTGAGGACCTGAAAATAAGTTTATGAATTTCTGGAAGTAGAAGGACACGTGGAGATTCCTCAACTGTTATTATATATTTTCCCATAATGTATATTTTTCCCCAAAATTTCATACTTGATTTTTTTTAGAGAGTGTTTAGGAGATTCTCTATAGTGTGCTGTACTACTTCTCAATGCTTTCCTGCCATTACACTGACTATAAGGTTTATAGATAGAATGGAATTTCAAGATAATATAGATGGATAAGGAGAGGGGCTAATGAAGGTGATAAATTAGTAAAATGAAATGAAAATGCAAAAATGAGCTAGACTGTACCATAAAGACCCAAGAACACAGTACTAGAATTAGATTGTGAAGGTGATTAATCAAAAGTTTTAGAATAAAGACTAGGTAAGAATGTGTTACTAGTTCACATTCTCTGGCCATGAGCTATATTGCATCATGACAGAAGTAATGAAGCATTGATTGTATTTACTTCTTGCTGTGCTCTTATGAGCATGGAAAATATGAAGACTAATGTGGAAATTCTGATATTGCTTTACCTCTGTAAGTACAAATAATATCTTCTATTAATGAGGGTCTAGTTCATCTCCTGTTCATCCAACAATTCAACTGCACATAGGTTAATATGTATTCTGAGTATGAGTTTGTCTTGTATGCCTTTAGAACCTCAATCTACTGAGAATATTGTGGAATCCCTGACTTATAGATGTAGCTGAACACAACATAACATCTAAGCAGGAGTCCCATTTTGAAATGAGAAATGTGGAGGACTGAGCTCAGGACCATGAAGGTACCTAGTTATGTCACAATTCACCAGTCAAAAGTGTCTAGCTTCGTGGTGTAATTTAATAGAGCTTTCTTTCACCCCCACTCTAAGTGATGCTCCTGTCCTTTCTTGTCTTTCTTTTTGACCCAGAATCTCATGTTTTCTATGTAGATAATAAGGCTGACTTTTAGTTACCAGTTCTATCGTCTTCATCTCCCAAGTGCAGAGATTCCAATATGTGTCACTGTAACCAGCTAGTAGAATGACTTCACAGGAACACAGATAAACCACTAGTTTGGAGTCAATAATGCAAGCAGAGGCTTTCATCCTTCAGAATGCATGACATTGGAGTGCATGCTTTTTATGACTCTATGTTCCCAAAAGTGCCACCAGATTTGGATGATGAGTAGATATCAGAGGAATCATCATCATGGCAGAAATAATCAGTCTGGAATGACAGAAGTGCTTGGGCTATTTTGCACAAAAAAGGGCAACGAGGGAATCACATGGAATCCTAGTGGAACGAAACACATAAGTATAAGATACCTTCCCCCACTGTAACAGGAGGCTGCTCTGTTCAACAAACCCAGGCCTCAAAACAGAATATTTACCTCAGGAATAAATATTTGAATTATATTAGTAAGATTTTCTAAATTAAATATTGGATAGTATAGTCCATGAATATTTTCAGGTTTATCACATTTAGAGCTTTCTGAGCAAAGCATAGTAGAAAACTTTATAGAGGACCTTTGGCAAGCATGCATCCCTTGGGCATCAGACTGAGGATTGCTCTACTGTATCAAATGAGGAGATGTGTTTCTTACCTTTCCCTGAGACATTTAATTTATACTGCAAAGTCCATCTCCCTCTTCTTTCCCTCACACCATTTCTTATACCTTAACAACACTATGTTAAAAGTGCTTTTATCTTCTGATGCCTTGTAACAGTTCACTTGGAAAGCTTAATCTTTTCTTGTCATCTGTTTCTTCATTAACACAGTACAGAAAGCTGGATATGGCAGTCTGACATTGTCTTAACTTGTTCACTTAAAAGGCATTTGGAAAACACATTCACATTTGTAAGAATGGACATGAAGTAAAAAACTACTGCTTCCTCAGAAAGATGGGAATTGAGCTATCTCAAGATCCTGTTATGCCACTCTTAGGCATATACACAAAGGATGCTTCATCCTACCACAATACACGGAAAGATAAATATGGTATGTATTCATTTATATGTGGCTAATAGCCATGAAGCAAATCATAACGGAGCTACAATCTGAAGATACAGAGATGTTAGGTATGGAGAAAGAGATTGGGGAGGAGAGCACATTGTTAATGAATAGTAATATAAATATCTGATATGCAGATGGTCTTTGGCAACCAGTGTGAAAGGGTCCCTAGTCTCTCAAAGGTGTTGCAACCCACAGGTTGAGAACCACTGATTTGGAGGCTCATGCTTCAGTCTGGGAATTATTTACAGGCACACACTAGACAAGTTGCATACAGCTACTTATGCTGAGCAAGTTAATGAACAGCTCTTCTAGAATGTTCTCAGTGTTGGAAGCTCATTGTTGTAAGTTGGAAAGTTTCAAAAATGTTCTTGCTTGGCCTCAAACTCTACAGATTTCAATTCAATTTAACTTTGTCTAATGGAGTCAGGGCATTAATATTTATAAAAGAGTTCCTGAACATTTCTAAGTGGATATGCAGCCAGAATTAAAACCACTGGTAAAAGTATAACACAGGTGTGGGAAACAGAGGGAGATGATTGTTATCTCTTTTCCATAAGGTAATAGAAAATGGTGCATCCACTTGAAGTATTTACTGAGGTGAAAGTAGTAGCTATGTTTTATTATGTTATATATTGTTAGGAGAGTTTGAATCACAGTTTCACATTATTTCTTATTATATTTTTTATATACTTTGTTATGTGCTGTTGTGTGTGTGAGAGAGAGCAAGTATGTGTGTACTTTGGGGGTAAGAGGACCAGTTGAGGGAGTTGGGAGTCTTTTTTTTACTTCCTCCAGGGATTAAACTTGAATCACTTGGGTGACAATTTGTGCCTTTACTTGCAGAGCCAACTTGTTGGCTCTCACTTTATTTCTTGATTGGCTAAATCAAATCACATTTTACTTTCAATCTTTAGACCCAAGCAATTTTTATTTCAAGTGATAGATAGCCACAGAACATAGAACATCACTCCTCATGCCACTGAATCTTTGCCAGGGTCTTCCAATCTATATCCATAAT
The DNA here is from genome assembly GCA_026225945.1 of Cricetomys ansorgei. Lineage (NCBI taxonomy): Eukaryota > Metazoa > Chordata > Mammalia > Rodentia > Nesomyidae > Cricetomys > Cricetomys ansorgei. Next base: position 27,939,063 of record JAMJFZ010000239.1, read on the forward strand.
GTAAACATGTGTTGAAATTATGGCTTTATTCATATATTTTTATACATTGGTATCAGGTGACATGTGATTTCATTTTTGTTAATCTTAAATGAATTAGGTCCTGTGCTGTGTCCACAGGATCTGAAGAATTAAACCTGGAGAAATAGTAGTTGAATGTTGAGGCATGAGACTGCAGGACCCCCTAATAAATCACTCACTGAGGCTTGGTGCTTGAACATGGCTTAGATAGCAGCTACAGCGTAGAGATTTTAGTTTCTAATGTTAGTTCCTTAAGACTTAGTGATCTGCCACATAGCAATTCCCACATGTTCTGCTTCATTTTGTTATTCCTGCAAATATCAGTGTAAGCTCAGTGAGCAATGTCAGAAGCAGGAAAATTCATGTCCAGGTGACCATCGGTCAGCAAGTGGCCACATGCAGGGAGGCTGTCCTTGAGACCTCAGCGTTAGACTACATCAACACGTTTCTTGGATAGAACAACACAATGGTTTCTAATCTTCTGCATTCCACTCTTGGGTTGCTCAGTCATTTCACAGAGACTTCTGGTAACAATTAATACAGCCATAAAAAGAGGGAAAATAACAAGGGAAAACATGCACATAAATTGAAAGCAGATATCTGGATGCTGGTGTCCCACAAATTTAGATCAACCACATGTCTGCCTGGAAACGTGTAACTAGCATTCATAAGTGATGTTATCATATAAAGACTGGTGGAGAAATCACAACGGAGCCCATTTGTGCATTCTGGAATTAATATCTATGTGTAGATAATTAAGAGAACAATAAAAACACACAGAATGAATGTACACAGGGGAAGATTGGAGCTGCACGTCATCCAAATGTGTCATATCATGGAAACCTTTGGGGAAATAAAGCTTTATGGGATACTGGCGGTGAGCATTGCTGCTGGAACTAGGAATTTGAAGTCTTGCAGCTTGGAAATAAAGCTTTCAGTTAATAAGAATGTGTGGTGGAATTAAACACACCACTTCTATTGTAGTTAGAAATCTGTGCCTAATTCCCATGCACCGTCCTGAAAATAGTTGCTAGAAACTTCTCTTAGGAGAATGGTCTCAAGCAAGCCAGGGCAGCATCAAATAAGGTCTAGATAAACTGCTTCCTGGTGTTGAGGTGCACATTCTTTTAACGTTACAAAAGTTTTAAGAGGCGCATTGGTTTCAGGAGTTCCTCAGTATAGTTTGAATGAGTACATTGTAGTTTTTGACCCAAAGGAAATGTTTTGGAAAGTGGCGGAGGACACTGAACGGTGATGACAGGACAATAAACTGTGCTGTCACCATAGGGCGCTTCCTGGTATTAAGAATGTGTGTTGAAGTGATATAAATATAAAACCAAGATGGCTTCCATGGTTTGAATGTTCTGTTTATATACTTTATATGGTATAATGCAGCAGCATCTTGAAGGGAAAGCAAGACTTAAGTTCCAGGCTCAATTAAGTTCACATGCATCTCTTGGTGCACAATTTACCACACATTGCTGTCTTCTTAAATTTCTAAATCAAAATGTTTATATTATCAGTCATTTGTGCATGTGATATCCAGGCATGCGTGCAAATGTACAAGTACGCAAGTGTGTAGTTTTTAAGTGTGAAAATGTACGAGTGTGATGTGTGCATAAATGTACAGTGAAAGGAAGCTTAGATTGTGAGCTGTCTTAGCTATGTTTTTAAATCAATTCAAATGAAACTAAAATGTTTTATGAGTTTAATTGGTGATTTTAAAGAAAAATTTAAAAAGCTTCAACACAATAGAATTTCTGGATACAGTTTCTAAGTACTTACAAACGTGTTTCATTTAAGTGAATGAGACAAAATGGGATAAACATATTGAATAGTATAGACCCAAACTTTCAGTCATTAGGTGCTTTAAAAACATATCAATGCTCCAATCACTTAACTAAAAAAAATTCTGTTAACAAATGAGTAGAAACATAGCTTTCAGAAATGTAGATATTATTAAATGTGAAATCTTAACATATACATTTTTAGAACATCACTAATGTTTCCCTACTCCCAAGACCCAATTAAACAGAATGAAAATCAACTATATTTTCAGCATCATCTCTGCCATAGATCACCATTATTCCAAGGTCAGTGTCCGTTGTATACCGATGACTTGCTTTAGACTTATTTATCACTTATTTATTAGACTGAATATCATCATGAGAAACAGAATTTTCCTCATGTCAAAAAATAAAGAAAAACTTTCTTGACTTAAAATGGAAAATCCAGTGCAGTAAAATAAGGATATGTTCCTAAAGATAAATATTGTCCCAGGACCTGCTTACCATTTTAAAATATAAAGATATTAGTAAAGGAGCACTTAGAATGTTTTAGTAATCTAAGAAAAAGAGATCCTGTCTCCAGAAAAGAGGGTAGACATGGCTTATTCAGAAGCTATGATCCTGAAGAAGATCAGGTCATATGTTTATAGTGCTAGACCAGCCTATTGCTTGGAGGATTTTCAGGAAAAGGGTTTTTGTTGTTGTTGTTGTTTTAACTCTAATGCTGTGTGCAAGTGGATTAAGTTCTTAAAGTTGATAATTTCTAGAGACAATGAGCTAACTTTTGGGTTATGGCAAAAGTGTGGCAAAGTGACGTGGTTTATGACAGAACAGCCCACACATGTCTCTGCTATTTCTGCATGCACTCTCTCATCACTACTGCAGACTCAGTATCTGAGATGTAAACCATTTAAATGTCACTACGCCATGAAACATGGGGATTTAAAACAATGTTTACTTTAAACTAAAAGCTCACTGTGAGTTACAGATATAAAGGTGTGTGTGTGTGTGTGTGTGTGTGTGTGTGTGTGTGGGTGTGTGTGTATGTGTTGGACAAAGATGTGGGTTTCTTTGGGATAGAGCACATAGGATGGAAATGGGACATGGTTCTATTTCTTCAGGAGAGCACTCTTATCCTTAGGAACTCCTCAGACCAGAAGTCCTCCCCCAGCAAAACAAATGGCTAACTATAAATGTTTTCAGAGTATCTTTTTAGTCACTAGAGGATACTATTTGCTCATTGAGTGACTTTTTACCATGATACCTTGCTCATTGCAGACATTCAGAGTTTGTTAAATATGTGATTTTTTTTCCAGAGAGTTGTTTACATACAAGTAACATTATACAGACTGAGCAAGTTGTTTTTTATATATTTATGAATTTGTGTATGTGTGTGTGTGTGTGTGTGTGAGAGAGAGAGAGAGAGAGAGAGAAAGACAGAGACAGAGAGAGAGAGACTTGGAGGGAAGAAAAGAAAGGGAAATTATGTAATTATATTATAATCTCAAAAATCATACAAAATAAATCTCATAACATAATAAACCTTATTCTGTGATGCAAAGCATCTTACTTTTTTAAAATGAGTGACAAATGTTATATGAAATCAAAATGAATGTAATGCCTTATCTTGAAATATCCTCTAGTCTAGAACACTGAAGAATATGCATGTAAATACTATTATTTCCACGTGATGTGATTATGTTCCATAGAAGTAGTACAAAGTGCACTGACAACATTAAAAGGAAGCAATTCACAAAGTAGATAATATTTCAGTTGATGATCTAGGGATCAATAAGCTCCATTACATACAGAGATGCCACTAGGGAAAACCAGGCCACAAAGTAGAAATTATATTGCAAAGAAAATGTTGACCTAGTTGGAGTACAGGAAGAATAAAGACAGAAAAAAAAAAACCAAAACAATAAAGGTAAACATGGTGGGAGAGCTTAGTTAGATGCTTAATCTGCGTACAAAATTCGTTGAACATTTTTCACAACAAAAGCATTTTAAATGGAAACTGATCATAACTTTTAAAAAGGTTTATGTCATATTTTAATTATGTGCACATGTGTATGCATCTGTGTTTGGATATGTGCACATGTGTGTAGATGTGAACAGAATCCAGAAGAGGGTGACAGGTCCCTTGGAGCTGAAACTACATATAAGTTTGTGATACAGTCTAACATGGGTATTGAGAACTAAATTTGGGTCTTCTGCAAGAATAGTATGTATAACTGTAGATTCAGGGCAAAAGGAACTTATTCTTTGGCTATTTCAATCCCCACCCCTTAGGGGATTTTAGCCTCCATATAACCTAATCATCAAACCTAAATCTTGAACGTTTTAACCTCTGAGACTACTACTGACCGGGTTCACTCTGACTAGCTCTTTCTGAACTCGGAACTGTACTGAACTCAACTGATTCTTCTGGTTCAACTCACTCACTACTCTGATTCAAAGTCTTCTCCAAGCTATCTCGCTCATAGTGACCTTCTGAGGTAGCAGGCTGACTGTTTCTCACAGAATTCAAGTGACTCTGGCTGACTCCAGCTGATTCTCTGACTGTCTCAGGCTGAACTGCTCTGCTTGGCTTCAAACTGACTCATTTGACTTGCTGTCTTCTGAACTGCTTCTGATTCTCTGCCTCAGAGTGTCTCATACTGCCTCAGGCTGCCTTGACTGACTGCTTGACTCTTTGAACTGAGAACCTGCTTTTATATTTTGAGAGCTGGGTGTGTCTTTACTCTGACTCATTCTGCTAACTATTCCTCTGATTAGTCACATTACCCACTCTTCATTCTAACTCATTTCAGATGTCACTTCCTGTCTGACACTGACTCCTTCTGAGCTCTGCTTCACTTGCTTCTTCTTCTACTTGCTTCTGTCTTGTGGATTAAACGCTTGTGCTATCACTGCTTTCTGAATAATGAGATTAAAGGTGTGTACTGACATTCTTTCTATTCTAGAGCAGCCATGTTTACAGATTAAAGTATTAACTGTTCTTCTACAAGTATGTGCTCTTAGTGTGATGTGAACTATTTTCAGCCACTGATCATATCTTTTATCTTATAGAAGTACAAATGTTATGATGGGAAAAGACTTTGATGAGAGAAAAAGTGATGGACCAATCATTACTGAAAGATTTGAAGATTTTATTTCTCTTCTAATATAGAAGACCCAATCTTAGAATAAATGAAGCAGTAAATTATCAAATACCCACTCATCAGATATGGAGCATGTGAGATGAGCCAACCCTTTACAGTGATGGCTGCTGGTGGTAAAAGTACACCACTAAATGTGGAGCTGTTCTGTCTCTGAATATCACTTATGCCAAAATGTCAATAGGCTGTTAAAAATTACAATGACAAAATGTTACTCTTTTGTGCACTATCAATGTAGACACAGGGGATAGTAAAAGTGTAGACACAATCTGGTATCAATATCCAGAAAAATAATTCCAGTATTTATGTCTTCAATTCTATGTCTTAGACAGGTATAAATAGCCTTCCCAAGTTCATAGGACTATAGTGAGGTCTCTTTACAAACATGTGTAACATATTATCACATGAATGAAGAGAAAAATTATCCAACTGTATACTCTAAAGTATGTTTCATAAGCAAAAGACATTAAAAAGAATGATTCACATCCATTGGCCTAATTACTTTATCTAATTTCCTTTAGAATACATGGCTTCCCTTTAGGATATATGTCTGCATAACAAATGACTTACTTACTGAGCTGAGAATGCAAAGTTCTGAATCAGGAAGGAAATACATGATATCCATTCATCTCATATTGTTTCATAGTTGGTCCCTTCAAATAGCTATACTAAATAGTGTGTAAAAATTAGTATAATTGAATGTCCATAATAAATTTTCAAACAAAGTAAACTGAAAGGTAGACACACACACACAGATAAATGGTCCCAAAGTATAAATGCCAAGATGAAAACAACTGTCAGCAATATTTAAGAAAGAATTCATAGAAAGGATAGTAGAATTTTGTCTTTGCCTATTAAGAGCACTGAATCAAATTTGAAGGAAAATGTCATTTGATCAAAGACATCAGAGCACAAAAATGTATTGATGAGAAGACTAGAATTTGAAATTAGATAATCAGAGAGTAATAAAACCAACAACTATAGGTGTTTCCCATGTGTTTGAAGGACAATTCAACATGTTGATTTTTTTATATATGCACCAAGTAATAAAAATCTGTTAGTCTTCTATTTTAACATTTTAAACTAGGTAGAATATAGTTGCTGAATTTTGAATTTCAACTCTAGAATTTGATTCTTGAATTTTTTCTTTTACACTGTGTGGACTTCAGTGGGCTATTAATTGTGTTCTCAGGATATTAGTTTCGTATTCTGTAGAATGTGAACAATATTCTCAGCTCACCTGAAACAAACTGAAAAAGGTAAATGCTGTCTGTGTCTTTCATTGGAATTGAAACATGAAATCTCTAACTTAATTATTGTAATGTCAGTAATGCGTGGAGAAAGAGAGTGAAAATGAGTACCCATTAATTTACCATGCTCAACTTTTTCAATTCAAAGCAGATAAGGAAATGTCAAGAAAAATATTGGTTTCCTACTCTCAGCCCAACCAATTGTTGTCCACTGATAGCAGGATTAACTCTCTGAATCTTGGTTTTTCTCAGGTGAACATTGTGCATAAAAACAGTTAATACTTTGACATATAACCTGTTTCATTTGATGATATATGTTATATGTCTTATATGTATGTTTTCTGGACTGACCATTTGATATTGGATAACCAACTGGTGTGCTGACCCCTGAAGAAGACTACTTCTTACACTTTCAGGATTACTTATTGCCTGTACCTTTATGTAGGTTATATTTAGGAATAAAGCTATATCTATCCCTCTATATACTTGTATATATATATATATAATATATATATATATATTATATATATATACACATACACACAATTAATATATATATATTAATTGTGTGTATATACACACAATTAATGAAAAAGAGACCATGAATTTGAAAGAGAGAAAGGAGGAGTATATGGGCAGTTTGGAAGGTAGAAAAGGGAATGGAGAAATGTAATTATAGTATAATCTCAAAAAAAGGTTTAAAAAAACAGTTAATATACATATGTTTTGCTATTTATGCTGTGGTTTTAAGTATAGTAGTTTGTTAAATTTTCAACATATAAACAATTGTATAGTGATATTGCATGAAAATGAAGCCTCAAGGCCTGCGTGATTTGTTTTAAGTTGTAAGTCTATGGCCAAGGGAACTGATCACTTGGTCATTTTTGTTTAGTTATGCTGTTCTTTGTTGAATGACATTCTGTTGCCGTCTGCATTTCTAGTTGTTTCTGACAACATTGTTGAGAGAATCTAACAAAGTAATGTATTCAGATTATGCATAAAAAACTGTGCATGTGCATGCATAATGTGCTATTGCTGTTATAACATTTTGAGAAAATTCTGGTGTTATTCATGTAACAGATATTAGCCTGAATATGTGTGTATACATACACACACACACACACACACGTCTTAATATCCATTTAAAATTTTATCGTGTCATAGTCCTCAAATTACAAAGTAAATATCTTTTCATTTTTTTCCCTGATTCTTTATGAGTGTGGAAGAGTTTAGTTTTATTCCAGTGTAAAAATCCATCAGCATTAGTCTTTTATGAAGAAAAATCCCCATTGAAACCCATCTTGCCCCTGGTTCTCACACTTAGGCCCAGTTCCCTTAGATTTCCTTATATGCTATGGCATTTTCAAAGAATTAGCTGGGGGCAAGGAAGAAATCTTGACTCCCCTGGAATAATCGCATGAATTCCCCTGGGACAGGCAAACAGGAGTGAAACAAGGACTTGAGTATTTTCAAACGCAGACTCAGATTTGGGGCCCTTGTCCGCTTACACGGAGGGATTTTAAACAAAAAGGTATCCTCTTACCTTCAGAAGTACAAAGTTTATTTAAGAGCCCCTGATTTCTTTAGAATATGATCTCAGTATTGGCAGTGAACAGAAACACGTGATTTTTTGCAACATGTGTCCACATGTGGCTCATGAACTCCACATGTGCTCTTTCCGTGGGTCCCGTGACCTTGCTGCGGATCACATGTGCTTTACATATGCTTTCTATGGTTCACATCTGCTTTCAACATTTCTCCCTGACAGTAGACACCCTTGTTATATTACCATTTGCTGTAATAATTAAATTCAAGGAACTGAACTTGAGAGGGCTTTGTGGGGGAGGGTGTTTGTTAGTTTTGATTTATATTTGGTGCTGTGTTGAGTGATGTCTATTATAACTGCTTATCGTTTCTCTTTGTGGGCATACGGTTGCTCCGTTTAACCTCACTGAAGACAGACTAATCCAAAGATGTTCTTAAGCTCCTGTGACTCATAAAGGTTATCATTTTAGAAGAGACCTTGAAAACTTATTCTGGATTTAAAGCAAAAAGTAAATAAATAAGATGACATTTCCAAGAGGCAAGGTTTCTTTCAGTTTTATATTGTAGATACAGAACGAACAGCAAATAAATATACAATCTGACTAACAGGATGTTAATCACATAGAAACTAAATTTAAAGGAGATACTTCTGTCTGAGGTCCAGGCACAAACGCAAACAATTAATGTGGACACCTGCCTGTTTTGTTTAGATCAGGAGAAAGTGAAACTCTTTGTAATGTAATGAATTATTTTCTGTTGTAGTAAGCACACTAATTATCTCTCCTTGTACCCTCAGGAAGGATCTTGCCAAACCCAGAGTTTGTATATGAATACATTGTATCTATTAAACAGAGAAGCAATACTTTTATTAATTACAGAACATTTGTTTTCATCTATCTTTGAAAGAAATTTTAAAAACAGTCTTGCCCCTGGAATAAATGACTCCAGCATTTAATAAAGTTTGAAAAACCATAACTCCATTCACTATCTTTTCTTGATGCATGGATACAGTGCTCATTAATGTTAATAATACTTGGAAGTAAATGAAGCATATCGGATTGTAGCCACCTTATCCATGCCCAAAGAAGGAATGTGGCGCCCCTTAGCCAACAAGTTACTTAATGCTCAGTTGGCCAAATGTTAAAAGAGATTTGATGCTGTAGGCGATTAAATCCAGTCTGCCCCTGAGGACCATGCAGCCGTAAATAAGCATTTTAAAAGAATCTCAGCCTTTAATGAAGAACAGGGGAATTTTCAATCAGTAATCAGAAACAGCTTTCCAAGTAGAGGCATAACGGTATGCATATTTTGATTTGGTGCATAGGACATGCATTGTTTGAGAGACATTCCAAAGGGTGGATATCACTGTGTTGCTAAATATTTAGTGGAATTTGAACATTTAAAGAATTTAGAGGCAACACGATAGAATTAAACAAGGACTTCTAGTGAGAAAACAGGTTATGTTTAATTAAAAAGTAACAACAAAGGAAATAATGAGATGAATAATGGGCACAGTAAATAAACAAAATATATAAAGTTCAAATCATATCAATAATAATCTGTGCAGACCTTTATGTAGCTTTATGTATATATAGAAACAAGCTTATAAATATAAAGAAAACATCTTTTGTTTCATAGTCTGTACTAGCAAGTGTGTTGATGTAGCCTACACACTGGTTATGGTTAATAAGTCATCAGAATTCTCTGGAGTACACACAACTCCTTTCCCATGTTGTTAAATATACTTAGAACAAAGAGGAAAAACATTAAAGGAAGGGTAGGTGAGAGGTAAAAACATGAAAACTCGTAATAAGCAGGAAGACTTAGACTAGTGGAATGGACGTGATTTTAAATTCTTGTTTCTGCAGAGATTACTATTCCAACTAAATTGAAGACTCAAAACTAGTCAATTATTTGTTTCATTTTTCCTTCTGCTCAGTGTCCACGTCACCCTATATGTCTTGCTGATCATGGGCTGAAAGTTGAGTGTAGTGTGGAGGCAAAAAATAAAAAAATAAATTATCGTGTGAGGCAGGTAAAGGCTAAATGGAAGACGGAGTTGGTAAGGCATCTTTGACTCACACCATGGCTCCCTTTCCTCGTAGGATGACCACGTGCAGCTCTGACAGCAGTGTCTTAGACAAGAGGCTTTAGTCTGTCACTTACTGCCATGCTTAATTGCAAGGGTTTTAATGAGAGAATGACTAAGGATACGAGGTCAGTGTGTGACTTGGTGGGTGAATCCAAATATCAAGAAGAGGTCGCGCATTCCCAGAGCAACCTCAGCTTTACGGTCTTCCTTCCCTCTCCGAGACTGCTATACATAGCTAGTAGTCATCTGTATTGCTGTTTTACTCACCACCATAGCCAAAACAAAACAAACAAACAAAGCACAAAAAAGCAAAAGATATACATCGGCAGATGAATGGGATAATGAAAATTATATATATATATATATATATATATATATATATATATATATATATATATATATATATGACATATTCTTCAGCTGTAAAGAAACATGCAATCATAAAATTTGAAGGAAAATAGGGGAATTTAGAGTTTTAATTTAATGTTAAGCAAGGTCATGCAACATCAAAAAGCAAAACAAACGAACCAAGAAAAAGAATGATTTCCCTTGTATACAGAACATAGTCAATAATATATACATCAATGCAAACATATGTACATGTTGGTATAGTACACCATGTCATGTAGAAAAATAAAGAAAGGCTAATTATTAGGAGATGAGGAAGTATTGAATGCAGGTAATGGACATGATTTGTGAAAGGAGGTAGAAATCTAATTGTTTTTCTTTTTCTAAATGTATCATGGATGTTTTGTAAGTTTTGTTGGTGGACAAGTGCATGAAATATATTGATGGTGGAAGTATAACAGGAGCCTCCACAACTGAAGAATGCCTGTTCTAATTGAATAGAAGTTCATTTAGATGTGAATGATTAACTCCTGTGTAAATTTTGTTGTTGTCTCCAACTTTTTATTTCTATAACAGATGTGATTATTTTTTAAATAGCCGTCTAAAATCTAAAATTTATACCAGACTCCAGATTCTTTCAAAATCACCCAAACCTTACTCACCTCTATTTCTGCACTGCCATAGAAATCATTTCCATCTTTTCAGATAATCATACTCAATCTGTTGAGTTAATCTTAACCTCTTTCTCAAGTCCACATCTAATCTGTGAACAAACTCAGCTGGATTTGTTCCAAGTTCTGTATAGACTAAATCCAAAATCTTTTCCCCCTCTCCTTACCAACCTTTTCCATGTTTGTTATTTCTCATCTTTTTCTCTATAATCTCATTATCTTCCGTATTGTGTTAGCACTCACCTTGTAATCTATGAGCAATGAAGTCACCAAAACGTTTGTTATTCTGCTTTTTAAAAACCACCTCTCATGGTACCATTTCTCTGTTCAAATTATTCTAAGGTGTCACATTTCAGAGAGTGTAAAAGCCACACTACTTTCAAAGCTGTACCTGATCTCATTTCCTGGATCCTCATAATCACTTTTCTTACCTCAATTTTCTTCAGACAGTCTGGCATCTGTGATGCCCTACACACTAAACATGATTCTGCCAAAAAAGGTATTAACACTTTCTGTTATCTTGACCCTTAAAAAGTCATGCGCTAAGATCATCCTGGATTACTGGCCTTCTTCATCTAGGACTGTACTCAGATGTCACCTTATTGACTAACTGACATTTCTTTGCTGTATTTTATTTTTTGCATTGCATAAATCCACAATGCAATATCCATGTGTCCTTGTTGTCAAGATCAGTACAAAGAACAAAAGGTATCCAATAGATATTTTACCAAGTTAATTAATTCTTTCATTATAAGTGTAAAATAACTGTGCAAATGTTATTAAATTTTGAGGCTTAAGAGAGAGTGAAAAGCTAAGGGGAGTGATAAGAAGGAAGGAAACAGTAAAATGAACAACTTCAGAGCTGTGTAGAGTCTGTTGGGGGGCCCTAAATAGAAAAATGGATAGCAGGTGTTTATCACATGCTTACTCAGTGAGGGACAAGCTTTCTAAGTATGTGGTAGATTCTACCCCGTGAGATGAAGGCTGCTATTACTTTCATTAAGCTATAGATTCATTAGTGTACATTACACATCTGCTTGCAAGTAGGTTTGGACCAGTAAATAAGTCCACTAGCTATGCAAAAAGTACCCAATTGGGGGACCTGGGAAGACAAGTCAGTGATTAAAATGCTTGTGACATGCATGAGAACCTGAGTTCAGACACACATCAATTTCAAACCCTAGAACCCATGTGAAAGTTGGGAGTGGAAGTATGCATCTGTAGATGAATGGCTATAGACTCATGCTGGTGGCATAGACATAGCTGGTCCTAGGGATTTTCTCATTGGCCAGTCTAGCTGAAGTGGCAAATTCCAGTCATTAAAAAAAAAAAAAAAAAAGTATAGAAGACACTGAAGATATTCCGATGCCAAAATCTGGCTTCTGTACAAGTATATGTAAGAATAGCTATCAAGTCATTTAACAGAGTAGCAAAATCCCCAAAATGCATTGGTTAGAATGTTGCTTCCAACTCTATTACTGTGGGAATGAACATAGAGATGCTAGAACCAAGCATTTATCTTCAATAACTGCTTCAGAGCTCTCCTATATATATATAAAATTCTCCTATATATAAAATTCTTTATGGTACCTTGGGGTCCTTTGCATCACTGTTACTGTGTCATGAGTTTCTGACCCTCATTTGATTCTCTTAGTTTTCACTCTCCATACACACATAGAATATGATATTAAAATGTTTGTAAAGATGAATGTATCAGATGACAATAGATTATGAATATAAGTGTAAACATGAATGCATGCACAGGTAAACAGATCTTATTACCCAGACTACATCAACAAACGTTTAATATTGAAAGAACTGTTGTTATATGGGTATGTGAGTTTTATCAGATGAAGATGACTTGCAGTGTTGCATTTTCTATTGCGCATCAGAAGTAGAAAACTCCAATTTTTTTCTTTTTTCCTTTGGTTCTTGCCAGCAATCATTTTCAAATTGTTTCAGGGCTGGGCTGTCTCTTCAACCCCCCCTTTTTTTCCCCATAAGCTGTGAAGCTGCACTGTTGTGATAATACTTCTCATGACTTCCTTTGTGGATCAATAAATTTAAAACAAAAGCTGAACAAAGCTTTCGTGAGTAGGCCAATTTATAAGCCATCTGTACAGTGGATTAGTGACTATTTCAAGTTCCGAAGGGCTTTTAAGAAATACAAGATCTTAATGCTAAGACTGTTATTGTATTAACAAGTACTGTTCTGTAAACTCCAACTGTACAGCTGTATGAAACTTTTTTATTTATTTTTTGGTTTATAAATTTTATTGCACCATGACATCAATATTTTATGATCATGCATTATGAAGCATAGTTCAGTTAGGTCTTGTTACTTCCTTTGGATAATAAACAGATGAAAACTGAGTAGCTGAATGAACCTTCAATCCTACCATTCCTGTGACTTGACTCAACCACCTGGTTGACTTCAAAGGACCTTGATCTGTGTCACAAATGCATTGTCCTGCAGATTAAATAACAAATAGCTGCAAGTGATTTGGAGGGGCAGCTCTACTTGACTTTGAGGTGTTAGTGACCTCAGTGCCTCTGAGAGGCCTGAACAAAAATACAGCTTTTGTTCGATGACATTAGACCTGACTCTCGGCAAACACCAATGAAAACAAATGCTTAAAATCCTGAATTTAAATTTTATCTCGTCTAAATAACAGATGATTTATAATAGTGAACCTTTTCTTTATCACAATAGTAAAAGGCTAAATGAAACTAGTATACCTTAATTTTTACTTTAAATTTTATGCTGACTTATTCTTTTGGCATAAAGTTTTAGTATCATGTTTTATCCTTAAAATGTGGGATATAGCAGGAGATACAGTCAAGCACTTTGGAAACTCAAATCTGGTTCCTGTTTTCAGTGTAGACTTTCTGAGGTTTGTCTGAAAGGCACGTTATAAGTTAATATAGCTATAGCAGAAGGCAGGCTGCAAACTAATGGTCAATATTAATCTAATTGTTAAAAAGTCTTTTAAAATTTATTTCTTAACAGTAAATATGTTACCCTAACAACAGTTGGTTCTGTGTTGTTGGTTGTAATAAAAACTTGTTAACTGAAGTCTACCATTGGTAGGATGTATTTATTCCTGAAGTAGCTTCCCACTAGTTTATGAGCAATAGAATTTCCTCTCATGGACTCCAGTAACCTCAGGTGGAACAGTCACTATTTGCTTTGCTTACCAATCTCTTTAGCTCTTCAGCTTGTGTGCCTTTTCCATTTTTCCTACATGTTAAAGATGAGAATCTATAGTCTTATCATTAGATGGTCTACTGGCTGCCTTTGGCTCTTTATATACAACTGGATCTGTTTTACTATCTAAAGCACTTATTCAGCCAGATTGCTTTATTAATTAATTTCTACTCATCAATTCAACATCTATTGTCATCCACATTACGAAGTCTGACCCTAGGTACCTATGAGAACTCAAAGAATTTCAAGCCAGTAGCTTTTCTCAGGACTTCAGTTTCAGGTATCATGTTCTCTTTCTACTTGGGTTTTTTTTTGTTGTTGTTGTTGCTGTTGGTGGTGGTGGGTTTATTTATTTATCTATATTTATCTATATATGTATTTATTTATTTATTTATTTATTCATTCATTTATTGCATCTAGGCCTCATTGATAGACTTCCCTGGAAATTTCTAGTCTAAATGATCAGATATGTAAATAATACACATACTGTATCACTATTAATAAATCCAGTATCACAAATGTGGGGTCTTGTATTCAAGGTCACTTATAATTCATGAAGACTCTTTGCAGTATCCTTCACATAACTCAACCTTAATATTTTTATATGCAGGAAAATAAAAAAATCAAAAGAATATGCTTTAGGTAAATCTTCAGTTTGAATCCTATATTGTGCTACTATCTAGCTGTGAGTCCTCAGGCAATTTATTTAATCCTTCTTAGTGTCTTCTTCTCATCCTATAATGGGGGTGGTAATAACCACTCTGCAGGGAGCTGTGAGTGCTAAATATTTAATCACATTTCTTCCTAATGATGAAGAGGTGCTGAAATTAAAACTTGTTAATGCATTCTTTGGGTAATCTTTTTTTTTCCCAGAGAGAAGATTGCAGATAGGTTGTAAACCACTCCTGCTAGACTCAACCTCTGATCACCTTTCTGGTTCATATATGTGCTTAGCCTTGCACACGTGTGGCTGTAATATTGCATATTTGATTTGACTAGGGTGATTGCCCTCCTTAAGCGGGAATAGGTTTGATATTCGGTGATTCATAGAGAAAAAAATTCCCATTTGCAAGCATCATTACACATGGTTTTCTCAAGGCCACATATTGTCCATTTTACTTGTAATTGCTTATAACAGACCTCTGCAGAATACCAATGAGTTCAAATGCCATCTCCCTTTCTCAGTGGCCATGTCTGTATTATGGACGGTTGAAGTTACTAAGGAAAGTAGATTTACCTAACTGTGCCACATAGCACCATTCACCACCTAAATGTTTCAAAGTCCAACCAGATACTACAGGCCCTAAAACACTGGCTGCTGCAACATGAAATTGCCACCTTAGAAAATCAAGGTGTTGACAGCTTAACTCCCACCATGGTGGTTAGTATGCCAAGGCAGGAAGGTATGTCATGGACCTCATTTAAGAAAATATTTAAGAAAAAAATATTTAAGAAATTTAATATTTAAGAAAAACATGAGCATAGCGTTTCAAAACCAGAGGTGAAATAAAAATGTATGTACCAGTGGGTTGAGTGTAAGCATAGATCTACTCATGGTTTGTTTTTTACCCCTTCACCTGAAACTCCAGCAAACAAAAATGCTTTAATATTTTTGGTATGTGGAAGTGTGGACTTAAATACAAATAAATTTGCCAAGACTTGCACAGCTCAGTGAGGGCTCATATGGGAGTTGATGGAGAAGGTTCTCTCATGGGAAGGACAGCCCTACTCAGGCTCAGGCTGAACCTGTGCTTGGGGCTCTGTGCCTCTTAAGCAGGGTTCCTCAACAGGCTGCCAAGAGACCCTGCTGGGGTAGACTAGGGATCACAGATGCCCAAGCAAAAACATGTACTACTACACTGTAATGAAAAGCAGATTTCTAACATTCCAAAAAGAATGCATGTTCAGAAATATTAAAGATCTTTATGTGTAAAAGGCATCTTTTTAACTGAGTCCCTGCAGGAAACACATTCCCCCTTGAGTGTTATGTAACGTAAGTGTAGTTCAGGCTTGAGAGAAGGTTCAGGCAGTTTAATGAGGGGAAAGCAACACACTTCAGATATCCAGACTAGGAAAGTGCAGATGGAAAAATGTACCATGATCAAAGAACATACAGTCTTGTTTTGATCAGGAAATCAGTTCATCTA
Source organism: Cricetomys ansorgei (assembly GCA_026225945.1). Taxonomy (NCBI): domain Eukaryota; kingdom Metazoa; phylum Chordata; class Mammalia; order Rodentia; family Nesomyidae; genus Cricetomys; species Cricetomys ansorgei. Next base: position 27,955,290 of record JAMJFZ010000239.1, read on the forward strand.
AAGAAATAGTTTACAAGGTATTTGTAATTCAATAATTTAAAATATTATTCTCTCTATAAGATTCCTTTTAAAGCTTCATGGACTGATAAATGCAAGGTATGATAGTATATGTAATAAATTATGAATATTGACTTATCCCTTTATTATTATTTGTGTGTATATAGGATAATGTACTACCCTGAAGAGAATAGCAGGTTTTAATGCACTTATGTGACAATCATTATATAAATTGGAAAACTATACATCCATTTTTTCCCAGATCATCATTACTAACAATAAGAATCATAATGTACACACTAACTATAATGAAATCATTTTTTCTTCTCATTTATAAAGTTCTGAAAGGTTAAAATACACATTTCTAAGCATGTAGCTGTCAATGCTGAGACACATCATTATTAAAAGTGATTTTTAATGCATTGATCCGAAGAGGAAACAGCTTTTCCTGCTATCAGCAAGAGAGAATTACTGAGTTCTCCTTTCTGAATATACACCTCCAAATAAACTGTTTTTTGTAAGCCATAAACAGCATCCTTTACCCGTCAGAACTTTGCTGTCACACACCAGAGTTTAGATCAGATAGGAATTTTCTGATAAGCAGAAAATTGTGCTTTAATAAAAATATGATAGAAGAATAAAGAAAAGAATTTTGGAAGAACTTTTAATCCTGGATTCTTTCAATCAGAGGTTTAGGGACATTCCTACATTCTTCCTTTGGTCCTGATACCAACTCCCCCCCTAAAGTAAGGAAGACTGTATCACAATGAATGATCTCAATCAATGACACAGACCTTTGCTGCAACCTCTGGGTTTGCATGTAGACCATGTAGTCTGAGTGGAGAAACTCAGTTTGGAAACAAAGAGAACTTAAAGAGACTTTTTGTTGTTGAACATTCCTCTATGCCTATTTCCCATAATCCCTTGTGCATACAAAGTTGTTGTCATTGATTACCACAAACATCAGTGTGTTCTTGTGGTGCCTTTGTAGCTATTTTCAATCTCTTATCTTTTTGTCTTTCTTTCATTTGCCATTAATTGTCCCACAAGGATCGCAGCTACCAGTGTCATCACTAATGTTTGCAGGAGACCTTGAGAAACCAATAGTTTTTTGACAGAAATGATGAAATTTGGGTTTTTCTTCATGAAAATATGTAATCCTGTTTGTGGAAGGACCACACAGTATAGGTACCTGTCTGGTGCCTGTCTTTCAGCTTGCTGGCTTCTTCATTGTCTCAAACACAACAGTCTATTTCCTGATTTTCCACTCTACACGTTTTATATCCCATTTCCCCCAGGAATTATTCTTTCCTTTGCTTCTTCATTGATGATCCTAATCTTTGTATCGGGAACGCTTTTAGAGAGATACTGGTACCATTACAGATCTAATGTAAGAGAAAAATATGTCTTCAGTTCTTGACTGTAAGTAGATTGTATATTTATATAAGCAAATGCATGAAATTACTCATATTAATGAATTATTATTAATTTATAATAAAATATAAATTGACTGATTCCAGGAGATTTTCTTTTCCTATTTATTTCCTATAACATCTTTACTTATAATGTTGATTGCACATTCATAATCTTGCCTTACTATTCTATAAGAAGTCATATAATGCAAAAATCTGTTCTTACTGAGGCCTGCATGCTTTGCAGCCCACCCTTGCCATGATTCTCCCTCTCTCTTTCTCTCCAACTACTTCTGTCTTTTTTCCTTATGCCCTGTAGTCAGAAAATGTGCATTTTTCCCTGCACACCTGCACATAATTTTGATTTTATTTATTTTTTTAAGATAAGCCCATCATCTCAATGGCCTGTCAATTCCATCTCATTCACCTATTAATTCTTAATTATTCTTTTAAGATTTGAATCAGACATCGCATTGAAGACTTTCTGCCTTGCTAGTAAAGAACATCTGTGTTTTGAGAATGTCTTAGACATTCCTCTGTCAGGGTAAGCATTTTATTACATACTATTCAAAAAATACAATGGGTCTAGGTGTCTTTTGTCCCCAGTGGACAGTAACATTTTCAAGGAAAGGGGCTGAGTTTTATCTATCTGTACTCTAGGTTTCTCAAATGCAGCACAGACCAGTTATGTGATGACCAGATAAACAAATCTGATTGTAGTGAAATGGCAAGGACTCAGTACTCACTTCTCAAATGCATGCTGTTTTAACCACAATAGTTTATAAAGTCTCAGGCTCAATTTTAGTGATACATTTGGGGGGAGGGGTAATACCAATGACCTGTAAAATACATGAAGTGTTTTAAAAATGCAAATATCACTAATGGTGCTTCTTTTTTTATGACATAGACTTAAACAATAGTCATTGATTTTTATCATATACTGAATATGCCCATTGTTCAGACAAGTAATGATGAGCCCATCCACACTGACTTTGATTAATCACATGGTATCTTTCCCAGGCTTGGTAACAGTGCTAGGTAAATCCAGACAACAGTTAGTGGTTGGCTTTTGTTTCTGTGAGTGAGGAGATCGATAATGTGTCCTCCAGCTCAGTTTTAGAGGAAACTGAGGCCTCACCACTATGTGTGACTACTCTAAGTTGACAGGGTGCTCTGGGGAGAATCATGGATTCAGGGACAAGGTCCTAAACGACAGAAAGTGGAAGAAAGAACTTTATCAGACAAAATCATGAAATGATGTAAACAAGTAGTGTTAATGAGGAAAATGATATAGCCATTTTCTATGCATTGAAACCTTCCTCTCTGAGTTTTTTTTTTTTAACATGCAGAAAGCTAATGAAATTTACAAGGCTCAGGAAAGTTAGAAATTTACAGTAGTCACAAGGCTTCCCACTTGGGTAGAAGGATTTCTTCAGTAGAGCTGACTTCAAATTGGGGAGGGAGGTCCAGGGGTGGCACTACTATGAGTTAGTTACCTGTGCTGATGATCCAGTTTTAGAGAGTGGTAGGACATCTCATGGCACAACTTGTTCTTTGTTCTTGAACAAAGGACCTAGGGTACTGTATACTAATGGTCACTAAAAATTGACCTTGGGCAGTGTCTCTTGAATTCATTGTCTCATGTGACTGTAGATATCAAATGCAGTTTATAAAAGAAAATTAAAGAAAAGTTAGAAATTAAGGAAGGTTGAAGGAGACTTGATAATATAAAGGTTTAATGCAAAATGAAATTAGAGCTCTCAGTTCCAGTGAGAGGAGACTGGAGCAGCATATCAATGCAAGTGGGTGCTGGGGTTTTTACTCCTACCATTGATTTACGGGCCATGGTTTCCAGACCTTTACGTGACATTTTCATTGGTACCTTGATCATTGCATAGTTTGCCATAGTTTGGAAAGGTAGTGTTTGTTGAAGACCTGTGTGAATACTAAATTTAACTTTATATTTGTCTTTTACTTATTTGAAAAGTAACTAAATCAGATTCACTTAACTCAACTCTCTACTGTTACATTATAATTTGACTTTCAGTTTATTTTCTTAAATAGCTAAGTTCCCTAAATTATCTTATTCTCTTATAAATATAATTTGTTACAATTGAAGGAAAATAAACTTCCCTTTTTCTGAGTATACCTGACTTATGTGTCCATCCACCATGCTGTTTTGGGACTTATGTGCATTTGGGTGCAATGGTTAAATGATTTTTGAATGCTACATTAGTGTAGAAATTCTCACTTGGCTTCAGGGTTAAGCATATGTTCAATAATACTGTGATTGAATGTGCTAAAGGTATGTGTGAATAATACTTTTCTAGTTTCTTTACCAATTTAGCTAGCAAATAATGTACCAAGATTGTCAGGGTGGAAGTATACTTGCAGAGGACATGCTTGCTCCATCTGGGAGGCCATGCAAACCCTGAAGGAGGCTGGATTGCAAACAGGACTTCAATAGGCAGAATCACAGTGTAATGTTCCAGACTTTGTTGTTCTCGTGGAGGCTATATAGAGAAAATGTACCACTTCACTAGAAGTTACCAACATATTGGTAGGAGGAATTAACAGGGAAATATGTAGTGAATTGGGTCAATGTCTTTATTGGGTTTTTCTTCTAGAAGTTTCAACTGGTAAATTAGAACAGAGATGCGTCTGGGAGGTACACATGGGAACTGACAAGTGATCACTATGCATTATGTCCTTAGTCCATTTGGTGTGTGAAGGCCAGTGAGATCAATCAATGTGAGTCAAATCCAAGTACCTCACAGGGAAGTGCTCACCAAGAAGTAGTTGATAATGGCAGAATTAATCTTCCACCAAGGATAAGACAGGGAGAATAAAGCAGTCTGACTGTGGATAAGGCAGAGAAGCAGAGAGGCTGACTGAGGCAGTATGGGGCAGTGAGAGCTCACAGAGACAAAGAAACAGTCTGAGGAGTCTGAGGCAGTCAGAGAATCATCCTGAGACAGAAGAATTAAGTTAGAAACAGTCAGCTCACTCAGGAGGTCAGTTTGAACCAGCAGCTTGCAGAAGAGTTAAAGCCAGAACAATGAATGAGTTGATCAGTATGCTCTGAGTTCAGAAGCTAGTCAGAGTGGCTCCGTCAGCAATCAGTCTTGAAGGTTGATTAGATGGTACTGAGGATGAGGCTAAAGCCTTCCAGTTGTAGGCTTAAGACTAGATCATAAGGAGACTGAGTGCTCAAGGGCTCCAGACTAAGAGCCAGTGATTGAATTAGATAAATAAACTGCTTTTTACCTTGCATCTATAGCTACACAATGATGTGAGAAAAATAAGATTAAACTTATGTCATTGATTGGAGCACTTGATTGAGACTATAAATATTATTGTGAATTGGAGAAAATGCCCTACATTAAGTATCAGAAAAGATCTGGAATTTTCCCAGAAAAATATCAAAGTAAAGAGTAATAAAACTTTCAAATAAACCATAATGAAATAGATATAGAACAGTACTTAAGTCATAAAAACATAGACATATTGTGAGGTTCAGCTAAACAATATATAAACACATTTATTGAAAGTCTTCTCCTAAGAACACATAATTTTATATTATTTTTGCTATTGTTTCCTGTAGACTGTGTTAGGGTTGTTAAAAACCCTTGAAGTATAAGCTTTTTTTAAAAAAATGAATGCACAATTTTTAAATTGATGACATGCAATTTAAATTTTAATTCAAAACCAGCATGCCCAATTAAAGCATATTTTATAAGTTCAAATATATATTTTTATCTCCTACTTTTATTAATTTTGAAGATTACTTAAATAAAATATTTTAGTAGACCCTAGATCTATTTTGTACAAAACAAGTTTCAAATTGTGAAAAACACACACAGAACTTTGTATGTTCTAAAAAAAAAATTGTATCACGTAAGCAATACATCAAAAATTACATAGTAAACATATGGACATATTTAAGTATACACACACACACACACACACACACACACACACACATGAATAGCCACAGATTATATTAGTGTTGTATTATCACAAAGCACTCTTTTGTTAGTGGAAATTAATATAAAGAATTTGCAGCTTCATTCATAATGAAGTTTTCTTGAGAAATCACTGAGTTCAAGGTACAGGAACTGCAACTTGTCAGCCTTTAGGGATTTGAAGACCCTCCTGTGAGAAGCACTACAACAACTGGAACTTTTAAGCAACATATACCAGATAAGTCAGAAGTGTTCTTTTATGGTCTTGCACATTGTATTTCATGACTCTCATACCTGTGTCTAGGTTCAATCTTTAGTTCCCTGTCACACAAAGCTGCAAAAAATCAGAAACAGAAAATTTTGTACAAGTGTACTTAACTGGTACATGTTATTGTGGGGTGTTAAAATATCTTGAGAAAAGCTTTTAAAGATGAAGTTTCATATTAAGGTCAGAAACTAGCATAATGATCAATGCAGTATCTACATGGATGCACTTATTGAACTAACAGTGGCTTACAGTTCACATATTCTATAATGGTCAGGATTGGGAAGAAGGCTGGGGATAGGCTGGACAGGTCAAGGCAATGAGCACTTTAGTCAGTATAAAGTATCTTGCATTCCAGTGTCAAAGTCAAGAGGCTATTCATTGTGATCATAGTTCATTAAATTATAAAATAGATAGGCTAAAGTATGAGTTCTTTATGTGAAGAGCTCTTTTAAGAAAGTGAAGAATAATGAAATATTACATAGAATATCTTAGACATTGTGATCAAATAGTAGCAGGCATTCCTGAGTTGTTTATATTAATCTGTTTTTTCTTTTAGAGGTGTCCTGCATTCAAATGGCTAAAATCTACCACTACCCTGCTAATTCTCTTTCACTCTTGGCTGTTAAAATCATCTACTATAAATTTCTTAAAACAGTTTAAAAAAATAATAAATTACATAATCTGTTCACATATTTAAACAAGAACGTTTAAATTACAAATGCTTGTTTTTAATGTTTATTTTTGATTGCTTTAACTATTTAATTAAATATTTGCTTAATTATTGTTTTAACTAATTAAATATTTGCTTAATTAGTAATAAATAAGTTGTTAAATTGTTTAAAATGTTCATTATTTTAAAAAAATTGTTTAAATTGTTCAAAATGTTTATTAATTGCTAAAGTGCTTATTAAGTAAACACTGGTCAGCTGGGTGGTGGTGGTACATGCCTTTAATTCCAGCACTCAGGAGGCAGAGGCAGGCAGATCTCTGTGAGTTCAAGGCCAGCCTGGTCCCCACAGTGAGTTCCAGGATAGTCAGAGTTAATAAGAGAAACGCTGTCTGAAACCCACCCCCTCTCAAAAATAAAAGAAAGTAAACAATGTTTAAAATAACAAATGAACAAAGTAGGAAAAATTTAAGGTGATATATACTCTATATAAATAATCTAATATTAAATATAAATATTATAATATATGTACAGATTTATATAAAATATGATATAAGTAAAATATTAAATTTGATATGTGAATATAATACTCAGGTATCTATTAATTATTAAGGTATTTCAATATTTTAAATGCATATCAGCAATTTTCAGTCATTGGTACATTTTGAAAACCAAATTTAGTCAACATGAAAACCAGGATAGCCTAATAAAATGTGATGAAGTATTAAAATATACTGGAAAAATTTCTCCATAGGTTTTAGACCTTGAAAATTATCCAAGTAAGTTTTACTGAACTAACAACCAAGTTCCAGGAACCAACTTACAGCTTCTCTTTCCAAGTATCAAAAAAAAAAAAAGAATTTTTGAAATATTCTCATATTATGTTGGTTTGAGTTAAATGTCAAAAATGAATGTGGGTAAAAAAAAAATGAATGTAAATATACTAAAATTCACATTTATAAATATACTTATCAGAAACACAGTTTAAGGTAATAAAATATTGACAAACTGAATCTGCATTATGATCAAATAGTTCAGTTTTGCAGGTGAAACTAAAACCAAACTAACTTGATAATACATCGAAAGATGAAACAAAATTACTTAGGAATACTTAAGATGCAAATTGGGCATTGAAATTCCAATCTCACTTTGTGTTGTTGTTCCCCCTCCCCCTCCCCACCCTCACCCGCACCCCAGGTAGTCAAGCCTATCACACAGCCTGTTTTGAGGATGGGAAATGGCTGCAATTAGGACTTCTGGCATACACAATCATTTCAACATGGCTAGTTAGATGGAAGATAAACTCTAGAGCCAAAGAAAATAAATTCTTATCTACAACTTGTATACCACATGGATATGATGAAAACATAAATAGGAATAGTGAATTCCTTCACTATTGGAAACTTAAATGAAGAGCTTGGTTCCATCTCTTACGCATGCACAGACATATCCTACATTTTAACTCTTGATACAAGGTTACAAATGCTGATCAACAGCAAAATGTTTCTTCTCTTTCTTCCCCTTCCCCTTCCCCTTCCTTCCCCTTCCCCTTCCTTCCCCTTCCCCTTCCCCTTCCTTCCCCTTCCTTCCCCTTCCCTTCCCCTTCCCTTTCCCTTCCCTTCTCCTTCCTTTCCTTCCCTTCCCCTTCCCCTTCCCTTCCCTTCCCCTCCCCCTCCCCTTCCCCCTTCTTCTCCTTCTCCTTCTCCTTCTCCTTCCTTCCTTCTTCTTCTTCCTTCTTCTCCTTCTCCTTCTCCTTCTCCTTCTTCTTCTTCTTTCTTCTTCTTCTTCTTCTTCTTCTTCTTCTTCTTCTTCTTCTTCTTCTTCTTCTTCTTCTTCTTCTTCTTCTTTTCTTCTTTTAACTTTGACACAAAAGTTTTGCAAGCATTGCTAATTTGATGGGTTTCTTTCTTGGGATTCAATTAATGCCAGTCTCTGCCTTTTGTCTGAGACAAGGATTTTTCTTTCTTGAGAAAACAGGACCCCTGTAACTGAAGGAACGCTGAGTAGGGTCTAAAATGACATTATTTGAGGCAAAAAGAATAGACTAAAATTAGGTAGAAAGCCTCATATAAAAAAATGATAATACTAAGTATCACAATAATGTCTCTGCTATACATATGGTAGCTATTAGGAAAATAGAATTTTAAGTAAGCAATGCATCTATTAGAAAATACTTTTTTTATTTGTAATAGTTTAACAATAAACAATGAAAATGATAAGGAGTGGGTGGACAAAACATTGTTAGTAATATATTAAGCTGTGTATGTGTAGCTATTTTGCCTTATCTACCCTTTACAAAATTGTTCACAGGAATACCTTCACTTTATGTCTAAAATGTGAAGTTGTCAGAATTGGTATTTTACGTCTATAATAGAAGTATTGTGATAGCAAGTGCATTTTAATCTGATATCCAAATTATCCTCAAAAAATAAAAAACGAAAACAAACAGCAAAACCTTATTAGTGTAATTGTTAGGTGAAAATTAAATCAAAACCTCAGTGCAAGAAACAAAAAAGTGTGCTGCATGCTACATGTAAAACAATTTGTTTAAACCACGAAACGTTAAATAATTGCATTAATTTTTAAACCAAAACATAAAATGTGCTTCATTTGACAAATTAAAGATATACAAAAAGAAATCAAATCCCCAAATAGAAGGTGACTGTATTAGTTACTTTTTTGTAGCATGACGAAAAGTGACTTACAGAATAGTCTATGTGGGGTTAGGGGTTAGGGTTCCAGTGGGCAAGTCCATAATGGTGAGGGGATATAAGGTGACAGGTTGTCAGAGCAGAAACCTGAGATATCACCCAGGAAGCCTAGAGCCTCCACTGGAATTGGGGCAAGATTACAAACTCCCCCCAAAACATCAGTGTTCAAATACATGAGCCTATTGGAAGCATTTCTTATTCATCATGAAGTAGAGCCAATTCTGTCCTAAATTAAGTTTGTCAACAAGACAGAATGGATATAAATATATCAACAGAGAAGTCAGATTACAAAAGACAAGGACGTTTTTGCTTACTCGACAACTTTAAATATTTTAATTAAATGATAAATTATCTAAAACCATAGTTCTAAAATGAAATATAATATATCAATGGTATTTATAAATTAGAACAATACTTTTGGGAAATAAAATAATTTTGTTTTCCTGTGATTGTGATTTTCATTTTAAAATATCACAAAGTAAATTTTTTTAAATGTAAAAGATAACAACTAAATAAGGAATGTTCTTCAGTTTGATACATCATGGGAAAAAGCCATGGGTATTTCTGACCTTTGGTTGTGTATCACTTTCTTCTTATGGCCAGATGTATTAGGATTTATATTTTCCCGGAGACTAATGTTGAAAACTTTCATTTTTCAGAAACTATACAATAATAATTTCAATTACTGACAAGTAATTTGTGAAGTATTCTCTATTCACTCTGCAATATTTTTTCTTTGTTTCTTAGCTCTCTGTAATCTTCAGTAGTTTCTCACATTACCATTCTAATTTCTTCCACAGAATGTCCTAAATCTACTCAATTAGCAGAAATTTTGTCATTATTGCCTGAGTTTATCCATGCACATGCCTGCATGTGTGTGTGTGTGTGTGAATGCCAGTGTGCGTGCACACACACACATGACAGAGGCAGAGAGAGAAAGAGAGACAGAGACGGAGAAAGAATATTTTCTCTGTTGTACACCTTAATCACCATGATGCTTCTTATCTAAGAATGAGGTCCTATTTTGATATGTAATTTTTCTGTGAGCATGTAACCCATTAATGGAATGATTGTAGATGCTGAAACTACCTGACTTATCTACCAGTGGTTCTTAGAGGACTAATTTAATCTTATCCCTCAGAAAAAAATTGGACAAAATTCAAAAGGGTTCCATTTTAACCATAAACAACTCCTCTTTTTGAGTTATTAGGAAATCCAAATCCAAATAATAATAATAGTAATAATAATAATACTATAATACAATGACCCAAATTTTAATCCAGTTAACTCGTTTGTGCTATTGTTTAGATGTTTCTGGTCTCTCTCAAGCCAGGTTTTTGAAAGGAGAGGAAAGAAGTAGCTCTTACTTGATGGTTCTATTGTAATACAAAGATGGAATGCTTTAAGTACTATATAATTTCCAGTGACTCCTTCCTTCCTGGATTGTACGTGCAGCTCTATGGTGCCTCAATATGTAGCTCCAAGGCCATGGGGCAATTAATCATTTCCTTAAAACTGTGCCTCTCTCTTGAGTTTTGGCATCATATCCTTTAGTTTGGACACTTCATCTTTTCAAGTGTTTTTCCAAGACAGTTTTCCTTTGAAGACTACTACAAATAGCTCTCATGTGGGTCCACATCTGGTCCCAGGAAAACATTTCATTAGTAGAGAGTAGCTTTCTTAACTCTTGTATTTGTCTTTACTCTGCTGGCTCAAGTCTATCACACTGTTAGAATTTACCTTGAAAATCTAACACCTGTCCACATCATCCCAGTGTGAGAGCATTTTAATACTAGTTTGTCTGAATGCTTTCTTTTTCTCAAAACTCCTGTTGCTTTCACAAGGAAACCTCAGTAGTATCTTTAAAGAATTCCTCTCTGGAGGCCTCTCTCACTGATTCTAACTGCAGGTCAGCGAGAGGGAGAAGTGGTCAAGCATCCTTTAGAGTGTTTTGGTTGTTTTTCATTCAAGTTCCTGCATTGTACCCCGAAGACGTCAAGTGTTCTTGACAATGTAACCTAGTTGCTTCTTCTCAATCTTCAAATGTAACTGAGACAGGGAGTGATTGATCCTCATATTTTGTTACATTTGTCAAAACTTTGACTCTATTCTGGTCTTCTATATTTCTAGTAGAACTATTTATCTTACTTTGGGGCAGTCACAAAGAATTTCAGCTTGTTTTCTGCACTGTCTTGGTTTATAAAGTATAATTATCAATCATTCCTAGGAATCTAGAGCAACATAATACCAGGGTACATGGCCTCGGTCTACAATCTTAAATTAAAACCCTTCAGTGTTTTTAGGGAGGATATTTTTTTTTCTTATGTAGGCCTGTGTATAGATGTCTGTACATGCATACTTGTATCCACAGAGACCAGAAAAGAACATCTCATCTCTGGAGCTAGACTTACGAGTGGCTGTGGTTAATGAGCCAACAAACAGGGTACTAGGAAACAAACTTGGGTCCTCTGAGTGAACAGCAAATGCTTTCACTTTCTCCAGTCACCTTCTACAGTAGTTCTATTGTTCATTGAATGCAATTATTTTGTTTGTCGTTTGTCTATGCCTTTTCTTCTAACTGACCATAGATCAATACTTCCAAGTGTTTTAATAAATCTAATCCATTAAACTATTGTACTATTTGTAGTGCATCTCTGGGCTTTCTTTTTCTTTTCTTTTCTTTTTTCCCCATTAGCCTTTTGCTTGTGCGTTTCCTGATATTTTATTTTTATGTGTGTGTGTGTGTGTGTGTGTGTGTGTATGCATGCTTTATTTTTGTTTTGGTTTCTTTGGGTTTCTTGTTTGTTTGTTTGCCTGTATTTTGTTTTCTAAATAAAGACAAAGAAAGGGCATGGAGTTGGGTAAGTGGGGAGGTTGGAAAGATTTGGAAGGACTAGTGGGAAGGGAAACAATGACCAGAATATATTGTGTGAATATTTGATCAATTTAATTATTTTTTTCAATTTGAATTGAAAGACTCAATTTGAATTGTTTTTCAATTTAAAAATAAATATAAATATGGAAAAATATGTACTATTAATAGATTATTTTTTATAGAGTGTGTTTCATTTTAAACTTGTCTGTAAAGCTTTCAGAACAATGCAAAGGACAGAGCTAACGCCACAAGAGGACTGGAGGAGCATTTCATTTTCAGATTCACCATTTTTCTATGTGAAAGGGAAACATTTATAGGAATTTAGCTTCATACTGAGGACTGGGAAATAACCCTTTTCTTGAGCAGTCTGACAGTCATAATCACTTGCAAGTTTCCTGTGAGGTAGAAACTTGGTACATAGGACCCAGATATCAGTAAGAGCCCAAAGAAACCACTTACCCATTCCGGGATCCATGAGATGCTAGCAAATAGCTATTTCTAACTCCAGCCTCTGTATCATAGAAAAACAATGATGATGCCACTAACTTATGCATCTCACCTCCCCATACTACAGTGCTGAATTGCAATGAACCTGGCTGGCTTCAGTGCCTGTGGAGTGATGGCATTTCCCAATCTCATTACTGGAAACACTGCATTGTCATTTACATTTAGTGGAGCATGCAGTGTTGCAGGTAAAATTTTCCTTCAGCTTAAATGCCTTACTACAACAGCAGGTAGGAGTCCTCTTTATCTCTTGGAAGATGGATAGGGACATTCATTCATCTCTGCATACTTTGAATAAAGTATTTCTTTTTTCATTTTATTTTTCTTCTCTTATACAATACATCCTGACCTCCCTACTTCCTCGTCTACTCCTCTTAGCTCTCCCCATCTCCCCTCTCCCTCAGATCTTTTCCCCTCTCCACACCCACCAACCAACCCCCTTTCTCCCCAGAAAAGTACAGTCCTCCTAGGGTTACCACTCAAATAGGGCATGGCATAAAAAAAAAGAACAAGGCCTAGTGCTACTCTACATCAAGGGTGGACTATGCAACCCAGAAAGAGCAAAAGGTCCCCAAGGGCAGGTAAAAAGGTCAGAGACACCTCCACTCCTGCCTGGAGGAGTGTTGGAAGAACACCAAGCCAGACAGCCATAAGATGTATTTAGGTGACCCCGCAAATTCCATGTCTGTATCTTCAGTTGCTGTGAGCCCCCAAGAATGCTGGTTAACTGACACTGTGGGGCTTGTTCTCCTGGTGCCCTCAACCTCCTTGGTCCCTAAATCCTTCCTCCTCTTTCTTGGAGTTCTCTGAGATCTGCATGAAGTTTGACCAAGGGCCTTTGCATCTGCACCCATCAGCTGCTCGAGGGGGCCTCTCTGATGAGGACTGGGCTATGTTCCTATGAGCAGAGTATGATATCATTAGAAATCATCTCCATGTTTACCAGTCTCAAGTTTGTGGTCTGTCCTACAGTTTCAGGCAGGGGTTTACTCCTTTGGCCTGGCATTCTGCCCTTCCATTTTCCCAAAGGATCCTGAAGGGAGGGCAGGCCATAGGTTGGAGGTTTTGTGGCTTCGATGGTGTCCCAGTCCCACCACTGGAAGCCTTGCCTGGCCATAAGAGATGGCCTGTTATGGCAGAGGAAGATGAAAGGAGTATTGTTTGTGATCCTGATACCTTGGAAATGCTTTTGCTGGACCTTCAATTCTATCCATAGTTTTCCCAAACCCCATTTTTCAGAGAACCACAATGAATACAGACATCGATTTTGACTACTCATATTTAGGTCCCTACACTAAAATCATCACAAAGCCAGTTCATGGACTGAAAGATCCCCTTCCAAAAGATGCACACAGTTGGGTAGATTTAGGACCAGGAATGTCAGAGGAAAAACATACGTTTATTGGCCAGAATTAAATAAACAGGATAATAAAACAAATGGAACATAATAAAACTGTGCCAGCCACAACCAAACAAAACCCCAAAACAAGATGTGCTTATTCTCATAGAATACAGGAAAGATTTGAGGAAAAATGGTGAGAAATTACATGATATAGGTACTTCTCTCTGGTTCCCCCATCTTGATTGATTGCTCATCAATCAAGACCTATGGTTGTTCATCAAAGTCTATGTAAACAGACTGAACACAGTGGAAATGACATTTTAGGAGCTCTTGTTTTTCTAGGCCACAATTTGAATCAAAACAAGATCTACATGTGAAATCAAAGGGAAAATGAAATATTTTACTTTTGAGACAAAAATATCACCCTGTCCCAAATATTTGCCCTAAAGATGTCATGCCAATTAAAATTAACTAAGGAAGAAAATGGAGAGGGACAATTGGAGCTTAATATCTGTAAACATTGTCACTTTGTCATGTCCTTCATGTCATTTTAAAGTCTTCATGAATGGTTATCACAACAGCCCAGTGTCTGGGATCCTCATATCTAGAAGAGCTAAGGATACAGAATTCACCATTGGCTCCTGGAAATACTGAGTCCTCTGTGACACAAAGTTTCAATGTAGGAAACATTATGAGCTGTGGTTCTGGACGCCACGTGAAAAGAAAGATTTGTCATTGGCTTATAGCAGAGCTGTTAGTTAGGGCTATCAGAGACTCCTCTTTCTAGCTGTAACATACTTAAATCATTGGTATTGTAAAGATATCCCAGTAACAATACGAAATAACACGTTTTCCAAGAATACACTGTATTACAGTCAATACCACTTATAAGGCTAGTATTATAGTTCTCGAATCCTTTTAGGCACCTTAGGGTGGGTTAAATGAAAATAATTCATTGTTAAGTTTTCACACAGCTGAAGCTATAAGACTTAGTCAGGTAGAATTTGGACACAGTTGGCTAGCTCCTGAAACTAGAATCCTTTGATGTTATTAAGAATCAATTAGGCTTTATCCCCCTGGGTATTGTTATGGCCCCTCAGCAATTTATCCTGGGAACATTCATAGGCTCTTTGTAGGTGAAGTACAAATGGAACTGGTTTAGAACAAGGACAGCTTTAAAACTAATGAGTGGATCCCAAAGACAGACTAATGAAAAGCTTTACAAGATATTTCCTAAACTGTCTGCTCTGCATATGCTTGCCTTTAAAGCATTTAGCAGGTTTCTCAAAACTTCTTCAGAACAAAGAAACAAAATTTAGGATCCCATTTATTAAGAGCCCAATAAAATTGCATGGGATTATCTTAGCATAACTAAAAGTCCACAATTTATAACATGATGCCTTAAATTTGCCTTCAGAAAAGAGACAGTTTGGTTTTACTATAAGAAATTATGAAAGTCATAATTTTAGAAAATCATTGTTGAGAGTTTGTTAAAAGTAGATCATGGGTCTCTGCTTTCGGTGAATTTATTTTGAGCGTCTTGAAGCCAACACTGTGAATTTTTACATTCTAATGAGTGAACTAAAAACATATATTTCAAAGCAAATAGCACTCATAAATTACATTTATGACACACGAGGTTGCTGACTGCTGCGCTGGAGCACGGAATGATGGTGCTAATATGCTCTCTAGCTTGATTTTCTCAGTTCCCAACATGCTCTAATTCCACACTACAAATCTTTAAATGGCAGTTATATTTTAATTAATGTGATTATGTGCTGCCATTAGCAAACCCTCCCCCAGCACATTTCTCCTGCCAGACCCATGAATGCCAGTAAACCATTAACATAAAAGGGCTGTTTGCTTACTGAATTCATCCACACAAATAGGCAAGGGTTGCAATTGTTGATTTGCCACTGAAAGAGCAGAATGAGAAGGAGTTGTTCAGTGCCTGACAGTTGCAATTATCTGGTGTAATTAACTCTAATTTATAAACCCCCCTCAAATGAGAAAGTAACAATTTTTGTTAATTAACAAGAGCATTTGTAAAGCTCGTTAACTCCATCATTCACAGTCCGCCTGGAAAAATGGGAGCATATGGCTGTTATGTTGGGACATGTTGCTTATGTGTATTTGGGCATTAATCTGTTTGGAAGGTCTAATGATTGAAATGGGAGTGAGAAATGGATGTTATATTACCGAGCAAAGAAGATCTACTGTTTTCATTTATCTTTACGGCAATGTGAGTGCTTTGTCATTATCTTCTGCATAAGGTTTCATTATTCTGATACAGCTCTCCACAAGGCCTCATACCATCATGCCCATAAGCCTGCGGGGTACAAGAGCACTTATCTTTCCTGATGACTGTTGAATCATTTAAAACAAGTTATTAGTGAAACAATTAAAATGATATTGGTTCACAATTGTATTTATAGCTGGCAGGCATAATGGAACATTCTGAATAGCAGTCGGGGGGTCTGAGAATGGATGGGAAATGCTGTTAATCAGAGACAAGAGAAACCTCTAAGGGGAACCTAAATCGCAAGAGCACGTTAATTGTATTGGAGCATTTCATTTGATTGAGAACAAAGGGAAGGTAAAAATCATATTATCAATGTTTTATGAACATGAAGAAATAAGAAAATTACCATGTCATTTGTCACATATCTTCTTTGGAAGAGGAAATTAGAAAGGCTATATTTAACTTTAACCAGAGCAAGCCAAAGACATCTGTGTCATTACACAATTTCAAAGGGTATTACCAAAATAAAACATAGCAAATTAATTGACTCATAAATATAGAGAACAGCAGTGGGCCGAAGACCCTACACAAAGATAAGACTCCAGTCAGAATTAGAGATTGTTCAGTGACTGTAAAGGCAGTGACAGTGGCCTCTGTTCAGTTCTACTCAATCTTCCTAAGAAATAATTAAAATCAGTTTATCTGTAGGGGTATGGAAATACTTTATTTCTTTCTTGTGTTTGATGGTAGAGGTAAGTGGATTTTATGAAAGAAAATGCACACAGACAGACACACATCAGGATTCTACTTCCATAAAAGAAGACTAATCTAAACATAGCTTATTGGTATTCTGATGGAAATTGCCAATCACACCTCATAGTTTATCAGTGTAAGAGTAGGAGTATTAGATATCTTGGAGGAGATGGAACACAACCACTAAAGAGTTATAGAAAGCACCCATAAGAAGAGACTGATTGGTGGAGAGAGCATGAATTGGACTTGTGTCTCTAATAAACCACACCACTTGGGAATTTAAATTTCTTTAGTGTAAGGCCAGTTTATTAAATGAAGGTCTTAATTACTTTAAATTGGTATATTTGGAGATTGTGCTTAATAAATTAAAGTAGTATGATTGCTATCAATGACTCAAAATCATTGATTGAACTGCACTTAAATATAGAATCAAAGTAGCATAAATCTAACACTAGCCAGCAATCCAGTACTATGAACCCCAGACAGAAATTATACAGAGAAAAAGCAGAGGAACAGAGGCAAATTGGAATCACCATGCCATAAAAATACAAATTTTAATAAAATTATGAAAAATATTATTAAGCTTGGACATTTAGAGACGTATATCATAATAGTAATAATAAGTGGTTTTCTGAGTCCTTTGTGGAGACCAAGTACTTGTTTAACTAATGGATTTAGAGTTTTAAACATAATATCCTACACAAATAATGCGATGACATATTATTAAACACATTTTATAGACTAGAAATTTTTCACATAGAAAAGTTATGTAACTTGTATATGATAAAAGAAAATCACCAGCAGTTAGTTTTGCCCACTGTCTAGACAGGATGCAATGTATTAAGCTAAATGTTTGAATTGGGAATTGTCACATACTTGCCCCTTTGAAACTATTTAAAATTTCTACTGTTAATTCTCCTATATTTAATTTTTAGTTTTGAAATAAAAATCTCACATTTAAAACAAACTTATGTGAATGTAAAATAATTTTGAGTAAATAGACTAAATAAACAATGTATTTTGACTACAGTTTACTATCCCTCATACTTTTCTCTTTCTGTTTCTTCTATACCCACATGTAAAGGAACAGGCCTGTGTGAAAGCTAGGAAGGGTCTATATTCCAGGGGTCTATATGAAGGAATCACATTCAGAAACCTGTGGTCCTCAATGAATATAGAAAGAATGTTAAGAATGTTGGTACATATCTTTAATCCCAGTAAAGCAGTGATAGCATACATCTTTAATCCCAGTATTCAGAAGGCAGCAGTGATCCATACCTTTAATCCTTAAGACACAGAGTGTGGAAGCAGACACAGGAAGTAGAAGCTCAGAAAGAGTCAGTGTCACACAAGAAGTGACATCTGAGATGAGTCAATGAAGGACAGACAAAGTGATTTATCAGAGGAAATGTTATCAGAGTGAGTTGAATCAGAGTGAGGACACATCCAACTCTCAGGAGAGATGGGCTTTGAGCCCAGAGAGTAGTGAGTTAGAGCAGAGACAGTTACAGAAGAGTCAGGTACAGAGGCAGTATGAATCAGTAGTTATAGCATGCAGTATGAGGCTAGCATTCTGAAGCAGGCAGATGAGGGAAGAGACACAGAGGGTATGAAGCAGGCAGTCTGACTGGGGAGTTTGAGGAGTCTGGGGCACAGACACAGAGGCTTATTGGCAGAAGTCGATATTAGACATGGGAAAAGTAAGTCAGTTTGAAGTCGATCAGAGCAGTTCTGTCAGAGAAATTGTGAGAGTCAGCCAGAGTCTGCCAAAGTCAGAAGAGCCCAGTCAAAAACAGAGAACTGGCTCAGAAGAGTCAGTTTAAATGAAGCAGCTTGGAGGAGAATTTGGGCCAGAACAACTAGTGAATTGAATTGAACCAGAAAAGTCAGAGTTCTGAAGGAGTTAGTCAGAGTGGTTCAGTCAGCAGTAAGTCTTGGAGGCTTAAACATTTTAGACTGTATGGAGGTTTAAATGTTCTAGATTGTATAAAGGGTGAAGCTTTGCAGTTCTAGGAACAAAATTAGACTATACAGAGCCAGAAATGCCTTAGGGATCCAGTACTAAAACCTGGCGATTTAACTAGACAATGAATAAATCACCTTTGGCTTGAATCTATGGCTACACCCACAAACATCTGGGTGCCTTCTTGTTTAGACTATCATCCAGTTTTATGGCACCCTATAGCTACTGTCTGACCATTTTGCCAATAAATTTGAATATTTTTAGCTGCTATTGCAAGTCTGCCTAACACATTTTACTGTTTTAATAAATAGAGTTTACTAACAGTTTCTAACTTTGTATTTCTAAAGTGGTCTCATGCTAATTAATAAATACTAAGCATATAGAAACTTTTCAGAAATCTATCACGTGGTATTTAAAGACTTTTCTTAAAAAGACATAGAACTATGGATTAAAATGTAATAATTTATATTATATTAATTGTTCCCATCTGAATTTAAATTAACTTTTTATTATACATGAGAGAGTAGGAAGATCATTTAGTATAGTTTGCATAAACCTAGGGGATAGGATACATGTTAAAGTCCATCTTTATTAAATATACCTTAGCAAGCAAGAATGAACATTAATAATGTACCCAGTCCAGTTGATTTATAGATCTGCACTTTTAGAAATATGTGGTATATTCAGTTGGGTTAAGATTCACACGTTATACCTATAAGCACTTTTCTTCTTTATATAAACCATCTCATTGCAACGTTTTAGCTTATTTCATACATTTAGATAAAATAATGTCATATATATGTATGCATAATTTAAGCCTCTTCAGAGTGAAATATCTCAAGCCTACAAAATTTCACTCTATTAAGAATTTAATGAGATAAAGCTAGTAAAATTATTTTTAGAGCTTGAAGGGAAAGAAGAGGTAGGCTTTATTTGCCTATAGTCTGACCTTAATGCCATAATGAAATGAGTGTCAAGATACAGAATTGATCAGTTTCAAGAGATGCTCAGTAAAGGTCTGGCGATATGGTTCAATGGGTAAAGTGCTTGAGGCACAAGCAATAGGACTTGAATTTGGCTCCCCAGAACCCCCATAAAAGTAAATGTGGCTACAGGCATCATTAATCCCAGTTCTGGAGAATGGAGATAGGAGGATCCCAGATGCCAGATGCTTGCTTACCAGACAGTAAGTGCTAAGCTCCAGGGTCAGTGAGACTTCCTGTCTTGAAAGACAATGTAGACTTCAGAATGAAATCCAAGGCTGACTTGTAACTTCCTGTGAACAAATGGCCTTGAACACCCACACCCATATGGATACACACTCAGAGCCTCACCCAACACACATACACAGAGAGAGAGCAAGAGAGAGAGTGAGAGAGAGAGAGAGAGAGATTCTGATGAAAGCAGAACAGACAAAGTAATTGTAATGTACATGCCATTAAATATGGAAGCATGCTAACCTGAAATGGATAGTTTTCTAATGGATAGTTTTATCCATTGGAAAATGAATAGTTTTCTAAAGTTTTCTAATCTGAAGACTTTAGTATTGGTGGAGAATGAAATGTATATCAGGAAAAGAAATTGGGCAATTGAAATAGATCCCCCTAATGTACTAGTTGAAACACTTAATAAATGTCTTTTTAACTCTACATATAAAGAAATCGTTAAATTGATTGATTCACTCAAATGTCTAATTTAGCTCCTAACAGTGTGCTAAAGCTTCCCTAAATACTAGGTTTATTTGAAAGAAAATTTTTAACACTTAAAAGATTATCATTATAAAATGGTGTTGAGAACATTAGCATTCTGACATCAAAAGGGAAAACTACATGCCACTGATATAGTTACTATATAAAATTAATTTAGTTATGGTTAAAAAAAAATCAACTACTAGCAGACATTTTCTACATATAGTTTATATACTATTTTAAATTTTTTCTCATAAATCATTAACAAACGCCTTTGTATCCCAGATAAGACCCCTATGTCAGACTAAATAGATTATGTCACCCTCGTCTGTCTCATGGAGTTGCTGACAAAAACAAGGCTGGTGAGTTAGTTACTCCATGCTCAGAGGCAACTCCACCAGAGTCTCCCATTTCTAAAATTTTATTCGATCTGGGGTAGGGCCTCATGAAACTTGCAACTCTCCGAGCTTCTCAACTTTTGGAAGTTTCAGGAACTTACTGAATCTAATGAGCTTCCTTCTTTCCTCCAAAGGAAAATGTCACAACTGAGAGCAGATAACTACCATATCACTCAGTGTTTTTAGTGTAATGTAAAGGAGAGCCAATGTTAGAAGATCACATGAGCTTTGTGATGATATAAAAATGTTATTTGCAAGATGTATGACAGTAGTGCCAACAACTCTCCTGTACTTAAAACCAGGGTCGTGCACAA
Organism: Cricetomys ansorgei; assembly: GCA_026225945.1. Lineage (NCBI taxonomy): Eukaryota > Metazoa > Chordata > Mammalia > Rodentia > Nesomyidae > Cricetomys > Cricetomys ansorgei. Next base: position 27,976,389 of record JAMJFZ010000239.1, read on the forward strand.
AGGCAGTTGCTGCAAAAAACAAATATAAATTCAAAGTTTACTGAAACTGTGTTGTTTAAGATAACCAAGATGAGAGATGCGTTTCTAATCGTTCTGCATCTCCTTGGCCCATGGAGCTGATGTGCTTGCATCTAAACTGTGTAGCACAACGCATTGTGAGAGTGCAAAGTGTCTGCAGTGCAAGGGATCCTCTTGGTATTCTCAAGGATTCACAGGGCCCAGGCCGATTGCTTAGTGATAAATAATAATGATATTGACAATAGTAATTTTTTAAATGCCATCTCTAAATATTGCAGGTTTTCATGGTTGAAACACACATACATTTTTTTTTTTCATAATCCAAGGGCTTTTGGAGCAGGTTTGTGTAATGATTTTTCCTGATTTTTTATTGCAGAATTTCTGAATATAAAGAATGGAGAGAAAAGGAAAAATTACTTTCCTCGGTGATAAATGCCTTTCTCTTTCTGAGTAACAAGCGATAACGAATGGCGGGAAGCCGTAGTCAAGCAGGGTCTCAGCACAGTTGCTGAACTTTTTTGCTTTCCCCAGCAACCTGAATGATTCCTCTGCTTTCCCTGCAGCCAAACAAACAAACCAAAAAAAAAAAAAAAAACAGGGAAACATGAAGACATAAGAATGGTTGTTTAGCTATATATTAGTAAGAGTCCTTTCCTAATTGATAATGAAATTCAGTGTGGTTTTGTAATAGATCCAGTTAAGTTTAATTTGTTTTCTCTCCCAGGCAAAATTGGTGAGAGAGCTTGCTGTCTGTTTGGAGAAAGTATCTCCAGGGTCTTGGGTCTGTTCATATGCTACCAGAACCATTCATTTCTAAAGGGGATGTAGGCTGGCTAAGTTTCATTTTCTCGTTGTTTGAATACCACCAATTACTATACTCTAATTACAGTTAACCTAAATTGCATCAGGTTTTTGTGCCAGCGTTGGTTCCCTACCAAAGTTGGTAGATAAGCAATTAGTCCTCATCATTCTTCTTCATGTGTTTGTTTCTTGTTGTTTGTTCATTTCACTGTCTTAGATACTCTTAAGGACTATTCTACAACTTTGTACAATCCCAGAGTTTTGTACTTCTCCTCAGCTAGTTGTTTACCATAGAGTTTTAAGATATAGAAAAGTAAAAACTCACTTCTTTTTTTCCCCTTTTACATACTGGTTGTGTCTGTGTCCGTGTGTGTGTCTGTTTGTGTTTGTGTCCGTATCATATATGTACAGGTCAGAAGACAACTTCCAAGAGTTGGTATTCTCCTTCTACCATGTGGGTTGTAGGAATCAAACTCAGATGGTTGGTAGCAAGCTTCTGTACGTGATGAGCCATTTTCCTGGACTTGGCTCGCTTTCTAACTGCCAGTGTGACATCATATACCATTTGAAGTGATTGCCTGACACCCGTGTACCAGTGCCTGCATGCCGATGCGGTCTTCTGCTTTCCTGTTAAGTGTTCAGTGGTTTCGATTTTGTTACTCTTTCTAATACTCTTTGCCTGGTTTGTCTATCTAGTTATCCATATTCATGACTTACCATCTCCCCTGCAAACTTCCCAGCTCAGCACCATTTCCCTTTCATGCCTGAAAATAAATATGGATAAACACTCATTTCATCCTATTCTTTATGTGGCTTTATTCTGAATTGTCTTTAAAAAACATTGTCAAGTCAAAATATTTGAACTCTAGTTCCCTAGCTCATTTAAAACCACTTTACTATAATTTCTTCATACTCTCAAACGACCCTGAACAATCTTCATTTTCCATTGTTTCTGCCTACAGCTTCTCTCACTCATATATCCTACTTAGTAATTGCTTGCTCTTGAATCTGTACCAAGCTTAGGTTACAGCACTTAGCATCTAAGGATTTGAAAGTTTTGTATTACAAAAGTGTTAAAATACATCAAAATGGATGTAATACTTGATTACCAAAAACTTGATGAACCTTCATGTATTTAGAAAATATCTCTAATCTGTACATGGGAACTGACCCCACAAATCCCCACTCTAGTGCACTTCTACTGCTGTGTCCCCCTTCCCTATGAATTCTAGTACTAGATCAAATGCAACTCATCCTTTCATCCCGAATACCTGGGGAATGGAGTAACCAAACAGAAAAAAAAAAAAGATACCATAATCTTGAACATTACTACACTTACACGAATCCATGGTTCCTAATTTTCTACATGAAACTTTCACTAGCCTTAATTATTTGCTCCATTGCTCAATATGATCATAATAAGAGGATGGAGGCCTTCGGCTATTGTCTTGAAAAATATTTTTCTGTACGTGTATCACTCATTCCTCTGTCAAGGACAAATGATAGGTTGGTCCACTGCGTACATAAAGCTAAGTCTTCTCATTTCCCCACACTTAAATCTTCCTTATATTTGATTCACCATACTTCTTCCTGCCTTGTGTGTTTTCCCATTACAAACACACACACAAACAAACACACAGAGAGACAGAGAAAAGACAGAGGAGGGGAAGAGGAGGGAGAGAAATGGAGACAGATATAGAGGGGTAGAGAGAGAGGAGAGAGAGTTAGGAGGAGGGAGAAAGGGAGGAAGAGAGAGAGAGAAAGAGATCCTAAATCTTATTTTGTAAAAATTCTGCAAAGTCCTCCTTTAAGAAAATCAAGATCATTCGGAAATCTCAGCATATTTCTCCTGTACAAGACACTTCTATAAAGCAGAACATATTGGATGCATTAAGGTATACACTGCTTTCAAGTTTCCTAATTCCTCAGAAGTTAGCTAAAGAGTTAGTGCCCTGGGGAAAGACACATTGTTCACTTCGTGTTAGAAGAGAGCATTTGTTTCCACACCACCACAACTTGCTCTGACCATCAGAGTAGCTGAGAGCTTCCTGCAGAGGATACTGCTGCTCCTTCAGATGAGGAGATTCTCTGGGAGGAGAGGTCGTGAAGCAACTTCTGTGTGGGTAATGCTTAAGGAAGGAGTTAAAGCTAAAGCAAGCAGTTACTGTAAAAATTATTCTTCTGTACACTGAGGTATAGGAGATATAGGAATTGTTTATTTATTTGTTTATTTTGGTGGATTGTGTTCCTCCAATACATCATCTGGGCTTATATTGATTAGAACAGACTTCTTCAGTTTGGGTGGGCATTCAAATTATTTATTTAATTTGCCAGCTTTCCTTTTAACTGCATATTTTGTCAAGTGTCAACTATACCAGACTCAGGATCCAAAGCAGAGAAGACAGAGAAAGAACTTAGCTGTGGGTAGGTGTAGGTGTGTAAAGGAGCCAGCTACCTATCAGAGCAGCTGGGACAGCACTGACCTAACATCCACGCAGGCAAAGACAGTTTTCTCTTGAAGGAGTTTGAGAAATGTCCCTTCAGCTGCAGAAAGTTACAATTGATACCTTTTTCATGTTTCCACCTCAAGTATTCCACATGCTTCATATTTTCTAAAACACAGTCACATCTAAGGTGTGCCAACTCCAAGCCATGAATTAAATACATCACGTTGCTACTGTTAAATTATTCTTTCACAAACCTTTGCATATTCATAAAACTTCTACTTAAATTAGGTAGGGGAAAATTCTAATAAATTCCAGTACCTAGTACTGATGAATTGTTCTAAGTATTCCAAATCAATGTAACTCTTCTTAGCTTATTTATTTATTTATTTATTTATTTATTTATTTATTTATTTATTTATTTTGTTTTTCTTTCTTTTTTCTTTTTGCAAATCTATGACCATGTATATATCCCTCATATATGTGCACTTCCCACAGTAACTTTGTAAGTGTTACATCGTAACTGTAACTGTTACTGTAACTCTGTTACACTGTAACAATGTAAATCTGGGCTTTTATGATGTCACACATTTTGAGTTTTAATACTGCCACTGTATCATTTAACTTTCTCTTTTTATCTCCACTATCACATATCATTTAGGAACAGTAGAGGTCAGAGGAGTAGCTTTCATCTTAGTGTTTTCTAACATGATTTTGGATCGGGATTCAAGATATTAAAAATTATAATCTTTTAAAATTTATTTCTTGATTCCTTTATTTACTGCATTGTTGATGAAGCTATATAAAAAAAAGGGGGTAAGTCATCTCAGTTGGCATGGGAAAAGAGAACATGCAACATTTAATTCAGAAGTGAAGCTTTAGATCAAGGTCATAATTATATTTGGGAGATTGTGCCATGTGGCTGGCCGCTGCAAGAAACCATTGTCACATCAGCCTCCTTAGTTCTCCCAGAATAGAATGTCCTGGTGTCTGTGTTTTAAATAAATGGGTACAGATAGAGAAGCAAATACCGGCTTCTGCTAAGGTTTGCATGTCTCTTCCAATCCTTAACATAGTGCAGAGAGTGAAAAGCCCACAAAGCATGCCAAGACCCCCCTATTGTTCTGAACTGACTGTTCTCTTCATCATGACCCTCAGGTTACACTTCCCCACAATATAGCTTACACATTTGAATAACAGGCTGAGTCATCAGGTTACAGAGACCTCAGAAAGAAATTTCTGTTGTTTATTTAGGAAATTAAAGAGATTTGTAGAAATATGGAAATTACAGCCTGTCATTTGCAGGACCGCCTCTTTGTCTCAGACATTCAGAGGAAATATGCAAGTGCTACAAACAACCGAACAGTAAAAATGTTTTCAATGCCACAATTCAGAGAAATAGTAAAACACAATTGATGGGCTTAGAGATCATGAAGGAACTATTGTTTGTTTAGGGGTTTCTGAGCTGCACTGTTCTATTACTAGAATAATTTACTTTTATTTCTGGTGCTGATACAGGAGTCTGTACATTGCTGGAATAAAATCATGCTAGACATTTTTAAATATACTTGATGTTTCAAGTACAAGCCAGAGAAGGAAGCTTTTGGTGTTCCTAAACCACTCTGGTTGTCTTAGATTACTCTTTATCCAAAGAGTGGACCACAGTCTTTCAACTCACTGTGTGCTTAAATACTGTTTGGCAATGGTGAGCATACAGGACCAACCTGAAGGACTTCCCAGATATCAGTGCTTGGTTCCACTTTCCTGATAGAGGCTGACACAGACGGCACCCTAAATCACCCCTGTTTTAATATCCAGAGCCCTACCTTGGGGACCTGGTTGATAGGATTCTAAATCCAAGGCTGTCCCTATTGGATGTTGTTCAGCTGCAAAAACAAACATATAACAACCACTGGCAATAGACTTTGCTTACATGGGACTTTCTCCCAGCCACTATTTTAACTCCAGTGACCTTTTCCCCAAACTCTTAAGACAGCAAGGACTTGGCAATGAGGTAGAGGGGGGAAAAAAAAAGGTTCAGAATTATGGTTGGCTGGACTGTAAGCTACTGGACCTCATGAGTTCTGTGGCAAGAAGCTCCCTGTGATTATTGAGGTTGACCCCGTCTTTCCACACAGGTACCACTGACAATACATGGTGTGCACATCTGCTCATAGGTTTTACCCTCTGAATCAACAACTTCAGTAAGTGCTTCATCTCAGTAGTTACAAAATTCACTTCCCTTTTCAGATGCATTTCTGTTGCTGAACACAAGATGCATATTTTCAGTAAGCTGATTGCTGGTCTGCAGAATTCCAGCATTTCTCATTTTAACCACAGTGAAACATAACACGGCTTTGAGAATCTAGCACATACTTACAAGAATGGATGCTCTCCAGCTTACCCATGCTTCAGGAGGTGAGAAATAAAAAAAAGCTCCATTTTCTGATGGACTCTGGTTCTTGCTTGGCTTGTGTTCTACCTAACAGACAAGGAGAGAATGTTGTGTGATTTTCTAAGGCACCCAAGAATGTGAGAAACTTGAGACTGGAGACAAACTCTTGGATCATTCTAGCTCATGGCTCTGGAATGTTCTGTCTTTGCAATGATCCTACAGAAGGTATGCAAACATCAGGAAAATCATTCTGCATTCACACTCTCAACAATTCAGTAGAGGAAAGAGAGCACCATGTCCATGAAGTAGAGGCTTACTTTTATTACTGCTTGTTCCATCCAGCAGTGTTCACAACACTTAAAATACAATCAAACAACCCTCTATATGGTTCTCTATTCTTGAAAAGTAATCACTTCCTCAACCTTCACATATTACAAACTGGGATTTGAACCATTAGAGGAGAATAAAGAGTTCATTACAACCTGGAGAGAGAAGGTTTCTTTTAAAAATGTTTCTTCTTTTATAAGTTTGATTTACAAATGGTCTCTAACTTTGTGTGGGGGCAGATTAAGATTTAAACTCACTTTTTCTGTAATGTGCAAAGGAATAATCACTTGGTTCTCTGTTTTCTTTTGTTTTTTGTTTAGTTTAGTTGTGTGTGTGTGTGTGTGTGTGTGTGTGTGTGTGTGTGTGTGTGTGTATGTGTGTTAGTGCCTGCTTGGCTGCATGCACATATATGTGTAGGCATGAATGTGGAGGCCAGAAGACCTTCTGATGTCAGTCCTTGGGTGTCACCTACTTTGTGTTTTCCGTAGGGTCTTTCATTTTCTTGGGCTTACCAAGAAGGATGAGCTGGCTAGTCATCAAGCCACAGGGATCTGTGGGGCTCTTCCTCTCCAGCACTGAATAACACATGCGTGTGGCCATATTTGATTTAATCACATGGGTTCTGCGGACTGCTGTCAGTTGTCCTAATTCTTGCAGAGGAGGCATTTCAGACGAAGTTGTCTTCCTAGATTGTTCCCTTTATCTCTGATCCACTGATTTAATTTATATTCATTTCATTTGGATGAAAACACTATACCACATTTGTCCTAACACATTTCAAGTATATGTCAATTACAAAGATGGCAATGATGATAGTAGGGATTCAGAGTTAGAGATGCTTCCTAAGGACCCAAGTTTGATTTTCACAATCTTGGGCTTTACTAGTTAACCAATCTAGCATATTTGCCAAAACCCAGATCCCAATGAAAGAATGTCTCAAGCAACAGATAAACAGCTCCCAGCCTCAGGATGACCTTGCATATGCACCCAACCACACACAAACAGGTACATATAACTACACACATATAAATGCACACACTAAAAAGATTGATAATAATTCTTATATTACGTAGATAAAGTAATGTTCAACTGGGATAATTTGCAACATCTTGTGAGATTTTTGTTATATTTTGTTTTGTGTCAGACAGGATTCTCTGTGTTACCCTGGCTGTCCTGGAACTCACTCTGTAGACCAGGAACACTTGGAGATCTGCCTGACTCTGCCACCCAAGAGCTGGGATTAAAGGTGTACACCACCACCAACCCGATTTGTGAGATATTTTTAATATGAAAGTGCTTAGTATTTAATATCAACTCAGTGTTTTACTTATATAGAGTGGCTAAAGTCTTAAAGAGAATTAAGTATTTCTATCTTGCAGGAACATTGGGTTACTGAAGTTCTTTTAATTTCTAGCACATGTTAGTTGTTGACATTTCTAATAAAGTATTATCTTATTATATGTAGTAGAAATAGGAAACTAACATACAGAAAAACTAGAATCACCTCAATTTAATGTAGCAATAAACACTGGTAAACAAAGTGACAGGAAAAAGGTGCCTCAATATAATATTCTCATCCTCATTGTAAAGGGCTGTGAAATGGGTGATGTAGTCATTTTCCACATGAAAATCTCTATCTGTCCTAAGGAGCTATTTCATTAGTATTTAATAAGAGTGGACAGAGCAGAGATGCTTGCAGCTTTTAATAACCATAATGATATTTAGCATAAGTCCTATTATTTAAAAAAAAATTCAAGAATCACCTGAGTGTCAGCTAAATGATCTATCCTAGAGGTGAGCTGGACATTAAAGTGATAATGTCTTAATTGTGAAGATCACAGTCCTAAATACAACAGTGACAATTTAAAGAGAGAATAGCATTTCAGGATAACTGCTTCCAATTAACAGCTCAAACTTCATAGGTCTCAATCGCAATCTGTCATGTTGAAGATAGGTGGTTTCTGCTCAGGGATACCTCTTACATTTTCTAGGATTTCTTGGCCTTATTAATTCAAATCTTGCTCTCAATGCATGCATGTAGCCAAGATAATTACTAGAAGGCAAGATCAAAGAGAGCATATTATAGTCCTGTTCCATTTTCTGCTGATGTGAGTGATCTGCCTGTCCTTTGATGTTGTATGCTTCTACAGCAGAAGTACAGAGGATAAAAATACTACACCGTGTAATCTGGCATTTATCCCATGAGAGCAGAATTCCAAATTGTGACACATGTCAAGAAGTTAAAAAAAAATAACTTAAAAGAGACCTATGCTTTATAAAGTGACATACTGTGCATTTAAACACCATCAAACATCATTTTCCATTACAAATTTAGTCCCTGGTATAAAATTCAAAGAATTTTTGTAACTTTAGTGGAAGAAAATAGTTACCATATTTACAAGCAATTACATGAAACATGTGCCTGAGCCTTTATTCACCTAATGAGAGTTGTTGAGAGGAAGCAGAATATGGTGCACTCATGTATGTGAATGTACAAACACAGGAGGACTCCGAGGTCCTCCTCATGCACTGTGCACTGAGAACCAGATGGTTTGAGTTTTCTGGATTTTCTCTCATCTTAAGTCTTGAATGTGGGGCCACTCTGCTATGCCCGTGCTTTTTGTTCTCTGGAGGACGGAGTTTGTAGTTTACAACATCACTTCCAACTTGAATATTGGCTCTTATAGACTGCACAAGTAGCAACATGGTATAGGATGCTGAATGGACCATGCCCAGTGTTGTCCTAGCTTGTCCTTTAAAAAATACTAAATGAGTGTGTGTTTCTGCATGCGTGGGCGAGTGAGCACACAAGTGCACACAGGGTGTGGTTGCTTACATATGAGCTCAGGAACTACAGATGGCAATATTACTTTTAGGGTTACCTTTCCTCGTGATTTAAATTGAATTCCTGCCCTCCTGAAGGGAAGTGACATTTTTCCAACAATGCCCCAGTTACTCCTCAATTCCAGTTTGTTCTATTTTGGAATTAGAAGCCTCCAAGGTACACAATCAGACCTACATGTTTTGACAGGAAAATGGAACTTTGTATGGACGTCATGGCTGTCACATTTTAAGCACAATGACAGATATTGTGAAAATTGGGTTTGATGGGATATGACTTAGCCCATACACTTCACTCCAGATACAAATCAAACCAGTTTTTATTTTGAAAAAAATAATGTTTTTCCTTTTTCTCATCAACTATACTTTCGAGGATTTTCAAGTGCCAGAAAGGTTACAGGGTATAACAGTGAACAATAACTAAACATCTATCATCTATCTATTATCTATCACCTATAAATCACTTATCTCTCTACTCATTAATTATCATCCCTCACATATTTATACCTACCTCTCTGTTATATATTACCTATTTATTTATTATATATCTATCATCGTTCTAGCTAGCACCATCATCTATCTATATCCTTGTCATCTATTTTTAAAGTTATTTTTCCTTCATATTTCTCCATTGATGACAATAAGTTTCCAATCATACAATAGAACCCAATAGAGTTCACATCATTTAACATAATGAATGTCTAAACACAGATGTAGATGATAACACCCCTCGTGTTCTTCGGCATATCTGTGTGCTACAGAACTCAGAGGTGTTGTAACATTAAGAGAACCAATGCCATAATGCTGAATCCTGACAAAGACCAGCCACAAAACTATGAAGCACATTTTCAAAAAATTGTCTTGAAGACATGGTTGAAATAAGGATTGAGAAATCACATTTTGCCTCAAGAATTGTCCTTAGAAGCACTTAAATCTATTCAGTCTCCATACCTCTAACTTGAGTTGGAGACAGAAGTCTGTTTGTTCAACAGTTGTTCATTTTAGGTTCCTATCGCTGAATGAGGTCTTTACTTTCCTTATTTGTAATCACTGCCATTCTGTACATAACACACATCTTAACTATTTATATCCACTTACTGGGTGTTATGAAGTATGTTTGTGAACCTACAAAATATGCATGCTGGAGCTCTCACCCTCACTGGTCTAAAATGAGAAAATTGTCTTTAAAGGAGGTTAGGTCGTGTGGGTAGAACCCTCATGATAGAATTAAAAAGAGATCCAGAGGCTTTCCACTTGCCTCTTTCCCACAGGAGAAAGACTACTATATTAGACATTGGATCTGATGATACCTTGGCCTTGAACTTCTGGTCTTTCAAAATAGGCACTAGTGTCCTCGTGAGAAGTGGGTTTTCAAAGTCACAGAGGATGCGGTAACACATTATAGCAGCTGGAACTAAGACCTAGGTTGACTTTTTATACTCCCAGAGATTCACATACCATCTCTAGAGCAAAGCTCCCAAACATCTACCTCCATCCTCTGTTCTGACTTATTAAGCCTCATAATGACTCAATCAGACTGAGAGTTCCAAACTACAGATGAGAGCATAGGACACAGTTACTTGTCCAAGTTTATTAAAGTTATACAGAGAAACTGTTTCCATAAATAAAAAAATAAGTCACTTATGCACTTGATACCCTCTTATGGCTTCTCACATCACTAAATATAGAGGAATATTTAATCTTTTATCACATTAAAAGGCATGTGTGATAGCTAGGAAGGGATCAAATCCAAGGCCTCTGTGAAGGGAGCACAATTAAAGGCCTGTGTGATCTGGATGGAATGCAGAAAGCGTGTCAGACTAATCCCACTCTTGTTTGTGCTAATGCCAAGTGAAAGGAATTTTTGTGGCTAAGGCAAAGTAGTACACACCTTTAATCCCAACACTAGGTTCTAAAAGGAAGCAGTCAGTTCAGAAGTAGTTCATGGCTCTCAGATCATGGTTACAGAATGAGTACATGCCTTTAATCTCAACTCTGAGATTGAGTCAGAGTAAACTCTGAGACTGAATCACAGTGAAGAAACACTCAACTCTCAGGATATAAAATCAGGCTCTGAGGTCAGAGACACACATAGGGAGTCTATAGCAGTCTGAAGCAGAGACAGAGGCAGTTTGGCAGAAGTCAATATCAGATGCGAAAAAAGAGTCAGTTTGAAGCTGAGCAAAGCAGTTCAGTCAGAGAAGTTGCAAGAGACAGCCAGAGTCAGCAAAGGTCAGAAGAGTTTAGTCACAAACAGCCAGCTCAGTAAGTCACTTTGAATGAGTCAACTTGAAGAAGAGTTTGAGCCAGAACAGCAAAGGGGTTGAATCAACCAGCCAGAAAAGTCAGTTGAGTTCAGTATAGTTCTTAGTTCAGAAGGAGCTAGTATGAGTGAGCCAGTCAGCAGTAATTTCCAGAGATTGAAATGTTTAGGTTTGAAGATTAGATTGTAAAGAACACAATAATCAACACATACATATACATCTACAACTAAAGTTCAAGCATGATCTCCTTTGTGTGGTGTAAAAGATACTCCTGATCTGATCCCTATTTACTCCTGGACCTTCTCCTTCCATATGCTTTTACCACATACTTTTGTACACAATTCTTTTGTGTCTTTCTTTAATGTCTTTTCTTACTTTACCAACCAAATTATAAAAAAAAAATCCTTAACTGACTCCTATCACTGTATATTCTCATTTTCCTTAAAAATTCCTAATTTTCCCTACAGTATGCTCTATATTACATTATTTTGTAAACCTCCTCACTGCTACACTCTAAGTTCTACAGCAAGATACCCTCCTACCTCTCTCTCTACTGTATTCTCAATGCCTGAATTGTGTTTTGTGCTTATAAGTACTCAATAAATATCAGTTAATTAAATTATTTTGAGAATTAACCAAAGCCTACTAGTCATTATTTCTGTAGAAAATGATCAGAGACTAGGAAATTTGGTGAACTTTCACAGTAATTCACTTATGTGGATGGACAAAGAAATTGAGTATAGTAAATTTATTAATAAGTAATTAAAATTGTTCCAGAGAGTGATGATTTTAGTTACAAAAGCAATATAACAACATAATTCATGTGAAGTGATTGATTTGTACATTTATAAGTGTTCTCAAATGTAATCTTGTTCTATTGAACCCAAATTCCACTTTGACACCACTTAAGGACACATTTCTTTATATACATCATGCTTCATATAAGAATAACAATAATCTTTGCTTAGCTTATTATTCATGACATGACTATATGATGTTGACGAAGATCTTACTCTTTATTTTATGCTTCATTTTCTTTAGCTACACACAGAAATGTCTGAAATAAAATCTGCATTTCCCAGTCATCTTCATAAGTAACTAGGTTTATATGATTATGCTTAAAATATATGACTCTGTCATATGTCTTGAAGTGGGATTAGTTGTTCTAAGTATCAACTATTTTTTCCATTAACAGTAGCTTCATGCCATGATACTGGATTACCAACTTCAATCCCCTCTTGAATACAGCAATGCTGTGTCATTTTCAAATCCAGGATGAAAACATTCTACTTATGATCTTCCAGACTCTCACCTTCCTGTAAGCTGTAGTATCACTGTGTCATGGCTCAAAGTCAGTCATAGAGATGCAGGCTGTACCATATGAATGATGGAATGATCAGACAGAAGAAATCTCTGTTTTACATTTGCCACATATTTTTAGAGCAATTAGCCTACCTATCTCAAAGAATGCATAGGAACAATAAAATTATTTATTCTTTAATTATATATTCAGACTTACTCTGTGTCAGCAACTTAGGGATTTTGTTTTGTTGCTGTTTGTTTGAATAGGGAAGTTCTCCACATCTTTCATACTTCCCTCTGTCTAGACTTTGGGGTTAAAATTAAACATCATCTCAAATGGTGATATGAACCCCACATGTTTATAACAAAAGTCTAAAATTCCCTTCACTTATGGAAAAGGTTGTAACATCTAATTATGTGCCCATATCCTCAAACGTACATGAAAATGAAAAATATGGCTTTAATTTAACCACCTTTGAGGTCTTTTTTTTTTTTTTTCATTTAAACTGAATCTAATTCTACCAAATAGACCATGGTGTATGCTCTAGTACCTAAATCATTTGAGTCAATTGTGGATCCAGTTCAGGCGTATTACTGCCTTGGCCAAGAGGGTTCTGCCACACATGGATATCACCCTGCTCTGGTGATTATCCGACAATGCACCTCTTCACCCAGCCACTTCTTGTGAGCTATTATACTACCTATACAAATGAGCTAGCCTAGTTAGAAGTCTGTGATTCAGGGCTTTTCATCATCAAGTTTTCATTTGCCATGTTGGATGAGTTGTTGACTCCTGTAATACTCTTGGAAGATAAATTTATTTCAATAAGATAAAGAAGGGTTCCCTTACTGGGAAACACAGCTAGTGATTCAAGTCAGTTTCAAAGAATATTTTTAGTGCACCTCCCCACACTACCACATCATCAGAGCAGGTCCAGCTAAGTTGCAGTGTTTGTATGTGATTTTCCTATTGTTCTAAGATGAACTGGTAGCATACTATGCCTGCAATTCTGTTTTGTAACTCACCATGACCTCCTACTATATTTCTTCCTCTATGATTTTTGTGGAATTCTCTAACGATACATACAATTGTAAAACCGCTTTATAGTCCATCCTATTCCCGAAGAGGTTTTGAAACAATTATAGAGATGAGGATAAGAAGAATCACTATTAAATAGTGCCCTGATATCTATCTAGAATGACTCTTTTCTTATTTATCTTTGAATTTTGCTTTGTTTCTATAGCCCTGGGCAATTAGTTCCCTCCTATAATTTTAAAATAGTAGCGATAGACAATCATTATGGATCAAAATAATTTAGTCCTAATGTGGATGATTACAACTAATATTTTGTGGTATGTTACAAAGTAAAAGCTAAAGGATTTTTAAAAGCAATGTTTCCATTTGCTTTCATGTTTTCATGAGGCAGGTTGGGTTGTGTCATCACATACACATTTGCTAAGATTCCCTGCTGAACATTTAATTTAAGCAACTGAGTCAGTGAAGTGGAAAACAGATTTCCAGATTCTAGCATGTGCCATCTTTGCACTAGACCCATAGCAGACTCACTAAATGAAATTTCTATTGGAGAGGTTGTATCAATGCCCAATTCTGCACATACAGAAAACGGTAGTGATTTACATAAGGAAAATGAGGTGAATACGATTCATGTTTCAGAAACATTGCATGTGCTTCACTGTAACATTGTCCAGCCATCAGACCATACTTCAAAATGAAGAAATGAAAGATATTAAGTGAGAATTAGGGAAATATGTTGTCTCTGATATTAGTACTAATGCAAAATTTGACTTCCAAGAAAAGAATCGGGGGCAAAAGTCTATCCTAGAAATGATAATTCGTAATTGCTATCATGACGGCCAAGACTGTCATCATGAAAAATACATCATCTACTTTACTGTTTAGAAGGGAACCACAGTCCTTCTCTATGTTTTAAAAACTGGACAAATCCTAATTGTCTCACAATTGTAAGAAAGGGGAAAGGTAAGGGTTTAGTACCAAGTAGGGGATGGATAAATTCTTGCTTTCTGTATCCGAGCCCTAATTATATATTTTCTTTTGAAAAATCTGATGGAGTCACCCTGCGAGAGACAGGCTCCCTGAACACTTTTAAGCAAATCTGCTCACCATTTCACAAAGTATTCATTGCTGTTATTTAACTAACATCAGAAATCACCCCCCCAGGGTGATTTCTGATGTTAGTTAAATAACAACCCACCAAACCCAGGATTGCTTTTTTCTTGGCAATCTTATTACTGTATGTGAAAACTCAGTGTCCTTCATAACTGTTCCCATGACCTGTGAGCAGTGATTCCTTAAAGGGAACCCAATTGATGCAATATCCTGATTCTGGTCCCCTAACTCAGTGTGAAAATAAGGAATGGGAAAGGTCACTGAAGCATCCCCAAATCCACTCTGAATGCATTAGGAAACAACAGACATTTCTTCTCTTCCATCAGGAAACCACAAGGAATCCTGCATCAGTGGTGCAGAAAGCTTTCATGATGAGGCCTTAGGCTATAGTTAGATAATCACTTCTGCTTCAAGTCCACACAGTGGTGCCATGTGAGAACCACAATCATAGCAAAACAGTTACAAGGTAATTAACATGGTCTTTTTATTTTTATTTTTATTTTAATGACAGCTTGACTAGTTGAACAACTACCTACTGGCTTTTATGAGATGCCTAAAATATCAATTCTGTATACTCTATGTTGGAGAAGATAACAGGCAGTATATCTGTGACTCATACGTTCATCCACAGCAAAACTTAGACAAAAACTTGTGGGTCTATAGTTACAGTGAGCCTTCCATATACAGGCTTCCTTGTTATCAATTAATTCAACTTACTTCTTCATCAATTTTCTCCCCTTTCAGTCTTGATGGTTTTATGACCTAGACCCTGGCAATACCCTTAGGCAGTGCATGTGATAATTGACACATTTTCTAACACGGTATAGTGATGCCCAAGTCACTGCTTTCAGGCCGTGACTGGTGCTTATTGGAGTCTGCAGCAGGGGCTCCTTTTATCCTCATACATCAGAATCCACTGACAGCTCTCCCATACAGGGACCGCACTGAGCTCTCCCCTAGGAAAATATATGCAAACACCTCCAGAACATTGAAATGGTTGCTAGGCATCACAACGGTGACATCTTTATGATAAACACACTATGCAAAAGAAGGTCTAATAAAGAATAACAAATTATTACATCCAGAGGGCAATTTTACAAGATTAACTGGTGTAATAAATTATTACCAGAGTCAGAATACCACATTACCCTTTAAGGTATTTCACAGTGGAGACAAAATGAACTGGCCTGTAAAAACCCAGAAATGTAGGAGAGAATAACAAACTGCCTTGTCACATTTCTGAAAGATACTTGTCTAATGCATGTGGAGCTCAGCAAGCCCTCATTGTAAAATAAATATATGGGAAGTATAACGACTCTGTGTAATTATTATTTTTCATTCCTCTCTCAGGAACATACTCAGGAACGCTACAATCTTTGCATGATCACCTTAATAAAATGTCTGTGACATTTTATTTCTAAAATAATTTCAATACATAAACTGCTATGTAGAACATGCAAGAACTCAAAATTAACATAGATGATAGATAGATAGATGATAGACATAGATATTGTATACGTGAACAGTGTATATTTTTCACTTGTATGTTTTGAAACAAGGGCTCATTCTGTAGCCTAGGCTGACTTTAAATTGGTAGC
Organism: Cricetomys ansorgei; assembly: GCA_026225945.1. Classification (NCBI taxonomy): domain Eukaryota; kingdom Metazoa; phylum Chordata; class Mammalia; order Rodentia; family Nesomyidae; genus Cricetomys; species Cricetomys ansorgei. The sequence goes on from JAMJFZ010000239.1 coordinate 27,992,528, forward strand.
AACCTCGTACTTCAGGATTCCCTGTACTAAAAAATTATGACATGATGTGGCACACCTGGTTTCAAGATTATTTTATAATAATCAATGCACACATTGATAGAAAAATCAATTAATTGTTTTCTGTGGTTTTGATTTTGTATTCAAAAATTTAAAGCAGTAATATTTAAGCTTTTCCATACTTAATTTATATTGTTTGTTTCTTAAAAAAAAAGAAAGAAAGAAAAGAAAAACCAATTTTTTTTCTCTTCTGCTTACAGTTTGCTACAAACATAGGAAAGTTAATTCAGTGAATTGAATGCTGGGAATATGACAATTGTTGTTTCTTATTTTATTTTGTTTGCTTTAGATTTTTATTCTTTTTGATCTTTTTTGTATGTGTATATGTGTCTGTCTATCTGTATGCATCTCTCTGTATACTATGTTTATCTGTGTACTGTATTTACTGTGTGTGCGTGTGTGTGTGTACTGTATGTGTTCGGGGGGAGATGGGTGGCATGGGCAGGACATGTATACATGGAAACCAGAGTGGGGCCTCAGTTCTCAGTTGTGCTGTTCTATTACTCTCTGTTTCAAAGCTCCTGAGATTGGATCTCTCACTGAATATGGCGACCTCGGAGCTAGACTGTTGGCCAGCAAGCCCCAGCAAACTTCTTGTTTCCAACCCTCACACTGCCAGGCACAGGCTTGCCATGGCCAGATTTTTAAATGATATGATGGCTTGAATGAGAAATGTTCCCCATAGGGTCCAGTATTTGAACACTTGATCCCCGGTTAGTGGCACTGTTTGGGAAGGTATCACATCTTCAGTGGAACAATTAGTTTACCATGGACATTCCTTGAGTTTATAGCCCCAGTCAACCAAGGTTTACAGTCTCTCGTGTTTGCATTTGAGGATGAGATCTCTCAGCTCCCTGTTTTGGCCAGCTGCTGCCATGATTCCCCCCTCTACTACAGACTCTATGGGAAGTGTAAGTAAAATAAACATGTTCTTTCTTACATTGTTTTCCTCATGATATTTAAGCCAATGAAATACAAATGCATTTGCAAATGCATTGCAAATGAAAATGAAAAACAGATCCTAGGGATTTTAACTCTGATCCCCATGTTTGCCCCGTCCTCACCCATACCCACTGAGTTGTATTTCCAGCCATATTTTAGTATTTTTAGGGCTAGTTATTTGGGTGTTCAATTCATCAATGTTAACTTTAATTTCTGTAGATAAATCTAGCCTTTATCAAGAACTAAAGGAGAAAGAGAAAGGGGACAGAGAGGGGAAAGAGTGAAAGGGCAGAAGAACAAAGAAATGGAAGACAGAGATAGAAACCTTAACATTCAATTCAGCTTCCTTGGTTCCTAAGGTTAGACAGAATTTCTCTTCATCTCTTCCTCACTCACTGCCATTGCAGAGCTTCTTAGCATGGCTCCTCTAAGTAGCCCATTAGGAGAGAATGAATTTATGAATTGATCAATAATGCCACAGTGTTACTCTTCAACTGCCTGTCAGGATGTTCCTTACTTGAATGGGTGAGTAATTTGACGTCTCTCGGATCAACTCAGCTAAGATGTCAATAGAGACAGGGTAGATGTAGGTAGAAATGAGGGTCTGACTTGTTCCCTGAAGTTCTAGGAATGGGCTCAAAAGTTTTGGATGAGAGATAAGGAGGCATTGGAATTCATTAAGAACTTGTGCAGTCTATTTCTGGAAGCTTGTAGACGACAAGGGTCTGACCGATAGTGATCTACATTTCTCGAGTCTCTATTGAAAGTCCTTGCTCATTATTTGCCATGTGAGTTAATCTTCGAGTTATCACTCGGATAAGAGACTATTTATTTGTATGTGTTACTCTTGCTTTCCTTCTGTAGATCTAAGCCTGTGACCTGTATCATCTGCCTACTCTTTTAAGAACTTTTGAAATAATTTGTGGCCCTTCTCCGAGAATCAAGATATTTAAAGAAAGTCAGTTTTTTCTCTCTGTCCTTTGATATTTTCCTTTGGTAGAGGATGTTTGATTATTTCAATATTTAAGATATCCCACTTTCTTCTTTGTTGGGTGATTTTAGCAATGAGAACTGTGCTGTGATTCTTACTCTAGTCTGTCTTTTGTGGCTTGTGTTCATCTACCTTTTCTTGGCTTGTTTCTGAAATGTTCTTTATGCTTTTGTCTTCCTAATTTCAATATACTTTGGCAATGTGAGGAATTTTTTAGTGTCTTTGTGGCTTATTGTACTTATGATTTGGTGTCTGTTGGTTATTGTGCACATTCCTGAACATTCATCCCTCTCCCTTTCCTTCCCTCCCTCCTCTCTCACTAATTCTCTATCTCGCACTCTCCCCTTTTGTCCTTCCTCTCTAATTCCCTTCTATTTTATTAATTTTTGGTTTCTGTTCTCCTTTTTATATTCCAATCATATCAAAATTGTAATTTTGCAAATTGTATAATATGTTGTATATCTGGGTTTTTGTTCATTGTTTTCTTAAATTATTTATCCATTCATCATTTCAATTACAGTATTGGGAATTCTGTCATTTCATTTGGATTTGTCCGTAAAAATAAATTTGTCATTACCATACCATACCATTACCATGTTTTTCATGCTCATTTTCTTTTTTGTTAGTATGTCTTTTAAGATGTAAATAATATTTTAAATTTTCTATAAGACAATTCTCACATCTCTGTCACCTTTAATTCTTGTCCTGAGGCTTGCTTTCTTCTTCAGATATTGCTTCTTGATATACCTTATATCTAATTTATTCAGCAGTAATAAGGAATAGAAAGATGGGGATGGATGTGATCAAACTGAATTATATAGATAGATACATGATACTCTCAAATAAAATTGAAAAGAAAAAATTCCCTGCCCCAAAGTAGATATGGTGCAAAAGTTATAAAATAGACTGACTACGTATTACTAGAGGAGTTATGCTACTTTAATTAGAGTTGAGTCTATTTGAATGTTTGCTGGGCTGTCATGCCAGAGACTTCCATCTTCTATTGCTGATTTCTCTGCCAGGTTGTCTTTCTGATTCACAGAGTTTTCCTTAGTAAGTGTCCTCTGTAGGCTGTAGCTGCTGACCTGGTGTCCACTCTGGTCATTACTGATGCAGTGTTAATCTGCTAAGTGGAGAATGTTCTCCAATGCTATGATGACACCTCTGGTCATTTGTGGACCTATGCCTTTGGCCTGTGCCATTCATGAGAGCATTTTAGTCAGACAGCATCTCCTCTTTGCTCCTAGATGTGGCAGAGAATTGAGAGTCAGATAAAAGTAACATTATTTCAAAACAAAACAAAACAAATAATCAAACAAAAACAACACAAACCATACAAGCAAAAGACCAATAAGCCACACACACACACACACACACACACACACACACACACACACACACACACACACAATGCTGAAATATTGAGTTCCTTTTGTCTTGGGAACTACTCCTGGAAATGAAGTCTGACCTGGAGTGTGGTTGATATACCCAGTGATGCTAAATTGAAGAAAACTGATTTTCCCTTTGTCAATGGGTATAAATCACTAATATCTTCTTGGTTAGTGGTAGGAACACATTCTCACTTCCTCTTCTTAGTCTGACTTGAACCTTTGCACGTCTTATGTGTGTATCACTCTTTCCCCCAACTAAGATTACACTCTGGGAGAACCTTGTTTTCCACATGATATTAGAATGGTATGGCTACTGTGTGGGAACATTTCCTATGTCTACTCTCAAATTTTCTCTGCTAGAAAACTTAGGCTATTTTTCTTAGTTCTCAACCATGAAAATCTATTAGTGTTTGGGGGCTATAAACTACATAAACATGTTAGGGTCTTTTTGGAGTCTATGAATGCATGCTGGAAACTTCCCATTTTTATTCTACTCCAATGTATAGCCCAGATGATCATCAAAATTAACATTTGAGTGTCCTTGTCAGTTTATGTGAATTATTCTTCAGGGAGTTGAGATTATCTAATTTTATCTGTCTCTTCAGATTCTGAACCATACTTTTTCCCTGTCTTCCGAGTTCTCTTTAATTTTTAAGCTCTTTATATCTTTAAGGACAAAAGTGAAGTCTTTGGACCTATTTAATGTCAGAGCTGAAACTGTACTTATTTTTTCCACATATATCCCTGCCTTTGTTAAAACCTATGTAACCACATTGATGAAATTCTAGAAGAAACAAAATATTCTTTTTTTTTATTTTCAGGAAAACATTCTTTGTCAGAGTGAATTTTGTGCTCATCTGAAGTTTCACCTATTAGCTACTAATTAAACTAGCAATCACAGACACTGAGTTCCATCTTTCTTATCTCTCTGGAGGCATGTACACATGCACGATGGACAACAGTATATTGTGTAGTTATGTGCTTGGATTATCTGGATACGAACAATTTTGACTCATTAATTTGAAGTCTAGCATGAATCCTCACTCAGATATTCCAGTTTCCTCTCCTGTTAAAATAGGAGTCATGATGTTGAATTTCACATGAACCTTGTGAAATTTTTTTTGGTACATTTTCTGTACTTGAAGAAATTCTGAAAGCATTTTAAGTGGTATAGTACCTCACAGTGTATCAAGAAATTTATTTCTTTAGAAAACAATTTTCTGATACAGTTTACTCCCACCACATTGATGGAAAAGTTAGAGTCATTCAGAAGTTATTTTAGGCATTAAAATACCTCATTCTTTTCTGAAAGAAAATGCAGAATAGTATGTATTAATAAGGCTATATAATTCCTTGGTTAATATTCCTACAAGTATTGATTTTAAGATGCAACATTCCATTTCAAAGCATGTTGAATGACTTTGTAAACATTAGTAACCAACTGCTACTATTCAAAGAAAATGCAATGACATCACTATGTTTTTAAATGCTATTCAGATATGCTAATATAATGCATGCAGTATGGGAAGAATAACAATGAGATTCAAAAACTCAGAGCCACTTGCCTATACTTTGTATATTAGAAGGAAGTTTTAAAAGAGAAAATATTTAGCTTTATTGCACTAATATCTTTTAGTATTCATACATCTTTTGTGTAATTTCTATAATTTAGTCTATCTTCAGTACTGCTTATATTTTGTAATTATGTTTAAATAAAATTATTATTCTATTATCAGAATCTAAAAATTATAAATGAAATCTTTCTTTTCTCATTTCAGTCAAGCACCCCATGTGCTTTAAAGTTAATAAATACATCAATTATACATAAATCCCTGAAAGAATTATCAGTTCTTTAATTTTGCAACAATGAACCTTTACATACCATCCTAATAATATTAGTAAATATTTGTGAGGTCCTCTATCTGAAAAGCTCAAAATATCATATAAATATCATGGTAATTAATCCTATATGAGAAGTATTACCATTCCCAGTTCAGAGATGAAGAATCAGCCACATGGTTGATCTGTCTGCTCAAGGTTTTGTGCTATGTACTCAGAGAGAGAAATATATAGTCTTTCCCAAAAAATTTAGTAAGTATATCTAGAAGACTATAGACAGGATATAGGCTACTTGGTGATCTTTGAAAGTCTTGTAGCTTAATCAGTTTCAGCTCTAAAGCCAAAGCACCACACAGGAATGTATTACCTGTGCATTATGCTGGAGCACCAGCCAAGAGAATGTTACCTGTGTGTTTCACACAGGAGCCCCTCCAACAAACATGTTACCTGTGAGTTCTTATGATGTATCACCATCTAGGAGTGTGTTACTTGTGTGCTTCACACAATAACAGTGCCCAAGTGCATGTTACCTATGTGCCCTTGTGTTGGAACACCACACAGGAGCCTGTTACCTGCGTGCCCCTATGCTGAATTAGCAGCCGGCTGCATACTGAAGAGGATTGCTCAATGGTTTCTCTTTACTGCATAAGGACATTAATCTTAGCAATCCCTCTGCATTAACTTCATGGAACTGGGTGCAGGTATCTTTCTTTGTTCTTTGGGAGAAAATTGAATGAATTGGTGGGCACAGGTCACCATTCAGCCTCTTTGTTTTCATCCATGTTTAGCTTGTCATTTCACCTTTGATCTCCAGTAATGTTTTGTTCCATTTTTTAAAATTTGGTAAGTATTGGCATTTTATTTTTTTATCTATAATCCTTTTTTTCCCTGACATTTGGTCTTGTTTAGTGTAGGATTTCATAAGTAGATAAATTCAAGACAGGACTCTTCCTCTAAGGAGACGTTGAATGAATTAAAAAAAAAAAGTGTCAGTTGTAGAGCAAAGAAAGTGTCAAGAAAAAAAACAAAACAAAACAAAGAAACTCCTAATAATCTGTGGTCAAATACTTAGGGCAGTCTAACACTTTCAAATGAATTAAAAGCAGAAAGTAGTTGTGTTCTATAGTATACCTGTCGCAATGAAGTTTATGGTTAATATCAGTGTCAAATCCTGTTAGGTAGAACACAATAAAAAATCTACAAATAATCACATTAAGTAAATATCTTATTTAATATAAGTAATTTTTTGTTTTTTAGTACTGTTCTCATTTGAGAATGACTGTCTATGTCATTTGCTATTACTTAGTTCTCTTAATGGTGCATTACACAATTTACTAGTTTAACGTGTTTTAGCAAAATAAATGTTGATTTCATAGATTGAAGTGTATATTTTTAAAACTGTGAGGTATAGTAGATAGTTCATAGTTGAAATGGCATTTCTGGAAAATCATGTATTATTTTCCTGTCTGTAGTTGAGTCTCAGTTTAAATTTGCTTCCTATCTCTGGCTCCAAGATAGATTTCCTTGATTTTCCGTTATGAATTTTTTAGCACTCTATCTAATTACATTTTGTTACATATAGTTTTGGTATTGTTTCCATGTATTCTAGGCCCAAGTTTTTCTCATCATTGTGCTTTTGATGTCTTACTGCCATCTTGATACTAATAAAACACACCAGCAGGAGTGCCAATCCATAGAACGGATAAGCAGTACAGTTTCTTTACCTCCAGGAAGCATTTGCATGGTTCTAAACTTGCTGTTCTTTATTCCTACTCATGTTATGATCCTCTTTTCACCAATATTTATAATAAAAATGAAGACTAGCTGGGTGGTGGAGGTCCACACCTTTAATCCCAGCACTTAGGAGGCAGAAGCAGGCAGATCTCTGTGAGTTCCAGGCTATCCTGGTCTACAGAGTGAATTCCATGATAGCTGGAGTTGCAACAGAGAAACCCTGTTTCAAAACAAATAACAACAAAAAAAAACCTGATGACTAATTCACAATATTTTAGTATTGATCATCTCGGTATGTTAGATAATATACCATTTTTCTTGTTCAAATATAGTGAGACATTTTTAGGATCACTAAGAACCAAGATTTCTGATGGATGGAAATTAGACATAATGAGTTTAGTTCATGTATTATTGTGTTTGGGCTTGAAGGATTGCTCAGTGATTGCGTTTGCCAAGTATAGGCAACCTTCTGAGTTTAATTCCAAATTTCTTTCTTTCTTTCTTTCTTTCTTTCTTTCTTTCTTTCTTTCTTTCTTTCTTTCTTTCTTTCTTTCTTTCTTTTCTTCCTTCTTTCTTTCTTTCTTTCTTTCTTTCTTTCTTTCTTTCTTTCTTTCTTTCTTTCTTTCTTTCTTTCTGTCTATCTATCATCATCTATCTATCTATCTATCATCTATCTATCTATCTAATATCTATCTATCTGGAGAGAAATATTTAGTCATTTAATCCAGCAACATGACTGCTATGGGAAAGGATCACATTGAAAGGCCTGTGTGATAGCTAGGAAGGGATCAAATCCAAGGGTCTATATGAAGGGATAACATTCAGAGGACTGTGTGGTCTTTGTGGAATGTAGAACATTAATACACACCTTTAATACCAAGATTCAGAAGGCAGTAGTAGCACATACCTTTAATCTGCAAGACAGGAAACTGAATTTGTAGACAGGAAGCAGAGCTCAGAAGATGTCAATTAGACAGAAAGTGATGTCTGAGATGAGTCAGAGTGAAGTTCAGACAATATTTTGAATCAGAGGAAGAACTGGCAGAGTAAGTCAGAGTGAGGACTCTCCCAACTCTCATGATACAAAAGCAGGCTCTCAGCTCTGAGAGTAGAGCAATCTGAAGCAGGAAGTATACCAAAGTCAGAAAAGGTCCATCAGAAACATTCAGCTGACTTAGAAGGTCAATTAAAACCAGAAGCTTGGAGAAGAGTTTGAGCAAGAACAGTGAGTGAGTTTAGTGCAACTCTGAATTCAGAAGGAGCTAGTCAGAGTGGCTCTGTCACAGTACATCTTGGCAGCTTAAACGTTTTATATTGTACAGCAGCTGAGGCTGAAGCCTCCTAGGTCTGAACTAACATCTTGAAGATTAGATTGTATGGATGCCAAAACACTCCAGAGCTCCAGGACTAGGACCAGGGATTGAATTAGTCAAAGAATAAAGTGCCTTTTGCCCTGAATCAATGGCTACATTTATCTATCATCTATCTATGAAATTTACCTCTTTCTCCCTTCCCCCTCTCTCTCTATATATATATCATTCATATCATTCATTCACTGTACTGGTACTAACATCAATGTATTACATATGCATGAAAAAGAAAATCTTAAAAATGTTACTTTTCATTTAGTCAATTAGAAAATGTTATAATTAGTTATCTGTAACTTGCCCATACAACTCAAAATTTGGTTAGAATCTATATACTATGTGATAATTGTTATGTCTGACCTGTATAGGGAAAACAGGGATAAATATGCATTCACTCAATACTGGATGCTAAAGGACAACCAAGAAAAGAAAAAAAAAAGACAGCAATCTCTAACCCCAACAAAGTCACTCTTAGTGAATTGATGAGTTTGCTAAGGTAACTATCAAGTATTAGTGACTCAAAGGCAGCTCTATCACTGGCCAGCCCAGCTTAGCATAAATGATGTCTCAAAAAGACTGTGTCCCTAGAGCTCCCTGTACGATTTGCTGATTGTTCAGTGGGAGATTCTCCTCTCCTACAACAAGTGTTGCCATTTATAAGATCTTAGGTAGAAGCTTGAGAATCTAATTATGTTTCCTGAGTCTTCTGAGCTTCCACCTTTCATCCAAGAATTAAAATATTCCTTATTCACAAAGTGTGTTGTCATCATTATCAGATTATGTTATGGTCTTTTCTCAACTAATTATTTAAGTGTTACTGATTATTAGACTATTTTACTCAGTTTGTACAATAAGACTATGAATTCCTGAACTCTTGAATTACTAGTTTTAGTCTTATTGAATTATAAAATTAAGTATGCTTAAAAATATTTATCTTTGGCCACAGAGATTTCTAGGCTTTTTTGGTTTTGTTTTGTTTGGAGCAGTGCTTGCTAGGATCTGGCAGACTCTTCACAGTATGTGATTCCATGAAGTGTTTTTTTCTTTATATGTACTCAGTATTCTACAGCTCTACTGAGATAGAAGATATGCAGACAAATCATAGTAAAACTTGTAAAGAATACGATTTTATACACAAGCATTAAAATTAACTTCATTTTGCAAAGATAAATTTTATCTAGTTATAAGCATGATTCAACCCACTATTTTTTAGTGCCTACTATAGTATTAACCAGTTCATCTTTATTAATATTATATTCACTTTCACCTTTAAGATAGCTTTCAAATATATATTTTTCTATTCTTAATTTGTACATCTTACTAGATTATCCATTAATAATATAAATAAATATATTTTGTGAAAATTATTGGTTTTCCTTTTTGATAATTATACCTCAACATAACTACTTCATGGTATCTTATTCTTTAATAGTTATAATCATTGATCATATTATATAAGTCTCAGAGATTTAAATGTTCTAGTTTGTAGGGGGACTGAAGCTTTCCAGTCCTAGGATTAAAAGTATGTGAGACATTGCTTTAGCCACAGAAATCCCTTTGACCTAGCATTAGCACAAAGAATGGGATTAGTCTGATGGTGGCCCACACCTTTAATTGGAGCACTATGGCGACAGAGGCAGGCAGATTTCTATGAATTCAAGGTCACTCGAGTCTATGTAGTAAGTTAATTCCAGGACAGCCAGAGTTACAGCAGAGATACCCTGCTTTGAAAAACCTAAACACATACACCCCCCCCCAGCACACACACACACACACACACACACACACACACACACTACACAGGGAAAGAACTTCTTTGTGTTTAATAAAGTATTTTCTTGAATATGTGAATACTTTAACAAGTTCCTCTTCACCATTAAACTGGTTAGGATAGATCATAATACTAAAAGGCTCTGTTTGTCAGTAATTTGATTATTTTTGGAAATTTTGTTTAATAAATCTCCCAGTATGTAGATTGGTACTCAAGGTAAAATTAAAATCCAGTTCATGTGGTGTTTAGCAAATAAACAGAATTTATCAGTCAATTTTCTAATTATGTCTATGTCTGGAGGAACAGCTTCTTTCTACAATGATTAATGTCACTACTTTAGCCTAGATTTGATTTCCTGGGATATAAATATATATATACGCTTCTAGTTGCTAGTACTTTTGCATGAGTACTCATGGAAGGAAATGGCCAGTATGGAATGCAGGAAGGAATATGCACAGAACTCTCCAGTGAGCCATTTGATTATAGTTCCAAAACCCAGCAGGGTCTACTGTGATGGGCTCAGTGCTTTTCGGTACCAAGAAGTGCATTTGGTCTGTGATAAGCACCATAAAGTACTCAGCATCAAGTGCCTCCTACTAAATCCAATAAAATGAATTTCTTTCCCTTTTCATAATATTATTATGTCACAGTATCCATCCTTTTCTACTTGGTACAATTTTCCCCATCACAAGTCATTACAAATTGTCTTGCCTGTCACTGCTGCATTGCTTGATTTTGCTCAGAGGAAAAAGAAAAAGTGACTCTTGTTTCTCTCCTCTTGATTTGCCTCAAAGATGTTCCAAACGAAAAGAAATTAGTTGAAAACTGGATGCCAAAACTGACTGTGATTAATGGGCACATTAAAAAAATAATATAAAAAAGGCAATGGTATTGATCCTCCAAAGAACCATAGCCAGAATGGGGTTAATAGAAGCTTCAAAGAGGCTGGATGTTATTATTTCTATATTCATACACAGCTTAACTATCCTTGTGCTTTCATTGTGACTATCTTTGAACAAAAAGCCAAGGAAAATATATACTCTGAATAACAACTCTGTGAAATTTCATTGATAAATTTAAGTTATAAATAACACCACCTGACTTATAAAATAGTCTTTAGTAATTCTGTCCATGGTAATTTTGTGAATGTGCTACTGCACAGGTCAAAATTTCTGGTAAAGTATCTGTTTGATGTCATAACAAAATGTGTGCTTACATACAATCAGACTAAAATAGGGTTTGATACAGACAAATTATGTTGTAAAGTGATTATATAGCTTGAGTTGTTCATTCAAGTTCTTCCTTTTAGTGAACAAAAACTTCAGTTGCCTCAACTACAGCACATTAAATCCAGAAGAAACAGAAATAATTGCATCTTCCTCTACTATTGAACCATCCTCATCAAAATTATAGCTTTTAGTACATCAGAATTGGTATTAAAATGTTCTGACCATAAATTTTATTTTTAAACCCCTTTTTACACTTACTTCCTCTCTTCCTTCAGCTTTCTCCTCTTAATTCTACATCTTACATGTGGCTTTGCTAAGCATCAAAGAATGTTGACAATTTTTTTCATTATAAATTTAGTGGAGATAGTAGCACAAAAATGATTTATGTTGATGAAGAAAGGTGACTATTCTGTGTTTTTTACTTTTAGAAATCCAGTGCTGAGAAGAAAACTCAGATTAGATATTAATTGTAAGTGAGATTCATATTCACTTAATCCCAAATATATATGTGCATATATATAATATAATATAATATAATATAATATAATATAATATAATATAATATAATATATATAATATATAGTACATATAATCCCAAAATATAATGTGCAATGAGAACTCTGATAGATGAAATAAATTATTACAACAAATAAATTCTTTGTATCATATATTTGCATATAACTGTGGATAAGAAATTGGAAGTTTTTCGTGCAGGAAAAGCTTTCAAGGTAAAAGTAAATGTAAATTTTCACATCTTGCCTTAATAAAAGATTTATTTTAAGAAAAGACTAGTAAGAAATTTTAGGAAAGTGTTCACATGATTTGATGGTTAACTTAGTATTAAGACACCCAGGGAAGTTGGGAGAGAAAAAAAAAAAAAAAAACCTTACTTCGAAGATTTTGACAGTAGCATATGGAGTTATGAAATAAAAATGTAGAGTGTATTATGGGGTAGGCTAATGACATAACAGGGATGTGTGAACTTTTTTGGACAGGAGCCTCCTGTTGTCTAGCAACTATTGAAGCACATGTAAAACTATTAAAACCTCTTAAGAATGTTTAGCAAGCCTCAGGTATCACTCAGAGTCTTTCCTTTATGGGACACTATTCCTCTGATACTATTAGACAAATAATCAATAATATTTTATGATTAAAGTGAAAATAGTAGTCAGATTTATTTTCTGTAGCTTTTATAGCAGCTAGTCAAGTCTCCCATAGCCTCAGTTTCCCCATAGCTCTATTGGGGGGCAGAATGAATGGAGAGATCAAAACACAATTTTTGTTTTGCAAAAAGTGCTATGTTATGCCAGTATACCTTGTTATTGAAATCTTCTTTCTTCCTCATTTTCCTGACACCACCACCTAGGTAAGGAATCTGTCTAGCCCTTAAACCCAACAACGAGGGGCCTTCTGTGCCTCTTTTACTCAACTCACTCAATCCACATCTGTATTTAGCAAGATTTCATTGCAAGAGATGCTGCCCCAAAGTCAGAGCAGAGCATCAGCCACAGCAAAGCTTGTGATTAATTTTCCATGTCAATATAATGCTTTTTTTTCCCCTGAAAAATACAATTTGAGTATTGTTACACAACAAATTAAATGGTACCACTCTCTTCAGGATACAAATTAACACATAAGTTCTCTAAGCATTTAAAAATGTTCAGGTTATGATGGTTGTTTGTGGGGTTTTTTTCTTGTTTGTTTGTTTTGTTTTTGCCTTAACCTTGCCTGCAATGCATCTTCAAACTTCCAGCTGCTCTTCCTGAGCACTAACCTTAGTCTCCAGCTTCAGCTACACATGTTCTACTTGCCAAGCATTCTTGACACATCTTGACATCACTCATATTTAAACTATCTGAGAGCTCACCCTTTATTAAATGTATTTACAACACTTAGCCTCCTATTGAGAAAAAAAATCTAATGTAAAAATTGTTCTAAAATGAAATGCTGAATACATTTAATTTATCTGATATCTGTGTCAGTATTATACTGGCAATGCTGTATATATAACGTACTTTCATTTTCATGACACAACAACTGGCAGTCTGAGCTTCCTGAAGTTGCTCTGTATCACCAAAAGGTCTGGTACTCAACGATAATCAGCATCCTCGATAAAGGTAGGATGCTACCACAGACATGACATTTTGCACCATAGCAGAGTCAAAAAGAATCACGTTGCTGACTGCTGTTCTATTAAGTACTCCATGATCCGGATTACTTTTCACCTGGTATTATTATTTATTTTATAGATGTGTTCCCAGAACACTTGGCCAACCTGCAGTAGCATGTTCTCTGTTCCTTCAGCACTTAATGGTAGCATCAGTTGAGCAGAGTAATGCTCCCAAATGGTGGTCAGTTGCCCCAAAGCAGAAGAAACAGAAGGCAGAGAATTTATGTGAAAATCAACAATATCAACAATTAAAAAATTTCCTATCAAAGAGCAGAATCATGCTAATCTGTATTTCTTCTCATAAAAAGACAACGAGAGAATAAATATTTGCTCCCATGCACACAGTTTGTTCACCTGTGGTTTGTTTTTTTTTTTTTTTTCTTTTTCATTTCTTTGTTTGTTTGTTTGTATTTGAGAAAGACTTTGTGTAGCTCTGTCTGGAATGGAACTCACTCTGTAGAGCAGGCTGGCCTCAAATCAGATAATTCAGATATCTACCTGCTTCTGACTCCCAAGTGCTGAGATGAAACGTATGTGTAACCACTGCCCATCTCACTTGTGGGTTTTAATGAAATATTTAGGTAAAGATTTCCAGTAGCCACTTAGAAATGCTTATCCAGACCTCAGAGAGATAGGATAGGGCTGGAAGTAGTCTGTTGTGACTTATTTCGCAGGTCTACTATTATCTGGCAATTAATCAAGTACTATTTGAAGTACTATTTGAGATAACCTGAAGATTGCATTTATAGGTCCAATAGAGTCAAAAAAAAAAAAAACCGACATAGAAAACTTGGGAGTAAAAGGAACTGGGAAGAAACAACATCTATGAATCTCACAAAGTCCCGCAGGTGCATGTTTGGAAGATCTCGCAAAGACACATGGTAAGAAGTATTAAATTCTGGATGAATGAGAAAAGGTTTCAAAAATCACAGATTAACATATGACACATGTAAGAGCTTCTTAGGCAAGAGAAAGTAAAGCAGCATATAAAATAAAGAAGAGATACATGGATCTGGCATTGACGGGAAGAGAAGCGTTGGCTGTGGGATGGAGCCCAGTGGAACAACAAAGCTTTGGAGAAGAGTAGAAATACAGAAGGTAAAATCAGACATAGGAAAGTATCTGGCAATGGTACTGCTTGAAGTCCTGTTGAATTTAGATGTGACAGTGCATGGGAATCTTCTTTCCCTCCCTGCCCTTCCATCATTCAACCCTCTCATCTTTCTTTCTGCCCTCCTCCCCTCCCTCTCTTCCTCTCTCTGTCCTTCCATCATCCTTCATTTTCTTCTTTCACTCCCTCCTTCTTTCTCTACTTCATTAATTCCTTCTTTCCTCCCCTTCTTTTAAAATAAAGAACAAAATCTTTTAATTTTGAATTAACACTGTCTTTGCCGCTGAAAAATCTCTCTGCTCTGAAGAATTACAAAAAGAATTTAGTCAAACATCTGCTTTTTATTGAACTTTGTTTTTTTAAGTCTCTCTTTTTTTTTTTATAAACAGTAGCACAGAAAACGAAATTATGGACGGTTATTTTTGTTGGAGGAATGTTTCATACAGAATTCAGCAAGAATAAAGCATTCTGCTTTAAGGAACGGTTTCATCTATCCTCCTTAGAGAAGTCTGATTGATTCTCATTTCGTCAGGGGAATAAAAACATGACTTTATTTCTTTGTATTTATAAATGGTGGTGGTAGAATGCTCCAGACAACATCACTGTACCTGGTAATACAGTGATCATGGAACAGAAAGAACTGCTTCAGTGGCAAAAGTATACTGCAATTATACTGCGATAGGACTGTGCCTAATTCTGGGATGTCCTACACGGGTACAGGAGTTTCTAGGTAAAATTGTATGACTGTTTCAGGATTTCCAACATAAATTTTGGGAGTACACTGTTTCATCCATTACTCTGGTTCTCAAGGAAGCCAATCCTTAGTACTGTCTTGTCAGTAGTCTTATCTATTACATTCAAAGGTATTAAAACAACTTGAAGGGTTGCTGAGCTTCCTGCTCTCTCACTGTGTGTGTGTGTGTGTGCATGCTCATGCCTGTGCGTCCTTGTACTTATCTGCTTATCAACGAGTTGATCCAGTAGGCGACCATATCGTATGACCATATGAGCATATTGAAGTTTGTGGTTCTTACAAAATCACTGCCTTTGCTCATTTAAACTATATTGTCAAAGTGGGGTGTTTTCAGGAATAAAAAACTGTAATTTCTGTTTCTGTTTGGTTCATCATCCCCTGTAGCTCCAAAGGTCAGATGGGGAAAGGGATTATGTTTACCTGACAACTGAGAAAATGAGTCATCAGGAAATGTGCAGGTGATAAAGCAGACAGGTGGTGTTCACACATGTGAGGGTTGTATTAAGTGTCTGCTTGACAGGATCTAGACTCACCAGAGAGCTCGGCCTCTGGGCTTGTGAGGAAGGCAGTGCTGATTGCATTAACTGTGGTGGGAGCCTTGCCCACTGTGAGAGAAGGCTTTCTCTCCTGGAATCTTGGACTGTGTGAATGGAAAAAAGGAGCAGAGTAGCCACAGGCATTTGTCCCTCCCTCCTTCCTGAATGTGGATGCGAGTGGTAAGCCGCTTCCAGCTCTGTCTGCCTTGATTTCCCAGCTATGGTAGACTTCCCTTAGAACTGCAGTTGAAAATAAATTCTTTATCCCTAAGTTGCTTTTAATGATACCAACATGAAAATAAAACTAAAAAACAAACTACTTAACAATCATCTCTATACAGTGCGTTGACAGTATTTTGTTCGTAACCCATCTATGTAACTTAACTCATAATTTGTTTTAAAAAAAAGAAGTTAATTTATTTATTTTCATTTCTTAGTTCACTTTATAGCAAGTAATGAATAATGAATATTTCAAAAAGGATAAAAGTGTCTAATTAAATATTCTGTAAGAAATATCAATCCCATTCCTTCTCTATTTCATGACCTTACTGGTAACTCAGTATTAGCTAGATGCAGAGGCACCTGCCTGTATTTCCAGCATGGAAGAGGATGAGGAGGATTGTGAGTTCAAGGCCAGTAGAACTTGATCTTAAAATAAGCTAGTAGTCAGGGAGGAGGCTTTCGGGTCTGTCCCAGTTTATTTCCTCTGTGGCCTGTTTCAAAAAGCATGGAGTCTTCAGCAATAAGGGCTTACTTTCAAATTCTTTGAGGTAACCAAAGCCAACAGCAATAGCCTATATTATTTTGGAGGTTGCTTGGACAAACCTGTTCAAATACTCTAAAGGAGTTTTTTGTACCTGGTACTGTGGATTTTCTTAGTCTATGACTCTTAAGGGGAACAAAATACCAAGTGGTTAGCCATAAAGTCATTTACATATGGTTTCTAGCAGGTTGTATGTATATATTTATTATGTGTATAACATGCATATATATATATATATATCATAAATTATTATATAAATTATGTTATTAGCATAATTTATTATAGTACACACTAATATGTATTAAATAGTATATTATAAATATACATTAAAATTGAATATTATATGTTTTATAGACATTATATATTTATTTGTTTTATATAGAGAGGAAACAAAGAGGAGACCCTGAATTTGAGAGGGAACAGGGATGTGGGTGAAAGGGACATTGGGGAGGCTGAAGGGAAGAGGTGGGAAATGATGCATATATAGTACATGTTTATTAAATTTAAAAAAAGTAAAATTGAAATGTAAAAAGGGAAAATTTATTTCTTCTCTCACAGAATCAATTGCCAATAGCTCCAAAAAGAAACAACAACAACAACAAAACAGAAAGACAAAACAAAACAAAAAGCCATACAAGACTGGGAGGCAAAGGAAGGAAATGTGCTTCCGGGTAAAATGTAGGGAAGCAAGTGAATATGATCAAAATATGTTGCACAAAACTCTCAAAGAACTTGTAAAATGAGGAAAAAAATAATTATGTTAGTTATTTCATAAATGTAAAGTTAGGTGATCATATAAAGGTAAAAGGTAGCACAGGCATTAAGAGCTAATTTTAGGGCACTTATTAATGCTTCCAACAGTAGCTGCTTGTCCATGTTTCTAGTTCTATGATATGAGGCCCTGGATTATAGATGATTATGCTTTCAGATGTAGTTGGCACTTACTGATAGAATGCAACTTTTGAGGAACTGTTTGAGAGGCTAGATCTAAGGAGACTTTATAAGGGCTTTAAACAAAGCAGGTATTTTCCTAACTATGTTTCCCCATCAAAGATTTGCTCATACTTTTCCTAGAAAATTAATTTTGGTTTAAAATGAGTTGCTGGTTTGAGATTTAATAACTCTATCCAAGTTTCAGAAAATTTAAACATGTCTGATGTTTCTTTTATGCTTGAGATCATAATATAATTACATATTTTCCCATTTCCTTTTCCTTTTTAAAATCACTACCATTAACTTTCTTACTCCTTTTCTAATTTGTGGCCTTTATTTTGCCATCAAGTGCTCTTACATATTTTGATAATTTGAATAAGAATGACCCCCACAGACTCATATATTTTAATGCTTAGTCACCAGGGAGTGGAACTGTTTGGAAGAATTACAAGGATTAGGGGGTGTGGTCTTGTTGGAGGAAGTGTGTCACCCTGGGTGGGCTTTGAGGTTTCAAAAGCCCATGCCAGTCCCCATCTCTCTGCCTGCAGATCAGGATTGATATTGTTCTCAATCACTTCTCCAGCAGCATGCATGCCGTCCTTGCTGCCATTTCCCCTGCCATGATGAAAATGGATTAAACCTTTGAAACCATAAGCAAGCCACCAATTAAATGCTTTTTCTTAGAAGAGTTGTTGTGGTAGTGGTGACTTTCACATCCATAGACACATACACACACACACACACACACACACATACACACACACACACACATCTATGTCTACATCTATATCTCTGTGTGTGTATGTGTGTGTGTGTGTTTGTACATAAGTTAATACAGACTTCTAAGACTTTGTCCAACTCTCTGCATTCCTTAACTCTTCATTGTCTTTCAAAGTTTAACTATAGAGTTGTAGAAAACATGGTAATAATATTTTTTTTAAAAGCCTGGCGCAAGTGTGTATACATTCAATAATACTTTAAAGGAACCACATTCTTGTTTTATGAAAATGTTCATGGAGTTCATCTTTAATCAAAATAATTATCAATAAAAAATGTGTATGAAAAAACAGCATATTCTCTGCCTGTGTCACACTGATAAGTTAGATTACGCATACATCAATTTGCTGCGATTTCCTTCTAGCAATCTGTTGTTCTCTATTGAAGAGTCTGTAAAAAGTCACCATATAATTTGTTCAGGCCTAGTTCCTTCATCATTGAAATTTTGTTCTCAGTATAAAATTATGCAAACACACAGAGATTAAACAGTATACTTCTGGAAAATCGATGGATCATTGAAAAAGTTATAAAAGAAAAACTGTTGACAGGATTAAGATAAACAAAAATATCATTTACCATGACATGTGGGATATAGCAAAGGTAATTCTGAGAAGGAAGTTTATAAATGTGCATGCCTAACCTTAAACAGCAGAGAGACCTTGTCTGCCTTGATTTTACACAGGGCATGTATATGCTGTCATATCTACTTTGAGTTCATATGTGCACCTTCCCTGTTGTATCTAGAAAATACTGTTCATTGTAGTCATCCACTGCTGTTGATTCTTAAAATCTTTAGCATTCTCTTCTGTGATAATATCTGAAAACCTTTTTGCAGGTGATCACCTTTAGGTGAAGGATTGTTAGTTTAGTTTGGTGATGTGGCTCCTGAGAGATTACCTATAATTTAGTAGATGGTACTGCACCCGTGCACATATTGGCAGGAGTAATTGGATTCTGTAAAGGAATAGATCTGTGTAATAGCTATAAAGAGTATATATTTCAGGGGTCTACATTCAGAGACCTGTGTGGTCTGAATGGAATGTTGATATGCCTTTAATTCCAGTATTCAGAAAGCAGTGGTAGAAAACTCTTTTAATCCCAGTATTCAGAAGGTAATAGTGGTCTGTGCCTTTAATCCCTAGGAAAACCAGAGTATGGAAGTACACACAAAAAGCAGAACTCAAAAGGAGTCAATGTCACACAGGAAGTGACTACTGAGATTAGTCAGAGTGAAGGACAGATAAAGTGACAAATTAGAGGAAAAATTTACAGAGTGAGTCATGCTGAATTCTCAGAAGAAGAAAGTGGGCTTTCAGCTCAGAGCCTAGTGAGTTACAGAAGAGTCAATTATAGAATCAGTTACAGAGTCTGTTACAGCAGTGAGTTACAGCAGGCAGTAAGAGGATAGCAGTCTGAAGTAGGCAGATAGGGTGGAAGACAGAGACAATGGAGTGATCTGACTGAAGAGTCTGAGGCACAGACATAAAAGTGACTAGACAGAAGAAATCAATATCCAGTATCAGACAGGAGGAGTGAATCAAATTGAAGCCCAGCAGAGCAGGTCATTCAGATGCAGAGAATCAGCCAGACTCTGCCTGATTAATGTCTGGCCTGAACAAAGTTCGTCTTGAAAAGCAGCTCATCTTAGAAAGGCCATGAGTAATTCAAGATAAGATCTCACCTATCCTAGTCCTTGGAAGGTCTCTAACAAGGCACCAGACAATTAAGGATCAGGGTCTTAAACCCTGCATCCATCAGAGGTGAATTCTGTATCCTGCATCCGCCAGAGGTGAATCATACATCCTGCCTCCACTTGAGATGAATAATGTATCCTGCATCCGTTAGACAAGGTCCCATCTAGCTAACGAAAGGGCCCATGAGGGACCCAGCCTCTGGTCATCCAGTCCCCTTGGGCCAACAATGCATTAGCAAATTATCAACCAATCCCGTAGCAGCCTGGTTGGAAACTTATGAACCCTATTGTGATTACTATAAAAGGCTTGCTTCCAAGGGTGTTTGGGGCTCACGTTCTGGTTCTCACTGCGAGGAGACAGCACGTAGGCCCAACTCTTTGCTTTTGCATCAAGAACTGGTGGTTTCCTGGTGGTATTGGGCAAAAGGGGATTTCGAGAACCAGTCATAATAATTAACATAATTGAATAAATAAAGCCATATATTGTCATTAATACCATTGAAATCTAAAGGATTACATAGAAAAAAATTGAAAGGTTACACTCAGATAAACTGAAACTAGAGAAAGTAGCCAAATTTCTAGGCAAATGTAATGTACCAGTATTGAACCAAGAGGCTCTGAAAACCCCAAACAAATATGTCAGGAAGTGAGAGCAAAGCAGTGGTAAGAAATCTCCTAACAAAGAAAACACCAGAACAAGCTAGATTCACTGCTGAACTCCACCGGGACACTAAAGAGGGCCCAGCACCAAAATACTTCAAAATAGAAAGGAAAAGTATGTTTCAAAACTTATTCTAAAAAACTGTGCTACTCTGGCAATAAACTTGGTAACGTCGCAAAAATGAAAAGAAAATGGTTAACTTCCTTGGTGGACATAGATATAGACATCCTCAATAAAATCTTCACTAGTCCAAACTCAACACCAATGGTACACAGGTATGGTACTGCCCTGTATAAACACAATGGAGTTGTGTTCAGCCATAACAAAGAAGAAAATCCTGCCACTCACAGGCAAACAGATGGAGCCAGAGAGAGTTATCATGTTGCACTTATTGCAATGGGAAATGAAGAAGGTCAGGCTCCCAAAGCTTCTTTTCTCTCATATATAGAATTTAGGGAAAAATATGTGAAAATGAAAGATTGACAAAGGCTGTGGGAGATGAAAGGAGCCCAGTGGAAAGGAGGATAAAATTGGGTAATGGAGGTTGTGAATATTGTCAAATTATATTGTTTCCATGCATAAAATTGTCATCACAAAACATATCATCCCATACAATTAATATATGCTAATAAACATAAGAAAAGGCTTGTGGTAATATCAAAGACATTTGCAGGTTCAACATATCCTTATCATGATACAGAAATAGCAAACTAATTTCCACATGAATTTGAGTTAGTTGGAACATAAATATAGAAAGCACACAAGACTTTTTTCCATTTAAATTGTGGTAAGTGTGGGTTTACAAATAATGGGTTGCCAATTAAATTAAACATTTAAATGACATGTAGTCATCATAAGTAGCCTACATAATTTGTTGCACTAAACATTTAGCATACATTTCAGATAGATTTTATGTACTTTTAAGCATAGACTATCACAAGCTAAATAAAGATCATCTCCTATATTTCTTGATAACTTTTATCATTTTTATAGTTTTCCATGATCAAGTGAGCCTCCTGCTCAGCTTCTCAGGCTGACACTATATAATGTTAGATGAATTCCTTCTGATCAAAATTCCCTGAATCCAGTGCTTAAAGCCATTTGTTCTAGAAAAGGAACAATTGTAAATTTTCTTCCTCTACCTGTTTGAGATGTAAAACTTCTGTAACTCAGGATATACTTGATTGGCACCAACCCATCCCTACAAAATGAAATAATTAAAGAGGTTATTACATTATTGTGTAGTCTCTGTAATCAGGTAGGAATCTACTTCTTCCATATCTACTTCCAAAACTACTTCTTCCATAACAATTAGCAAGTTCAGATAACCTAGTCATAACAACTAACCTCTGTGTACCTTGATTTCATGCACTATTCTACTATTTATCAATACCTGCATTTATAGAGACCCTATCCTTTGAGTATACTCTTTTTGGACCAAGTTATATTTTTCTGCTCTATTAGTGTAGTTTTTCTTAATGACATATATGCTGCAGTGTAAACTTTTCCTATTATCTTTTTCTTTTCTTGTGTCTATGTGTATATGTGTTCATTTGAGAGTTTGCACAAGGCCATGTATGTATGAGTGTGGCTTTTTCTCAGATACTCTCCATCTTCTTTTGGGGGACAATGTGTCTTACGATTCACTTTGGCTGGCTAACAGTGAGCTGAGGTGGCCATCTGTCTCTGCCTACTGCTCTCCAAATCTGAGGTTGCCTCCATGTTCTGTCAGACCTGTGTTCATCTCTCAGTCAGCCCTTTTTTGTTGCTTCTCTTTTTGTACCCAGACAATGTGGCCTGGAGTGTATGCAGGTCTTGCTGTTTTGGGAATCCTTCTAGAATGAGCACTCGGACACCAGTGAGAGTACAAGAGAGGAGATGACACAATGGACCAAAGCCAGGATGGCTTCTGAAAGGCTTCAATCCTGAGCCCAGTATTTATTCTCACTTTATACTCTAAGACCACAAGCAGCAAGATTTTACAGAAGCTCATGTGGCAGTCAGCTGGTTGTTAAGAGCAATGACCCATTTTTTTTCATCTGTTTCTCCGGGCCATTCTGTTCTGGGTGGCAAGTGAAATCATGTTAGGCAAAGAGACAGGACAAGTCATGCTTTAAGGAAATCAATAAATAAATCAACAATCATTGTCTAATAATTGGTTATTTCTACCTCATCCTTGTCCATTGCGATATGCTAGCCAGTTAACCAGCTGCCATTCTTGCTGAGAAAACACAAAAGCTTGTGATGTGGCCATCACACTCATGAAGGATTTCGGGAATAAAGGACTTTCAGTTTTTATTGACCCAGAGGTATAAAACCTGAGACAGAAGAGAAAATAAAGTTTGCAGCCTTTATGTCAAAAAATTAAAAATTAAAATGAATATTGGGATAAGCTTCCTGAGTGATGCTAGGTTTAATGATGTAGCTTTTCAAGTGTTTAATTTCTAATAACATGAGACATTAAATATTAAGAAATTTGCTATCATCCTTTTACTCAAGCTAGTGTTGCTTTTCTTTCTTTCAGTATGTTAGGAATTTAGGGTATATAGGAAAAATTAGGTAGAAAACATACAGCTTATGTAACCATGTTCAGTATCTCAACTTTTAGAAGAAACTTTCGGCCTATTGATATGTTTACTCATGACCATAAATGTATGTATCAAAGGGGCCCAGTGTAAGTGTCTTGATTTCAAAAATAAAAGTTTGCTGAAGCTATCATATATTTGAGTCATAGAACATGAAGAAATTAAACTAGTATCAACCTGGAAGTTTCGTCCCCTACTGGCTAGCTTTCATTGTGCCAGGGATTTTGTTTAAACTATTGAAAAGAAATATTTAACAATCTTACCTAGCTATAAAGCCTATGTGTGACAATAATGTCTGCCCTGGCAAGATATACCTACAGTGCAATAGTGGCTTGGATGTATTGTGGTAAGTACTACTCTTTGTGGATTGGATTTAATGCCGTCTCTCTATATGACAAAGCACTTGCCTAATACTGTTAACTGAGTTCTAAATATATAAATGGCTAGATCATAGGCTTTATGGGAGAATCTTACTCCATTATTCTGCTAAATAGACATGATATTAAAATTCCCCTAAGTTATTGTCTTTATACTAATAGATTAGTGCATCTTGTATTTCTCACCAGAGAAGCTTCTTTTTACAGCAGGTGGTAATTAATTCAGAGACCTACAACTGGTCAATATGCATAGAATCAGAGACAATGGAGTCCTAAGTTCCAAATGAGTTATTGATATTAAACTACCTCCCCCAAGACTCAAAGATCATTGTTGAAGAGGAGGCATAAGGACTGAAAGTGTCAGAAGTAGTGCACATATACAATAAACATTATTGCCACTAGATATGTCCATTGGCTACATGAACTCATAAAAGTTATAAGTGAATTTACACAGTCTCACAAGATCAAGCCATCCAAAATTTCAACATAGACTGCAGAAGAGCTCATAGAAAAGTTCTTGGTCATTGAGAGTTGCTGTGGGAGGAAGACTTATTCTTTTTTCTTCAGGAATTCTCATCCCTGAACAATTATCCATGCTATAATAGAGAGCTGTACACTTCTGCATAAAAAGGCGGCACTGAGGAGATCTCTGCAGGAGTCAGGCAGGCAGAGATCCATGAAGACGTGAGAATGAAAACTCAGTTCAGATCGACTTTGTCAACTTGGAACAAGACTTCTAGAGAATATGAGGCCAGGTAGTTTTTTGCCAGTATATTTAAACACAACAAATTTGGAACGAATTTTCCTGGTGCAATACAATCTTTTGTGCACAAAAAATGCATAATAATATTGACATTCATAGTATGTGGCATTTCTTCTAAGAAGATGGTGTTCTAGAGGTAGTCTATCTTTACTAGATTAAGGGCCGAAGGAAGGGTCTGGCCTGGTTTCCCATTATTCAGATAGAGGTCATTTTGGCTATTAGCCACCTGGTTGTGGATGGTTGGAGAAGCTCCAGGCTATTCAGGTAATATAATGGTCATTTAGACTATTAGCTATCTCCTGTCCTGGTTATGGGAGCTTGGCAGCTTGGCAGGGACTGCCTCTACAGGTAATGTAAAAGTCATTCATCAAGATGACTAGTCATTCCTGGTCTTGGTTGTGAAAATGTGATATGGCCTGACCAATCAGATATCACAGATCACCAAGGATGTTAATCACCTCCAATTTCCAGCCTTATGGAAAAACAGGTTATACATGCTTCCCTTGGAAAGGAAAATCCTGAGTACCTAACACTCTGGGCTTCCCTAGAAATCTGGGGGTGCAAGGACCTTTGTGCTCCTATCACAGCACTAAGTGACCTTTCTGATTTTAAAAACAACAAGGAAAGAACACATACATTTGAGATGGAAAAGTGTTAGAGGGATAGGGGAGAAAATGGAAGGAAAGCAGTGGGTGTTGAATTTGATCAAAAAACAGTATACTATGTGCATATTGGTGAAAGTTTCAATTAAAAAGAGTTGAAGGTATAAGAAACATCTACTTAAAACAATAAACATAGAATATTAGGAAAGAAATGATAGAATAGATTACATCTGCTGATACATTATCTGCTTCTAAAGAAGCAGCAGTATATTTATAAGTGTGTGTGTGTGTGTGTGTGTGTGTGTGTTAGTTATATAAATAAAGATTTATGGAAAATACAGTAACATAAAAGAAATGCTAGTACTATGACTTCCTAAATGTGGTTCTCAGAGCCCAAGAAAGGAGTAAGAATTTTTTTTGTTATATATCATACTATTCATAATTTATTTTAAAAACAAGCATATATAGTAGTAATACTTAATAAATGCTATTATGTATACAAATTAATTTTTCTGTCTTTGAATTTAAATGTTGGCATAATTAGTCAGATAAATAATTTTGTAATGATTTTAATTATTGGCACACAGTGAAATATATACTGTGCAATTTAGTCAATAAAGTCATTACCATCACTTGTTAGAGTGCAAGGGATGAATACCTCATAGGAGTAGCTTGTGTCATTTTTGCTACGAACCTGGAATTTCATTTATATCATCATCTGGGCAGTTGGTATATGTTATAAGATTCCATGATACAACAGACAACTGTATCTCGATTTTTAGAAATGAAAGATATATAGAGAGAGTTGATATTGTTATTTACTTAAGGGACACTGGAAATTAACTGCTTGCATTAAGCCAATTAAGAACACACATTTTTGCTTACTGAATTTATTCTGTTTAGTTCAGTATAATTAGCATTGCACACTTGGAGGAAATGGGATGTTGTGTGTCTTATGAAGGGCAGTGTGGGCTTGCTAAAGAATCCATGACATATGAAGAGAGTTAACCTAAGTTGTATGCACTGAGCGTGAAATAGGAAATGCAGGGCTCAGAGTCACCCGTTCAGATCCTCTTATCTCCCTGAGGAAGGAAACCGAACTTTCTGTGTTGCTGGAGCTGTGAGGCAGCCCACTAGGTTTATCATGACTGGGGGTTGGGAGGCTAGTTAAAAGGATTTTATACCCTTTTGGCTTCAGAGCAGAAACAGCAGCAGAAATACCTCTCCCCGCCCATCACCAAATGAAATCTATTAGGCACCCACATCCGCATGGATTCTATCACAGCCCGGCTAATGGAAATCAACTCCAATCCAGTCAACACTAGGGTAAATGAACATTTCTAGTTTGTATTCAGAGTGTCCTGGAGTTTGGCCATTCTGGGTTATTCTGTTCTTATGTTTCACGAATTGTATCTGATCTTAAAAATATGTACAAAATTCTATTATTTGTTACATTTCACAATCATTTTAAAGACACAAAATATTGACCCTCCTGAATCCCTGGGTCAGTTTGGTACACTTGATTTTGTGGGACCCACAGGAAGAGCAATCTTTTTTCTCTCTTTTGCCCTGAACTTCACAAAGCTTTAATGGAAATAAGTTTCCTTTCAACAGTAGATTTGAGGTCCTCATCAAACAACACATTTGGTTCAAGCTCCTCAAGCTCACATTTATCTATTCTTTAAAGAGGTTTTTTTTTTTTTTTAAATGCATTTTGTCCAGGCATGAACCCTTTAGAATATTAGAATCAAAGTTTGAATGTCTAAGTGCCCTTCTATAATGTGTTACAACTACATGGATTCAACAATTTGAATGAGGTCAGATTCACATCTGTAGTAGGAGGGGCTATTTATATTAAGTCTTCCTGACAGGTGATGACATCAGGGGAATCGCTTGTAAAGATCTGCATAATAACTAGAGAGGTCTGCAGTGAATCTCAAACTTCAAGCTTCTGTCAGGAAGCACTCTGACTTACTCAGGAAATCCTAGACCATAAGGCATAAACTACTGCTGTTCATTATAAAAAGAAAAGAAAAAATGGTACAGAAGAAAGCCTTCCTCCAATACACTTCAATACATCTGAGAACAATAACCCACTGAGTATTCTGAAGTGGTATTGTGGCTTTAAACTGCCATCTCTGGAGTTGCATTTTGAAAACTAAGACTGTGATTCCTTTAAGTGAAGAACATAAAGCAGATAATTCAAAGTTACGGTAGTAAGGATGCCCCATTAGATGGAAAAATGTGTTCAGTCAAATGAATCCTGCACAGAGATTTTCATAGATTAGAAATTAAACAAAACTTTGGTGAATTCAGAATTTGATGAACTTGACACATTAAGAGAAGGCATTGATTTTCAAAAATGCCTTATGATTTGTTAAAGTGAAGCATTGGAAAGACTGACAGAGGCAGGGCCCCCGACGATTTCAGGCAGGATATTTTGTCCTAAGTAATTATTAAGAATTTTGATAAGCTCCAGGCATTCTTCTGAAATATTTGATTCACATCTAGGTTTGTGCATGATACTGCTTAATATAGTTTTTGCAGCAAATGAGATAACTAGATAGAACCGAGATTGAGAAAGGGGGGCTATCAAGGGAAGACTTCAGCTGGATCCCTTATTTCCATTAGTAAATATTTCTGATATGTGAAATTAAGATACACTTCTAAAATGATGCGAATAGCCTCCCAGGCAATAAGAAAGGCCTCAAACAGCAGCTTTTAGGATAGCACTTTCCACCATGATTCTTTTTATGAACCTTCTTAGAATTCTGTATTAATGTAAAGCATACCCAGATCCCCTCCCCCAGTTCTGCTTTCAGAGCATCATGTGTCCCCATGCTTCTCACAACTCAGGGCTCAGAGATGCTTTTCAATCATTGTAGATAAGAAATTGTCCACATTAAAAGCCTGTAAGTTAAATTTTAAAACTGTTTTTATTTCATCGTGTTTTTGGCATTTTTCTTCAGGAACTTCTAGTTTGTTTACTTAATTATTTATCCTTGTGGTAGAAACACATGGAGATTGAGACAGGTGAGTTTTAATCTCTTGTTATATCTGTTTCAAGACAAGGAGTCCAAAGCATGATTAAAAACTTGAATATTTGTTTCCTGAATAGTTATAGAGACCATTACGAGCTATATCAGTGTGCTGATGTGAATAAGAATGGGCCCCATGGGCTCATATATATGAATGCTTAGTCACTGTGGAGTGGCACTATTTGAAAAGATTTGAAGGATTAAGAGGTGTTGCCAGATAATGAAACAATCACTGCAATAAATTAACAATAAATCAATAGGGTTTAGCCATGTGCAGGTTATAAAGTTTTATTTTATTTTTAATGATATTGTATGGAAATTGTTTACTTAATTCTATTTTTACATTGTTTGTTTTTAGTGTATAACCACTAAGACTTCTTTATTGACCATATAATTGAATTCTTGTGGGACTTGTCAATTAATAGTAAGTATTCTTGTGAATTTCCCAAATCCTCCTAGGTGACCAGATCATTCCCCACCTCCCTTGAATAGTATAATTTTACTTCTTACTTCATTTGTTCTGAGTGTTCTTTCTTTCCTTTTTAGCTTATTGCCCAGGATGGAGCTTCAGAAAATAGCTGAATAGATCTAATAAGGGCAGGTATCTTTGTTTCTGTTCCCAGTTGTACAAGAAATATATTCAGCTTTCTCTACTAATCATGGTACTAAGTATAGTTTTTTATAAATATTTCTCATTAAGTTGTGGTTATTGATTTTTTATCATGAGCATGAGTTAGATTTGTAACATTGTTTTCTTTTATCTATGAAATTGATTATCCTTATGCTATTTGTTTTTTGATTAACACAATGCCTGCACTGAATCTGTCCAACATTTATAGAATAGACCCTTTTTATAAATTGCTCAAATCTGGTAATATTTTACTTTTATATGTATGGTAAATGTATGTGTGCATGCATGTTTGGAAAGAGACTGAAGAACCTGTGATAGAATGCTTGTCTGAACCAGTGCCAAAACTCTCATCCATGGAAGTCTTCTTCTATTACTCTTGCTTCTCCTGACATTGGTTAAGTGTTCACATGAATAACATTTACTCATCTAATTGTTGATACAAAAAATACTGTGTTTATGAAGTGATTTGTTCAGCAAGCTGACGGTGGTATTGATGTCTGGTTACATTTTGTCATGAACTTAGATCATTTAAAACCCATAAGAAACCATTTCTTTTCCTGTAATGTAAGACATTATGTAGGACTAAGACATTCAAGCAAATTTTTGATTATCACTCTGCTGTTCAGTGTATGATGAGAGCACTGCACATCTACTGAGAGTATGGGTGATGCTTTTCCTCTTTGTTTTCAATAAATTATCTCCCAAAATCATATATATATACATATATATGTATATATATATATGTATATATATATGATGTTGTGTGTGTGTGTCAATTTAGACCCAATCTATGACTTGATATTGTGTATAAGAAAACAGTGACTACCTGAGTAGCATATGTTGTTTCTTGCCTTGGTATGCAGCACTCAAAATACGTCCTGGCATCTTAATGATATTGGATATATAGGATGCATAAAATCTCTGGAAAATAACAGATTAGGAATACATTAGCAGGTTGCTGTATGACTGCCTGAGGAAATGGCTTCTGCAGGAATGGATAGACACCATTTGGCATCATAAGATCGGTGTTTAAGGGGCTGTTGTCCCATCCTGAGTCTTTAGCAGAGGATAAAGGATGCTGTAGGATTTGAGAGCCTCACCTGACATCATCTCTTTCTCAAAGGACCCTCCTGTCTCCTCCTGAATTAAGATTAACTGTAAAGTATATCTCTTCAAGGATGCCTGTGACTGGCATTCAGGCCTCAGCATTTGGGTAACTTAACCTCCCTGTGCCTTCAGTTTCTTATTTACAAAGGGCTACAGTGAAGCTTAAGAAGTTTAAGCATGTAAAGCAGTTACAACAGCAATGGGAACAGGGCAGGTTCTCAATATTAATGTTATTGCTATGATTATTCCAAAGCTAAAATTCTTCAAATCCACTTGCCAACTAATCTCCAACAAGGTATTAGCTGTTTCTGGTAAGGTATTTATACTAAAGGGTATTAAAATTTAATTAGGTGACTCCTGAAGGTTAAAAAACAATAAAAGCACAAAGAGGAAGACATTTAAGTGTAGAATTTCAAATACTTTGATGTCAGACCCTAGACATGTTGGTGGGGGGGACTGGTGGTGATTGCAATAGTTCCCTATAGGTGACACCAATCAAAATTCTGCAACAGAATACTATTTTCCTCATCTGTCTGTGGAGTCCAAGAAGAGTAACAAAAAAATAAAAGTTTGCAAAAGAGTAAACAAAAAATAAAAATTTGGGAGAATAGGGGCAGAGTTTGGAGGAAGAGCAGAAGATGTGCTTCATAAGAGTGTGGCTGCTTTGCCCCAGGCCACTCCATGGAATGAAGGGAAACCACTGTTAATAGGGCATCTCTTAGTTAATGCTCTTAGGTTAACTTTGAAATGATTCTGTTGAAAATTTGGGACTCCAGTTTTCTTATTTCTGCTACCTGGTCTGTAAAGGAGACATTGGCTGATCTCGTCTCATCTGGGATGAACTTTGGTGAACTTGGCTGATGTCCACGGAATTTATATCGATGATCAAATACCTCACTGCTCACAAGAATCAAACAGACAGTGAAAATAACTTAGGTAGATTGTAAAACATTTCTCTTTCATTTATAAAGAACTGTAATTTGTGTCTGAGCTAAATATTGGGAAATATAATGAATGAAAAAGGAATTCAAAGGAAGAAAGAGGAGGGGGAACTGGAATGGGACATCATAATGAAAAATAGAAGAATCCCTAAAACAAAACAGTGCAATTAGAACGTTTACCGAGTACATATGTTAGTTTATGTTCAAGGCCTGCTGGCCTCTGATCTTGTTCACTTAACCAGATGAAATGACTAAGGTTGGGAGAGTCAGAGGTGAAACTCTGACTGTATTCTTTGGCCCTTGAGAGGCAAAGGTCATGCTCAATTCTTCTGAGTTATTTCCTGTCATTTTCTCCTGATATATGAGCCCTTCTGCTCACTATACCCTCGTATGCTCCCCTCGAAAGATTCTAAGTAACCCTTCCCCAGAAAGATGCCCATTCTGAAAGGAGCGAGCTGAGATCTGCACCTCCTTCTGTGGAGCGGGCTATGCTTTTCTTAAGTGTTTTCCGGAAGCTGAATTAAGTCTGTCAGTTCTTGTAAGGCAGATCTCTTCTATTGTTCCTAATTAGCTTACTGACTGGAGTGAGTGCTCCTGGCTTCCCTGTGCCGTCCTGAGTGAGCCACGGCTGAATGAATGTGCTTTTTATAATGATGTCACTCTTACTCTTAATTGTCTTCAGATCAAGCTTTCTGTTACAGAATAAAAGTTAGAATTGCAAGAGGCAAAGAGAGACAGAGAGAGGAAGACAGGGAGGAATAGAGAGAGGAAAAGATGCTTGCTTTTGTTTGAATGTGCCTGTGAATTTTATTAAAAGTTAAGCAGCTGCTGTATGACCAAGGTGTCTGTGCCTTTAATCATTTTCATTTTTAAAACAGAGGCTTATATTTCCTCATCTTCTGCTGTCCCAGAGGACAACTAGGCCAACTTGAACAACATTAATTTCTCTTTATGACAGGACTAGTGATGCCCCAGGTCTTCGGGACTGCCTAAAATGTCTGGAAAAGTAGATAATGAAGAGGATATTAGAATTGTAAACAAGAACAATTTTGTAATAAAAACCATATATTTTCTCCATTGGACTTTGAGCTTAGCAGGGCAGCAGCAAATGTGTCACAAGTCATAATTTGTTGACGGCTACTGAGCATTAGTTATAGTCAGAGCTTGTGCTTAAAGGGCAAGTCCTCCTGGCATCCCATTAAAGACGATCTAGGGTGTGTAACTGCAACTTAGTTGTTCTAATGTATCTTTCCTACTTGATTGTTCATTGTGTTATATGATGAATAAAGAACGTGTATGTCACCCCTTTCCCCATCGTTCAAAATCTTTGGCTTTTCTGCAGAAGGCTTTAGCACAAGTTTAAAGAATTTTCTCATTGTGAGTGGAGTGATCACTCTAAAATGGGGGGCAGAGTCAGGTCTAGACCTTGACTACCTTCAAAATATTCAGGGATAATGCAGAGTAGAAAGCTGAAGAAATGCAGCATTCTCTTCCATTTTCCCATTTCTCTAGGGGAGAGAAACAGAGCCTCTCTGTTCCTATCCATCTATACATCCTTGCTGCTGACAAAGTTTATGTGTCTGGTAAGTGGACCAAGAAACCATAGAGTTTTCCCAGGAAGCCGAGAGTTCTTCCTAGAAAGGAAGGTGAGGGCAGGGTGACATGTATGAGCTGTGGTTTATTACTGCTTCAAGAGGGGCATCGCCACACAGGTGGAAAGCGATTGGCAAAGTTCATCCCACACCTGATCTTTCGTGTTTTATTCATCCTTTGTTGTCATATTTTACACAGCAAAATCATTAACCTGATCCTAAAGGCAAGTAGTTTCTCTTAATATAGCTTCTATTTACCTTTCATGTCTGTCTTTAGTACAAACAGTGGTCTCTTCCATAATCTAGTCCCTGGATTTAGTTTAGCAGAAGCCATGAGGAACAGAGCATCTCCTTTCATTGAGATCTTTCCCCATTCACAATAATAACAATGGCATTTATGTTTTAAGTTAGCTATAATTTTTTCTCACATGTTGAGTATAACAGGGTGTGCTTCAAAAAAGATAAGTATTGCCCCAGGAAGGCTGCTGTGACATCTCAAACACTTGAATTGAGAATTGAAAACAAGGAAGAACAACACAGATTATGAATATTTTTAAATATTGAGATTTAAAGGGATACAGGTAAAAACTTTTCATCTGCATCTGTCATTACCTGATCCTCCCTGTGGCAAGTATGTGAGGTCAATCAGCACCAAGCTTGTGGTCTGACCCTTTCTTCATGCTGTCTTTGAGCTGAACCGGGTAGTGGGTACCAATCTGAGAGCTCACCAGAGCTTGGTGGAAACTGAAAAGCAAAAATGAGCACTCCTCTGTTATTTAGGCACCTACCCAGAGGTTGGAGGGGAGAAAATAACAAACAAAAAAAAAAAAAAAAAAAAAGGAAAAGCAAGAAAATCTTCCTTGGGTAGATTTAGTGTAAGAGAGCAGAGATAACCACCTTACATTCTCCATCTAATAAGATGTGAATGGGGGCAGAAATAATGAGGATTACATTGTATTTTTCATGTAAAAGCCTGAGAAACAAAACGTCCTGCACACTGGCAGTGATTCTAGTCATTTTCAAATGAAAAGGGCTATTTGTTTCCAAATTATAGCAGTCACTGGAATGCATACGTTTCTGCCTCAGAAATCCTCATTTTTTGAAGTAAAATTACCTTTCAGTAATTCAGTCACTGCAGGCTTTCTCCTGCCGACTGGTCAGAACCCATCATATAGTTTGCAGCTGCAGGCTGAAGCCTGGCCATTTCTTTTCTTTTCTTTCTTTCCTTTTTTTTTTTTTTTCCCTAGGACAGGCAGTTAGTTAGTAGAGCCATCAGTGTGGCATCTGTCATCCTGCTAGGCCCAAATTGTTTTCTATGATGGATGTCACAGTCTGTATGATCAAAATAGAAGCCCTGCTGCTTTTAATTGCAAAATCGGAGTACTTGCACATTTGTTATTATGCCTAGGTTATTACCTCACACAAAATGAATTAACAGGTGAAAATAATTGATGAGAAGAGTCTAGGGATTTTTAGCCTCTTCAAAGAGACTTTGTAATTATGGCATAATGAATGTTCAGAGACAAATCTGTGGGGGGCAGCATGAGACCACCAAAGATCTCCTGAGCTTGATGATAAATTCTACTGAATTCTGCTGTAATGCTACTTAAATTTACTTAGCAATTAGTTTAATAGGTCTACATGATTCATGATAACATACTGAGAATTTTTAAATAAGTTTGTTCCACACATCTATAAATTAGGTGACTTACCTCAGCTTTAATTTCTAGGTGGATAGAAGCTGATAATGAGTCAGAGTTCCTAAAACAAGATGACAGGGGAGAGAGACACAGGATCCAGCGCCTCCTCACTAGCATCCAGTGTCTCCGGTAATTCCTAAAACCATTCGGCCCCTTCTTAGTCCTTTCTGAATAGAGCCTTACACAACTTTAAATCCATTTTTAAGGAAGACTGCATGGACTGGGTGCTATATGGCTTAAACATTGTGTTCCTTATGGTAACTGTTGTTGGCATTCTAACAGGATTCTCTTTAGATTTGGTCAGATTTTAAGTCCATTCAGCCCTTTAGTCACTACAGGATATGGGGATCCAACCATATTACCCCTTTTCTCTGACATCCCCAATTTGCACAGGGCACACTGTCTTCATGAACTTGCGTGGGACATGGCTTCAGAGTGTAAACAGAACTGTCGCTGTACTAGTTCAAATAGTCAAATAGTTTGGATATTGCTTTTCACAAATGCCTAGTTATACAGCAGTAGATAGGAGATGCCAGCCTAAAAATTGCGGGAGTAAACACATGTCTGTAATTCTAGCACTCAGATAGCTAAGGCAGGAGGATTGAATGTTCAAGACCAGCCTTGAATGCCATTGAGTGGCAGTCACAAGGACAGCCTGTGCTACATAGCAAAACACTGCCTGAAGGAAAAAAAAAGGGAAAGAAACATGAACAAAAACTCCCACAAGCAGTAATTTAAACACACATACATGCTACCACTACCACCACCACCACCACCACCACCACCACCACCACCACCACCATTAGCAAACAGTAACAACAATAAAAACCCAAGGAACACATCACAACCATATTCCTTTTACATAGCCACATACTATTCACCATACTATGTCTATTTTAATGTCAAGATGACTCTATAAAAAGCTAAAACTTAAATTAACTGCTGAGTACTTTTGTGAGAATATTCATGATGGAAATATTGAATTCTAAGAAAATGAGAAAAAGAAAAAGGAAACACCTATAAAGTATCTGGGACTCATAAACTCAAATAGAAGAGTAGTGCGTTTAAACAACTCTGTTTGAATGCTTTCAGTGTAAAGGAGCCTTATCAGAGATGGTAACTAGGTTTATTTATCTGTATATGTAGAGTACATGCATCATTTACCATGGTTCTAGTTTGTTTTGATACCCATGTACACACAGTTCCCTGCCCCCAAAGTGATAATATCACTCTAAGTTACAAAATAATCATTCCTATTATATCAAATACCTTCAAGTTACTGTTACTTTGCCCTGAGTTCAAATGAAAAGCATATCAGAGATGCACCGTTGTATGCAGGTGACTCTTGTCAATATAGGCAGGAGAATACATCATTATTTTTAGATTAAATTCCAATTTGGGTATTTAGGAGTATGTGATATCAAATGGTCTCAGTAACAGGAAGAAAAGGATAAGCATGTCAGGAAATTCAATAAATACAAGGCAGGAAGTGGATTGCCCCACATGTGAAGCAGACTGTGGCATCAAGCATGTGATATCCCTTGCTGAAGAATTTCACATAAGACCATCATTTTTCTGCAGATTTTCAATACCTATCCTCAGAATTTCTCCAAAGATATTAACAATGGGTAAATGCTTTTTATGCATTACAAATCAGTGATGTTTAAGAAACCTGCAAAGGTAGGAGAATATGTATGCCATCTGACTTCTATTGTGTTACAGTCTGTGTGACGATACTTTATTGCTTTCATGGGGGGCAAAAATGACCTAAAATTTAAAGGTTCAAGCTGTAAATTTTTGATGCCTTTTTCATTTAGATTATATTGGATTATTGTTATGAAACACCATGGAAAACACTCAGGGGACTTTCAACTTGATCGGGAGGAAGATGAAGAAGGTAAAACAAAACAAAACAACAAAACAAAACAGATTTTAAAAACAACTGATGTTAATAAAGGTCAGATACATTTTCCCCCTGAAATCTGACCATTAAAGCAATTCTAAAATCCTCTTTATAAAGTCAAGCAAAGGACAATCAGATACAGAATTTGAATTTCATTGTAAGCTATACAAACACACAGTACAAGTGTCTCATAAAGAAAGAAAGAACACAGAGGTTGTTGAAGGATTATGATGGCTTTTTGACAAATGATACGTGCATACAGTGCAGAAGAATGGACTCTGGAGCAAATGCAGATGCTTTTTTTTTCTTGCCCCTCCTTCCTGCGTGTAATATGTAGAGAAGTACAAATGTTTAGACAGTGTCTAGTAACTACAAACAAAGAACATTCAACGCCGAGTATATGTTTACCAGAGAAATGGTATTTCAGATGAGAAAATCAGGTGTCCTTTTTAACGAGTATAGAATATGAAGTAGCCAGGCTAGGGACAAGGGTATTTGCTTTATTCATGGGCGAATGCAAAATAATTCTTCTTGTGCCACAGGGAATGATGATCTCATGGACTCGGAGTCACTGACTTACAGACACGTCCCTTTCCAGGAAAGGAGAAGTTATTGTTGATAATTTAATGAGAATGCAAATAATTTCTTTGATAATACTGGGAGTTTGGTAGTACTAGCAGGCTGCCAGATTGCTGTGAATTCTGTGTCATTATATGGAATTGGATTTTGGATGTGACTTTATGGAGACGGCACTGTTTTCTGAGTAATACCCCGTTCAAACACCTCCGTCTGATGTATTGCGTTAATAGATCATCAGAATCAGTTGTCATTCCGGTGATTTATTAGTGTAATACATGAGAATGAGACTTGCTGATGATGTATTTAGTACTCACAAGATGGCAGTGTCCAAAGAAGAAGAAAACCAAGTGAGTGAGGAAGCTTGTGAGGGAGCAGAACTTTGAAAGCTTTGGGGGGCTGCTAAGGTGGTATACCAGTGTTGAACCCACTTTTAGGACATTGCTGCTGTAGAAACAGCATTATCTTTGTTCTAAATAATTCCACTGGTGAATTAAATGGTAATATTCATATATGTGTGGTTACACACATGACATTTTAGGTTATATCAGTAACTGTATTTGTCAGAAAACATGTGTAAATATTGCTGGCTTCTGGGAATAAAGAAAATCTCTGTTAAGCAGGACTTTCCAGTATGATACTCAAATATATTATTGTAATAGCCATTTTCCAACTGATGACTTGTGCCAAGGGGAAGCCTGTGTTAGTGAGCCTATGTCCTACCAATCATGGGCACGCTTCTGGCATTAGCTAGAGTGGCAGAGATTTTAAGTAAAACATTAAACTTAGGTCCCACTGTCATACATTTTCTGCTAATAGAGCTTGCAACACCTACTATAAATGTAGATGAATTAGAGGCTCCCAGCGACCTCTATCTACCTCCTGCTGGGCTTTTTCTAAAAGGGTAAAAGATAGACTTTTAAATGTTTATAACATAGGGCTAAAAAGGCTTTTTTTTATGCAATGGAATAGCAGTTACTGTTCACATCCTTACAGCAGCTGATTGCATCATAAATAAAACAGTAGGGCCAGTCATCCTGCTGGGGAGTGGATGCATCCACACAGCAGCCAAAAGGCATTGGCAAAGGGATCAGGAATGTCTTACCCAGGATCCTGGCCTGTAGATGGGATGCAGGGTGGTCTTCTTGTGTAATATGGAAACCCAAAATGGGGGAGGGCTCAGAGAATGAAATACAATCGCCTGTGCACCATATATGTCTTTGCATGGAAATGCAATAGTTGACACATTGTTTAAAGGAGTCTTCTGATACTCAAGCCAGCGAGACAGGGCAGTAATGGAGGGGAAATGATAATCAGTGAAGGAAATTCCTGAATAGCACTTGCCCAGTCCCTTCCCTTTTGTTCCCTAGCAAAGCTGATGGGGGCTTTCTTACAGCTAGCTTTGTAGGAAGAGAATAAACTGGAGAAAAACAAAACAAAACAAAACAAACAAAACCCAAGCAAAAACGGGATGTTCTTTTGTTGAATAAGGTTTCTACTTTATCATGTATTTTATATCTTAGCTATCAGTTTTCATTCCTTAAGTTAGGGACCAAGAAGTCATCCATGAGGAGCAAACAGAAGCTTTTCTCTGAACACTTGTAACCATCTCTGTGTTGTCCAAATTCATAGAAATGGTCACAGAAAAATTCTGCTCCCTGCTTTAAATCACAAACTACTCTGAAATGCTTACAGCTAATTCTTTATAAAACATATTTAATGTAATGAATAGTAAAATATGAGCCCTCTAAAATAGCCGAGGTATAATACACCAGACTCAGCTATATTTTATATTTCATGGAAACACTGCTGATCAATGAGCAACTTTTTTCTTCTGATTGTTTTTTTTTTTAACATCTACCAAGTAAGTCTTAAGTCATAGACAGAAGCAGAATAAAGAGATGTCAGTTAAATTGTTAAAATATGTATTTGTAGTGCTAGCTTAAAAGAAGTCATGAAAGTAATCTAATGATTATTACAATAATTAGGCCACAATTTTTATAATAGAAAATGATTTATTTGCATTCAGTGGGTATAATTTTGTAATATATTTAAATATATTTTCATAGGTACTTTTATTTCTGCCCAAATTTTACTTGCATAAAACATACTTAATTATTTGTCTAGAGAATTTAAAAAAGGTTTGGAGGGCCTGCGAGGAAAGTCAGGGAGGGTCCCTGTTCCAAGTTTTACTCATCTCTACCTGACACACCTTGCACATCATCAAGGTGGATTTGTGAGTATTCTCTAATAAGATATATACCTCCACAACTGCATCAATGGAGTCAGCTAACTAATAAGTAAAAAATAACTTTCCATAGAAAATGTAGAAGACAAAGTCAATGTTTGTTATATGTATCCAGCTTCTTAAAGAATGCACACTATGATGAACCCCCAAATTTAAACAATAGCACTAGAAACATTTAAAAGGAAAATGCCCAGCAATTTATGTGCATTCAGTGGGAGACACGGGACACAGAGATCACCCTCTGCACAGTGCTCATTCCCTCCCTTCTTAGCTTTCTTATTTCCAGGATACCTTTCTGCTTTCCTTTGCATTTGTCTTCAGTCCTTCCTTTCTTCTGTTTCATAGTTTTCATTCCACTTCATTTTCTGTAACAACGTCTATAAAAAGAGAAGAAAGCTGCTAAGCAGATAAGAGTGTGTGTTTGTGCATGTGTGCATGTGTGTGTGTGTGTGTGTGTGTGTGTGTGTGTATGGGGGGGTACAGGAGAGACAGAAAGATGCAGTGCCTCTTTCGGCAGTGGTAACTGAGAAGCCATGAAATCATTTCCTAAATATTTTTGAAGTACTCTGCAGTACTTTACGAGTACTATGTGATGTTATTTTTAATTATGATGGGATATATCTATGTAGACTTAATTGTCGTGACTGAGAAACCAAAAATAGATATTAAAAATAATTGCTAAGGGGCTGGAGATATGGCTCATCAGTTGAGGGTATTGCCTGCCCTTTCAGCACCCACATGGCAGCCTACAACTGTCTGTACCTCCATTCCCAGGACACCCTACACTTTCTTCTGAAGTCCTCCGTCACTGTGCATACATTCGATACACAGACAAACAGACGAAACATCCATACACACAGAATGAATGAATGAATGAGTATAATTAAAAATATTGCTAAGAAAATTTTCCACTAGAAAATTAATGTTCTATGGAATGCTTTTAACTAGAGAAATAGTGATGATATGGAAGTATGGGAAAAAGGCAAGCTAAGCTAGTTTTGTTGAAAATTGTTAGGCTTTACCCTTTTATTCTAAGAGTAAAAACACATTGAGAAGAATATTCCTGATATGTTAAGTAGTCATCTGAAAGAGAGCTATCAAAATGTCATAAACTTTAAACTATAGCAAATAAAACTTGTTAGAAAAATAGACTGATTTTTTTTTTAAACACCTTGCCTAACTCAGAAGCGCATAAGCATTAAGCACTAAGTCTAAGTCTGTATCTGATATAGCACAGGAAGATGTAATGCAAACCAGAAAATTCAGTTCCCCCTTATCACCATTGCAGGAGGTGCAGGAAAAGGGTCGTGTGTGTGTGTGTGTGTGTGTGTGTGTGTGTGTGTGTGTGTGCGCGCATGCAATTTGAGAAGTGTGGGTAGGGGGTTGGGGATGGGGGAGGGGTTGTGCATGTATGGTGTGCCTGTGTGGCAGTGTGGTACTAACACTATATCTTAATTCTAGAGTCCCTCACTTCACTTCACAGTTACTGAAATCTGTTGTTCTCTCCCTAGCCATGTACCTAGCAGCCCTTCCTCCTTCTCCCTTTCTCTTTCTCCAGTTTCTATATGAAACAAAGTCTAAAGTCTCCTACGGTTTCAGCTACATTAGTGGTGCCTTTTTCATTTGCTAAATATTCCTTTTACTGCTTCTCTACATCTTAGTTTGTCTGATTGTTTCCTCATAGAAGTGACTTTTTTCTTCCTTTCTTTTTTTTTTTTTTTTTACTTTTTATGTAAGTAGTTATTTTTCCAATTACTAGTTTTTAACTTCAATACACACACACACAGACACACACACACACACACACACACACACACATGCAGTGTGCTACAAATGGAATCTGAAATTGTCAAGTGCAAAATTAGCATTAAAAAATCATAAGACAACAAACAATAGAGCTTTTATGTGATTTTATAATTGGATGAAACTAGTTACTCTGGAAATAATTGTTTGTGCTTCATTAACATGCAAAATTGTTTTATAAGCTAACCCCTACACAAAAGAAACCGTTTTTGATGAGAACTGTGATTTGTTTAATGTTAGACACCATTGTATTTGCTTTCCTAATATAACAGTTCTAATTAGTACCTAGCAGTCATCCTGAGTTATTCAGCTTGAACACTCTGAAGGTGACAATCGAGTCACAATTCCATGGCACTCTTTGTCAGTACCTGTCAAAATATAGCTAAGCCTTTAGGAGTTGTGATCTAAATACTGAAAAAAAAGTTAATAGTCCAGAAACAATATGTCTTAGGCAATTTTCAAAAATAAAATTGCACATTTGTCCTTGCTTAGAATCACAATACTATTAATGTTACCCCGTTAAATGTGTCCCTGACAAAGCTATGTCTGTACCGCTAATTTCTACGCATTGTTTTTAATCATCTGACCTTTTTTGGTGTGCCTGATTCGTTCTATTTCACTTCCATGCTACAGAAACATGAGTAGATTAATAGCAAAATTTCTAGTCAGTTAGTATGCATGCATGACACATGCTTTTAGGGGGTGAATAGTTGATCATATTAAAAGTGTGGAAAAAATTTTCTTCCCAACACTGAAACAAAAACAAAACAAAACAAAACAAAGCAAAACAAAACAATTCCTGTATGCTAGTCTCCGCCAATGTGGCCATGCTGAGACTCACAATTTGATGTGGGCTGCTCAGAGGCGAATACAGGTTCAGACTTGATTGAAGGTTTTCCAGCAGTGGTTGAAGCCTTTTCTTAGCACTAAACTGGGTGGCCACAGGTCTGTGGAGGGCTAGGTGATCATAAGCCACTACCATTTGCAGGTCAGGCATAAGAGAGCAAGCACAGTGCTTTTTACCAAGGAATAAATGACATAAACTTAAGCTTTTAACTCTAATTGGCCTCCTGAGAATTAAGTCATCATCTCTCTTTATGGTTGTATCTAGATCATTTGCTACTAAAATGAAATTAATGTATTTTCCCAAACAACATACTTTGTGTAAAATTTAATTTGTTTCACTTTTGTGAGATGTGTTAATCTGGTATTGTTCTGAATTTAGAAGTTGATCAATTATAAACAAATCATGACTGAGTCATGGAATGGATCTTGTATGGTATTCTTATTTTAATAGATTCCTATTGAAATGTGAATGATATATATCAATATCATCAATATCATCAATACCATCAAAGTAATGGAAAAATAAATTGATCCCATTATTATGCCCTCAACTCTGTGTTGTTCTGATTCTTAGGTGGTAGTTCATCTTTGAGAAATATTTTAAAAATTATCTTTGTGCTTTAATGGCATTCACTAGAATATGATAGTGTACTCCTGAATTCTAGTATCTGAGAAATATGAGGGTCAACAGTTTAAGGCAAGTCTCATTTCTCAGTGACTTCCAGACCAACCCGAGTTTTATGAGACAGTACCAAAAGACAAACAAAATGAAAAGTTAAGGTCATAGTTGATCATTTGTTACCTGGTAGAATCTGAGTTAAGGTATTGCTGAAGTGATATTTCTATAAGTTGATGGTTTTCTCTGCCTTTGTATTGTTCCATTGGAACTTTCTCTGTTACTGAAGTATGTACAAATATTCTA
Organism: Cricetomys ansorgei; assembly: GCA_026225945.1. Taxonomy (NCBI): domain Eukaryota; kingdom Metazoa; phylum Chordata; class Mammalia; order Rodentia; family Nesomyidae; genus Cricetomys; species Cricetomys ansorgei. The sequence goes on from JAMJFZ010000239.1 coordinate 28,034,881, forward strand.
CAAATCACAATCTTTCCATGTTTGTGTCTTACATAGCAATTGTATTTTCTTTTAATTTACTATTTTGTTTAGCATTTTTTATACATTTTATTTTGATCAGATTCTATTACTTTCCCCAATTTGAGATCCTTCTCAAATTCTCTCTTCTCATCCAACTTTAAGTTTATTCTCCGTCAAGGAAACAAAACTTAAACAAACAGAAATCCAATAAGACAAAAAAAATACCAAAATAAAACAAAAACAACATACTCTCTCTCTCTCTGTCTCTCTCTCTCTCTGTCTCTCTCTCTCTCTTTTGTTTTTGCCAACTACTCCTGGGTGTGAGAACTGCCCTGGACTGTGGTTAATAGGCACATGACATTCCACTGGAGAAAACTAATTTTCCATTTGCCAGCAAATATCGCTTGCAAATAACTTCTTGGTTGGAGGTGGGACTTTGTATCCACTTCCTCATTTTCATTCTAGGATTTTGTCTTGGAAGAGCTAGAGGTGGTGGATGGCTGTCTAAGGAAACAGAGTCATCCAGCCACAGTAGGATTGAAACATCTAGGAACTCACACAGACTATGACAGCATGAGTTATTTATTTTTGAAAAATGTTCTTCCAAAATAGTTGAATTTATTAAAACATGTATTGGAATCAGATATTGTATAATTATATGTTCTGTCTGTGGAGTAATGCTTCTGTAAGATGTGCTTCCTCTACCCATTCATAGGTGCAGGAAGACTAAAATAATGGATGTAACCCCCTAAAATCTTCATGTAAAAGGCCATTTGTTTCTCATATAGTGCAAATGAAGGGTCCTTATTGCCTTTGCAGCCTTCTGCAGCCAGAACTCAGGGAAGACCCTGGGTTCCCCAGATTTGACACCTGCCTCTAAGAGTGACAAGTCTGCTGGCAAACTCTGTGGGGTGTGAGTTCTATTCATTTGTGTAAATAAGGCCTTTGTGAGTAAGACACAGCTTTTAAACCAATAAATGACCTAAAGGCCAAATGCTCAGGGTCAGTCCATTAGAGGGGAGACCCTTTGCCCAGGCCATTCAGGCTGGCATCTCTGAGAATTGTCTTTGTTCTTTCTTGTAACCTGCCCAAGATATTAACATTTACGTCTACAAAAACAAAATTAATCAACATTTTATTTATGGTAGGGGGCTCAAGTGACAACTGAAAATTTCTGTGAACTAATGGTTTTTAACAACAGAGAACTTGAAATCCACCAACAAATGAATTATTTAAATTATATATTTTAGAGAAAGAATGAGAGAGCAAATGCTTTGATAGACACCATAGTTGACAGATGAACATGGATTTCATAGATCAGGACAAGTTATCCTGTGAGTCTTCAATCCATCACTCATCCAAGATCATTGCTGGCCCTACCATTCTGAGTAGTTATCCAGCTTCTATTTGTGAACAAGCATAGACTGGAAACTTAACGTTTTACATGATCTTTATGGCATAGAATCAAATGGAGAATCCTTTTTTTGACAATGGTTTTCTTGTGCTTGTAGACCTGTTCATTTATCCCCAATCTATTCTCTGATGAGAAAACATCTTAAAGTATTCTGGCATGTCATCCAAAAATTTTGTCATGAAGAATTATTTTCTAAATCAAGCTAAACTGTTTCTATCATATGTTTATGAAATCCTTTCTTTTCTTTTTATTTTATTTCATTGTTCTTCAAAGGTAGTGCCTAAGACTATCAAGACATATGCTCTCTCAGGAGTCAGAGGCACGAAGACCTCCTTGAATCTGAGGACATCCTGGTCTACACTGTCAGTTCCAGACCAGTTATGAGACCCTATCTCAATAACCAACCAAAAATAGAAAAAAGAAAAAAAAATCCAAAAAAGCTCCCATCAGTGACTAAGGAGGAAGTGTACAAACATGATCCTCAACAAACAAACACAAACCTTAGTAGCTGATTCTAGATATATCACCCAAATTTTGCTTTAATATTCATATAGTGTTTCACCCTGTTCTAAAATGACTTATCTTATGTAACTGGTCACATAATAAGGTACAGAGTATTGGGATATCACATATGTATCTTAAGAGAATGCAGTTCAACCTATGATAGTTCTCATTTTTCAAATTTTGAATTACATGGACAGGTTATGACGAATATAGCATATAGCAAGTATATGGTCCAATAATAAAACAGAGTTGTAATGAAATGTTACATTTCATTATAGTAGTTTGTCTTAAGGATATTTCTTTAATATTCTTGTAATAATAGTAGGACATATTTACCTATGCTTAGGCTGAGTCCCTTATAGAATATTATTTAGGCAAATCATATAACAAATAAAATTGTATTAAAATTTTTCTAGAGAAATATGATTCTCAAAAATCTACATGATTAAGTAATTATGACTTTGTGCCTAGTATAGTTTTTTAATCTTTTAGTAATTATTATTGTAAAACAAGTTTAATCTCATTTTATAATTGAAGTTACTTTGTTTTAATCAAATAAACTTCCCACCCTCATATTTGTTATACTGCCTAAATAAAATCATAGCTTTATTTTAATATACTGAGAACTACCTTTTTAATTTATTTAATCCCATAGATTTATGTAAACATCATCTATTGAATTGATAATAAAAGTATATTAAGAATAATGTTAAAGTGTCAATTAGGTAAATATTATGAGCAATCACTTTTCAACATAATTAAAGTTGATAAATAACAGACATATGTAAGGGATGATAGAGGGTTTAAAATACTGTAATATACACTACTACAATTAATTTAAAATTAACTTTTTAAATAATATTTAATTATTCAAATATTTAAATATCTTAGCATATTTAATACTGTCAACCTAAATCAAAAGAAATATTTTAAGTAAATTTTATTCTTTAATGCTATATATAGGTAAACAAACTGAAGTATAGATTAATACAGAGATAAGATGCTAAGTATGTTCATTATAATAATCTTTTGAAGATAACCAATCTCCAAAAGAATTAATACAATCAATTAGAAAGGGATTTTGCAATTAGTTGCTAAGTGAGTATGTAGTTTATTATTCTCTATAGAGTTTCAATTTTTTTAAAGCAAACTATTAGAAAGAAAATAGCTTGTCACAGAATGGTGGCCTAGGGAGAGGGCTGAGTCAGTATAGCATCTGGTACACAAGGGTGAGCATCTGAGCTCACATCTCCTTCATCCACATAAGAAGCTAGTAACACTGCCTCATGATTCAGCCACAGTCTCTGTCTCAAAAACTTAGGTAGATAATGGTTGAGGAAGGCTATCAAAGTTGACTTCTGGCTTCTGTATACATGCACACATGTAAACAAATATACAACACAGAGTATATAACACTCTACACAGACATACAAAATGATCCACTGAAATCCAACACATCTTAAAATATTTGCTTGAGAAACTACATATATCAGAATATCTTTGTGGTAGAACTAATTGGAGGATTAATGCAAGGACTGTAGTCAATATTTAGAACATGATCATTTAGATTTATATAGGCTGTTGTGAGGGTTCATAGCAAGTTATCAATAGAAACAATGGGGGTCTTCTGCCTGACTTCCTAAAACACGAAAAATCTGAATTCTTCTGGACCCATATGCATCTAAACACAACTGAATTTAAAAATCAAAATATAATGTGATCTCTTGCACAGAAACTGTAGGACTGATACCTACAGTGAGTACATGACAAGAATGACTTAACAAATAAATTCATGTCTAATAGGCAGAAACAAATAAATGACCCTTCTATTCCCTGTAAGTTGTGAGTTGAAATTAAAAGACCCCGAGTCACATGCTATTAAAGGTAGTTTTAGACATGCAGCCCAGTAAAGTAGAATGCTTTATATTTTCTAAGATAACAAATATTCTTGATTTGTAAGGAGAAAAATAACATTGTCTTTGTGATGATCTTTTCATGAATTTCAATAGATGATCTACCTTAACTCTCTATCTTAATCTCCTTTTCTTTTTCTCTCTAGGGAGCCATTCTGCTAAAAGACCTACTTCTTCAAGAGAAATAATTACGTTTAACAAAAGACAAGGACTAATGCTATTACCATGAATATCTTTCTACATTGACAACTAGAAAATCATGGTAGATAGATTTATAAACACTATTTCTTTGCACTGTAGGAAGCTTGCAATTTGATCAGGATCTACATTTAATTTCTGTCCCTATATTGAGATCTCAGTTATATTTTATCCATGTATTTTAGAAGCTATTTTGTACAAAATGCAAGAATTGCATTAATAATGACTTGGTCTTCCTTTATACCTCATACAAATTTCCCAATTGCTATAGATGAGTAAAGAGGTAGGTTGCATCATAGGTAAATAGAAATAATAGCATTGTGTGGTATGATTTTCTGCTCCACTGAAAATTATATCATGCAACATAGAAGAAGAAAGCTTTAAATGAGTTTCTAAGGTTACTATCTTATAGGGCTAAAATATATATATAAACAACTCAAAGTGTATTCTAACTTATTTTTGTAATAAAATATTCCTTTTTGTGATTATACAATATTAACTTATGTCTCCTATATTTTTTAAAAGTCTGCTATGACTATTGTATATGTATGTTGAAAAGCATACTTGAATCAATAATGTATTTTACAACTAGATTTTATGTGCAAACGTACTGATAAATGATTAAACTTTTGAACATATGTATTTTTCTGTTTCAAGAAGTTTGAAAACACTATCAGTCAGATGAAACTTTATAAAAATATTAGTAAAATGCAGCTGTCTTTCTAAATAGAACACATAGCACACATAAATTATGCACAGTAGTTTCACAAAATACCTAAGAGTTATCACTGTAGAAAATCAATCCAGATTGGCAAAATGCACTCAAATAACAAATCTAAATTTAATTTGTTCACTGTAAGTTATATATAAATATACATCCTTCATGGGCTAGACATGAATTCCTTAAGTGACTCTGTGGGGAATTGTATAACAAATTGTTTTATTGACATTTCTTGATTCTTTTTTTCTCTTTCTGAAAGAGTGTCTCTGGCATTCTAAACTGACTGAGAATGCTTATGTAGTGAAAGATGACCTTGAACTTCTGTTCTTCTTGCATGAAGCAAGAAGTATAACACTACAGCTTCCTATGAGCCAAGTACTCTAGTGTCTAATCTACATGTCCAGTCTCATTCCTTTTCATGTTAAGACTTATTCTTGTCCTACTTCATCTGAAAGTAGACATTTCATATTATTATTTTCAACAAGTAATTAGTCTTCTTTATGAATGAGCTCTTAATTCTTTTTCCCATGCCAAGGGTAAGCCTTGAAATTGCTTACACACAGGCAACAGTCAATGAATTAAACACACTCGATTAATACATTCACAAATTTATATGTGTGTGTGTGTGTGTAAAACAATAATGAAAGATAAAGAGGCCATAATTTTAGAAGGAGCAAAGTGGGTTTGAGACATGGAGGGTTAGAGGGAGGAAAGGGAAGTAGAGAAATGATACAATTGTATTTTAAGTAAAAACAAGAGAAGAAAGAGGAGGAAGAAGAGGAGCAAGAAAATGATGATGAGGAGGCTAAGGAAATATACTCAGGTTTTATCATTCCTTACATATCAATAACAACTTTTCCCAAGAATATTCAAAATGGTGTTTGAAGTGTTTAAGGATTGATCATGTCCAGTTACTTCTGTTCTACAGTTGACAGTTATTTCATTGCTATTTGCTACTTTTGTCTTTTAGTTGTTGAGATACAACATGTAACACTTTGCTCCCTATAGTAAAGTGTGGATGGAATGGAGGATTTCTGAGAAGGCTAAAAAGTGGAAACAACCTTTAATTTGAAGTACGATGTGATTTTCTAAATGAAAGTATTTGAGATTAACACTCCAAAAGAAAGACACTGCATGCTGTATGACAGGGCAGGCTCATGCTAACAGGAAGTACACCACTTAGTGTTCATGCCAATTCAGTTCCTTTTCTTTGGTTATGTAAAAATTCTAGGATGGAGCCTCAAAGGAATGAGCAAGATGTTGAACAGAACAGGGAATGTGAATCAGGCACATCTAGTGTGTGCTGTGAGTGTCTTGGGATTGGTAACAGAGGAAAGTCATTGGTTAATCCCCTATGAACATCACGGGAAGTGTTCTGATTAGCCAAATTTGCTGGTGCAAGGGGCATGTTTTGGCATTAAAACTGTGAAAGCAGCTGACAGCATGCTACAAAGGACCTGTGCAGTAATCACCAGGTCTCTCTGTGAAGGCCCAAAAGGAAAAGCTCTTTCAAAAAAGCCCCGAGGGTTTCATGCCTCAGAACAGCGAAGATTTTGCAGTTGGAATGATTTTAGAGAAATTTACAAGGAAAAGTTCATTATAAATTTCTCGTACACCATGTCCCCTGAGAAACTTATCACTGTTTGTCAACTGTGAAAGAAGGCATAATGCTTTTTTATTAATAGGGTTCTTTTTTTTCCAAAGGGATTGTTGCAAAATACCATGATTAATTGAAGATCTCTTTTTACTTCTGATTTGCCTGATTGACACAAGTAACCCTTATTAATTTCCCCTGATGCCTCAAGCAGCAGAAGCAAAGGAATACAAGATGATACATTATTTATTCTTATATCCGGTGGTCATTTCCATCTTCGTCACAAGTATTAATTTAATGAGGTCACATTACCATGCTGCCCACCAACTCTGACATAGAAAAGTGTTGATAAAACTCATTAAACTCTAGATTAAACACATTTACTCATGTTCATGTTCAGATGTTTAAAATCGTGTCTCCTGTTACCAGTTGCATTAAAAGTGAGGGAACAAGATAATTACATGATCTACTGATAAAATTCAACCAAATGCACAGTCTTTTCAACTTTTTGCTGTTTGAAAGCAATTGCTAATGGCAGATTTAAAATTTAATCAACTTGGTGAGGTTTCTTTTTTATTCATTATAACATTGAATTGCCACTTCTTCCTTCCTTTACTTTTGTTTCCAAAAGCTTAATTTTCCCAGGCTAGTCCTCAATCTCAGGCTCCTCATATCTCAATCCCATCTCCTCTCCCAATTCCCATCTGATCCTCATGTTCTTGCCCTTCCCAACTGCACCCAGCTCTAGCTCATCCATAAAATCACTTTTATTTCCCCCTTTAGAGGAAATCTACGTGTTCCCCCAGTCCCTTCCTCTATGCCTAACATCTCTGGGTTTATGAATTGTAACTTCTTTATCATTTATTTTTTGATGGCTAATATATCGATACAGCAAATATATGCATGCCATTTGTATCTTTCTGGGCCTGGGTTACTTCACTCAGTATGATTTCTTTCTAGTTCCATTCATTTACCTGCAAATTCCATGCTTCTTTTAAGAGCTGAATAATACTCCACTGTGTAAATGTAACACATTTTTTTTTTATCTATTTCTTCTGCTGAGAGACATCTTAATTGTTTCCATTTTCCAAATTCTGGCTATCATGAATAGGGCAGCAATGAACATGATTGAGCAAGTGTCCCTGTAGGATGGAACATTCTTTGTGTATATGTCCAAAAGTGGAATGACTGGATCTTGAGGTAGATTGATGCCTAACTTTCTGAGGAACCACCATATTCATTTCCATAGTGGCTGTAAAAGTTTGCACTCCCACCAGTGATGGAGGAGTGTCCTTGTTCCACATCCTCACCGGCATGAGCTGTCACTTTTATTAATTGATTTTTGCCATTCTGACAAGTGTAAGATGGAATCTTAAAGTAGTTTTGATTTACATTTCTCCAATGGCTGGGGATGTTGAACATTTATTTGTTTCTTAACCATTTGAGTTTCCTCTATTGAGAATTTTTTGTTTACATCTTTTCCACATATTTTAGTTGTATTATTTATTTTTTTATATCTAGATTTTTTTTTTTAGTTCCTATTATGTTTAGATGTTAGTCCTTTATAGGGTCTGGAATTAGTAAAAAGTCTTTTCTCGTTTTGCAGGCTGCTGCTTTGTCTAAATGGTATGTCCTTTGCCATACAGAAGATTTTTAGTTTCCTGAGGTCTCATTTATTATTAGCTGGCATTTCTTATAGATCTCAGCCTTACAGGACTCAGACAAAAGAGTGATATTTATTCAATACATTTTGCTAATTGTATAACTACCTAGAGCGATATGCTATTATGTTTAATAAAGCATGACTTATGTTTTTTCCATGTCATAAATTCTAGAGCTCTTCTACTTACTATATCTATGAACCCACATTTTAAGTTGAAATTTAAGTCTTTACATTTTAACTGTAGTTGTTCTATATCTATTAAAGATGGTCAGGCTAACATTGATTTTGTGTTTGTTTTTTGTGGGGCTTTGTTGAGATGGGGTCTCATGAAGCCCAGGCTGGTATCAAACTAGCTGTAGTTATATATACAGCTGGGATCAAAGACCTTCTGCATAGCAGGAAGCATTCTACCAATTGAGTTATATATAGCCCTAACTCTATTCTGAACTTTTGAAGAACAATTTTTATGTGAATAAAATTTCTTATACTTAACTATATGAGTGAAATTTTTGTTTCAAACAGTTTAAGTCCTTAACAATAACCTAACATTCTAAGAAAGTCTAGTATTGTTCTGGTCATTGGAAAAGTTTATATTTTGTATTTCTTAGGAAGCTGGAATGTGAACCCTGCTAGTTTTCAGTCTATTATCCTGCTCCATGACATTTGGGGGAGATGTGAAGAAGTGTCCATTTACAGAAGACAGAAGGGCATAGACACGTCAATCCAAAGATGTGTTCGTTTGGGTTCAGTATTTGCCTCCTTTCTCTGAATCAGCCTAAAAAGGGGGTTCCCAGGCATACTTCTCCTGTGACTCTTCCTCTCATTGCATGTGTTCAAGAGGCTTTTGAGACTCAGGGCATCCATGGTGACTCAGAGGCATGGATGAATAACAAGCAGCTCTATCACTGAAGAGTCCCCTAATCATCATGTACTTCCATTCTCAAAAAGTTACACCCCTCAAGGCTCCTTCCACAGCCCCCCTAGCTTGCACGTCTTCATATCCGTCCATGGATGATAACAAGCTCTATTTGGAGGAAAGTCTATGTGAATTTTCGCAGCTACTCAGATTCAAGACAGTGATCATCCTTTCTCATACTAGGGAACTTACTTATACCCTTCTTCATCCACCATGCACCTTTCAGAAGTGTTGGAAAATACAGATTTAGCCTGGTCACTCTGCTTTTCTAAAGCGTCAAGTTGTTCTACCATGAGAACAGGCAGCTCTCCCTCAACTCTTAATCTTGTAAAAGCTCACTGACATTGTCTGTGTACTTTGTGGGTATTGGCTTAGCAGGTTCTTCATTTGCCTCCTTTCTCTGAATCAATCTGAAAAGGTGGGTTCACATGTATACTTCCTGTGTGACTCTACCTCTCATTGGACATGTTCAAGAGAACCTTGAATTTCACAGCGCCATACAGCATCATTATGGTGTCATAATTCACAGGAGGTTGATATTGACTCTGAGATCCTCCAACACAGACAGGCATTCACATGTGCAGTGTCCAGGAGGCTGTTTGTCTAAAACATGTAGATAATCATTTTGACCAATGCATTAGACATTTGTTAGTAATGCCAGTGTGGATTACCTAAGAAAGGCTCACTCTCAAGGCAGTTTATAGAAGAGTTGGTGAAATTTGTCACAGAATGAAATGCAATGAAGAGGATTTACACTGAAATGAGCCAGTAGTTTGCTCTTCCATTGTGCCCTGAAATGCTAGCCTCCTTTATCATAGGAAAGATAGGTACCACACTTCTCTGCATAAGTAGGATAGGAGAGTGCAGGCTGCCAATCAGTAAGGAAGGACATGTCAGGAGGGAAACTGGGCCAAGGGTCTGGAACTCTGAGCTACACTGGAAAATCCACTGAGGCCTGAAAAGCAAAGCGCATGACTTTTTGCTCTTCAGGCTTTGTGCTTTACCCTCTCTTGGGCAGCTGAATTAAATCTAACAGCAGTCTCAGCTTCACATGCCTGCCTGCCTCACCAGATCTCATGGACTCAAAATGTTACAACAAGGTTTCTGTCCCATCAATATTTCTCTTCCACCATGCAGAATTTCTTAAGTATAAACAGGGTACAGATGATAGGTCAATATCATAGGAGCTAAGTGTAGTGATTGTTCTCTGAATGCTATTGCAAAGTCAGTGTTACAACCACTGTTTGATGTCCCTCCTGACTTCTCCTTGGTACCATTTGAAATGATTGAATATGCATACCTTGGTATATAAGGTAAATCATATGCATTCTATACATATATTTCTCAGTATAGAAATATATATATATATTTCTATGTATGTATGTATGTATGTAATATGTAATATAATCTACAGTGGTTCCCACTCATGTGCTATGCTGTGCATTAGCACTGTTTTAACTTAGGACCAGCGAGCCTTGCTGTTAGTGGGTACTTAAAAGAAACACTTATTATTACTCCTACACCAGAGTATATGCTGTTATTTCCTCCAGTCTGTCTTTATCCTTCACTTCCTGTCACATGTCTCCTTACTCTATTGCTGAGCCTGCCCATGGTGAGGTCCATTGCTTCTGGCTGACACAAGCATCATAGAGCAAGAGCACTTAAGCTGGGTCCTGGGTGAAAATGTTAGATCAGATGCTGACTGCTGGATGAAAGACTTTGCCATTCTACTCTCTTTACATTTATGTGTGAACTCTGCTTTCTGACCCTGCTTGGGTTGGAAGTAAAGGATGCAAATAGGATAAGGAGACATTAAGGGCCTCACAAAGCATTCATTCATTCCAGAAATATGCCCTAAGCACGTACTCAGTCCCAGACATTTTACTACGCATTTATAGTCATTGCACGCTCCATGACAAAAGAAACAGGCCAGGTGGTGGTGGCTAACACCTTTAATCCCTGGCAGGCAGAAGCAGACAGATTTTTGTGAGTTTGCGGCAAGCATGGTCTACACAGTGAGTTTCAGGACAGCCAGAGTTGCAAACAGAGAAACTCAGAAAACCAAAACAAAAAACCAAAAATCCAAAAAAAAAAAAAAAAAAGAACAAAAGAAACTGATTCTTGATTAAAAAGTGTTCATTTCTGTACCAGTGTTTTACTTCAGGACTCATGGAGTTTCAGGAACTCATCTTTGCCTTGTTTTCCTCAACCTCAGTGAGCATCACTGTGCAGAAGTAGAATAAAAGATGTACTAATCCTGACAGGCTGTGTTTGTGCTATTGTGTGATCAGAAACTAATGAACTGATTTATTTTCTTTTCTGAGATTAAGTTTTGTGCTTAATAATTGTCAATATTGTATACTCACCCCTATCTGTAAGTAAATTGCCTCAATGTTTTTCTTGATAATCAAGGAAATGAATATCTACTGATTGTTTCCATTAGGAAAGATATCAAGAATAAATATTATATGTAAAGTACTTATTGCATATTTTAGACAGTTCTGGTCAATATTTGTTGTTGGTTGTCATTCAGACCCAACAGTTCCAAGTAGGAAATAAGGAAAAGAACCAAGAGGTTTAAGGAAATTGTTTATAATCACAAAAGAAGCAAATTCTCTGCTGAGAACTGGAAACCATTGTTATCGCCCTAGGGAGATGTGTATGTCTGTAATGTGTTTGAGAGCATGCCTGTACAATGATTTTGTAGTAATTTAGTTCATATTTAATGTCTTGAATCATGTGTTCTTTAAAACTAAAATAATATTGTAGACAAATTTTCGACTATGCTTAGTAGTGTAAGAAATCTGCACATAAATTATTCTGAATAAAGATCCAGAACTTTTGATAACAGATATAATCAAATTATCTGTACTTGTGTTTCTGTATTTCCTTAGGGAGACTGAATCATTTCTCATTAAGACTGGATAACAGAGCAGGGCTGTGGTAGTACACACCTTTAATCCCAGCACTTGGCAGGCAGAGGCAGGAGAAGCTCTGTGAATTCAAGGCCAGCCTGGCCTGCAGAATGAGCTCCAGGACAGCCAGGGTTACAACAGAGAAACTCCACCTTGAAAAACTAAAAAAAAAAAGAAAAGAAAAAAAAATGGGTGGCAGATACTGATTTAATTATGTATATATATATATGACATATTAGCATCTTTTCAGGAAAAGGCTATTCCAAGATTTGCAAGTAGATTAGAAGCATAATATATATATATATATATATATATATATATATATATATATATATATATCCTTCTAAACATAGTAAATAAAATAATATATCCATTTTTATGGTATTTATTCACATATTTTTTGGGAGGTTAAAGCTTTGATTAGGATGGCCGGCATATAAGCAACCCAGATCTAACTATCCTAACCCACCCAGTGATCAGTTTACTGATGTAAGATAACATGCCCCAGCACATGGCTGTTGGGGACCTGAACTCTGATCTTCATGCTTAGACAGCAAGCAGTTGACTCATGGAATCATCTCCATAGTCTACATGTTTTCATTTCTAAGCAAAAACATGAATATCCTCGAAGAAGGACTTTATCTTTTATCCTTTAAGACATTTTCTTTTTCAAAGTATTGGGATTCCAATCTTTGAGAAGTTAATTTTCAAACTAATAATAAAAAATACCAATGGCAATAATATTCCAGTGTTCTGTCAAAGAATGTCAATACTTTTAGCATGTCTTTTAAGAAAAGGCTATTTTAAGATTTGCAAGTACATTTGAAGCTAATAATGTAGTACTTAAAACTTGTTTGAATTTGAGGACACCAGGAGAACACGGCCCACTGAATCAACTAAGTAGATATCATGTGGGCAATCACAGAGCCTGCATGGGTTAACACTAGGTCTTCTGTGTATTTGCTATGGTTGTTAGCATGCTACAAGAGTTTAAGTTAAAAACTGAACATTTTAATGTAATATAACAGAAGCAAACCATTGAAACCACTAGCCTGATTTACTTCCCAAGTATACTAAGATTTTGTTTTAAAGTACAGCCTACATTTACAGAGAGGAATGCATGCTTACTGATAAAACATTCTGCCTGGTGGAGGCAGCATCTGCATTTAATCCCAGAGCCAGGGAGGGAGGCAGAGGCAGGTGCATCTCTGCCAGCCTCATCTACAGAGTGAGTTCCAGGAAAGCCAGAGTTATAACAGAGAAACCCTGTGTCAGAAAAAACCAAACCAAACAAACAAACAAAAAGAATGAGACATTATGATGAACCAATAACTCAGATACAATTTATGGCTGCATTTAACATACTGTCTCAGTCTCCTAAATCTCTTGTCTACTAGAGATTTGAATTAATCTATTAGGGAAAAAAATTAACCAAATGAAACTTCACATTAATGCAATATACCAACTGTTTTGTTGCTTCTTTATTGGTAAAAGTGGAGCTCTGGGGAACTTTGAATGGGAACTACAAACATCAGAGTCAGGAAACATGGACCACGATGAACGCTGGTTTAGGCAGAGCTGTTCTTTTAGAAAAAATCTACTAAATACTTTCTTTGAAATTATGAAAATTACTTCATTTTGTGTGAAGTAATAATTATTTCATGAGTGGTCAGAGTAAACATCTGATGGTGAAATCCACAAGATAATCACTTTTGGTCAATTTCTTTGGCTTCACATGTTGTTTCCACAGTGGTGTGAGGGTTTCAGTTACCACTCTGTCAGGGAAGCTCAACTTGTTTATAAATACTAGGTTTGAGAAAGACTGGACTGGTTATCCAATGAAAAATGCAAAAGACACACTTGTTTATGTGGCTAAAATGAAATAATGGGTTTAAATGTCTACGCTCATTAGTGATTATTTTCCATAAAGTAGCAATGCATTAATTCCCAATAACCAAACATATCAATATCCACACCGAAACACTTTGAAAAACAGAAGTAATTAGGAAAAATTCATATATCACTATTATTTCTATCACCTAGAATACCAGGCCACTCAATGGACAGCTTTGGGACATCTTTCTTCTCTTTTATTTTGCCTTTATCAAATTTTACATCAGAAAATTTGCAGACTATCTTCATATGCTACTGTCAAAATCATGCATTTTTACTTACATAACTCAACGATAAGCATGTCAAATTATTTTATGAGTATATTCCAAAAAATTCTTTGTGTTTAGTCACTACATTGGATCTTTAAAAATCTAATCTACCTCAGAAAATTGTGATACTAAGATTGTCACTGAATCAAAGTTCATTAGAAGCTTATAGCTATAGCATGAAAGAGTCAAATCATCTGATCTTGTCTCTGTAGAAGATAATATATTTTATATGAAGTACTGAAATTGTAGACCATGAAGAAGTTAAACACTTAGAATAACCCTATCAACCAGCCATATTTAATAACTATAAATACCAAGATACACTTCACGGATATACAGCAGGAAAATTATGACATATACTCAGCATATCTGAAAGTAGAAATATTGAATATTATAATTATATTGAAAACTTTTAAGAATGGTTTTAAAAACCATTAGCTGAACTAAGAATCTTAGAAGAATATATATATATATACACACACACACATATATACATATGTGTATATACATATATATGTATGTATATATACATATACTTATATATAGATAAATATATATGTACATTATATATTTATATATAGATTGTTTTATATATTCATCTTGTAAGATTGCTAGTTATATATATGCTATATATGTAATATACATATTAGTTATATTTATGTATGTATATGTATTTTATACATATATTACATATATAGTATATATATCTAATATATATCAGTATATTAGTTAATTAGATATATGTCATATGTGTGTATATACATGTTATATATTATGCAATTATATATATAATATATGCAATATATGTATATGTATTATATGTAATATATGTATTACCTATAATATATGTAATATATTATATATGTAATGTATATTAGTATATTACTTAGGTATATGTATGTATATGTATGTTATATATATGTAGTATATATTTTATATATATGTATAAATAATCTTGGGAGAAGACATATACATCTTAGAAGAATACATATATTCTTGCAATATCAATCTTAGACGAGTATATATTTATTATATACAATTGCATTATTATATAATTTTATATATATATATCACATAATATATACATGTTACATGACATATAATCTATATTATAACATAAATAGCATGTGTTATATATGTTGTATATAAGCCATGGATATATCACATAATACAACCTGCTGATTTTCTTTAGTATTACTTGTATGCATATGATCTCAGGACTGACCATTTAGTATAGGATAACCAGCTAAGGCACTCAACTCTGTGAGAAACTAATTATTCCCCTCTCAGTAGAGGGGAATGTAGATCTCTGGCTAATGATATAGGTTTTTGAGATGTTAACATGTCGGTTAGTGTTGTCATTACTTGGATCTTGTTTATGCAACCATATATTTGTGGGATCCTGAGTGTAGCTTCCTTGTCATTTCTAGGATATCACAGCAGATATCCTGCTCCGATGTTGCTTTCAGTCTTTTGCTCCCTCTTTCTTGTTATTTCCTGAGTATTAGGTACAAGAGTTGTGTTTAGATGTTTCCATTAGTGCTGAGTACCACGTGATGAGTTAGTTGTTTTCTGTATATCGTTAAGTTTAGGTTTTCTGTGAAAGTGTCCATCTTCTGCAAAGAGAAGCTTCTATAACAGATGAGAGCAGCTTCTATTTCTCATGAATTCCATCTCCTTCTATTGTGCAGAAAATGTGAATATTAATAAAATTTTCTTGGTTTTTAATTGCTGATACATACCTACACACAAACAAAGGCACACATGTGTAGGTTTCTGTTTTATTTTTTAAATTAGTACTCTTATTTTTTTTGAGAAAACTATACAATTACAAAATTCACTCCTTTTCTTTAGTATGTATAAATAGTCTCATATACACGCCTAGCTCTTTTTAAAATTCTTAACCTTTTCATTAATATCTGATATGTGTATGGCTTTATATATATAATATGTAAGTACAGCCTGATCAGTCTGTATGTTACTTGTTTGTACGTTTTTTTTGTTTGTTTGTTTGTTTGTTTTTTTAGGATATAACATTTGTATTGGATACCCAATTGGTTTGTTTTTTCCCTGTGAAAGACTATTTCTCCAATGTTTATTATCCCTTAATTGTCTGTCATTCTTTCTGTGGACTTGTGCCTCCTGGGCTTTCCATATCTGTTTCAGTATATCAATTATTGTGATGCTTTTTCTGCTAACATTTAGGCAGTTAAGCTGTCGAGAACTTATGAGTTTAGCTTATGACATTGCTAGGAGACAGAATCTCACAGAAAACACTCTGTTCCTCTTGTTCTTAAAAATTTCTGGACTCCTCTTCCATAGTGATCCCTCATTCTTAGGTGTGGGAGTTGTATTAAAGATGTCTCCTTTGCCCCTAGGTTCCACAACTCTGCATTTTGATTGGTTGTGAATTTCTATAATGGTCTCTGTTTCTTGCAAAAAGAAGTCTCCTTGATGCAGAGTGAGGACTATCTTTATCTTTGGGTATAATGAGAAATATATAGAATGAAGTTAGGGATTATGCTTGTTTGGTAAAATGGCTATTGTAGATTCTCCTCTAAGACCCATTATTTCCCTAGTCCTGGGTAGTTGGCTAGCTTCCTAGTATCCAACATAATTTCTCTCCTGTTAAGCAGATGTTAGGTCCAATCAAAGAGCTGTTTGGCAGTACTACAATTGTAGGGTTATTATACAATTCTGAACTTTTTTGTTGTGGAGGTTTAGCTATGTATAAAGTATTATTTTGTGGACTGTTTAGGTCTTGTGTTTTGTATTGTCTGCAGGTGTTGGATTTCTGTGGGGATGTTTGATTGCTTCTGATCTGCACTTGCAGAGATCTGAAAGAATAAAAACACCTGGGCTCAGACTGTCAGGGTTGTACTGTCCAGTTTGGCCTCTGCTGAGGTCTGGCAGGGTTCCATTTATGAATATGCCTCCTACCTCTTCCTTGGTAGAGCTTGGTGAGCTGGCAGCATAGGTGTATAACTTCTAATGGCATACCAACCTGGGGCACTGACATCATGCCAGCTAATCCAATGTGGAGACAAGGAAGGAAAGAACGAAACTCCAGACCACACAGAGTCTGGTAAAGTAAGCTCAGGACAGCTCCTAGAGGACAGAGATTATATATATGTAAAAATAATGAGTAGAAGTCTCCTGAAGGAAGAGGAGAATTAGTTAGGAAATAAACCTCTATGAAGAGTAAATTGTGAAAATTAATTGAGAAAGTGAGCTAAAAATGAGAGCTACAGAATAGAGGACTTTAGAGAAAGGCATTTTCATGGTAAAAACAAAAATTCAGCTGGGATCTGAAGCAAGGTTTCCACCACTGTTAATAAACATCCACTGTTGTTCATATTAAAACTATTTATTAACACATTATATTACAAATCTCAGGGATCCAATATCCCAGTGGCTTAGGCAGAGAGCTCATTCCAAGGCTTCCTCACCCCATCTCTCTCTTCTTGGTTCTCCCTTGGTTCTCCCCATACTCCTGCTCCACCTCCTCCTCCCTGCTCCCTTCTTGCTCCACCCCTCACTTCCCCAGGTGTTTTTCTTCCTGTTTTCATACAGAACCTCAATAAACAAATGAACAGGAACCTCCTGCAGGGGTGGGTGTGTGTGTGTGTGTGGAGGCTGGGGATGGCACAGAGATGTAAACAAGTAAAAAGCAGATCTTAACTAAAATATTATCCACAACTAAAACATCCCACAACACACCACGTTTCCTGATCAAGGGTAGAATGCTCCCTCCTGCCACTGGAAGCAACTAGAGCACAAGAAACAGAAACTGTACTGTTTATGAACTGAATTTGTTGATGGCATTTCATGTGTGTGAAGCCGAAGTGGGTCTTGTGTTTGAGGTCTATGAAGAAGGGTATATGTTTCCTCTTAATGGTGGTAAAAAAAGAACACCAAAAGGCCATAATGTTTCAACTGGAGATTCTTCCTACTGGTTCAGAATGACCTGTTGAGGAAGCCAAGGCTTAGACCCAAAAAGACACTTAGTTAAACTGAATAGACTCAGACCTCTGCAGTCCTGTCTACAAACTGTAACTCCACAACATGAAGAAACCCTTACTGTACACAAAGTGACCAGTTTTGTTTTTTTTTTTCCCCAGCAAATCAGACTCTCTCTTAAAACCTGCAAAGTGTTTCCTCAGGGTCAGCTCACAGAAACTATCTTCCAGAACTGGCCAAGGTTGTATCTTGTGCTGGTAGCTGAACTTGGTACTGTAAAAATCACCCAGGCATTACTCGTTTTGAAGGCATGAAGGGGTCATTAGAGAATAGCTAATGGCCTCTCCTGTGAGAAACCAGAAGTCACTGGTGAAAGTACAACCTCAATAGTAGTTGAAGACCCGGATGAATGGGTCATGTAAAGAAGTTGAGGCTTGGCACAATGAAGAGAGACCAGGAGAGGCTACTGGTGAAAGTGCAGGCCAGTTGCAGCAGAAGACCCCAGCATTCTGAAGATGCCAGTACCACAGGATGACCACCAAGAATAGCAGCAGCAGTGGAGTGAAGCCAGTCAGAGCTTGGAGGACAAGCTGTGTGTGCTGTGGAAGGCAGATCCAGATCCAAGCCCTTCGGAGGAGCTCAAAAGACTGTTAGTAATTCCAGATAACTGGCATTGATAATAGTTTTTTTTTCTGCTTTCAAAAGACATTGTAAAAAGATGTTTATAGATGTTTGCTTTCATTTCATCCTGTGAATTAACAATCCTGTGAGTTTTCATCTTTTAAATAGTTTTGCTGGTTTAGTGTTAAATTGCATGTTGCAGACATAAAACATTTTTTTGTCTTATACAGAAAAGGGGAAAAGTTGTGGATATTTAGCTATATATGATATATTGTTTTGTGGACTGTTGGGTGAGGGGTTGTTTAGGTCTTGTGTTTTGTTTTGTCTGCAAGTGTTGGATTTTTGTGGGGGATGTTTGATTGCTTATGATCTGCACCTGAGGAGTTCTGAATCAATAAAAAGATCTGAACTCAGATGCTTAGGGTTCCACTGTTGAGTTTGCCACTTACCATGACCTCTGTAGAGGTCTGGCACTGCTTCCATGTATGAAAATACCTCCATGTAATCCTTGGTGAGCCTCCCTGTAGGTGTACTACTACAGTTTTTGTTGTTTTATTCATAGGTGTCATATCATAGCTGGGTAGCACTGTTGGTTGCTTCCCTCCTCTGCAAGCTTGCATGGATCTTTTGAGTATCACCAAGCTATTTCTCATGGAGGAGACATTTAGCTAAGTTTCAGCTCATGAGCTTCTAGATCCTGTGTCTGAAATGTATGGTGCCTTCAGCAGTAGAGATTTACCTTCCACCTTTTGGGAATAATCTATAGTCATAGCCTCTGTTTTGGCAGTCTCTTGAACAACTTTGAACAAGTCAAAAGAGAACATTCTCCTGTCTGATGTTGAGGTTTTAGACGGACAGTCTTTGGCTCTTGGAGGGAACGTTGTCAGTGCAAATGATATTATTTCATTCAACTATATATGTGTATTTATACATATGGCTAAACACCTGAAAAAACACCTCAAAGGGAGAAGGGGTTATTTGACTCACATTTGAGGGTACAGTGCACCATGGCAGCAAGAACATGAAGCACCCATGGTGAGGAAACCGGAATGAATGAGGGTTTTCAGCTTGTTTTCACCCTTTCCTTCAATCACAAACCTTTGCCCTTTGGAGTGGTAAGGTGTTCATTTAGAATGGGTGTCCCCTCTTCCACTAACCTCATCTAGATAATCCCGAACATGACCAGAGCTTTGTCTCCACAATTATTCTAAGTTCCATAAAGAAGACAGTTAAGATAAACCATGATGCCTTTCTTTTGCTTAAAATTCTAGATTCCATGGATGTGAGAACAATATACTATTTACCTTTTCAAGTGTAACTAATTTTACTTAATGCAACAATCTCCACTTCCATCCACTTCTCCACATATGTCATAATTTTAATCTTCTTGCCTGAAAAATACTCCATGTGAGCTTGAGTGAAAAAACAAGTCTCATTTTCCAATTTCCATATCTATTCACTGTTAATGGGCATCTTGGCTGATTACAGCTTGACTATTGTGTGTAGAGGAACAATAAATTTGTATGTGAATACATCACCGTGGCACGCTGACTGAGATTCTGTCAGGTTTATACAAAGGAGTGATATAGTTAGATTGTGTGGTAGCTCTATTTTCAGCCTTTCAACAAAATTCTTGCTGATTTCCACGGTGGATGGACTGATTCATATTCCCAATAGAAGTACATAAGTTGTCTTTATTTTCTGTACCCTTAATAGCATTTGTTGCTTTTTTTTCTTGATGACAGTCATTCTGATTTAGGTGAAAAGGAACTTTAATATAGTTTTAATTTGCATATGATTTTAGTAGCATGTATCTGTTAGTAATTTCTTATTTTTTTGTATCTAGTTCAGACTTACCTTTTATAATCAAAATTCATGTATTCAACTGCTTCTTTAATGTTTCTACCTGAAGGCCTAAAATGTTTTTAAATTAAAATAACTAATAATTTTCATTCTTCAATCTGCTTACCCACAATTTTACCTATTTAATTGTTGCCAGACACTCTCTCATTGTTTACCTTGATTGCTCTGTTTTGGTCGCAAGTCTACATTCAATCATATCAGGCATAAATCTAGAATACGTCCAGATTCCAACCCATTTCTTTTTCCTTCTCTTCTATACACTAAATAGAGCTAGTATGACTTGTTTGTTTATCCTTGACTTCTCTATTTCCCTGGTCCAACAGTCTACTGTCATGAAAGCAACAAGAATAAAACATTGAAAATTAAAATAACAATTCATATCATTCTACTCATGGCCAAATCCTGATATGATAGTAATACAGCTGATAATTTGCACTCTGAGGCTAGAGGAGGGCTTAATTTGGGGAAACTTGAATAACAAATCCAAACCTTGTCATAATTTAAACAATACACTGAAGCCTGGTAAATGTTAATCATGTCAAAGCAAGTGTCCTGAAAATGGTGAGTAGCTTTGACCCATGATAATTTTTTGTCCTCTTGAATCCCTTCCCTTGCATTGTACAATGTCCAAGTTCTGGAAATCCCACACCCTTAAACCCAGTTCCCACAATTTTCATGAATTTTGCCTTCTTCTCATTGAATATGCTTACGTCTTACAAGTAGTTTTCCCAAAATTTGCTCTTCATTCATACCTTCCCTTCCATTGAACCGCATTTGATTTAGTATTTAATTAATATTAAATGATGATATCAATTAATTGATAGCAGCTGCTAAAAGCTATCATGTCATTTACTTATTGTCTAATTAATGAATTTGAAAAGCAATACTTCTTAAGAATAAACACCTTAGGTTTGGTTTGTCCCTACACACAGATTCACAGATCACACATGGAAATTCAGTAAACACTTATTAGAAACATCTCTTCTAATGCTTTTATTTTTCCCATTCCTTCAATGCTTTGAACATGAGAACATCTCTAGAATTTATCATGCATAGAATCCAATCATGTCATTAATGAAAAATCAGAAATATCATTATTTTATAGTGTCAATGTATTACCATATATCTGGCATCATATGTCTATTAGGTTAAAACTGATATTCTATAATGTGAACTATTAAAGATAATCAGAGTGGGGTTTTAAAAAATGAGGACAAGCTAGGTTTCTGTTTGTCTAATATTTAGTATGTAAGAATTATGATTTTTATTATCCATTATAAAAAAAAATCTTGTGTTCAAAACCAGACTGGTCTACATAACATGTTATGCTGCTGTGTTTCCAATTCTTTCCTTCTATTTGTCCTCTATTTTTATATCATTTAAAAATATAAATTGGCAAGTGCATATAATGGAATGGTATATTAGTAGTTATAATTAAGAGCAGAATATGTTAGGAAAGCTAGAATTGATCACTTTCATAATAGCAAATAAAAATGTCTTTTTTTAACTTCTATTTTTAATTACAATAGAACGTTTTTACTTTTTAATTGCAATACAAGTTTTAAACTCATTCAAATTTGGTAATACATGTAAGTTTTTTTCATTTATAATTACTTATTTTTAAGTTGAGGCAGGATCTTAATATGTCGCCCTGGCTGGAATGGGACTTGCTATGTGACCAGCTGACCCTGGAGTCAGAGATCATCCTTTGTCTGCCTCCTAAGTGCATCCCTCATTGTGTCTTAGATTTTCTCCTTTAAACGTTTACCATTTTAATAAAAATGATACTATTATTATAAGAATTGGGGCCTCTGTATGCTTGCTTTTCACTTGTCAGAAAAAGATACAGGAAGAGAGTTTCATCTCAATCAGGATATCTTGAGAGAGAGAGATTTTATTTTTAATTTTAGCAGATTGTTTGCCTTTGTGTATGTAGGTGTGGTAAACATAACATAACCAACATCACTGGGTCTCTAAGCAGTGTACAGAACATTCTTATAACTACTGAAGTAAAACTTTCTAATTACAGTTATGGAGTTTAAAACCAAATACTCACTGTTGCTACTCCTTCCCTCACCTCCTTGTTTCTCCTCCCCATTACTGAATGACCTACTTAACTGTATCTTATCTATTTAATTTCAGCTATGTGCTACCATTCCTTCTCCCCACTCCTGGCCTCCCAATGACTTATGTATAGATTTATGGCTTTGCACATCTACTCCAAGTTAAAAAAAGCAACATATTTGAAGTATGGACCCACATGTCATAAAAAAACAACATGTCTAATGCTTCTACTTTCCCTGCATCCATGCCCACCCAACCTTATTGTCATTTACATTCTTGATCATGGCCATTCTTACTGGGGTAAGATGGAGTATTATCCCAGTGGGATGGAGTGGGATGGAATATTAAAATAGTTTTAATCTGAATTTTTATCATAGAAGCATCCTAAGGCCAAACCATGTGGTATAGAACAGAGTTAGTGACCAGAAGTCAAGAAAGCCAACTGTGGAAGCAAATCTCCTGCCTGTGTAACACTAAGGATCTGGAAGTTCTAGTTATGATGTTTGACTGAAACTCTATATTAAACCAGAAATATTGGATGCTGAATTTTTTATATGTTTTCTTAACCATTTGAATTTCTTAATTTGAGGATTCTCTGTTCATGTCTATAGTTAATTTTTAAAATGTGCTCATTTGTTTTCTTAGTATTCTCAGTTCTTTGTATATTACAGATACTAATCTCATATAGAATGAATAGTTATCAAAGATATTTTCTCATTCTTTGGAATTTTTTTCCTTCTGGTGAAAATTTCTTTTGCTAAACAGAATCTATTCAGTTTCATGAGATCCCATTTGTCAATTATTGGTTTTATTTTTTGTTCTACTAGAGTCCCATTCAGAAAAGATTTTCCTGTTTAAACAGTGCTGCTCTCAGAAGACATTGTTTATTATGAAAATCTTGGAGACAGGCCTAAGATTACATGTCTCCAAGTTTATACCGATGGATTTATATTAGCTCCTATAATTTCCGTAGGTCAGAAATCTATATGTAGTTTAGTCCAATATTTCTGGTTTAATATAGAGTTTCAGTCAAACTTCATAATTAGAACTTCCAGAGCCTTAGTGTTACACAGGCAGGAGATTTGCTTCCACAGTTGGCTTTCTTGACTTCTGGTCACTAGCTCTGTTCTGTATCACATGACTTGGCCCTAGGATGCTTCTCATGATGGGACAGTCAGTTGCTCAAGTGAAGGATCTGTGAGCCAGGAGGAAAATCAAAGAAATAAATCATGACGTTATTCCTAACTTTAATCTTGTAGGTGGATTTCCATAATCCTACCATGTTTGGTTTATCACTCTGTACCCTGGTGCAGGATGAGAGAACACAGAGTTCTGACCATTAGAAGCTGGAAGGATAGGGAAGATGGCTTGACGATTAGCAGCTACAAATGAAACCGACAAAATAAAAGACAGAAAAGAACACATACAACTTTATGTCAGTCCTCTGGAGTGAAACATGTCCTCTGTTGTCCCCAAGTTCAGACAGTGAAGTCCTAATTCCCCTGTGATGGAATCTGGTAACAGCCTGAGATGAAAGAATGAAAGTTATGTGATATCACAAAGAGAAAGGACCTTCATCCACTAGAGTTTGTTCCCTCAGAGGAAGAAGAGGCATCAGAGCTTCTTTTTATAAGCTCAGGTCACAATAAGGCCCGGTGACCTGTAGGGCAGGAGAGCTTTCTGCAAACACCTGATGCCTTGATCTCAGGGTATCAGGCTCCATACTGTACAAAGAGTATTTCTATCATTTGAGCAACACTGCCTTGGAATTTTTGAGTACCCTTCGTGCATTCATGCAATGGGATATCAGAGAGAAAGGAACCACCAGAGGCAAATGAAGAAAATGTTTTGAGAAGCAAAAGGTAAGCAATTGTTTCCATCAAGTGTTAGGTGCTATGGTTTCACAATTTATTGAAAGTGACCCACTTTTATTTGGTGAGAATAAAGAATTTAGATACAATTAATATTTCTGCTTATTTGAAACATTTATTTTATTGCATAGTGAATACATTTGATTATTAACAAAAGTTTGAAGTTCTTTCAAATTTCTTTCCCTAGATTCTTGGTTTTTTTGTGTTTATGACCTAATATGCTTCTAAATTTTCATGCTTTTGTATAATTATACTATTCAGATTTTATTCCTTGAAACTTACTACTACTGTTAAATTTGCTGATTCTTGTCTGGGAGAAAAAGGGCTAAAACATATATCAACTTAATGAAACTTTCTCTTCAGGTGTTAAATTCAATGAATATATTAGTTAGACTTTAATTATAAACAACAGGATACTTTTTTCGAAAATGAGATATTGTTAAGCCTATATAATATTCCATCATTTGATTAATTTTCGACTGATAAAATAAAACTAACTTTAAACATTGAAAAATCTCCTAACAGCCTGATTGAATATTTTAAACTCTTTGATTACCTTTATAGATCAGTCTTTCTCAGCTTACTGAAAAGCTGCAGAAAGCTTGAGACCACATGACTCTGCTAAACAGGAGGTCCAAGTTCTAACAGATTATGAAAGCACTTAATGTTCTCTGCTAATCAAATTAGTTAGAGAATGTTGTAATCCATCTCATTTGTTTTATGCAGTTTTATAGTAGGTTTTCTTTCTCATTTACTTACCCGTTTACAATGTACTATGAAATCATGTTGGATCTTTTGGCATCTCAGCAAACTCATTTTTAATTTTCTGATCAAACTACTTAAATGAGCATACCACTTTTCCTATCTCCCAGTATCATATATTCTAACCATCATGACATTACCTTGAAACTTTTGTAAATTTTACTCATCTCACATCAACATATACTATGTCCAAAACATGCTGAAAACTGTCACTTTGAGTAATTTTGTCATCACGTAACATTAGAGATTATGTTTGAACAACCTGAATGGAAGCGTGCTTGCTCTGAGAGCCAACAGTAACAGCAATGTTGGCAGTGTCGTTTACCTGTTGCTGTAATGGAAGAGAACAGCCATCAATGTGGTCTTTTGTTGTAACCAAGGAGTTCAATATACATGTATGTGCTTGTGTGTATGTGTGTATGTCTGAATATGAATATATTTGAGGCACTTGTTGAAGTCAGAGAACAACCTCAAGTGTCAGGCCTTATCTTCCACCCTGCTTAAAGCAGACTGTCTTGTTTTTCCACTACTGTGTGCATCAGGAGGGCAGACCCATGAGCTTCAGGGATTCACTTGTCTGTTTCTCCCATCTTGTCATAAGAGTGCTAGGTTTACCAATTAGTGCTACAGCATGTGGCTTTATGAGTTCTGGGAATTTAAACTCAGGTCTTCAGGCTCGTGTAGCAAGTGCTTCAACAATTGTTGCTTTTGAAAGGTTTTGAAAGGTGATTTTGAAAGGTTCCACAATGGGTTTTTGAAATAATTTATATTAAAGCAATTGTTACAAGCTACCAGGTTTGGTTTGTGCCAGCATGGAGCTAAGTAGTAGAAAAAGTGACCAATCAATTTGGTTTAATTGCAACTCCAAAAAAGTAGATAAATATCACAAAGATGCTTATTTAAGGGATTTGTTTTTCTGCCTAGTCACCTCATTAAGCATCTCATACAGTGTATTATGGGAAAAATACTACACAGAATGATAAAATATTAAAAATACCAATTCTTCTAATGTTTCTTAAGGATAAAATTAAAATAGGAACATGAACTTCTTTGTATGACACTTGACTGTAGTGCTCAATCCTCAACTGTGATAAGATCTACAATTAAAACGGACAAACAACAACAAAATTAAAAAAAAATCTTCCTTTACCTTGTGGAATATAAATTAGAATCTTTACATTAGATTAAGTGAGAAGAAATATTGAGTCACCAAACATGCTATTATAACTTTAGAAGTCCAGGTGACTCTTAGGAATGTCTGTAGAGGAATAAGCTTACACACACTATCATTTAAAAAGTTGTTCTCATGTATTTTTCTACTACACACTGGTGTGCATGCACATATTCACCATGCATATAAAACCATCAGGATGTAATAGAAAGTAATAATTTGGTCCTAACAGTTGTGAAAGGAGAAGACGTGAATGATAGGAAGAATATCTGTAGATTAGGGAAATTCCAATACCTGGTTAGAATGAATCCCAGTGATAAGGACTTCTGAAATATTTCCTGTACCAATTCTTTCTCATGAGTGAAATATTTACGATCTTCTCCGCTAGAGTTTCCTATGGAGGGTTCTCCAAAGACCCATGTGTTCATGACTTGTTGTCTTAGCTTTTCTATTGCTGTAATAAAACACCATGACCAAAAGAAACATGGCAAGTGTAGGTTTTATTTCACCTTAAAATTTGTACTCCATCATCCAGGGAAGTCAGGTGAGGAACTCAAGCAGAAACCTGGAGGCAGGAACTAAGGCAGAGAGCAGGAAGGAGTGCTGCTCACTGGCTTGCAGCATCAGGATCAGGAGTGGTACTATTCATAATTTGGATATATGATGGACAGGAGCCTTTGGATGACACTGGTAAAACACTAGAGTTTGCCTGTTGGGTAATTCCAAAAGGTCCATATATTAAAAACTTGGTCTCCAACTCATGGTGCATGAGAAGGTAAGGCAATATTGAGAAGTGGAGCCTAATTGGGTATCACCAGGTAGTTGGAGGTATATCCTAAGGGAATCACAGGGTCCTGCTGCTCCTCCATCCTTTTGTACCTTGAGTCAGGATATGAGCACAGCATGCTGTTACCATGAAATGCTGACCTTGCCTCAGCTCCAAACCGTAGGTAAATGCATCATACAAAAACCCTCTAAAACCATGAGCCAGAATAAATCAATTCTCTTGACTAATTAAGTCCAATAGTTTGCTGTAGTGAAATTGCTCAGTAATATAATGGCCAAGGGCAGTGTCCATAATCCTAAAATCTGTATGAAGACTTAAGAAACTGCTTGCCAATTTTGGGCAAACTCATTTCCAAATTATTTTTGAATAATTATCCTGAATAGGGATTGAAGTAAAGTGAAGAAAATAATGCTACTTGTTCTAAGCCAATGATGCTTAAAATGTAGTCTTAAGGTCTTAAGGAGTTTTAGAGCTCATTTTGATAATACAAACTTTCATTTTTTACTACCCCTTTCCCAACATTCAGAAGCAAACTGAAGGAAACTTTGGATTGAGAGTTACACACTTCTTCAAATACAAAAACAACTCTCAATGCAAATAAATCTTAGTGAGTGTATCTATTGAGTAGATGTTATCAATCCATCTTTTTGATGCCTCTCACCTCCAATTACCACCAAGGTGATTTCAGTGTACACCAAATTTTAATATCAATATTCTCATTTTAATTGACTGGCATATTGTTTGAATTACCATGGATATTTTAAATAAATTAAATTAAAATTATGACTAAATGGGGAAGATGCAAATGTTATTACATCTTTGCTTTATAGTTGCAATATATTTTTCTTAAAATAGACGAAAACGTTTGCAAAATGTTCCTAATCTTATTTTCACAGGAATAGACACATATCTTATTTTTAACTGGATACTAAAATACTTCAAAAATATTTATGTATTTTAATCACGTGTTTTTATTTTGATGTAGTTTTGCATAATTTTGCATAAATTTTAGTTTTAAACATAGTTACTAGTAACTACTTAGCACATAAGCATAATGTGGGAGCACATAAAGCTGTGATTAGGAACTTTCTGCACATATTTTGTGTCGTTCCCTTATGTCTATATTTAAATTTCACATGCTAGATCATCATCTTTGCAAAGGAGTATTTAAGAGTTTAATTGGTGTGTGTGTGTATATATATATATATGTATATATATATACATATATATATATGCATACATATAGTAAATATATTTGAAATATATATGTATTTAATTGAAACATTTGAGAGTCTTTTTCATAAAAAGCATGATTGCAGTTGTACTTAAGATTTCTGAAATATCTGTTTACAACTGATTATTGTTTTGCTGATATTTATTAAAAAAATCTCGACTACAGGGGAAATTCAGCTAGAGAGACTTAGAAACAGAAAGGGAAGACTAAACCATGTAACATTGCATCCTCCTTCCCTTTCTGCTCCTACCATGCCTTTGTAGCCTCCTACTTGCTGAGACTGAAAGCAGGAACATTCTCTAGTGATTCATAGTGTTCAGAAAGAAAGTTAATGATTTAACTACATTTACCTTTAGAGAAAACTTTATGCTTTAGAAAAAACATATTTGCTTTAGAGAAAAGAAAATATGTTATTACAAAGCAACTTAAATGAAGAAATAGGGGGCCCAGTTATGGAGCTCATGCAAGTTTAGTAATTGACAACGATCTTAAGGTTGTTCTAATTGAGCAGTTTCATTTATAGGTGAGGAAAATCACAGCTCACACAGGTTGAGTAAGTATTCAGAAATACACAATGAATTGGGACAGCAGAATTAGAGTTCCACAAATCCAGAAATATTTAGAATAGATTATTCTTTTGTTTATTTAATGAAGTGTAACACAAAACAGGTGTTATTGAAAAAAAAAACAACTATTTGGGGCAGCATCTATATGAAATGTAATAAAAGTCAGAAGGACTTCACAAGTCATAACTTTTTAATGTGTTTTTATTTTACTTTTTCCTCAGACAGTTGTGATATAGAAAAACAGGTTATCTCTCTTAAAAAGATGTTCAGCATAAATTTTGAACCTTAATTACATTTGATTTTAAATTGGTTGTATTGAATCTGTGACATCGACTTCAGTTTTTAGAGGATTATATGTGTTGACTAAGCTAAGGAAATAGAACAAATAAAGAAAGAACAGGCATTGTTAAAATCTCTTCATAATGTACAATTGATGCAATCATATTTGTTTCCCAAAATATTTGGTAGACTTCGTGTTAAGTGCAGTGTGCATAATCTGAGCATGAATGATTTTCACAATTATTTTAAAACTAGAATAGTTTTGGTAGTGTTTAATATGAACACTCTCTTTGTCCTCGGTTCCATATGGAAGAAATAATATATGCAGTCTGTTTTCAGGACAGTTTCATTTGCATTTCATTACACTTTTAACCCTCAATTTTTATTCTTTTAGAGGCTATTATAGAGGCCAGTAATGGTAACTTATATATTATAAACAACACTCAGGGCATCAGGAAGATCATGGAGCCCATTCCTGTGTCTAAACATGACAAGCCGAGATCATTCAAACTGCTTTTACTTCTCTAATTTTTCAGGATATGAGGTATGAAGATCAAGTCAGTCAAAAAAGTTCAAAGTATGTTTCTTTGGAGATCTGTGTATACATAAAATAACTTATAACAATTATACTAATTGGTGTATTAAGCATACAATAAAAAGAAAACTCAAAAATACAAGACAAGATGTAAAACAGGATTTTAATAACACAGTCCAGAAATCATACAATCATAGTGAAATTCTCAAGACATCAATTCAGCCGATATGTGCTGTTGGTGCTCAGAGAAGAAGAAATATGCTCTGACATTCAATAGAAATTCTGTCCTATAACTAAAGGTAATTTTATTTGGCTTAGTCTTCTGTGGACCTTTAGAACTGGTGAGCTGCAAGCATCCTATTTTTCTTGATATTTCCTGTGTTGGATATTACCCGTAACTTGAAAATTTTCTTTTAAAATTTCCTTTAGGTTTCAACTGACTTAAATAATCTATATTTCCTCATAATTATGTTTTAGTAAATTTTTGTATTATATAAAAATTAATATACTGTGACATCTTTTTCTATATCTAAATAACAGTTAAATCCACGGTGTCTCTCTGTTATAACTCCAAATCAATTTTAGGCTTATTTGAATCTAGGTAGGCTTTTCTCCTCTCAGATACATGTTGTACTTTCCTGATATAATGTGATCTGGCCCTGTAAGTATATCTTTTTTATTTTTTTCCCTGAAAGCAGCATGATTCGATTCTGCTCAGATATATTAATATTGTCATTGCAAATAACTCACTTGGCAGGGACAAAAAAAGTTCACATGTCAATGTGATTAGAAAAGAGGGTGAGACACAAGGATAAGTGAGAGATGCATTTTGGAATTAATCAAGATAAGAGTTCTGGCACCTCATATTTTACCCAAACAAAGCACAGGGTAGAAGCATTATGGACTGTTCCTTGGCCTTATTGCTCTTCAACTGTACCTCATAATTAATTGGTAGATCATTTATTTAATTAATCAATTCTACTTCAAGGTAAAATGGTATGCAAAACGCTGCCTTTTTATACTTTTTTCTCTTCTAACCATGAATTTTGGATGTGTCTATTGATCAAACCAGAATAGGTATATATAAATAAAATCTTGGCAGGAGACCAATATTAAAGAACAGGTAAAAGAAGAGTATTTTGTTGATTAAAAACTTCTAGCTCATTATATTGTATATTGCTGAAGTGATTTGAGGAGCTCCTCCTTTACAAAGATGAATCTTCTTGGGCTCAGTGCTGTACACTATTGTGTTCATAGGACTGGTCGATGTGAAAAGTCTACCCCACTTCGACATCTTCATGTCAAGGTTGTGATATGAAATAATCACTCTGCAGTAACCCAACTGCATACCTACCTGTCTTTCATGGCTAAGTATATTGTTGATATTTTCCTGTCAGGACATGAAAGTGTGATGGTGAAAGAGTTTAAGAAATGTGAATCTATGCAAACTTTTCTGCTTATTACCCTGAACCCACCCTACACACACACACACACACACACACACACACACACACACACACGCACACACGCACACACACACACACACACAAACACACACACACATATAGATAGATAGATAGATAGATAGATAGATAGATAGATAGATAGATATAGACATAGATATTGATATTTTGCTATAGTAACATTTTCTGTGAATCTATAACATATTACACAGCAGCTCATAACAATAGGTTATCTGTTTATGTATTTACAAATAAAATAGCATTTTCCAAATGGCAACCACTTTGCCAAGTTCTGAGCTTTCAAATTACATTTCAAAGGTAGAAGAGGCTTGGTGTACAACAGCAGATAAGTGGAATAAAGCCACATAGCCGTGACTCCTCCATGCTTTATATTAACAGGCTCTGATGTACTTACTTTCTAGAAAAAGGAATACATTTACAGGATAGAGTGAAATCAAGGAAATATGAGATTTTTACTAGGTCATTCTTATTACTTTAATGACAATCAAAATAGGCAAGTATGAGGATAATTTGCAGAAATTTCAATGTAGACTAGAGAGAATATTTAATATTAAGCATTTTGGTGTCAGCTTCTAATCAAAAGAATACAGAGCAATATCCCAGTCTCTTGCCCTGTCTTTTCAGATCATTTAATTGAATACATTTCCCAGAATTAAATATGGCTTAAAAAGAAATCCACTTTCAACCACATAATAGATGTTGATATGGAAAAAAAATTGATAGTAAAGTTAGGACCTGATATTACAGAGCTACTTATAACAAGAGTTTGTCTGTTTATCTAGTCAATAATAAAATAACTAGATTTTGTGGGGGGGGGGAGTTCGAGACAGGGTTTCTCAGCTGTAACTCTGGCTGTTCTGAAACTTGCTCTGTAGACCAGGCTGGCCTTGAACTCACAGAGATCCTCCTGCCACTGCCTCCTGAGTGCTGGGATTAAAAGCATGTACCACCAACACCCAGCCAATAGCTGGTTCTCAAATGGCATCCACTTCATTGTGCCAAATGGTGAGCTTTCAAATTACACCTGAATGAACTGGAAATGTCAACTCCTTTCTTCATACTTGAATTAAAAACAGAGGATCTGTTTCATTAGATCTCTAAGTCATGGTTATGTTACTGACATTCACAGAAGCAGTAGTGAAGTTGGGAAGGAATTCTTACTTATCACAAAAGCACATCATTGTTTAGGTAACTGTGTCCTTGACCGTGGAAAACCAGTGCTCTATATTAGGATTCAATGATCTCCACAATGATTTGTTTGAATCAAAACAATAATTGGAAAACCTTATAACCTCACAGAACTTTGCAATTAGTAGTTAATTGGACTAAACACTTTGATATTTTTCCTATATTTGTTATAAATGACGTCACACTCACTGGACAACACATCTGAACAGTGAGTATATAGCCTATAGGTGCATGTGCCATGCATACATATGATACCTTTAGAAATGTAATTTATATGCATAAGTGGGTGTGAGATATTTAGAGTTTGCATAATGTGTGTATTAACAAGAGCTTGGAATGTGAGAACAAAATATCCCTTTTCAAAAATGGAAATTTTTATAATAAACTTACGTATCACAAAGAGCCACACAGAGGGGATGTATTTCACGAGGAGCATAAGCCTTCCTGCCATTACACAGGGCAAGCAGCTTCTCTGTTTTATTTTGTGGAAGGTTTCAATGCTTAGAAAGGATATATGCCAGATGAGATATGAAGTTTCCATTCCTTTTGTCACCATGGTCCTATCCTTATAAGAGCCTCGGAGATATGAACATATATTCATAATGTCTAGAAGAAAACTCCAGTGTATTCTGCATTCATGGAAAGATATTCTCAGTTGCCCAGTCTTTATTGATTTAAATAATACAACTAAATGTATGAGAAAAATATAAGCTCAATTTGTTAATTACATTTTTTTTTTAATTTTGGGAGGGTTATTTCTCTATTTTATTTTACTCCTTCAACAAGTAACTTCATTTTAGTGAATGCTATGGATTAACATACATATCATTTTCTTGAAAGAAAACATTTGGAATTGGAGGTTAGGGGCAGGCTTAAGAATCCTCAAGATACACATGCTCCCACACCCATGCAGACTCCCTAACCTACTTTCTTATATGCTTCTTTGAGTGATTGTTTCTGACCACATACACTGAATGACTGTGCTGATTAAATTCTGTGATCTTTTCTCCACATCTAATTCATCTTGTCAGGTATGGAAGACCAATGGCTTCATTTGAAAGAGAAAAACCCACAAAACCAAACAAAAATTTAAAAAAAAATCAAGTCTTTGTTCCTCGACCTTTAGTTCTAGGAAAAATACCAATGCACCCAGGCACACCCAGGGGCAAATATTGATAGTTAATTTCTGTTAGAAAAAAGAGAAGGGTTTTTAAGCATGAAAATGAGGCTGAACCTCATAGTGATGGCCATTTTCTCCTCTGCCAGAGAAAGGCCTTCGAGGTCTCCGTCAGATTCCCACGCACAGCTGTGAAGTTTCTCGGAGACGGGGCTGCTTATCTCACAAATCTGTGCAAAGCTCCAGTGAAAAATTTATAGCAGGCATGAAGTGACAAGTTAAACACGCCCATTTTGTCTAAAACGCTATGAAGGCAACTGGATGGAGCCACACTACGGGGTGAGGGGAGCCCGTTGATGGGAACGCAAGGATGTCTAGAAGAGACCACGCTGCAGTAAAGAAAATGAAATGTAATGAGAGCCCCTTTCATGCATAATTCATAGGTGAAAACATGGCTGCATAAAAAGCCATGGATTTTTAACAAGGCAAGTCTGCAATCATGTGCATTATCTTCCCAGAGGAACTTTATAAAATATTGGTCAAAAAGCAGAGTATTCTGAATAAGAGTACAAAATAAAGCTGACAGGTTTTCAAATGCAGCAGAATTTACTTTAATATACATTGCCAGTAAAAGAAACAATTTTTATTTACCCCTGGAAATACTGCTTAGCCAAAAAAAAATTGCTTTAAAACATTTGTTATCTCCACATCAGGTAGGAAGTAAAAAAAAAAAGAAAATAGATGACTCCTATCAATATACAAAAATGGAGTGCTTATGGCATATGGACTGACTATTGTGGGGTCAGGTTAAACTGGACTTGGCATCCATTTCACTCCTCTGGCCACAAAAAGTTAGACATGTAGGCTGTAAAGAGGCTTCAAAGATGATAAAGCTTTGATAATTGTCAACATAAGATGTAATTTGGTCGTGTTGTAAGAACAAATATTGCAATTCATCCTTCAAGATCCCATTTGGAGCTAACACATGCTTGATTTCATGCAGTGTGTTACATGTGCAGCTTTCTGTTGAGGAATTATAGAAGAATGTTGATTGGAACGTGTAGTATTTTAAGTGTATCACCACTGAGCCCTTTTAGAGGCCTTAGTTTTAAAGAATTGGAAGGTGGTCTGGGGTCTCGTTGTCACAAGTCCATGTATACTGATCAAGTTATATTTAGGAATGTATATGCATATACATACAACACCAATTAAAGGAAAGGCCAGAAATTTAAAGGAGAGAGTGGTGTAAGGGGATATATGGAGGGGAACAGAGAAGGCAGAAGTATTGTAATTATTATATTATATTATATTATATTATATTATATTATATTATATTATATTATATTATATTATATTATTATATTACGATCTCAAAAAACTTATGGGTGAGGAATCTAGAACACACAGGAGCAAAAGGGAAATACACAAGCTGAAGCTGTGTTTGTTGACTTCCACTGTGAACCATCAATATCTGAGAACCAAGCAAGGCAGCCTCATTGATTCCAGGGAATTCTCAGTGTTTCTGAACTTTTGATATAAATAGATAATGTGTCTTATATGTATTCACCAAAGTCACCATCTACCTTAAAACAATTCTTTTTCTTTTACATCTACCTGTCTATCTATCTATCTATTGTGTGTGTGCGTGTGTGTGTGTGTGTGTGTGTGTGTGTGTGTGTATGTGCGGTTACTTGTGCATTTATGCATGCAAGCAAGAATATGCACCATGGTACATGTGCAGAGGGTCAGAAGACACCTTTCAGTTGTCAAGTCTACCATGTGGGTTTCAGGGAACAAACTCAAGTTGTAAGGCTTGACAGCAATTCTCTTCACTACTGAGCCATCTTGCAGGCCTCTCCTTTTAATACAGTTAAAGAGACAGAACTGCTGAAGAGAAAGCTCAGGGTAAGTGGTCTTGATATAAAGAAATAAGCTAGAAAAAATGAAATTGTGTTAATCTTTTTGCTATGTCTTACAAATGCTTCAGATTTTTATACTGCGAAAATGTGGATTTGGGGCATTATTGATTTAATATCTGCATCATGAGAATTTAGCTTATGCTACAAAACAGCCAGCCAAACAAGTAAACAAACAGCAACAATAACAACAAAGCACACACACACACACACACACACACACACACACACACATACGATCACAGAGTTCTTTTCATATCACAGGATTTGAAGATCCAGCAAGAGATTCAGGAACTTTTAATTATTTGCATGTTTAACTCTTTACAGTAATTTGCTATAATATAGTCTAAGCAATGCTTTGCTTTCAAAAGACTCTACAGGAAATGAAGAAATGGCTCTTGAATACAGTGCTTGCCACCAAACATGAGGGAAGACCTGAGTATGAATCTCCAGCATCATCCTTGCAAAAGCAGGCACAGCAATGTGCAACACAACTCTGGCACTGAGGGCCAGACAGGGGGCAATCCTGGGATCTCACTCCATCCAGGCTTGACAAAATTTGCACATTCCAGGTTCAGTGAAAGATTGTCTCAAAAGGAAATACACAGAAGTGACAGGGGAAGACATTCAGATGCTGACCTCTTACCTCTGTCTCCCAAACAAGCAAGAACACACACATACACACACACACCACAAGCAAACAAACACACAAAGAGGGAGGTGAGAGCTATCCATCAGTTTGAGATCAACAATGAGAGCTATCCAGCAGTTTGCAATTTTTTAACCCTAACAGTCTTGAATATTTTGCTGCCAGCTTGCTTACTTTTGGGTATAACTGAGAAAAGACCATTCAGTGCTGGCCCTACTCCTGTCTGCTTTTAGGTGAGAACAGGTGATCAACACCTGTTTCTGCTACCTGACAGATGGGTTCCTCTGCCTCTTCTTGCCAGTTCAGCACACTGCTGAGAAATTTGCTGTGCTGAAGGATCAATTTCAAGTTCAGAAAAGATTTGTTTGCTTGTACACCTGTGTTCTAAGGGATGTGCTCTATTGCTTATGCCAGTTGGATGACTGGCTGAATTCTTTAGCATATATAAAAATGCAAAGTGCCTGAAATGGGACTCAAATGATAACATTATTAGAATTCCCTCTTGGGGTCAGATGAGCTATACAGCTGTATTAGGAGGCTGTACTTGGGTACAGCTTCTGTAGTCTGAATTTGTTTCCTGCTTGCTTCCCTTCCTGTGAAAGCAATGCACACATTAAATATCATATAAAGAACAAAGCACATTTGAAATAAAGATGAGACAGAACAGGACATGAATTGTAAATCTTCTATAGACAGAGCTTTGTGAATAACAATAGGTAAAGCCTAGATCAATTCCCCTAAATTCCACATTTCTTCCACAACCTTCACCAGCCAAAAATATTTCCTGTAATATGTCCTGGGAATAGAAAAGAAACCAATTCATGAATCCAGTGAAACTGATTTTAAAATTTAAACAAATGAAATCCAGTTTCATCATTATCTTCTGAGTTTCATTAACCATCCCGTACATTCAGAAAACACTGGTACTGCTGGGTTCGGTCTATGCCTCTCCTCCAGGCTCATGGTTCATCATTCTCTTCCCTTAACCGTACTTCAACTGCTCTGGTTCCAGGACAGCAAAGGGGTGATGGGTCTGCTTATGAGTATGTGGTTGCTTTGACTTCCTCATATGTACACAAAGAATGTAGAGGAGCTGGGTGAGTGATTTGTCTGATTGTGTGTCTGTGGACCACATCCGTGCCGGGTGCCCCAGAAGCCAGAAGAGGGAATTAGATTCCCTGAAACTGCAGTTACAAATATTTGTGAGCTCCTATGTCTGTGTTGGGGGTTGAAACTGGGTTCTCTGCAGAGGCAGTCAATGCTCTTAACTACTGAGCCATATATCCAGCCCCTGGGAGTTACTTTTAATGATTTCTTTGTTATAAAAGAGCATTTGGACAAAAAAAAAAATTTCTTTTCATAGAGAATTTCAAATTTCAGTGTTTCTCATCAAATGGATTTAGAAAACTGGAAATAATTCTAGAATAGGAAGCCAGAAGGAACTCTCTAGTTTTGTACAAATTCATTTTCTGTTTAGGTTATGTCAATAGATTAGGAAAATCTATTGTAGTAGTGGCAGTTTACAAGAACTGCTGCGTTGATGAAAACTCTTGACCTTAGCTTGTACTTAGCTTAGCTTGCTAGAATGACTGCCACATGTGATATCGCTGAGAAGATGGGATGAAGGAGTTTACCAGACACAGTTACAGGCAAGAAAGGAGGAGATGATTCAAATGATCCCATGGCATCGGGGGGGCTCCTGGAGAAACTATTCCACCCTGGAAATAAAGGAAAGTGGTTTTTTGTGTGTTTGTTTTTTTATTTGTTTTTGTTGTTATTTTTTTTTAATAGTAGCTGAAAGAGAGGTTGCTAGGTTCTATTTAGGGAAGCATTAATATGGAATTTAAGTCTAGATGACTAGTTGGCCACTTATTATTTTCTTCAGAAAACGTTTTTTCAT
This sequence comes from Cricetomys ansorgei, assembly GCA_026225945.1. NCBI lineage: Eukaryota > Metazoa > Chordata > Mammalia > Rodentia > Nesomyidae > Cricetomys > Cricetomys ansorgei. Next base: position 28,072,848 of record JAMJFZ010000239.1, read on the forward strand.
CATGAGCTGTTTCCTCTTGGGATTGGCCACCAAAGTATTGCATTAGAGTTCCAGACTCTTTATCAGAGTGTGAAACCTCCCACAGTGGTGTCATAATATCCTATAAGAGATTGTAGCTAGGGACTATTGTGGTTAATTCTTCTAATAGTTTTGTGCCCAGCCTGCTCTGAGCAAACAGAAGTTTCCTATAAGGCATTGTCACCATCCTAGAGCAGCATCCCCCATGGCCATGACATTGCCTACATAGTTGATCATTAAAAACGGAAAGGTGACTGATTGTTGTACATCATTACCCTTCTTCCTTCTGCTCATAATGTACAGATAATTTGTATGAATGACATGGAAGTCACTTTCAACACATTTGTAGTATCTTGAAATGTGGGAGAAGAATGATCAGTCTCCTGCCTGATGAATAGCAATAATAATTATGACAAATAGAAGCATAAGCTTAATTCTTAAGATATTTAGTACTTCTATACCCCTATTCTTTTAAGGGCTCGGAAAAATAGGAGTGGCTTTTCTTGCAATTTAAAAGATCCAAATTGGAAAGGAAATCATATTGAAAGTTCAAATTGTGGGGCTGAACAGAGTTTTAGTAGTTGAGAGCATTGACTGCTTTTTCAGAGGACTAGGGTTAAGTTCCAAGCGCTTTTGTCATGGTTCACAACCATCTTTTACTTCAATTTCAGGGAATTTACCACCCTTTTCTTGCCTCCATGGGCACAAGATACACACATGATAGATGCATTCGGAAAAAAAAGTTTCTATACTTAAAATAAAGGTATATTTTTTAAAATGTGTAAGCCGTGAGAGAGTACAGTGTGATTACCTGTCTCTGAAAAGTCTTTGAACCTCTGTTAATTCCCTTGTACATGATAAAGAGATAGAGAAGGCTTACTGTCCCTGCCCTATTCTCTACAAAGAGGATCTCTGACTTGCATTTCTAGTCATTTCCTGATCCTGTTTTCTGATTTAATTCACCTCTAGAGAACCAGGAATGTCTACCACATAACACATTGTTTCTACTTCCAAGATCACTGATGCTCCAAGAAAGATCTAACGTATTATAAGAAAGGTATTTGACATTTTTCCCCTAAACATTAAAAGCTGATCTCATTGGTTACAAATAGAGTCGTGCAAAGAAAAAAGAATATAGTGGTGTGAGTTTTTAATTTTATTCAAATGCTAGGCTGTCATCAATGGGCTTTGTGCTACTAAGCTTGTGAGTCAAGACTCTGAAGCCTCTGAATCTTGTGATTGTTTGCAACTGTGCCTTTCACCAGTGCTGGCTGGTGGAACACTTGAATTCAGATGAACCGGAGTGTAGCCATTTGGTTTATTTTAAGATGTCAGATGACAAGTTTTTGGATACCAGCTGATATTTACTTAGCTGCTTCCTCAGATCAAGGGCTTTCTCCCTTTTTACTCATGTAACAAGATGCTTACACATGCTGAGATGTAATCTGTGAGGGAAAAACAAGGCCATTGTTGATTGTTCAAGAAAAAATAAAAAAATAAAAATTCCAGTTTAGAATACAAGGAATTAAATGGAAAAGGCAGACTGCACGAGTTTGTCATCCTGGAATTGTCCTCTGCTGAAACAGAAGCCTTCATTTGAAAACAAATTGCTGAATTGTTAGCTAGAAATAGAACAAAAAACTCATTAAATATTTAGGGTTATTAGACCAGTGTACTTCCTGCTTCTATTTTCTACTTTTCTAAATTGTGTTAATGTATGAAACTATAGTTTCCGTTTTTCAAGATTTACTTTGTAGAATTGTCATAGAATTAAAAATGTGCTTCACATAATGTATGAGTTTTCATATCTTTGTGAGAAGTATTGTAAAATTCAGTTAGCCTCTGAGATTTATATCCCATGCTCCTCAGCTCTGAACTAAAAATGTCACCACCAGTGAATGGACAAACAGTCTGGTCTGTCTGTACAGTGAAGAAATGATGCCTGCCATTTATGCAGCAAACTGCTGGGGAATTCTTTGACATGCTCAGCCGAGGAGCCAGCAATGGAACCGCACATACTGTTAGATTTTATATTAATATGTACAAGACGACAAAACAAACCCATAGATTCAAGATTTTGTCTCAGATCAGATGAGAGGAAAGAACTGTGAGTGACCTAAGAGAATATTTTCTGGGTCATATAGATCTTGACTATTTTAGTGGTTATAAGGCTATGTAAATGTGTCCTAATACATAGACTTAGGCTCAAATTTGGTACAGTTTATATCTATATGATATTGTCTTCAAAAATAAAAGAGTCTCCACACACAAATTTTGGGTCATGTTATACACAGCAAATTTATCCATACACTTTCATCAATAAAACATAAGTCTTGTAGACTTGTTGCAGGTCTGTGTTTTCTAAACACTGAAGTGCAAAGCCACATAATAAGAGCTGGAAAAAGATTTTTTTGGAAAGGAATAAAGTGACATCTGACTACAAGTAAGGTCTTTTTAAACTTTGAGTATGCACAAACACACACACACACACACACACACACACACACACGACAGCTTGTTTACAAGTTTTTCATATGCAATATATATGCACATGGCAGATGTTATCCAAGAGGCAATTATGGGAGCTTTCTGTCACAGAAAAGGATTCGGGAGATTGAGTTAGTAAACATTGTCATGAGTCCATAGATGAGGATCTGTTAATCTAAGAAGGAACCCTTGTATATCCCTAAGTCTAAAACAGCATATGTAAATGCTTATTGAAGAATTAGTGATTAGGCCTGAGGTGACCACAGCAAAAGAAAGAACTGGCAAAATCTAGGCCCCAATATATCAGTAACACTGAGTGTCAAAGCAATAGCCTCAGAAGAACCTGTGATAAATTTTCAAGGTCATAGTCAACATACACAGATCTGTGAAACTTATTTGACTTTCTTGATGATGTATTTATTCAACAGTTTGCAGCAAATACAAAAATATTGCAATGTGACAAATGAGTTAAAGCTCAAGGCTGAAAGAAGAGATGAGTCCATCAAGATTGACTCCCTGCTTGTGGAAGTCCACAGCTCATTCTGCTGGTGGCCTGTGGCTCAAACCTCATAAGATCAATTGTAGGTGAATATGTGTTTTTGATGCCAGAGTTTGCTTACATGAAAGTCCCACTTTGAAACAAATAATTCTTTGGTTTTTTAAATCTCCTCAGTTGGCATTTGTATAAACATAGAATAAGTATTATTTTTTTTGAAGAAAAAGAATACTTTTACCTGGAGAATATGTGTGTTGTTTTTGTATAGTTTGCTGAATGACTTAAAATCTGAATTCTTTATTTTTAAATTAAGATCCATTTGGGGATATAAAATCAATTGGGGAGATCATGAAAACCTCTTTAAAAATAAATATGGTTAAAAAAATATAGGAGTTTACCTCTAATTGAAACTGTAAAGATGGATTCATGAAATGCATGTTAAAGACACCTGTCTACACTCCTGCATGTGAAGTGTGTGTGTGTGTGTGTGTGTGTTTGTGTGTGCATGTGTGAATTTGTGTGCTTGTGTGTAAATGTGAAATTTGGAATACTGGATGTCAGGGCAAAAAGTGTTCCTAATTCTGAATAGGACACAGCATAAACATTCACAAAACTTTATAAATGCTTTTAAGTGTATAATCTATGATTAAATACAGGGATAACCTATACCCTTCCTATGAGAAATGGGCTATCAATGGTTATAGAACCAAATGGAATGAACCACACATTTTCCTACAATGGGACTCTATAAGGATGTCAATTCACAAATATTTCTGTTACATTTTTATTTTAAAGTAATGACACTTTTCAATTTCCTATCTAAACTGCATAACTTTAGCACTTGATTTTCAGAACATTACAGAAAGTAAAATGATACTGAATATTTGTGTGTGTGTCACATTTTGAGGAAGAACCAATAGGCTCATAAGATTTGTTTATTTCTGGTTTTCATGTGCTGTTTACATTTGTATGGCATGCTCTGTTTTGGAGGATCATAATAATACTTTGTAAAATCTACATATCATCTCAATTTTCATCCTCACCTCCCCTATACACACACACTCACACACACACACACACACACACACACACACAATTTCCATAGAAAGTAAAAGTAGCTCAAGAAATTAACCTCCTTACCTGACTTGGTTATGGTATAATGCAGAAAAGTGCCCCAAAATTGATTCATCATGAGATGTTTGTTGAGGAGATGTCTTATTGGATTTCAGAAAAGTGATAAAACTTTACTGTGGAGCGAGCATCAGGAAGGCCGCAACAATGCAGCACTCAAAGTTTTAGTCTTTCATCTGGCTCTGCACTCATTTTTCAATCTCTCTGGGTAGGATCATTTAGGGTCCAAGCCTTCAGTGGCTTAGAAAATCATCAATTAAACAAAATGAATGGGGTTATTACCAAGCCTGACCATCAGTGACATTTAAAAGTGGAATCAATGTCAACAGTCATGAATGCAATTAAAATACTGAGAGATCTTGACTTAGGTGTGTGCTTCTGAGTGTCCCTAAGTGTCATCTGCTGCTTGAGAGGTCAAAATGAGCCCTCAGTGCATTACAATCTATTACATCTACTACCGAGAGTCTTTTTTTTTTCTGCAAGCAAATTAATAGGAGTGGATGATTTCTGTCTTTATTATAGTTTAGAAAGATAATATATCTGCCGAAGTGCACTTATTTGAATAAAAAGCAGGTATATGTAAAATAAGCAAACAGAAAACTGACAAGGTCTTTCTTTGATCTAAGAAGCAGCTGACCCTGTGTGTGTTAAAGGTTAAGGTTTAAAAAAAATAATATTATTAAAGCGGTTGCTATTTTAATTATTTGAAAGAAAATTTGCCTCTATGGATAATTAAATTTAGTCTTTAAAATTTCATAGTGACATGACATCTAATTTTCTAGATGAGTTTTAGTGAAGCAGTAACAGCAAGGTGTCTTCTACTGTTGGCACTACCCTATCTTAAATGATACCGCGATCTGAGGAGCCAGGGTTTGAACTATGCTGCAGATACTTAGCAAGAAAATGCCATAAAACATGTGATGCACCCATTTCAATACCATGATATAATTCCTAGCCTTTGATGTGAGCATTTGTTTATTTATATACACCCATCTTCAGACCTTGGTAAAGTACTGTCCCTCTTCAGTACTGTTACAGTAGATGTGTGAACACTGTAGGAAAGATGCCAAACCAGAGTGTTGATTATTTGATACTGAAGATAATCCAGAGAGGCAAATGTTCAATGTTTAAACCCAAGGGCTTAAGATAAATATGTCAGACACACATTTCTTATTCGTTGCCAAATATACAATAGAATCTCTGCTTTAACCATTTAATTCATTGCTAGCAAATTATTTCTAGGAAAGAATAATTTGTCTGACATTATAGGCACTTTAAAAGTAAAGATATGATTCTTTCATAAAAATGTAAAAAAAAACTTAACAATAGTAATAACAAAAAAAAAAAGGAACATTAGTCTGCTTTATTGACTGATAAGTTAAGACCAGATTTTCACCACAATACTATGAGTTCGTTATAGCAGTTATCATTGATGCAATTTACAGACAGAAAGCATAAAGTTTTTTTTTTAGTAGAACCCAACAAACACACCAATCCATACTCATATATAACTGCAAATGACTTCTTTTCCAAAATATAATGAGTGATTAGAATATGCCTCCAAGAAAGGGTGTACTCAGTCAATTACTGGCACAAAAATGTTATTTTGCTTTCCAAAGAGATTGATTGATTGCTGATTGGCTAGTTGACTGAGTAGTTATGACAAACATATTTACTTTTACATTTAAATCTGTTAACAGGAGTGGTCTTGCTGGCAAAAATTTCAAAATATTGGAACGTAGTAACAAATGATTCTGAAAAATGCAATGTCGACGTCTGTCAAAACATGACAAACCTTTAAACACTAACTACTACTAAAACAAAAAATTGCTTGAAATTCTTAAGGGCTTGTGGTTTTAATGTCATTATGTCAGTTTCCTTCAAGCAGCGGAGACTGAGGAGTTCAAGTTATTTTAGGAAGACGTCCATAATCAGGTGATATTTATGAAACTGAAACTAAGATCATGGATCACTGTAGCCTGTGCTCGCACAGATGACACACTGGAAATTTGAACCAGTTCTGTAGTAGCATTTTGTCACTTTACACACACCAGTGTGATTAGCAATGAAGAGTAGTAGGGAGTCAATGACTTGCCTTTCACAACCGAAGAACTTTACAAATAAAAATGGAAAAACAGGGTTGAAGGCTGATTAGCAAAGCCAAGGAACTGGGATGTGATTGGTGCACTTAATGCTTAGTATACCAAACACCAAATTATTCGTATGTATTTTATGTTTACAGATTTCCGTCATCAACTTAGATAATATGTCCTTAATATATAAATTATTATAGGATATTATCACAATTTATGTCAACCTTAAATTATAAATGTGTTATGTATCTTATAAATTGATACACATACATAATAGAGAAAAGAATAGTGATAGGCTGAGGAAGATTCTGAAAGAAGAATGATATATTTTAAAAGCTGACACTTTTGGATCTTCCTCGATATTAAAAAAAATATTAAATATGTCTCCTTTCACTGTTTCTGACAGTTTGGTTAGCTGTGTGCCCCTAAACCTACAAGAATATGTGAAGTAAACATGAAAGATTACACACAGTTCAATTAGAACATTTTGGTAATAAACAAGAAGTAAGGAGTCCAATTTAATCTAGTCTATCTATGGTGGTCAATGTTATAAGAAATTCGGTTACTTAATGCACTATTTAAAACTAAAATAAAGCCAGGCAGTGGTGGTGCACACCTTTTATCCCAGCACTCAGAAGGCAGAGGCAATTGGATCTCTATGATCCTGATCTACAGAGTGAGTTCCAGGACAGCCAGAGTTACAACAGAGAAACGTTGTCATGAAAGAACAATTAAAAAAATAAAATAAAACAAATAAAATATGACTAGAGAAAAACTGAGTACAAAATACTGAATTCTATGAAATATGACTGAGGATATCTTTTGATTCACCTAAAAGTGCCTTTCTTTCCTTTTTGGGAGAAATTATTCCATTCCTCAAATGGTCATTTTTTTGGAAGGGGCCACATTAACCTTCAAATCATAGGACTTGGGCACAGGGTAAGGGGAAACGTAGACTTGTCTGTCCGTTCTCTTGTGTCCTAGCATACACACACACACACGTACACAAATGCACTCACAAATGTACACATTCACACAAAGACACATGCACCCATGTATGCACATAAAATTTATACACACATACATTTTACTTTCTTACTAAACACATACAGACTATTTTCTTGTCAACTTTCCATAAAGCATTTACATAACATTGCTTTGTATTAAGTATTATTTATAATTTAGGAAATTTTCAAAATGTATACAATGATGCATATATGCTCTATGTAAATACTGCTTTTCTTTCCATAAAGGATTTGAGGAAACAAATACTTTGGTGCCTGTAGAAGTCCTGGAACCAATCTTCTCCAGACAGTAAGAGACAGCTGTGTAAACAGTCAATACACTTAAAAGAAAAGTATTTGCTATTTAGATGCTAAATGAAAGGCACCGTGCATATTCAACTCTATAGTTGTCATCAAATAGGCAGACTCACCAAGTGGTCACATAAATGACATCAGATATTTACAACACAAATTAATAAAATCTATTAAAGGAAATATAGAAATTCTGACAAATTCCAGGTGGGGGAAAGAAACTGATTCAATACTTGCTGTATATAATCCAGCAAGGAATTCTAAGATATTGGATATACTATGTATGTCCAAATGTCCTAGGTCTTTGTCAGTCAAGTATGACTTAACTTACCTAAGGGTTTTCTCATTTGCCTAATCAATATTAACAATCATAAAAATTACACTGTGGTGTATGTAGAACTGATTTAAGGAAGAGAAACAATGTGCAATAGGTTAAATATATTTAATGTTCATAAGATACATAATTAAAGGCAACATATTAGATGTTAAAAGATAACACCAACAAGGTATAAATATAGATGTTGAATGTTTGATTAATATCATTCTAGTTCCCTTTAAGGGTTTTGATTTAAGGACTTCTAAGAATATGTACATATAAGAATGCATGGTCCATACTTATTTTAACTATAAATTCTCAACAGACATTTATAATAATTGAGTGTTGATTTTGTGCTATTATAGTGTTCTCAATTTTTAAAAATGTTTTGATGTCCATGCCTAAAATACAAGACATTGTCTACAGTACAGATGGAGGAATGCTATTGTTGCAAAATATTACATGGTTTTTTTTTTGAGACATTTTGACTCCTTGTGGAAAAACAAATGTCACAAATATCTTCCCTGTCTTGTAATAGTGACAATTCAAGATGTTTATCTCACTCCAAGATTCATTTTAATCTCCAAATTTAACCCTTAAATAATTACTAAAAGTCAAAACAATGACAGCCGGGAAAAGCACATAACTTACTCTTTTATATTAGTAGTTGAACCCAAGTAAGCTGTCACTGTTTGATAAGAATGGCTTGGCATCTCAGGACTTAGCAGCTCATGACTGTGTGTGCTAGTGAAATACCAAACTACACTTTATTATCAGTTTGTTATGCATATATTATCATATATTTTGTGAATGTTTCAGTTTAATGTTAAAGATAGAGATACTGATATCTGTGCCTTTGAATATGCCATATTCAATACAAACAGGGTCCAGTATTTTGATTCTGCTTTCTGTTGTTTGAAATAGACTCTTAAAGTAGTGCACAGTAGAGATGGACCTAGTGGCAGTCTCTACACTGTATTTTGATTCTCTTGGGTCTTCTCTCTCTCTCTTTTTTTTAATGCTTTGTTTTTTCAGTAAACATATGGTGTTTTAGCTACTACTGTTGCATTTTGGAACAAAGTGGTTTTCCTTCCCTTCATCTTCCTCATTCCTTCAATTCCCATTCCTCAACTTAATCCTTCCCAAGGCTCTTTTCCTCTTTCAGGTCCCATGTGTCCTTTTGCCCAGCCTATTCTTTAAAATAATATCATCAGTCTTCTTAGCTAGACATCTAGTTGTTGTGTTGGAGACCACACTTTGTATCCAGTCTCTGTTGTTTTTTTTTCATGGATATTCTTCCTTCACATTCATTCCTGTAGCTGTAGATTCAGGCTAAAGGTGTTTTTTTCCTTGGCTAATTGAATCACCATTCCTTAGTCCTAGGAATAAAATGACTGTGGTAGGCTCAAACCTAAATAAGACATTCATTTCACACACACCTTCCTCCTCCCAAGGCTTTGGGATCCTTTGGAAGGGAGATCAAAAGACTGTAAAGCCAGCGTTGATAGGTGACTACAAAGAAACAATGTCGCATAACAGGACAGGAGTGTGTTTGAACTTACAGCAGTTGTGGCAGCATGAACACGACCTGTTCTAGAGCCAGACAAAACCCCAATTTAGGTGGCCTTAATGGAACTTGATGGGTATAAAAAAAATGAAGACACAGAGCTGGGTGTTATAGGATGAAGGATGGAACTATGAGGAAATGGGGGAGGGGGATAAATATGGTCAAAATAAGAAATATGATATTCTCAATGAATTAATAAAAAAGAAAAGAATCCACACGATCATTTCACAAGGTGCTTTTAAGTCACCAATTTTCTCTTTTCTTTATAGAGAGCAGCACTTCAATTCTAGACTACTTTATAGGGAGTAGCACTAGGAATCTTAGGATATTAGAGACCACTAAGGGCAATCATAGGCTCCTTTGTGAAAGAATGTTTGATGGAAGAAATAAATGCAATATGTGCTTGTCTTGTTATAGAGAAAAGTAAAGGTTCTGCTGTCCACAACCCCAAATGGACAAAAAGAACCAGCTATTTTTCACTTTCTGCATTCCAATAGATTAATAATGGCAATAGAATATTTGATTTATTCATTTCCAGCATATTAAAATTTCTGACTTTTCAGTATCCTTCATGAAATCTAATTATATAACTCATTTATAATTTATTTCATTTTTGTTTAAGCTCTTCTATTTTATTTCTTTTCAATTTATAATTACGATTGTTTAAATTAATAGAATTGGACTACACAGGGCCTAAGGGAAAAAGTTAAACTATCACTTTATAGGTATTTTATGATGATGTCTTTGAATTCTGTAACACTAATTCCACGCTACTTTCCTAACAGATATTTTTTAAAGATTTAAATATATAAGTTTTACTTGGAAAATTTTAGAATTTTTACCTTCTTCTGTAAGGTTGAAGTCTAAACGGGTTATGAAATGATAAAACTTGGGAGAGGACAAAACCAATAGTTAAGTCTAACACAATCAACACACTCAGCCAAAACCTTTAGAAAGGATCTTAATAAGGAGAGAAAAGTGCCAGTATACACAATAGAGGTTGTACAGGACAGACAGATGGACATGCAAACTGTGAACAGTTTCTGAGGTAGGGGCTTTCAAGGGGATCTTTAGTCTTCTTCATTCTGTAGACAGTGTGTGCATTTATGTTTTCATAACACCTTGGTTTTAAGGCCTTCAGTTTTCACCACTCCATAAGTAGAGCAGGTGAGGAGAAGAAAGAGCAAAAGGGAATCAAAACACCACTATGCTTATTCTACCTGCAAATATATATTTATTTCTTTTAAATAAGTATTCTATGGATGGTTCTGTATTACTTTGGTTCTATTGATACAGCAAGATAATCCCTGATTATCTTGTAGGTTCTATGGAAAATTGAATGTTTGTGGTCTGTACACCCTGTCATTACAGAAGTACCTCCCATGTTTCTTTTTCATAAACATTGCACTTGAAATATTTCAAGGATGAGACAGCCCAGCAGGAGGAAAAGAGTCCCAAAGGTAGGTAAATGGGTCAGAGACCCAACTTTTAGGAGTTCCAGAAGAACATTAAGGTAAAAACTTTAAGATATATGTAGGAAACTTAGTGCAGACCCATGCAGGTTTCATGATTGCTGCTTCAGTCTGTGTGAACTCCTGTGAGTCCTGGCCACTTGATTCCATGGGCTCTGATCTCCTGGTGTCCTTGAAGGGTTTTAAAATGAAGTATCTATGGACAGAAACCACCACATAATTTGAAAGCAGCAGACTGAGATTCCTTAAATAGCATAAGGCAGTTATTGGTCTAGAACATTGCCTGAAAGACATTAGATAAAAGCTATCTATTTGAACATCATCCTGATAGAATCATTTTATTATGGTAAGAAGAATGAAATTGTTTATTCCATATCTGTAAAAATTATAGTATTCACAGTTGTTCATTTAAGAAGTTGAAAAAGTAAGTTATAGCATAAATCGAGAAGGGACCTATTAACAGTTAACGGTGAATGCTAGCAGTTGATGGTTACTGATGGTAGAAGACATGGCAGGTGGCACATTGCCTATGCCCAAGTGGATGACCTCATACCCATGTGAGTATTAGCAGCATTGATTGGAATCAGGAAGTTATTAATAACAACAAAATGGATAACATAAAGTTGGGAGGCTTGCAGTTGAGGACACTAGGCAGAATTAGAAGGCATAACCGTGGATGAATATAATCAAAGCATTGTATAAATGTATGAAATTTTCAAATAACAAAGAAACTTTTAGAAAGTATTAGCCAATATTTCCTCAATGTTAATTAGTCCAGAGTATGCTAACTCTTCCTTCCACAAGACTAAAATGGAACCTTTGGTGGGGACTGTGAAGAAGGATCTTAATGTGATATGAGGGTGGCTAATAGAACACAGGTGATTTGAAAGGGAAAGAATTTTATGTGAGAAGATGGGTGAGAGGGTAGGACAGAGAAGAGTATGGGGAGAGGACTAACTAAAACTAGGTGTGTTTGAAGAACTATAAGAAATTTTACTATTGTATAAGATTCATCTGTAAATATTTACTTACTTGAATATACATATGTATACAACAAAATAATTTAATTGCAGTTACCTTACATGGGGACGGGGCGGGGGGGCAATTAGTTGTTTAAAATCCCAGTGCCAGCCATGGGATACAAGGATACTTTCCCTTGATTCTTTTGGTCAGAGCTATCCTGGAAAATGCATTCTTACTACTGATCTTGGTTGTACATCAGAATCCATGATATGAGCATATTAAAGAAAATATCACATGTTTTGGTTCTGAGACATGTAGATATTAAATTGGAATTGACCAGGAAGCTTCTTCCTGGTGGCTAGTTTTTATGCTACCAAAAAGTGCTGGGGGTGATGTTATCAACAATCTTACTCAACTATGAACCATATGAGCTAAAAAAATGATAGATATAAACAACCATGGATACAACAGTGACACAAGTGGAAAAAGGGTAACCAATAATTTTCAGATTTGACTTATAGAAGGAAGCACATGCCTAGTGCTATAAATGGTTGAAAAATTCAGGGTCCCAGGAATGAATCTAATAATTTTGTTGTTATTGTTTTTTTTGCTAAGTGATTATATTATCAAACTGTCTTCTAAATTTGTATCTCTATATCTGTAGATTAGTATAGCACTCAATCCTTATCAGAGAGATTCGTAATAGATCAAAAAGTACAGGAGCTATCAGTTGAATGCTCAAATTGAATATCTCACACACACACACACACTCACACACACATACACACCATTTTCCATGTTCAGGGACCATGGTGAAAGAAGTAGATGAAATATTTTAAATACTGTAGGAACCAGAGGCCACGGAGGACCCAGGCAAAGCAGTACCTCCTAGATATAACTGGACCAATGCATTTGTGAATTTACAACAGTTGTAGTTTCTTGTATATGTTTATGGCAGTCTACATTATAGCATGGATGGGAAGGTAGTCATGAGCTTCTATTATGAACTGAGGAACTATTGTCAGTTATGGATTCTTTAAAGGTATTCTTTAATTCTTTGTAGGTAGACTATACTCCAATTAATGTCCCTTTATTTATGAGTATATAGACAGTATAAATAGGACTTGGTGTGTTATTAAAAGAAATAATAGAAAGGAGATAGAAAATGGATAGTGATTCACAAAGTAGAGATTGAGTGTGAAAGGAATTAATTAGGAAGAATGAGGATAAATAGAATAAAAATGCATTGCATGAAACTTCAATGAAATCATAAAAATACTATATTAATATATACTATATTAAGAAAATGTGCCAAATATTTCTATTCAATTATACATGCATAACAGACTTATTTGACATGTTGGTAAAGAGCATGCTATTCCTTGCTAACAGAGAAGGGTTGGCATGGTAAAACCTAAGAGGAAAACAGACTTGAAGGTTTCTAAGTGCTTTTCCAATACCTTAGGGTGGCATTAAATGCAATCCATACATTGGGAGTAATAGGTAGAAATTTTGGAAAGACATCAAAGAGGTTTCAGAGTCAAATACATTACCCCTAATCCCTTTGATGGTATTACTACTGAACTATTTGTTCAAAAAGTGAATTTTTGTGACTCTTAATATAACATAGGTTTTTCATGTTTCAGGTTCCAATATAGATGATATAGATGACAGAACCTATGACTGTCTGGATGCCTTTGCACACTAAACATGAGCAAAAAGAGCCAGGAAATGACTGAAAGGATAGGTTTTGAGAACCTCCAAAAATAAAGAGGAAATACTGTGTACACAGACTGCCTATGCCTTGCAAAAAATGAATATTTCAGAGCTCTGCATCAGGTGGGCTCCATTTCAATTTTATTTTTGTTTCATCCTCTGTGAACCATCTGACAGATCACTGGTGCTTCACAACATCCTTATGTCTTTAGAATGTAATCAATGAACTTCCCCCTCAAATGCTAACTGACTATTCTTGGTAGTCAACTTGACTATGTCTAGGATTATGTAAAACCTCAAATAAGTGGGCACACTTGTGAGGTATATTTTTCTTTTGTTAATTAAATCATTTGACATGGAAAGACCTACTTTTAATCTGGATCTTTGAGGCAGGAAGATTCATCTTTAATCTGGACATTTTCTGCTGGCAGCCTAAATAAAGGACATGGAAGAGAGAAATTCTCTCTTTTCTTACTTGTTCTCACTCTCACTAGCAAATCCATTTCTTCACTGGCATTAGCCTTCCAATTCTCCAACACCTAAATATACTGGAGCCTCCCCAGTTAATGTAGTCTCTGCTGGGAGCTCAGAGAGCACTAAAAGTCCATGATGTGAGCTATTTTACAGACATAGGAGACAAATGTATTTGATTATCCCGATTTACCAATTGTGAGAGGCAACAGATTTGGTGACTCTGTATATAAAAATTTGACAATTTGTGGAAAAATTGGGAAAATGGTGATGCTGGTCAGTTTTGCTTAATATCTCTAGGTAAACTGACAAAGGAAAAGCCTGAGCTCCCTGATAAAATTAACCAACTTCTTGCATCTCAGTATATGGTGAAGGGCAACAATGAACTCAGTGAACTCAGTGACAAAATTGACAGGCTCTAGATGCACATAAACATTCTTAAATTTTCTAAGCGTGCTCTGTAAAAGAATCTCTTCTCCAGCCACAGATATCATGTAGTGGAAAATCAGAAGCCTTTATTTTAAGGTTGGCTGTATTACAGCAAAAATTCAAGTCCCTGCCTTGAAGGATGTTGGTGGTTAAAGTAAGGACATGAATTGGTAAAGAAAGAGATCCTATACCTGAGACGGCAGTGGTGTGAGTGAGGGCCCTATTGAAGCTGAGAACTTTGAAGCTTCATATTCTGAAGGCCTTATCTCTCATGAGGAAGTAGTTTCTCCAACTTCCGTAGAATATGTAATCGTGGCCCTACTTCTGAAACATGGCCTATTTTGTCCTTGACAGAGAAAATTAATCCTCCATTGCTTGCTAAAGCAGTAATGACTTTCTCTGAAGGAGATCCCAGGTGTGATAACACTAATATCCATCTGGGCTCACCAATAGATGCCTCTAGATTATAACCATACTTAAGGCAAAGCAGGCTCCTGGAGGGAAGCTAATAAGTATAGTCCATAAAGAGGTGCACTACATTACTAAAGAGTTTGCTGAGTTTGTGAATTCATTGAAGCGGATGTCTGGGGAGTTTTAGTGGGAATGGATTTTAAGGGTGTGTGATAAAGGTGGAAGGAACATAAAACTGGGTCAGACTGAGTTTATTAGCATGGACCCACTGAGTAGAGATTCAAAATAATCAATGTCTCATAGTTGTTTTTTTCTACCTCATTCTATTTGACTAAGACTATTTGATGCAGTACTTGGCTCAAAGGCATGTTATACAAAGAAGAAACTTTCAAATCACATCATCCAAAATGTTACTGCCCAAGATCTTAGGGAAGTTCTATGGGTATTTCCAGTAGCTATTCTGGGTTGTCAAGTTGACTACATATGGAATTAACAAAGGGAGTTATGTCCACTTGTGCCCAACTTGTGAGAGTTTCCTTGTTCGGATAATCTGAGTGAGGAAGACCCATTCTAAATGCAGATCATTTGAGATTTGAGGACCTCCCCTCAATCTGGGCCACACATTCTGGTGGTGACCTATATAAAGTACAGGGAAGAATGAAGCTTTTGTTCTTTGCTTGCTTGCCCTCACTCTGGTCAGTTCATTTCTTCACTAGTATCACAGCCTCATTCAGGACTCAGTTATATACTGAAGACTAGCTGAGGCATACAGCCTCCTGGACCAAATGACTGTTGAATTTTTGGACTTCCCATTGGGAGACAGTCTTTGTTGGAATAATCAGACCATGGCCTATAAGCCACATTAAAAAATCCATAATATACATACATATATTATATATACATGCATGCATACATATATGTACATTCTATCAGTTCTATTTCTCTAGAGAACACTGCCTAATACAATATTATAAGTGAGTTGATGTTTCTGCTATCAAATATATATGTTCTGCTGTAGTAATATGCTGCTTTGGTGACTCAGCATGAAAGACACAGTGGCATTTTCATAAGTGGAAGTCCCGCCAGACCTCGGCAGAGGGACCCATCATCATGGCCAGTGACAGTGGAACCCTGAGCATCTGAGCTCAAGTGTTTTATTGAAACAAACCTCCTTAGGTGTTCTACTGATAGTTCCTGCAGATCATAAGCAATCAAACATTCCCCACATAAATCCAACACCTGCAGACAATACAAAATGCTAAGAACTAGGCAGCCTCTCACCCAATAGTGCATAAAACAATTATTTTATATGTTACTAAAATTAAACTTCAACGCTCTGTTGAGAAATCTGTGTCTGATTCCCATTATGAAACATTTTTGATTGGATATAATAAAACAATGAATAGATTGTTGATCTCAGCCATTGACTGACTATTTCATCAAATGTTTGGGATGTTTACCGGTTACTATTAACAGTAATATAAATACTAATGTACTTGACCTATGTATGACACTTGAGAGAATGAAAGAGGCTATTAACAGGGCACACTAGAAGAACAAGGCAAAAACTAGGTCTATAGCTTCCTTTCTGTTGATACAGAGGGGTGTTTATGAATATTAATTCAAAAGGCCAAGAATTACATATACTTATTACATATATTCTTTAATCTAAAATTATATATATGATTATGTATATAATCATATGTATTTAAAATTATACACATAAACACACACACACACACACACACACACACACACAGAGGCATTTCTGGGGTGATGAGAAATGGCTCAATGGAGAAAATGCTTGCCTCTTAGGTATGAAGATCTTAGTTCGGATTCCCATGTAAAGTAAAGACTCAAGGAAGACAACATGGCACACATCTATATACTTGCAATATATACACACATGCATTCCACACACCTACACATGCAAAAATAAAAAAATTATTTGTGTGTGTTCACACAAAACACATGGACTCACTCGCAAATAAATAATATATCCAGCTTTTTAGGTCTCTGTAGATTCCTCTAGAACAATGCTTTGACACTTTCCTTAACCATCATGCAATTTAGCTTGTGGAACAGTGTGCAATAGATAGTACACTTGGGAGCTTATTACTTCCCTTGATGTTACATATCAACTCTTACTGGAAATTTTCTGCTTCTCTTCTGTCTGCAATATTATTTTCCAATAATGATCCAGGGAAATTTAATTAAGAAAAGGATGACACAGATTGCTTTCCAGCTATTGCCCGTATCCATTAGTACTTGTTTCTTTGTTTATTAAGTGGCAAGTACCTGAAAACTATAACTAAAGATCTTATTGTGATAGTTACCACTTCGTTGTACTTAAATTTTATACAGGACTGCTTAGATGAAATGCTTTAATTAATCCTTGTTATCTTTTGTAACAAGTCTATATACTACTCCTTCAGATATTGAAATAATAAAAATAAATATTAAAACCGCTGGGTGTCAAAAGTTGTTAGCAACATCGATTTTGGAGCTCGCTGGTTTGAATTGAGAATGTAACATGGTAGAAATTTTCCAAACTGCTTCATCTATCCTCTGCTCATTTTAAATGCATTATATCACATGGTTCTTCACGAAATTTTAAGCACTATTTTAAGGGTAGTTTCTAAGGACTACCCTATATCTCGCTGATAATATCAACAGCACAAAATTTTTCCAGGATGCATGATTCGTGGTAACCTGACCAGGAGTACAGTCAACCATACGTGGTTGTGATAAAGAAAAATGTTGTAACTTGAACTTACTCTCATCAATACTTTGAGATTCAGTACTATTACTTGCAAAATAATATTAGCAACATTGATTTGCTTTTACAGAAAGAAAATAATGATCCAAAAAATTCTCTTAACATAGAGTGCTCCACAATATTATTGTTTATTATCCGTGCTCTAAATATTATTCTATGAGGATTAGTATCAGTGGAGATTTACTGAATCAAAAGTAAATCTTAGTGTTTCTTCATCCATCCCCATGTCCAACACATGCCAGACATCTGCTCTGAGCACCCATAATTCTCCTGAGCTCCAAATCCAGGAGACAGAGTGTTCCTTACTGGTTGAAAACACTTGTGCTGGCCCTAGGCTGTACTGTCTTTGAACTTGTTCTCCCTTGGCATATGGGTTGGAAATGAGAATAAATGCCAGAAACTAGAGCACTCTGCAATCTAGCAAACCAAAAAGATGTATACTCACTAAGGTCACTGAGCACATTTGGATCTCAAGATTTTGTTTTTGTGAGTGAATATTATTTGTTTAAACTAGCAGATTATTTATTTCTTGGAAAGAACCACTGAATAATTTTCTAGGTTCTCAAATCATTTTCTCTCTCTTCTCTCAATCTTTCTCAGACATAGTAAAATAAATTAAATTTAAAAACTAAAAATAATTTATGAGAATATTCTTGTATCTGCTTTTTAAAATTAATTTGTTTCAAGAGAAAATTGTCTGTAATCAATGTGTGTCTTTGTGTTTGTGTGTGTGTGTGTGTGTATGTGTGTGTGTGTGGTGTGATAGCACTGGATTTAAAAATTGTTTTCTAGTCCATGTTTTCATATGTGGAATTATTCCATAACACATTTAATTTACAATGTTGTAAATGAAACAGATGCTGCAATTAGCAATTGAGACTCCCATGGGCTGACTTTTAAAATGATACAAGTCCTGAAAATATAACTGAGAGCCAGGAAAAGCCATGGTGATTCTGCTGTGTGGAGGAATTGCATCTGAACTGTGCAGTGTTTCCTTCCTCTGACAGAACACTTTGGGGAATGGCATATTCAAATCCTTACATTGGATCATCGAACCTGACAGGCTGACTCACATAGTACCACTGATGCTAAATGTGGCATGAATATCTGGCCTTTGACCTATTTCACGCTATTCCTTTAGTTGACAACTCTCCTCTTCTTCCCCCTAGCTGCTCCTCTTAATTTTCACTCACTCTGAGAGATTTCTAGTTGAAAAATATTGCTGTTAGTGGTTACCTAACAGGTGCCACATCTACAGACTTTATGGAATAGAAAAAAAAACTCTCAAATTTAGAAAGAGATATTTTCATTGTTAATATCAGGCTTCCAGAAAGAATAACAAGAACATGATTAGTAACCACATCAAAAGTATTGAAGTTTGGTCATGGGAAATTCATTATAACAAATTATTAGGAATAAGGGTGTTAAAATTTTTGCAAGTTGGACACTAGTTATATTATGACAGGAAATAAAACATACTGATTGTGGTTTCAAATCCACCGTCAGATTAACTTGAAAGCAAGTCATGTGTTAGCAACGGCCATTTATGTTGTGCCAAGCAAGCTGTTTAACCTCATTAAATCTCTATTTTCAATTTGGAAAATAAATACTGTCAAAATATCAGATGACTGTCAAGATGATAACACAGTTTTAGAAATCCCCATGCCCTCACTGACAATGCTGCATAACCAGGGTTGTCTCAGTCATTTTTGTCATATTGAAGCAGAGAGTCAGTTTTGGTGACTAGATGTATTGTAAAGATGTCAGGCAAATTAGAATATTAACTTCCCTAATTTTAAAATGCAAATTATAATCATAAAAATTTTGAAATTGCTTCAGTCATTATTCCAGTAACTAAAAAAACTAGTGCTCACTCATGACCACTGCAAGTTAGCAGGAGGGTCTGCTCTATGTCATCGCTGTCTTTAACTGAGAATAACTGTTAAGTTGATATTATCAAATATATTGTTGGTCACGAAGGCAAAACAAACAGACAAGCAGACAGACATGGGAATGTACACACTAACTCGCAGAACACCCCTGGATAAACCAAATGCCTGTGGATCACATTTCCCAGAAGCTTAGAATGTAAATGGTTGTATCTATTTAAAGGTACAAATGGACAAATTTATTATATTTTTCTAATGATAGAGAATAATTGTAAACTCCTCTAATTACCAGTTAGTAGTTGGATTTAACAAAGATTATGTATTACAAGGTGTTTTGCAAATTCAAAAATATAGACGTATTTCACATGGTTACTACTACAATATTTATGATAAAATTCATTTCTTCTTCTATACTCTCAGCTTGCTTGTACATTAAAACCAGTGTTTTATAACACTTTGAATTAAGATGTACTTGAGACTTTGTAACAAAGCAAATATTTTAGCTGGCAAGGGAAAAGAAAACAAAGCTGACCGTTTATTTAAAAGTATCCTCTTCCCGCACTGCTCATTATCTCCCGGTCGGACTTAGACCCCACCAAATATTGTGGGGGGATTGAATGTGCTTTAGATTAAGAATCCGCGGGTCTCTGTTGATTGCATTAGAAACACAGGACCAAATACAATACGAATATGCAAGCATGACTGTCTGCACAAATATTAGTCCGAATGAATATACGGTTGATGTGACTGAACCCAAGGTTTTTCACATTGTTTCAGTCAGCCTCATTCTCTGGACATTTTTCCCTCTGTCTCTCCCTATTTTTATACCTTTTATTTTGCACTGACCTCTGTGTCTCCTAGAGTGGGAGGTGACTGCTTTGTGCTGTTTCTCCTGGTTAGTGCCTCAGCCTGTGTCCTTTTATGGAGCAGTATTTATTATAGTGCTTTTCATAAGCGTTAATTACTGTGGATGGCTGCCATTAGTTAACAGCACTCAGTACAATGTTTTATTTTTAGGTGACACTCTACTTATGTTGTTAAAAAACATTAAAGTTTCTTATGCTCATAGAGCTTTACAGGTAAGGACCTTATAGTTAAACTACAACATAAATTATACATTTTGAAAAAAAAACACTCAAAGAAGCAATATTTACTAGTTGTGTTTTTATTACCATATATTGAAAATAGTTAACATGAAATCCCATAATGCCAGAGTTCAATATGAGCAGAATTACTAAAAGGAACCTAAGCGAAGCTGTGCGTGATTTTGTATTTTCAATTCACTAGGTTGAATCCACTTGCCTCTCTGGAACTCTGGAAGTTTTGTTTCATGTTTTTAAAAATTTTTGATTGTAAAATGGACAGGCACTCTCGTCCCCTAGGGAAATATTCTCAGCAGAAAAGCAGGAGTCCCATAGATAATAATAAAGAGGAAAATGTGAGAAATGGGGAAAAGATCTTCTGAATGAACACGTAGGTCAAGAAAGGAGTGATCTATGTAGCACCGTCCTTCTGGTATCCAGGCATCCTCTTTTCAGGTCCAGATTTATCAGAAATGTCTGCCAATATGCAACTGGATATAATGCTACGACATTCAGGAGGGCACAAATTTGTGAGGAAGGCTGTAAATGATATAAATTATCTTTCTTTAAATCTTGGCTTACAGAGCTATATCCACCCTATAGTTGTAGCAACTATAAACATAATGTTTTCAACTAATAATATCTGGAATAGTTTTTTTTTTTATCTTGTAGTAGGTTATTTCAGATCACCCCATAACCAGAGTGTAATGAAATTGTCAACATTTTCTTCATTTCTTCTTTTTCTGACAAATGGTGTGAACATATCACCTTTTTCTCTTAATGGAAAACCTAACTGGAATACATCAAAATGCTATTAGGTTTTTCATTTTCTTCCACAATGCAGGACTGGGGAATGTATGCAGCCTTCATCTGGGCAGCACTGTGGAATACTCCCTGTCCCTGATAAAACGACTGCAGGAAAATCAAGGAGAATTGTTCTCTGGTTTATATTGCTGTGCCTTTGTGACAGTCTCTCAGAGAACGTGTGCAGGGAGATTATCTGTGCTAGAGGAAGCAGGCATGGTGTTAAGCAAAGTGTGTTTAAAAATTTTACCCGAGCAATTTTAATGTGTGAAACATATTTAATGAAAATTCGTCGTGTCCAACATTACTTATGTAGATATTGTTCCTTAAAATAAGAGAGGCATCATAGACTACTTGTCACAAGTTTGAAAAGACGCTTATTGCAATATTAGGTAGGAAGAGAGGTAAATGAAATCAAGTGCTCATACCCTTGGGAAATATCCGTAGCCTATTCTTTGTTTAATTTATTTATTTTTTCTTTAGCTAAACCAAGAATGGGATATAAGATAAATCAGAGTGAGAATGCATGAGGCTTAGCAATCAGTAAAGAAAAAAGACAAGCCTTCTATCTATAAAATTCTACCTATAGATTATAATTATCAAAAGAAGGCTTTTTTTTCTGTATGACAATTTAACAAGAAAACAATCATAAAATTCATTTGGGTGACCTTAAGAAACTTGATTGCCTTAATATAAAAGCAAAAGAAATGTATATATATGCAGACATATACTATTCCTATATGACATCAATTTTTAAAGAAGCAGAAACTCTTTTCTTTATGAAAATGCAATCTTATAAGAGATTATGTAACAGGAAAACTGATGTAATCTATTTTAAAACTGATTGGATTCAGCACAATAAAAACTTCCTTCTACATTACTCTTACTAACGAGCTCTAAATATTTTAAGTTGGTAGTGAATCAGAGACATTCATTCATCCCAGAGTTTACTCTTGACAATGCCTTAGCAATTCTTTCAACATGTCTGAACAATGCTATCTTGATTCTCTCTGAATGACAGTTCCAGAGAAGTATTTTTTCTAATGCTAGAGAAGAAACATAAATATATTCTTGGTGCTCTTGTTATGATTTATTCCTAAACTCCTCACCATAGTTATTGGAATACCTCATAGTGAAACATTTTGATTTTATTTCACCTAAAAAAAAAGTGCCAGTTCAGGACTCAAATTCACTGCAGTACAAAAATGATGTTGTGATATTCAATAGCTGAGCTAAGCAGAACAAATGGCTATTAAAACTGTCCTTTCACACCCTGGATAATTTACTACTAAATGTGGGAGGGACACTAGAAGGCCAGAACAAATGTGTATGATTAATCTCTTCTCCCTTGATGTTTCTAAATAATTTAAAAAAATCAAATATTATGTAAGACATTTTTCTTGGGGGGAGAAATTTATAAAGAAACCTACCTTGAAATTGAAAATAAAAATTTGATATTATCCTGATTTATATATCTCCCCAACTAGAGCAAGCTGAAGTCTACTTGTGCTTGGTTTAAAATGCAACAGTGATTATCGAGAAATTTCCACTTGTGTGTTGGTGTCATCAGTGTGCCCAGGCTACTGTCTCAGATACATTTTTAAGTGAGTGGAAAATAAAATAAAATTCACCTAGAAATCAAATGTCAAAGTCATTAGCAACTACTATTTATTTGATCTTGGTCTAATAATATCCCCATTCCTTACAGGGCAATTTACATAGCATTGCCCATTGTACTCTGTGCTTCTGTTTGACTGTTGGGGTCACAGCGCCTTGATTTACTCTGTTAAAGATGAATTTTCTGAGCATTAGATCCATGCTATTTCAAGCTCCACTGTATTCTCTGTTGGCAGCTTCTGTGAAAACAAGCTGCACTGATTCCTTGAACTGAAATTCCTGAGATTTTGCCATTAAGTCAACCTTTAGGATAGAATCTTACCATCTTCCCTTTAAAATATATAAGGATGGACAAGGACAAATTAGAAATTGGCAACTGTAAGTTTCATATTCTGATGCATTTTTTTTTTTGTAGTGGTGTCATGGGATGCTCGGCCTCCCATTATTTGTGTGGCACTTCCTTGTTTCATTTTTAATTACAGGTGTGGAATCGCTGCTCCACTGATTCATTACTTCAGCATTAGCTGCTGATGGTAGATGTTCAATCCACTAGATATCTGTCACAATTTTGGATTGGATACCCATTATCGAGATTGATAGCAGTTATCAAACCTCAAAATACGTGTGTGTTCTCTTTTAAATATTAGCTGTCAGGTTGTGATAAGTTGTGTTGTGCTGTGCGGAGCAGGGTTGAACACATGAGAGACAGCGAGTCTTAGTTTTCTAAGAAAATACCCTTCTAGCTTCTGAAATTCATGACAGAAGAGTAAGGCAGTCAGATGCCAAGAGGCTCAAGAAGCAAACACCAGGGTTCAGGAGCAACCATTCTGGGTAACAAAAAACGAGTTGGAGTTGGGCTTCCAGCTTTTCTCTTATAGTTTGATTTGCTTAAATTTTACTATTGAAAAACACACACAAAAAAGAGAGTGAGAAAGAGAAAAAGAGAGAGGAAATAAATGGCTGTCGTTTTACGATGCAAAAAATATGACTGTTAAGTTTTTAGGGAGATGATTATGGAAGGAGCTTTGAAATAATTGAAATATTAACTTCATGTAATGTCCTTCTTTGGACTGTGGAATATTCTTTCATTGTAGAGAGTAAAGGGGAAACTGGTACCTAGCATTGCAGAGGTTCTTTGTGAAAAGGGCGGGGCTTGGTACCTTCTTTCTCATATATGTCTTGCTCAGTAGTACATGTCTTTTTAGAGAGAGTATATATCAACCTGCCAAAGTCATGGCATATTTATCTTCATAAACATGTTTATTTACTTTTTTTACACTCCCAAACGGCCTTTAAAACATTCTGCTTTCATATTTTTCTGCCGAAATTTTCGCATTCGCTCTGTGCAGTTGGTGACTGTGAGACCTTCGTGGGTAGCATCGCTGCACCAACGCAGCTGGACCAGGGAAAGCCTGCTGCTGTGCTGTACTCTTTCATAAGTAGACAATGGTCCCTTTGTCCACACAGGCCAGTGAACGTTCTCCTCTCCAAACAAAGGTTAACTGATGGTTGTACTACTGTTAATGCTTTATATCTTTGAAACTTACCAGCAAAGAGTTCAAGTTCTGACAAACTGAATCTATTTTAATTAAGCAGAAAACTTGGAAAGGAAGGCTTGTCTAGAGAGGTTCAATTGCTTCCTGTAACCTTTGTGAAATGGGCAGCGTGTTAAAACTAGCCTCCCATTTTTATTTTCCAAGGAGAAAAATAATCAGAGCTAAAGATAACCTGTCCATTAATTTTTATTAATAGTGTTAGACTTGTTGACACACTTTAGAAGCAGACAGTCTTGTCATGAGCAACACATTTGCAAGCACTGTCGGGGTTCCTGAAGGCCCTGATGAAAGCAGGACGTGTGTTAACAGTAACTACAAGTGGCCTTTGGGGAACAATAGGCATACCTTAGACTGTGCTTAGCTTTTCAGAAAACAAGTTGCTATATTATACTCCATACTCATGTTAGTGTTCATATAAGACTTGACCCGGACTCATTTTTTGAAGTGCCGTTTCCAATTCTAAACTCCTTTCCTCATCCCCCTTGGATCATTTAACTTGAGCATTATAGCATCTACCTGGTGTCCTGATGCTAGTAGGTGTGTCCAGTGGTTTCTTTCACAAAGGATTAGCTACTCAGATTGCTGGATGTATGTTTCTCTCCATTCTGCCTAGTCTTCTAGCACTTAGGTGTCATAAGCAATCATCTAATGAAACTATGCTACTAGCATCTGTAGATATCTACTTTCCAAATAATTTTGTCATGAAAAACGTAAGCATATTGAAAACACTCATCAGGAGCAACACGAAACACAGGATTGTGTGTAGCCAGGACATAATTTTGTTGAAGTGTTTCCTTTTGCAATTAGCCTGCTTTATTTTACCAGTATCATTGAATAAACCGTCTTATAATAACCTCTTCATTATGCAAGTTTGCCAAAAGAATGGGCTCATCTTACATGGCTGTATTTTGTTTGCACAGAGCAGTAGTGTAGCATAATTGTTTGGAATAAGTAATCAGCTAGGATATTGTTGAGAGATTTGTTTTTTCCTTAGGTCAAGAAAGTCCCTAACTGACATACTTTTATAGAATTAAGCAAGGACTAACTGAGTTTGTCATCTAATCTATTTTAGCCCATAGTTGATTTTATTCATTCTGTAGCTCCACCGGGAGTCTAACTGCCCATCATATTAGTGATGTGTGCTCTATTTCTTCATAGGAATGACATAAAATTTTGCTTCAAATATGAATCCTTAAATAAAATATTTCACATTTTCACATGAAATGTTTCATATTTACACTAAATTAGTATATTAGAAAAATCTCTTTGGAGAAAAAAGTTGTCCCAAAGAAAGATACAAAAGCAAACACCAACTCATGACATTATGTGAAACAGAAAACACAATTAAAATTTAAGGTATAGGGAATAGAGCTTTCAGAATTTTACTTACAGGTAAATTTAATATATTTTACAGTGTTCATGAGAAAAGATGTTTTGTTCTATAAGGCACAAAATACAGTCATTTTATAATAGGGTTTTTATTAACTATATTTCTACTTAGAGGCTTAGGTAGTAATGCCATAGTCATTCATACAAATCAACTGACAAGTTAGTTCTTATTTTACAAGTGACTTCAAGACATTGCACTAGAAATTGAAAATACTATAGGATGCAGAAAAATGAGGAATGTGATAAACATTATGATTTGTTAAAATGGATATATGCATATATATGTATACATACATATATATGAAAAATATAATAGAAACTAAAAAAGAAAATATAAGGGGATTATTCTATCTTATTATATAGGTCAGGTTGGTCAAGTAAGCACTCAAAATTTTTATGATTATTTTAAACTGAGGAAAAATATTCAAATTATTCAAACTTAAATTTATAGCAACAACATCTACCATATCCATATATCAAGAAATATATATGCATGAATCATAGGAGTGTGTGTCCATACATACTCGCGTACATATCCTCTCAATAAGTTTAATTTGGAAATATTTAAAATAAAACAAGAAAAAGAAATAATGAAATTATTTCTACCAAATTTAAAAGATTACATACATAAAATGTTATTGGGAACCCTAGAAATTAATCTGGCTTTTAACATCAGAGAGATACTGAGAGGTAACATGTCTGCATCTGTTGTTAGTTTTCACACACTGTGCAGATCTCTTCAACTCCTCCTCTCTGGTGTTCAGGGAGAGAGTAAAGCACAACAACAGTTGAGTCCCAGCCACTCACACTCCACCTGACTTGTGGATAAAGATAACAGTTCTGGTCCCTTTTGCTTTCACTTCATTCCTTGAGATGACTTAATTTATCACAGACAGGATAGGCAATAAAAAATAAGGTCGAAGCTCATGCTTTAGTATGAACATAAACTGTGGCTTATAGATATTCAAATTCATGTCTAGTTGGAAAGAAATATTCATGACTAATATTAAACTAAGCCCAGAATTAGCCAAAATGCAAGAGACATATATTGAAGCGAGCATTTTATTATGTGCCATGTCACTCAGATTAAAGAAAAGGGTGCATGGCACCGACAGGATATTGCATGTGTATCAAACAATCTATTTATATGTGACAGGGAGGGTGTGATTTCTGGAAAGAGTGACAACCCAATGAAATAGCTGCTCGCCTTTAAAATTATTATGGTATGAAGTCACATCTTTTAAGATGAAATTGTAAATTGCAATTAACAAAATGTAGATAAATATGCTTAAAAATGAATAGTGACATGCAAAATGGAGTGTGTGTGTGTGTTTGTGTGTGTGCGCGCGTGTGTGTGTGTCTGTATGAGTATGTATAGGAATCCAGAAAAACACAAAGATTTCCCTGCCATCCCTGTCTGTATCCAGCACAGAATGTTGGGGAATGCTTGTCACAGGTCTGGAGAAGTGACACCATTTAAAACAGGTTAACCTTATTGTGCTACCCAAACAGAAGGGAATGACTATAAATTTCCAACTGTATGATATTAGAATATAATATGTAAACATTACTTAGTTATAAGCAACAACTCATCAGTAAATTATCCTATTTCTTGAAAAATCATTGCTATATTCTTCAATACTGCCACTTTAAAAGAGAGATATTGTAGATTTCGCTGTCTTAGAAGTCTGCCCTCATTTGACAAGCACCCCCTTCCCCCATTTAGTAGTGAATGAGAAGTAAAAGAAGACAAACCGTATTCTCTAAATAATGTAATTACTGTTTAAGTTTCATGGGGCTGACCAGTGGATGCTAGAAATGGATAGAGAGAGAATGGAGATAATGGGTAAGGGACAAAAGAGGGGAGGAAAATGGAGGCGAAAGTTGAAAAAGCTCACTTCCTTCTGAGCTGTGAGCTCAAGGAAATAGAAAGTCCTTAGGTTAACAGACATTATCCTTGGATTCTCTCTCTCAGCACTGAGAGAGGAGAAAGGAAAGGCAGTGGTAATCAGTTTTGTTTCCTGTTTATGTTATAATTTATCTGGCTTTTTCACGCTGGTGGGATGAAGTTGAGCGAAAGGTACTAGAAGAAAAGAGCAGAGGTTGGGGGTGAGGCTTGCCAAGCTGGGCTCTGAGCAGCAGCAGGGGAGCTCTGGTGAAACTCCTCCTTACCACCGCGGAGACTTAGCAATATCCAAGTGGTGCATGTGGGGGAGCTACAGGACAAAAGCATGGAGTGAGCTGGCTTTGTGCATCAGTGATGGGGAACTCTGTTTTCTCATAGCATTTCCTTCTTTGTTCACAGAGGGGGCTTCCATTTTAAACAGTAATCTGTGACTATTGAAATGGGCAGTAAAGACTCTTGCCAACAAATACATCTGCTGGTTTTTTTTTCTATCCCTTTTTCTGTTTTTAAAGGAAATCTTCATGGCAGCTTTATGTGCAGGTGAAAGATGCCCATTGTTCTGGAGATAATTAAGCTTCCCCATTCAAAGGCTCTGACAGGGTAGATCAAGTTTGGAGGAAATGGTAAACAGAATCATGCATGGATTTTACAGCCCAGTGGTCTTTGCCCTCTCCTTCTTAGAAAGAGAAACACTTCCGTGTGATTCAGAGGAAGACCTTTGTTCCGACATGTTTTTTACTACTGACATTTTAAACGGAATGAAAATTTGATAATGTAACAACAAATAATAAAACTCCAAAGCACATAGTGTATGTTGTGTATACTGTGTATTTGTGTGACTGTATGAACACATATACATATACAGAGGCTAGAGAAGCATGCTGGCTGTCTTCCTCAGTTGTTCTTGAAATGAATTTGGGAGACAAGGTTTCTCAAGCAACTTAGAGTTCACTGATTAGGCTGACTGGCCTGCCCTCAGAGTCCTGTGCATCCTCTAATAGTGATCTCCCCAGCACAGGGATTAAGATGCTTCTCTTTATGTAGGTGTGCTGGAGATTTCATCCAAGTGTACCTACTCACACGGACAACACTTTGCCAAAGGAATCACACCTCAGTACCCAAAAGACGAGTTTTATACTTAAGTGTTCATTGTAATATATCATTGATGATTCCCGTGTAGGCATTTTGCAAAATCAATAGTGTCTTATCAGTGCCTTTTCTATTTTTTGTTCCTTCTTTTTGCTCACTATTTAGGACAATGGATTAATCTTAGGAAAGGAAACCATTGCCATGGGAAGGTAGCATGATATTAACAGTGAACACATACACACACACACACACACATTTCATATACTGGTGTATATTTTGTACACAAATATAATTTATAGATTGAACCTTTGGGACAATGTTAAATATTTTTATCTTAAAACAAGGAGCTAGGAAGGCAAAGGGGAGTGGAAAATGACAGTATTATTTAAAATTCACTGATTAGCTGGGCTTCAGTGTGTTGACAGACTTCAGCGCTGCTCACCGTGTGCAGAGTTTAACAGCTGGCATGTGTACCTTCCAATGAAAACCGTTTGCATATCACTTCTATGCTGTTGTTATTGATGATGCAGCAATGCTTCTCTGAGTCCGAAGCAGTGTAGGTATTATCTACTTTTTATTTCTTTTCTATCACATTAGAAGACACAGAATATGGCGGGATGAAAATAATTCTGATTGACTCTTCCGTAATGTAGCTGCCTGCCAAAACACCATCTTATATCCCCCAAATACAATTATTGTCAAATTTTAAATTAGAATAAATCCATACTCAAAAGCATTTATTACATTAAAAGTCACCAGAGTACTCCATGTTCCGATAATTTGATTATTTTGGGAGCAGAAACCAATGCCTATGAGCACTGTGTAATCAAGTATGAAATATGTGCACTGTATGAAAGTGGTAATATTCTTGAGGTAGGATCATATTCCTGATAACAAATGAACATATGGACTGCTGTGGGAAGTAGCAAACCCTTGATCATACTACCTTAAACCCACACAGAGGAAAAAGACATGCTTCCTATGCACAAGACTTGAGATTCTGTTCAGAGAGCAAGAGAGAGACAGGGAGAGGCAGAAAGATAGAAGCAGAGAAAGGAAGAGTCTTAATTCACCTAAATATACCCATTTAGAAATGTAATGTAGAAGGTTTAGTGAAGAAAAGTATTTAACAGCTAATATGGAGCAAAAGCTGTCATTTTTGTTGACATAGAAACAGGAGTAGGTTAGGGTACTTACGAGCAAAATTCCAACAAATACAGTTTCTTCCTTTTTTTCTGATATGCTATAGTAATATTTTTCTTTGAATTAAATTTCCTCAACAATTGTATTATTACATTCATTATTTTTACAACTACTAATTATATAGTGTCTGTAATTACTTTGTGAGTATGCAGAAAATAATTAACTATATTAAAACATACAAAACACATTGTAGAAGTGTCTGCCCTTTTTGAAAAATTAGTCTTCCTCAATTATGGAGCACATGCAGCTGTGTGTGTGTGTGTGTGTGTGAGTTTGCATTGAATGTGAGTGCATGCACATGCATGTGTAGGTTTCTCTAAGGGGACAAGCATGAAGAAGGAAGTGTGTGCAAGTATTTGTCATGTACTCATGGAGGCCAGATATTAATGCCTGATGTTTTCCTTAGGAACTCTCTTCTTTGCTTTTTAAAGACTATTTATTTTATTTTATGTGTATGGACAGTTTGCCTATATGTCTATCTATGCACACATGTGTGCAGTGCCCTTGGGAGCCAGAAGAGGGTGCTGAATGCCCTTTTCCAATGGAGTTACTGATATTTATAAATAAACATTTGGGTGCTGGGAACCAAACTCAGGTTCTTTGGAGGATCAGCCTGGTCTCTTAACCACTGAGCCATCTCTCTTGCTCTTACACTTAATTTTTTATGACAGAGACCCTCATGAACTGGAGCTCACCGATTGGCTACACTGGGTAACCATGAGGTTTCAAGACTTTGCCTGTCTCTACTCATAAGGACTGAATTCATACAGGCATGAATTTTTCGATTGGCTTTTTAAGTCATGTACTTGAGTGTGGAGGCTCTAGATTCAAATTCATGTGATTATACAGCAATTGTATAATTGACTGAGTCAAATCCCTAGGCCTTCTATGGAAATGTTTTATAAATGTAGTAAAGATGAAGGGACAAGGTAAACAATAAACAGGAAAACAGAAAATTGAATGTAAATGTTGAAAATTATGCTGGGCTGTGGTGGTACATGCCTTTAATCCCAGCACTCCAGAGGCAAGCAGATCTCTGTGAGTTCAAGGCCAACCTGGTCTACAGAGTGAATTCCAAGACAGTCAGAATTACAAAAGAGAAACCCTGTCTTGAAAAATATATGGAAGTTTAAAAATTAATAGAAAAATCAGGATACAGATTAAGTGATATTAAAATTATTTTATTTGAAATCTCTATACTCATTATAGTATATAGGTGATCTTTTTTAAAAAATGACTCATTAGATGTCTACTTTATTGCTAAAAGTATATTAAAGTGAATGTAAATAAGAATAATTCTTAGCCAGGCATCATGGTGGTCTTCTTTGGCATAATGTTTGTTTTTTATGTCTTATCCAAGTCTACCTGACTTTATGAACTTAGTCTATACATTTATACCCTCTTTATCATTAGAGTCTAATCCTCAGTTGTAGGTGGGTAATCTTGTATTGTTTCAGGGGTCTCTGGGGCCTCCCTGGGCCAAAACCTCTTACAGAGGTTTCCCACACTTGCATTGGGATTTTGTTAGGAATGTATTACTATCAGGACAGGCATATCTACCTATGTGGTTTATCTTTCCTGCAATCTCCATTACTTTTACTTATAAGTGAGTTATAGGACAATATCTTTCCATATGGCTTTTTTGTACATCCTTTATTTCAATGAACACCCATATCCATGATTCTTGACCTCATCCATATTTATCCTTCTCCTGTTTTCTACTCTTTATTTTCCACTTCATTTTCTGCTACCTACCTATCTTAAGGTACACTCCACCCTTCTATGTTCCTAACCAAGTTTCCTGACTTCTGTAAGTACTCAGGGTTAAACAACAACAACAAACCCTAAAGAACAGAAGCTAGGATCCACATATGAAAAGAGCATGTGGTATTTGTTCTTTAAGCCTGGGTTTATCTCACCCAGTGTAATCTTTTCCAGTTCCAACCATTTCGCTGCATATTTCATAATCACAGCTTTCTTTACTGCCAAATAAAGTTTCTTCATGTTTATGTACAACTAAAAGAATTCTGCAGATAGTCTCATCACTCTTGACTTCAAATTATATTATTGACTTACAGTAGCAAAAACATGATACTGGCATGGAACTATACACATAAAAACAGAACAAACTACTAGACCAAATGGTTTTTTGATTTTTGACAAAGATACCACAAACATACAATGGATAAAATATGCAACATCTTCAAGAAATGGTGCTGGGATACTCTATGAAACTAGATCATAAAACCTGATATTCTGAAACTGCTAGAGTAGACTTCATTGTATATGCCCAGGAGACTTCCTAAAGAGGACTCCAGTACTCCAATAGACTAGCAAATAAGACTAACAATCAACAAACTAAATCAAGAAACTGAAATGTCTGTACAACAAAGGATACTGCCATTGGAGTGATGAGGGAGTCCACAGAATCAGAGAAAATTCTTAGCAGCCATTACACAGAGATTAGTGTCTAGAATACAAAAGAACTGAAAAAGAAATGCAAACAAACAAAAACCAAGAAAACAATACATTTACAATATGAGCTACAGAACTAAAGAGGGTTCTAAAAAGAAAAAAAAATGGCTATTATCACTTTAAAATGTAATCACCATTCTTAGTTATGACATCAATGTAGATTTAATTAAACTTGTTTAAGATTCTATCTCACCCTAGTCACTGTAGCCAGCAAGAAGCATGCAAATGACAACAAATGATTGTGGGCGGAGGGAAACAGGTGAGCTCTTTAACAGTTTTCAGGAGTGTAATCTAGTGGAGTCTCTTTCTAGAAGTACAAAGAAGCATCTCAAGAAAACTAAAAATAAAATCCATATGACTAAGAGATGCTATGCTTGAGCATATACCCCCAAAGACTTATATTTACTGTAAAGATACATGCTCATTGACATCCATTGCTGTTTGAACACAATAGCTAGGGGATAGAAGCAGTCTAGATGTCCCTCGACTGATGAACACATAATGAAAATGTGAGACATACATACAACTGAATTTTCTTTCTATTGTTTTCAAAACTGTTGAAATGGATATTTGAAATGTCTATTTACATTATTGTTTTTTATCATCTGTGAATTCTTTCTTAAGGTTTCCCTTTGTTTTCTGGATTCATGTTTTTTTTTTTTTTCTTCTTGTGTGCTGCAGTTCTAATTGCTAACACTTTAAAATATATACAAAACACAAACTCTAAATAAATATGTGAAAAGTAAGTGACAATTGAAACCAATACAACACTAGCTTAATTTGACTTCACTGTAAAAGTATAGATTATTATTAACTGTTATGTTTTGAGAAGGACCATATCAATTTCACTTGAACAAATTAAATTTATCTGTTCAAACAAGATAACCTTGCTTGGGTGAGTAGTGTTCTTCTGAGAATCCAAGGGTTAGCAAATAAAAATTCCAATTCCAGATGTGGTCACAGAGACCCTAGAGGGGTGTATTGCCAATGTTCTTGGTTGCCTACCCGAACTAGATCATAAAATCCAATTGTTGAAAACATCATACACTTGGACATTAAGACAATGAAAAAGTCAAGACAGATATGAGTTGGAAATTGTTCTTCCTGTTGACTAACTTTCAGAGTGCTAAAAGCTGATAGGTAAAAGCTAGTGAAAAGAAGTCATCAGAAGTCTTTCTATCTGTGAACCACACAAGCTATTTGATTGCCGTCTACACATCAAGATATGCCCATCAGTGTAAGCAACTTGATGGCAGAAATGAGGACAAAAGAGGGTAGGTCTAGTTAGTGAGGGTAAGGAAGATAAATATAGAGGGAGATAGGTAAAACAACAGTAAGAATGTCTAAAAGAGTTGGAAGAAATCATATAATTATCTACCTAAAAATTCCTTAATAAACATAACTCAGTATATAAATATGCATTTATATTTTAAATGAAGTTTTCCCATCTGCGTGGATAATGCTACCTCCAAGAGCTGTCTAACTGGCATGATTTTTCAATATACAGCACACATCCTCTAAACATGTTTTCTGGTTTCTTCAGTAAGCAAAGTTCAAAGGCATGCCATTTTCTTAGAAACTCCAATATAGGGCTATATACATATTTTTGTACTACAGAAATTCTGTGTAGATTTATGAATTTTCATGTGTAAGGAATTGCTTTACAGACTATCTTCCCTTTTAGTTACTTTGCTATTGAGAGTTTTTGTATAATCCATAGACGATACAGGCAGGGAACTATCCCTGTCCTTAGCCAGTGTTCCACACAGCCACTTTTCATTTGAGATGGAATAGACTCCTTCTCCACAGTGTTATATTAACCACTAGGTGCAGCATGTTCTTCTTTGTTCAAGTGATGTGGTTAAAGATTGCTTTTTGCTCAAACACAATATTTTAAGGTATGTCCTTATATGTTTTCTTAATCCTCAACATATTTTCTGGACAGATTACATAGCCTTCAACAATGTTGTATTTTGATAGATACGTATTATAAAGCATTTTACAGAGACTATCTGATGAACAAGCAGAAAAGGAGAGAAAGTCATTACTCAAGCAGGTTCTGTAGTTAATTCCAGGCATCTTTATGAGCACAGATAATTTTCTGTTCATTAAAGTATCCTATAATCTGGATTAAGCAGTATTAAGGGAAGCAAATTAAAATTATTTTACATATCATCTGTTATATGTTATTTGATTTCAGGAACATTAGTTTGTAGTTCTTCCACCAGTCCAACAATTTTTAATTTGAAGGAAGTTATCCCTATATTTGCCTTATACTTGGTATGCAGCATGATTGACAGTTCTTGACTTTTCCATATATCTGTATGGGTTTTATTACAGAATTGGAATGACACTCATCTGAAGTCTTGTATCAAACCCTGTGTGAACTTGGAAGTTACCTGAGAGTACTTAAAATTGTTATAAGTTTTTCAACTTTCATAAAATAAAATAATTTA
This sequence comes from Cricetomys ansorgei, assembly GCA_026225945.1. NCBI lineage: Eukaryota > Metazoa > Chordata > Mammalia > Rodentia > Nesomyidae > Cricetomys > Cricetomys ansorgei. The sequence goes on from JAMJFZ010000239.1 coordinate 28,107,979, forward strand.
ACAAATTGGTATTGTTGCTAATTATTTTTAAATTTTAAGATTTTCACTGTAGCTTCATCTCCACTCTTTCTGTCTTTAGTCCCTGAAATTTTTATAAACCAATTGCAGATTTAATTTTCATACACTTGTTATATATACTATTTATGTAATGCCTATGTAAATTCCTACATAATGTTCATAAACACCAAGTATTGATATAAATCAATATTGATGCTTTTTAAAAAATCTCTGATTTCTTTATAATTTTGGTTAACCTGCATCAGGATCCAAATAAAGCCAATCTAATACCTGACTGTTCTAATTTTCTAATGTAGATCAGTTTCTGTTTATCTTTATATAATTATTCTCTAAAATTTGTTGATAAAACTGATTTGTATACATTGTCAAATGATCCACGTTACATATTAACTTCTGGCTTTCTCATGATGCCATTTCTCCTATGATGTTAGGAGACACTGAAGTTAGTTTTCAACATTAACTAGACATAGGGACATAGTTTACTATATACCTTTTGGGAGAGGCTCAGCATGTTTCATAATTGGTCCCACTTATTTTGATTTTCCATGTGTTGGTTGATGTATAACATAATGTCTGGTTTCCCAGCCTGAATGATAACTTGGCTAATGCAGAACTGCTTGATGCATAGCCCATTCTCCAGCTCTTTGTTAGCTTCTGGACTCTTTTCTTTGATCTTGCCTTTTACAGTAGTCCATGAGATTCTCTAAACCAACTTGACGTTTGACATCTCTTCTTCTTAATTTTATGTCCTATTTAAAAAGTGCTCTAGACTTGGGAAGTTGATGCAGGAGGATTGCCGTGATGTTGATGCTAGTCCAGGCTATAAAGGGAGTATCATGGTATGCCCCTCCTCTTCAAATGGAAAGGGCTGTAGAGCAATACAAGGGACAGGAGTGGTGGTGATTTTTGATTGCTTAAAGCATTTCTAGCATTCTTTCAGAAATTTCCATTAGGAATTGATTTCAGAAACAATTAGGTTCTCCCTCCAGTTTTCATTTCTTTTTAATGATATGCCTAATCTAACTTCCTTACTTTCTGACAGCTTTTCGAGATGGACAGTGCCCTGAACTCCAGGAGGACACTCAGAACTTCTAAGCATCTAATAATCCATAGGCAGTCCCTCCATTTGCAGCGGGAAGCACGTCTTCCAAGTGTCTAGATTCTAAAGCTCCAACCCTTCTCTTTTCTTTGCCCTCAGAGATGTTTGTACTTCTCATATTTGTGTCCGCTGTATTTTTTTAAATTCATCAATTCACTAATTTTTAGTTTGTTTTTTTTCCGTTTTCTCTATCTTATTGTATTAAATACTTAGAAAGATTCTGCTTATAATTTAACACTGACTAGTATAGTCACATGAAAAAGAATAAGAGTCCTAGGAAATATTTTGAGAGGCAGAAGTCTTAACCCTTGTCTATTCTTGGCTTTGAAAGTAGTGAAAATTTCCTTAGCCAGGTGGTGGTGACTTACGCCGTTAATCCCAGCACTTGGGCACTATGGAGGCAGAGGCAGGCAGGTCTCTGTGAGTTCGAGGCCAGCCTGGTCTACAGAGTGAGTTTCAGAACAATTAGAGTTACAACAGAGAAACCCTGTCTCAAAAAACCAAAATAATAATAATAATAATAATAATAATAATAATAATGATAATATTAATAGGAATAAGAAGAGAAAGAGAAGAAAGGAGGAGGAAGTGGTGCAAAGTTGCTGACAGTGTGTCATTGTATAATGCAAACTAATTGTTATCATCTAGAGACAAGGAAGATTTCCTTTTCCTTTTAGAATTCATTCTTAGACTCACCTTTTGCTATGGTCTTTAATCATGTTTATCAACATGAAAGAATTTTAGTATCACTCAGGAAATAAAATTAAGAGTGTGACTGTTAAAATGTTTCCAGAAAGATTTAATTAAAGGTGTAGAAAACCACCCTGAATGTAGGTAGCCTCATCCCAGAGGCTGTGGTCCAAGATTGAATACAAAGCAGAAAGCCAGGATAGCACCCACATCCATTTCTCTCCTTCATAGCTGTGGTTTCAGTATGCCATGGAAGCAAGAAGAGCTCATGTTACTGTGACCAAGTACTTCCTACAAACATAGAAGCCAAAAGAAATTCTTTCCTTAAGCTATTTATTTTTTTTCAGATAGTGGGTGATATCAGTAGAAAAGTTACAAATATAGTTATCAATCTGAATAATAATTCTTGGGTATTTATTGTGTAAAGTGTCTGAAATGTTTTGAAATGATAAGCCTTATGATCCAAAGCCTTCCCTTCTTATATTTATTGGCAAGAATGGCCTACTAAGCCATGTACATTTTCAAGTATCATTTTTCTAAAATACGCACTGTTCTTTATGATGTCGAGTTAGATTACAAGATTCCTGGGATCTTTTCTGTTCCAAGGAGCCTCTTTTATAATGACATAGCAGATTGTATTTGCACCGGCACTTAACTAGTGCAGATAGATACTAACTCTCAGTTTCTCAATCATGCAACATATTTACCCCTATTTTTCTTCTAAAATTATTGTGGCATTTTTGCCAATGTCTTCTTTAAATAAAGTTTTGGTCTCTAAGTGTTTCATCGTTAGTTTAAATTTCAAGGATGTAGTCTGCCCTGTTTACTACTGCATATGCAGTATCTGGGACTCTAAATTTGGAAGGCATATAATATACATCACCTAAAGTCAGTGGTATTTTTCTGGTACTGTAAATTGAACCTAGTGTTCCCTTCATGCTAGGATAAGTACTGTACCCTTGAGCAGCATGCCATGGTATGGTATTTTCTTTCTTGAAAATTTCTAGATACTATCCCCATCATAGATGAAGGACTAACATAGTTGCACGTGTTCCATAATATTGCTGCTGTTAGTATCAAGTGATATTTATCAAAATGTAAGAGAAAGACTTCTAGCGGGTTCCATATCCTAGACATACATTGAAAATTTGAATTCCAAAATATGTGATTTCTTTCAGAGATCCCAAAGTATTTTAACTTTACAAAGGCATGAAGTACATTATTAAACTTTTGTAGCAGTTTTCATTAGCATGGTTTTTCTCTGCTGTTCACTCATAGATTTTAATCTGTATATTCAGAACATGAAAAACATCATACTTTTTTATTGATATCTTCAGATCTTTATACAAAAACTCATTACTGAAAGCTTTGACTAAAGATGAACTTTATGTTTCAATCATAAACTTCAAAAATAAACCAGGAAATTGATTTGGTTGTCTAAGCAAAGTCACCTCATATGTTTTAAAATGGGCATTTTCTGCCTCAAATCTGTTTACTTTATTGTTAATCTTTAATTTAGTGATGAAAATGTATGTTGACACTCTTGGCATAAAATTTCCACAGAAGCTCATCATTCACAAACAATCCCATTTCTGTCTTCACACTGAGCTTGCCTTAAAAATGTCATACTCTAAGTACTTTAAGTTTCATAGAGAAGAATATCTATTAAAATGTTGAATATTTTACTGAAGTATGGAGATGTTTAAGAAAGTTAATAAGGGGGCTGGAGAAATGTCTCAGTAATAAAGAATACTGGTTGCTCTTTCATAGGATCTGGGCTCAATTCCCAGTACTCATCCATATACATTTTTAAAAAATTAAAAATTAAAAAAATGTAAATGAGAAATGGCGAGATAAAATTTAGACAATATTTTTTTCAGAATCCTGTTTACAGTTGATCTGACATCGATGATATGTCAGTGATTTTTAACTGTTACACCTATTACGAGTTGGATGATTAAGATTAAAATGAGAGTTATTATCATTGGATACTATTGGTGGAAGCTGCTAGCAGATATTTGGCATAGGTAGTGGCCATTTTGTGAGGTTTAAACATCCCACTTTCTACATTTTACCTGGAGACAGAAGACAACTCTGAGAGAATGGCATTGTCTCTGGAAATATCTCATTTGAACAAAAAATGGATTGAAACAAGCTGATAAGTAGAAAATTTTGCAACCCGCTGAAAGTAATTTGGGTAATTTTGAGAAATGTTTATTCATCACAGCAGTTTCAGAGATGTATATCATTATCAATGGGCTTGTTCCTGTGGCGAACGGGAGAGAAGAGAGAGAGCTTTCTGAGAGCAAAGTGCTTCACCATAGGGACTCAATTAACTCTTTCTGAGCAGTAGGTTTTGCAGATAGGCAGCCTCCTCTATGGGGCTAAGTAGTTTCCTGGAGACCAGATGATGTTAATTTATCACACCATTGCTACAATAAAAAATAAGAACATAATTTCCATTTGCTTCAATTCATCTCTGTAGCATGTTCTGTTTATATAATCATAAATCCCAGCTTTAAAAGCACCTGTGCGTGCTTGTACGTGCAGTATGGACTCCAGTCCTTCAAGAAGAAATCAGATGAAACGCATTGCCAGAATGAACAGCTCGTTTCCTCCATGGTTTGTTTATTCCTGATTTGATGGCCAGAAGTCCTGTTTTACTTTAGGAGAAGAATACCTATGTGAGTAGCTCACTATTTATTCAATTAATGTGAGAAAAAGTAAATTTTTAATCAGTGAAAGACTTTACTGTTCTTCATTTAAAATTCAATTACTAAAACAGAGGAATACACATATAGTTAGTTGAGTGAAGTTTACTACGACTAAGAGAAAGATACTCACATACTTCATTGATATTTCTTAAATTCTTTTGAAATTTTAAAATGTAGTGTGCCTCACTTACCCATATCTCTTGTCTGTCAATCACTAATCAGAAATCTATGTCTCCTAGCAAGGCTTTAAGACTCAAAGACAGTTTATGTAACTGAGATGTTGCACTTCCAATTAGTCTCATCTTTTTCATTGCAAATATGCTGATTGTGTTCTCTGAATATCACCATATATGAAAAATATATAATACGTTCATGTATATAAATAATTGTACATGACTTTGCAGGCACACACAGATGCACATATATAGAAATTTAACTATAGATATGTAGATAGATCAATAGATAGAACTAATTCTTCATAGCTTACTATTATTTGATTATTATGAGGATGAAATGCTATATAGGACATTTGACTCCATTTTGCTAGAATGATCAAGTACTTATACACGGACCAGGAATTAGCTATACTTTTCAGAAAGGGATTGTACCTGAATAAATTCTAAGCTATTTACATAACTGATTGTTATCACAATTGGACATGGTTGCTTATGTTCTGTATTTCTTTTTGCTTGTTTGTTTGTTTGTTTTTTAGGTGAGGTTTCTCTGTTGTAACTCTGGCTATCTGGGAAGTAGCTCTGTAGACCAGGCTGGCCTGCAAACAACTCATAGACATATGCCTGCCTCTGTCTCCCGAGTACTGGAATTAAAGGCACGTGCTACCACCACCTAGCTGTTCCGAATTTATTATTTCTTAACTTAGTGAATTAATTACTTCCATAAAAAAAGATTTTAAATTTTGCTGAAAATATTTGAAGCAATACCAATGAAACTAGCAAAACATGACACTAAAACACACACACACACACACACACACACACACACACACATTTTCCCTTTCCATCATGAGTATTCCTTTCAGCAGGCATCTTTGCCTACTGCATCGTCTTGCTGGGTCCATAACCAAATATTTAAAAACTTTTATCCATCTCCATTAGTCACAAACATTCACTTGGCTATCCTTACTGGAATAGAAAACTGGATCCTCTGTTCCACTCGTTCTTTCTCTACTGTCATCTGCTAACTGAGTCATTCCTGTAGCTTATTTCTCTGATTCATTCTTCTCCTTTATATTGAAGTGAAAGGTGGAGTGGTTCAAGAGGAGTTGATTCTTTCATTTACTTGTTTGTTTATTTATTTATTGTATGTACACGATGGGAGTGGAGTTTTGCCTGCGTTTGCCACTGCATATGCATGCATGTTATTTGTGTGTTCATACGAGGGACAGAGAACAGCCTCAGCTGCTGTTCCTCAAGTACTATTCACCTTCCTTATTTGTTTTTTGGTCATGACAATAATACTTAATTTCTGTGGTGTTTTTCTCCTAAAAGTAATTACCACAATCTAATCACATGAAAGAACAGCAGATAAAAAGGTAGATATCTTACAAAATGCCTAGCCAGTCCATCTCAAAATCACCAAGGTCATCAACATAGGGAAATGCTGTAAAATAAGAGTCAAAGATAAGAGGAGCATGAGGAGCCATGACAGCGAGGGTAATACAGTACCACAGATGGGATCCTAGAACCGGGAAGTAATGTTAAGTAAAAATCCACACACTATAATATACACACACATTTCCTATTAGTGATATGCTAATGTTAGTTCTGCTTGGTGATTCTTCATACATATTAAACTAAACTAGCTGACTTGAAGTTAAAATCTCATTAAAAGCCAATCTACTTATCTCCAATATACAGAGTGTTGCTAGAAAACTCAGAAATTCTAAGATAAGAGCCTTGTGTGTGTTTTTTAGCAAAATTTTTCTTGTGACTCACATACAATATACATCATATTTCCCCAAAAATAATTGCTTCAAAAGAAGATAAACTTACATATGTATATGTAATGTTAATTATATATCTATATATCTATATCTATCTATATATCTATATCTATGTATATTTAAATGTTAGTAAAACTTATTTTTTTAGAGGGAGTATCTCATTGCTGTAGGCATCTCCAAATAGTCTAGGATGGGTTCTGGGATCCCTTTGTCTCTACATCCCCAGTACTGGGACACTTAACAAGAGTCACTATAATTGCCTTTTAAATGTAAATTGTTGGTGAATTAAGCTCCTGTATGTGAGGGAACCCAAATGACCAATTAAACAGAATTTTCATGATTCTGTGGCTTGCATAACCTGCATTTCTAAATTCTTCAAAATTTCTCCCACAAGCTAGGCTCAAAATCCTAACAACTACAAAATTAGGATTACCAGAACAATAACCCCGATTCTTGCATACTAGTCTTTATCATTACTTTCTTTTGGATTGCTGTGATCCAAAAAAAAAAAAAATGTAAGAACAACAATTTAAAGAAGTATTATTTTAATTTATCTTTCCAAAGTGTTTTATCCCGCATGGCAGGGATGGCATGACAATGATCATGGTAGAAGGTGGCTGTGGCCAGGGCTGTTCATGATATGATGGCAATCAAGAAAAAGATAAAGCTAACTGGAGCAAGAAGCTGTAGAACCTTCAAAGACCCAGCTCTAATGATCTACTTCTACCAACTACTCTCCACATCTAGATGTATCTGAAGCCCTCAAATTAATGTTATAAGCTTGGGAAAAACACCCAAAGCACAGACTTGTAGAGGACATTGGAATCATAAAAATTTCTGCATCTTTCAGTGCGTAAGAACATTCTTTCGTGTTAACACATTGAGAAAATACCTAATGATGCATTTTCAGGCATCATTGAGTGACAATATCTATATTTGTTTTGATACAAAGTTTTTGATAACATTTCCTCAAATCAGTGCTGGAAAAGGTCAGCAGGATGTTCAATGAAATCTGGTAACAACAGAAGGGAACAGTTTAAAAAGTGAGGACAATGTGGTCTCAGTGTAAGGGAGATGATTCAGTGCTCCTGTTTGTACTGTTCTTGTGACTGTGTAATTAAACACTAGCAAAATAAGACTTGATAAAATAAGCCTGCTGTGTCTGTTTGAATGCTAATGTCATAGTCCTTCATCCCTGAAAGATGCTAGAATACTAAACTAAATAGAATACTTGTCATCATGCTGTGTTAATTTAAAGCAAACACTCTTTAAGTGTAACTATCCACTTAAAAAGCCTGTGCTGATTCTCATAGTAGCAGAATAGAGATGATACAGGTTTATATGACTTTTTCATTAGTATTGCCTTTGAGATTATTTCTTTAGGGCATTAAACAACCAAGTAAGTTTAGAGATACAATATGGTGGTACTGTTTGAAGCAAATCTAAGAATGTAATAATCATTTCATCAATATCTGAAAAAATACATTGGTATTATCTAGTCCTTGTTAACACCAGTATACACAGTATATAAATGCATAAATGGTAATAAATTGTTCTTAGGCTGTGAAATTAACATAAGATACTTAACCTTTGTAGTCCATAAATAAATATCACCAGTTTAGAACTGACATGACCTTGTCTTAGCTAACTTGCTTTTGAGAAACCTACTATTTCATCCTCAACTATCAGTTCTCATTACTGAGTTACATTACAGAAAGCTAAAGGAACAGGCCCAAGTATACATTGCACAGGACCTCATCTGATGTTGATTGTAAACCAGTATTTCTCTGCTACTCACGGTGTTTAGATTGCCAAAACTATCTTTATGTATTATTTTAAATTAGGATTAATGTGAAAGAAAACAAATAATATTTGTTACCATAAGCCTGGCTTATTTTTCTTAACTTGGTGATTTCCAGTATTTCTATCTATTCCTCTATAAATGATGTAGTCATTGTAACATAATAAATCCAATAAGCATATGTAATATATATATACTACATACATCTTATTTATCTATTACTCTGTCCATGACTCATTTGGATTCTATAACTTGTCTATTATGAATCATACCCATGATAAGATTTAATGAGAAAGTATCTCCTTTGTGTAGTGTTATTAGCTTCTTGTAATTATTGTGGTCACAATACTTGAGTGACATAACTTAAGGAAGTAAACTTTGATTTTGCCACAGTCTTAAATGAGTATAGTCTATACTGGCAGGGGAGGCATGCAAAGCAATTTGCTTCATGACAATAGAAGACATAGTAGAGAATGTTGACACAGAGAGCTGCAGGAAACAGAGAAGAGGAAGAACCAGGAGCAACATGAGATTCAAAGGTCTGCTCCAGTGATCTAGTTCCATAACCAGGACCCACCTCTTAAAAAGTTCCATGACTTGAAAAGATAGGGCACAGAGTAGGGAAGAAGTATTGGAAATACGAGCCAAAGAGAGACACTCATGCCAAACAGTAACATTCTAGCCTGGTGATGACTATCAAAAGGTGCAGAATGTGTTTACATTATCTTTTTGAATTCTAGATATCTTAGCAACTCCAATATCATTCAAAAGTCTAGGTATCAAGAATAGTTACTGAAACCTAGGACAATATTTTGGTTGAGTCCCTAAAACAAAAAAAAAAAAAACAAACAAGCATCTAAAAATGCAATTGAATAGGACGAATTCTCACATTCTACAAAAAGTAAAGTGGTCATAAGAATGAACAATTTGGCTAGAAAAAGGCCAAATCTCAACAGGGTAGACTTTGAATCTTATAGTTTTGTATCCTGTTCTTAAGACACATGCTATCAAGGTGTGCTTTTCAATAGTCTTGAATTTCCTTACCTCTCTTGCTTTGTCATTCACAGCCCACGTGGCCTCTGTGGACTTTTTTCTGTACGATAGCTTTAATTTTTTTCCTGGCAGACATCCTAATGTTTCTGGCATATGCTATCTTTAAGTTTCCACTGGAACATAGGTTTCACACTCATGGCTTCATACACTATCATGTTAGTGTATCCAGGCAAAAAAAATCAAACCTGATACACATGGTTGGCCTCCAATGCTTGTTTCAAAACCTTGTAGAAAGTATCCATGACCCCATCACTCTTAGGTCTTGTGTGTCTGTGAAACTGATACCATGTAGACATACTACTTTTGTCACTACCTTAAGTAATAATTGTTCCCTTGAACCATGAATGCAGTGAATGTGTGTGTGTGGCTACACCAGGGGGGAAATGTATCTATTATCTTGAGCAAGGAGAGCATGTCAGGGGTTCTTGTTTTAAAGTGTCATCTTGCAAGGGAATTCATACTTCTGTACCCTGGGAACTACCATGGTGGCAGATGGAGGGCATTGTATCATCAATTCATAAAATGTCCTAAAGGGCCTCTGTCCACATTCCCAATGCAGTTTGTTGCCTTCTCTTCAGTGTAACCAATCCCTTTGATCCCTCCAACCTCTTTAACTGCAGATTTTAAATTTACTTGAACTACTTGGCGGGCCACAGTGCTTTAAATAATTCTTCATTGATTCTCATTAATAACTTGTCTAAGAGCATCCATAAATTATCATGTCATAACTTAAATAATGTGTTAGTTTGATTTCTTCTACCAAATTAATTCCTCCACTTATTTTTTAAGTATATATATGTATATATATGTATATACATATATATACTTAAATAAATAGAGGAATTAATTATATATTATATATTATATATATTAATATATATTAATTAATATATATAAGTATATATGTACACACTTATATATATACTTAAAAACAAGTAAATGGAGGAATTAATTATATATTAATATATATATAAGTAAATATATTATGCTTATATATACTTAAAAACAAATAATATACATTATTATATATAATATAGATTATATATTATATATATATATATATATATATATATATATATATATATATATATATTCCCTCATACAACTTATAAAATATATCTTGAAGCACCTCCTTCCTTCCCTCCATTCCTCCCAGTTCCACCAACTCCTCTCTTCCTCAGATCTACTACTCCACCCCAACACACAAACAACCCTCTTCCCTGCTTCTCCCTAGAAAAGAGAAGTCCTCCTAGGGTTACCACTCAAACAGGGTATGGCATAGCAACGTGGAAAAAGGCCTGGAACTAGTCACCACATAAAGGGTGATCTAGGCAATCCTAATAAGAGTTTTTATTAACATATGACATTCACCATTCATGAACACCAGTTTTGCTAACGAAATGTCTTTCCTTGTTCTGGCATAATATAATAATGTAAACCAGAATCACCCATTAAGTTCTTTTCATTATTTAATTGAACTTTATCTTTGATTTTTCCAAATTTCTCCTAGAAGCTCATTCCAAAATTTACATAGCATGCAGATTTAACCACAGCAGTAGCCCCAGTGTTTGGTACTAATTTTTTATATTAGCCAATGTTCTATCATGATGCCCACAATACCTGAGCAAAATAAGGGTAGAAAGATTGATTGTGGCCAATGGTTTCAGATAATCACAGTTGGTAACTAGAGAATGTAGCATATAGTAGACTGTTCTCATTAAAATGGGTCCGGAAGTAGATAACAAAGCAAGAACCAAAGTGACACTTATAATTTTTCTTTTGAAGGCAGTTGTTTAGAGATAGCTTCTTGGTTAGGAATGGGAGCTGGTGTGTACTTCCCCCTCTCAGTTCTGAGACTCATTTGTAGTGAACATCTGCAGCCCTCAGACTGTGAATTCATATTTGAATCAGTCCTGTTTCTTCTGCAACCACTGTTTCCTTTGTGTTTTCCATCCACACTGGCTCTTACTGTCCTCTTCTTCTTCTACATAGCTCCCTGATCCCTGAAGGGATGAAGACTTCCCATTTAAGATTGAGTGTTCCAATGTCTCTCATTCTTTTCACATTGTCCAGTTATGGGTCTCTGTATTAGTTCTTATATATAGCAAAAAGAAACTTGATGGCTGAGCAATCTATGAGCATGTTAGAATGTCACTAGGTGTGAATTTATTACTATGTTCCTTTAGAGAAAAAAAAATTCTTAGTATTCACTTAGAAATATGTCCTATCTAAACTAAAGTTCTTAGTCACCTGCACAGTATCAATTATGGGTTCCATTTCATGGAGTAGGCCTTAAATCCAAGCAAGTAGTGGTTGGTTACTCCCACAACATTTGTGTCACTACTGTAAACATCTATCATGCAGGCAAGTCACGATTGTAGATCATATAGGGTTTGTGGCTGGGTTGGTATTTACATTTCTCCTTTGGTAGTTATCAGAGTACCTTCCATTTCCATGAACACTAGTCAGTAGGAGTAAAGGGTCTAGTTAGGCACCAGTTCAACTTCACTTTTTTCAATGACATATGTAAGTGTTTTCTTCAGCAAAGGTCCGTCTATCAGTTTGTAGAGAGCAACAATAGTCTTGGAAATCATCTGAATTTTTTTTGGGGGGTGCGGTTTCCATGAGACCTCGGCAGCCAATAACTCAATTATATGTAACCAATTCCTGAAGCTGGAAGTTTGTTATGGCAAAAAATATCTAGTTGGGGCATCATCTTCCTATTATTTGGTAAGTTTTTTTAGATTCATTTCCTATATGTACATATTTTAAGACATTGCTATGTGTGGTGTATATATGTGTTGGGTGGTGATGGCGATGAGTGTACCTTGTTCCTCTCTCTTCCTATGTCATGTAGCTTTGAATGAATGTTGCGTTTTCTATAAAAGTCAGAAAAAAAACTGACTGATGATATGATCTTTCTCTTGGGAGGATCTTTCTTTTCTTTATACAAGACTATACATTTTGAGTAAAATTATCTTCATTCATTGGTTCTTGTCTGATTAAAATTGTAGTGAATAGCAATTTTATGAGATGTTTTTCTCATAGATATTTTTCTCTGACTTTCCTTGGACCCCATAACTTAGATCTCAAAAACTGCAAATGAAAGTTTATTGGAGCAAGTCTTCATCAAATAAATATTTGTGGTGAATTTATGAGCAAAATTAGAGTAAGAGGCTATATTTAGAGAAAAACAAAAACAAATAAAAAAACCCAGTGATTTACATTTTTTCTAGAAAATGCCAGACCTTGTATATTGCAAACTCATGTTCTCATTTTCCAATATGGTAAACACTACCAGACGTATTTAGTATAATATTTTCATAATTCTGGGTACTTCCTCTTATAGCATGTTCTCAATATTTTTTTTCCTGAGGAAGAACATACAATTTATATATACCATTTTATTATGCTCTCCCATAAATTTTATTAGACTTTAACCTCTTTTCCTGTGCAGCTATTTTTTTTTTATCAAATCAAGAGACTGTTATGGGTGCCTACAATATGAACACTCAGGAGGATGAGCCAGGAATTAATTTCATGTGACACTAGAACAAGAGCCTGACTCAATAGTAACTAAAGCATTCACCTAAAATGTACAGTTTTGTTGAATGTAAGATACACACTTAGGAGTTTAAAAAAAAAAAAAACTATTAGTTCATATGACTAGGTGGCTTAAATAGTGCTATATCTGATTTACTTAATTATTTATAAGAAGTGCTGTTTTTGCTTCTAAGAATTCTTGTGAAGTCTTTTTATTGTCTGTTAAGAAATCATATGAGTTGTTCAAACCTAGTTCATATTTTTGCAAATATTCCCCTTTATATTTATAACAGAAATATGCAAAAATACATAATTTTTTAATACATATTTGCTTTTATGTCTTTGACACAGACTATGTTTGCTGTATGTAACCTAAATCAGTAGGGATTTCTTCTGTGTTTAACAGTTTCATCCACCAAGGACAACTGACTTTCGAAGTTCTTTATAATTATGGAAGAGAAAGACAGTAAGAACTTTGATGTGCTACAGAGTTGGAGCAAGGATTTCTTCAGAGAAACTTAATAATAGACAAAACTGACTGAGCCAAGAAAGACAGAGAAAATGATTAAAGCTGTGTTTTAATAATTTAATAATATCTTTTATTTGACTCCAGAATTATTAGAGTTTAATAATAACATTGTAACACATTATACAGAACCTATCCCATTATGCCTTTTCATAAAGGTAAGTCTGTTTAAATATGTGTTAATACATTTCCCAGAACTCAAAACTATATAGTACCATAAAACATATGATTCATGAAAGTCTATAATTTTCAGGTAGGTTCTTATAGTCAATGTTTGCCTTTGTAAGCTCATGTCCCATATTCACAATAAGTATAATCTATGAGGAGATGCTCACTGAAGGGTTTCTAAGTTATATCATTGTTTCTTGTTCTATGATCTATGACAAATAACTTTTGAATATCAACTTTCTGCCAAAATCTTTTCTTTTAATTATGTGTTCATAACAAAGGAAAAACTTTGATTAGAATAGACATACTGTAGTTATTCATTTGCACATATTTTATGTTTTATTAAAACAATTCTCAGGAATTTAAAGTTAACTATAATTTCTATATGTAAATATATGTGTATATATAACATTTTGACATCATGTTTATAATAATGAGCACATAGAAGAATTATAGATTCTACCTGCCCATAGAAAATAATGAAGAAAATAATCAGAGTGTCTGCTAATATATAACATATTAATGTGGCAAATAATTTTGCAGGTCTTAGTATCCCTATAGAGTCTATACCCTGAAAACACTATATGATATAATTGAGGGAAAATTGTTCTTTTATGTGTCATCAGGCACAGGTCATTTGTGAATCAAAGTTTCAAATTGTTTTCTAAGTTAGTGAACAGATATTTTTGTTTTCAGATGTCTCGTGCCTTTATATTTACCATATGCTTGCATGCATGTTGATTGTCATTGAGCAGCAAGGGAGGAATAACATGACAGTAGATTGAGTACAGTTGTGAAAACACATAATTTTCCACGGAACACATGTTTAACTTGTGTGAATTCCAATTTCTTTCTGCAGAAGTTGCATTAACTGTGTAAATCCATGTCGTGAAGACTGTCCTTGTCTGCATTTTATTAATATGTGATTAAGTAAATGTTGACTGAGCTCTAATCAGTCTGGAAGATTCCCAGTGAAATAATAAGGGTACCAAATGAAGCTTACTCACAGAACTGAACAAAGCACATCTCCTCTTACAGAGACTGGCATACAGGCTTTGTGGAAGACAGTTACGTAGAGCACACCGCCTACCTCTTGGTTTTATGACAGACTGAAATTGCCAAAGATAAATTCAGTATTCCAAAAGTTTCCTGTAGCATGAACATGGACTAGAAAAATAGTTGTAAACTGCAAATTTGGTGAACTGCTGAAGTTTGTAATCTTCCTGTGTTAATTGAATTTTAATAACGTTCATAGATCTAGCAAGACAAAAACAAAAGACTGAAGCATGAATGGACCAAAGTGAAAGTGTGCTTGCCAGGGTAAGCCTGTTAAAAGACTAACTAAAAAATTAGGCAGGAAAAAGAGTTGAAAAAATACTCTCTTTCATGCTCAGTTGGTTGAAAAGGAATAAAATGATGAAGAAGAAATTCAAAGGAAAACCATTTGATGGAGGGGAAAGCAGCAGCTTGGGTAGCCATATCTCAAAGTCTGCACAAAACACTTTCCTAGAACTTCAAGAAAAAGTATCCAGATGTCTAAACATTCTACTCAATGAAACCTTTATATGGAATTTGGCAAGCCTTCAGAAAACTAGTGGTCAAGTTTAGCTGGAATCTTTTTCCAGCCTATTTACATAATTTCATACATATTTTATGCTTCTGCAATACGTTTTTAGCAGTAGCCTTAGCCATATTTAATTTTAGATTTCCTACAAATGTTCTATTTGCTTGCATGGAATATTTTATTGCTTCCCAACAAAATGCTTTGGGAATGAACCCAATATTTACACCTGTGAACTAATATTCCCCCGAGTGGTGAAGCAGAGCTGACATAACTGTATCACAAAAGCCTCTGTCTCCAAATAATTGTATCATTTTGCTCTTGGGAAAGGAAATTAAAATACCAATTTGTTACTGTTTTATGATCTAAGATTGTATACTCACGTGGTAATGGCACACGCCTTTAATCCCAGCACTTAGAAAGCAGAGGCAGGTGGATCTCTGTGATTTTAAGGCCAGCCTGGTCTTCAGAATGAGTTCCAGGACAGCCATAGTTACAACAGAGTAACTCTGTCTTGAAACAAACAAAAAAGATTGTAAACTCATTTTTGTATAAGACAATTATGTAATAAATGCTTCATAGAAGACAGTAATTCAAAACATTCAGAGAGAGAGAGAGAGAGAGAGAGAGAGAGAGAGAGGGAGATTGGGTACTTGCCTAGCAAGCACAGAGCCATGTATTTCATCCTCAACACTGTGTACGTGTGCTTGTGTGTGTATGTATTATAAAAATATATAAAGGACTAAAAGAGGACAAGTACAACAACCAAAAGATTAAATGAGTCCTTTATTTGTACTTTTACATTAAAATGAAAATTTAATTATCTTTGTTTTAGTTGGTAAATTACATTCAGATGAAATGTCTCAGACCTATAATATTACACCTAAGTTTCAAAGGATAGCCAAATTTAGAATGATAATTCTAACTCATACAGTCTGGGTTTAGAGTCTGTAATCTAACTACTCTGTTGATGAGAAAGAGAAGAGTAGATAAAAATAGAAAAAATAGAAAATGATCACCAGAATAAAATCTATAAGGAAACAATTAGGTCAAATTCGTTCAGTATAGCAACTGCTTACTTATTGAAGTTACTACATGCAATCCTCATTGAACAGAAGTCAAATAGTAATCTCCTGTCTGGGTGACTGTGGCTGAGTAGATGTGCTATTAGCTTTAAACAACTGGGACTGATAGCTGTGCTTACTAAGGAAAGGAATGTGCTGATGACAAGAATAACTAGGTGCTGCCGTAGGAAATGCTAAAGCAGAAAGGAGACAATACGGACATATTTACCTTATCTCTTTGAAACTTGATCCCAGACTTACCATGGCATCAGTTTTTCCCACTTTTCCCCATATGATTCTCTAGCCATCTGGATAAACCATTGGCCATTAGCTGTGCAAATTACTGTTGATGTGGAATTTTGCCTTTCTTTCAAGTAAAAGTGAAAGTTTTGATGAATTTCTTGGAGCTTTGCACCCTGTAATTCTTGTCAAGTCTTTTTTAAACTGTCTCAAGTCAGAAATGAAGTATTACAAGTGTTCACTGCTGGACCTGAATGTTACAAAGAGTCATCAATAATGGAATCTTTTGTTGTTGTTTGTTTGTTTGCTTTTCAAGACAGGGTTTCTCTATTGTAACTCTGGCTGTCCTGGAATTCATTCTGTGGACCATGCTGGCCTCGAACCCACAGAGCTCCTCCTGCCTCTGCTTCCAGAGTACTGGAATTAAAGGTGTTCACCTCCACTGCCCGGCCAATAATGCAATCTTAAATTTTTTCATAACTTATCTAGTGACAGAAGAACAAAACTGTTGAACAAAGAAAGATAAGACAATATATTGAATATGGTTCCAGGAACATTTTATGATATACAATAATGTGCATGAATGGTCTGAGCCTAATATAATACAATTCACTTCCATTTTATCATGGAACATCATCTTTGGGTATGGTGGATCCAACAATACAGTGATCATGAAACATAATTCCAGTTGGATAATCTATGGCCAAATAATTAGTTTCCCCAAAGGCATACAGCTCATGGGTTGCTCTAACCTTCTATAGGTATGTGCTTACACATTCAAGGTAAACACTACAAAACAGACATGGCCTTCTTAAGTTTTGGGAGGCTACTTCAGATTTTTAGTGACTTCATTTTACTAAATTTAATCACATGAAATTTTTTCTCTTTTCCCTAAAAATAATTTTCTCACCTACTTTTGAAACATTTGTAAAGATTCATCTTGAGAAAATATTTTCTTTTCCTTTTCTTTTTTTTTCCTTTTTCTCTTTCTTTCTCTTTTCTCTCTTCTCTCTTCTCTCTCTCTCTCTCTTTCTCTCTCTCTGATGTATCTCAAAACACATTTTTACTTTTGAATTCTAATTTGTGGTCTCTCCACTTGGACATGGAAAAATAAAATATCAGTAAGTATTGACAAGTAAGAAAGCTAAATAAAGTAAAATATCAACACAGTATTTTTAAATCCATAGATGAAGACAAATCACAAGACAGACATCTACATCTGGTAAGACCCAATCCTGCATTAGAAAGCTGATGGTTTATCTGAGAGCTCCTGGGTTCAATCAATCAGGACAAACCTGAGTCGTAGAAACACCTGGGAGTCTCATCAATAATGCATGTACTCAATCTTACATGAATTTGAATTCTGGGATTGCTACTGGGTCCTCTTCATACTGAATACTAAAGCAGAATCTCCTCATGCTCAGGCAGAGCTGAGGCAAAAAAACAAAAACAAAAAACAACAAAAAACGGGCCAAGAAAAAAACAAACAAACAAAAACCATTCCTAAGCACTCCTAAGGAATTATTCTACACTTTGTTCTCGAGGGAAATATTTTTACCAGAGCATAACCAGATGAGGTTTCCTCCTACTTTAACCTACACTAAGAGGGCTATATCCAACTCCATCCCTGCCTAATTCTTACCTGAAGCCACTGTTAGAATATGAAGCACAGTGATGTTACCAGAACAGCGTTGCACTAAAAGCCTGAAACCTCTTCATAGGAACAAAGGATGAATTTTTGGCCAGTATAAATAACACCAGTCTGATTGACTTTACTCAGTGTTGTGGCAATTTCCTCTGAAGTGCAATGCATTTAAGATCCAAGAAGTTCTAAACAATGCTTGTTAAGACTTAGGAACTTTTAAAGGAGTTTCAAGAAGAATTAAGAAGTGAACAACTGAAGAGTCAGAGGAAACAGAAGTCATGGAAAATGACCAAATCCACGAGATCATTTCCTCTCCAATGTTGTAGAAGCACTAAGGTTCTCACTAAAGACACAATGACCAGATCAGCTGCCTGAAATACAGAGATGAGCCGAGTGCCTGGAAGAAAAAGACCAACTTGGGCACTAGACAGAGAGAAACCAGACAGCTGAGTTGCCTGGATGAAAAACACCAGTTGAGCTACTTGAACAAGTGAAGCAAGCCAAGCTACTTAGAGGAGGGAGACCAGCTAAGGTCCCTGGACAGGCTCAGAGCAGTCAATCTGTTGGGAATTGACATTTCCTGTAGAGGTGTCTGCAAGCCCTGCTGTGAGATCCAGGCTTCCAGCTTTGACAAGCCATTTCCTTTACTGAGGTAGGCTTCCCAAGATGTACCTGCACTTGCATCATTCCTAATCCTGTGAATGAATCTTCACCCGCACTGCTTTGAATGACTGCAATAACTTCGTTGGTTAACCAAGTTGGATTTTAGTGTTGTTCTTATTTCAGCTGTCAACACTTCACTGTCTGGGATGAGTAAACCTTTGTCCTCACCTCCCTAGGAAGAGAGTCACTCAGCACTCAGATATGTGCACCCATGTTTTAACAATGGCCAAAAGTACTAGTGAAAAGAAATAATAATCTATCGCCAATTTGAAGAAAGTAAAAAGCATCCAGATCATCTACGGTAGGGAGAAATGAAACAATCAGACCAGTTATTTGATAATACCCAAGCGAAATACACAAGCAAAGCATATGGCATTTACAGTTAGGACTTTCAAAGGAAACCATTGAGAATAAAAAAGGAGGGACGAGAGATCTCAAGAGAAATGGAAACTAAGAAACAGCCAAAAGGACGGGTACGCTTGTTAATCATCTCAGGTGTCTAAGTACACCCGAGTTGCATGGCGAGTTAAATATCTCTGATCTCAAAGACATCACAGGTGAGACTTTCAAAACTGAAACATGAAGAAAAAAATAAAAAAAAAGAAGTTGAAATGAGAGGAAAAGAAAGAATGAGAGGGGAGGAGACAAGAGGTAAAAACAGAAGGGAGAGAAGGCAAATAAAGGGAAGGGAAAAGGGCAGGGGAGAGGAAAGGGAAGGAAGAAAACAGAGAAAATAAGAGGAGGAGATATGTGGGGAAGAGAGTGGAGGGAAAGAAGAGGAAGGGAAAGAAAAGAGGAGTAAAGAAAAGTGACAAGAGCAGCAAAGAAAACAGTGAAATAGAACAAGAGCAACAACAGGAAATAGAGGCAAAGGCTCAGCACTAAATGAAATGAGGTAAAGGCAGTGAGAATGGAATGCAGTGTTGAAGGAATGGTGAGTGAATACTTCCTCCAGGTATTAACATAACCTTAGTTGGATATCTGACCACCATCTAAGGGAGATCACTAAGCCAGATACAATAAACATGCTGAAAACCCACAGCAGAGTATTATCAAGCCATAACTTCTGAGATCAAGGACCAAGAGTTGAAGGAATCCACAGTATGGCAGATCAGCTCAACAAATGGAAGATGTGGTAGGAATTGCATCACAAGGGAAGAATGAGAAAAGTATTTAGTAGTCACAGAAATAAACTCAACCACTTAGGATGCTGGGCCATGTAAACTGTGCTTCCAAATTAAACGGTAAACACATAGTCACATTAAAAGTCAAATGGAAACATAACACCAAAGAAGCAAACAAACAAGCCTGGTAGGCCAGTAGACCAGATTTGGAACCTTGTAAATAAGGAGGGGGGAATAAAATACTACAAGCATAATATTGAAAGTACATAAAAATGATTTATAAAGAAATAAAAAGTTGAAAAACTGACAAGTATATGTTATCAGAAAAAGTTCTAGTAAAAATGAGATTGTACAAAAAATAATAACCATTTACTGGGTTATACACCAATCTTGTATGCAGTTATATTTGAAAAAGTATATAAGAATGAGTATATATGCGTATATATGCACATATGCATACACACACACACACACACACACACACACACACACACACACACACTCACACATATATATTTAAAGAAGGAAGACCAGGAGAGTTTTAGGAAGGGGATATTCAGAAATGAATGACAAAGGAATGTAAGGAATATCAGAGAAACCCATATTTCTTCATAATTAACATGTAAATAATTTATATATTTATGAAGTGTTTGCTATAATAAGGTATCTCATTACACATGAGGAAATGTTATTTGAAAGTAAATTTAAGTTAATTTTATGTGTATTATCTGATCCATAAAATCCACTGAAGCTATAAATTAATACAGAAGTACAGTTGATGATGTAAGAATGGAGAAAAACAGATTTCTATAAAATACTCAACTAAAAATACAAGGTGAAAAAGGATTGTTTGATAACAAAAGGGGAAAAGATTGTGGCAGCAAATACAGAAGAGAAACAAACACTGCATATTGGACCAACTTCTATCAGTTATTGTGAATATGCCAGTAATTTAGCTTCATCTAGTAAAAGATGGAGAGAAGCCCAAACTACTTATTGTCTATGTGAATCCCAACAGAAATATGAACATGGGTATGTATTTAATGAATGATGGATTTATCTACCTGTGACAGTTCCTTTTCCAGTGGAAAGTCTCTTCCTTCCTTGTTAAAATGGAAAGAAAATCAATTCTCAAACTGTATATTTTTCACTAAGTGATAAGTGAAAGATCTTAAATGCACTCAACAGAGTTCTATGCATTTTATCAGTTCCTGCTTGGAGACTCTGGCCGTAGGTCCCATTGTTCAAACCTACCTATGCTGGGCCAATGGAAAGAAAGTTCCTGGTTACCACAAGATCCAAGTCTATATTATACCCACAATTCTGCTCAGTACCCTTTTGTCATGAGCAATTTGACAGCTAGGTCCTGGATATATGTTCTGATTGGCAAGGCTGAGGTGCCAAACCCCAGCCAATTGTTTGCTTCACAATGGGCATTCAGACATAGCAGGAAGTGTGGAGTGACTTCTGAGCCAACTGCCACTGCTGCTCCTGCACCACCTCAGACACTAGCTGATATTGGTGAAGTAACATCTTCAAGGGGCATTTGGAAAGATGAGAAGAAAGCTTCCTAGCATTTTTTCACGTCAGCATAATCTTCTTCCCGTGGGTTCTCTTCCATCTAAACCTGCAAGTCACATTCATCTCCTGCCTTCTCTGGATGACTGCATTCAGGCTTGTCACCAGGCCAATCCCCTTTCTGTCTTCTGCCCTATCTCTTTCCCACCTCTGAAGAACACGTCATACTACCCCACCTTAATGATCTCTATGCCCAGCTCTTCCTGTCTTACCAAACTTTCCTTGAAGTACCAGATTCCATTTGAACCCCTTTCCTATTTTTCCTCCATCATGGCTAACTCTCATGCTGACAGACTCCATCCACTGATGAAATCAATGTGATTTCACCCTCATCAAGATAGCCACTTGCAGGCAGACTGGGTAAGTCTAAAAATCTCATACAAGGATATAGGCTTTAAGGAATGCAAGTGGTAGGCCTTGCTGGAAGCCTTGTAATGAGAAAATGGTAGCAGACGCAGAATAAAGTCAGTCTATGGCCTGGACTCATTAGTCTTTGACATTTGAATTGGCCTTTCCTCTAACTCTGCATATCAATTTAAAACAACCATGATTTTCTGAAATAAACCAGTACCCCAAGGACAGAGCCTTCTTACACTCACCAGAAAGCCGCCTTCTGAAGAATTAGTTCATGGATTATACTAGAATTCATCATGTTTTTCAGTGTTCGAAGAATCATCATCCTGACTCATGGAACAACACTAAATAGAATGGACCGATTGCAGTACCCTTGGTAAACCTGACTTAGAAATGCTAAATGCACAGCAACTGTGGAGGTGATGGCTGTAAGAATAGGAAGGAGCCCCACTTACCTAAGTTTGGTTCTAGACTCCATTTACAAGTCTTTCTGATTATGGATAAATTCTTAATCCATTTTATGACTCAGTTTCCCTATCAAAATGTAAGTACCACAGAGATATGTTGTGTATTTCAGAAAAGATAATGCCATAGTGAGAGGTACCTGTAATTATGTCAGTCCCCAAAGTTAAGTACTTAAGAGTATTTGATAAGAGATAAAAAGACAAGATATGCAAAGAATGAAGTATTCATGCTTTCTAAGCATGAAAAGCACTAAACTTTTCACTAAGTTTGAGTGAACTAAATTTGAGTGAACTAGGGTCCTAGAAATGCTAACTGTATTGTCACTTGAAAGCCCATGTCTTCACATGATTAGTCTGAATCTAATTTTCTTGCCTTTCAGATACCAAGAAAGAAGCACAGAGAGACACTTACTAGAATACCTGAAATGGAAGAGATTCAAGCCCTCAGTGTGTAAGGCTTCTCTTTGTTTAGTAAGCACTGTGGGCACAGAAGCAATGGAGGTGTTGTCTAGAAGTATACAGTAGAGAGCTATACATACCTGGGGTTGAATCAGGCCTCACTTTACAAGTTGTGTAACTGTGGTTGAGTTGGTAAGACATTTGATGATTTAGCATCCTTACCACAAATTGGAGGCATAACCACAGCTATGAAATGCTTAAGATCTGCTGTAAACTAGTATTGACATGGGCCTGTAACAGTGCCTGCCATATTGAAAGTCCTTAAAAAATGTTGACTTAGATGGTGGGTACTGGCTTATTGTGACTAAAATCTGAGAAGAACTTGGAAATTTAAAGGGATAGCTGTCTGTAATATATTTCAGAACAGTATAAGTAGACTTTGGCCAAGAACACAATCTTTTGGGGCTGGAGAGATGACACAGTAGTTAAGAGCATGAGTTTGCTTTACCAGGGCACTTAGATTTTTCCCCCAGCACCCAAACAGCAGATCAGGACCTCAGTAACTTCATATCTGTGGTATCAGGTGTTCTTTTCTGGATTCCATGAACACTGCGTTTATGAGTATGCACAGATACACACAGAGACAAAACATTAATTAATAACAAAAATATAAAAATTAAAATAACTTCTTTGCTAAATAATAAGAAATATTTAGAAGATTGGGGATAGGGAAAGAAAACTGTACACAGTAGCAAATTACAAAATTGAAAAAATGGAAATGTATACTTAAAAAACAAAACTCAGTAGATAGTTTGATTTTTTTTTCCATTGAGAAGAAAGACAATAAAACATTGCATGTGCAAAGTTGAACTTCTATATTTCATAGAAAATTTATATGACAGTTATAGAGGATCAATGAGTACCCCATGTTCACCATATAAACGGGGCTCAATGCCACCAGTTGGCATTAGTGTCACTGAAAGGTATAATAGATAAACATTAGATAAGGATTTAAAGACACCTAAGAAATAATTATGCTGGTGTTTCAGCATAAGCATTTCTGACTAGAAAAAGAAATAGATTATCCTCTGTATGTGATTTTCCTTTCTTCTTAAGATTTCAGGAAGTATATGTCCAGACTCAATATAAGGAGACAAGAAATCACACTTGATGAGAAAATATTCTGCCTCTGATCAAGTTGTAATATTTGTTCAGTGTCCGTTCTTTACCTAAATTACACAGTATAGAATTTCTAAGGTTGATGCATCAGAATGTCTTGTTGTGGTTAGTTCTTTGTGGATAACTTACTTAAACAGGCTCATTTGTTCATTAATATGGAAAAAAGCAGAATCTCTTCTATGAGCTTGTTACTTTCCAGTGTCAAGGGCTCCAATAAGACTGATTCTGCAAGCCCTCTGGGCCTTCTGGAGTAGTCGAATGGAGGTTGCCTCAGATTTCCATAGCTTATTCTCTTTCAGCTTCCTTAAACTTCTGATATCATTTCAGTTTGACATTTCATTTTTGAGGCAATTCTGAGCGAGGTAAAGCAAATGCTGTGTTCCCATAGAATCCAAATCAAGAACTTCCTACAACTCTCAACCTTCATTGTGATCCTATTTCTTCTCTTTAGGTGAACTCACTACACCAAGACTGCCGAATTTCTGAGACACTACAATATCCTAAATGGCATCACTGTCTACAAAGCTAAGATACTGAGTCTTGGAGATCATCACAAAGAGTTTACCTTGTGTAGCCAGGTTTTGTGCTGAATAAACAAAGTGTACAGTGTCCAAAAAAACCAGTGTTTCAATTATAAATAAATAATGTCAAAGTTAACTTTAGATGGTATAGATTTCCAAACAATGAATATTAACAGGAAGGAAGAGAACTATACTGTGATGTTAAGAAGTCAATATTTCAAAGAAGAAATAAGATTTTAAAATATGTCTGCATTAAAAAAATATGTCAAATCACCTCAGGAAAAATTATGGGAAAAAGGTAAGAAAAGGGCAATTGGATCCCCTGGACTGGGTCACAAATGCTTGTGAGTCACCTGTAGTGTGTTAGGAACCAAATCAGGTTCTTCTGGAAGAACAGCAAGTGCTATTCATAACTGAGCTATCTCTCCATCCACCTAGAAACATTCTCATACCACTTTATCAGAAAAAGAAAGGACAAGGTAGTAAAATTCAGTAAAAGAATCATTCATCTTTCTTCTTTACTTCCTAGAATATCAGCAGATCTTATATTCTTCTGAAGCCTAAAGAAAAATAATCACGATAACCCATACTCATGGCCATAAAACGTGACTCAATAACCTTAATAGAAATCAATTTTTTAAATAAAAATCAATTCATAGAGGGTAATTGAAATGCCAGTATACTCAGAGATCATATCATATGTTAACTAATGAGATCATGTTCAGGGCCAAATTCTCAGGAGGAATTTTGAATTATGTGACATTGAAAACAAAAATTACATAAATTTGTAAATATAGAATACATTAGGTTGAAAGTTAGAGAAGGAAAATGGAATGAAATTATTATAATACCAAAATATTAAACATCAAGTAATATGATCATAAACAATTTATTTGAAAAGATCAATAATACCATCAAGCCTCAAACTAATCTAAGAAAAAAATGAGAAAGACACATATTTATAAAATCAGGATAGACATCATACCAAATGATACAACAAGCTTTTGATTCTGTCTTCAGTATCAGAAATACAACACTCCCAATTATTCTTTCATTGAACAGTAAACTTTTACATGAGACAAATCCCAAGACTAAAATCCAAAGATTTTGAACAAATGAAAGTAAGCCTTATAGAAATCATTACAAGGTAAGTATACATTTTAGAAGGAATTTTTATATCACTGAATGCATATTCTAGAAAAGAAAACCCAACTTTTTACATCAGCAAACTATCAAATATAGAGAAAATTAAACTGAAACCAAAGAGAAAAGACAAAATAATAAAAATGTAAGGTGAAGAAACATGATTTTAACCAAAAATAGGTTCATGGCAAAAGGCAAAGTCTTTCTTTTAAAAGTTCAATGAAATCAAAGTTTCTAGGAATCAAAGTTTCTAGGAGTAAGTATAAGCAAGCTTATATTGATTATCAAGCATGCTTGATAATCAAGCTCCAATTGATTATTTTTATATCTATTCAAGGACTTAATAGGTTGCCAGACTTGGGTCATATATGAATGGCAGAGCACTTGTCTACCATAGACAAGGCCTGGCATCTATTTAGGAACATTAATTGTTAAATTTCAATTCATATTTTTGTGTTATGATTATTCTATTCTATTCTATTCTATTCTATTCTATTATATATATTATAGTTTAATAAACACACTAAGAGTAAGATTAATGAAACTATGATAACATTTTTTTATTAAAGGTAAAATTGTGAGCCAATCAATTTTGTATTCTAAAAATGTTAAATGATGCACACTCTATTTTAAACTGTGATTCTTCAAATAGGTATATGAACTCTAGATTCATAATACTGATACTTTTTTCACTAATTTATCTTGATTAGAGTAATGAACTGGCTGAAGGCAAGTGGGAATAAAATAAATGTTAGTGTTGAAGGCTAAAACATAGTTTTTCTTGCCTCTGTGTTGTCATTCATTAGAATGAGTAATGCGTTTGCATCCTACCAGACTGGGAATTTTAACATGGACTAAGGCTATGGTGAAGACAGTCAAAGTAACTTTGAAAATAATGTTAATGTCATTGTGAGTTACACACCAAAGCATAGCTGTAGAACACTGCTTGGATTGAATGGACTGAAAAGCAAACGAACAAATGAAATCATGTGTTTAATACTTAAAGACAACACCATACAGACTGAACACTATTCTAGATTTTACTTTCTGCTCTATAAAGTGAATACAATGAGTTAGCAATATAGGACCCAACATAGTATTATAATGATTTAATATCAATATAATAATAATTTCTACTTACAGATAAATAGTGCAAAGTTAATTTCAGAGGCATTAAAAATAAAAGCTATGCATTCTGAGATGCTGGGTGACTGATTTTATTATTTGTGCTCATGTTTTGATAATTCAGCGTGTTCTCCTTCCTTAGCTCTTTTCTTAGTTATTTGCTACCACAGTTATTGCTTTATTTTTAATTTCAAGTATTTCACTGTTTTATATTATATTATATTATATTATATTATATTATATTATATTATATTATATTATATTATATATACATATATAATATGTTATATAATTATTATATACATAATGTAGCATAAACTTCCTGAGACAATCACAGGAAAAAATTTAAATGAAACTAATAGTGAGACCATTTATTAAAATAACAGAGGTAGATTCTATCCTGGGGCTTATGACCTCTCAGACATGACTTGACTAGAATTACAGAACCATATATGAAATTCCCTTCTGTGAAACATCCTGAAATCCACCCAGAAAGTGTTCAGTTTCCCAATAACAGTTGTGCCACCATTGCACCCATATTCAGATCTCCCTGGCAGGTTGATATAACAGTACACAGAGTCCAATACTAGGTAAGACTACTGATGCCATAGACCCTTCTCCCACTCCGCAGCTTGTATAGCACCTTCAAGGACTATGATGAAAGCAAGCCAGCACAGAGGTCATTTCCAAGTTGATTTGAGATAGAATTATCTGTGCCTTGCAGCTAAAGTGCTAAGTGTCTTCACTAATAGAAATTTGCTGTGTTGCTATGTTGGATGAACAAGTGCAGTAGCCTTGGTCTGATAATACACAGACCTCAGGGGCTTCCTGAATAACAAGCATATGTATTCTATACTTTGAACTTTGATTTTCAATTAAAATCTTATGTTTTCCAAGAGTGATATTGTCTATCCACAGGGTAGTTCTGTTTGTACTATTTTATTCTGAAATGATTTAGCTACGTACTGTTTCCATGAATCCTCTGTGTCTTTTGTTTTGATTAATCCTCCTACTAGTTTGCTTTCTCCATCACTCCTTTTCTATCTCTGATTAGCAGTTAATCCTCAGTATTCTCTCATCTTTTTTTTTCTTTTCACACGCTTATCACTATCCTGTTTTTTTTTTTTTTTAAGTTGTGTTATGATGACGTTTTAATACTTCCTTTCTTTGGATAAGCCTCCTTTCTAGCCCATAATTCACTCATAATCCTACTCCTCTCTCTGCATAAGACTCTCTGCCCCCAGCATTCCACCTCACTACATTCAAAGCACATTTGCATGTTTCACCTCAAGGATATAGGTTTGTCTCATGTACTCTCAGACTTTATCTGGCTAGGTAACGGTATCCAGATACGTTATGTGTTGTGATCTTTGAAGATGGTTGCATCGTTTATACACTCTGTGATGCTTCTGTCACCATTGCCTCAGACATGTAGATTGATTAGTCTACATGCTATTTTCTAACTCACTTTTATCTGAGGACTTAAAAAAGTTTATATACGCTAAACATACAAGAAGATTTCAGGACGAAGTGAGAAAAAGAGACAGAGGACATTCTGGGGGAGATGGCTCAGTAAGTAAACTGCTTCACCACTGGAGGGCCAGATTTCAGATTCCCAGCACCCATAGAAAGAGTCAGGAGCAGAATTTTGTGTTTATAATCTGAGCACAGGGCTGTAGAGATAGGAAATTCTTGGCCAACCTTTGTAGTTAATTGGTAAGCTCCACCTTCAATGGGAGACTCTATCTGAAACAATGGACAGAGAGTAATAGAAGACATACGTGTTAATCTATGTTCTCCACAGGTGCGCACATAGGTGCACATATGCCACACATATACACCCACACACACAGCACAGAAAACCCAACTATTGGCATTGATAACATAGAAGAAAGTGCAAACATCTGAAATTCTGAGATGATTGTCAATTAGTAGTTAACATACCAGTTTCATACATAGTAGAAAATACAGGGGAAATTGTTAGCACTCCCAGCACTGAGAACACGCCATTACTATACTTGTTCACATACTTCAAAGCTTCATAGGAAACATGAGTCTTCTTCTCAACAGAAAGCCAGAACAGAATTCCAAATCTTCTAAACCTGTCCAATCACATCTCTTAGAAAAGAGCTTTCTCTGTGATGTTTGATTGTTTTGGAACCTAGGATATTAAGGTAGTTTGAACTGTCTTCCACTAGTGACTTTCTTTGTGGAGTATGGATGTTACTTCTGATTTTGTGTTCCTCTTTTTTTTTTGAAGCATGTATTTCTGTTACTTTATTCTCTTTTTAGTTCTACTAAGTAATTAAGTCATTTGAAAATAAAATTGAATCAAGGAGAGAATTGTTGGGAAAGTTTTTACACATAGAGATTCTTGTTTTCACTGGGATAATTATATTTCTCTTTTTTACAATGTCAATGTTCTCTTGAATATTTCCTCCAGTTCTCATATATTGAATGGGTTTTAGATGTGGTATTAATGTATTGAGAATATGCACATCCTTTTGGCATTCTTGTTTTACTCAGTTACAAGTAATTCTATATGTTCTCAGTATTAGATTGGATGACACTATAAATATGTGCAAAAAAGACTAATATTTAAATGAACTTAATTATCAAATGTGTAGACACTAGAATCTTGTTTTAAACTGGATTCGTTTTATAGATTATCTAGGAGAAATGGAATATTCTTAAAATGTTTAGGATTTGTGACCAGAAACATTATAGATTTTGTATACTTGTTTATTTTTCAGTCACATATTTTCAACACTTGAAAAGAGGAAATATATCATATTTTATTATTTTTAAACTAGCTTACTATTGCTATTTTTATTTCAGGTAGCCTATTACATAGTAATACATTTTTGCAGATATTCAATAATGGTATTCAATTTTGCACATTTATTTATAAAATTAATATTTACTGAATTCTTGCTGAAGTTTAAATGTTTCTAGATTGCTTCTCATAGTGTTCCCAGTAGAACACACTATTAATAAAAGCATAGTTTACTATATCATTATTTTATCATCTGATTTCCAAACAGAAACTAGTTCTGGACATGAGAATAGAAAACACTTTTAGGGTGTATGATAATAACAGTTATTCTCCTGTAGAGCTTCTCTTGAAATTTTTATAGATATACATTTATCATGGGCTTATCTGCATATTCTTTTATCTATACATGAAAGAACAATTCCTATTACAGAGAGAATATATGATAATTTATTCTAGAGCCAAGTACGAATGACCCTGGCCTGGGAACACAGATTTGGGTTTCCAAAAACAAAATGTTCCACTATGGAAGTGGTTGCATGGGCATTTATTTGTATAAAATGAAAAAGGTCATATATTAAAATGTTTATCAGATTCATTAGTGGAAGGTATAGGTAGCTGGTTTACACCAAAACTTAGAAAACTGTGCTGTAAGTTTTCTGTATCTAATGATGACATTCTTTGGTTTTAGATGGGTAAAAAAATCTAATGGTAGGCTAAAAATATATTTTCAAGTTTTTATAGAGAGATGATAGATTAGATACCCTGGTGGGAAGTGGATGACTTTCAGAGGGACTAAAAATAGTGCAGAGTTATGGTTTGCAACAAAAAAAAAAATTTAACACTTTGTGATTTTAAAATTCAGCCATTTGATCTTATAGAATCTTCTACAAGCACAACTTTCCCTTTTTCTTTCTTCATAATTTTTTTGTTAATTATTTTGGAGATTTCTATCATGCCCTTATGCTAAAGCCAAGAATATCTGATCTATCCATACAAATGATTTCCTGAAAATCAAAAATTCCACAAATAATTTATTATCCTCCAAATTGGCAAAAAATCCTGGAGACATCAGACATATAAATGGATACAAGTGAAAACACTGAAGCAAACAGGCAAACAGGCTGAGGAATTGTGCAGAATAACAAGTGGAACGAGAGAGCAAGAATGCCTGCTGCTCATGTGTTCTAGATATGACAGGGAGAGTGCACATGAAATAGTTTGCAATATGGTCACCGAAACAAGGCCTGAATAATGAAAGTACTGGCGTACATGCCAATGTGGATGGGGAATAGTTCACAAATCCTTAGAACTAAAGGACTTTCTAAAGATATCAATGATCACTTTGAGGAAGAAGAAAGTCATTTTCTGTAGTGGTAAGACTGCTTATGGGGTATTGAATCCCAATGAACAACTCTGAGTATGATGTGTGTGTATGCATGTATGTATGTATGTGTGTGTGTATATATATATAGATATATATGCATATATGTATATATATGTATTACATACATGTATGTATGTGTATGTATATATGTATGTGTATATGTGTATATATATACACATATATATGTATGTGTATATATGTTTGTTTTATGTGGCTGTCATTTTTTCTTTACCCCAATGGAGAATGCTTCTGATTATGAATACATCACTATTTTCAAACTGTGAAACATTCCTTTATTGTAAATCTGTATACATAACCATTTAAATATATACATAAATATATTTATTTCTCTGGATATCCATAATGAATACATATTTTAGTACTCACAGTAGTTATAAAGGGGAAAGAATCTTAAGAAGGAACTTTTTGAATTGGTTTTAGTTTTGGAAATGACTCATGAGGAATTAAACATGCTAAAGTTCTATTCACAATACTTGAAGAGGAACTCTACCTCCAACTTGACATGACAAAAATATATATGCTAAATATTACAATAAAGAGCCTTCTATTTTAACAATATCAGAGGCCAAGTATGAATGAATATGCATGTATATACACACACATATGTGTATATATATGCATATATATGTGTATATATATGTGTCTGTATATGCATATATACATATACACATATATGCATGTATATATAATCTTCAAATGGTATTTTATCAACTTAATGAGAATTATGTTTTCTATTTTCTCCTAATGTTTCTGAATAAAAAGGCAATAGAAGGAAGCCATTAAGGTTTTAGATCATAAGTCTATTACTTTCAGATGCTAGTCACTCACAGGTTGAAGAAATAAGACCATCACTTCTCAAGCTTTTTCTTTATGACAGAGAGTTACAAGGCCAGGCTCCATTATGGACATTTTAGTTCCTTATTTATGGTACCTGTTTCTTTCAAACTTTTTGTCATACATGCTATGTTAAACAAAATCCTGTGGTGTAAAACTTCCTTTTAGCAGCCCCCAAACTTACACAACTCAAATACACATTTTGTTCATATAATTTCCCTGCAGGCTGTCCTCTAAGCCTCCCTGTCTTTCTGTCCATGATGGATCTATCTCTTACTATTACTTTAAGCTGTTACTATTATGATGTTCATCATCTGGCTTTAACATGGTGCCTCACTTTCTCTCTAAGGCCAGCTATGTCTCTGATTTAATGTATTGTTTCTTTTCTAATGCTTTTGTTACTCAAGGCTCAGTCATGATCTCAAGGTTCTTTGCCAAATAATTCTCATTATATATATATATATATATATATATATATATATATATATATATATATATAATCAGCTCCTCTCCAGAACCAACAATTGTAATTCTCCTTTGTCTATATCCAGCTAAAGCACTCTGCATAAATTATCTAAACATGTTGTTGTCTGCCTTGTAGAAGCCTCTGACTCAATCTCTCCTTTATTAATTGGAGTCTTTATTGTAAGGAATCACCTGTTTTAAATTATTCCAGGAGGTGGATTGGAGGATAATAAAGCTCATACAGAATTATTCTTCAAGTTGAACTTTTTAAGTAGGTAGTTTTGGGATTAGGGGGTGTTGAGCATGACATGGACTTGAAGGGGTTTTAAAGAAGATAGAGACTTCTCTTTCAAAACTGAGAGAATAGCTCCATTAATAGAGATAAAATGAATAAGAAAGAGGGAGCCATAATATATGTATAACAGAGAACAGAAGGAGAGAAAAATACAGAAACACTGGAAATTTCTATTATAGCTTCTACTATTTCCATCCTCAGCAAGAGCAGAATTTCCAACCAGTCTGAGGGGACTGATCCTCACTGCCTCAGAAAAATATAATGGCATCTTTTGGGAGGCATTGCAAAAACTTCTCAGGACCTGTATAAATCATCTTCTTTGCTTCCACATCCACAAATACTCAAATTCCAAGTCCTTAACATTAATGTATAAAATATTACCAAAGAAGAGATACAATATATTTTTAAGAGGACTGCTTAATAAGTAGCATTTTTTTTATTTTTCTGTGTAGATAATGATGAAACATATATTCACTTTTTATAGAGCCAATTCATTCTACTCAAGGCACCCACGGATCAAACAAACAATTCATCTAACTCTGATTCATGACAAAATGTATTGGTATTACCTATGAAGCATGGGAGATTTAGAAGCAGCTCCATCACTGGAAAGTCCAATTCTAGCATGGATGATAACTCATGATCAAAAGTCAGTTGTTTACCTCTCATGTATTTTAGAACTCCAAAGCAATACAGGCAGCTGTGGGTCAGAAAGAAATGGAAGCTGGAATTTCAGCTGCTTGTCTAATGACCCTTGTTCTTTATACTTGATCATGTTAACAGTTCTGTTGGTATTATCATAGACCTAGCTATCATCACATACTTTGCTTGCTTTGTGGCTGTATTAAATGTATAATTGAACCAAGAAAATACTTTAAAAAAACAAATAAAGAAGGGTTTATTTTGGGCTCAAAATTTAAAGATACAGTATACCATAGTACATAAGGTATGATGGTAGATACCTGTGGTGCCTGGCCATATTTTGTCCACAGTCTGGAAACAGAAACATACTGGTCATTGATTGTTTTCTTCTTTTTATTCAGACTGGTACTCTAAACACATGAAACAGTGTTCCCTATTTTAGAATGAGCCTTCTAACTAGTTAAGCCAATCTGGAAACTTTGTCAGGGAGGAACCTACACTTTTGTCTTCTAGGTGATTCTAGATTTTGTCAGGTTAACAATGAAAGCTAGCTATCACAGTAGACAAGGTACCCTATTGGTTACCATGGCAGTCTCTGCTTCATAATGACTGATGGTCATGTGGTGCCCAGAGGAAATTACTTCACAGTGGTCTTCTTAGTAACAGATACAGAAATCCAGAGAATATGTGCAGAATGTATATTTAAGATGTGGGATAATAATAGGACTTAGAGTGGAATCAGATAGAATTTATTGATAAGAACCCATGAAACACAGGTTTCTTCTCCATTAAATGTGGTGGCTCACCTGGTAAAAGTGCTTGTTGTACTCTACTGGTGAGTTGTTTCTGAAACCTCAGTAGAGAGATGTGATGATGGGCATGTGATGTGTACTTCAATAGTTAAGACCTGGGTGAGAAACAGGAGAAGTGGCTATGCACTTGTGTAATTGCCAAAATGACAAGGAAAACCTGCTTTGAAATAATGCAGAAGGAGAGAACTGATTGGTAGCCAAAAGGCCATACTTTGATCTCTACACACATGCCACAGAATGCATGTCTACATACTACACAATACAAACACACACACACATGCACACACACACACACGCACACACACACACACACACACACACATACACACATAATCCTTTTTGTTTCCCCCAAAACTTAGATGCTGTATTGTAGTAAATTAGAAATAGCTCTAACAGAATTTGGCATTTGTTAGCTGAAATGTGAACCAGAATGCCTTCTCTAATAAAGCAGCTTGAGTTGCCAATCCTGGCTTGGTTGACGATTGAGGGGTGGATCCACCAGCTGCTGTATTATTCTCATGGCTATGACAAAATAACATACAAAAAGCAGCTAAAGCAAAGAAAGATATATTTTGACTCCCAGTTTAAAAGGACAGATTTCACGACAGTTAAGTCACCGTGGAGATCATGGTGGCAGGAGCATAGGCCTTCTGTGAGTTTTTAGGGGATACAGAATTCCTGAAGAGGTAGAGAGATTCCTGAAGAGGGCACAGAATCACTAATCCAAGAAACAGACTTCCTGGGGAATGCCTCCATGATGCGAGTCCCTTTATTGAGTGTGGAAGTGGGTTTTTATGGAGAAAGTAGGGCAGCACATGAGGGAGAGAGAGACCCAGTAGCATTGGTTTATGCTTACTAGACATTTTAATCAGTCTACCTAAAGCTTGTTAAGCAGAGAGAAGGGTAAGGTCAGTGAAGGCCCAACTCTCTAATAGCCTGTATGGAAAGGCTCTCAGCTTCTCCATACAGCTGATGCTGGTGAACAAGATTTCTGTAAAGGCAGAGGAACTGGGCATTGTTGTGGAAGGCATTTCCACTAGTGTGCCAGGATCCGCCCTTTAAAGGGCCATGCACACATGCGTGTGCTAAGCTGGAGGTACTGGCCTTGCACAGATGCTGAAGCCTACCTCTCAATCCTGCCATCAGCATCCAGTAGCTACCAACAGCCTTGTACTCCTTGTAGCCCCCCTACCTTCCCAATTCTCTCCTCCCTCAGTGTGTGTGCTCCAGGGGTCTTGCTCACTGCCTGGTGCACCTCCCCTATGTCAACTGCCACTTCACTGCCATCTGTGTTTCTGCCATGGAGCAAACCTGACTTTTCCCAGCAGCCTGGCCCCTCCTGCTGCTGGCTGCCTTTCAGAGCTGTTTCTTGGTTCCCTTGATACTCTGTTGGGGACTCCAAGGTCCCAGCCACCACTCCCTTGTGCTCACCAGGAGCCACAAATCATGCCAAGAAACACTGGGGAGCCAGCATATTTCTCCTTTGAGGGAGTCTGGCTCTGCAAGGCCAGGGAGCTCTGGCACTTGAGAACCCCCATAAGAAAGCTCCCCTCTGGGACTATCAGGGACCCCACTCCCAGCTTGCTGTGGGGTCCCCCAACCTGGCAGAGCAGCACAGAAACAGCCCCAACTAACACACACGGGCCTAAGCTGAGCCCCTCAACCCTCTCCAGACTAGACAAATAAGGGTAAAATATCTTAACAATCACAGGCCACCCTGGGAGGCTCTGCCCCTCAGGGACACTATAAAAAGAGCACCCTTCTGGACTGGAGAAGGGGCACAACTTCGGCTGCTGCTTTCCTCCCAAGTGGAGGCAGCCACAGAGAACACACAAGAAGAACACCTCAACTGAGCCAGTAGCAATAAGAACACCTCAGTTCATCCAGAAGCAAGAACACCTCTGCTGAGCAAGGGCTATTTCCCTTTGGAGCTGCAACACTGGGGAAGTTTCTCCCCATAGAGCAGAGCAGAGCTAAGAAGGACTGTTATGTTGTAACACTCTATCTCAGCTGAGGAAACCTTTCCTGCCTCAGAACTCTGAGAGCTATGTGGTTCCTGGCTTCCCAGATGTCAGAATACTTCCCATTGGGGACACCTTCCCCACCTCAGAGCTGTGTGGTCCTTGGGCTCCTGATGCCAGGCCACTTTTCCATCTCTGTTCAAGCTGGATAAAAATGCTAATACTCCTCACACCTTCACATCTGGGAAAACACAGGGAAGCACTTTGAAATGACAAATCAGAAGAAGAGTTAGCAGAGTTAGGACAGGCCTAACTCTCACAATATAAAAGCAGGCTCTCAGCTCAGAGAGACAGAGTTAGAGAGGCAGTATGGAGGATCAGAGGCAGAGAGAGGACAAGACACAGAGACAATGAAGCAGTCTTAGAGGATAAGGCAGAGAGGCAGTGAGGGCAGAGGCAGTGAGGGCAGTCTGAGGCAGAGACGCAGAAGCAGTTCCTAAGAAGAAAGAAATAGTTTGGGAGAAATAGTCAGGTAACAGAGAGTCAGTTTGAATCCAAGCAGAGCAGGTCAGTTAGAGAAGTTGCAGGAGTCAGCAAGAGTCAGAAGAGTTACATCAGAATTAGCCAGCTCAGAAGGGAACTTTGAACCAAACAGCTTGGAACCATAACAGCAAGTGAGTTGAGTTGAGCCAGAAGAATCAGTTGAATTCAGAACAACTGAATTCAAAAGGAGCTAGTCAGAGTGGATCAGTCAGCAGTAAGCCTCAGAGGCTTAAATGTTCTAAATGGTTCAGCGGCTGACGCTGAAGCCTTCCAGTTCTAGGCTTAAGACAAGATTGTACAGAGGCTAAAATGTTCCAGGGCTCCAGGACAAGGATTGGTGATTGAATTAATTAACTAAAGAATAAAAGTCTTTGAACTCAAATCAATATATACAGCTACAAGTGAAACTGAAAATGAAGATTAGCAATCACAAAAACTTAGGAAGGTTAGAATTTTAGAGTTCCCATTAGAGACCTAGGAAGGTCCAGGATACCTAGCTTTCAGAAGAACTCAAATAAATCTGATTGGATGAAACTTAGATCCTTAAGAAATTGTTTTGCCAGATGCAGTTTCATTGTCAAATAAAGTAACAAATAATATGTCATCTCTTAGGCAATTATTAACCTGATAAATTCTTTTTCATCTATACCTGAACATAAAAATAATCAGAGCATGGTGCCTTTATGTGAGAAGGTCACGGATACACATTCTGTAACCCAATTCATAAGGAGCTAGTTAGCCACAACAAGCTTAAGCTGGAAGATCATGGCTTATAATTAGTAGCCTACAAAACCAGGAATAGAAACTGAAGGACGTTGGTTACTGGTTACAAATTAAAAAAAATAAAAATTTCCATCTGCTGTTTCATGACCAGTATTCATTCAGTTCTTAAACAGAAGTATTCAAAACCAGACAGGTGCTTCCTTTTATCCAGTGTACAGTTTCTTAAGAAAAACAACTTTAGATGAAAATATGTGTGAACTAGAAAAGAAATAGTTCTGTATAGAATTGTCAAGCGTTGTTGGGTTCATCCTGTCTTAAACACTGGGTCTGGATCTGAAAACATGTCTGCATCAGGCGACTGTGAGAAAAATAGGTTGAGAGCAGCTGCCTGTATTCTACCATCTAGCTGTAATTCTATCAGATAGTTTGAACTAGATAGAAGTTTGTCAGTACCCTTCTGGTGTGATTCTAAAGAAATTGTGTCTTTTTAACAATCTCTTTGACACTGTAGATCAGAAACATTTTTTTATCATTTTGGTGTTGCGGCTCATTTTATATTATAGTACCTTATTACCAATGCTGCTTGTTGGTTCTGCTTCTTGTCATTATTAGCAAGTCTCTATTACTCTCAGCCCTGCATGAAGCAGGTTTTCACCAAATTCTACATTTTTTGGTACCCCTCTCACTAATTCATTCCTGGGTACTGATGTATCTTTATTCCTTCTGTAACAGCTATCCCTGCCTTATGTGTCCCAGCCTGCTCACACCTTCGAACAGTCTTTCCAGAAATTCTAGTATTCTACTCTCATTTCAATTTCTATCTTTGTGTTCCTACAGACAAGAAGAAAAGATTCACAGATTCCTGTGAAACGTTGGTTCAATATTTAGAAAATTTAAGTCTACATCTTCTTGTTGCCAAATGAATTGTTACTTTGCTTCATTCTATGTTCCAGTCCCTTTACTCAAACACTGCCAGAACCTAGTATCATTATTTTTTGTGGTTCTTGTTGCTCTATGTTATCTAACTCTTGTTACTTCAACTTTTTGTTGTTTTCTCCTTTCAATCTCAGTATATCTCTGCCTAAGCCATGCTATAACTTTACCCTAGTTGCAAGCACAATTGATGGAGGAGAAATAAAGGCAGCTATTGTCTTCTTCGATGAACTCCCCCCATACGTCATCCAAATAAATCTAGAATTATTAACTTAAGGTAGTGGGATATGTTATCTTAAACATTCATAAAAATCTGTGAGGTCAAAATTTTCATGGACCTCCACTTATGCCAACCAATGCCAGAATTCAGTTTCTGGCCAAAAGGAATAATATATTCATTCTCAGTTTTCTGCTAATTATCAAGACCTTTCATTTCTCTTTCTGTAGAGAAGAAATGTCAGTTAGCAGCAAAAAATATATCACTTAATCCACTGAGCTACTAATCCATTTCAAAGTAATCTACTGTCTAAAAACAAATCAACTATCAGCATGTTCCTTC
Source organism: Cricetomys ansorgei (assembly GCA_026225945.1). Classification (NCBI taxonomy): domain Eukaryota; kingdom Metazoa; phylum Chordata; class Mammalia; order Rodentia; family Nesomyidae; genus Cricetomys; species Cricetomys ansorgei. The sequence continues at coordinate 28,146,562 of JAMJFZ010000239.1, forward strand.
AGAGCAATGAAATTAAATGTATTATTGCCTGAAGTTTTAAAATTGCATCCCCACCTTATATTAGGAACTAGCTCTGTTTCCCCAGATGCTACTCTGGGGATCCTATGACAGCTACTAAACATGAGGCAAATCTTGTTGTCACCTATTTTCTAGAACCACTACTGTTATCAAACATTGTAGCTTTACTTAGACATAGACTGGACTTTGAGTTGTTTGATAGAAGAAGTAATTATTAGAGTCCAACATCTGTAGAGATACTGGGCACTGGAAAAAAAATCAAATGACATACACGCTTTATCCCCATAAGGAATTATGAATTACAGGAAGAGTTCTATCTCCATTTTGGTGGAAGCTGGACTCTTCTTTGCCTCAGGCATTCATTGGTTACAGTCCATTTCAAGAGGAACATGCCCTACACAACCTGCCTTACCACAATCTCATCAAATAATAGAAAATGCTAACAATTGGAGGATAGATTAACATGCCCTTGTTTTGGAAGGACAGATATTTCAAGTTGAACTTTTGTGTCAACAAAAGCATTCCACATATAGTACTAATTTACAAGATCAGTTAATTTTTGTGTATACATACATGATTTATTCCTCTAATTCTATTATGTGTTTTCAAGAGACAGGATATATATATATATATATATAAATATATATATAGTGTTATGAGAATAAAGTAAACAATTACTTGAGAACAGATTACATAGAACCTGTGTACATCATCAGTTCTATAAGAGCAAGAAACCATTCTCTCCTTTCAACTCATTGTTAAATTCAATAAGTAGGTAAATAGTTTCTACGTAATAAGGAAAAATATTGTAATAAACTATAATTCAATAATAATAAAAATAAATAATTACATGTCTTTGAATAAGCACAGAAGAGATATTCATGAAATCATTGAATAAACTGTTAAATAACTCATTCATGATTTTCTAAACAAAATCTTTATATAATTTATGGCCCAAAATTAACACTAAAATATATAGTTTTTATCTAATAAAAGTAAGTCTTTCCAATATTGAAATACTTTCTGTATTTATGTTCATTCTCAGTCAGCTGAGATATTACAGTAATAAAAGAAGTCATACTAACTTCCTTGAATATTAATACTCAAACTCATTTACATAAAATTAGCCTCTTTATTTATAGGCTCATATATTTTAGGAACTAATGAATCTTTGAAGTATCCTTATAATTTATTTCTAACATGATTACATTCTGTTCAAAAAGCAGTTATTATCAATTGTTATATTTCAACAAAATAAAACAGGCTATAGTCAATAATAGAAGCTCCAAAGAGCATAAACTAAGACATACAATCATCTTACTTTGAGAAACTCTGGCCAATCCACATTGATTAGAACATGGAGAGGTCAAACTGATGCATATATAGAACCTTCATCTCTACATTCTAGTGTCTTTGGTACTGGAAGGTACTCTGCAGGCTACCAAAAGAGGAACTTGATCAGCATCCCAGTCACAAAACCTTGCATCTACAATGATTCTCTGCCTGCAAAATATGCTAGGGCAATGGTGGCACAAAGCTTGTAGGAGTAACCAACTGATGCCTGATTTGACTTAAGGCCCATTCCAAGAGATGGAACACACTACCTACAACAAGGCCTCACCTTCTAATCCTTCCAAAAAGTGCCACTCCCTGGTGACCAAGTATTCAAATCTATGAGCCTATAGGGTCATTCTTATTCAAACTACCACAGAGACAAAAAAATTAATGGATTTGTTTTGTACAACTTATTTGAATATATTTTTTATTTTTAATAATAGCTTATGTAAAGCATCAAGGCTAATGAGAGCAAACCAGAAAAAAATGAAATAACAGAAACATATCTCTTTGGAGATGCTGTGCATTAAATTTTTATTACATTTTCTTTTTTTAGAATTTCATACATGAACATAATTGACTTTGATCATATTCATCTCTAACCTTCCTTAAATTTCTCCAAGATTCCATTCTCTTCCATTTCCTCTATTATTTTTTCAATTCACACGGTGTCCAGTTTGTGCTACTCATAACCTAATGGGTTTGAGGAGATTGAAAATTGAAAAGCAGGCAACCTATCAGGGATCACTCCCTTAAATAATACTGATCTCTCTTTCTCAGCAGCCAGCAAATGTCTATGGTTCCTCAGCTGTGGTGGGGGTCATAATCCCTTTCACCTCCACCTTGGAATAATGACTGTCTTGATCTTCTACAGTTTGGCTATCGGCAGAAATAGCTGCTGAGAGTTCATGAGTGCATGATTCTTGTAAAGTTCAGAAGACACTGTTTTGTCCACCCTCTGGTTCTTGTATTCTGTCTACCCTGTCTTCTGTGATGGTCCCTGAGCCTTTGGTGGTGGTAATATAGATTTCTACATATGGCTGTCCACTCCAAAAGAATTTTGACGAGTTTTGAGTTCATGTGTTAACTGATGTCCTCTGTACAGATTTATCTGTTGAAGTCTGAGTGGCACACTGTGGGTAAATCAGACTTTTATCCCATCCCAAAGCCATTGTTTATCTCCAAGAGCTACATGCCACGGTAGCACCCATGGAGATATCTTGTTAAGCTGCTCCCTATTCTGTCTCATACAGTTCACAGCAGAGTAAAACTGTGTATGATTTTTCTCCCCCTGCAGCCTACATAGAACCATTCACTACTCTGTCTAGTCCACAGGGACAAAGATTAGTGGTCAGTACTAACTCGATTTCTCTATATTCCATGACTAAAGTATATGGTGTCTTCAGCAATAGGATTTTACCATCAAGTTCTGGTTGGAAACTAATAGAAATGACAATAGCTTGTATTGTTTGGGGGACCAGCTCTGGGACACTTCTAATAAATAGCTAAAGAGAAGATATCTGTCACTTGGAACTGGGCTTTTTTTTTATTTGGCAACCTATCACTTCTGAGAGAAGTATTTATCTCCTGTGTAGGATAACCCCTGTCATACACACACACACACACAAACCACACCACACCACATGTACACTTGCATGAACCACATACACACACACATATAAATCTATGATGCCTATAAAATAGGTTACCATATGACTTTTTAAAAATAACCTTACTGTTATTTGTAGATGTAGATTCAGGGAGAAAGCCATTTATTCTTTTGTCTAATTCAATCCCTGGTCCATATTCCTGGAGCCTGAAGGTTTTTTGTTTTTGTTTTTGTTTTTGGCCTCTGTACAATCTAATTTTAAGCCTATAAATGGGAAGGCTTCAGCCTCAGCCTCCATACAATCTACTCTTAAACCACAAGGTTTATTGCTTACTTAGACACTCTGACTAGCTCCTTCTGAACTTAGATTAGAGCTGTACTGAATTCAACTGACTCTTCTAGGTCAACTCAACTCACTCGCTCTACTGGCTCCAAACCGACTGGTTCAAACTGACCTTCTGAGCCAGCTGACTGTTTCTGACCAATTCTGATGTTGGCAGACTCAGGCTGACTCCCATAACTTCTTTGACTGAACTGCTCTACAAAGCTTGAAACTGACTCAATCTTCCCATCTGATACTGACTGCTTCTGCTGAACTGCCTCTGTGTCTCTGCCTTAGACTCCTCCAACTCTTCAGACTGCCTCTGTGTCTCTGTGAGCTCTCACTGCTCCATACTGCCTAAGTCAGCCTTTACTCAGACTGCTTCATTGTCCCTGTGTCTTGTCCTCTCTTTGCCTCTTATCCTCCATACTGCCTCTCTAACTCTGTCTCTTTGAGCTGAGACTGCTTTTATATTGAGAATTGATTGTGTCCTCATTCTGCTAACTCTCCCTTTGATTCATTATTTTGCCTCCCCTAACTCTGACTTCATTTTATAAGTCACTTCCTGTCTGACAGTGACTTCTTCTGAGTTCTGCTTCCTGTCCCCAATCACTGGGATTAAAGGCATACAGCACCACTGTCTTCTGAATACTAGGACTAAAAGTGTGTACTACCACTGCCTTCTGAATACTGGGATTAAAGGTGTGTACCAACATTCTTTCTGCCCTAGATCAGCCTTGCTACTGTATTAAGGAGTCTTCTACAGTTATTTATCTCCTATAATTGAGACTTACCTTATAAGATAATTTCCAACTCAAATCAGTCATCAAACCTTCAAACAAACACTTTATTTTTTAAAATACTTACTTTTAAGCCATATGTTAGTTGAGGTAAAAACATGAGTAAAGATGTCACCACAGACTGGAGACATCAGATCATAATGTAAAAGGGTTTATAGGTGGTTGAAAACTGTCCATCATTGGAATTAAGTGATATCCTCTGTAAGAGTAGTTCATGATCTTGACCACTGAGCCATTTCTCCATGCCACTTTATAGAATTCTAGTATTCACTATATTTGAATCTATGTTTCCACTTCTAATTACAATGCAAATATAAAAGAATAATAATATATAAATAAGTTATGCAAATGAGATATCACATCATCATACATCAACTGTCTTTGATTTTCCTAAAATTACAGGTCTTGTTACATTAAAATGCAAAACAGAATGTCCAAATTTATACAAAGGAATAATGGCTCTGATGTTCCCATACGGAATTTTATTAAAAAGGATGGCTTTGAGTATGTTGTGTTAAATTTTCCATTCATATTCATATAAATGGATATGTTAAAGAATCTGTTATATATCACATGGATTCATTTATAATTAGCTATCTTTAAAATTATTGTGAAATGCTAATTATAAATGGTAAATAGCTATTTTATAGAGTACAATTAATAACAATTGCTTTATAATGTCTTACTATAATAAAGCAAACATTTATCATATATTTAAATGTTTATTAGTAGCTAGATGGAGAAGTCATGATAAAATTGGTTTAATTGATACTATAAATACTTTTATTCAAAACAGGTTTATACAATTACTTCTGTTCTTTGTTTAGGGTGCAATTATATTATCATCAACATGAATATATATATATATATATATATATATATATATATATATATATATATATATTCCAATTAATCCTGACAAGTACAATGGAATTCTTTTGAAGTATTAATAGTTTTGTCTGTTTTAATTGTCAACTACTTAAATGCTGAGATATTTGCTTGTGTTATAGGATTTTAAAGTCTGACTACAATTTTCACTGTCACTTTATACACTCTGAACTCTATCATTACAGCAAACTCAAAATAGTCACCATATACCTAGTACCTACTTTTCCCAAAAACCTTTTTTGATTTTATATTGTAGTAATGTCATTCAAAATAAATTGTATGTTCTTCATGTAATGAGGCTCTTAGTGTTAACTTTTTTTCATGAGATATGATTTTAATACATAACTCAAGTAGGTCTGCAATTCACTAAATAACCTGGTTTAGAGTCAAAATTTGATAGTCCTTATTCAATTTTTTAAACTATTTTTAATATGGTAGATATGTACTACCAGGTTAAGCCTTTGGTATTTGAGGTCTGGATTTTATTGATTCTGTTTCATTTATTTTATTCTTTTATTTACTTATATTAAGACAGTTTCTCACTATGTATACCAGTCTGTTCTCTAACTCCAGATATACTCATTCCTGCCTCCGCATTTTGAGTGTTAGGGCTGAAGTTGTATATCACCACAACCAGCTCAAGCAAATCTTTTTCTTTCTTTTCTTTTTTCAGTTTTTGTTTTTATTACTCATATATTTATTCTTTTACTTTAGCAGCATTTTAGAAATTACATATTTTACCACACACTCTTGATTAGTTCCTTTATCATTCTCAAAAAAAAATACTCATCTTGTAGAAGACTTTTATACTTGTACTTGGCTAAGTCTATCAGCTGACTTGATTGAGTTAACTGTTGATCAATACTGTAGCTGAGTATGTCTGAGGAGGTATTTATCAGTTAGTATCCAAACTGGTACACCTAGTGAAGATTGCCCTTGTGAATGCTAAAGTCATTCTTTGTCTTTGGGTCTTACACTTCCCCACCCTCCTTTCCAATGATTTTTGAGCCTTGTGTGTACAGAAGGAGGAAGAATATATGTTCCTTTAAAGCTAAGTATTTTGCAGTATATCACTGTACTTTGACCTGCTGTGAGGCAGCTTACCAATCAAAAGATAAAAATCCTGAATAAAAATTTTGGTTTACTTTTCAGATTGATGTTCACCATATATGGATCCTTTTGACTTTCTGTGTTGGCCATTTCATGTTCATAATATTTATTTATTATACACTTTGTTTTCATAGTATTTATCAAAAGTTTCTTTAAAATAGAAGACTGTCAAAGATTTATTTATTTTTTTTTTCAAGACAGGGGTTCTCTGTTGTAACTCTGGCTGACCTATAACCCACTCTGTAGACCAGTCTGGCCTCAAACTCAAAGAGATTTGCTTGCCTCTGCCTCCAGAGTGCTGCGATTAACAACATGTGCCACCACAGCCTGGTTCATCAAAAGATTTTCTTTTTAAAGAAGTTGAAAGCAAAAAACCCCTTGAAAACAACCATGCAGTAATGGAATTCAATTACTGAGGACATTATTGATGAAGAAGAAATCAGGAAAAAGTGATTCATAGCTTGAATAAGGAACGATATGGAGAATTCTAGAAGTGTGAATGAAGACAGAATTTATGAAGACAGGTGGATAAGTGACCAGTGTCTCCAACACTTAGGAAGAGATGTTCTTGTTCTATTTTCAGTAATCATCTGATTTTGAACATTCCTTGAAATTTACTCTAATCCCATGTCTTCACATCCCTGATGAACTTCATTGTCTAACTCAGCTCAATAAGAACATACATTGGATGACTGCTATTTCTCATTGCAAAAGGATTGACTGCTGCTATCAAGGAAATGTTTTGCACCTGGCGTTTGACAACGATAGTTGAGCATGTGTGTGTGTGTATGTGTATTCTAATGAAAGATAGATGGATAATGAATGGATAGATAGATACATACATAAATATGTGACATACGTGTAACAAATAAATTAATGGACTCTACCTGCGAACATATGTAAGATCACAAATCTAAATTCTGAGTATTACACCAACCCCTTTCTTCATCAGGAAGAGAAACTTAAAAGACACAAGTGCAAACATATTTCAAGCTTCATTAGAATTATAAAACCTGAGGATATTTTCTGCAGCTGTGGATTACATCAAGCTATACAACATGGTGTCTTAAAATAATTCCTCATCTTTAATATTTCTGTAAACATGAAATATGGGGAAACAAATTATAAATTTTAAGAAAATATTGTTTTAATTTGATGAGAATAGCAGATTAGCAGCAAAATGGAAAACAAGTTTGGGCATGGAGAAGATAACTTTTATATTAAGAAATAAAAATATGATATGACTAATGTAGAGGAATATTTAATCTTTTAATCCAGCAACAAGGCTGCTCTGAGAAAGGATCACATTCAAAATCTGTGTGTTCTGGCTGGAATGCAGCACACACCTTTAAATAACCAAATGCCAAAGGAAGTGGTAACACATGCTTTTAATCCCAACTCCTAGGGTGTAAAAGGAAGCAGTCAGTGCAGAAGCAGATTAGATTCTATAAAGCCTGAAACTGGCCAGGTTTAGGATTAAGATTAGATTGTCTAGGACTAGGATCTGGGATTGAATTAGCATAGAATAAGCTGCTTTTTATATCAGCATCTACATTTTGTACAGTCTAATCTGCTAATATAGACCTAGAATGTTGCAGCTTCTGAGATTAATGCTGACTCAGCTCACTCTGACTAGCTGACTTCTGAACTCCTTACTGTATTGAACTCAACTGACTCTTCTGGTTGACTGATTCAATTCATTTGCTGTTCTGGCTCAAACTCTTCTCCAAGCTGACTGGGTCAAACTGACCTTCTGACCCGGCTGTTTCTGATTTAGCTCTTCTGACCCTGGGAGCTGACTCCGGCTGACTCCCACCACTTCTCTGACTGAACTGCTCTGCTAGGCTTCAAACTGACTCTTGCTGTTAGCTGACCCTTTCTCTCAAACTCACTCTCCATCTAATGAACTGCCTTTGTCTTATCTGACTGATTCCCTAACTGACTGCCTCTCTGAGCTGAGAGCCTGCTTTTATAATGTGAGACTCCTTACTCTGACACACTCTGCTAACTCTTCCTCTGATTTGTCACTTTGCCTGTTCTTCACTCTGATTCATCCCAGAAGTCACTCTGCCAAGTTTATACCCTGATTACTTTCAGACTTGGGATAAAAGGCATGTACTCACTCTGACTTTACTCCGCTTCTCAGTTGATTAGCATGCTCTGACTCAGTCTCCTTCCATTCTCTTCAATCTCTACTGCTTCTCTCTTAACTCAGAAATGACTATGAACTCTGAACTGATTGCTGTGAACTGAGAACCATGACCTACTTCAGAACTGACTGCTTCCTTTTACATCCTGAGAGTTGGGGGATTAAAGGTGTGTGCTACCATTGCCTTCAGAGTTTGGTTATTTATTGGCTTGTTCTGAATCCCAACCAGATCACACAGGCCTTGAATGTGACCCTTTCCCAGAGCAGTCATGTTGCTGGATTTGATATGTAATGAGAACGATTTTTACTTTTGACAGCCATATTGAGATATTATTCACACTTCATTATACACTCAGTGTTTTTGTTATGTTCCTAGAGTTATGCTGCTGGTACGGAGAAAAACAAACAAAACAATGGCCATAGTTATGCACCAGTGAGAAAGATCTTGTTCTGAAGCACCGAGATAGAAAAAGGAGCCATAGTAATAGGGGTCATTGAAATCACAAAAAGTCTCTGGTCAGCTTTGAATATAGCCTATGTGAGTGAGAATTTAGAGCAGAAGAGGAAAGTTATGTTACTGGCTACAAAATTACTAAAATGAAAACTCTGGGGTTTAGAAGATTATGCCTACTCTGAGTTAAGAATATTCTTACTAGAGATAGACAAAGGTGAGCAGACTTCACAAAGAGGATGGAAGACGAGTAAGGAACATAATCAGATACCAAGACTTATCAACTATTGATAAACGGACCAGTAAAGTTTGTACTTAAAAGTTTTGTAAGAAAGTGTGAAAATGGAAGTAGAGATTTCAAGAGTTCAAGTAAAGTTGGGCCCAGGAAGCATCTGTCTTTACCATCATACAGTAAATTTCAGAGCAATTTTATTAGCCCACAAAGAAGCTCTGCACTTATTAATGGTCCAACCACCCCACGGGCCTCTTAGTAAATGACTCATCTATCTTCTCTTCCTATAAATCGGCCAGCTCTGGAAATACCATATAAATCAAGTCATGCTACATGCAGTGTTTTATGAACGATTTCCTTAATTGACAATAATGTCTTTGTGGCTCATCCATGTTGCAACATACATCTGTATACCACTTACATATTATGGGATAATATTCCAAATTCTGAATTTATAACATTTTATTTATATATTCAAGTGTTTATGGACATTAAAGTCCTTTCTGGGTTTTGGTAAAAAATGAATAATGCACAATTAACTTCCATGCTTTATTCAAATCTATGTTTGTTTTAGAAAAGTGAAATATCTGGGTTATATTGTCTGTAATAGTTTAAATATTTGATGAATTGAGGAAAACATTTTCCTCAAAAACTGAGCTAAATTACCTTGGAAATTTATGAGACTTCCAATTTCTCTACATTCTCATCAATACTTGTTATCATCTTTCTAATTCTTAATAAGATGAATGTTAAGTAGTAACACATTTTGTTTTGCAGTTCCCACATAGATAATTATATTGAATATATTTTCATGTCTTTGGGCAAAGATAGGAATTAAGACAATGACAGATTATGCTTAATGACATTCTTGTTATCTACTTGGAGCACTGGTCATTGCAGACAGACTTTAGTCCTGGGATTTTGCCTCCTGCTGTGGAAAGTATCCTTCATGAATGAGCCAATGAAAGTTGTACTGGAGCTAGTGTCCTCACTGCATTGGATCTATGAGTTGAAAGTGGGTTGAAAAATAGAATTTGAGGTTCTTCTTTATCATTTAGACAGAATTTCTGACAGATAAGGATATTTTGAGATCTGGTGTTGAATTGTCCCTCCTGGGAGAAGTTTTATAGCCAAAATCTAGGATGTGAACTGTAGAGGAATATTTAGTCATTTAATCCGGAAACATGGTTGCTCTGAGAAAGGATCAAATTGATCCTTTGTGTGATAGCTAGGAAGGGGTCAAATCCAAATTGCAGGGATCATCACATCCAGGGGTCTATATGAAGGGATCACATTCAAAGGCCAGTTTGGTCCAGATGAAAATAGAAAGAATATTGGTATACACCTTTAATTCCAGTATTCCAAAGGCAGTGGTAGCACATGACTTTAATTCCCCAAGACAGAAATGTAGACAAAAATCAGAGCTCAAAAGGAGTTAGTGACAGACATGAAGTGAATTCTGAGGTGAGTCAGAGTGAAGAGCAGGCAAAGTGATGAAACAGAGGAAGAGTTGGCAGAGTGAGTCAGAGTGAGGACACACCCAACTCTCATGATAGAAAAGCAGGGTCTCAGTTCAGAAAGCACACAGAGCATAAGACACAATGGCAGAGACATGGGAGCAGTCTGAGGCAGAGACACAGTGGCAGTTCTGCAGAAGTTTCAGACATGAAGAATGGGTCCGTTTGAACCAGACTAAGCAGTTCAGTCAGAGACAATGCAGGAATCACTCAGAGTCTGCCAGAGTCAGTAGAGTTTGGTCAGAAACAATCAGCTGGCTCAGATGGTCAGTTTGAACAGGCATCTTGGAGAAGAGTTTTGAGCCAGAACATCGAGTGAGTTCATCAGTATTTACCTGAGTTCAGAAGGAAATAATCGAAGTGGCTCAGTCAGCAATAGATCTCTAACACTTAAACTTTCTAGATTGTATGGAGGCTGAGGCTGAAGCCATCCAGTTGTAGGCTTAAAACTAGATTGTATGGAGGCTGAAGTGCCCCAGGGTTCCAGGACTAGGACCAGGGATTGAATTAGATCAAGATTAAACTGCCTTTTGCACTGAGTCAACATCTACAATGAAAAAGAGTGGACCTCTTTTGCTAGACCCAGAAGTGAAATGTCAATCTTTTTGATCTAGGAAGAGAGGAAAGCAGCATTAAACTGAGGCTCATGACATATTCTGCTGTCCTTATCAAGATGTCATAGGTTTTTTCTTATATTAATGCCTTTGTATTTGCTGTATCCCTTCAACATCTCCCCCGGTTCTCCTGTCCCTCCATAAACACCCACACCTGACCTCTCCTCCTCCCATTCCCATCCTCCCCTAGCCTAACCACACCATCTGTTCCACCTCCCCCTACCACCAGAGAGATCCCTGCTTCACAGCTGATATCCTCTTTGTTGTTCAGTCTCTCTGTGTCTGTGGATTGCAGTACCTTTGTCCTTTGTTTAACAGTTAATAACCACTTATAAGTGACTACATGCGAAGTTTGTCTTTCTGAGACTTGGTTTCTTCAATCAGAATGATTTTTTTTTTCTAGTTCCATCCATTTGCCTGCAAAATTCAAGTATTTTTTAAATAACTGAGCAGTACTCCCGTGTGTAAATGTACCACAATTTTTTTATCTATTCCTCGGTTAAGGGGTATCTAGGCTGTTCCCAGTTTCTGGCTATTATGAATAAAGCTGCTATGAACACAACTGAGCAAGTGTCCTTCTGGTAGGATGGAACCTCCTTTGGGTATATGTCCAGGAGTGGAATGGCTGGGTCTTGAGATAGGTCGAGTTCCAATTTTCTGAAAAATTACCATATTATTTTACATAATGGCTGAATAAGTATGCACTCCAACCAGCAATGAAGGAGCTTTCCTTCTGCTCTACAATCTTGACAGCATGAGCTGTCATTTGTGTTATTGATCTTAGCCATTCTGACAGGTGTAAAATGGAATCTCAGAGTAGCTTTGATTTGCATTTCCCTGATGGCTAAAGATGTTGTACATTTCTTTAAATGTTCCTCATCCATCTGTGATTCTTCTTTTGAGAATGTTGTTTAGATATGCACCCCCATTTTTTGATTGAATTATTTGATTTGTTGACGTCTAGTTTCTTGAGTTCGTTATATATTTTGAATATTAGCCATCTATCAGAAGTGTAGTGGGTGAAATTCTTTTCCCATTGTGTAGGCTGTCGTTTTGTCTTATTGACAGGGTCTTTTGCTGTACAGAAATTTTTGAATTTCATGAGGTTCCATTTATTAATTATTGACCTTAGTACCTGGGCTTCAGTGTTCTGTTCAGAAAGTTGTCTCCTGTGCAATGCAGTCCAGGATACTCCCCACTTTCTCTTCTATCAAGTTCAGTGTATCTGATTTTTGTTTTTGTTTTGGTATTTCCAGGCAGGATTTCTCTATTGTTACTCTGGCTGTGCTAGAACTTACTCTGTAGACCAGGCTGGCCTCCAACTCACAGAGATCTGCCTGCCTCTGCCTCTTGAGTGCTTGGATTAAAGGCTTGTGCCACTACCACCCAGATAGATTATCTGGTTTTATGTTGAGGTCTTTGATTCAATTGGATGAGTTTTGTGCAGGGTGACAAATAAGGGTCTATTTGTATTCTTCTGCAGGCAGACATCCAGTTTGACCAGCACCATTTGTTGAAGATGCTGTCTTTTTTTCCATTGTGTATTTCTGGCTTCTTTATCAAAGATCGGGTGTCCATAAGTGTGTGGATTTATGTCTGGATTATGATGCAGGGAAGGGTCATCATACAAAAATCAGCCAATGTAATCTACTACATAAACAAACTGAAAGAAAACACCACATGAGCATCTCACTAGATGCCAAGAAAGCTTCTGACAAAATCCACTACCCTTTCATGACAAAAGTCTTGGAGACATTAGGGATATAAGAGACATACCTAAACATAATTAAGGCAATTTACAACAAACCTGCTGCCAACATCAAATTAAATGGAGAGGAACTCAAAGCAATTCCACTAAAATCAGGAACAAGGCAAGGTTGTACTCTCTCTCCATACCTATTTAATATAGTACTTGAAGTTTTAACTACAGTAATACAACAACAGAAGGAGATCAAGGGGATACAGAATGGAAAGGAAGAAATAAAAACGTATACTTATTCGCAGATGTTATGTTAGTGTAAGCGACCCCTCAACAAACCAACCAGGGAACTCCTATAGCTGTTAAACAATGTCAGTGAAGTGGCTGGCTACAAGATCAACTTAAAAAATCAGTAGCCTTCCTATATACAAAAGACAAATGGACTAGAAAGAAATCAGGGAAACAGCACCCTTCACAATAGCCACAAACAACATAAAATATGTCAGAGTGACTTGTTTGACAAAAGCTTTAAGTCTTTGAAGAAAGAAATTTAAGAAGATCTCAGAAGATGGAAAGATCTCCTATGATTCTGGATCCGTAGGATTAATATAATAAAAATGGCCATCATACCAAAAGCAATCTACAGATTCAATACAATCCCTATCAAAATCCCAACACAATTCTTTACAGACCATGAAAGGACAATACTCAACTTCATATGGAAAAACCAAAAACCCAGGATAGCTAAAATAATCCTGAAAATAGAAGAACTTCCAAAGATGTCACTATTCCTGATCTCAAGCTGTATTACAGAGCCACAGTAATAAAATTCACATGGCATTGGCATAAAAACAGACATGTTGATAAATGGAACTGAATCCAACTAATATGTACATTTTACCAGGTATTTTGATACATTATTTATAGTAAGGGTGAATTTCTAAGTTTCCTACCTCACAGTAAGGTGAAATTTACTAAGGTAAACCAGCTAGATCAATTTAGAGGGGTTGTATTAATTAATATTTCAGAAAATACATGAAAACTTACTGTTTTACAAAAATTGATCTTCTTTAGAGCATAAATATGTTATAATAATTTATGTGTATTCCTAGGCATTTCCTTCTCTTTGGTCTGATGCTTCAATTGCATTGAATGTTCTTTTTGTTTCTTTTCTTCCTTCCTTCCTTCCTTCCTTCCTTCCTTCCTTCCTTCCTTCCTTCCTTCCTTCCTTCCTTCCTTCCCTCCCTCCCTCCCCTCCCCCTCTTTCTTTCAAGAGTAAACTTTAAGTAGAGGTCACATCAACTTAAAGCTATGAGCCTTCAGTCATATCATACCTATAGTTGTACACCTACTGTGGTAGCTCAGCAAACAGGACATGGAGGCTTATTCATATCTGCAAACTCTGCCAGACCTCAGCAGAGGGAACCACTCTCCTGGCCAGGAACGTACTTGGCAGTGGACCCTTGAACATCTGAGCTCAGGTGTTTTTATTGATTCAGAACTCCTCATGTGCAGATCATAACCAATCACGCATCCTGCACACAAATCCAACACCTGTAGACAATATAAAATGTCAAGGCCTAGGTAGCTCTTCACCCAACAGTGCACAAAACAATTAAACACAACTAAAACTAAACTTCTATGACACATACCTATTTTAACTCTTCATTAGTATGTATTCTCCCCAAGTTTGTTACTGAAAACTTATTTTTTGGATCCTTTTACCTCTTACTTGTTGTAACAGTAAGGTCTTGACTGATATTTGACCAGCCACTTCACAGTATTGTATCAGAAGACAGGAAATTTGTAGATTAATCAATATTGTCAATATTGTCACACATATGACAAATAGGAGTGAATATTCCCTCCTGTAAAACAATGGTTTTCCCAAGCTGTGTCCATCTGCTACAGTTTCAGCAGGGACATGAGGTTCTTCCTTTTGACTCCTGCTCATTACCCTTGTGGACTTTGTGAGCACATTAACTTTTTTTGCTCATTAATAGTATAAAAGCATATGCTACATTGACACCTACAATAATGAGAAAATCTTTTCAGTTTATTCCACTTTCTGAATTCCTTAAAATTTGGGCTGGCATACTATGATGGTTTGATACTATTTAGTAATGAATGATTTTGTAAAACAAATTCAAAATTACTCAAACAATTTTCTATTCTTAAAATCTGGAATCTTAAAGACAATTAATTTTCTCCCAGAATTGTTGACAAATTTGATATGTAGCTGCTCAGCCCCAGCCATATGGATCCCTCTGTGTCAGTGCACAATAAAAAGAAACTTACTGCTCTAGTGCTTTGGTGTAAAAAAGATATGTTGTTGGTTTACTATTTTCAAAAAAATAGTACATAAAAGGTTTTTGTGAGTTCTCAGCATGTAATTCCTTGTACTCACTTCCTAAGCCTCTGTATCAATCATCACACCTCTACCATGATTGCTCTGGGAGAATAGAATACAAGTATAATTATTTCATTCTTGCATATGATTAAATAAAAATAACTATCTGAAGAAATTCCTTTCTTTTGTGGCTTCACTCATATAAACTATAATTGAAAATATGTTTACAATTACTTCCCTTTCTTGCTCATGTGAAAGTAACAAATATATTGCATCTCTGTTCATGATTCTCTCATAACAAGTTTATCCAAAGCAGTAGAGACTGGAGATCTCTTTGAAGACGGAGGTACCCATTGGCATGGGGCATTGTTGACAATCAGCTCCATTTTCCTCCAGCTATTTCACTGATCAAAAGAAACCTAAGCCAAAGAATGTTTGCTCCTGTACAATAGGCAACTAATATCTATTCTATGCAAGAGTAAAATATTTAGTCTACTTGGCACAGAAGATATAAACAAGGTTACCTTAGTTGCAATGTACCCTAAAGTGCATTTCCATGTTGCCTACACACTTGGCTGTGATATCTGTGCTCTGATAAACAACCTGATTTAGGAAAATTATAATATATAATTAAAATTATATAAAAATGATAAAAATTAAGAATACAAAAAATACAAATTAATGCAGCTCATGAAAATGAAGATGATAAGATTGTGATGGAAGATTTGTTTATCTTTTTCTATTTTAAAATTAGAAAGACTGAATTTCAAATCACAACTCTTCCAATCTCAGTGAGCAAATTATTTAACCTCAATGATTCTCATGCTCCCCTCATCTGTAAACACAATATAGTGCTGTGTCATATTGGGTAAACAAAGTAATTCATTGAACATGCGTAGTACCACTCCTAGCTCTGTAAATGATTCTTTAAATGATAAATGCTTTAATTAATGGAGGAATCATTTTATATAATTGCATTCTGAAGCCTGAGCATTGAATAATAGAGATGCACATTGTATGCATTTGACATTATTCTTTTGAATATTCTCCAACAATTTTCAAGAAGAAAGCAAATAGTGATAGTCAATTTTTATAATGAGATTTAATTTCTATATTTTCTAAAGAAATTGATAACAAGAGACACCCTGGGTATGCCTTATATTTCTTTTTATCAATAACTGCCTTAGGAGTATAAATAGAGATATAAAGAAAAGATTAAGGCACTAGCTTTACCCAGTCTAGTTTAACCTGTTTAATCTTAGTGCATAACTTGTCCCCTCATAGTAAAAAACCAAACAAGAATGATAGAGGAGGAGGGACATCCAAAATATATAACACTAAGGAAAAGAAACAAAAAAATCACATGGAGAAAATTAAACAGTAATTTATTATTAGTGGGGTGCTTACAACAAACAATGTCTAATTGTGAGCAATATTAATAAAATATAACATAAGTTATTTAGGAAGATGTTAAGGACAGTCTGCAAGTTATTTAATAAGATTTATGTGGAAAATTATTTTATGGAATTTTGGAAATATGTGCTACTTTAAAAGAAACTACTGAAAAACTTTTAGAAATACAAATCGTATAATTACAAGTATAGACATTATTATGAAATACTTATATTATAAATAAGTTTTGATCATAGACAATAAGAATCCTTTTTCAACTTTCAACACCCTCCTCAGAAATATCCACTGTATATGGTTTGTATGTATTTTATATCTCTTCTACGGCTTTAACATGTTCATGCTAAATGTAAGCGGTTCATCTTATATAGGGTACAATGAGCATCTTTCTTCCACTAATTGAAGAGAAGTAGCCAACATACATATGTCAAGGTCTGATCACCAGAATTATTTTCCTCATCTTCAAATATGGCACAATGCTATTTTTGGAACCTCAAGAATGATTGCATCTAGAAATGTGGTATAAGGGGCCAATGGGTATATTATAGCATATATATATATATATATATATATATATATATATATATATATATATACATACATCTTATTTCTGATATTTTAATTATATCATTACATATACTTTCATTTTTGTATTTTAGCCTTGTCAAAATTTAAATAATTTATCATGTACTATTTTTTTCTTTGAAATTTTGAAAATTTGTTCCTGTTTTGTTAATCATATAGTGAGATTTATATCTTGGTTATAAAAAAAGAGTACTTCTAAGATCTTACTTATATGATTAGTATAGGTCTGTAAACTTTATAAATTATAATGTGTGATTCTATGTTTATTGAAGATAAATGAATAAATAAATAAGAAAATAACACTAAGAGTATATTCTAGTTGGTCTTTTTCTTTGGTCATCATTTTCTTTATTGGCTGTTGCTGTCAATCAAGCATAATTGTGAAATTACCTCATAGATGGATATAAATTGAGAGTAGTTTGAAACTCATTTTCTCTTTTAGCTCAGTCTAACAATTCAACTCCATGCCATTTCTTGGACATACAATAGATAACTACCCTTTATTTAAAGGACATCTGGTCATCAATATAATTTGATCCTCATCTACAGGACGCTATCTCTGTGTGTATTCAGATTAATATTGAAGACTTAAGCGTATGAATGATCATCAGCAGAAGCAGTAAAAGAAGTTTAATGAGGAAGATTATAATCAGAAAGTGCAATAATGGGAAACTTGTTTAATGAGGACATTGGTGCCAAACTACATTATTCATAGGGCATTCTGATTAGAGACAAATGCACAATGAAACATATATTCCTTGGTGGATGCCTTCTCATTTACATTTCAAATAAATACTATTACTCTAACCTTTGGCTGAGCAAATGAGCTTTCATGGTGAGTAAGTAAAGACTCCCCCAAAGATAATGGTATACTAAATATATTGCTAAAGAATGAATTAAGGATTGAAGTATATTTTCTTGATTTGCAGAATCATGTGTTAATATAGATCTAATGCAAGACATATTTTCATTGTGCTATCAAATTTTCTAGATTTGGGATATCTGTCCAAGAAATAAAATAAGTGGTGTCACATATTTTTGTGTCATTGTATATTTTAATAGTTCCTATTTTTTAAGGGTTATTTAGTTCAAATGATTCAAGCAAAGAGAAAATGAGACATGGAATATGAACTTTACCTTTTCTCATTACAGTTCTTGGCCTTTAATGCAGTCTTAGTCTTAGCTGTACATATCACAAATGTTGTAAATCCAGGATAAGTTATCTAGGAATCAGTACTACTTATGAAGATTTTTATTGAGGTTCATGTATCTGATATAGTAAACTTATTCATCATCATGATAAATCTTTAGAGTTTCTTTTAGCCATGACATTCAAGCTTGGGTTGGTATTATTGGGTGAGATCTCCATTCATGATTTCATCAGAGCTGAGAATCAGTGGCAGAGGGAAAGATCAAAGTACCATAAAACTCCAAGCATTAATTATGTATAGTACAGAAGACCCTTACAATCAAGAAGAATCTACAAAGAGAGGAAATATATTTGAATGGCATGTAAATGGATGGTTGGACTCTTGAGTTTGGAGTGTTCTAATTTACATTGTTAGAAAAAGCCTAATATCAGAACTCCCTCTTTTGATAAGGTACAAAAAAAAAGATACAATTTAAAGTTAGAGAAAATATGCACTTTTTAAATTTAAACTCCTTGGAACTTACTTTTCTTTGCCCTCCAAGCCAAAGATTAATCTTTCTAGAAAAAAAAAAATTCTCCAGAAATAAGAAATACTCATAACATTGTGTATATGTATAAATATACATGTGTCTGTGTGTGTGTGTGTGTGTGTGTGTGTGTGTGTGCATACATATATATGTATATAATCAGTAATGTTGACAATATGTATTAGGAAAACATCCTTGAGAAATTTGAGCTCATAACTTTGACAAAGGAGAGTGAGTGGTTGTTTGGGAGAGACACATAACAGCACTTTAAAAGAGAAATCAAAGTTACCTTTCATCCCTACTTCATCCTTGATAACACATAGGTTAGTTTTATTATAAGTGCCAAATTTGACAAGGTACCACTTTAAATCAAGGATGGTCACAGTAATCGGCACAGATAAGACAGCAGGGTGTGTGGAGTATTCTTTGTGAGTCTTTCAGTGTTCCTTTCCTGAGAATGTTTTGTATTCTCTGACTAAATAGAGACTGGGATACTGAATAAATATGCATTCTAGTATGTACAGCAATTACTGTGATTTTAATTTCTGAAAAAATTCATTTTTATGCTGCAGAGGTTTGTTCACTTTCTAGCACTGTCTTGAGAGTCATAGTATAAATATATGTTATTTTTTAGATAGTAAGCAGCCAAACTAGGGAAATCCTACAAAAAGCACTCCATGTATTAGTACTCTGCTAGCACGGAGTTTTAGTTTACATACCTGTAGGCCAATAGCCAGCATGATGATGAGGTTCTTAATCTAATTGTTTGTTCCCATAAAGGTACCTCTCCAACAGTGAGATTAGATGTATTTCACAGCAAAACCACATGTGCTCCTCAACTTATGATAGAATTGTGTTCTGAAAAATACATTTTGTAAGGTAAAAACTTGAAATTGTATTTACAACATCTAGTCTGTAAACATCAGAGATAAGCAACAGAACACACTAGTGCACAGTAGTGTGCCTGAGTGACCGGGTAGATGTTAGAGAGCTGTAGCTCATTGTCATTACATGGTTACCATACATTACTGGAGAGTCATACTAAAACATCCGTGGTCCATGAAAAGCTCAAAATTCAAACCTGAATTATAATTTCTGCTAAATGTATTTGGATTCTAGACCACCTTTAGGTAAAATTTAGAAGCTAATATAATAAGGCCACAGTCATCTGTATTTTAATTCCTTGATCAACAGCCGGCTAGGAATCTTCCTTCTCTCTCTCTCTCTCTCTCTCTCTCTCTCTCTCTCTCTCTCTCTCTCTCTCTCCCTCTCCCTCTCTCCCTCTCCCTCTCTCTCCCTCTCTCCCTCTCCCTCTCCCTCTCTCTCTCTCTCTCTCTCTCTCTCTTTCTCGGTTTGATAGACAGAAGGATTTATTAAATCTTATTAGATCTTTTGTGATCAACTGCCAAGTAAGTCTATTTTAAGGTGCAACTATTTATATAATGTGACACTTTAAGGTTTAGAAGGATACAAATATAGGCAAATTGCTTTAAGGTAGTTGGGAGATTTGTACTAAGACAAGAAGAAGGCAACCTTCTGAGTTTGAAGGGGGTATAAAGGTTCAATTTATATTTTAATTTCTCATGGGCAGATCAGCAACCTAATTAGGTGGTGTCTGGCCATCATTGAAGTACTAAAATACTTTGCATCTTTTTGATGGTAAAATTATTTAAGACCAAATATATTTACAGATTGCAGATCACTTATGTTTGTAGGTTGTTTTTGCCTGCTCTATCAGCAAAGAATGCCTTTTTTGTCTTTCCTCCTTCAAATCAAGACTGCCCATAGCAATGTAACTACTATCTATATGTTGGTGCCTGAAGCAGTTTGATGCTTATATCTTTCCTTGGATAATTTGGTAATTAAGTAAAGCTTTTATTGTAAACCATGGATCAATTGATGTACAGATATACTTTGTCTAACACTTTTTGTGGTCTACTTACTCATTCTAACTGTATTCATCTCTTGCTAAAAATTCTAAATGCTTTATTGACAAAACAAATTGTAAAATATAACACATTTGTGTTCACTTAGGCATGCTGTTTTTCTTTTGTAACAGCAATCCTTTTTCTCAATCATCCAAGAGATGAAAACTCTGTTCTTTTGGATTACAGCTATGCTGGAGCATCATTGTGAATATTTCATGCAAATTGCATTTTAAAACACCAGAGAAATATATAAATGAAATTGAAATGAACATTCATTCTTCCAGTCATTCTCTACAAGATGCGAAACCTAGTTATAATTTGATATGAATAATTATGATATTAATTATAAGTGCTGTTGTTCTAATTGAGTACAGAATATTATGGCACTTATTCAAATGTTCATCAACTGCACATAGTAATTGTTCAGCAACAGGCTACATAATAAGTGAGACAATTTCTATTACTTACTCTGGTATTCATTGTTAGAGCATGAATCATACTGAATTGTTTTGGTTATCATGTAGATGTAAAATATAATTCCACAGAAATATTATTATAATTCACAGAGCTTTAATTAATAGTAGCATGCAAATGTGAGCAGATAAGTTACACGGAGAAAAAAAGAGAAAGGAAAACCATTTTCCATAATGATCATTAGATTTCATATGTCAAGTATAGCTGTTAAATATATGATGTAGCAAAATAAATCAATCTGAACCTCCAGCAAAAAAAATGAACCTGGAAAGTCTCAAATGCAGAGATGGCTACAGTAATGTGAATTTTATGAAGTTAATGTGATGTTCCTTAAAATTCTCTATTTTATATATCTCAGATAAATAAACAACATTCACATCCTTGTCCCGTAGAAAACAAACCTGTGGAGGGCAGTCACTAGGTGTGTAATTTGAGGTTATGTGGCAGGTACATGTAATTATAATATGGGAGATACTATCTGGATTAGTACACATACTTCATGAAGCTCAGCTAGGAGACAACTGTGGGTTTGACTCCCTGTTTGCTGACTACATGTCTTTGGCAATTGTGATCACTCATGCGTGTACTACACATCACACAGAGCATGTGTAGTAACTCCATGTGATGCATTTTCATGCAAGTATTTTCGATCAATGTCTGATGTCTCATCCCTATTTTACACCAAATAAAAGTCAACTTAAATGCATCCCTGGACTGCTCGCTTCCTTTCCCTTCACATACTGAAAACTCAGGTGCGTGGACCCTTTCCTGAATCACTAAAAGAAAACTCAGTCATTTCTTTCCATTTCCTCCAGAGGCCATTATTTGCATGTTCACTTTCTCATGCTTGCACTACTATTTCTTATCAAATGTGCTTGCCTGCTTCATCTTGTCCTGGCTTTTTGTAGTTGATTATTGATCATTTCTTTTCTTGTCTTCTCACCCTTCCTTTCTGCCTGCCTCATTCCCTTCTTCACACAAACTATTGTCCAAATCCTGGCTAACAATTCAATGTGTATTTTCAATAGTCGTCCTATCATTATCGTTTACACTAAAATGTAAATTATAGACTCCCACGGAAATTTTGTCATTTTTGTTTTTAATGAAGACATTGTTATATCTGTTTGCCTCTTAACATGTTATTAATAGAAAGTCATTTTATGGACTTAGAAAGAATAATTCTTTTCTAAAAACTTAAAAAATTTAAAGATAATATGTAACTGCAACATTTCCCCATTCCATTTCTGCCTTCCTAAACCTCTCATATATATCTCCTTACTCACCTTCAAATTCATGGCCACCCTTTTTTTCACAAATTATCATTGTATGCATATATATATATATGCATATATATATATATGTATATGTATATATATATGTATATGTATATGTATATATCCTGCTCAGTCCATTCCGTGTTACTTGTATTTATATTTTCTGGATGACTGTTCCATACTGGATAAACAATTGGTGCATTGTTTCCTCAGGAAGTTTGTTTCTCCTGCTCCTAGCATCCTTTGGTTGCATGGAGTTGCTTGTGAAAGATTGCAACCTTATGGGTTTTTATCCAATCCATTTTGGCATCCCCATTGCAATCATCCTTGCTCAGCTTATGTTTGAACAGTCATGTTGAGCAATTTCTTGGGTGTAATTTCTGATATTGCTAGAAGATACAACCTCAAAGAAAACACCCTTCTCTTCTGGCTCTTAGAATATCTCCATCTACTCTCAGGCAATATTCCTTGAGCCTCATCTCCTGGAGTGTCTTGAAAATATATCCATTAGAAATGAGCCCCAAACTCTGCAGTTTGATTGGTTGTGGACAACTGTAATGGAATCTTTAGGTTGTAAAGAAGTTTCCTTGATAAGGATGACAACTCCATTAATCTGTGGCTATAAGGACAAATGTTTAGAATGTTGTAAGGGATTATGTTGGCTTAGTAAATTAGTGGTTGTAGATCCTCCTCTGATAATCATGATTTTATGAGCATGGAGTAGTTAGTCACATTTCCAGTACTAAGTGTAGTTTTGCTCTGTAGAGTGGGTCTTAAGTCCAATTGTACAGCTGTTGGTTGCCACCAAACGTATAAGTTATCCAGTGACTCTCCTATTTATAGACTTCAAACCTCTTTCCATTTTGTAACCAGCATGAGTAATTGCACAGTGCATTTACTAACATCATGAATGGTTTCCTAAATTTGATTTCGTTTTTATAGAACAGATTGACAAGTTTAGGGCATGACTGAGCAAGTGATGCATGTACAAGGATTATTTTAATTAATGTACAGTGACTATAACAATTTATATTCCTTCCAGCAATGTGTGAGGGCACCATACTACTTCCCTTATATGAGCTTATTTCTCCGGAATATTTAGAATTTCTCAGTAATTCGAGTAGTCTACATAGTCTATTTTTGTAAAATCTACTGTACTTTTTATGTTTTATTAATTTTACTCTGATTATATTGGTAGTAATAACCAGATGCTCATTTTATTTATAATATGAAACAAAAGGATATATTTTACCATCAATCATGTTGTTTTACTAATGCTTATGTATCTGGGAGTAACCAACATAGTTTACTACTTTGTCTTTGGATCCTTAAATTTCAGAAAAAATTTATTTACATTCACATTATGTACTTTCTATTATGCTTATAAACATCAAATGGCTATGTAGATATTTGGGAGTAAAGGAGTATCAGCAAAATGGGGAAACAGCAATGTCAGAGGACATTTCAAGTTAGAGTCCCATGACTCATCCCTGTTTTGCTTCTTTTCCTGCTATCTCTATACATGGTCCGTTCCAATGCATTTTCTCTCTGTTATTACATTTTGATGAGTTCACACCTCAGTTTTTATTATATTCTCTACTGAATATTTGATTCTTTTTTTAGATAATTGGATAATATATGTGTTAAGTACTTTTCTATTGCTGTGAAGAGACCATGACCAAGACAACTTATAAAAGACAGTGTTGCATTTGGGGCTTGCCTACATTTTCAGAGAGTGAATCCATGACCATCATGGTCAGGGGCATAGCATTTGGTAGGCAGGTAGGGCTTATATCTGATCCACAAACAGGAGACAGAGAGGAAGAGACTGGGCCTCTCATGAGGTTTTAAAACCTCAAAGCTGAACCCAAGTGGCAGGCTTGCCCCATAAAGATCATATCGCCCAATCCTTCCCAAATAGTTCCACCAACTAAGGAAGAGACATTCAGATATATTAGCCTTTGGAGGTCATTCTCATTCAAACCACCACTATATATTTTTGTGTTGGTATATAATATTTTAATAATCTGTCAAGTCACAAATGGTTAACATGAAATGTTTTCTAATTCCATTTTATCAAATAAACTATTAGTACAAATACATTATAAATACTAATAAACTATTAGTATTTAATTTGGGGGCTGGTGAGAATTTTTTTCTGATTTTAATAGCTGACAACTATGAACCACCTAAAAGCATTTTTCTTATCAATATTACAACATCTGCTGATATCAATCAGAATGCAAATTGAGTTCTTTCCATAGTTTAGGGTGATTTTTCCACATTGATTGTCCCTTTCTACAGCTCTTGCAGACACTAACTTGAATTTTAATTATGATATTACTCTCTTTCAATATTCCAAAAATGTTTAGGCTGAATAATTACTTTATTCTGTTCCACAGGGATTCTTCTCATATATGCTAAACATTAATTTTCATAAATGTTACTGTCATTTTCCTCATTTGGCACAATATTGGGAATGAGTAACCAAGCTTAGTATACTGGCAGTGTTAGAGCTATTTTATTTTCTGTACAGCTGAATAATATTTTGTAGTGTATATGTAGTACATTTTAATTATCCATTTGTAAGTTGAGGGGCATATGCGTTGTTTCTGTTTCCTAGCTATTGTGAATAGGGTAGCAAAGAACACTGCTGAACAAGTATCTGTGGAATAGGATGCTTAGTCCTTTGGGAAAAAGCTAAGGAATGGTACAGCTGACCCGTATGGTAGACAGTCTCTTTTACTATACTGTTGAATTTCTGTGAAACTGTGCTTTTCTCTCTTTAATGCAACATGTTCAAGACTGTCAAAGAATCTTTTTTTAAAAATAGAATAAATTTTAGACATGGCCAATTAACAAATAATGAGTTAGTATACGGATTGTCACTTTTCTCCGTCATGCTTACAACATCAGCACAACATTGCTTTTATGAAGTGTGTAACTCTGAGATGTCATTTTGCTTTGTTTCAACAATTTATAAAGGTGCTTTAATATCATCATGTCAATTATTAAGGTACATTTAAGATACATATTGGTAATCATTAAATACTAATATAATGACTTGAAGGTAAGTATGAGAGAACATTTGTGCTGATATTTAGGAAGTTAATATACTGAAAGCTACGTTCTCTGAATGCTTATGTCAGCCTATTCTCAAATGATGGGTCTTCTCTTTTTAAGCCCCATTCTTATTAAGTATAGTATAACAATATGCTCTGCACAGAATTCCTGTAAGCATTAGCCATGCAGGTTACATTCTTATATATAATAGGTCAAATACATTATTATTACTCAATTTGCCACATATGTGAACATAGTATACACTGAAAAGTCATTGAATAAACCCAAATATTGCATTTCATTATTTTTTTTATTTTCTGGAACATATATGTAGCCAAATAAGTGAGATGGTAAAATAAAATGTAAAATTTGGA
Source organism: Cricetomys ansorgei (assembly GCA_026225945.1). NCBI lineage: Eukaryota > Metazoa > Chordata > Mammalia > Rodentia > Nesomyidae > Cricetomys > Cricetomys ansorgei. The sequence continues at coordinate 28,172,441 of JAMJFZ010000239.1, forward strand.
TGAAAGTATAATTGTGTATAGTTATATTACTTCAAGTCAATATGCACAGTGACATCAATTGAATGATCCTGACTCTATTATGATTTGACTACAGAGAATAAATTTAATAATGTAACTAAAAGTTTTGAGTGATTATTACTGATAAACCAAAGTTAAGTGCAGTTGGTTATCACTAATTATTCAATCCTCCACTACCTCTAACACACACACACACACACACACACACAGACACGGTCACGAGTCTGATGAAATGTACCGGGTAGGGGTAAGTGGCTAAACCATTCCTTAAAGACTATGGCAACATTAGCAGTGAAACCTGATTTGAATTTTTAAGTACAGCTTTAAAATTCTATTAACTTTCATTTCTAATATCAAATGTTTTAAGGAAGAAAAGAGTGTTTAAGGGTAAAAGGTCAAATGAAGAATTATCTTAAAATGACATTTTTATGATTATAGCCATGTTTAATAACTTCAAATGAAGAATTATCCCCCATTTGATGTTTTTAAGACCAAGACAGTATAAAAATGTCATTTTAAGATGACGTTTTTACAATCAAAGCAATCTGTAAAAATGTCAGGTGAACAACTCAATGAATTAAATGTTCCTATATAAAATGGGTTAAAATGTCCAGTGAGGCATTTCATTGACATTTGATTTTTTTCAAGCAATATCGTTCATAAAATATAGTATTTAGTATGTTACTATCTGTATTTTTAAGTTATATCAGTTTTAGAAATGACTAATAAGTAAATGTTCTTCTGATCTTAATGTCAAGATGACATATGAGAGTTCATACAATCTTAATTTGGAAATGTGTATTTAAAGCCAACATTACAATAATTAAATGTTATATATATATATATATATGTATATATATATATATATATATATATATAGTTATTCCAATTTTACTATTTTGATATATTTTTAAGTATTACATTGCACTGTATATGCAATTACAAGTATATATTCACACAGTAGGAAGAATGAATTACATTTCTTGATTTTTATAATAAAAGATTTAAACATTATAAATACCTATTATAAGTAAAAAGAATGTTCAGAAATCCCAAAATAACCACTTCTGTATAAAAACGGATAGTTGGTAAGGATTAGGAAGTAAAATGGGGCTTTCTGTACACTGATCTAATAACATTTCAAATATTTGTGCAATCTAAGTATCTTGAATCTATCTTTTAACAGTAACAAAATATCTATATATTTATTCTTCAGTGTGGTAACCATTAACTGATCTCAAAAGGCATATAATGTGTGCAATGCATTTGCACAAAGGAGAAATTCATTTTAAATTCATCTTAATTTTAATTATTCCTAATTTAAATCGCTACCCTTACAAATCCTTAAGGATTAACTTTTAGTGTGTTATAGTGCATTGACATGGATGTCCAATTCTAAGCTAATACTTCCTGATTCTGGAGACTGTAAGAATGTGCTAGGTCAGGGAAAACTTCCAAGATATGAAAATGGTAAATGATGCTTTATGAGCACCACCAAGTCTGATTTAAAAGTAGGACCATAAAAGTAAATCAAGCATCTAAACCTAGGCTGTCAAGATGAAACTCATGCAGCACAAAGGTTTCCGAAGGGATTTCAACCACATACTCACCTACTCTACATGAAACAGGCACAGTAAGTCTAGTAGAAATATCAAGAAAAACACAGCCTTAAAGTTAGTAAAATTATCAATGTTATGAGTAAATATTTGCGTGCACACACAATATTTGTACAACAGAAAGCAACTATCTAAATTTACTGTTAGAAAAGATTTACGAGCCATCAATTTACTAGTATATTTTCTCAGTATCTGTGGCATATTGTCATTAATGACAATATGTCCTTAATGATCTTACAGTAACTATCAGTGGTCTTACATAAAATACATAAAACAGGTTATTTTTTCATGCACTATTGCTTTTGAAACTTACAATATTGTGAAGGGCAGCTTTTATAATTATGTTCTTTTAAAGATGAAGAGATGAAAAGCTGGGGAAATTAAACTACAGAGGAAAAAGCCACCAAGTAGCTGATGATAATGGTAATGGCTGACATTTACAGGGCTTTCCAATCTGTAATCACACCTGGCACCCCTGCTGCTCCATAGATTGAGCTCCTTTGATTACTCCCATTTAATATGTAGGGGAACTCTGGTAAAAGGCACTGGGAGGTAAGGCTGGAATGCAGGTCTCATAACCTCCTATCTGTCTGGTGGTCCCAAGATCAGGATGAAGACCCTGTGGAGATATGCAGTGTTAGAAGAAAGAAAAAAAAAAAAAAGGAAAGGAAAAAGAAAGACATTGTACTGACAGATTGCAAATGAGTTGCAAAGGATTTATATAAATCAAATATGACTGGAAGATCAATGCTTTGATAAGTAGAAGAAATGAGAAAAGTGTCAGCAATAATGGCAAATTCAGCACAGGGGAGTACTTCGGCGATATCTAAAACTGTACTCTGCCTATGTCATCTTGGGTTATCATTGTGCCGAGACACCAGGTTTTATGTCCTACTGTGACCCTTATTCTGTTCACCTAGTAGAGGCTAAGGTCCCATAGACAATTGTCAAAGGCATCTTTTGACTGATCCTGACACTTCCTCTAGCAAACCCCTCCTTTTCTTATTTATAGCCCTCTCTCATTGTTCTTCTTTGGTATAGAGGACATGCTACTGTTTTCTTCTGAGGTTTTACTGCTCATAGTACATTGTATTTCAAGGATTATACATTCACTAAAACCCCTACCCTGTGCATAAGGCTGTGTTACTGTACACTCCACACAGTGTAGATAGATAGATAGATAGATAGATAGATAGATAGATAGATAGATAGATAGATAGATGATAGATAGATGATAGATAGATGAAAGAAAGACAGAAAGAAAGAAAGAAAGAAAGAAAGAAAGAAAGGAAGAAAGAAAGAAAATAGGAGATACCTAAATAGTGAATTTAGAAACCTGATTATGAACTCTGACAGGTCCCTCAGAAAGTCCCTGACTATATGGACTATATTCTAAATTTCAGCTCTTGAAACTGTGGGTCTTGATGAATCAAATTACTAAATGTAAGGATCTCAAAAGATGGGTAAGTGTGATGTAAATTCACAGCAGCCTTAATTCTGAGCAACCGAATTCTAGACTTTGTAACTCAAATGCTGTTTTGCCAAGTACCAGTACATACCAAGGCAGAACCCTGCTTGTAATGTCTTCTCTCATACTCAAAATTATCACATACTATGTAATGTAGCATTGTTACCACACGTGAATTTCTGCTTTTATAGAAGTGTATGTCTTAAGAATGAAAAACAAATGCCATTTATTTTCTACTCACCATCATTTTTCAACATGTAAGTATTAAATTACCAAACCCATGGATTGTATTGAGACTGTTTGATTTTAAAAACTGCTGTTTGTTTTACAGCCTTGAGCTTTATTAAAAATATAATTAAATATAAATAAATATAAAATGAATATTATATTAAAATATAATTAGATATAATTAAAAATATAGATCAATTTTGGCTTGGGATTAGGACAACATTTTCAACAGTTTCTAAATAGACCCTCTTCCAGTCATTTTGTTCTCTATATATGTGAGCAAATCTGAGTTCTCAGCATCAATAATAATGAACTCAAAATATCGATTGAGTCTGAAAAACACTGAAATACTCTGAAAACTCTGAAACGTCAAATATTCAGCCAAAACTCATTATTCATATAAAAGTGAACAAACACATCCTTCTCTTAGCATGGAAGTTGTATCCATTAGCATGCTATTCTCATTTTACTAAATTATAACATATATGCATATAAAATTGCCTCAAATCAAGTATTATGGTTTAGTATTAGTTAATGAGCCCCATCCTAAGGTTCTGTGATCACTGAGGAATTGGACACTTAGAGAATATAAAGGCTAGAGGCAGTTGGTGTCTACAGGGGAACAGTATCTTCTAGCTACCTCATACAGCTGTATATATGACCTCACAGCATTTGTGACAGTAGGTATAAAACTTGCATGGGCCCAAGCCAGACTATTTTCTAGCCTAGAGAGGAAAGTTAAAAATACAATATCTTACTAATTCAGTTGATTTCTCAACAGTTGTCAAATGCTGAATGGCCAGACAATTTTCTCAAAGATTGTAGACCCTTGTAAGTAGACTACACTCCAATGGAAGATCACACATTTGAGAATATTTTGCCAACAAAAAATTGGCCTAGAAGACGTGAAGTAACAAGGACACAAAATTGGATAGGTAGATTAGGTAGGTGGATCTCCAATGGTTGGAATAGAGGGTATGAATTTGATTTTAAAAAGCACATATGAAACTCTCAAAGAACTAATAAAATCCTTATTGCAAGTGATGTGATCTGGGCCTGTGGCTCCCAGCTTCTTCCATATCTCTACTAGTTTTATTCAGCTTTAAAATAGGATAAATTAAAATATATCAAAAATTTTTAAAGTGCTTTGAGAATAAAGATGAAGAATAAAGGATCTTTGAAGTAGTTTGAATGAAAGGCATTGCGCCAATCCCAGAACTTTCTTGATGACAAAAAATGTGGATATTTATGCTCTAGAGAAGAAAGGGCACATCCATTTCTATGAGCTTCTCTTGCCTCTTAAAATGCCCTACTCAGTGTTGTTTGCCATGCACCTACCTCCTCTCTACAAAAAGGATTTCACTCAGGGGTAGAGCACTTGCCTATTACATATAAGTAGGTTGAAACCCCAGTATCATAAAAAGAAACAACAACAACAACAAACAACTAGAAAAAAAATTGAGAGAAAGTAAATAATAAGATTGAATGAAGAAAATAGATAATAAATATTACAAAATAATAAAGTTTATTTTTAAAGAAAAATTCAGTCTTTGAAGGGATCTATGCAGTTTAAGAAGTTCTCATATATACTAAGTTAAAATTCAATTGAATATCAAATAATTCACATAAAACCTGAAAAGGTAGCCATTACTACTTTTTTCACAGAAATGAATTTAAAAGTTATAAAGAGAAATCTAACACAATTATTACCTAAGAATGTCCATTTTTTGTTAGTTTTGTTTTGTTTTTTTTTGTTTTGTTTTGAGACAGGGATTCTCTGTTATAACTCTTGCTCCTAAAACTTACTCAGTAGACCAGACTGGCCTCGAACTCATAGAGGCTTATTTCCCTTTCTCTCCTCTTCCTTCAGGCACTTTCTACTCCTTATTTTTGCTTATACATATAATCTCTATCCTCAAGGAGATGCCCTGTGTATGCTTGATTGGACTGTGTGAAGTCTAGAGTTTCTTTCTTGTTCTTCCTGGTCTCCATGTTGAATGAGCAGGACTTGTAGCATTATGTCTATTATGGCAGCTCGGCAAGGAAGACACAGAGGAATTTTCATAGGTGCAAGGCCTTCCAGATCTCTTCAGAGAGAACCACCATCATAGTAGACACCATACTCGACAGAACTTCGAGTGTCTGAGCTCAGGTGTTTTTACTGATTCATAACTCCTCAAGTGTCCTATTGATAGCACATGCAGATCCTGACAATCAAATATCCCACATAAATCTTTACCAGACTCTGTGAGGTCTCCAGTTTCTTTCTCTTCTTCTTGTCTCCATGTTGGATGAGCTGGTGACAGCACACTCAGAACCCTCACAAGTTCAGCCAAGACAAAATCCCAGTTAAAGAGAACAAGAAATGGACACAAAATCACTACCCATCTCCATCTATAAAGCTATTTTCAATAAATTTGCAATGAGTTTTTTGTTTTGTTTTGTTTTTGTTGTTTGTTTGTTTTTTTTTTTAGATTTTTGCATCTATGATCATCAGAGATATTAGCATATAATTTCCATTCTTGATTCATCTCTGTCTGGTCTTATTATCAGAGTGATACTGGTTTCCTAAAAGGAATTTAGACACATTCATACCCTTACTATTTTGTAGAGCAGTTTGAGAAGTATTGGTATTACATTTTCTTTGAAGGTCCAAAAGAATTTTGTGCTCAGTTCACAAATTAATCTTAAAAATAGAGATGTTGAGTGAAAGCTAGATACAATGTGCCATTTACTTCCAAGTTTACAGTTAGATATACAGAATTTGGTAATGAGTGTGTACTATCGAAGCACAGATCACAGGTTGCTTGAGGACAAACTTGAATATTTAAAGGATGGGTAAACTAGAAGTATATACAGTGAAGCCTATGGAAATTCAATGTATCCCTTGCTATCTTGATTATTGTGATGTTAAAGAGGTGTATAAATACTTCAATACATATCAAATGAAACATGTTATCTATGTTCACTTTACTGCACAGTAATCACCACAATATATTAACATATGATCTGATATTACATCAATTCTTTGAAAGAGGATTGTGTCAATGTAAAAGAGTACAATGAGACAGGGAAGGATTGCTTTTGAAAAAAAAATATGGGCTATAAAGATTGACAGACTTAAAAAAGAGAAAAGTTCTTTAAGACTTTGTTACCAATTAAAAGTGACAAAGACAGTGGGATGAATGGTTCCCAATTGTCTTCTGATGAAATGATATAGGCCCACATGAAAACTTTGAGAGAGTATTAGACATATATTGATAAAAGTGAATTGATCTCTGTGATGGTTCTGTCTATGGCGTTATAAATGCAAAAATAAAAAGTTTGTTTTGTTTACCAGTTTTGATATAGGTTTTAAAGGAAGCATTTTTTCATAATATTGGCACAATTTCTATCTGTGGCTATGCATAAGGAAGATATAAGGACTTTTATCTTCCTCCTGATTCCTGAGTACCCATGTTTGTTCCCCAGAAGACCAGAAGGATTTATATATTCTAAAATTAAAGTCAGAAGAGCTCATTTCGAGAGAAGTTCTCAATGAAAGAGAGAATAACAAAAGGTTCACCCCTCCTTGTAATGGAAGTATATTAAACATAAACTCTGACAAGAGTTAAAACAGCGAGATTGCACTTACATTGTATAATCACTACACAAAAGGCTGATAATCACTTTGTTCAAGAGAGATAATGCAGCATAATATAAGTAGTAGTTTAAGTAATTATCCAGTAGAACACTTAATCACCATCTTCGGTCTACAGTCTTTTGTTTCTCACGAATACACATGTCAGACTGTAATTAAATGCACTCACACTATTCGGGGAACAGTGAACACCCTGGGTTGAAATGTTGGAACCAAACTGAAAAGCACAATGGAGACAAGTTTAGACACTGCTTTCTGGCTGCGTCTGCCCTCTATGGGGTCTTAGTTGACAAATTGGCTCTATAAGGGTGAAGCAACACTGGAGTCAATTATTTATAGCCAATAATGGTTTATAGCTATAGAAAAAAAGAACTGTTCTTATAGTTTATGAACTATATAGTTTCCTGAACATTGACTTTCTGTGGGAATTATCTGCTATACATTCTTTTGAAATTAGGTTTATCAGAAAAGACAATTTTAGTTGGTTGCTTTGTTCAAATTGTTCGATAAGATTTTTAAGAAACTTGAAGGTCTATCTGTATCTATACAGTTTTGCATTTCTAATATACTAACTTTGAAGTTATAGCTGTGAATCATACTCAGAACATGCCATCTCCTGGAAAGGACAGGAACACGATAATCCAAAGAGTAAAATTATACTCATTCTTGATGTAATTGAATTTCGACAATTGCATATGTTTTGTGGATAGGTAAGTATGCCAAATATTTAAAGAACAAGAATAAAATATTATCATTATAATAGAATGAAGGGTCAGTTTTTCACTTTCCAAACAATAGCATGAAATTTGATCTTCATTTGAGGCTTTTTTTTCATTTATTTCTCTTTCTTTTCTCCTTTCTGTATCCTCTGTATATGTGTGGGGGTTGTTGAAACAAGGGATTAAATTCAGATTGTTAATTTCTTATTGCGTGCAGTTCTGTCAAATTCTTATATGTGCAAGCACTTCTTCTTACTGAGCCACCACTCTGGCCCATAGTTTTATTTATGGCAATGTGATATTGACTTTCAGGTACTTAACTCAAACCTAAACTTTCTTACTTATAGACATATTTATCTAACAATCTTCTTGAGCACTGCTGCTAGAGCTGAGATGAGATCACTTCCATCTGCTGTCAAAAATGTTGCTCAATGCTTGTTCTTCAGTTAATGTACAAGTGGGAAGTAGTTGAACTTTTGAGAGATAGAGCCAAATCAAAAAAGTTAAGTCATTGAAGAGTTGCTCTTGGGAATGCAATTGTTTTCTTCTTCCTATTTTCCTCTCCATTTCTAGGCCACCATATGGTAAGCAGTTTTGCTTGACTATGAATCTGTATCGTGATACATGATTTTTGAGACATGATACATGATATAATGACTTTTGAGATTATAACATAATTACTCACTTTCCTGTTTCCTGAGGTTATATTGTAATGTTTCATTTTCTCCTTCTCCTTCCCATATATCCTGTCTGCAGTTTTTGTTTTTGTGTTTGTTTCTTATTATTGTTCCTGTGGCCAGGATTCAAATATGTTTGAAGAGTACACAGTTCAGTCCATATTACCAGCTATTGTTAGTCTGTATTCCTTAGGTCTAAGTACACACACTATTATATGTAGCTTGCCCCATACAGATTACTGAACTGTCATTTTTTTTCCTATAAATGCAAATGAAAATGCCAGATGACTTACCTGTACATCTCTGTCAAAATACATGGTGTCTGTTTGGGCCTATCATTTCAGCTTGCATTTGATTTACTGACTATGTACTTACATCTCCTGTAAATTTATCTCTTATGTCCTCTTTTTATGCTTTGAAAGGTCTGAATGACTCAAAGGTAAAAATAATAAATGATACTGGAAATTTGCAAATAACACATGTTCTAGTTACAAATTACATGTGTAGTTTTAAACGTAATTTTTCTGTCTCCTTTATGTTGAAATAAACATCACTCTGAACAGTCATCAATATCGAATATATTATAGAATATGCCTATTATCTTATCATCAGTGTTTTTATTCTGTGTATCTTTTATATCATGTGTACAGTTTATATACAATTTATATACATGCGTATAGTTATTAAATATTTAGACTTCAATAGTTTACTTGCAGTTTTCTGCTATTGATATATCTACATTGTGTCACAATATCATCCACTCTAAACAGGATTTTTTCCAGAATCATTAATAAGATGTGAAAATTTTGCAACAATACAATTACTCCATCTATGACTGTGTTTGATATGAAAAATTGCATCATGTCTTATATGACAATCATTTAGGGACTGAATACAGTACTGTGTATGTATGCAGCATTGCTGATGTGTAATATAAAAGCATTTCACTCATATACTCTCACAGGACAGTCATGAGGACTATTATTCAGAGAGATAACATTTTAAAGCCTTCCATGTATCAAAAAATGTAATTCCCATTTTGTAGTTAAAATATTAGAAATTTCAGTTAAGAAAAAAAATTCTAGATATTCTTCAAATGTGAGTGTTTTAGGTTTTGTTGTAATCCATGGCAAGTATCTTATGAAAGTAATAGGAATTCTTGATGATAGGAAAGCCCTGCTACAAATACTGTATCCACTCCAAAGAAAAGTAAGAGGTGAAAGAAATATTTATAGTGAAGTTATAGAAGATTCAGAATATTTCCCTTAAGTATTAATGCTTTGAGTATTCCAAACAGGAAAGTAATGTCATTCTCTCTTTGATAGATTTGCAAAGATTCAGAGTTTGCATTTTTATAAATATATCTGTATGTTTTTAAATTTGGGGATATTTTGTAAAATCTATTTTCACAAGTACTTTTATGTGTATATATTTTCTAATTGGATTGTATCACTATGTGTATCCATAGTTTGTGTGTGTGTGTGTGTGTGTGTGTGTTTATTCCCTGTACTCTGGGGACTAGATTACCAAACTGGCAATTTAAGACATTCGAAAATAAAGTATGAAATAAATGTTGACAAAAAACAACAGATATTTTTTACTCTTCGTGGTAGAGGTATACTACAGATGACAACCTTCCTGAGATTTCAGAGTTTCTACAATATGATGAAAACCAAAGGGGACATGGACAAAAATGTTATATCTAAGATTAAAAACAATCAGGGAAAAACAGTGACAACAGCTCAGATTTACAATGCTCTTTTTAGTCGCTGCCTACCAACAATTAATTTGATCTGCAATCTAAGAAGCATATTATAATTAATTTCTCAGCATTTACCAAGTACAAGCCATCACTTTAAAGTGCTATGTCATTAACAAAATCTTGTTATTATTTTTTCTTCATAAGGAATAGGCAGCCTGATCTACATTTTTCCATGCTGCCAAGGCAGAATGGACTCAAGGGATATTATCTTATTCAGAAAGAACCTTTCAAGGTTGAATAAAAGAAATGGTGCAGGGTCCCTGGGAGAGGGAGGTGATCATCATTTTCACCTTCAACTCCTCTTTGATGTGGCAGAGTCAATTTTTAATCAGCAGCCATCAGACCCAGCTTCATTTCGCCTTACAAAGTCCTATTACCCTGTCGCTTTCTGGAAGGAGGCGATAAGGACAATGCTTCGCTCTTTCTCTTCATAGAGCCCTGCATATGATGAGTCCCTTTGGAGAGGCTTGATGAAAAAAAAATAGAATAAAATAATAAAATAAAATAGAGTATATGAGGATAAAGGTCACTCTCCGGCAGAATTAACTCTTCCACACAACAAACTTTGATTTCCCTGTGTTTGTTTTCAGGTAGTATCCTATTGTCTTCGGAAGCAGTGGCAGCTGTAAGCTGAGCATAGAGGAAGATGCCAAAATGCTTTTTGCTTTGGATGAAAAAGACATTTAGACACATTTGTTTTCCCTGACCTAAGAACTCATGAATAACTTGATGATGATAATGAGCATTATATATTAGGGAACGTATTGGAAAAATGAAGAATTAAAATTTCCTTCCTTCAGTAGGCTTCACGGAAATCATGTAGCATCAGAAAGCACAGAAGTGCCACCTGGATATGGCAAGAGAAAAATCACTTCCATGTATTTGGTTAAATTGAAAAATGAAAAGAAAAATTCCCACTTCCCACCCCACCCCTCTCTAGAGGTAGACTTTTTTTTACATTAAGTAAACCTAAATTATTTTTTTTAAACTATACTTGCATGGAGAGAAGCCTCTATAATCTCCTAGTATCATTTATTGTAGTCAGCAGTCTTAATTGCCTCACTGAAAATGGATCAGAGTTCTGGGAATTATCTAGTAAAATGATGTTACTACTCTCCAGCCTTCACATCCTTTGATATAATCTCATTAAAAATATCAGGCCTCTAGGTGTGGGAATACACATGAATAGTAAATGCATGCTAAGCAGAAGCACCCAAACTCATGACCCAGTTATTACAGTGCAGAACGGCCCTCATTGAATTTTAATTTTGATGTCCAACATTTTATTTTTTTTTACTGGTTAATACCATAATTATTAACATATTTTTGGAAAAGATCTGCTTGTTACCCTTGAAAAAGATAATAATATTGAACTAACCAAAATACTGAAATGACATTTTTTTGGAATAAAATAAACTCTTATTTTCCAGAGGACCACACAAGTGCAAAAACATACAAAGTTTCATTAACTATAATTACAGAAAAGAGATGGGAAAAGATGTGTGCCAAGTCCTTTCTTCTGTGTGTGTTCTCAGAATCTTGCTTGGTTGAAAAAAAATATGAAGCCCTAGAGAAACTACACTCATCACCCAGCCAAATAGATGGGGGAGAAGTGACGGGGAGAGTCATGCTGAGTCCACCATATGAAATAATTAGATTTTTATAGGTTTGGATTTCCTGTTGTAAATTGGAAAGTATAGTCTGCAAAGCCCAGGCAGATAGAGCATAAAGCCCATCCTGCTACATACTCTCGGGTACTGCAATAATAAATCATTTTCTTTCTGGTAGTTAATAACATAGCAAAGAAAACTTGCTCTGTGGACAAATGCGTTTGCTTAGCTTTAAAAATGAAACTTAAATATTCAACCATCAACGATTCCTAACTGAAAATGTGCAGAAGTCTCTGGCAATCCAACAGGTCTATGGATTTAAATAAAATATGTTCTTGATGTTGGACATCTTAGTGTGCACCTGTAATCCCAGCACTAAGGACGCTGAGGCCGGAGGATTTCTGAGAGTTCAATGACAGATTGCTTTATTTAAGTTGAGGCAAAGCCTAGGGCACATAGCAATATTCTGTTTCAATAATTTAAGAGAATTAAAATGTTACTTATGTGCTACATGTGCCAATGCTGCTCAGATATGCACTTATACAGTGATACTGTAATGATACCTTACATTTTTTTCCCGAGTTTGAACTAGTATTTTTTTAACATAGAGTTACTATATTAGTTTTCTTTTGCTGTTATGATGAAAATACCTGATGAAAGCAACTTAGAGAAGAAAGGGTTTATTTTGGCCACAGCTCCAGAGGGATAGAGTCCACTGTGGTAGGATAGACTTGGCAACACAAAGGCAAGGCATGGAGGAGGGAGCAGAAAGCTGGCTCAACACATTTCATCTGCAGTGAGAGTATATGCAGTGGGGCCTGGCTTCAACAATTTCAAAGGTTATCCTCAGTGACGTACTTCTTTTAACAAAATCTACCTTGAAAGGGATCTGTAACAGGGCCATTGTCTATGGACCATATGCTCAAACATCAGAGTCCATGGCAGACAACTTATTTACCCAACCACCATACCTATATGCTATTTTATTAGATAGTAGTCATTTTTTTATTCTCATTAATTTTTTTTCTTGCTTCCTTCCCTCCAGTAATTATTTTGCTACGTTGATATTTTCTTGGGCAGAATATGTTGAAAATCAGCAATCATAGAGTTATGTTTATCATAATATATTAGTTAGAAATTAATTAATAGACATCACATAGTATGCACTTGAAACAAACATTCCATTACACTTACTTCTCACAATATCTGAACTTACGTGTGCTGTATCTACACAAGACTGACCCTATCAGCAATCAGCCACAGAATGAGAGGAGTCATATATTTCTATCATTTACCTCCAAACTGTATACCAGAAGAAGGAGGGCCACTGTTTCTAACTATGCCCATGTTGCCAAGACATCCAAGTTTTAATGGATAGCTCCTGGTTCATCAAAAACAAAACAAAACAAAACAAAACAAAATAAAAAACCCTGGTTCATACAAACAGCCTTGATTAAACTCAGTGTATCATGAACCAAAGAAATAAATATAAATTGTGAAAGTGAGAAAGAAATTCATGGGAAGGAGGAGGTGAGACAGGAATTGTAGGGAGATAGAAAATGTGGCTGAGAGTGGTCAGACTGTGTTGTTACATATGTGAGATTGTCTAAGAAAAAGTTTCCTTTTTTAAAAACACTACATAAATCTATGAAAAGACTGTGCTATATAGTGAAGTATCATGTGAGTAATGCACTCTGGAGGATCATGATGCATCTATGTTGGTTCAATAATATGAATACATCGATCACTACAAAGTGAAATAATAATGATAATAATAACATTCCCCATTACATAGGAATATTTTAAAAAACATTTTGGACATTGCTCAAAGACAAATAAAAAGTACATCGGCAGGCAAACAGAAGAAAAGTTTCATGTGACAGAGTGCAGGTTAGTGTACTTCACAGCAGTGGTGATGAGTAAAACAGGGAACATACCATATTCAGTTAAAATTCAGGAAAACATGTGACTCTTTAAAGCCACATTCTTCCCTAGAGACACTGGCCACTGTTACAGTTATGCATTTCTGTCCATGATAAAGAAATGATGTAAAGAAAGGACTGAGGGCTTTACAGAGAACTTAACTGCTGCCAGGATACACACTATCTCTGGCTGCAACCTGGGAGTCAGACTGTTTCCTTCTCCTAGGAATCCTTCCACAGTTCTAGGCTTCTGCAAAGTGACTCTCAGTTCAAAGAACTTTTTAGGCATTACCCAAACAAAATGTATTTTCTAGCTACTTTGTTGGACGCTTTTTTCTTCTTCACTCCCAACTTCAATTCACACGACTCCTACTAACACCACTAGGCTTCCCTTGCAGTGTTACACCCCATTTTCATGACATAAACTTCTCTAGTACATCATGAAGGCAGAATGAGATCTCTGAGAACTCTGGGTTTTATAAACACCCCCACTCTCATTTTCAAACTGTACTTCTTTAGCCTATTACACCATTTTTTTAAAGTCACTTTTCTTAGTTGTATCAATTTTGAAATATATATGTAACCTAACTTGTTCATGTCAAGGTAACTTGTCAAATTAGACAATGAAAGTAGATTTGCCATTTATTCAATAATAATTGATTTTTAAAAATGCAGTTGTTACCAGGAAGACAAGGACTAAATGGAATCAGTATAGCTCAAAATGGAATTTTAAAAATAAACAGACACTTCACAAAAATTAAAGCAGTTTGGCCGAATCACTATAGCACTAAGAGTGTTGAGTATCACAATATTTGAGAAGTGGAAGCTTATTTTCACTGTTTCTGGACTCCTCCCATGAATGAGTGAATTGCTAAATAATTCATCCCCATCTTGTTTTAATTGCAACATACACACACACACACACACACACACACACACACACACACTCACATATATATGCAGAATAAGTTATCATAGACAAACTACAGTCAGATAGTCATGTATATGGGAGCATATACATGTATGATAGAATCTATATACAAATGTGCATGTGATCCTGAATCAAGGCTAGAGATCTTCAATAAAAATATTTAGCTCCGTATACCAAATTCTGGAAAATTTACTACCAAATTACATGAGGTAGGAAACAAGCATTATCATATTGACAGTTGAAACTGATTCTGACAGAGTGACAATAGCTGATACTGAATGAATTTGAAGGTAGGGTTGATCCCAGCTCCAAAATATAGAAAGAGAAAAGGGAAGGGACGGTAGAGGAGCAACAGTTGTATGGAAAACCAAAATGGTTTCTGTTCCAGAAAGACAGAGAAATGTGATAAGGGATGCGTGAATGAATGGCCTGTGTATACCAACCAGCTCAGCCCCACTGCTTAGCTTTGTTTCAGATTAAGAACCAATGGGTAAACATCAGAGTCATACGGTAGCTTACACATTTTCAGAGTGATTTGTTGATAGGGACCATTAAAGAAAAATCATGCTACACGTGTTCCCTTTATGCATATGAAATATCACAACTTTAGTTCTTCATGCTCCATTGTTTTCTGGGGTAGATATTCTGTTTCATAAATCACTGAATAATACAGAACCTCTTTCAAGGAAAGGCTCCATCTTTCCCATAGCAGCCGTTCTCATTTAGAGTTCATAAAAAATGGGATCTCCATGTTGATTATACAATATAACTTATTGAAGCACATCATTTCTGAATTTATCAGTTCTCCAATCTAACATTGTTAGCCTTGTCTGGAACTCTTTCAGATAGGAGAGAAGATGGACAGACAACGGGAAGTCACTGATCTATTTTCTCTCTAGGTTATCTCCTGTGGTATTAACAAATCTTTCCTTTGTAATAATTGCTAACATGTTTTTTTTTTTATCAGTTTTAATTAAGAATCTGAAACATGAAAAGGTACTAACACATTTTAATGCAAAATAAGAACATTCATGAATTGAGCTCTCTGGCCAATACTCATGATGGTAAGTTATCTGTCTCCTTATAAAACATTATCTGTAGACAATGGAATCTTTGTGACTTTGTGTTGTCTTTAAACAACCAAACAAGGGACAGAAACTTCAAGGCATTCTGTTTTGATTGAAAAAAAAACTTATATTTTTAACCACAAATATGTACAAGGATGCCAAATATAGTCTGTCTTTTCAAGCGCTATGTAAATCACACATAAAACCAGCGAAATGGAGAGTCGATTGACGCTCCGCCAGAAGTGATCTGCGGATAAGAACAGTGATATGGAACGCGTGACTCTTTGAATCTTTCTAACTCATAAGTTTTCATGACACGTGAAAATATTGTTTTTAAACTCTTTCTGTATTTTTTTTTTTGGTTAATTTATCTGGTGCTTAGACATCTAATAGTTTTTTTTTTCTTTTATTGAAAATAGATTCGATTTTTATACAATATATTCTAATTACAGTTTCCTCTCCCTCTACAACTCCCAGTTCCTCCCCACCCCGCTCTCATCTAGACCTACCCCATTTCTGTCTCTCCTTAGAAAACAAAGAGGCATCTAAATGGATAATAATAAAATGTAATATAATATGACAAAACAAAACAAACAACACAGAATAGGACAAAGAAGCAGATAAAAGTAAAGGGGCCAAGAAACGTCAGAGACACACTCGTTTGCACATTCAAGAATCCCTTGAAAATATAAAACCAGAAGCAAAACATGTAAAATAATAATAATAATAATAATAATAATAATAATCATAATAATAATAATAATAATTTTTAAAGTCATGATACAACATTATGAGGCAAGAAACCTCCAAAGACGCTGTTGAGTTCATTTTTATTTAGTCGTTTACTACTGGGCATGTGGCTTAACCTTAAAAGAAGTTTGTTTCCCCGTAAGACTTCCTTGGAAAACATTACATTTTCATTTGCCAGAGTTTATTAACTGGAGATTGCTTCTGAGTTAGTGAAGGGGGGTTAAATGTTTGCTTCTCCTTTCAGCTCTAGGACCCATTTTGTACAAACACATACAGGCCATGTGAATGCTGCCTCAGTCTCTGTCAGTCCACATGTGTGCAAGGCCCACTGTGTTTCCTTTGTGTCCTCTATCTCCTCTGGCTCTTACACTTCTTCTGCCACCACTTCCCCAGGGTTCTCTGAGTCATGAGGGGAGAGATTTGCTGGATATATCCCCTTAGGGCTGAGTGTTCCTAGGTCTCTCAATCTCTGCATGTTGTCTGGCTTTGGCTCTCTGTATTTGCATCAGTTACTTTGGAGGAAGAGTTTCTAATGATGCCTGAGCAAGGCATTGATCTGTGAGTACAATAAAGTGTCATTAGGAACCTTTTATTGCTACATTCATTCTGTAGAATAGAAGTATCCAGCTTTCTCAGTGTTGCTTGGCTCTCTAGTATCAGATTCTTTAACACCAAGCAACATCAGGGATGGGTTCTGTCTCAATGGAGAGGGCCTTAAATAAAATAAAATATTGGTTAGATACTCTGACAAGCCTTATAGTATCATAGCATACCTTGCAGTTAGGAAAATATTGTAGTTTGTAGGTTTTATAACTGGGTTGGTGTTTACCTGGAACTATTAGTGTGTGAAACAACTTCCAGTAGCAAGAACACTAGCCAGTATAAGTAAAGGCTCTAGATGGCACCTCATTGACTTTGCCATGTTCAATGATTTGTGTAAGTGTTATTTTCAGCAATGGGGCCATGCTGTCACTTTGTGGAGAGCCACCTATAATTTGAAGCTTCCTATAAGAGCCTTTTGGCCTACATTTTGATTAGATTTCACCTATTGCTGGACTGAGGCTTCATTTGGTGATGTCCAGTTGGGGCTCTGTCTCTATTATTTGGTGATTTCATTAGATTGCCTTCATATATGGATATAATTTATCCAGCTTCTACTTTATTAGATTTTCGTACAACCCCTTAAAATAGTCCTTATTTTAATCTTTCACCTTCCTCCATCCCTGCTCTCATTTGACCCTCCTGTTCCAGTCCCCCCACAGTCTATCCCTGCTACCTGTTCTGTTTGCTCTTCCTAAGGACATCTGTCCCATCCCCCTACTCCCCTACTCAAGAGTAACCTCTGTGGTTCTACACATTGTAGCTTGATTATCTTTGACTTAACAGCTAATACACACATATAAGTGAATATATGCCATATTTTTCTTTCTGGGTCTGGGTTACTTCACTCATGACTATATTTTTCTAGTTCCAACCATTTAACTGTGAATTTCCTGATTCCATTTTTTAACCACAAATTAATTTTTCCTTGGTATAAATGTACAACATTTTCTTTATTCATTCATCCATTAACAGGCACCTATATTATTTCCAGTTTCTGGCTATTATCAATAGAGCAGCATTAAACAAGGTTGAGCAGGATGTCTCAGTAGTAGGATGAAGCGACCTTTGGGTGTATGTCCAAGAGTGGTATAAAAAGGTCTTTGAGTAGATTGATTCCCATCTTCATGAGGAACAACCACATTGGTTTTCGTAGTGGTTGTATAAGTTTACAATCCATGAGAATGGGAGATCTTTCTATATTCTGATTTCATTATTTTCTTATAGAAAACATTTTTCATTTATCTATAGCGAACAATAGAAAGCATTTTATGTTTGGTAAATATCACATCACAAGAGGAAAGTACTTTAGTAAACAAATGACTTTTATCTAAATATCATTTTAAATTATTTTTATTATTATTTTTGTTAGTTTTGTCAAGACAGGGTTACTGTAACTCTGGCAGTCCTGGACCTCACTCTGGTGAGCAGACAGGCCTTGAACTCACAAAGATCCACTTGCCTCTGCCTCCTGAGTGCTGGGATCAAAGGCATGCACCACCACTGCCCAGCTAAACATCTTTTTTAAGATTTATTTTTTATTTTGTGTGTATAAGTTTGTATTTCTGCATTTAAATAAGTGGACCACATCCATGCTTGTTGCCCTCAGAGGCCAAAGGACGGTTCTGAGGCTCCATGTGGGTTCTTGGACCTGAACTTGGGACCTCTGAAAGACCAGAAAGTCCACTCTCCTCAGCCCATATCTGAGCATTTTAATCCTCTTAAGAAATAACTATTAGGTTTTTTAACCATATAATATGTTCTTTTTGCAATGACAACTTTCATGTCCTAATTTTGTATTTATTCTTAAAGATTTCAAACATTTTTTTTCTAGACACAATAATCATTAACATCTATTGATCATCCAATGTATGGTATGTAGTTTGCTTAGAGACATCCCTGTTGGATTTCATTCAAGCCTTACATCAATTTGTGACTTAGATAAAGTATATCTTTGTTACTGTATATCTGTGGGGAATATAGTCTAGAAAAATATTCAGAATGAGATTTAAATTAAACAATAGGTAAGTGACATGGGTTTTATTTGTGTGATCTTATCCCATAGGCTAATACTAACTGAAGAACTGAGTGTTCGAAATAGTTGCTGAAGACAGGAATAAAAACAAAATAATGACAACGGTTTTTAAAAAAGAAGTCTTTTTGATATAAGAATTGATAAAAACTAAATAAAAGAGCTATCTCTAAATATTTAAATGTCACTAAATATAGAACATCATCCTTAAAATTTTTATATTATAATCCGAATCATTTCATGTGAAATGTTACTGATATTGTAAATAATAATTTTGTTTACTCTGAGTAATCATTTGCCTTATTTCCCTCGATGCTACTTCTTTTCTGCCTCCTAGCCTTTGCCTTTAATTTAAGTGTGGTGTTAATTTCCCTGTGTCTATATATAAAGTTTCTCCCACAGCTTCCTAGAGCCAATGACTTATGATGATATGATTCAAAACATTATTAGTATTTTGCATTAAAAAGTAGTAGATTTAATGAAGATGAATATTTATTTTACTTCTCAGGTTGATTGTTAAATATACATACTTAGCAACATCTTTCACTTTTCAAATTTTGGGGGTTTCATATAAAATTATGAAATCCAAAATAGGAAAATGATATAGATACATATGTGTAAGCTTGTAATTTCATAGTATGAAGATCATGACACAAACAGCCTCTCTCACTCTCCTTTCCATACATATATATGTCATCTAATAATCATGTTTATTAATACTGGAAGGAAAGGTGATTGTTTATGGGACACAGATATCTTTCTAAATTTATTTATAGGCATGTCACATTACCCACTGATGACTATTTTCACTATTCTTTACTGAGCTTTTTTTGATCTAATTTTTTTTTTTTTACATTTTATCCGTGGGAACTAAAGTAATTTTCAGCTGTCACTCAGGCTAAACCAGTCTAATCCCTCTCTGCTTCTTGATTGGAAAAATAATTTCCTGATAATCATGTTTTTTCCCATTTTAAAGCTTCTTTTGCAATGTTGATCAGTTATCACTTTGTTCATTAATTTCCCTAACTGTGGCCTGGGATGCTTTCAGAGTTCGTCTTCCTCACAGAATATGTACATCCACACCAATGTTCACTTCTTCTGTAATCACAGTATTTGCAGTCACACATGTCTCCTGCAGTCACCTCTATTAAAGAGGCCTCTGAGTATGTAACCTCTTCTAACAGAGTACTCTGATAGGCTTAATAGTTTGGAAGACTTAAAAAATTCCTAAGGTTTCCAGATTCCAAAACTGACTCAGTAATATAATTTCTAGCTGCTTTGTACCCAGTATTACTGAAGCTGATTTCTGGACCATGGAGATACTTTTTAACTCTCTCTCCAGTTCTCGACTCTTTATTGGAGATTACTAAATGAACCCTACACTGTCTTAGAAGAAAACACCGGTGTGGCTAAAAATCCAGTGTATGTTCCTCTAAGATATAGTCTTACTAATTTTGAACTATGATATGACTTACACAGGGTACTGTTGGCTCACTGATGCTAAGCTTGCCTGCTCACCACAGAAGAGAGATAAAAGAGATAGGAAAGACATACTCAGTTTCTTTCAGAATTCCTTGAATTTCAAGATTATCTTGTTTTATCGATGTTTCTTTCAATTTTTTATTTATTTTCAGGGTTTTCTTGCTGTTGCTGTACCTCAAACCTGTCCTGCTAGTAGGAATGGTACATGAATCTTAAGCATCTCAATAAACGTTTCAGAGTTTGGTCAGGTGATGTGTAGCATCTAGAGGATTATCAGCTTCATGTTTCCTTGGCCTTGACATGTTTAAAATTTTCCAAATCAAGTAAATAAAAGTGTTTAGAATATTTCTTCCTGTATTACTTCCATATGTCTTTAGCAACACTATCTTAATTCAAGATCGGGTTAGCTCGATATTTTAACATTATGGTAATCATCCTTTCTACTTCTGTTCCTACCATTCCATATTTGTAAAATATAAATGCAGTTATGCTTCAGTTTTTGTCAATATAGTCTGCTGGTTTATATTTATTACACTAAACTGATACTACTTCCACTATCCTGGTCTTCAGCATTGCTCATGACTTCCTCTTTGGACTAAACCTCACTCTATGACTTTCTCTTTTATCTCTCCATCCCTTCTCCATTTCTCATAATTGTCTAAATATATCCTAGTGTTACTTATATTTTACCTGAGCATACTGTCTTCTCTCTTCATTAAATCTCTCTTAATCTTTCTTCCCTAAAGTATTTCATCACACTTAACAATCATGAAGTTATTCTAAAAGTAATAAAGATAACATGATCTGATTTGATAACATGATAAAATAGGAATCTGTTCCCGACATGTAAACAAAAGAAGAAACTGAAGAAATTGCAAATTTATTTAGAATGAGATCATCATCATATGTTATATTCCTGGTATTGAACCAGTGACATATATAAATAGAAATAGCGATAGCATCTCTATTTATTCTTTAATAATTTCATACACTTATGTAGATGTAGTACTTGTAACATGTCAGGTTGACCCTTGTTTTAATCAGAACAAGCGATTCTTTCGGATTTGTGTGACAGACGTTTCTCTAACACAAAGATAACATCTTATATCATCCAACTTGTCCTAAACCATTTGATTTGTTCAAGGGTAATTACAGAACATTTTTGCCTTGATTTAGAATTCATTAAGTTCTTCTTATATCAAATTATTAAATATCGTAAATAGGACACTTTTGATAGTGCACCCTTATTATTTTGCCTATTAAATAGAAATTCAACTGATCTATTGTAGTTCACCAAATTAGCAAATCCTTGTAGCATACTCACTTTCAATGTATTCTTAGGCTATTACTACTAAGAGGTTCCTGTAGTCGCATATGTTATACAGTCAACATTTGTATCTTGTTCTTAAAAGTTTGGGTTGTATCTTCATTTTTGATTAGACATTAAGGTGTCACGTGTTATATATATATAGATATATATATATATAGATATATATATATACTTACATATCACATTGCATTGAGTAGAGTCCCTCACTTAGCTATTGTGAATAGAATAGCAACGAGCTAGGATTTCAGGTGCATCTGCAGTAAGATATAAAGTCCTTTAAGAATACACTCAGGAGGGGTATAACTGGGTAATGTGTAGATCTAATTCTAGTTTTTAGAGAAACATTCAGTCTGATTTACGGAGTGGCTTCATACGGTTATTGTCCCACTGACAGTGTGCAAGAATCGCCTTTTCCCCACATTCATGCCAGCATTGTGGTTAATACGTGTTACTGGCGATGGAATTCTGACTGGGTTGTAGCTGTACTGTGCATTTCTGACGGATAAGGATGTTAACCATTTTAAAGTGTTTCCTTACTATTTTTATTTAAGAAATTTCTTTTCAGTTCATAGATCATGCTTTTTATTTAGTTTTCTTGCTTCTTCTTCTTCTTCTTCTTCTTCTTCTTCTTCTTCTTCTTCTTCTTCTTCTTCACCTTCTTCACCTTCTTCTTCACCTTCTTCACCTTCTTCTTCTTCTTCACCTTCTTCTTCTTTTCTTCTTCTTCTTCTTCTCCTCCTCCTCCTCCTCCTCCTCCTCCTCCTCCCTTCCTCCTCCCTTCCTCCTCCTCCTCCTCTTCTTCTTCTTCTTCTTCTTCTTCTTTTCTTCTTCTTCTTCTCCTTCTTCTCCTCCTTCTCCTCCTTCTTCTTTTTAATTTGTTGTTCATATATTCTAGATACTAACACTCTGTGGGATATAGAACTCACAAAGATTTTCTGAAATATTTTGTTAGGCTGCTTCTTAACTGGAATGACCATTATTTTGCTGGAAGAAGATTTTTAGTTTTATGAAATGCTATTGGTCATGCGTTGGCCTTGTTTTCAGGGAACTCCGATTTAGAAATTCCTTTCCTGTACCTATACTTGAAGTGAACTCATTGTTTTTTCTTCTAATGGTTTTAGGGTACCAGGTCATCTGTCGAGATTTATAGTCCATTAGGAGTTCAAATGTTTGCAAGGTGAGAAGTAAGGAATGAGTTTCATTTTTCTGCACTATGAAATACAGGTTTTTCAACATTTCTTGTAGAGGAGGCTACCTTTTCTCCATTGTGTATTTTTGGTATCTTTCTCAAAGTGTTAGTAGATGTAGGTATGTGGAGTTAAACTTGTATCCTCAGTCCTATTCATTGATCAGTATGTGGTTTATGTGTGTGTCTGTGTATGTGTGGGTGGGGCTGCTTGTCCTGTATCAGGCCATTTTTATTACTATAGTTACTATGGTTCTATAGTATAATATGAAACTGGGTGATACCTACTACAATACTTACTATGTTCAAGATTTATTTTGTTTATGTTCTTGGTCTTTCTGGATCCATATACACAGTTTGGATTATTTTTAAGGTATGAGATAAAGCTCTTGGCATTTTGATTGGAATTATATTGAATCTGTGGATTGCTTTTGATATGATGGCCATCTTTGCAATCTAAAATTTTGTAGTCTTTAAGCACTGGAGGTCTTTTTATCTTCTGATGTTTTCCTCCATTTCTGGTTTTATTATTTTTAATTTTCATTGTAAATGGTCTTTTAAGCATCATTAGTCTCATTAGCAGATAGTTTATATTTTAATTTTTTGTGAGTATAATTGTTTATCTAATTTCTTTTCCAGTGCGCTTGTCATTGGTTATATAAACACTACTGAATTTTGTTTGATGATTTTGTATCCTGCCATTTTGCCAAAATTATCTGCTAGAAGTCTTTGAATCGTCTTCATCTTTTTCTGTCGTATTGCCGTAGCTAATGTTTCACTCACTGTAACTGCACAGGAATAGCAATGGCGGAAATCTTCCTAAAGTTCTGACTTTAATTTGTAGATTATGTTTAGATATGTCCCATGTATCCCTAGCTTCTCCAGGACTTTTGTAATGTACGGATATTGAACTTGGCAAAGCTATTTTCTGAGATGATCATCTGATTTTGGTCTTGAATTTGTTTATGAGGTTGATTGCACATATGTATATTTGTGTGCAAACTATCCCTTCACCTCGGGAATGCATCTGATTTGATTCTGGTGAATAATTGTTGTGTTCTTGGATTCAGTTTGTGATTCTGAAACACAATTGTCAAACCAGACTACTTTGGCTGTTTGAAACTTGCTAACTTATCATGGGGCTCACCCATAGAGAATATCTGTTCTCCGTTCTCCAGATTGATTGGTTACCAGTATCTTTTACTCTAGGGCTGGGCCCTTGTGAGATTTCCATCATCCAGGTTGACAATACCAATTGGTATTGTCATTATCAGGTGTTTTTCCATAGCCACTTTGTTGAGATATCATGGAGATGGCTTTCATGTCTCTTACAAAAGACATTTTCTTGTAGCATATGACCAGGTTCTCTGGTTTTGAGTCTTTCAATCCCCTCTTCTGTGATATCCCCTAATCATTATGTGGAGGGTTGTTTTATAGATGTATCAACTTGAACTCGGTTTCACACATTCAGTTGCTATTTTCATTTTAATTAGTCTTGACTTTCTATAATGAGTTCTGTCTACTACAAAAGAAGCTTCTTTAATTAGCGTGACAATTATATATATCAGTCAAAGGTATTCACAAACTGTGTTGCTAGAATTAGGCCTATGGGTGTAGACATGGCTGAAAAGAAACTGATTCCATAAATTAGGCTGGCATTGTAGGTGTGTCTGCTGGGGCTTATTGATGAATGTGGAGACTCACTCACTGGGTAGTACAGTTCCTTGAAATGCCAAAGTGCATGCTGTAATTCATCGCTATCTGCTATCTAGTTCCTACCACATTGACTTTCTGAAATGACATTCTACAGCTTTGAATTGTAAAACAAATAAACTCTTTTTTAAGTTGCTTTGATCAGGCTCATAGCAACAGAAAACAAAACTAAGACAACCACTTTCAACATCAAGGCAAAACAAATGAAGAGAGAAAGCAGGCAGCCATTTGGTGGGCTAGTAAGAAGCGCTAATGAAGAATTCAGGTAGAAATGGTAAAGCTGATGATACAACACTGAAGCCTAGAAACAACAGTATATACGGAAAGAGGACTGGTTTTTTGTTTTGTTGTGGGGGGAGTTATGGGAATCATACAAAAGTTTCAAATGTTATGTAAACTGTGAAAGGGAGATGAATTACTTATTCCTTTTAAATATCAACTGACACTATAAGAGGCAAGTTGTGTGAGAAATAGCCATTTTAATCAGTGGAAAGTAATCGGCCAATCTGCTAAAGTGATAAGCAGAAAAGAAAATGTTTCAATATTCTATCATCAATGTCAATAAAACAATTAAGTGCATTGCCATGACTCATAGCTGAAGAATGAATTTATCATGGAAATAGCCTCTTTTTTTAATGTAAAGTGTTACTTTCCTCTCTTCTGGAAAAATTAGTTAAATAGAAATGCATATTTTCACAGCAGCTAAAGTAAGTGCCACAACCTCCAAATAGAATGCAATTATCTGATTGAAGCCATCTACTTAAAGAGGAAAGACATAATCACTTACGTGCAGCCATCTACACTACCAGCCTTGGCACAAGGTGTAAAGATTAAATGTGTCTCCGTATGTACGTATGAGTGGGCATGTGAGAAGTAGAGACAGAGACTTAAACAGTGCTAGGTGTGGACTCTGTATCATTATTCATAGGTACACACAATTTTCAGAGTGTGTCATATTGATATTATATTTATAATATTTATAATTTTGGATGAATGGGTAAAAAATGTAGTGCTTAGAAAATAATATAAAAATTAAACAAATGTATTCAATACTAAATTTAAATCTTGCCAATATGTATTCTAGAAAATTAGCTACTGAATATAAAGAGCTGACTTCCAAAAGGAGTACTTTAGGGAGAAAACCCACAGCATGAGAAATACACTGGGCTTGCACTCATTTTGTATCACAATAGCCTATTTTGTATGTGCATCGTGTTTTTGCAATGTCCTATATCCAAATTTCTGAGCCTTGTTTTACTTATTAGTAGTGCGATGTGTTTGAAAACAAGAAAAATAATAGATACCTGTTTTAGTAACAATTCTATAATACAGCCATCTAGCCATCTTCTAAAATCAATTATGAAATATTTTTAGCCAACATAAAAATAATAAAGAATGAAAACCACTCATATTAATTTTTCATTAGTAAGACTCAATGTGCACTACTGTAATTAGAAACGTTTTTACCAAAATAGCATGTTAACTATATTACAATGAAATTAGCTAAAGTGTTTGACTAAGGCAGTTTTTAAAATTTTTTTTCACAGTTCATCATGAGCCTCTAACTTAAGTATCACAAAATGAAAATTTTTGTGACATGTTAAAAATCATGATACTTTGAGAGGGACTTTTTTGGTAATTAAAACACACTTGTGATGTCTAATTTTTACTGGGAGTGGTATGAGTATGTGTGATCAACATTAAAAGATATTTATCCTTTTCTACTTAGAACAGAGTCCTTTTGTACTTAGAACAGAGTCCTTTTGATCGATTTCCTTGGCTTCTTTCTGCCCTACAACTCTTAGCATACCCTGATTTTCCAGCACTCAGGTGAAAATTAGGCACAAACATGAAAAGAACAAAAACCTCACAGCTATCACTTCATGTTAATTAAAACACTTAGTTAAGGAAGCACTCCTGTGATCTGATGGACAGAACACCTGAGGCATTCAAAATTGTATATGAAGCATAGAAGATTGATCCCACACACCCAAACATGTAAGCTATAGATGTTGCCATAGATTAGAGCAATGAAATTTTCTTCTAGCATATATATATTAACCATATGGAATACATTTTCATTACCTCAACGTTTTAAACATATTTCTTGAACAAATAGGAGTTTGATATGGAGATGTAAAAATGCCCAATGTATGTTTTCTTTTCTGAGTACTAGAAGAGCTCCAAGCAATAATTTAGGGACTTAATACTGAACGGTGTAGTTAAAATTAAAATCAGAATTGTGGAATCACAAATATTAATATATTTCTTTCTACAAATCTTATTATATTGGCAAAAATACCATTCATAATTTTTTTTCACTCTAGTATTCATTCATTCTCTCTTTGACTTGTTTGAGTGTGTGCACATGTGTTCATGTGGATGTGTATACATGTGTGAGTGCTTATAGTAGCTGGAAGCTGACATTGTGTGTATTTCTAAATCACTGTCTGCTTTATATTTAGAGACAGGGTCTGTAACTGATCATGTAGCTTGCTGATTCAGCTAGAATGGCTGACCAGTGAACTGAAGGTCATCTCTTCAACCTAGCACTGGGGTTATACATATACACTGTTGTGTCCAGCTTTTATGTAAGTGCTGGGAATCTGAACAAACTTATGTCGGTACATCAAACATTTACCTATAAACCTAGTCCCTATCCCACCCTTGATATTTTAGTTTGTATAGTTTAGAAATTTTGTTTTATTTTATACGGTGTTTCCATGTATAACCCTGCCTGGTCTAGAACTCACTATGTAAATAAACCAGGCTAAACTTGAATCGATAGGAAATTCACTTGTCTCTGTCTCTGGAGGATAGGAAATCCAAGCATCTTAGTAAGGGTTACTACTGTTGTGTAAAAACACCTTGACCAAAAGCAACTTGGGAAGGAAAGGATGCATCTCACACAGTTCCAAATAGTAGTCCATCATCAAAATAATGGGGGTGTCTGCAAACACCAGTGAGGGTAGAAACTCACTCAAGGCAGGGACTAGAGGCAGGAGATGATGGGGGATTGCTGCTTTCTATCTTGCTCTTAATTGCTTGCTCAGCCTGATTTCTTATAGATCCCAAGACTACCAGTCCAATGATGGCACCGCCCACAATGTTCTGGGCCCTCACTCATTAATCACTAATTGAGAAAATGATTTATAGGCTTGGGTACAGTCAGATCTTATAGATAAAATTTCTCAATTGAGGCTCCCTCCTCTCTGATGTCTATGTAAGTATGTAGATACCTTGGGGCCAAAAATGAGTCAAAGACCCTGGAAGTGAAGCTATAGGAAGTCAGATATCGATGATGAGAACTGAGCTTTGGTCCTATGCAAGTACACGTATTTTAACTGCTAAGCCATCTTCATAGTTCCATTTACATCTTGAACAGGCAGATTTTAAAAGTATTGTTTTACTGTAAATAGTATTTTCTTTGTTTGAATTATTTATTCATTTAATATAGACTTTATTAAATATATAACTTAAAAATATTTTCTTTCAGGTTATAGATTGTTTCAGACTGTATTATTTTCTTTCTATGAATGAACATTTTAGTTGATATAATCCATTTATCAACCTATTGCTTTTTTAGTCTATGTTTCAGAGAATCATATTCTAAATATTTCCTCCAGAATTATATCTAAATGCATGCTCTTTGTGCACAAATATATGTATTTGTGATATATCCAGAGTTTAAGGTTTTACCTTCAAGTCTTTGTTCCATTTTGTATTATTTTCACATACAGTGAGAGTTAGAACTTTAGTCGCTCTCTTTGCAGTGAATGCATACAGATATCCAGTTTACAGTATAAAATTATTTAATTTACATAAATATGTGGAACCATTGTATATTGGGTTAAAAGAAAAAAAATCAGGTACAGAAAGGCAAATACAGAATATTATCCCTTATTTTTTCAAGTGTTGGATTCGCAGCAGGAGAGTAGAACAGTCAATTAATGGAGCCTTAGAAGAACTAGGACACAATCCAATAGAGTAAAATGGCTGGAATGTCTGTTAGTGAAGGATATTTTTCAAAATAATGCATATGTCAGTAGTTTTCTATTGAGTAGTTTGCAAAACAAAACCATCTACTAGAGACAGTCATCTAGTGAGAATTACTGTTACATCCCCAAAGACTTATGGGGTCAGCGATATTATGCCTGACGCACTGTTTAAAACTAGAGGGAAAAGGTCTACTTATTTACTTAAAAACAGAAATCTCTGCTTTCTTCCATGAAATTTGGA
This sequence comes from Cricetomys ansorgei, assembly GCA_026225945.1. Classification (NCBI taxonomy): domain Eukaryota; kingdom Metazoa; phylum Chordata; class Mammalia; order Rodentia; family Nesomyidae; genus Cricetomys; species Cricetomys ansorgei. Next base: position 28,201,431 of record JAMJFZ010000239.1, read on the forward strand.
TCTTTTGGAGAAGCCTAGAAAGTAAAAGAAATTAGGTGACATCTATGTCAATCTATTTCTATATATGTATAATAAAACATACCAATACATACTGAAGAGGAAAGGAGATGAAATTAATTGTGATGTTGTCCTAGACCAAATGTTTCTGCCTAATTTTTCTTTGCTGAAGCTCAGGCCTCCATTGTAATAGTATTAACATTGAGAAATTTGAGAGGACTGTCGGTTGGGATGAGTTCATGGGGATAAAGTTGCCAACCAGATGATTATTGTTCTAGTATGAAGAGATAAAAGGAATGTATTTGTCTTCAACATAACCAAAACAAGAAATAAAACCACGCTATTCCATCAACGTAACCGTAATTAATTAACACTGCTCAATGGTAACTCTCAATTTTAATTGCTTCAAATCTCCAATAAAAGCATGTAGACTAACAGATTGAAATGAAAAACAGAATCCATCTTTCTGATACATCCAAGAAACATGACTCACCTTCACGCATTCGGTTCTTCATACACTTACTGAAAATTGTGCACAGATCTATTAAGGTACTACTTGTCCTGTTCGCCAATATACTGAGCCATTTGACACAGCATAGTCAGAACCTGAAAGCTTCCCAATAACTTATACATTAAAACAAGATTTCAAGATATTTCATTTCATAAATAATTTAAAGGTTAAGAAAATTGTTTTACCATATTTATTGGTATATGAACAATAAAAATACTTAAATATTTTCATGTTTAAGGCCTTCCTTTTATTTTTAAAATTAAAGCTTTTCCTTTTACCTATTAAATTACACAAATGTAGTTTAATTATTCCATTAATTGCTAGGCAATTTAGCACAGACTAAGGAAATACACAAAAATTGATAACAAGAAGAAACACAAAATGGCAATTATTAATTAAAGATATTGATCTAGATTAAAATGTGTCTGTGTGTATACGAATATATCTGTGGCAAGCAGTATAATCAGACAATGAGAATTTGGCAAGTAAAAATAGCTTATGATTCCTTTATAGATAAAGTCAATTTTTCTTAAAATAAAGTTAATATTTGATAGGAACTAATAATAATTCTTATCATAGTATATATATATATATACAGTATATGTATACATTCTCCCAAATATAGAATTATCTCACAAAACAGAAAATATTCTAATTTTACCATTATTTCCTATATTTATGTATGATTCAAATCATTATAAACTGTAGCTCCTTCATTTGTCAGATGTTTCCTTAATAATTCTTATTTTATAGTAAAGCATTCAAGTAATTATATATAATACTTATTACAAAACATTTTTCGCATCTATTTGCAACTAGATTATCAGATTTTTAAAAACAAAAGAATAATATTGAAATATTAATGTTATCCATAATCTTTTCCGACCCTCCTTTCCCTCTTCCCTTTGTAGATTTCTTGGAAAGGTAATTCAAAAAACTCAAATGTGGCTCTCTACCAAAAATCTATTGCTGTGCATTTATTAGTAATATTCCTCCTGAGGCCAAAACATTGTTTTTACAAAGAATATTGCAAATGCAATGTAATAGGAAACACACTGTGTATAATGTCTTACACATGAGTGACTTGGTGCCATTACCAAAACATTGGATTTGTGTGTGCACATCTAAATTGCCATGAAAAAATGACAACTTAGCAGTTTGTGGACATGTACAATGTATTTTGTTTGCGAACATTTATCAATTGCTAGTGTTAATTATTCTCTTTAAAATGTCAAATTCATTTTTAGAACTATGAAACAACTCATGAATTAGAATAAAACTCATGAATAATATAGTTTACCAAAGCCAAAAGTATAAAACAATCAACATTAGTACATATATAATTGCTGGTGTTTATTCTTAATTGGCATAAGACCATTTTCATGAAAATCATGCCAATTTTCTTTTTTCTTCTTTCACACAACTTATACAACTTATACAATACATTCTTACTCTCCTCCTCCCCTCCTTCCAACCCCCAGCTCCTCCATCTGCCCTCTCCCCCAGATCTCCCCCCTACAAATATCCCTACCCCTGCTTCTCCACAGAAAAAAATTGTTTCCTTATTTTGTCTATTGGTTCAAAGAATAACATTTTGGTTCTATCGATTTTCTTTATTTGTTTTATCTGTCTACACACACACACACACACACACACACACACACTTTATATATTGACTTTATATTTCACAATTAACTGAACTATGGTGTTAAATGAATAGTAAAATGAACAGAACAAAGTGTTTCAAATGTATAAGAAAAAGCATAAAATAGATATATCCTATGTCTATGAGTCAAAATAAAAATACTGTTAAAATGCTAAGAACATATATAACATATATGCATGTTATGACACTTAATGAGAAAAGAGGCAGTAAATTGAAATAGAGCATTGAAGAAATACAATCATTTGGAAGTGGGAAAATGGAGGGATATATAATGTAATTATATAATGTTTTCAAAAACAGAAAAAAATTAAATCAATGGTAACTATATGTATATAATATATATAATATAATACACATCTATAATATTTGTTGTAAAAAGAGGCTGTGGGTTTTTCAGGGACTACATGGGAAACCTTGGAGACACTGGTGGGGGGGGAATGGGTGGAGTTAGAAGCAGATAAGGAAAGAGGAAAATGATGTAATTATATTTTAGCTATTTTTTTAGATCAATATTTTAATCTAAAATGGAAAACTAATTATTTTTTTTAAAAAATCACTGTAGTCATATGTGTTTATCTTTAGTAACTGATGTCATGATGAGGCCTTTTGCTGAAATATAGGTGGGAAGAACGGAGCGAAAACCATGACATTTTGGTCATGTTAAGCTTGGGGTTCTTGCTAAATATCACATTGGAAAAACACTGGCTGTTTCCTGGTTCTAAGCTCTAGGGAGAAGCCGTGCAAATGTGAGAATTACCAGATGAACGTGAGGCGGTTTGTCTGGAGGTAGCAAAACGCCCAAGTAAATAGAGTGTTCTGAAAATTAAGCAGAGGAGGTTTGGGGAAAAGAGGTGTTCAAGCTTATTAATTGCTGCTGCTGAGAATGAAATATATCCCAAGTCTGAAACACTGGCAAGCTTGGCAAGATGGAGGTTGTTGTTGGCACGAATGAGAAGTGTCATTTCCAAGGCTGAGAGGAGAGTGTGAAGCAAAATCAAGAGAATTTCAGCTTAAGCCATACATTGAGAGGTATCAACATGCCTATTAAGAAAGGAAGTTACCGTGTCTTTCCTCTCCTGAAGCTTTTGCTCTGTGACTATCAAATCAAGTGGCTGTCTTAGTAATAAATCCACCCCCTGCTTTCTGTTACCCTCTGTACACTGTGGAATGCTGTTACTGTCCAAAAGCAATTTGAGTTAAACAAAGCAGATTTTCAGTGTCTTAATAACACTATCTCTTTTACTGTGTCTACCTTCTATCCTCCTCATCTACCTACCATCTCCCTATTTCTCTATTTAATTTTCTTCTTCTTTGTTCTTTAAAGACCAATTAGATCATAAATGAGTCAAATATGACCTTAGTGAAATTATGCTTCTTTAGTCCCTAAATTACTAAAACTCAATATGTAGACTTCAACAAAATTATGAATGTTTTTTCTAGTAATCAATCTTAGTTAATTAATTAACTTCTTTATTTTTTTATGTAGGGGCACGAAAAAAAACACCATGGCACACATGGAGAAGTCAGATAACAACTTTCAGTCAATTGTCTCCTTCTACAGTGTGGGTCCTAGGGTTAGAACCCAGTTTCTCAAGTTTGCTGGGGAGTGAATTTATCCACCAAGCTATTGTGCTGCTCTCCTTCCTCTTTTCTCTAAGCTCCATCAATTTCTGTATCACATATTTTGATGTTGTTAAATGCATATATGTTTAGATTGCTATTTATTCTTATAGAGCTGATATATCAGTAAATTTATGAAGACTCTGTTTCAGATAACTTTTTGTTATAAATACGGCTACTCCACTTGTTAAGATGAATTAATATTAATATTATTGATTTGATGTTCATTTGTTTTAGAATTATTCTCTGGATTTAGAGTCCTAAAAAAAACCATAGGTCAAGCTTTTATGTTTAAAGCTACTGTTTTTAAATATTTCTTTGTAAACATTTTTTTTTAATTTTATTTTGTTATTGAAGAGAGTCTGGTGTGTATTCTAGGCTTCCTTTGTTCTCACTATGGCCCAACCTGGCTTCCACCATTCCCTCCCACGTGCTAAAATTAGAGTTGAGGCTACTAGATTAGTTGTGCTTGCATTAAAAGTCCAATTTATTAATTTGTTTAGGCTATTTTTCACTTACTCCTATTTAATCAGTGCATTTAAATCATTTAAATTTAGAGATGTCATTGACAGGTTACTTTGACAGCTGATTTTTTGGACATGCTGGAACTTTGTTTCCTGTTTGAACTGATCTTCTGTATCTTCTTTTATCCCCTCTCTTGGCACAGTAAGTATTTGGTGCTAAGTTAAGGTATCATTTTAAACTTCTCAGAACATGTGCATATTTAAGGTAATGGCTCATTTAAGATGAATTAAAAGGAAAAAAGATATTTCAGAATTATTTTCCAATATTAAAAAAAATAGAAGAACTGAAAACTGATCCAGGGGCATCACATAAGCTAAAAGAGGACTATACCAATGAACATTTGTTTCAATTTCCCTACAAGATATTGCTAATTGTCTTTGGCTGACTTTGAACATTTTCTCTAACACAAGACCTCTGAGTTGTTGGGATTTAAGACAAGTACTATCAGGCCTAGCCACAAAATTTCAATATATTCTCCTTGTTTTACTAATGGGAAGTCTGTTTTAATAATAATTTCTTGTAATTTAACTTATATGTGTACTTTACGTGTAAACACAGACATGAAGGGATACACCAAGGTTCCTTATAGAGGTCTGAAGACAACTTTCAAGAGTGGGTTCCCCCTTTCCATCCTGTTGAATTGGGGTATCTCTTGATTCTGCCTCTTTATTCCAGGTGGCTAGTCAATGAAAAATTTGAAATTCTCCTGAATCTACCTGCTGTCTAGCCTAGGAATGTGAGTTAGTAACACAGATGCACACTACCACATGAGGATATTTTTTCATGTGTATAGTGTATTTTACTTTTCCACTCTAAAATTTTTTTAATTAAAAAAACTTGCCAGGCAATGGTGGCTCATGCCTTTAATCCCAGCACTCTGTGGGCAGAGGCAAGCAGATCTCTGTGAGTTCTAGGCCAGTCTCCTGTATAGAGTGAGTTCCAGAACAGAGTTACAACAGAGAAAACTTATCTCAGAAAAAAAGTCATTAAGTCATTTTCCCTTCTTTCTTTCTTCCCTCTAGTCCATCCCAGCTACCCTGGAATCCATCTCATTTCCCTCACACTCTCAAGATGACAGCTCCATTTTCTTTGATTAGAGTACCAGAAAACCTGCTATGAAATAGTTTCTCCTAGAAATAACTGCACAAACATATCAGGGTTGTTCTGTGAATTGCTGCATCAAATCCATGTCATCAAGTCTGTTGGGAAACACTTTTATGAACAGAGCCATTTCTCCAAGTCCCCATGCTTGCATTTCTTTTTTCTTTTCTTTTCTTTCTATTTATTTCCCTTTCCTTTACTCTGCTTTTCTTTTTCTTTTATTATCTTTCTCTTTTCTTTGTCTTTCTTTCTTTTAAAATTTTAATGGCTTGAGTTCACTCTTTTAAAGTTAGTGCCATTAACGCATTAATCAGAATGGTTACAAATTTCTTGGACTAAATTCTCAACATATGTGTGTCTTGTTATGAGATGTTCTTCTCTTACTGTTTTTTTTTTTTCTTTTGTTGGTAAGACTTGCAATTTTCTTTTCAGGACTCACGATAGATATTATAAAGTGAAGGAAATTGCCTTTCCGTGTGAGGAATCGTATTTCTCCAACCAAGTTCTGGGTTGAGACTCATATCTTCTGTCTATGTATTATTGCCCTTCGTTTAGGGATTTTCCACTTACTAGTCCTTGACAACAATGCATAAATGTGAGCCTTATGTCAAACCAAAGATATGAACTGCCTGATATAAGAAGAAAATTTAAACATAAAATAATTGATGCCCCGTGGAAGCTGCATAACCAGAAGTGTCTGTGCATTTTTTAAAGAGCTAAATAAACTTGAAGTAAAATTATGTTTTATAGTATTAATCATCTTAGCTCTTCTTCATATAAACTCTGGATTTTTCTTGCTTACATTCTAGTCTCTCTTTACTAACATAAGAACCATATTGGGATCTCAGAAGCTGAGGGAATCAGTACACTGTACGACCAAATTAAATTTCAGGCTTTGGGGATCCTTTGCCCAAAGGATCAATGCCCATTTGAAGATACCAACCTTCAAACATGTTTTTCTCATAGTATGGGACCTCCAAAGTTCTTTTGGAGATTTAATAAGAGAACTGAGAGTGTCATGGGAGCAAAAACCCCTGTGAGCCTGGGTAAGTCTCTGCTATAATGTCCTTAGAAAATGGGGACTTATTCCAAAGAATTTCCTGATGCTATTTAAGAATTTACACTATGCTGGATCCAAAAACGATCATTCTTGGATATTCACTGTAATAATCTTTTGAATTGAATACCATACCCCCACAAATATTGAAAATGTTCTGTTTACTGCAGCCCCCATGAGTTTTTTCCCAAGGACTTATTTCAAAGTCTCTATCAAAATTATCATTGTATTGTTTTCAATTAATAACTCCACACTGTCTTCTGGACATGTACACCTCTCTAAAAGGCAGTTTTCTGAACTACTTCAGTTGTTTAAAAGATCCTTGGGAATCTACCATTATTTCTTGTTCAACGTTGTCAAGATTTGATGGCACAATGATATCAGCTCTCTTTATATCTCATAACTAAATCTAGAAATCCTTGTTTGATATTTGAGCATTTATTTTGAGACATAAAATATTTATTTGGGATGGATGTTATTCAAAATTATCGACATTGGTTCCATTATTCCAACATTTTCACTATTTCCATATTCTATCTTTGAAAGATGGTTGATTCTTTACTAAGTACCTGGACAATTTACACATATCAGTAGCATAGAACAGTGCTGGTTTTCAGTCTGTCTTGTAGAGCTCAATGGACCATATTGTAAGTCTAAAAGCACAAATATGCTCAATGTCAGACTATTTTAAATGGCAAAGAATTTCAGCTATTAGATATTAAGTAGGCAATGATGTCAAACTAACAGCCAGTGATGATACAGTGCTTCCCCAAGAGACACATCCTGGAATTTCCTGTCTCTTTGTCTAGTTTACAGCATCCCTTTAACTGCAAATTCTGGGTTTTAATTGACTGTGTGCCTGCATTTATTTATGATATCCATTCATTTGAGTTATAAAGGCATAGCTGTTGCATAGTTTCTGAGGAATGTGCACATAAAATAAATGAAAACAAATGCTTTCATTAACACATCTGCTCTATAATACTTAGTTCAAATAATTCTGGTCTGACTTCCCACAGACTAGAAGCTTGGGGGGTTAATAGCAAAATAGAAAACATTCATCTTTTTCCTCAAAATCCAAAACTAAACAGGAGAACATTGGGAAGACATTTGAGTCACAGTAACGTGGATGCTAATTCCAAAGTGACCACTGTTCCATTGCCCCACAGGAATTTCAAAGTTCTCAAAGGCATTTTTAAAAGACTGGGTTGTTTTAAGACAATAAAAGAAATCAAGACATTGCATTTCTAAGGGCAAATTATTTTGAATCACCAAAATAAAACAAAACAAGAAAATGTTGTTTTAATTCCCATTTAAGAAAAATATTAATATTAAAATATTGAATTAAATTAAATTAAATTAAAAAATTAAAATATTAATATTCCGTGTGAATTTCACTGTGTGTGTGTGTGTGTAGTCCTTTTCCTAGTTTGAATATTTATTGTAACATTGTAACATTTACAATAATATTTTGTAACATTTATATTACAAAATATAAAAATTTTTTTTATTTTTATTTTATTCTATTTATGATAATATAAAAATATTATAATATTTATTCCCAAGCCCGGAAACCTGAGTAGTGGATTAAGCAAAAGAGAATGCCTGTCAATTCTAGTCTGTTGTAACCACAATGCAGAACTTCATCAAAGAATATGACAAACAAAAAAATGGAACAGGCCGATGTGAAACGTAAAGGAGACATGATCTCTGAAGTTGGCACAGGAAAGCCCACAAGGACCTCCCCTCTACACAACGAGCTACAGGCAAGTAAGCAATTCTGAGAGATGGAGATTGTCCTCCTTGGGAAATAGCACACCAATTGGTCATTTGACACAAAATGATCATCCCTGAAAAGAAACAAACAAGAAGCATTACATAGAATGCACAGGTTATATTTTTAGAAATATGTATTTATACACATATAACAGCAACTAATAAATAAGAGAGTTCACCAATTCGAAAGAGAGCAAAGGCAGAAGTGATGACTTACATTGTAATCCAAAATATAAAAGAAATATAAAGGTTGAAGAAGACGCTGGAACTAAAGATGTAGAGCAAGTCGAAGCCAAAAGAACTAATGGGAGATAGGTGGCTAGGTGGGTCTGCACTTGGGATGCCTCCACGGGAGCAGGGTGAGATGTGATTGTAGTACGCTGGACTTTAGAGAAAACAATTGTGCATTTTTACTTCTGTTAAAGACAGTTAAAAGTTGAATAAATAAAATGCCTTCATTTGGAAATTCCAATGGGGATTCCATGTGTGAGGGGTCACAAATCCAAATTAAGTCACACTGCAGATGAATGACATCATTCTCTGTGGCAGAGAAACTCAGGACAAACAATGGCACGAGAAGAGGGAAGGACTATGAGTTTGGATATTATTTTCTCACTTATAGAAGTACAATTTTCAAATACATTTACTGCTTTTGTCTACCACAGGATTGTAAATATAGTAGATTTGGGAAGAATATCTTAAAATTCAGAAATTTGAGTATGCTTTTTGAAACCTGTTTGCATTTACAACCTACACTGTAATTTATTTTAAGTATACGTGTATGTCTTTTGTATTATACTTAGTCTAGGTTATGCAGTACTGATGGGAAAGTACCAAATTACTCATTTTGAGTGCTACTATAATAAAGATTTCAGGATTAAAATAGAGTGAAATGAGCAATTGTTCCAACACAATAATTTTTCCCGTTTTCCTATTGGATTATGACAAAAAGCTTCTAATTTTCATTTAAATAAACATAATTATCCACTTTAGTCTTAATGTATCTTCAACCAATTAAAAGCATTTATCTTACAGATGGTAAAACAAATATTTTTCAATATACAAATAAACATTACTATTTTGAAAGCTTTATTGATGCTGTTTACAGTATTCAAATCATCCATGGTTGTTCTTAGATGTTTTGAATCTACAATGAAGACATGTAGTACCCAAAGTTCTGTAAGCTTAGAGGGAGGTTTAGGCTAGAGTGTGCTAATTTGCTTGGCATTGAGTTTCTTTTCTTTAGATTCTATGTGAAATGCCTGACCGACGCTTTCCACAGCAATAAAAGTTTCCATTTTCATTTTTACGCAATTATGTCTGGTTGCTTCCTCTGAAAGTACAGATTTAGAAACATTTGAGAAAAATTAAAACCATCTATATGTATTGTAATTTTCCTCTAGATGAGGATACACAAATGTGAAAAGGTAAAAGTGGAAAATCAATATCTATGCATATATATATATGTGTGTGTGTGTATGTGTGTGTGTGTGTATACATACATATATATATATATATATACATATTGAAATTTAATTACCTTTTATTTTCATTATCTATGGAGAGGTTTGAATCAGGCAGTTTCTCCATCAAAACATTACATTTGCAGTGTTGATATTCTCGTAATAATATTAGAATTCAAATATCATGAAGGGAAAGGTAGAAGATGAATGTACGGATACATTGGTTCAAGAAGCTAGAAAGTTGATTATATTATTTAGATATATTAGACACTTAAGCTTCTCTAGAAGATGGTCATTGAGTATTCTTTATAGTATCTTAAACTGTACTTTTTAGTTTAAAGGAGCATAAGAATTCATATTCATTAATTTGCAAGTGCAGATAATGAATAAGAAGCGATAAGACTGGTCAAAAGCTGCATTGAAAGTCTGGTGGGACTTCAGTTCGAATGTAAAGGAGAGAGAGGAGAGAGAGAGTGAGAAAGAGAGAGAGAGAAAGAGAGAGAGAGAGAGGGAGAGGGAGAGGGAGAGGGAGAGGGAAAGGGAGGGGGGGAGAGGGAGAGAGAAAGCCTTGTCTAGCCTTCAAATACTCCTCCCAGTATTCACATTGAAAATCCATTTTAAAAATAGGGACTTATGTCTTTTTCAAAGGTATTTGATTTGTCATAGCAGAGAGTATATGTATTTTTCCCACTTCTTATTACAAGACTGTGACTTGATTCTAAAGTAGTTGAAGAATCCCAAATTACTACAATTCGATTCAGCTTTTTTTTTTTAAAGTACCCTTAAATTGTTTCAAATTAAAGTGATTAGCATGTGATGGTGGAAATAAAATATCCTCCCATTATTTACAACATTGTAAATGGTATCTGCTTTCTGTCCCACATAATTAAGTCTCAGACCTTTTTGCACTAGGAACATATTTTAATGGTGAAGCATCTGTTATTGTTTTTACATGTTATAAGGCTGGGCACATGCATCATATTTATGTAAAAGCAATTATCTATTTTTAAGTGAGAAGACTTTTTGCCATATGCTTTCCCTTTCAATTTTAACAAGCATATGAACATTTTAATAGATCATACTCCTTCAGTGACTTGTTTGAAATCAGTCACATAATTTCTCAGTGGTAGCTACCCTAGCAATTGTGGCCTGTTTTAGCAGGCAAGATGAAGAATAATATCAGATCCATTCCCAGAGTGTAAATGGTGAATTCAATGATTACTATTTTCTCATTAAGAATATGTTCAATTATGCTACAGATGGAACACCATTTGGCTTAATGAGGAATTAAAATGAATGGAATTAGATTTAAACTAAACTCTCATGAGCATTAATAGAGTGATTAAAGTGGGTATGGGGAATCTTTTATTTATTTATTTATTTATTTCTACTTCCAATCAAGAAGTTTCATTCTTTGAAAAACTTAAGAAAAATTCAGTTGAGGGGCTATGTTTCAACTGAAGTGTCTATCGTGTGAATCTTGGTGCTCTTCAACTAACAAAATACGTGCAACCAAACTGCATGTTTCTGTTAAAACTTTAGTTTGGTTATTGCTTATATTCCAATTTAAAATATCACAAAGAATAAAATAAGTGTAATTATGTATTATATGGTTATTATTCGCAAGGTCAGATGCTAGATGCGTTCATATATTACACATAAGAGATATTTAACTCACAGCCCCACAGCCTGCAAACGCAGAGGAGCTCAGTCTTACGTTGAGTTCACTGAATACACAAGCAGATTCTCCTTAGCAATCTGCTAAACAATGTGAGTGCAACTAACTCTTATTTTAGACTTAAATTAAGCCTAGTAGAGAACCCTGCTAGGCTGGACTTGGGCTTCACACAGAATAATCTAAAAGTTGTGTGATGTTTCCGCTGCTCTGGGTTAATCTCCAGAAAATAGCCACCATTTCCTATAGTAATTCTCACGCTATCCCATCTATCCCTCCTCCTAGTTCTGCAAGTAGTCTGGGCACTCATGGAAGAAGATATACAGCATCAATTCCCGTTAGATTGGTCATGTTTTTAATTTTTTTTATTGACTGACAGGTATTACTACTCATAACCATTTACATTTGATTTCCAATCCTCTCAATTGTTTTATTGACAGAATATTATTTTTCATACAGCATATTTTGATCATGTTTTTCTCTTCTCCCAATCCTCCCAGATCGTCCCAACCTCTCTACCCACCCAACTCTCTCTCTCATCTCTCAAACAAATAAAGATGTCACAAAATCAAAACAAGCAAGCAAAAGACCAATAAGACCAAAACTTTCAAGAGAAAACAAAACATCTACAAAAATAAATTAAGTTCACTTCGTGTTGGCCATCTACTACTAGGCGTGGAGCTTGCACTGGAATGTGGTAGATATATCCAGTTATATTTCATTGAAGAAAATTATTTTTCCCTTTCCCAGCTGATGCTAGTCAGTGTTGGTGAAGCTTCTACTTAAGTATTGGCTTGTTCTCTATGTTCAGTGACATAAGTACATGTTCACTTCAGAAATAGGTCTTACTCTCAGATTGTGGAAAGCAACCATTGACAGTGCTATTTATAATTCTATGTGAATCTTCATGACTTATGGGAAGAGAAAAAAATTTAAGTCCAAAAGCTTAATCTCATAAATAAAATGACATAATTTATTTGTTCATTCACAGGAAAGGTATTTGGAAAAGAATGTAACATAAGTTGTAGTTGAAGATGTGCATTTAGATGTAGATTTACCAGATGTAGACATTGGATCATAGCAGAGGACAGTATATTCTTTTGTCTAAATAAATCACTGGTTCTTGCCCAGAGCCCTAGAACCCTAGAACATTTTGTCTTCTTTGCAATCTAGTCTTAAACCTTGAACTGTAAGGCTTCAGTCTTCATAAAATCCAGAATATTTATACTCATAGCCCACAACTAGAGATATTCAGCCTTAGCCTTCTGAGACCTACTGCTGACTGAGCCACTCTGACTAGCTCCTTCTGAACTCTGACTCTTCAGCCTCTTCTTAACTGACTGTCTTCAGCTGACTCTCATTATTGACTCACTCTGTCTACTCCAACTCCTATGTAACACTCTTTAGCTGAGTTGAGAGCCTGCCTTTTCTCGTGAGAGTTGGACATGTCCTTATTCTGCTAACTCTTTCTCTGATTAGTACCTTGCCATTCACTCTGACTCATCTCAGATGTCACTTCCTGTGTGACACTGACTCCTTCTGAGTTCTTCTTTCTGTGTCTGCTTCCATTGTTCTTCCTAGATATAAAAGCATGGATGATCAATGCCTACTGAATACTGGGATTAAAGTTGTGTCTACATTCTATCTAGATCACACAGGCCTCTAAATGTATATATATGATTATTATAAATTTTATATATTTATAATATTTAGTAATTATTTGCCAAATAAAAATTTCTATGCAAATAAAATACAAAATGTTTTTTCTCAAAAGCTGTAGAAATAAATTATAAAATTCTGCTTTAAAAATAAATTGGTGCCAGGTGGTGGTTCTACATGCCTTTAACCCCAGCACTCAGGTGACAGAGGCAGGTGGAGCTCTGTGAGTTCAAGGCCAGCCTGGTTTTCAGAGTGAGTTGCAGGATAGCCAGAGCTATAACAGAGAAACCCTGTCTCAAATAAATGAATGAATGAATGAATAAATAAATACATAAATACATAAATACATAAAAAATAAATAAGTAGGTTCTATTTTCCCTTCCCAGAGAGATCCATATATATCCATTGGGTCCCTCATTGTTATGTAGTCAGTCTGGGTCTGTGGATTGTAGCATGATTGTCCTTATTTAACAGCTAATATATATATATGAGTGAGAACATGCTGTTTGTCTTTCTAGTTCTGTATTACCTCGCTCAGGATGAATTTTTATGGTTGTCTGGATTGGTGTTCTTATAGTTGGAGTGTGTGTGAGCGTATCTGATCCTTTTACTTGCCTTTGGGTTCCTTATTCTTCTGCTGGGTTGCCTCATTCCACCTTGATATAGGAGCTCCTGCCAGGCCTCGTCCTACCTTGTTATGTAATGTCCCATTGGTAACCTGGGAAGACCTGCTCCTTTCTGAGGGAAAGCAGGGGTGAGTGTTCTGTGAGGATCTGGGGTAAAGGGAACTGGAGGGAACTGGTAGGAAGGAAGGGAGTAGAGGCTGGAGTCAGAATGTATTGTTCAAGAGAAGAAAAAATAAATTAAAAATGTGAAAAAATTGCAAAAAAATATTTAAAGATATGTGGTGGTCAGTGGTGGCACATGCATTTAATTTATTGGGAGGCAGAGCTCTGTGAGTTTGAGGCCAGCCTGGTGCACCAAGTGAGTTCCAGAAAAGCTGTTACATATAGAAACAATGTCTTGTGGGGAAAAAAATTAAAAGAAAATTTGGTTGCTAATACATAACACTTTGCTACAATAAACACCTTGATTAGTTAGTGCATTCTGCCACATTCCCTCACTGCACATGGATAAAGCATATCCTTTGTGTAACAGAATAAAGCACCGCTTCATGATAGAGTACACAGGGATGTTTTATGGATGTTTATTTTAGCAAAATCAGCAAGAAGATAGAGTAGAAAAAAATGTTGTTGTTTTTTTTTTTTTTTTTTCCTTAGTAAAATCTACTCAACTTCTCTGGTCTCAATTCCTAAATTCAATTTTGATTCACTTATATAGTTGGCTTTCTTTTTTAAAGATGCAAATTATACTAATTAGAGAAAGAGGATTACAAGGCTTCAAACATTTTGGAACATAGAATTATCTCTACCAAAGAATAGTTTTGATAATATTGAAATGAAGTGCAGAGACACAGACAAACCCTGATTGCTTCATTATGTTTTCATGCAAGAATACTTGCATATATTACAAGTCCATAAATAGGTTTATTGACATTGTAGTACAGAGTTTTACTGTGTTGCTCATGTTGGCTTTGAACATACAATTCTCCAGATTCAACTTCTTAAGTCCTGAAGGAACAAACCTTCCTGGAGGCTAATCTTGAACACAATCTTGAGCAGGTATACAAGTTCTTGGTCTAGTAAATCCCACATTCATGACTGTTGAGTCTATTTATAGTTTCTTCATTTTCTCTCTGAATGTGAATTGCACCTTGCTGGTTCCATGTTCTTTCATAACGTTTCATGTAAAGCCAAGAATGTGTACGTACTTCCAGACTTAGCTATATTAAAATATACTTTATTCTAGCAATATTGGAACTTGGAGAACAATTCCTTTTCTTTCTTTTTCTCCCTTTATTTATTTTTTCTATGCTGGTGTAATACATCCTGACCCCCATCCTTGCTGTCCTCCCTGCCACCCCCATCTCTCCTCTCACAATTCCGTTTTTATGAATATACTTTGTAAAGCAATTTACATTTTACTTACAAAATTTTTTTTTTACCAACTCTTAACTATAGTTTGTAACTGAGTTTCTGTGACCTTATCATACTCTCAGTCTCAGTTTTAGGATAAATGACATTTCTTCTGAGGTTTCTATTTCAGAAATCTTGCTTGTTTTCATTTGTGATCAATTAAAATTTACTCATTTAATTCTACTTAATTTTGATGTTTGATGAATATATACATTATAACAATATTTGCAGCATAGTATTTCCACATAATTATGTAAAATAGGATTACTTTTCCCTGATGCTAATTAAAAGTAGCTAAAAATTCATGAAGCACCAACATAGAGCTGATCTCTGGACTTAGCACAATTTGTGTTACACTAACAAATTTTCTTGACTGAGTGTGTTTGTGTGTATGTGTGTGGGTGTGGGTGTGTACATGGAAGGTCTGAAGTTGACATTGGGTATCTGTATCTGCTGTACTCTACTTTATTTATTGACAGGGTTTCCCAAGGAATCGTCCCAGCTAAATCCACTACTGCTTTTCTCAGTTCTCCCCTCATAGAACCTGTGTCCCTCTATTTCCCTCTCATTGGAGCTCCTTCTACTCCCAAAAAAGTTCCACTTTACTCTCCAGGTTTCTGTGAATACTGTATGTTATATTCTCACATCTAGAGGTTGGAGCTGTTGTTCACAAGAGAAAATTGTGGTGCTTGTCTTTTGTGATCAGAGTTACCTAACTTCGTATCATATTTTCTATTCCTACTCGTTTACCTTGCAGCTGAATAGTAGTGGATGCACACCACATTTCCGTTATCAGTCATCAAGTGAATGGCATTGAGGTCATTCCATTTCCTAGTTATTGTAAATAGAGCAGCAATGAACACAACTGAGCAAGTATCTCTAGAGTAGGTTGAGTCCTTTGGGGAATATGTCAAGTAGTGAAATAGCTGGGTCTTATTGTGGATTTGTTTTTAACTTTTTGAGAATTCTACAGCTTGATTTCCATAGTGTCTGTACAAGGTTGCAGTCCCAATAGTGAACGAGGGTCGTCCCTTCCCTATATATTTATAAACATTTTTATCAGTTGTTTTCTATAATTTAGCCATTCAGACTGAGGCAAGATGAAATCTCAAAATAGTATTAATTTATATTTACTTAATTGCTCATGATGACAAGCACTTTTTGAGACATTTACTTTTGAATCATATTCATTTCTTCTTCTGAGAACTCTGTACAGATACATACTCAGTTGTTTTTATTTATTTTTGTTTTGTTTTGTTTTGTTTTCTTGACCTGTTTCTTTTTAGTTCTTTTTATATTCTGAATATTAATCCCCTGCCACATGCATAGTTCACTGTGTGTGCTTCTTTTTCACTTGTTTCATTGTTTTCTTTATTATGCAAGAGAAGACTAGCTCTCAGAGCATTGAAGATTGCTATGCAAGCAGGAAGGGACAGTAGGAGACACCTAGTCAGCTGCTAGGCCAAGTACCATAACAATTAAGCATGTCAAGACACAAACAAGGGTACAGTAATGACAGTAACACATTTATATATTGAGTGTAACCAACAGCTGTTTAATTGATCTTAAGGACTGTTCAACAGGAATGAATGCATGACTGGTACTATAAACAGCTACCCTAGACTGGTAAGGTCATGGGACCTAGATAAGAAATAAAGAGATATATGATAGGTAGATGTAGATAGATAGATGATAGATAGATAGATAGATAGATGATAGAAAAGCAACCTGTCCAATGGATCTACTTGCCTCAGGGCTAAGAAATCAAAAGTGTGGTTGGATTCTAATAATACAATGACTATAGAGACTTAATAATTATTTCTTTTATTTGAAATTACAATTATATCATTTCCCCTTCCATTTTCTTCCTTTAATCCCTACCATGTCCACCCATTGTTCTCTTTCAAATTCATGCTTCCATTTTCCTTAATTTAATATTCAACATACACACATACATTCTGTTTAGTGTTACTTGTATTTACTTGATTTCAGAGATGACCAGTTGGTGTTAGATTACAAATTAGGGGACTCTCTTCCCTGAGCAAAACTATTTCCCCATCTTCAAGCCCGCCTTATAAGCCTGTAGTTCTTCGTGTAAGGTTGAGGCCCTGACTCCTGTACTCAGATCATCACAGAAAGGAAAGATCATAAAGATCAGAAGAGAAGCTATATCCAGGAAGTCTCTCAACCTGGCTGCCTAAACAAGATCAGAACAAGGAGGATACCAATAGACATGCTAACTTAAAAAGGGAAATCTCATAACAGTTTCACTTAACTTGCTGAACTTAGAAAGAGAGGGAAATTATATGTTTCTCTGTATTTTAAATGAAAATAGAAGAATGAAAAGAATTCACTGATACATGCATAAAAAGAATTAGAGCTCATGATCACTTATTACTTTGCAACCATATCTAGTTCTGAACAGGTAGAAGCTAAGAAGAAATTTAAGACAGAAATCTATAAGTGGCATATTCTTACCTGAAAGGAAAACAGTGTTTAGTGTTCCCAGAATTAAACTCCCTCTTCCTTTGCAGTACTAGGCACAGTGGTGAAACGTAAAAGCTAATTAGACATTCAGTTTTAATTTATCATTATTTTACCTATGAAATACATCAATTCAAATCTAGGTGCTTTTGAATTTTCTTTCATGAATATATTCCCTTCTTACTTTATATTTCACCAGAAATCCATAATATTTTCTATAAATTCAAGGAAAGAGCATGAAACTCCACCACATGATATTTATTATCCCCTTATAAAGTCTCATTTCCTCATTTTTTTTCTAATTTTGACTATCAGTACATACATGTTAATAAAAACAAGATGTTTCTGTATCTGCACTGGTTTACACGAAGATAATGAACACCTATACGCATTTGGACTAACCCTTAGACTCTTTGTAGTGTTGCTTAAGTTTGGTTTTCCATTTTATCCTTATGTTTCATGTGGATCTGCAACAATTCAGACTCATAAAAAATCTGAAATGGAAAAGTCAATATGAAAGAGAAAGTAGAGACAGGTAACATAATATGTGTCTTAGAACAGTGAATAAGAGCCTTTTCAAAACATTTTCAAAACATTTCACCACTAATTATGCTTTGTTTACTTGATAGCTTATAAGAACTCTCTTTGGAAAATTCGTGTCTAAGTATTGTTGAAAACATTTTTAACAAAAATGTTTTTAAGGAGACATTTTAAGCAAGGTATTGGCATCGGTTTATGGAAAGAAAACATCATAGTCTGTATTTTGAAGTATTCTGTTCTATGAGTTTCTGTCCCCCTATTTTATTCTTCATTAAATAAATAATGTTGCTTAAAAGTCTCAAAATTAGTTAGCACTCATATGTTTATAACATTAAATTATTCCAGTGGTTATGCAATAGGTACATCATAGTGGCTTTTTAAATTGGTAAGATAAGTGACCGAAAAAGGCACTTCTGATTAAGAACAAATAGAATTCATCTTTATGCTTTCTCATTACTGACAAACAAAAATATCCTTCACGATCTACCAAGCAAAGATCACACCACACTGGTGAACATGTGCTGAGCAGTGTGTGATTGTGCTTTCCGTTTTGACCACTTAATTCTTCTGTTTATCTCAAAAATACTAAAGAAGTAAGAATCATCTGTATTTTGTGGAGGAAATGAAATTTTCTCTAATAACATAGATTATGCATGATGAGGGCAGAATTTCAACCCAGATATTTTGAAATTACAATCTCAAATTATTTACTATTGTGATAATGGAGGGATGGTGAAAGGCCTGGCCATTCCTTCTTGATGTGTACAAAAACTACTCAGTAGTTGTATTGAAGTCAATTTTGGGATTATTGGAATATCAGGCACTTTCTCTGTTTCAGCTAAGTGACAATATTTTGCGTTTCCCTTTCTCTATCTTGTTGCATAGACACTATCGCCAAGATTAAAATTTTTCCTCTTGGAGGAAAATGTCTTAAGACAACATGGTTATATGGAACAGGATGTCCTAAAGGGAGATAAAATATTGCAGCATAGCTCCTTAGGTTAGGTAGGAAACAACTCAAAATAACCTGAGGAAGTCCCTGAAACTGATCACTAGGACTCTCCCCAAACAGAATATATAAATAGTAAAAATCATTGTGAATTGCTTTTAGAGGAGCCAAGCTGCAAAAAAGACTCAGAGACAAGCACATTCACTTGGAATGAGTATAGACCTCTCTAGCTGCCTGGTTGAAGATCAGAACTGAGCTACTAAGAGGACAACTTCCAACTTGTTAAGCTGCCAGTAAATTGTAGTATGTTATCCAGGTTTTCAGGTTTTGTGAGCTGTCACTCATGTTAGGGTGGGGTTTGGTGACTCAGCTCTCCTTGAATCATTTCTGCTCTTCTAAGTAACCTTTCACCCATATTCCTGCACGTGCAACAAAATTCATTGTTCCAACTAGCTAAACTCTGGTCCTCTCTGTAGTTTAGTCTTTTCTGGGGGTCCCAATATGGGGTAAGTATACATGTGTTTTGTGTCTCCCCAAGAAAACTCTGTCTCACAAAAATCTCTATATTTATCTCTACTTCTAATCTCCCTCTCACTATCTCTGTTTATCTAGCTATCTGTAGAGGAACATTTAATCTGTTAATTCAGCAGCATGTTTGCTCTAGGGTAGAAAGAATGTTAGTACACACGTTTTATACTAACATAGTACACACTTTTAATTCTAAGTTGGGAGACAGTGGTGGCACATGTCTTTAATCCCAACACTTAGGAGGCAGAGGTGGAGCTCAGAGGGAGAAGCAGCAATTAGAGGCAGAGTTCAGAGTTCAGAGAAGGAAGCAAGGTAGAAGCAGAAAGTGGAAGCAGAGTTCAGACAGAAGCAAGGTGAATGCAGACTGGGAAGCAGACAAGAGGCAGAGCTCAGAAAGAAGTGAAGAGTTAGTTCAGTCAGGCAGTTTGAGTGCAGTCAGCTCATAGTTTAGTTTAAGAAAAGCTGAGAAGAACAGAGACAGCCCAGAATAGGAAAGAAAACAGACTCAAAAGCAAACAGATTGCAGTTTATAATTTGGAGTTCAGAAGAGAGCTAGTCAGAGTACATTTAGTCAGCAGTAAGTTTCAGAGGCTGAGATGTTCTAGGTTTAGGTTTGAAGATTAGATTATATAGAGGCTGAAGCTTTCCAGGTCTAGGTTTAATATTATATTATATGGAGGCTGAAAACTTTCTAGCACTGGGAATTGACTTAGCAAATGATAAAATGTCTCAAGTTCATTGAGCGCACAAGAATAATTAAAAAATCCACAACTACAGCTATCATCTATTATCAACTATTTAACTATCTATAAGCTATCTTTCTATATCTAGCTATCTATCATCTATCTATCTATCTATCTATCTATCTATCTATCTATTATCTATCTATTTTTCAATCATCTATATATCTATAATCTCTGAAGCCAACCCTATCTCTATTTGTACTGGGTAAAAGGGGGCCTACTTGCCTCAGCATGAGTAATTCATAACACTGTATTTCCAGACCCTACCTATAGCTATATTTCCTGTCTTGAATCCCTCCTCTTCCCTCCTTCTCTTCCCTGCCTTGATCTCTTCATTTCTAACTCCCTTCCTTCTTTAGTTGTTTATACTATAAAAACGTTCTATAAGCCTCTTGGTTTATTTATTACATAATTCTGCAACAGTGAGGCAAAATACTTTGTTTCCTAGAAAGTCCTTCCTCTTGTATCCCTTCTGTCAGTACCCTTGACCACGATATAAGGACAGATGGCCATTTGCTATAAATTGAACCATGTGGTGGAATAGCTATCTATGCTTTCAGTTCAACATCATCTTCACTTTTTGATCCTGTATTGCATCCAGGGCTCTTCTACCTCATCATGAATGTCTGTTTTGCCAAAGTTCTTGGTCTTTAAATTATGTCTGCCATCCTTTTAAAGTTTTCTAAACTCAACTGATATCAAATTTAATCTAATTTAACTTGGGTTTAGTCATATTTTTGTTTGCTGAACTGTTTGACTAATACAATAATCAAGATATTTAGTTTTGAGAACAGGTAAGACATGAAAAAATCTTCTATTCTTTTATTACAGTAAAATTATATTAATTTTCTATATTTTTAGTACAAAATAATTCTTTATTCTTATAATTGTTCTGTGTTAATGAAATTAAGAATATGGATGATCTTGTGTCTTTTATATATTGGTATTCAGATGGTGCTACTTTATTTTACACTCAGTCATGAGCACATTTGATACATCACAAAATCCATATATAATTTCTTTGTTATTTGGTATAAAACTACACCAAAGTAATTATATACATGAACTTTACATTTATGTTGTATTAGTGAACTAATTGTTTCAAACAATCTTGGTTGCCCTGGGTCAATATTTGTAGTGATTCACCCTTTTGATCAAGAAGTAACCCCATCTGTAGATGTCAGATAATTACCAAGATGACCTATACTGACAACATTTGACAACTTTCTAGCTAAAGTTTTTTTTTTTCTATTTTTATTCCCTCAACAGCATAATGACTTCCTCTAGGATCTTTTATAGGTTTTTGTGCTCTTGGGGTTTCTTTTTGTGACCAGTCACTATCACAAGTTGCCCCTATCATCTGCTTTTAGACAAAGAAACCTTGTGGCTCTTTTCAATAAAACTGTGTTTTGTCTAGATACTGTAGAATTCTGGCATATTTCCTCATTCTTTTCTTAAAGAAAGTTTTGTCCTACACATCTGTATATAAATTGCTTATAACTACTGCAGTAAAAGACGATACATGATACCCTTTATTATTCTGTTAAGTGTTCTGGAGGGAATTAAAGTAGATTCTTTCATAAAAAATATTAAGATTAGAAATGCAAGATGTTCTTTTGATCCTGCCCCTTAGGAATATGGTATTTAAAGTAAAGAAGGAAAAACGATAACATCTTGATGATATTCACAATGGATCTTGAAATTCATGGCAATATCAATATACAAAGAACACTTTGTAGATGAAGTAATGATTTTATAATTTAAATCGTTTGATTTTTTAAATATTTTTGAGGAATGGAAAATGGTACCAATATAATAATTCTTTCTTTAGAGTTAAATTATATAGTTAAAATGTCTAAATGGAGTCACTAAATTTAGGTATTTTATTGATTTATTTTTTGGTATGTTTTTCTATAGACCCAGTGTCTTTTAAAACCACATTAAAACTGTGAATCATTTTCTTATAAGTCTGCAAAATTACAGACATTTCTGAATAGTGTCAGCCTTGTATAACATTGAAATTACTTTCTGTGATTAGTGAAGTGTAGTTAATGTTTGAAAACAAAATAAATAATATTAATATCATTTGTGTTTGTTAAAAGTAACATTAATAGAAGTCTCAGGCTCTTACATGTCACATGCATTTGAGGTTGCTTTTAAATCTTAAAAGATTCATTTGAATTCACAAGACAAATATCGATGAAGAGTTATCTCCTGTATCCTCTGCTTTTTACTAAGAACTAAGTGCTCGTACTAAGAACTAAATTAACCCAGTTAATTAAAACTCTTCTCTCTTATGTTTTGCATTTGTGTTAGGTCTACACAGTGTTCAAAGAATAGTAAATCCAGAAATATGATAACTCAAAGGACATACTGACTTGTTCATCTTAAAATCTGGAAAGCAGAGCATTGTGGTTTCTTTAGTAAAACTATGATTTGTTTTATTTTGTTTTGCTGTTGTTATTGTTTTTGAAAATTATACACCCAAAGGAAAACAACATACAAAACAATACTGAGGCATTGGAATTTTTTAAAACTCTTGTTTTTCTTTTATTCTAAAAAATCTGTTAGCACCTTAAAATAATATTTCAGAATATTGACAAATTACAGATGTGATGTGCTAAACATCTCATATTCTAGTAATGAAAACAATCAAAAATGATGACAGATGACTCACCCAGAATATGAGTAAAGCTCCATTCTTTTCTCCAATTTCCTAATGACAAATGATGGGTTTTTATATTTGCTCTTTTGTATTCTTCTCATCAATCACTCTTTCAAAAAAATTTCAGTTCAACATAAGAGGTCATGGGAAAAGCAACAACAAGAAAGAAAGAAAGAAAGAAAGAAAGAAAGAAAGAAAGAAAGAAAGAAAGAAAGAAAGAAAGAAAAGAAGGAAAGAAAGAAAAAAGAAAGAAAGAAAGAAAGAAAGAAAGAAAGAAAGAAAGAAAGAAAGAAAGAAAGAAACAAAGAAACAAAGAAAGAAACAAAGAAAGAAAAGAAGGAAAGAAAAAAAATGAAAATTGAATCAGTCTGGCGGGAATCTAAAAATTCAATGATCATATCTTTGAAAGAAAAAAATCTTGAGTGATCTTATCAACAATGAGAACAAGTCCATATTCAAGAAGATTGATTAAAAGCCTATATATATTTTTAGAATAACTCCTCAAATAAAGAAAACAAGGTAAAAGGACAGGACTCAAAATGGTTTGCTTTAAAATCAATACACAATTTAAAATGTTGATAAATGAAACTGTGTACATTTTTATGCTCAATACTAGAATCACTATTATGCTAGAGTAGGAGATGGAGGCACACTAAAGGAAACTCAGATTTATTTTGTAACCAGATGGTCAATTACATTGGTTTCTTGGATCTGCTGTTAACAAAGTGCCTAAATGGGTAGCAACAAACAAAAGAATTAATTTTAACTCAGATGTGGAGACTGGAAGTCAGAAGTCTAAGAGTCAGCTGTTACTGTGGAATCTGAGCAAGAATGTGTTTGGTTTTCCTGTTTCCCAGACCTTTGTAGTTAGAGTAAATCTTTATGTTTCTCTCTTTACTTGTGGCTCATCAATCCAATCTCTTGTGTGTGTGTGTGTGTGTGTGTGTGTGTGTGTGTGTGTGTGTGTATCTTTCCCATAACACTAATGAAAGTAGATCAGAACCCAAGTTTAACTTGTATTTTAAAGACTGTGCATTCAAATTGTACTTGTCAATGTATATATTCATGTTGATGTAGATTTACCCAGATGTAGATATTGGTCGGCAGAGGACAGCTTATTCTTTTTGTCTAATTAAATCATTAGTTCTTGCCTAGAGTCTTGGAGCCCTAGAGTATTTTGGCCTCTTTAAAATTTAGTCTTTATTTTGAACTGGAAGGCTTTTAGCATTTATTCATTCTAGAATATTTAAACTACTATCCTGGACCTAGGACATAGAAGGCTTCAGTCTTAGCCTTCTGAGACCTACTGTTGACTGAGCCACTCTGACTAGCTCCTCCTGAACTCCGACTCTTCTGATTCAACTCATTGTCCATTTTGGGCTTCTTCTGCTGAGTTCTGCTGTTTCTCTATATATCTAATTGACTCTCCTTGCTCTATGCTGGCTCTATAACTGACTGCTTCAACTAACTGCTCTGTAACTAACTCTGGCCTCAGCTTCTATCATTCCTCTGTAACTTACTCTTCAACTAACTCTGAAAATGCTCCTCAGCTGACTCTTCAGCCTTTTTCTCAATTGACTGCTTCAACAGACTCTTCTTACTGACTCTGCAACTTATTCTGTTAACTGAATCCTCTGTCTGTTTCTGTTAACTGACTCTAACTCCTATGTAACTCTCTTTTACTGAGCTGAGAGCCCACCTTTCTTGTGAAAGTTGCCTTTACTCTGCTCATTCTTCCTCTGATTAGTCACTTTGTCTGCCATTCTCTATGACTCATCTCAGACATCACTCCCTATATGACACTGCATTCTTCTGAATTCTGCTCTCTATGTCTGCTTCCACTGTTTTTCCTAGGGATTAAAGGCGTGGACCACCACTGCCTTCTGAGTACAGGATTAAAGTGTATCTATATTCCATCCAGGCCTCTGAAAGTAGACTCTGGAATATAGACCATAGCTTTCACACAGGGGTACTCCTCTACAAAGACAAAGTCAATTTTACAGAAACTAAGTATTAATTTTTCAGGATATCCATACCTTCCAAAAAACAGTAGCCAGTCTATATTTTTATTAGTAACAGTGGAATAAGGAGCTGGCTGCATTTCAGGAATAAATGAGAGAACATCAGTACAAGGATAGAATTATTAACTTAAAATAATTTAATATCAGTGCTGGAGAATAAAGCGCACATTATTACCTAAGACAGAAATTATATCAGTTCAAGACGAAGCCTTAATTTTTGGCCATGAATTTAAGAAGAATTCTCTGAAATATTTTATACACTAGTGATATGAAACACATAGACATGGTGGATCCCCTTGTTTTACTACCAAGAACATTACCTCAAAGATTCAAACATCTCTTTTATTGATAATAGAACTGTGTCTTTCTTAACTCTTATAAATAACATCTATCGGTTTAAATTCATGACACAGATAATCTTTTAATAATTTAGAAGTCTTATTTTTATATGATCATTTGCATACTTTTCAGCCTCTAATTTCCATTCTGTGAAAGCTAAATTTAGCAGAATAGAGTGACTCAGTGTTTTGTGTTTAAATTGATTAGATAGAAAGAAACAGCAGAAGGTAGAGAATAGAAAATAAATAAAAGGGGAAACTAGTAATGTCCCTAAAGACATAAAGGAGTACTGGCAGGCTCATATTTCTCTCACCAGAAAAAAAATGTATTCTTACCTTAAAGATAAAACTTAGTGTTTTTACTTTTTCTTCCTAACTATGCAACTGATATGTGTGATCATACACACAAATAATTTATCACCACTGTCTGTCTTTGTTCAGTTTAAATTGTAAACACTGAGAAAAGAGAAATGACATATGAAACAGATGTCAATTTCTCTATAACATTTTAATTAGCAGAAGGAAGATGAGTGTTTTTGTTATGTTGCATACTTAACAACTAGTCTATCGGTTCACATTACTTAAATGAATGTTGTCTTACTGGTGACTCTACCAAGTTTTATCAGAGTCATTCTTAGTCCAGCTTCATTTAAGAAAATAACGGACTAAGGCAAGGTATTGCAGAGTTGTTTGCTTCATGTTCATTTTACTTCTCTTATTGTAAAAGGAACTGAGGAAGGATCTCCTCAAAATGGGGGGACTGATTTGACTGTGCATGCTGCTTTCTCCTCAGCTACATACAGGATTAGAAAGATGGACTGGCTCAACAGAGGAAGCTACAAGGAGACCTCACCTCTTACAGCCAGTTAGGAGCCTCATGGAACTGGTATAATCATTTTGCAGCAAGCACAGCCATGTAGAGAACAAAAGAAGCGACACTCGCCTGTTTTCCATCCCAGCATTTCCCCTTTAATGAGAACTTTATAGCTTTCTACGGGAAACTATAAAATCTGAAAAATTCCTCAAAACTTCACACGTGGGTAACTCCACTGCCTCTTCTCAAGAGTTGTATAGTCTCCCAGGGCATATTTCAATTTCACTAGGCTTAGCACACTTTTAGGACATGGTCCAACAATGAGTAAAATTAAAATTATATTTCTTCCATTCTAGAATAATTGTTGTTGTTCTTCTTTTCATTTTCTTAATTATTCTCCATATAATTCTTTGCTTGGCCACTCAAAAAAAAGTGTTATGGGAAACTTGGTATGTAGTTATGGTAAGGATTCAGGAACAAGTAACTAAATAAGTACATGGCCGTCTTGGGTGGTCAAAAATATTGTGGGTTGAAAAACTTACTTTCAAATACTTCTGGTATTGAAAACACCTGTACTAAATTTATGTTTCTATATGCTAGTGTTTCTTGTTCAAAATCATTTCGCAGATTACTATAAAAATACAAGATAAAAGATACGGTATGCTCTAGTAGATGCATAGGCTAAGTTCAAATGTGATCAGGTGAATATTTATCTTTACACAGGAAAGAAATATGCATGCTCTTTGTTGCATACAAATGTAAGTTGAATGTGCATAAAATACTTTATTGAACCCATTAATGAAAAGTACAAAAATGTTCAAAGAGAACTAAAACTGGAAATGTTAATAGTTGTATAGTTATATTGATAATGTACAAATGCATGAAAATGCACTGAGGTTTCCAGAATAATAAATTATATCTGAAGCTACGTATCTGTAAGATTAGCTATTTTTGTAGCTTCATGACAAAAGTGCAGAGGTTATCAGGTAACTTTGTTACATCTAACATCTTTAATAAATAATAACTATATATGTTCTTATACTATGAGACTCATATTTTAAAAGTATATTTGTAGGCTGTTGAATACAATGTTTTGTATACCCTGAATACAATGTAGAATACCCTGTAGAAGTAATGATCTTTTTATTTAAATAACTCTCATCTTTGAATGAAGTGCAGTTGGAATGCATAATTTCATAGTCAACTTAAAATAATTCTCAAATGCATCTCACTGTTCTCTCTCACAGTCTTATGAATAGCTTGCTGATAAATCCAGAATTGTGGATAATGTCTGCAACAGAGAAATACTAGATGATTTTTATGCATGTGGTTTTACTTGCATATCCTGTTTTGAAGCAAATTATTTCCCTTAGACCAAAATCATTACACTGTTAAATATGAGTAGGTGAGAGTGACGGAGTCTTGAAGAAATTCTTCAAGATGTGACAAGTAAAAACAAAGTCTGTATTGGGAAATGTTCAGAAAGAAAGCAAGTCCTTCTAAAACATTATTTTCCACATTAAATATAACCCAGAAAGAATGGTAGCAAGATTATCCTAAATGTGAGAATCCTTGAAAAAAGCCAGAATATTCATAACATAATGGAAACACCTTCTTGTGTGTGGAGAAGTCTTTGTCCAGGAACAGAAATGGTTGAGGAGGTTCCCTGACCGGAAGCCCCTGTTACCGGTCCATTTCCCATTACTGATCTAAAGACATTAAAAAAAAAATTCCAGTTACTGATTCAGTAGTGCCAAGTACCCTCAAGTGCTGATGGAATTGGCTCACCATAGTGAGGACCACAGGGCAAATAGAGAAAGTCAAAACAAACACAGAA
This sequence comes from Cricetomys ansorgei, assembly GCA_026225945.1. Classification (NCBI taxonomy): domain Eukaryota; kingdom Metazoa; phylum Chordata; class Mammalia; order Rodentia; family Nesomyidae; genus Cricetomys; species Cricetomys ansorgei. The sequence continues at coordinate 28,229,436 of JAMJFZ010000239.1, forward strand.
CATAACAGAAAAGAGTTATCTATATAGCATCCTGTCTCCAAAGACAAGAAGTGCTCAGAAACCCCAAATTAAGAGCTAGGTAAACCATAAGGCCCCCTGTTCATGTTAAGTAGCACAATGGTCATAAAAGGCCAGCTGAGAACCCGAGGAAGAGCACATTAGCCCTTGACTCATCCTTACCTGGATCATAGCACTCTTTTCCTGGTAAAAAATTACTATAGAATGATTTACTATAGAAAGAATTACTATAGAATGATTTCCTTTGCATTCTGTAAGTGCAGTGACCAGCATACCTACACATACACACACACACACACACACACACACACACACACGCACACGTGCATAGAGAGAGGGAGAGAGAGAGAGAGAGAGAGAGAGAGAATATAAATACAACTTACTTGGATGAGTAAATAAATTAAATGTAAAATGGCTTCTTGTAATAAAAAAGGGAAGTTTAACAATGTGGAGGACTAATTCTGAAAGAACAAGATGATAATAAATAATAATAATAATAATAATAACAACAACAACAACAGATTACATCCTGATGTATCTACGAAAAACCTCTGATCTCAAAGCATGCTCACATTATGAAAAACTTCTCAAAGACTTCTTTAAAAATATATATATGTATCTATCTATATATATATATGTATCAATTGGATAAATTTATATATATATATATGTGTGTGTGTGTGTGTGTGTGTGTGTAGGAATAATAAGAATACTATTTTTTTTTTTGCTTTAAACAAGGACAGAAGACAGCCCAAGAGGATATTGGAATAGTCACAAATGGATTAATATTCAAAGATAAAGTACCAAAAGTAAAATGAAAGGAAAAAGTTGCATCCAGAGACTGAGCTGACTCAAAGCCTCTCTCAGGGTGACTTAGTCTGAAATGGCTTCAAACGTCTCTGTCTGCATGAATGCACAGACTGGCCAGAGGTGAGCTGCTGCCCCAGAATAATTACCTCCACGTATGCTTTTGTTATACAGAAACAGAAACACTGACAGGATTTCTCCATCTTTATGTGATGAATATCAGTGTTTGGCATTCCTCTTACATTTTCATAGAAACTACACTTTAGAATGTTAGCCAATTTGTGGAACAAGCATAAAGGAAATAAATGCCTTTATAAGAGAATTATTGTAGCATTAAACATGCATTCTGCCTGATTATAAGATCCTTTCAGATAAACACATTATCCAGTTCATAGCATTTATTCTTTTTATACTTTTGCACACAAACCATATAATAATTCTTTTCATATACACATAATAATTAAAATAATTTATCATTATGTTTGTAAATAAGTGAATGAATATTGATTTTGAATGGATTGAGTGGATTAAATGCATGTGAAATTATTATAATGAATTGAAAAGATATTAATTGGTATTATTGCCTACATGTATAAACAAGAATCAAAGCTTTACAAAGAATCTACATAACTATCGCAGTGTTCATTATTATGTGAACCACACAAACAGTAACTGTTGTTGGAAATAAAAGTTTACAGAGATGGGAAGATGGTAAGTAGATAAAAAGTGTTTGCTGTACAAACATGAATTTGCAATCCCAGTACTCACATAAAAGCCAGATACCCCCAGCACTGAGTAGAGGGCAGAAAGAAAGCAGATTCCTGGGACTGGTAAGTCAGCAAATGAAGCTAACTGTGAGCATGAAGTGTAATGAGAGAACTCTACTCAAAAGATAAGATAGATGGGCAATAGAAGAAAAAATCCAACGAGTCTATACACACACTTCTATGTCTGTACACATGGACCCAGTGCCTCATGTGCCCATATACATGCATGCACACATATGTACAGAAAACAAGAGAGAGAGAGAGAGAGAGAGAGAGAGAGAGAGAGAGAGAGGAAAGGAGAAGGAGAAGGAGAGAGAGAGAGGGGAAAAGAATGGAAATGGAAGAAAATAAATCAAGGATAGAAAGAAAAAAGGAAAAGCAACATTAATGTCCTTTTCCTATTGTCAACTTTCTGATCACATCATAAAATTTGATTATGATGTCTCCGATCCTTTTTCCATCTGAAAGCCTTTGCTAGAATTTAGAACTCAAATTCTTCCTGGACGCATTCAACTGTGCTTCTCAATCTCCTACTTTTTAGACAAGAAATTGCCCTCCTTTGCTTAGATGCAAAGTTTGTTACATTTTTGGAATGTTTATTTTACATAGGCCCACTGAAGGCGTACCCCAAATACCACAGCTGGTGATTCCATTCATCTGGATGGAAGGACCATAGTGTCAGTGCCATAATTCCATTATGTCCATGACGGTTTCCTCTTCTGAAGAGTAAGGAATCAGAGTAGGAGATCCAAATTGGTTAGGCAGGTTAAGGTAGAAAAAGAGTACCCTCCAATACCAACCAGTTTCTTTTGTATCTAACATCCAGAAATGCCCTGGAGGCCCTTGGCAGCTTCATCCTTGCAGGGGAAAAGATGTCAGAAGTGTACTGTGGGTCTCATATCTCACCTGATTCTTAAATGACTTCAGAGTGACCTCTCTGGGAGATGGGGTGTTAGAGGATCAACAAAGTTCCAGTAGAAAAAAAATGGTATCCAATGAGATGATTATGTGTTTATTATTTTTTCCTTTAATTAGTTTATATGTTGGATTATATTGATTGATTTTTGTATGTTGAACCATCACTGCATCTCTGGGATGAAGCTTTCTTGATCATAGATGGATGATTCTTTTTATGTGTTTTTGAATTAGGTTTGCAAGTATTTTACTGAGTATTTTTGCATCTATGTTCATAAGGAAAACTGGTCTGTAATTCTCTTTCTTTGTTGAGTCTTTATGTGGTTTTGTGTATTAAAGTAACTATGGCCTCAAATAATGAACTGGGTAATACTCCTTCTGTTTCTATTTTATGAAATAATTTGAGGAGTTTGGAGTTAACTCTTTCTTTGGAAATCTGGTAGAATTCTGAACTAAAACCATCTGGCCCTGTGCTTTTTTTCATTGGGAGACTTTTAATGATTGATTTTATTTCATTAGGGATTATAGATCTGTTTAAATTGTTTAAGCAATCTTGATAACTTTGGTAAGTGGTGCCTATCGAGAATGTTATCCATTTCTTTTAGATTTTTTCAAATTTGTGAGATACTGGTTTTAAATCATACAGATTCCGTTGAAGTCTGTTGTGTCTTTCTTTTCATTTCTAATTTGATTAATTTGAATATTTAGAATATATTTGGCAATTATTCTGGTTTAGTAAATTGGTGGTTGTAGGTTTTCCTCTAAGATACTGGGAAGAGTACACCAACTGGTTATCCAATACCAAATGGCTGTCTCTGAAAATATTTATACAAGTAACATAATAGACTGAGCCTTGTGTATTTATGTATATAAGAATACGTGTGTTTGTGTGTGTATGTGTATGTGTGTGTCTGTGTATGTGTGTGTGTGTGTGTGTGTGTGTGTGTGTGTGTGTGTGTGTGTGTGTGTGTAAATACAATTAATAAGAAAGAGGTCATGAATTAGAAAATGATTAAGGAAGGCTAAATGAGTGGATTTGGAGGGGAAAAGGGGGAAGCAGGAAGAGGTGCAATTCTATTATAATCTAAAAAAATAGATTAAATTTAAAAAGAAAAGCATAACAGTTACCCCAAATTGGCCAACGAAATCTATGATGTCTAAATATTTCAATGAATGTGAGTTTTAATAGAATTATTTATTTTTACATGCATACAATGTTTTTTTTTGATAATGTAGATCCTACACCCTCTCTCCCAACATCCCTCATCCTGATTTCCTATAATTCTTCTTTCTAAATTATCTATTGTGTCCTATTCGTATTGCTCTGGCTAGAATGTGCAAGTTTGTAGGACTCTCCCGTTAAAATACTTACTAGTAGTCATATCTCCAATTCTCAAAAAAGTATTATTCCTCAATCAGTAGCAACCAGCTGCCAATAACTCCTCAGCTAGGAGAGGAGCTTCATGAAGCAAACCAGGGAAGAGTATTGGGTGTTTAGCACTCATCACTGTGTTGTGTGTGTGAATCCTGTAATCTCATCGAAATCACAAAAGATTATACTTTATTTACTCTTTTATCTTCATAAAATAAATGCAGCTGAATGATACCGTCCATTCTTCTGGTGAAGAATTCTTGCACCCTTTCGACTACTTTGTAAAGTTTTCTTCTGCTCATGGTATGTTGGATGCCATTACATTTCTTTGTTTTATTTCTGACTGTTTTGCTGTATCAGAGAATTGTGTGTGTGTTATCATTTCCGAAATTTCTGTGTCTGTACAGTTGTTAGTAAATTAAAATTTTTAATAATATGTGTCTTTTATCACAACTTAATGTTTTTTGGTCTGCAAGCCTCATCTGATGCTCTCTTGACATGTGGAATGCTATTAAGTTTAGTAGGTGTACATATGGAAAAATAAAAATACTCAAGATTTTTGCTTTTTCAAGATTTCCTTGCAATGTCCCAGTGGGATCAATTTTCCCAGAGAAGATGAAGTAAATCAGGTCAGGAAACTTCTGACAAGTTAAGAATATGCCTCTATGTGGACAATGAAGGCCAAAAGTGAATTAATCCTGGGTATTTCTTCCAGTCTCAGAGTAAAGTGATGGGTGTTCTCCCAGTGGAAAAAGAGGAGTGAGTAGAACATGAACTTACTTGTCCTTAGAGATGGGTGATGTGTGACAATGTTGATGAGTCATTTGAGAGTTTGAAGAATGAAAATAGAATATTATTTTGTAAATGGTTTTGTATAATCTAAGAGTAAAAAAAAATCAAGAGTATTTCATTGATAGCATTTATAATTTTCTAATGTTTGGGCCACAAGTAAGAATATAAGCCAAAACCTGTCTGCATTTTTGTGGTGGCAAATACCAGATTTCATAAGAATGCTATTTTATTTTGGAGTGACTCTTCTAGAGCCTCACATGAGCCTTTGTTATTGGTTGACAAAGAATGGTCAAACTTGAAATCTCATACACACAAACAACAAACACAGACTCAGCATATTGTGTTTACATGCATTTCTACATATGCATACATACATGCATACATATGTGTAACAGTGATACACAAAGAAGAAGAGACTATGAATTTCAGAGTGGGGTTCCTGGGAGAGGTGTAAAATAGGGTAGCTGTGGGGGGAATAGATAGAGGTAATGGAGGAGGACATTGATATAATTCTATAATTCTATTTCAATAAGAACATACTGTAAAGAAGGAAAAAATTCTGTGTCTTTTACTATTTAGTTTCACACCTAATAAGGATGCTATGCTTACTTAACAGAGAGTTTACACTAGAAAACTCTGTTTTGGCTGCAAAGCATGCAAACTGAGTGATTCATCCTGAGAATTTTTGCATTTTACTCATCTTTCTTTTCCCAATACTTGCATGTTTTCCTAATTCATAATGTGTTTGTTGCTTTAATAAACAACAATGACATGATCTAAGCATCAAATGTAAGTAAAAAAAAAATTTCTGCAGAGGAAAGGAGAAAGGAAGTCAGAATTGATGGAAGAGAGTAGGATGAAAAGGAAGGAAAGAACAGGAGGAAGAAAAAAAAGTACTTTAAATTTTATTTGGAAACATCTACAAAGGCTTTGTCAGAAAGAATATCAGGTAATATTTCCATTAAGCTTGGTCTTATATGTTAGATATATGATCAGTTACAGTTACATTAATCAAAAGAGAGGGTGAACAAGCAATCTAGAACTAGCTGTTATTAATATACTGTTTTCAAAGGCAAAGTATAAAAATATATACATAACAAATACTGGGTACATACGAAGCAACAACAAATCTCTACAAAATACAAAGAAATCCCGCATATACCAGCACACCAGGGACCAAGGGTCCCCATTTGACTTTCAAAATGATCGGTTTTATCCCCAGAAAATTGGTCCAATTTACAGACAGCTATAAACTGAATAGTAAATAGCCCCTTTATAATACCATCTCTTCCCAGTATCCCACCGTGGGCCTGGCTCCTGACTCATTGCCCAGCTGCTCCAAGAAACCCTGCGTAAAGAAAGACACATGGATCCTGAAAGTAATCTGTTTCCCAGTTCCTCATTGCCCTGGGAAGGCACAGAATTTATGGGACTTGTTAGAGCAGCCAGGCTAGTAAAAACAGAAAGATACCCAAATGTTCTTGGCACTGCGTTGTGCCTGGGGACATGAAGTGCTCAAACTTCTCTGACCCAGACTATACCTTTGCCATCCTTTAGGGGGTGCTTAATAGTGCACTGTCTTCATTGTGACCATTGGCAATCCATCCTATTAAACATGGTGTAGTTACATGCATACAATAACAAGTAATAAAAAAAAAAAGGCCTTGACATTAAATGAGAGCAGGGATGGATTTGGAGAAGGGAAGGGAAAGGAGAAATGTAATTCAATTACAATTTCAAAAGAAAACCAAAAAAATGGTGGTGTTTCAAATTAAGTTCTAGTTTCTGTTATGGAAAGAGAGTGGTAATTATGTCATGGGAGAGTTGATAAAAACTTTTGAAATAAAAATTGTCTTTCATTCTCATTTGTAAACTCCTTGTGATGTTCTCTTCTACAGGAAAAAAACCTCAACTAATAAATAAAAGTAATTATTCACTAAGGTTGATTATGAATACCTGTAAAGTTTAGATAATGAGAAATACCTGACTTTAACTGTCTTCTCAATAATAGTTTGTTTGACAATGAATGTGTGTACTGGTAGTCATAGCTGTCAGAATTCTCTCTGTATATGACATTAGTGGAGTGAATTTGCTAGAGCACCTAAAGATATCCACGTTTCTGAAAATGCTTTCTTTAGAGGATATACTATGAACACAGTCTTATTTATATCTCCTGAGGTAGAATATAAAGAAGATGAAAGATAACAAACTCAATAAACTCTCCAAGCAACACAGTCAAATGATTTTTCTGAAGTTATTTTCCTGGGCCAAGAGTACATCTACACATCTATGACGATTTAAATGTAAATTTCACTAAAATAATTAACTTGAAAAGTCCAGTTTCTCAGGTATGTAGACCACATTTAAAGAACTAAATAGAACTTATGACTAATAATGACAGCATTGGAAAGCATAGCTCGTAAAACAAATTCAATCTTAACAGATTTTTCTACGGGAAGTATTGGTCTAAAGAGTCATCATATCTGTAGGCCTTTTGTTTTATTATAGTGTGTTTTATAGCCAATCAAAAATACTGCTGAAATAAATTGCTTGTGCATCAAGGGTATACATGTTGTATAAAACCTATTGTTTATCTGGACTCTTCAAGGTATCCATCAGACATTAACTTTCAGAAGTCTGTAAGAATGACTTGATGCTCACTGTTGTTATAATAGCTACAGTCTTTTTTTTTTTTTTGTCTTGATACCATGGGATATACCAGTTAACAACTATTTAGTGTGTACTTTAAATTCCAAGCACTGTTATAAACACTTGAAATATAAAAGTGAAAAAAAAAGATTGCTACATTCAAGCACCAAGCTTTCAGATTTCAGCTAAGTACATTTCTATGAATGCCTGACACGAATCTGAAATTATAGTAGACATTAAGGCCCTATAACTCTTTCATGGTATTATTTGAACTGAGAAAAACAAGCAAACAAACTCCTCAAAACTCTAGAGATTAACTATTAATGAAGGTCAGGCTCTAATGAATTTGGGATTTAGTACAATCTTATCTACATATATTTTTTAGCTTTATTTTGTATATGTGTATATATGACCATGTGTGTACAGATTTGTGCTTCTGTACACATGTGTGTGAAGGCCAGAAATCCACATTCAATTTTTTTTTCTCCATGACTTCCCATCCTGTCTTTTGAGAAATGGTCTGTCACTAAGGCTGTAGCTCACAGCTTCGGCTAGGTTATCTGCCAAGGAAAATCCATCTATATTCCTTTCCCTGCCTCCCAGGGTTGGGACTACACACAAGCACTTTTGTACAGTCAGCATAAGTGGGGTCTGGACATAGAAGCTCAGGTTCTCATACTTAGATGGCAAACTCTTTACTCACAGATAAGCCATCCTTGCACTCCAGTTTTATCTCTTTCCCTTTGAAATTTTCTACTTTTGCTATTTTCTTTTCAAATAAGATTTTTTGTTAATTCTTCTAGAATTTCATGCTTCTTTAAAAATTTTTAAAAAATTTTTTTCGTTGAAAATTTCATACTATTTATCTTTTTGGTGATATTATTTACTCCTCCAAAATTTTTCTAACCCCCCCCCCTTTTTCATTCCTGAAGTTTGAACCCAGAGCTTTGACAATGCCAGTCAGTCACTGCTTAGGAAGCTAAATTAACTGCTCTGAAATTTACTTTGTATGCAGACTCTTGAATCAAAAAGACGTATAGCTAACATGCCATATATTTAGTGTAAATATAAGAATATAAATATCTTTAGAATAAACAAATACAACAGTGTCAAATCTGATAAATCTGACAGAAATATAATATCAGTCAAATGAGAAATTGGTATTTATTTTCAGTAACATTTTAAAAGTTCTAAACACCAAATTATTGTCTATAATTTTCAAACTTTGGATCTGTGTTTATTAATATCTTATTAATAATCACATAACCACAAATAGAAACGATATACCGTATTTTTTTTACCAGGCCTATTTTTTCTAATCTTGTTTCATCATTGATCCAATTTCTATGCCAGAGTCTTTATATTTATAAAATCATAATCTTCAAGAAGAAGAGTTTGAACAAGAAAATATATTTTGGCAGAGAAAATATAACCAAAAGCTGTTAGTCATAAATATTGTCATAGTTGTCTATTTCTACAAATAATATTGAAATTGTAGATCCAGAATTATGTATGACATTGAGTCTAGATACAATTTTTCCATGTATATTCGTATACATTGAGGCACAATTTTTTAAAGCATGGGATTAAGTTACCATAAATCTGGCCATTTAAAGTTAATAATACAACTTTCCCTCTTTAGTCCACTTTTTAAAATATATCAGTGGAGTACTCATGCACTGAGCAAAGACAAGAAGTGAAACAGATACAATCAATAGATGGATTTTTTACTATGGGTGTGTTCATATTGAATTCAAATATTGAATACATAGGAAGTAAATTTATCTTTTTTAACTTTTAGAGTCAATGGGTAGGGACTGTAAAGATGGCTTAGTAGTTAAGAGTGCTTGCTGCTCCTTTAGAGAACATGAATTCAGTTTCCAGAACCTCACATTAGGTAGCTCACAACTTCCTTCAGTTGTTCCAGCTTCAGTGGAAATGGACATCCATGCTCTGGCCTGTAAGTACACACACACACACACACACACACACACACACACACACACAACCACAGAATGGGGGCAGGGGAAGAAGGGGGAGAAGTAAAAATGAATCTAATAAATAAAAAGGAAGGAAGGAAGACAACTGAGAGTATTAGCTGTAATAATGCTCTTTACTCTTAGGAAAAAATAATAAACTGGTGTTTATATTTTACCTCCAATTTCCAAGGAAAATGAAGACTTCTATCAATGGACTAATTCTCCAAAAACATAACTGCTTCTCACTGCTAGGCATCAAGCAGTGGCAGTGAATGATGAGGTGAGATGAATATTCACCATCATGTTCCAACACATTAGACAATGGCCTCGAACCAATACAGAATGATAAATTGAACACAGAAAATATTCATGATGCTACTTCATGTCCAATAGCATCACTGACTGATTTGAAGGCTTTCTCATAAATGTGGTAGACTAAGCATGTATCAATTTAAAATAATTAAGAAGGTTTCAAATCCATTCCTATTCTATAGTAAACATATTCCTGACAATTTTATATTAAAAAATAGAAATATGGAATAGATAATGGTTCCCATACAAAGTTGAGATAACTAACACTAAAGGATGTCTAAAAAGCCATATGAAAGCTACTGTTGAATCTGCCTAAAATGTAAACATATATAAAAGAAATTTAAATGTCATTGTCATATAATGGCAGAAGCAGTATTCCAACTAAACATCATATGCTACCCAAGCAAAACACAGTACTAGTAATGGGTGACATCTTTATAAATCATTATTCAAAGGGGCCCAACAGATCCCCCAAACACTTCAGATTATTGCAAATAACTGTACAACTTGACGGTAAGACACTCTTACTGAAGACATCCTATAATTGTGGTACAGAATTTGGAGACATCTAGATGGTACTCCACTTGGATCTTCACTCTTTCCTACTTTCTAGCATGTATTGCGTTAGGACCTGCCAGATACACTACTAGAGAAAGAAAATAATCATTGATGTTACTCAGCCATATACCTTGCAGGTTACATTAACAAACTCTGAATGATATGCCCACTGGTGTAATGGTGGCACAATTGATAGGAGAAAAACCAACCACTTTTTGATTTATTTAAAGTCCATCCCATGTGACAGAACTATATCAGGTTTGTTAATGATGTCAAGAACCTGAGAATAGACAGCTCATGGGCCTGAGGCTAAAATCTACTACTATTACTTTGGAAGATTAACAAAGCAATACAATGACACATCATGACATGTTGCTATACCCATAGATCATTGTATCAATCAAACATCACCATAAAAGTTTCTTCCTGCAGTAGGCAGAAATTAACAAAGAAACCCTGTTCTATGTCAAATTCCTCTGAGATCAAAACATTCAATCTATCAGGGAAGGTCTTTGAGACAGAATGTAAAGGACTCAAAACAGCTACAGGAAATCCCTGAAACTAACCTGACTCACTAAGACCCTCTCTCCTCATAAGTGAACAGTAAAAACTGCTAAATCACTCTCAGAAGAGCCAAGCTGCAAAGAAACTCTTAATTGAATTAAGCGGGCTGAAAGAGAAGAAACCAGCCATGGAGCCTTAAATAAGATCAGACCAACTGAAGTACCTCTAAAAGACATTTCAACCTATTCAGCTGCCTGCAGGCTGTGCAGTGCACTCCAGGATCCCAGCTTTTGCAATCCATGTCCCATATTGGGGTAGGCTTTGTTATCTAGCCATTGTTGAGTCATTGGCTCTATAAGTTACCATTACCCACTAAAAAATCACTGGTTCACCAAGCTTGACTTTAACAATATCTGTTGTGAGCTCTCTATCTGGTATCTCTCTATCTCATTTTCTCTAGAAAAAGCCTGGACAGTGTAGATAGTAAGATTCTTCAGACTTCTAAGCTTTGAATAGGTGGTGGACGATTTTAGGGAAACAGAACTTTCCAGACACAACAGGACAAATGCACATATGAACCTACAGAGACTTTGACTGCATGCACTAGGTCTATACAAGCTCAAGTCTTGACAAAAATACCCATCGTGAAGAGGAGAAATGAGCACAGAATCCCACGCTAAGCTGAGAAGTTACTTGCAAATGATAGTTGCTAGGAGAGGAAATGTTAGTTTTCTTTAGTGGAGTGACACTGGGTCTACCAACCATACTCCAGGGCAGATGCCATGCCCAGGATTAGATGCTAATACACACTGGTCTCCATGTTGTTAATGTCTTTTTTCATTAATTTTCTTTATTTCTGTTATTTCTTTAAAGATAGAGAAAGATAACAAAGTTGAGTTGGTAGGAAAGGCAAAGGAATTGCAAGTGGTTGAGAATGGGGAAGAATATGATAAAATAAAATATATGAAAATTTCAAATAAAAATAAAAAAATAAAATACAGTGAATAAATAATGGTCTGACTACAAAGTTTTGTGAAGACAAATCCTAGGTATGAAACTGATCTGTACATAAAATTGACTAATTTTAACCCATACTGCATGCCACAATGTTATATTTCTTGAAATAGTTAATTGCTGCAACATATATGCAACATTTATATATATATGTGTGTGTGTGTGTGTGTGTATACATACATATACATGTATATATATGCATATATATATATTTAAATGATGCATTATGTTTCTCCTTTTAGAAACACATATTTAGATGTCAGATGAAGTTAATCAACAGTGTCAATCTGATCCAAGGGTATATATTTCTCACTTATTACTGGAGCTGGTGGTTAGAGAAATGAAGTACATGTTTGTGAATGTGTGTGTCTCTCAGTAAGAACCTAATTTTGTAACCACAGACTCTCCCAAAATCAAAAAGTGGGATTTCAGATGTAGTAATTACTTTTACATAGCCCATTAATTATGTTAGCTTTCTTCATATATCCAGATGTGCACATAAACATTCACTGGAGAACACACAACATTTCTGCCCTGAAATAGTTCACAGCATAGCAAATATAGGCATTCATTTTCCTTGGGGATAGGTCATCTAACTTCAACTTAAATAGATGTATGATGAAGTTTTTGATTTGGTTTAAAAGCCTGACTTTTCATAGTCTTATTCTTATATTAGACCTTCCTTCTCTCTTCCCTGGGAGTTTTTAATGGCATCTCAATCCCCCAAAAGGTGTGCAGGATGCTCTGCTTTTCACATTACCATACTTAATGTGTCCTTGAAATACATGGGGTACAGAGTGTTATTCAACCGCAATGCAAAACTCTTGTGTGATGTAGCTGGAAGAATACTTAGAAACACTGGTAGTAAAAAATGTGATATACAGTCATTCACAATGCATTTAAATAACTTTTTAATTGAACTGTTCTGTCATGAGCATTCAAGAGCTTGCATCTCATGGTGCAATTAAATTTCAAGTCATTTAATTTCTATTTGTCCTCTGTTTCATCCTACCTGAGGGGCATAGAAACAAATCCTGTACAACATAAAGAATTATGATTTTAGAATGTGTTAATCCCTAGGTATTGTTCTTTGTCCCTTTCTGCTAGACTCATATTGGTGGCTGCTTCCTCAGCTCCAACAAATGACGGCTGACAAAATGTCTCATAAATCTAACAACTATCGACTCTATAGTTTGTTTTTGGAAAGATGTGACATTTTCTCTATAGAGATGGAACGATTCTTGTTTGGAGGAACATGTTTACAAAATATGCAACTGAGAAAATTATTCTAAAGGAATGACTTATATAACTTTCAGAACAGTGGTGTTGTCTGCCTTGTTCTTTAGTCCAATGCCAGTAGCTTTACTACTGCAACAGAGAAGAAAATTTTGACAAAATATCCATTCCACTGAAATTTATGTTTCCAGTTTCAGGATTTTGAGGGTTCCCCCTTGCCTAATAAGTGAAAAGAGCAGCTTCTTAGCCTAGAGAGGAAATGGGGACTTATTAAAAAGATTCTCCTGGATTTCTTGGACAGGAGATGAGTTTCACGAACAACACTACGACAAGCTAAGTGCAAATGAATCGGGACATATGGATTAAATTTCCCTTAAAGTATACATGTCTTTGTAAATCATGAGAAAAGGGGGAATGAAATAAAATACACTTTAACTTTGCCAAACCCAAGACATTTGAACAATTGTTCAAGAAAATATGCCAAACCCACATTTTCCTCCTTTAAATCCACCTCATATAAGAAGAAACACTTTGAACTTGTGCATGCAGCAGTTCCTGTGGAGGTACTCAGGGGTCTTCTGGAATTTTCTCATGGCTTCCTTATATCAGTCCTTCAGGAAAATCTCAGATATAACATAGCTATGAGTTCTGTACTTGTAGGATTATGGGAACAGATCACACTATGTGCCCCAAAAATAAAGAAGAACAAAGGTTTAGAATTTAGATTAAATTGAAACTAATGATTTTTTTCTTCACCAAACTATATTAAAATATTATCCTCAACTACTGTATGAGAAATAAATGCTATGGAGGATTAAATATGACATAATTGCAGAAATCTAACATTGAAGACAACATTGTTTTCCTAAATGCAGAATTGCATTCAGTATCTAGTAGAACATTCTAACTATCCTTAGAACTACTTTTATAATAATTTATAATATTAATGAAACATGCACTTTACAAATAATCAGTTTCTGTTTAACTAAAAAGAAGAATGAAAGAAGTATCCATTCTTGACACTTTTGTTTCTTACTTTTCTTACATACTCACAAATATTCTTTATGAAATACATACAATATCTGTTCTCTGTTGATTATTCCAATTAATTTCATTCCAAATAATTTTAATTATTCCAATTAATTTTAAGTGGAGTATTACTTAATTAGTACTATTGTAATTTGATTAAAATATATACATAATTTTATACTGAAAGTTTTCTTCAATTTATTGATTCTTCACTTTAAAATATTATTTTCAATTTTTAATACTTGAGATTATCATATGATTATATTGCCCCTTTCCCTTTCTCCTTCCAAATGTTCGTATATACTCCTCCTTGTTCCATTTCAAAGTCATAGCTTCTTTTATCATTGTTATTACAAGCATTCATACATTATATATTTCTAAATATAACATTCTCAGTTCTTACAATTTTACTTCTATATTGATACAGTATCAGTATCAAATGTGTACTTGATATTTTATATATTACTATAGTGGATATATCAGAATGTTGACATTCTCAGAATGGAGAGCCTGTGAATTTAGTGTAGATCCTCTTAGGGCTTGAGAGTCTTCCCCCAGAGTTGCTGCTGGACTGGTCATGCTTAGCATCCTGTAACACATTTTGGCAAATCACAAAGAAAGGATGATCATCTCTGCCCTTGTACAGGATTTCCTAGACTCTTTTCAGTTCTATCGGCAGGAGGCAGGATCTTACTCCTTTAAGTAAGTTGTAATATGTATGTTACTCCTCCTGAGAATGTCCTTGGTTTATTCTTGTGGTCAAGTTGTGTAATCTGGGTTTTATGAAGCACATGCCTTTTTCATTAGAGAACCAAACCTGCAAATGGAAACTTTGTTTGTATGATATACTAAGTAGAAAGACTGATAGTAACTTGAAAACTACAGATATAATTTGGCAGAATCAAGTAAGGATAACTGAGCGAAGGCATGTCCACAGGGTAAAAACAGGGATTAATTCACATCCTTTACTGCTATCCCAAGATGTGTGTCTATCTTTGATTTTCAATATCTCCTGATAGTCATTATCAATGACACCAACTTTCTATGTATAACACTGCAGATTCCATATCTACCCTTTCCTATAGCAGAAATCAGGTGTGCCATTCTTGTTGCACTATCTTATCAAGTAACCATTGATTCTCACTTTCCTGTGTCTTTCAATTTTGTTTTGTTTTGCCAATAGATTTTTAAATAAGCTGATCTGTATCTGGATGTATATTGAAATTAATTGATACCATGCATTTATCAGATTAGCCAACAGGATTATTTTAAATAATATTATATGACCAGCACTGTGTTTTACTAATTGCTTAAAGAAATAAAACAATAAATAAATAAACAATGAAAACCATATTCTTGTTTTTAGAATTTATAGAGCTTATTATATATAATTTAAGATAATTCTTTTTATATATTAATTATATATATATATATTTCATTGTGATATTTTCATATATATATATATATATATAATGTGGCTTATCGTATTCACTTTCCATTACATGCACTTTTTCATCTCCCATTCCAAATGCTAATTCTCTTCTTGCTCCACTTGTGAGCTAGTTGCCTTTCCTAGATACTGGAGGAGTAAGACAATGTGAGGCCCTCCACGCAGTAGCAATTATATGCTTACTGGTCCTGGAAGGGAACTGTCCTTCTGGAATTTTTTCCCATGACACAATGTCAACATGCCCACAACTGCTGTAAGATAATAGGACACAATAGTGTTGTGTGCCAAAGACAAAATGAGTTGTATTCCTCTCTCTCGTGTCCCTCCAGGTCTTTCATTCTTCTAAAGACTTCTAAACTCTTACCCCCACTAGATTTGCCAGATTGCCCTGGTGGGGTCACAGTGCATCACTAGCAAAAGAGAAAAAATCAAGTGCAAGCAAAAGACTCTGTGGTAGGTGAGAAGGCAAAGAAAACACACATTTATTGGGGCAAAACTAAAAATAGATAGCTGTGTTTGAGCAGTGTCTGTGGAAACTGTGGCGGACAAGCCAAGGTCAAAAGATTATGAAAGAACAAAGGGACTGATTTTCAAAGTGTTCACAATTAAAAAACACTGCTGATTGGTGGACAATTTAATGTGTGTTTGATTCTTTCATTTCTTGGTGATTTCTAGCTTAGGTGGTAAAGTAGAGAAGACAAAACAGACAGATGCACAAGCACACAAGACAGCCTGCTGTAAAAAGAAGTTAGACTTACCTTAGTTGAAAGAACAAGCACAAAGCTGGAGTTGCTACAGTGACCAGATTTTAAGGACACTGTTTGCACTAAAAGCATTTAGGCTTTTAAGAAGGTTATACAAAGCCGTTCATCATATTTGAAAAAGACTTTAAAATGATTAGTATGACTATCAATAATGTATTCTCCCATTTTTACATGATATCAAAGAAATGCATTTTCATACATAACAGTGAAGAAGTTTCAGTGAGATATGCAGCTAAATAAAGACTTGGATGCAGATAAATGCAGCTTACATGAGCTATACTGTACATATTGAAATATATACCCCCAGATTCCTCATTGTTGGTGGCAAAGGGATCTCGATGGTGGGAGAGAGAGGTGGGCTTTAGCACCTGTGCTTAGTCAAGTACTTCAACCCACCAAACATCACATGGCCCTTTAAAGTGGCGGATCCTGGCCTGGCATACTGGTTGAGCCTCAAAATAGGAAAGCCTGCTGGGACAGTTCACAGTAGTTCTGTCATTATGGAAACCTTGTTCACTAAGATCAGCGAAATGAATAGGCTAAGAGATTAAAAATGCAAGCCTGAAAATGGTTGGACCTTCCTGACCCTGTTCACTCCTCTGCTATAGCAAGCTTTACATAGACTGATTGAAGTGTCTAGTACGCATGGACCAAAGCAACTGAACCTCTCCCTTATGAAATGTATGCTTCCTACATAAAAGCCTTCACCAAGAAGCTGATCTCCAGAGTCTGAGTTTCTTGGGCTAGTGACTCTGCTGACACTCACACTCTTGGGGACCAACCCCACAAAAGATCACACCTCATGATTTACAGACCATAGGTGTAGGGGTACATATTTATTCTGAGTGCTACCGTGTGGTGTTTTTCTTAACATGATGTGAAATTTTTTTCCCTTCTACCCACATAGATATACAACAATCTGATAGTAAACTTTAATGTATATTAATAACCCTGACTGATAGACAGTTCACAAATAAAAACTAGCTAATTGTTTGGGGACCCCCCCAAAAAAACAGGCGTTGATACAATCACAGTATTGTGTTAGGAATTTTATTCACTATGATATTCTGGAAGGCAAAGGCTAAGAGGCATATTATGTAGGAAGCTACTAAGTAAGTGTTCTCTGTAAGAGATGGATAGGCTCTGACTCATAATTTGTGCATCATGATAAACAAATTACTGCTCAAAGATGGATTATGAGCAAAGTTTTAAACATTCAATATATAAATATGAAAGAGCCTTTATTGAAGGGTAGTTGGCAATTAGATGGATTAGATGTCCAATAATGTATCTGTGGAATGAGGGATATAAGAGGGGCAGTAAGAGTGGAGTTGGGATTTTGTCCTAATGACAAGCACTAGAGTATTCCTACACACTCTGAGGAAGAACCTTTGTAAGAAATTCTACTAGACACAGTGGGGGTAAACTCCTGATGTGACAACTGAAGAATTTTTGAGACATTCTGGAAGATGCACCTATAGTTCAATAGAAGAAAATTGTTGAGACAACAAAGACAAAACTGACATAATTGTACAGCCAGAGTTCTTGCCAATTGAGTCATGCCCTCTGTTCTTTATCTCAATTTGGCATGTGATCTCCATATAGTGTTTAATATAAATAAATTTGAAAGGAAAGTTCACGGAGAAAGATTAAGTTGGAAGTCAGTAACTCTTGAGTTTGTAGTATACCCTCAATATATAATACAGTCAGTGTTTAGAGTTAATTCTGTTGTTTGCATGGCAAGGTTTTTCTATTTATAGAGGCATTATAAAATCCATCAGTACACATTGATCTTCTAACCATTAAATCTGATGAGGAACATAAGATTGTTTTCATATCTTGACTATTGTGAAAACTGCTGTTATATTCAAGAGAGAGGGATGACTCTTAGAGTCCATAATATCAGTTATTTTAAACTACATTACACTAAACGAAGTGAGCTAGACTGCAAAGCAGATCCTCCATTGTTCCTTTTATATGCTGCTTCTAAAGGGGTCAAATCCACAGGAATACAGAATAGAATAGTTGCTACCAGGAACTGAAAGTACTCCAATATAGGGACTTGTTTAAAGGGCAAGAAGTTTCAGCTTTGAAAGTTGAAGCTCTACAGGGTCACTTTAAAGTAAGCACACTATATTTTCAATAGACGTGGTTTTATGTGCACTCTTAATATAATATCTAAAAGCTTATGTAGTAATATACAAATAACCTTGTAATAAACAAATAATACATACTAGTGCTGTAGAGATAATGAAGCCACACAGACAATACATCATTGTGTTCTATATTTGGGACATCTTCGTATGTGTTCCACAGTAGAAGAGCATATGATTTGTATTTTATTTCAATTTCTATTAATAAATAAGTTCCCTTTAACATATGAGTTTTCTTGACAGTGACATGTGTTTAACCTTTTTATAATATTAATGGTTATCAACTTCAGTATTAGTTATTAAAACATTAAGACTAATACTGATTTTTGTCATCCCTTACATTAGCTTTCCAAGTTCATAGAAGTTCAAGATGATATTTGCATTGATCTAATTTTTGCACTTGTGGCACTAAATAAAGGAGAATTTAAGCTAATGACCTATGTCAGGTGGGGGGAGGGTAAGTGCAGCAAGTCGAAATTTTACTTCAGTCTTTAAAAAACTGAAAACATTTGGTTCCCTAAATTGTTTCAGTAAGAGCTTTGGAACATTTTAGTTTCTAATGTGTAAATTAGTCAAATTCATTTTTTGCTGAATTATACTCTTAGATATGAATACATGCTGGTGTGAATATTATAAATGCCAACAAGTAAATAATATGCATATATGAAAATTCAGAGAACTAGAAAGCTGTTTACTAACATAAAGAAGTATAGAAAAATAATTAAATTATCTGAAAAAAAACTAACCAGTGAAAGGTGAAGCACTGTAGAAGTACAATTTTTAAAACTATTCTGAATGTCTCCATTAGGATTTGATTCTGAAAACTTAGTGAAATTGCCTCTTCAGATGTTAAGTTTTGAGTTAGAGTTCCAATGCCATTAATTGCATGCTGAGTCAGAGAGTGGATTTTTCTGTAAAGGCAAAGATGAGATGGAAAGACTATGGGAGCCATAAAGCCCACAAAGATAAGAATAATATAAGGATCCATTTATGTGAGACCCAAATGAAAAGGGGTGTGATTAATTATAGATGGGGGAAAAGAATAAAGATAAGTATTTGGAAGTTTTTGTTGTTGTTTTTTATGGGTTTTTTTTTTTGGTTTATCAAGCAATATTTCTTTGTATATATGGAAACTTATCAATCTTTATTGGATTGAAGCCCTGACTATCTAAGACAGTCGAAAGGCTGCACACAATTATTGAGGAGGGAGAACCTGCAATGTGCTTGCCTCCTTATCTCCCTCTACATAAACATTCACTGTGAAATGTGGCTATGATGGTTCAGGAGGTTGTGGTGCTCACTCTTGGCACTAAGCCGTTTTTATGCATTTCTGTTGGGGAAGTTTATTTTTAGTTATGTTTGAAATTGTTTTATGCACTGCTGGGTGAGGGGCTATCCTAGGTCTAGGGCATTCTGCATTGTCTGCAGGAGTTGGATTTCTGTGGGGGATGTTTAATTGCTAATGATCTGCATGTGCTACAAGTAGAATACCTGAGGAGTTCTGAAAGAATTAAAAACCCTGAGCAGAGACACTCTGGGTTCCACTATGTAATCTGGTGCTGGCCAGGATGGTGGTTCCTTCTGTAGAGGTCTGGCAGACTTTATACCTATAAAAGTGCCTCCTTGTCTCCTTGGTGAGTCGCCGCAGCAGGGTAGTACTACAAATGGTGTACCAACATGGGGTGACATTACACCAGCTAATCCAACTTGGAGACAAGGAAAACAAAGTTCCAGACCTCGCAGAGTCCTGTAAGGTATGCTCAAGGAAGCTACCAGAGGATAGAGACTAAAGGATTAACTGAACGCTCCTGAAAGAAGAGGACAGGGAGAAAGGGAGATAAGCCTCTATGAAGAAAAAACAGTGAAAATTAAGTGAAAAGGAACAGGCTTAAAAGTGAGAGCCACAGAATGGAAGCCCTTGAAGATAAAGAATTCAGCATGGAACAGGAAAAGGCAAGGTTCTCACTGCTTTTCCTGATCATGGAGCCAACACTCCTTCCTGCCACTGGTAGTAGCACACTGTTTTATAAACTGAGATTTCTGATAGCTGCATTGTATGTGTGTGAAGCTGAAGAGGATCTTGTGTTTGAGGTCTATGAAGAAAGGTGTATGTTTCCCCAAAGTGGTACTGAAAAAGAACGCCAAAGCACCAGAATGTTTCAACTGGAGATTCTTCCCACGGGCCCAGGTCCGGTGGGAATTCTATGATATAAAGTCTACCATAGAATAATCGTGCAGCAACATCTTAGAATGCTACCCAATGCAGAATTGAAACTCTTATAGCACATGTAACAGCACACATTGGAAGTTTTGAGAAACAGCTATGTAGAAAAGAACTTTAAAATGGTATGGTTTGAAGATTCAAAGCATGGTTGAGTAATAGAGTACTTTTGACCCATGATCATTGGGATGATCTTAATTTGTTGGGGAAATTGAGATACAAAAATTGATTCTAATTTTTTACCTCTCTGCCTCTCTAAATTTGATATTTCAAAACCAGCTCTTTCTAGTTATACTATCTGTAATACAGTTATTGATTTCTGTACCCCATTTGATCATAGAAATAATATTACCTACCAACACATGCATGAGAACATCTCAGATGATGATCCCCAAAAGATGAGTAGGTATGTTGAAAGCACACAACACACATTAAATATATTACAGTATATTTCTTTTAATTTCTGTTACTATGATATAAAAAAGCAACTTTGGGGCAAAAGGATTTATTGTGGCTTACAGTTTGAGATTCAGTCCATGAGGTGGAAGACATGACAGCAGTCAGGGAGGAATTGCAGAAGGACTAGGAGGTTTGTTGGAAACATTGTCACCAGACTCAGGAAACAAGAATAAACACATGCTTAGCTCAGCACCCTTTCTCCAGGGGTATACAGCATTCCATACTGGGGATTGTGCATTAGTATTGGGAAGGCCTGTTCACTTCAGTGGAAACAATCAAGATAATCTTTTACAGACATGCCTAGAGCCTATCTATATTCCAGGGGATTCTAAATTCCAATAGGAAAGAGGGATGGGTGATTGATGTATAGGAATTGTCTTAGTCAGTGCTCTATTGCTGTGAATAGGCACCATGTGACCATGGCAGCTCTTACAAAGGGAAGCATTTAATTGGGGCTTGCTTACAGTTTCAGTGGTTCCATTACCGCAGGAATTAACCCAAAGAAAGGGTGACTATGAACTTGGGGTTGATAGATTCAGATGACATGATTATAGCAAAGCTGATAAAGCATTAGATGAAATCAACACAACGTGGTAACAGTTAAATGGTATGAACTCTGCAAATAAACAATGTATGTGAGAAAGATACACTATTTTTAATTTTACTTTACATAAAGCTATTTAAGTAAGATTATAGATATTTGTGTGAATTTATATTTAGTGATGTAACACGTAGCTTTTCAGATATGAATCAAATAATATTTTAAAAGTTAATGAAGATATATATATATATATATACATATATATATATATATGCAAGTTAATATAGGTGAGCTTCATATGACATACTTCCTCTGATTTCATCATGGCTCTTATAGTCAGTGTAGGAATTCTCAATATCTATATATTGTATGCTACAAGTTTTTAGTATTAGATAAAATAAATAAAAGCCAATAAAATTCCTCTAAAGTTAATCTCATCCAACATTGAGAAATACTACAAAGCTCCAACCTTACAGGGGTAATACTCAAGTTGATTAATATCATATTTTCTCTCCCAAGTGGAATCATGTCACTATAATTCAAGGATACTGATGAAGAAGTAATGGCTAAAGTGAAATTTTTGACAACTGGCAATATAGTCAGATCTTATAGATCATTTTTTGTTATGTTTTGTCAAAGGATCTTAAATTTTTCCCTATCTTAACTTCCACAAACACAAATAATAGATCTCTTTCTATATTCTCTGTAATAACATTTGCAGTAAATTTAATTTATAACACTGTATCAAGTATCCAGTGCTGCACTGTCACTGAGATTATTGAAATGATAGTTCTGCTAGATAATCTATCAATCCAAATGGCAGAACTTGGGACCAATCTCGTCTATATTAAAATTACCTTCCCTGTAAGAAACCTATAATTCTTATTCCTTCTTTCACAACTTTGCCTCTGTTTTCAGTTTTATGAATAATTGCTTTGCTACGGATCAAAAACAAATTCTAGAATGCTATATACACTATCATTGATCACTATAAGCGCTAATGTATTATTAAAATATGTTTATGTTTCAGAATAATACTGACATCTCTGTAATAAAGCCTCATATACGATCTACTACATTGCTCTCCTTCTACCTGTGGAGGGAGATAAGGTGGGCTTTATAGAAGTCAGGATTTGGGCCAGCTAATGAAACACTGGTGAGTGGCAAGCCTAACATTCTTTCAGTATCCTGCACTCTGATGTGTTCATATGATACTTCAGAAGCATTACTATCAATTAGTGCTTTGTCTCAGACTGCAGATTCAGAAAAACCGCTCTCCAGCTGTCCATTCCAAAGTTCACAGATTCACAAAATGATGAGGAGCCCTTTATTCTAGAGTGCTTAAAGAGAGGTTATAATACAAAATTTTAAAAAATGACATTATACCCTGATTTTAAATGGTTGCTAGTTTGGGTCCAAAAAAAAAAAGACCTTCAGATTCTTTCCTCTACAGGAGCATTGGTGTTGTTAATTCTTACAAAAAGTTACTTAGAGCATGGTTACCCATCTGAAGCTCTCACCTGGAATTCCTTTTCACAATACTTTGAAATACAGGAAAACCAAAACTGCAGTTAAAATGAAACAGCGACACTTAATAAGGATTGTGAATGATATCGTTGATATATTTAATTAAATTAGGTACTTCCTGTAGCTGATAACGGAAACTTGGAATTTTTACTCAAGTACCCTGGGTCTGTGTTCTTTAATGTCACTGATTTTTAAACTAATCTTCAAGTTGAACCGAGGAGGTGTTACTCCAAAAATTCACTTTAAAGCCAAAAGCAAACAAGTAAAATCAGACAACAAAAACCAATTACCAGTGCAAATAGTAATGTTTTTAAAGACTACATCAATAAACATGCTCGCTTGGGAGAGGGAAATCTCAGGAGGCCTCATCCCTAAACAAAGAACTATAGACAACTAAAGAGTGATGATAGCAGGAGAAATTGTCTTCCCCAGGGTAGAGCACACCAATGGGTTATCCCATACAATGGTCAGCTGGTAAAACATATACATACATGTAACATTGTAAGATGGACTGAAATTATATTTATATATTTAGCAATATAATGCATATAAGAGTACTAAAGAGAAATAGGCCATTATTTTTAAATAGAGTGAGGGTGGACATTGGAGGTTTGGAGGGCAGAAAGGAAAGGGGAAATGATGTAAGTATATTTTCATCTCAACAAGTAAAAAATTATTTTTCTAAAGGTTTTCAAACAGTATCATAGTTTAAATGAAACACTAAAGTCCCATAACACTTGTGAATTTAAACAACTGCAGGAGTAAATGGTAGTGTGCATTTAGTCATGCCAAGTACAAGATTTTATACTCTGATCTTTGGAAAGTGACAGAGGAAAAAGCTCAGAAGTGGTCTCTGTAACTTGTGTTCCTTGTCACAACACAGAACTGGATTTACAAAGCACTAAACAATAGTTCTTTTGGAGACTAAACCAAAACCGATGGTTGTAAGGGTTGATCTTTTTTCAGAGAAACAGATTCTTATTTATTTTAGAGTTTTTTTTTTTTTTGTTTCAGTAGCTTATTCTGTCATAAGAAAAATCACACCTAGAAGAAAGATCTATAAATACCTTATTAGGTCAGGGGCTCTCTCCAGCTCTGCTCAGGGTAGAAAAGAAAATGGTAACCAAAAGATGCACCCACTGATATTTGTTTCAGGGTGTTGTTAGTCCTACACAGCTAAAAAGGATCAACCAAACTTTTATTAACCCTGACACACACAGAATAATAGGATCAAGTGTTCACAGAGATGACTATTTTCTGTTTTTTCCCAATTATTTATATTTAAATAATTATTAATTAATATTAGTTATCCAATTGGGAAAGTCAAAACAACATTAAAAGAAAAATTTGCAAAGATCTACCTCTTTTCAATTTCAGTCAAATCATAAACTTATTTCTATATTTGATATGTACACATATAATAGTTATAATGTATATCATCCATTTTTAAGTTGAAAAATCATTAAAATTTGATTATTTTCTTGCATTTGAATTTTATGCATTTTTGCAAAATGCATACTAGTTTATTATAAATGCATATTAATTAGCCTGATATTTGTTCCACATTCATCAAATACCTGAATTTCATCATTTCAAATTCACAATTGGACTGTTCTGGAGTCCCACACGGAAGCATAGGTTTGTCATCTCTCATAATGACTAAACTTGGGAGCCATAAGATGAATTGTATTCATGCTACTGCTAGTGATTGGTACTGTGGTCTGCATAAAGTATTCAGAAGGCATCAGATTATTGTAATTCATGTGTCCTGCTGTAAGAGAGACTGTACCTCCCAAGTCTCATGTGTAGTATGTTTGTCAACTCTTGTTCTTGCTTCATCTTCTGGTTGTTTAAAGATATCTGTAAGTCACTAGCAAACACAGTCTGCGTAAATGCAATTCTGCATTTTACAGTAGAACAGAAAAACAGAAAACACCACAGTGCTGAAGACTGTTATTAAAATTAGACCATTGTGTCTGAAAAAAAACAAAAGATTTTAAGTTTCCTTAAAATCTTCACCTGGAATGGGAATTTGAGAACAGCTTACAAGATGAGTTTGATCTCTTTTTATGATTTTTAACACTTTCATTCATATTTCCACAATGGTTGTTTTATCTTCTGAACGTGGACATTCTGCTTTTAATCACAGGGCCATAAACATTTTCCTAAAATTTATGGCTATTTCAGCACAATTTGCTACTTTAGTTGTTTGATTTTGGCAAATTATCTGGCTAATTGTTCCCATTTCTCATTTTACTTTGCCTGAATACAGAGAAAGTTCAAAGGAACAGAGTTTAAGTTCGGCGTGTTCCCATAAGGGGATTCCTTTGTCGAGGTCTTGATTTAAGTCTGGAACTCA
Source organism: Cricetomys ansorgei (assembly GCA_026225945.1). Lineage (NCBI taxonomy): Eukaryota > Metazoa > Chordata > Mammalia > Rodentia > Nesomyidae > Cricetomys > Cricetomys ansorgei. Next base: position 28,254,862 of record JAMJFZ010000239.1, read on the forward strand.
TGGTTGTTTCAAGAGCTACTTACCTCGTTTATCTTATTAAACTTAAGATTAATTTTTCTATTCTTCCCTCTTAATGTTCTTAAGTGCGAGCACTTTGATGTTTTATTGGTGGTTACATTTTAATTCAGAATTTATGAGAATGTTTATTTATAGCATTTAAGAATTTTCAGATTTTCCAGTTTCCTCTAAGTGCTGGTTCTATATTTGGGGTGACTTCTTGAAGAACAATAGTCTACCTCACAGATGCATTATTTTGTACTTTTAGAAACAAACTATATAAAATTGTATTTATGTGGCTTATATGAGAGTTAAGTAAAACTATGTTTCGTGTAGGTCACTATGTAGAAAATACTGTACTTTGAAAAAGAAGGTAATAAGAAGAGCTCATTGTTAAGAGTGTTTTCTATTCTGTCAAAGACCCATTTCCTATCTCAAACACACACATTGGGGCTCACAACACTCTATAATACAGATCTGAGGCCTGACACCCTCCGATGCCCTTTGCTGGCATCAGGCAATCATGTGGTGCAGACAAAATGCTTACACACACACACACACACACACACACACACACACACACGCACACCAGAGAGAGAGAAAGAGACAGAGACAGAGAAAGACAGAGAGAGAGACAGAAAGAGTGAGAGCAAGGAATAATATATCCAATTTTATCCAAATATCCAAAATAGGATAACTCTAATTATATCACTACAGTATAATCACCATAATAACTCGAATTACAATGCTTGGAGGTAAATACAGAAGAAAGTGGGAGGAGGGTGGACTAGCAGGATAAAGGTGATCTGGTAAAGGCAATGAGGAAAGGAGGGCTCTTTAGACACAGTGGCAAAAGTTAAATATAGAAGGAAGGAGTAAGTAAAAAAATATGGATGTCTGAACAAGCTACAGGAATCATACTAAATTAACTACTTACTTAACAGATCATAATATATGTAACATAATAATTCCAAATGCAAATTTACATATACACAGTTTTGATTAACTTTTCTGATGTGGGAAGATGGTTCTTACTCCAAAAACAAAGACCGCCTAAAAATAACATCATTCCATTCCAGCCATCTTTGAGCTGTTAGTCAGGGCTCTCCAAGAGACTCCCAAAATATAGATCCCATTCTTGTTGCTCTGGTTGGCCAGAAGTTGAAGATCAGTCCCTAATGTATAGGTGATGACCTCATCACTAGGGCCTTGCTGTCAGTTTGTGGGGCACAATTTATAGTCTTGCAAACAGCCCAAGCTGTTTGAGGATTCCCATGAGAATTCCCTCTGGCCAACAACTCAATTAGATGTAACTCAACCCAGGGACTAGAAGCTTCATTTGGAGAAGAAATGTCCAGTTGCGTTCTGTCTCCACCATTATTTGATGACTTTCTTTTGATCGCCTTCATACATGTATATATTTTTGGAAGCTGCTACGGTATTAGATTTCCATACTACCCCAAAAGTGGTCCTTCATTTTAGCTGTCTTTCCCACTGTTTCTTCCCCTGCCCTCTCCCTTCCTGCTCCCCACTTGCTTATCTCCCTCTACCGCACCTCCATCCATAACTGTCTGCTCTATTACCTGCCCCCACCAACATCTGTCTGTCCTCCTATTCCATTATCCTACTGTCTGAGCCTCTACAGATTGTAGCTTGACTTAACATATATCCACATATAAGAAAATATATGCCATATCAGTATGGTTTTTATTTTCTTCTGGTTTCTTCCATTTTCCTGCAGATTTCATCATTTCATTTTTTTCAAATGTCTGGGTAATATTCCATTGTGCAATTATACACCATTTTCTTTATCCATTCTCCTGTTGAGGGGCCAGGATTTCTTCCAATTTGTTCTATTCCTTTTATTCTCAGATTCTGTCTTGAATGGTGTCACAGATTTCTTTGATGCTTTGTACCAGAATTTTTGAAGAATCAACATCTTCTTTGAGGGATATATAAATGTCTTCTATCCTGTCTTCAATGCCTGAGATTCTCCCTTCTATCTCTTCTTTTCTGTTTGTGATGGTAGCCTCTAAGCTTCCTGTTCAAATTCTTAAATTTGTCACTTCCAGATTTTCCTGAGTTTGAGTTTTCTTTCCTGATTCATTTCAACTTTCAGGTTCTGAACTATTTTATTCATGTCCTTCTACTGTTTGTGTTTTCATTGATTTATTTAAGAGATTTATGGACCTCTAGCATATTCATAAAACCTATTTTAAGGTATTTTTATCCTTTTTGTGAATCAGTTACACTGCAATATTCAGGGCCTGTTGTGGTAGGGTTTCTGGGCTCTAGTAGAGAAAATTTTTTCTCAGTTATCACTGGCATCTTGGCATCTGGGTTTGGGAAGATTTTAATTTTAGGTGCTGATATCCAGTCTTCTCTTTGTCAGACGGATGCTTTTTCCTTGGCTTTGGGTGTTTTCTCTGGACAGGGTGTGATGGCTGTCTGTTGCCGGATAGAAAATTCATTTAGGATCCTGATAGCTGTGGGTAGCCACTGGGGGTTCCAGATGAATGTGTTTCTAGGTATTAGAAGCTGACACTTTGGAATGGAGATGGCCTAGATGAAGTTGCACAGGAGGGAGGAAAGCAGGGTCTTCCACCAGGTTCTGCTTAGTATCCTGGAAATTGGGTCAGGGTTTGAAGAGAGGCCACATCAGAAGGTCCGCTACAGTGTAGGGGGAGGGGAGATAAAAATGAAGAATTGGAGGGACAAGGGAAGATCTGCAGTAAGCCTACCTTTTTCTCTGGCTAGAATGGCCTGTGGGTTCCCAGGGAATGCCTGCTAGGGCTGGGGACTAGGAGAAAACAATGAGTGGGGCAAAGGCAGATTGAAGGGAATATGGGAAAATCTGTATGATCCACTGAAGTAAGGGGTGGAAAGAAGGAGAGGCTGCAGCAGGTGGCCCGCTGGAGAGGAGACTTGGGCATTGGATTTAGAGGGGATGAAGGGTGAAGCTCTGTAGTTAGCCGACCTCTTTCCTGTTCCCCAGGAATTGCATGTTGGATTTGGGGCCTGGAGAAAATCAATGAGTTGAGGAGAGGGACATTTGGAGGGAAAGAACTGTGTGATCCATTGGAGAAGAGGATGGAGAGAACGGACATTGCAGTAGGTGGTCAGCTACTGATAAGACTCAGGTGGTTTAGGGGGATCTGAAGAAGAGAAGATTTTCAGTTAGCTTCCCTTCTTCCCTGTCTGGAGGAAATACTTTCATTTGGCCAGAAGTGCTAAGTTTAAACTTTGACATGACTTAAAATGAAGTTTATAGCAAACATGTATGTTATATACTTTAAAAAATCTACAAAAATATTTTAATTGTTTTTAGTTTACTCTATTTCTGTATTGTTTTCCTTTAATTACAACTTTGTTTTATGATTTTCTACCACAAGATTATCCTTGTTTTATGTGGAAATCTTTTAAAATAGTTGTTAAGTTATAACTAGATTATTTGAAGTCAAAGGATATATATAAGAGAAAAAAACATTACTTTTTTCAATTTATAGAGTTTATGAACTATGAAGGGTGCTTTATATATCTAGAAATCTTTACTGTGGGTCCTGGACAAATTAAAATGCAGCCTAAATTGGCCAAAGGCATTAAGTATCTGAAAACAGATTTATTAGTTATGGCTTATATTTCATGCATTTGTATAATTGTGTGTCACCTATGTGTTTGTAATTCAGCAAAAGAAATAGAAGTATTTATAAACAGGACTATATTAGTTTAGAATCAAATGCCACAAGAATGTCACCAATTGAGAAGAGAACACTTTTCACATCATAGTAGCTTTTGTGCAAGTTAATACTTTAAAAAATATGAAACAAAGGATTGTAAAAATAAGTCAGTTGCTAAAATATTTATTGAACTAACATGAAGATTTGAGTTCAGATCCCAGCAAGCACATAAAACAAGGTGCTGAGAACACTAATAATCCTAGAGCTAAACAGACAGAGACAAGAGGTTCTGTGAACTAGCCTAACAAAAAGAGTGGGTTCTAGGTTCTGTGAGAGACCTTGTCTTACAAAAGGTAAAGTACAGCCATGTCAATGAATAATCTCTTGTAGACCTATGGCTTTAATATTATATACATATATGTAAACATGTGCATATATACACATGTATGTATATATATATATATACACACACACATGTATATATACATATACATATATATACACACATACACATGAACAAATATAAATACACACATATACCAAAAACATGTACACACACACATACACAAATGCATGCTACAAATATATAAAATATTATTATCTACCAATGCTTATTGAATTATTACTTACTATGCTTCAATTCTTGTCTTTGTCACAGAGACACCCAACACATCAGAGTCCCCTCCCTAAGGAGATAATGATTCAACTCCAGGGGCAAACCAATTGCTTTGTAACACAGGAAACCATATTCAGCTCACTACAGGATATTATTAACTCTTACATCATTTTATTATAGGGCAGTACCATCAAGGCATGGGTTGACTTCCACTGTAATGAGCAATTGGCCACTCAGAAACAGAATTACTAATTTTTAAGGGTATTGACGTAATCCTATAAAAGGCAAGAAAGACATTGCATTGGAAATAGAAGTGGTTTCTATTTCCCAGTTGGCCTCTTTTTCAAGACATTAAAATGGAGTGACTCACTGAGTCAGTTTCATCATCATACTGTAAAACTGAAATGAAACCTGCTATTGTGTGGGCTGCTGTATGAATGACCTGAGATAATATATGTTAAAATATTCTGTGATCTGGTGAGCTGGAAAGATGGTTCAGCTGATAAGAAGAGTAGTTCTTCTTTCAAGGGGTCCATGTTTAATTCCCCAGCACTGCACAACCATCTGTAAGTCCAATCCCAAGGGATCCCACACTGTTGTTTCCTTGGTCATCACCCACGCATGTGGGGCACAGACATATATGCAGGCAAAAACCCACCAACCAAAACTGTATAAATGAATAAGTGTATTTAAAAAGCATTTTATGATATGTAAAAGAATGCATAGGGTTGAAGATTTTAATGTGGTGGTTAGACAAACATATCATTCCTGGTATTGAAGGCCACATGAAGTCCAGAGTCTTTTAAAGATTAAAGCTACATAGCACTAGAGGTGAAAAGATCTTAGGGTAGTTTTACAAATTTTTATTTGAGAACGTTAAAATTGGCCATATATGAATTTAGAGACAATAAATATCAAAATTTATATTTATGGGCTAAATGAAGAAGGCCTTATAAATATTCCACCTATTTTACCGTCTCCAGATAAATATTAAATTATTTCTTAACATGTATCCATTAAATACTGCTTTGCAATGATGTTCTTAGGGATCCTCTATGAATAAAAACAAATATAAAATGGGGAAAACTCAGAGTTATGAAAATATGCTTCTTGAGAGAGGGAACTTCATGATTATTTTTAATCTTTTTCATTTAATTATAATTTTAATAACTCAGAAAATGATGTTACATATTGCTATCACATGTGTCATCTGTCACACATAACAGTAATATTTTCCAAATGTGTGAGGTGACATATTATGATTGCTGAATCCAAATGGTCATCACACATCATTTACAGATGAATTTTCAAAGCATTTTAGGTGCATTAGAAATGATGCTATACTGAGGCTAAGGAGATGGTTTAGCAGGTAAGAGCACTTATTGTTCCTTCAGAGAGCCCAAGTTCGGTTCCTAGTATCTCCTTAAGGCTGTGCTGCTCACAACTTCCTATACTTCCAACTTCAGAAATCTAACATCCTTTTCTGGCCTGTGTAAGCACTGCACTTATGTGGACTGCCCCAAACATGCACAGTAGCAACTCCAGAACAAGTTTACTCTCAGAAAAGTAGGGATATGTCACAGATGAGCTTTAAAATAATGAATCAGTGTACATTTCATCACTGAGAAGTCAAAGGAGAAAAAAAGTGCAAATAAAGACCTCATAGCTAAAGGTAAGTTAAAATAATAATTGTCAAGACATTGGGTATGCCCAATATTAGGAAATAAAGACAATCTGAAACACTCACACTTTTTTAAGGCTATGAAAATATTAAGTAAATTCAACATCTCTTGCCAGGCACTGTGTTATTTTTTTAAACATGTTTAAAGATGACTTAAAAAGGATTTAGAAAACATCACCTGTGAGATTAATTCAACACAGGTATACAATGCACACCAGTCGAACCAGCATAATTAGCATTCACATTGAACTCCATGTGCGATAAAATATGTTAATTAAAAATACTTAAAGCAACTCATAATTTAAATTTTATGTGCATATTCATTGCATATTACATAAATGCATATTCATACAATATACGTATAATTTTTATTTAATTTCTTTGTGTGTGTGCGTGTGGGAGAGAGAGAGAGAGAGAGAACAAATATGCGATAGTATTTGTATGGAGGTCTGAGTGGCGCTTTTCAGAGTTAGTTCCCTCTTTCCAGCCTGGTGAGGAAAGCCTCTCTTGCTGCTGCTTCTGCTGTTCTACTTTTTCAGAATAGGTGGCCTAGCAACGTTCTGGACAATTTTCCTAACTCTGCCTTCCAAACTCAGTGTAGGAATGTTAAAATTAGAATTACATACCATTCTATCTTGCTTTTTCCAGATGGTAAACAGATTCAGTGCCAGTTATTAGGCATGTATAGGACCATTTCTGTTGCCTCGCAGTATGAATTATATTTTATTGTATTCTACCCATTCCTCCCTGAACTTTCATTCTATAAGAATATTTAGCAAACATTCAGTTTCAAATAAAACAGTAACAGTAACACATACTTCTGTTACTAAAACCTAAACACCCCTAAGATTTGGTATATGTTTATTCATATGTGTGTGGATACATAACCACATGAATTTCATTAATTATTTCAAAAGATATTTTAAATTTTTCAACAATGAAAATAATGACTTCTCTTCCAACTTAAAACATGACCAGAGAACCTAGGGATATAACTTTTCCCTACCTTCTTACAGTCTTCCTTAAGTGTGAGCAAATAATTTGAATTTATTGTTCACCATTCCCATGTTTCCTTAGCCTCTGTTGCACAGATATGCCTTTTCAGACAATACTGAGTCTTAACTTATACATTTTGAACAATTTATAAATGATGTGCTGTATGCACTCTCCTGTGAATTGCTTGTCAATAAAATCTGCAGGCTTCTTTGTCACTGTTAATAAAATTGTACATTTTTGACTGCCTCAAAGTGTCTATGGTATGAATGCACTAACATTTACAAAAACTTAGAAACCTTCAGTACCCTATGATTGTGAGTTGTAAATATCTAAAATAGGAAAACATAGAATAAAGAATAAAGGTACACTGGGGAGATGACAACAGCAATCAAACTGCTTCTCACACAAACAAGGGGACCAGAGTTGGATCTCCAGAACCCAAGTACAGGACCAGTGTGTGTGATACAACTCCTATATTTCCAGCTACAGAAGGCAGAGACAGAGAATCCCTGGAGCAAGCTGACTAGCCACAGTAGACATATTGGCCAGTTTTGAGTTTGATTGAGAGACTGTTCCTCAAAAATAGAACATTTGAGAAAGAGTGACATCAACCTCCCACCACCACATGTGAGCACACTGACGGACACGTGAGCCTGCACACATTTGAACACATGTACAAATATGCGTATATGCCACATGTAAACACATAAAAAGAAGAAAAAGGACAAATCCAAGTAAAAGCACTCACACTCTTGTAGAGCTTGCCCTATGTATTTTTTTTAATGTATTTCTATCACTGCAACAAAGATGAAGGTTGCTGAGTTTGGTAACTTGTGGCCTTGTGTCATTAGTAAAGCTCCTTCAGAAACACAAGAGATTTTTGCTTAGTTGTTGTTTTAAGAATGTGCTTCTCTTGCAAAGCATTCTATGAAAACTGGTATGGTAATTTAAAGTTAAGTAAATGTGTCATTACTTGGTCTTTGGCTATGTGTAGATACAAACTCCAAAAACGAGATAATTGAATTACACATATAAGTCTTGAGTAACAAGACTTCATCATCAATAGCTTTGAAGGTATTTGGAAAATAGCTCTTCTGGAAAACATCCAGACATTATAGGATTGGTGGCTGTGTGTTAAGATTAATTGAGTAATTGCCACAATTTTTCAATTTATTTTTGTATAGCAATCCAAATCGTCCTTTAAGCTTTATTAAAAAATAGCTAAAATATACAACTTTCTATGTAAGAAAAAATATGCTGAAGTTATGATATTAATATGTCTTAATGGGAAACAAATGGGAACAGTTTGGCTAGTGTCTGCATTGCATTTTCTTTAACTACACTCTATCACAAAAGCAATAAAAGCAGGCAGAAATATATTTTAGCCACACACTTTTACAAATACACAATCTCATGTTTACTTTAGTCGCTTTTAAATATAAGTAAATGAAACATGCATATAATTTCTAAAATTATATAACTGAAAAGAAATCCAAATCATGCCCAAATATATCCCAAATAGCCATCCCTCTTGAAAGCATGCCTGACTGATTTTAAAGGTGCATTATTGCCTGATTTAAAGGCAGGCAGGGGCTGTGGGGCCACATTTCCTGACAGAGGGCCTCTTGAGACATCTTTGATCATTCTTTGTGATGCATAAAATATGTCACAGTTGTACTATAAAAGATATCAGCCATCAGGTAAGGCTGTCATTTGCTCTTGTAGTATTATATTGGAAAAATACGTTTTTTCTTTCTAGTACTTGGATGAGATTAGTGCTCATGAAAACATAGCCTATTTAGTCTGCATGCAACCATTATCATATTCCTGGTTTCTTTCAAAAGAAAGCAGTCATAAATAAACATACTAAAAGGAATAGACCTGGTTGATATTTTATTTCAACAGTCACACATTTCACAAGTTGTTATACACTGTGAATATGTTATGCACTGGTCTAGGTAAAGCTAGATCTGTAAAAGAAATGTGTGTAAAAGCACACATTTCTCTAGAGAACAGTTGCTTTCATTTGATCTCTGTTCTGCATATATCCTTAGTTTACTTTAAAATCTAAACCCATGTTACGAATAATTTTTATAACAAAAGAACAATAGTTGTAAACCATGCAAAATGCTTTATTCTTATTTCTCAGCTTCTCACATATTTTCTTAATTATATATGTGTGTGCATTGAAACTGGCTTTACTAACACATTTAAATTAAATAAAGTATGTTTTCTGTGTGTTATGACTGCACTATCCATTACATTTTTTCTTTTAAGTCTTCACAAAATATTTTAAATGCTTTCTCTCTTTATTTAAATTAATATTTCTTCATACTTAGCCATAGTGCAGAAATATTTACCAGACAAAACTACTTTTAAATTGTATATAGTAGTCAGAAACACTTTACTATAAAATCAAAAAGAAAAATTATGTTTACTCTTGCCGAATCGAAGTATATATTGGAAGTTTTATTAAGTGTGATTATGTAATTGGCTCTATGAGTGTTGGTTTTACAAAAAGGAAGTCTTTCTAAAGAGTCCGTGGCAGATGACCTTCTTTTAAGAACTTTTCAACTAAATCCCAACAAATAAGAGAACAGCTTCACAGCCATAAGAAGATAAAAGTAGGTGTCAGATACTCTTCATCTTGAGAAATTTTGTTGCTTATTTAAAATAAGAAGCCATCGATTTAAGGTATCTATGTTGCAAAATAACTTCTGCTTGCACTTAAAAATGCAGCAATTTATTTAATTTATAAATTGGAAAGGAGGGGCCCCTTTTTAATGGAGAAATAACATACGGTATAACAGCCCGGATCGATTAAAGGCCTCCATCTGGCACAAGTCTAAAAAAGTTGTTGCCATATGTTTGAACAGCCCAGCAATGCTAACTGTTTCATACTGTCAGCACCTCCGGATCTGCTTTATAAATTGCATTTTGTCTTCTACGTCTGTGTGCATATATCAAAAATATCAGGCAGAATTTTGTCTATGCTTGTTTCTGTGATTGGAAAGCAGGCACTATGTGGAAATTTTAAAAGGTCTTCATTGTGAAACACAGTGAATAACTTTAAATTATATGAGAGGAGAGAGAGAGAGAGAGAGAGAGACAGACAGAGAGAGAGAGAGACAGACAGACAGAGAGAGAGAGAGAGAGAGAGAGAGAGAAATTTAAATCACCTTTCCTCAGTAATTGTTAAATCTTCAATGATTTTTAGTTTATTCTATAGTGATAGTTGCTGTTTGAAGATCATTTTAAAGAGTGTAATATAATAATAAGAACACATTAACAGGAGAGAAGTTTGTACAATTCCTGTGAATATCAAAACCTGGTACACAAAACACATATTCAGTAGTCCTGCTTTTTTAAAGGTAAAATTTCACATAGATTTAAAAAAATCAGAATATACGTTGCTTTTGGAAAAATAGCATATCAGGTTCAAATGAAATTTAGGAATGTTAATCTCTTTTGCAGCTGCTATTTTTGTTTTATGGTATTTTTACAGCTGTTTTTAATTTCTTTTAAGAAATACTAAACCTTTAGGAGAATTCCCATGTGAATAACCACAGCACAGATAATTGGTTTCATTGCTATTCAGATTATGAACATCATTTTTCAGTTGTTACTTTCAAACTATATACACAGCTGAATCTGTAAGCCATTTTCTTTATTCGGCTACTATCAAAATGGGGGGAAAAATCAGCTGAAAGCACCAAAGAGCCTTGTTCTTTATCTGATCGCTTGGGCTGTTTCAAAATATTTACCATTCTCATAGAACATTAATGTATCCTACATCATCCATGAAGATGTAACCCATAAATTATACTTGTGAAAGCATGAGTATAAATTATGACAATTCTCTCAGAAGTCTGATTATTTAATAAATTTCAGAGTTGGTACTATCGTGTGACTATTTCTGTGCCTAGCATCCCTCCTTGATTAATTATTACCACTGATGGAATGTCTTCATTTGGAAGCATCCTTGTTTTGCAGCCACACCTATGCCATGCAGTTTTTAATAGAAGCCACCCTTCCTATGCAGGCTGCAGGGGAAAGTAATTAAATTTAATAGATGCTGTCTTTGTTTTATAGCCACCCTCAATTTAAAGCCACAGGGGTAAGTAATTAAATTTAATAGAAGCCATAGCTTCTACACAAAGATATACAGTATCATGTATGTAGAGATAGAGAAACGAAGACTCGCTTTACCCTGGGAATGTGGAGGGAGCAGCTTTACATGAAGCAATGATAAGAAAAATGCAAGAGTTCCAAACATGCTTTTCATTAAGTGATTGAAACAGGGTGGAGAAATGATAGTTGTCACCCTGTGATTTTTAAAGGGCAGTGAGAAAGACAGGGCTGCAGGATATTCATGATAATCCACAGTTGCGTGGACAAACATATTCTGCCAGCATGAAAGCTTTCCTTCTGATATCTGTGAGACTGGTCCAATGTACAACGCCTTCAGGAGTACATGAGAAATGAAATATACATTTTTATTTATTGTACATCTTGGTGTTTTGTTCTATTGTCCTTGGTTCATTTATTTTGTTTTGTTTTGTTTTTTTTCAATCATAGAGACCATAATTATTCAGCTAATTTAAGTTTCCAGCAATTAATGACTTGTAGAATTTGGATTGAGACAAGCACTGTAGAGGGTGCTAAAGCAAGTTCTACTTTTGTGTGCGGTGGTTGTGGCACCTTGTATTTTGATGGTCAGATAGGCTGATAAGGAATAAAGAAATATTTAAGAATTTACACTGACCCAGAAAATATTTTGAGGTATTTTCCTGAAAGTACTTCCTCAATCTTGACTCTTAAATTTTATTTTGAGCTTTAATACTTAGAAATCCTCAATTTTTGCTTTACTGTGAACATGTTTAATATATAAATGTCATAAATGGTGCTTTAAAAATGCATAATCCATCCACAAAGTGAAAAAAAAAGTCAGTTTGGAAGCAGCTGGCGGCACACACAGTGATATTCTAAGTTCATTGCCTTGAAAAGATAGTTCATAGTAACTTGAAGAGAGGAGAGGAGAGACGCTGAGATATGGCAGCCCAGATGGCATGAGACAATCTGAGCTGCCTGTAGGCATATGGCTCACAGAGAATGTACCAAGGGTGTGTTAATAAGGACATTATTTTAAGTTGTGTGTGGATGAAGGACAACATGGATCTCCTTAGAGAAATGAAAATACAGCCTTTAGAAACTTTGTTCAGGAGAAGCACAGGAGATTTATGACATATCAATTCAGTGACTGGAGAGCTGTTCATATTTATGCTGCTAGTTCAGTTGTTCATTTTATGTTCTTAACAAAAACATAAATGCTTAGAGTGTAATTTTCCATTAAAAGTAACTTTTGTAAGTAGCAACTCTTAACACTAACTCAAAGAGTATATATGCTTCTAGATGTTAACATTAGGTTCTTTAAAATGACTGAGTTTCCTCTGACACTGCTTAGAGACAACTAACAAATGGAGTCTTCTCAGGTAGAATCTTAGGTCTCTACATTAACCTACAATGACAACTCCCTTCATTAAAGAAGCTTGAAGCATGAATGTGATGTTTATCTTAAGTACCTAATAGAATTTTCTTCCACAGTCCACAATATAAAGCTTCAAAACAGTGTGACCTTATCAGACTCTCTTATCATTATCCTAAATTAATTTAAAAAACTGTTTCAAATTTGTATTCTCTTTTCTTTTAATCATTTTAAAAAATCAGACTCTGCAATGAGTCTCCTACTTTTCTATCAGTTGCTCTCAAGAGAGATTTCCCCCATCTGGATTATTGAAAACAGAACACTTTCACCTGTTTTCTTCCTTATTTTTTCCTATTCACCTGCCCTTGAGGAAAAACCAATAACCTGTTTCTATTTTCTAAGGCAATTCTAATAGTATAAGAAAAGGAAAAATCTTTATGAAGACTCAGTTCAGTGTCAGCACTGTCCCCAGACATGACTTGCCCTATGAAGCTCACACCAGCTAGTGACATTAAGTGAGTTAAAATATTTGGATAATAAAAATCACAGACATTTAGACATGCTTACTTTGAATCCTATGGCATACTTACTGATCACTGTATAGCTAATTAGTTTACTTTTACATTTTCAGTGTCATAAGTTACAGGATTTTAATTTTATTTTTTAGATCCACTGACAGACACATGGAATGTCCTTGAAGATTCTGGTGAATTGAAAAGGGAGGATTTTAGGTTCTGTCCAAACCCATTCTAATTATGGCAAATGGTTACTTCTGACGAGAGAATCATCTGCTTATGCCAATTTTTCAGTTATTTCTAAAGCCTATAATGCACATGTCCTTACTATTTAGAACCTGTAGATATCTATCTCTGAATAGAGAATATTTTGACTTGCCTTAATGACATTAGAAGTATATAAAAATGCAGAAGTGAAAGGAATGGGGTGTTGTGAATTTGAGAGTACTGTGTGATGGTATCCCTGGATACTGCCAACTCTGTAACATCATTATAAATACAAGTAGTGCACACACAACAGGCACTGAAACATGATTTCCTCAACTGGAGATGGTGGGAGAAAGATAAGCTCTGATTCCATAAAAATAATGATTGTATCAACACACAAAGCAATATGAGAAGTTCAAATATCTTAAATGACCCTGTCCAAAAGTAAATGACAGCTCTAATGTAATCACTATAACCATCTCTATTTAGGAGATGGTTAGAATGGGCACTACTGTACCTAATAAGTCAGGTGACCAGAGAAAGGTGAGGTATCTATTCTCCTGACTTTGCTGATGCACCTGTTTGTGTTTTACATCTTCTCTCCACTTCTCTATCTTCAATTCCTTTAATTGACTGCTTCTTCTGAGTGTACAGAGACATAGTGTTCCTGTGTTAATTTTGCGTATTACTTTTCAAAGTAATATTAATTTTGTTATTTGAGAATTTAACGCATGCATGTAATGCATTCTGGTTACTCTCTCCCCAATACCATCTCTTGTAGCCTCAATGGCCTTCTTGTCACCCTTCCCCCAGCTCACCCTTATTGTTACGAGTTCCTTTTCCAGATTCATGACTTGTGGTTTAGTTTTGTGAGCCATTTAATTTAACCAGGGTCATCTATGTGACCACTGGATCAGAACTATTCATTGGTGCCTGCTGGAGATGGAGGGTTACCAAAACTGATTATGTCCATACCAAATAGCTCATCAGTGATGGATAGAGCCCCATCACAGCCTACTTCACCATGCCTGAGTACTATTGATAGGCCTATTCTAATGTAGGTGGGGTGCAGGCATCTGAAACTGCTGTACAACTGTGATTTCAGTCTTTGTGTCATGCCCAGAAAATATTACGATGCCAATCTTTATTTTGCAGCTTTCAGTCTTTCTGTTCTGTCTTCTGGAATGTTCCCTAAGCGTTGGATATTATCAATGTCTTGTTTAGTGCTGAGTACTAATCTATCACTTGTTTTCAGTACTTTATACTCCTAGGAGACAATGCATTAGCCAACATTTCAAAAATAAATTATTTTCTCATATAATACATCCCAACCACAGTTCTCCTCCTTCCCATCCCCCCAGCTCTCCACCTACCATCTCTTTCCTCCAGATCCACTCCCCTTCCACTTCCCTTCAGAAAAGAGCAGGCCTCCAATAGATAGTAGCCAAATGTGACACAAAAAAGATACAATAAGATAAGGCATAAACTCTCATTTTGAAGCTGAATGAGGCAACACAGTAGGAAGAAAAGGGACCCAACAGCAGGCAAAAGAGTCAGAGACACTTCCACTCCCATTTTAAGGGGTTCCACAAAAACTCCAAGCTAACATCCCTAACACATATGCAGAGCACGTGGTGCGGGTCCATGCAGGCTCCCTGCTTGATACTTCAGTCTCTGTGAGCCCATTTGAACCATGCTTAGTTAATTCAATGGGCAATGTGAAAACTTAGTGTAGTAGAACATTTTTGGATTCTTGAAGGTTAACCTTAGTGAGTGTTCCTAGTAACGGAGAATATAGAGCCTGAACTGGCCATCTTTTCTTACCAGGCAAGGCTCACAGTATAGGAACTGAGACAATCCCCTCACAAAATCTTCAAATAACTATCTGTCCTGCCTTCAAGATGCCCTGGGGCAATGGTGGCCCAGAAATTGTGTGAGTGTCCAACCAATGACTTGTCAAACTTGAGCCCCATGCCAGGAGAAGGAGCCCATACCCAACACTACCTTGATTGCCAGGCCCAGAGACCTAGGGTTAAACCAAACATGACTGGCAGAAAGAAAGAAAGAAATAAGAAAGAAAGAAATAGAAAGAAAGAAAGAAAGAAAGAAAGAAAGAAAGAAAGAAAGAAAGAAAGAAAGAAAGAAAGAAAGAAAGAAAGAAAGAAAGAAAGAAAAGAAAGAAAAACGGTGAAATGATTCCTAAAGATATTCTGCTATACTCATAGATCTTTGCCAAATCATCATTAGGGAGTCTACCTCTTAAAACTGTATTTCTGTATTTTACCTATTTGTCTGGTCAGGATTTCCAGGTACAGTGTTAAACAGAAGTGTCAAGCAGACATCCTTGCTTTCTTCTCTATTTTAACAGAAGATCTTATTTGTTGGTTGTTTTTCCCATTGAATAAGTCATTATCTCTGGAATTTTCAGACAAATCATTTATTGCATTCAGGTAATTTACTTTTCTAACTACTTTGCTGTGTGTTTTTAATCATGAATATTATTTAAATTTATCAGTTGGATGATCAAGATTTTTGTTATTGCTGTTTATCCATTTAATCTGGTTTATTATGTGAGACACTTGATTCTATATACAAGACATTGTCTGTCATAGCACTGTGTAAATGTGGATATGGTGTCTGAGACATTTAATGTGCCATTGAATTTAATTTGCTGCCATTTTCTGAAGAAAGTGCATCTTATTCAACAAGAGTTTTGGCCTTCAGTTTCTTTCTGTGTCTTCATCGTATTATTAGAGTGATGCTTGCATCAGAAATTAGTTCTTTAAGGCTTCCTAGTCTGCATTTGAGCAACAATTGGAGGATAATTGCTCATCATTCTCTTTCACGTATTTCGTAATATTCCATGTGAAACAATGTAGATGTGAACTTTTCTTTATTGAGTTATTTTTCAGTCCATTTGTTTGATCAAATGTCTGTTTAGGTTTTCTATTTCTCATGATGATTAATGATGATTAAGACTCAGTATGATATATGTTCTAGAAATTATTCATTTCTTCTAACAAAATTTGTGAGCATCTAACTGCTCACAGTTATTTCATTAATAAGCTGTATATATAGTGTTAGTTATCATATAGCTCCAACTTTATACATTCTTTTAATACATTTTATATTATTTAAGCTAGATATTGTTTTGTCAACTTAGGAAATCATTCCAGAAGTGTGATGGTTTTTTTTTTAAACTCCACTGCTTGTCTATGATCTATTTTATCTACTTCTGATCTCTTTGTGTTGTTTTTCTAATATCCCATTCCCTAGGATTAGTTCTTCTCTAATTCCCTAAATAGTCTATTTAGGATCTCCATTTACCCTTCACATAGACATTTATTCCTACAAACTTCTAGAATCTGTTAGATACATTCATTCCACGATGCTTATATACGCCTTTTCTGGAGAATCTTCTGTCTGGGATTTTATAACCATTAATGATGATTAATTATTGACTTTCTCCTGTTGCTATTGAGTTGCAGTCTGCTTCTGCATTCAGTTTCAGCAGTGCTGACTTGGTGTGTTTTAAAGCACCTATGTTCATAATTGTTTTATCTTCATGGTGAGTTGTTTATCCTTTCTTGAATTTTTTCTGATATATATATATGTGCATATAATATGGATACATATATATATGTGTGTATATCCCTATATATTAATATTTATGGATATATATGGAATATAGACATATATATATATATGTATCCAAAAAAATATATCTGCATGGCTACTCTAAATTACTAATGATTTTATATATACAGTAGGTGCTGTAGAGAAAGACTATCTTTAAG
Organism: Cricetomys ansorgei; assembly: GCA_026225945.1. Taxonomy (NCBI): domain Eukaryota; kingdom Metazoa; phylum Chordata; class Mammalia; order Rodentia; family Nesomyidae; genus Cricetomys; species Cricetomys ansorgei. The sequence continues at coordinate 28,271,833 of JAMJFZ010000239.1, forward strand.
AAATTCATTCTATTTTTTTCTGCTTTCCAGGCTGTTCTTTTACTTCTTGCTTTATTCCATTTTTATATGTTTTTCTTCTTCAAAAGATGTGTTTTTATTCTAGGTTTTGTATGATGGTCTATTTATGATTACCATCCATATAGTCAGGATAATAATGATTAAAATAACTTTTCCTAGGCTGACAATACTTTAAGTTCAATCTCTCACATAAACATTATACTTTTACTCTTTACCCTTTATTCATTATGTCTTTGACTTCACACATTATATAATTTATGCTATATCCATCAACATATTTATTCATAAAGTTATTTACAATAATTTTCTATTTTGTTCCTATACTATGATTAAGTTGATTAATGTACTACCATAATTGTAATGTAGTCTATATTTGTTACTGGTTCTTGTAAGATGAGCCTATAACCAAAGAGCTCTATTAGATACTGTGCATCTCTAAAAGAATTCGCTTTTAATTTTAAATACAGTTTGACAAATATTCTTTTTGGTAGGTTTTGTTTTCTTTAGTAATTTGAGCACAGCAGTGCATTCTCTTTGGCCTGAGTAATTAACGAAAAATTCTGTTGATGTTCTGAAAGGAGTTCCACTGGACATACAAAGTTAATATCTCTGGCTCTCTGGATGCTTTCAAAATTCTCTCCCTCTTTTTATTTAATTTTGACAATTTGATAACAGTATTTGTCTTCTCCTACCCTTCTTTGGTTACAGATCATTAAGCTAAACGAATGCAGGATGTACACATCTTTCTCTATATTTTGGAGGTTTCAGGCAATATTTCTACAATCTTTTCTGCATTATGGCATACCCATAATACATACATTTAATATTTGGTAGTATGACTCATCATTTTTCTTTTTGTGCATGTGACTGGATAACTTCAAAGATCTGCTTTATTTTATTTCTTTAATTTATCGGTCCTTCCTTTTATTTGATCAAATCAACAAATTATTCACTTCAGATATTGCAGTTCTTCATTCCAAAATTTCTGCTTAGATCATTTAAAACATTTTCTATAGCTTATTTGATGCTTACCTATGTGTCATTTGTCTAAACCTGTTGAACATTTTTGATTAGTTAGAATTGTTTTTAGGTTAATTTCTACTCCTTCATGTCTTGAGGATCATTTCTTTCAGGGACACAGTTTGTACCATTTTTGCATTTCAGTAGATGCATAGCATCTTTCAGCACCATGAAAAGCTACCCAGTAGAGATGAAGCTTCCGCTTCAGTCCTGCCTTGACTTCTCCATGTGGTATGACTCAAGTACGTGATGTCTTCAAGCCTAGGGTCTTGTTGTTAAGTACTACTGTGTAACACAGAACAGTTGTAATTGTATGTAATATTTGAAGGAACATGGGATCCCACCAGATAATATTTGAAAAGATAAGCTATCCATATCTGTCACTTGGCTTTTTGTTTGATATCCTATCTGAGGATGTGTGATTCCTTTGTTATATAGTAACTCTGTTTAAACTCATTTTATATATGTATATTTAATATTTTAAGAAGTTTCTAGAATAGTAGGTTTCCATATTATTTTTCTGTAGATCTTTACTGTTAGTTATCTCTCCCAAGATCCAATCTTCAGCCCTTCCCTCTCATTTAACCTTATGAGTCTTATTATCCCCATTTCCCCTTGACTTCCCTCCATGTATATACCCTTGTAAGTTTACTCACTTCTTTTTCACTCTAGTTTAAGCAGACATAACTAGAGAGTTAATAGTCCATCCATTTATGAAAGACAAGGTATAACATTTGTTCTTGGCTATCTTTCACACAATGAATGTTTCCAGGTCCACTAATTCACATACAAATTTTATAATTTCTTCTTTTTTATAGCAGGATAATATACCATTGTGTATATGTGTGACATTTTCATTACTGCTTCATCAATTGATGAATCATTAGACTTTTTCCATTTCTTGTTTATTGTAGATAGAAAAGTAATGAATATGGATGAGCAAGTTTCTTTATAGTAATATATAGAGTTGCTTGAGTATTTGCTTAGGGTAATATAGTGGATCCATTTCTGATTTTCTGAGGAACCCTGATTTCCATATTGGCCGAACCAGTTAGAACTCCCACAAACAGCAATTTCAATACAATTCTTCATGAAATTGAAAAAATATTAAAATTTATATAGAAACACAAATGATGAGAATAGGCAAAAATCACTTAAACAACCAAAACATTGCTAAAGGAATTAATAGCCCTGATGTCAAATCATCCGTAGTAATAAACGCAACATGATACTGGCACAAAGACAGATACATTAGTCATTGGAATAAAATACAGGCCCCATTATAAGCTCACATTCTTACTGTAGAATGACTTTTTTATTTTTATTTTTGTAATGAAGTCAATAATGCACATTAGAGAAAAGACAACAGCTTAAATAAATGGTGCTGGTCAAACTGAATAACTACATGTAGAGGAATGAAACTTGAACTTCATTATCTCTGACCCTGCAAAAAATCAGCTCCAAATGGATCAAGGACCTTAACGTATGATCAATATTCTGAGTGTTATATGAGAGAAAGTAGGGAATATTCTCCACTATACAGATACAGGAAAGGACTTACTCAATAGGATCCAGGTAGCACAGGCATAAAGACAAATAAATCACAAAGAAGACATCAAGAAACCAAAAAGCATCTGTTCAGGAGAAAGGTACCATCATTTGAGTGAAAAATCTAGTATACATAATAGGGAAAAAATCTTTATCAATCCTATATCTGAAAGAGGGTTCATATCTAGAATGAACAAAGAACTCAATAAACTTATCATCTAGGAAACAAGCTACCCAATTAAAGAACAGAAAATAGAACTTAACAGTCCTCACAGGTATATGCTTTAATTTAGGAAGAACTTTAGTCTACATAATTCAAGAAATGTGAGTCATCTCAGGAAAAGCTTGTATGCATTATAATATGTAAATTAATGCTTGCATATCCAACTTTAAATATCACAGTATGACTATCACTTCTGACATTAGAAATTATCCCAAAATAAATGATGGATTATAATTTGAAGCTTTATTGTGACTATTATTAATATTTTATTTTGAATGCATCTTGATGTTTAAGAAGAATGATGCATATAGAATTTAAGAGTCTTAAAGGATGTTATACATGTAAAAACTATCTTAGCAAAATTATATATGCCTTTCCAACATGTGAAACATTAATCATAATGCCATGTAGGTCATATATCAACAAAATAATTAGAGAAAAAGGTATAAAAATATTGAACACGTACAAATATTTCTAAGTCAAACATAAATTTAAGATACTGTGGAGAAAATTAGAGAAAACTGATGAATGAAAAACTAAGGGGAAACTCTATCCTCTCTATTTCTATCACATGCTTAAAAGATTTATGTTGTCTGGGTTACAACTGCTTACAAAGACAATAGGAAGAGATCATTTCCTTGTGTTTTTTCTATATATATATACAGCCAATAATATCTAATGACAGAAGCATAGCTTCATAAATTTTCTTCTGTTGATTTATTATCACTAAGGACTCAGGAAAAATGTTAAAACAGCTCTGAAAACATACATACGACTAACATTATATGGACTAAGCAGGTTGTACTTATGTAATTTGTAAATATCAACAATTAATGAAATTGAGGCCATGAATTTAAAAGAAGTTGGAGAGTGGTCTACAGGAGTATTTAGAGAGTGGGAAAAGATGGGGGAAATTATGTCAATTAGTATAATCCCCCCAAAATAAACAAAATAATTAAAAAATGAATGTGTTAATATGCTGTGAATGATCAATGAGTTTGTGTGATTGATGTCTCTAGAACTCATTTTATCTATTTAATAGTGTCTGTTGAAATAAGTAAAGCTTGGTATCTATTGGTGTAGAAGGAGAATATGAGCTATTTTAATCATTAGAAGAGCATTTGATTATAAACTATTACAATAGAAACATAGTATAAGAAAAAAGAGGTACAATTCACCTATGCTCTTTTAAAGAAAAATAAGAATGGCAGAATATTAGCAAAGAATTCTAGTGATCAGGAAAGAGATATCAATGTTGTTTTCAGATAAGCAAACTGAGAACATTAACTGATGCCATTTCATAGCTAAAAACATAAGAAATACCTTGCTATGCCCAAAGAGAATGACACGGAATTATTTGCCTTAATTACCTATACAACTTACAGGATCCCGTTCCTACATGTGGCTTTAGGTTTCCATGTTAACTTCCTTTGTTGGAAATATCTTAGGTCCTACAGATGGTGCTGGGAGAGAAGCTACAATTAGAACTAAAGATCCATTGAGGAGGGGGACTGCAAGTAGTCGGGGGAAACTGTGACCAGGATATATTGTATAAGAGAAGTATAAATAAATCAAAAGAAAAAGGAAAAAAAGAGAAATAAAGAATTACAAATCCAAAATGAAGAAACACAAATACCTACAGAAGGCACTACTTGGTGGAGAATTACATGTGCTTAGGTAAAGATTGTTCCCATGATCACTTAATCAGATTTTCATAGACCTTTAAATAACAAAAAATAAAACAGAGTCACCCTTCTGAGTTTCTATGCCAACAAGAGCATGTTTGGAGAATAATTGGGGATAACAATTCAGTTTCAATTAAGTTGCAAAACATTTTTGGAAAATATTTTATAATTTCATTTGAGATATCAAATTCAGATTCGTTTTCTGGTATATTGCAATGGTATAATGTCCTCATAACATTTACGGTGATGATATCAATAAGTCAAACATGAATCATTGCCAAATTTCATAGCTTACCTTGACATTCTATTCTTCCCAATTCAGCAACCATTTTATTTCACTTGTGTTAAGAGATTTCTCCCTCTAGTAACACAACTAATGTACAATGACAATTCAGGATCAATTATCTGGGAACCTAAAATGGTCAGTTTTACTAAGTGACGTACATGTAGATAGAGAGACAGACAGACAGACACACACACACGTTTTATTGACTTTGTTTGTTTCCACATATAAATAAATTTGGAAAAATATTTATTTTAAGGCTTTCTGCTTGTAATTCTTCTTTCAATTTCTATCATTCCCTGCTTTCTCTCCACACTTCTACCAATATTTTGGGTCAAGATTATTGGTGAAACTGCATTATAATGTTTAAAGGATTACACTTTTTATTGAAACTTTCTCTTATAATGTGATTGCAGTTTCTCATCCCTCATCTTTGCCCAGGTACTCCTAATTTCTTCACACATTCAAATTTTCTCTCTCTCTCTCTCTCTCTCTCTCTCTTTCTCACTCTCTCTCAGACAAATAAAAAACAAGTCATATTAGAACAAATATACAAATAAAAGAACACCTACACATGCAGAGATACACATGTACACACACACACACACACACACACACACACAGAGAGAACCTCCAAACCCCAACAAAGTCAGAAACCATAACATATATGAAAAAGTACATTAAGGTCACAAACACAAGCACACATAAGACACAGCACATATTCAGTGAGAATCTGAGAAATTGGAGAATGAGTGTTCTAGCTAATTAATAACAAGAAAGAATTTTTCTTCTTTATACATGCCCAATGCCAAATTATGCAATGCATTTAGTGGTCATACATCTTTAATCTTCTCTAATATGTCTGAGTATCAATTTTCCTATTTATTTATGTTTTTAATCTTTTATGAGTTTGACATTTTGAAGAATACAGACTATTTGTTTTATAGAATGTTCCTCAATTTGGGTTTGTATAATATCTTCTCATTATTAGATTCAAGCCCTTCACTTTTAGAAGAAAACCACAAAAATGATATTGAGTCCTTTCTACTAAGCCATTAAAAGAAGGATCTGACATCAATAATAATTGAACAAAGCCACATGAATATTTCTAAAAAATAGGATCTTCATGCATCTCAAGAAGGATACTTATTTATTTCCCTTAACAAAGGGAAATATCTAGCACCTACCAGCTAAGAAATATCTGGTAGGTGCTAGACATTATACAAGTGATATATTATTATCAAGCCTCACAATTTGGTTGGGGAGATGACTCAGTCCATATGAGTACATCTTGTTCTTGCACAGGACATGAGTTCTGTTCCCAGAACCCAAATACCTTCTGGTCTCTGCAGACACCAGGCACACACATGGTGAGCATAAATGCATGTTGACAAAGCAATCATACACAAAATTAAATAACTAAATCTAAACAAATGATAGTCTCATGATAGACGATTAAATATGAGTTCAAATGTAAAACTCATAGGAAAAGATGAATTTTAATAATATCCAGAGCTATGGGATGAGAAAGAGGATGATGATGAAGGGCATTCCAGACAAGGACATGCACAGGGACCATAGTCTCCCTTTTGAAAAGCTTAGGCACTTGGTATGGGTTCTGGCTCAGGTAAAATCAGATTACATCATCCTGAATGTAACTATTATTAATAAAACTTCCCAGAAAGGTTTAATTTTGAAACCCAGAGTATATTCTGATATTTGTACCAGTGCGATAGCCAATTCAATACATTTTACAATGCTTTTTTCTGTGCAAAATAGGCAAGGATTTTAGTGTTTCGTTTTGCTTACATGTCCTTGGATATGACTGGCTGTATCTAGATGGTATGCATTTTGTTTCAGCTGAGATTTAATTCCTTGATCAATTGTAGCTCATCACTCCTGAATTATCTGCCAGGTCAGCTTAGGCATTCTCTCTTAGTTCTGATTTGAATAGAATCAGAACTTTAAAACAGCCCTCTGTAAAAGTAAACATATATGAGCAGCAGGTAATGGCTGTAGCATTCTGACATTTTAAGTAGTCAAGAACTCTTGAGAGTATAGACTTGCCTAAGGAACATTTTAATGTTCAAAATCTGGTGATACTATTAAAAGGGAATGTCTCCAGGTTTATGGTGTAATTATCTTTCATTAGTCCTGAAGCTTGAAATAAAAGAGCAACACAATCCTGCAATTAGGGTACAATTGTACCTGAAATCTTCAAGTTCAAAGTCAGAGCCCTGCACGTCATGACTTATAACTGGCAAAATGTGTATGTTCCATGTGCATTTGGTTAATCTATAGTCCATTATTCTATTCCTTAATAGATATGTGAGCTGCAACTGATATGCATAGTTCAGTAACTAAGGTTAAACTTAAAAGAAAAATAGAGAAATTGCTCTCCTCTAAAGTATACATTACAAAATCACAAAGGTGAAAGGGTTTTGAGGTATTTAATTTCCTTTTGGTGCCTTCCACAGAAAGAGTAGGAAGTGTAGCAAACACTAGATGCTTTTTATTAATCAGATAGTCTAAGTTGATGCATTACATACATAGGAATGTGAAATGTCAGATACAATTAGGTTAATTCTGGTAAAATAAACCATTTTACCACAGGAGCATATTTAAATCATAATACCCAGATACAGGCACTAAAAATTTAAATAAGCATGCATAACTGCTCGACTCTTTAATTGTTGAGATACAGACATTGGTTTCCTTGTGTAGGATGCAAAAAGTGGGAGGAGGGGTATCTCATTGTAAACGTTTCTGGCTTTTAACTTGTAATATATTTTTGAAGAGCAATCCTGTACTACAATGAATAGCAGACTTGTTCCACACTCAACACTGCAGTGTTCAGATAGCTGAGTGGCAAAAGAAGCTGATGCACGAGCCACCTGTCTCCATCAGCACTGCTGGAAATGAAAACTACCAGAACTCAAAATATAACAAAGCTAACCTAGGCCTTCTCAATCGATTCTTTTACATAAAAGCATATGTATTTCACAAATGGTCAGCTGTTTAATGCTACATAATGTAACAATCTTTCACAAATTGCTTAATCTTGAGCATTACCCTACAAGGTCAACTTTAGTGTTACTCATTTAAAAATAAGGAGCTTTTCTTGAGCAAGTCGATAACTTGCCTAATATTCTTTAACTAAGACTGAGTTTCAATGGGGATTACAAGCTAGATATAATGAGCTGTTATTCAAATGTGAAGCATAGACTCCAATATTTAAACGGCACTCCATCTATAGTTGTTTTTGCTACCCCTCAGCTTAAATTTACCATGCTTATCCTAAAAGTAAAACTTACTATAAATTACATTGTGCTACTGTTTATACTTTCAGATAATTTTTCTGCTAATAAGAACCCATATTAATGGAGAAAAGATTGCAACAAGATTATAAGAGGTACAAGTAGTGGCTTTTATATATGGAAGAGCATTTGCCAGCCACAGTAAGGCTATTGCACACAGGTACTCATAGTGACCATGATGATATTCACAATACTTGTGAAAGATCAAATTAGTCAAAAACCCAGCATAGAAGGGGGTAGGGCACATGAAGCCCAACCAATAGCTAAAGAGATATTGGCAATTGATGGCTCCTGGCAAACCAGGATCAGTTTTCTTCATGGGTCTGATCCCAGAAAGACAAGATATGCTACAGCACATCTTACTCCCATTATACACAAGAAGCAGTAAGTGGGCTATGGAGTGAAAAGATGAAGCTCATGATGTTGGAAGGTAAAAGTGGAGGGAATACAAGTGAAGAATTGGAGGGGAAGAATTTGGGGGTATATTTGATGGCGACATTATATACAAGTATGAAATTTGTAAATAATGTAAAGAATTTTAAAATGAAAGTAATCCACCTTTATATTGTTAACACTGACGAAAATATTTTTACATATTTTCTGACAACCCATGTGGAAGACAATCTTGGGTGTGTATCTTTATGGAATACCTACTGTGTACTATTGCCTAGGAGCATACATATGGACATAGAAAGCCAACATCTGGTTCCTTATAAATATCTGAATATGCACATCTTTTAAATATTGTATGACAGTATCAAATATATTTTTACTTTAGTTTTTGCTTATAGAAGGTAGCATATGTGCAAGATTTTAGACCTAAACTTTATCAGATACTATGGTACCCTTCTTATCATGGTTTCATATATTATTATTCCACTTCATAATGTCAAAATTTCAACATGAATTCTGTCTTAATTTTTAATATTGATATTCTTCAGACCAAGAATAGGCCAGGCATTAGCCATAAGTTCCAGCACCCAAAAATGCAGAACGCTCTGAGAGGGAACAATATATAAGACTCTTTAGACTAGGGAATTAAGCACGTCTGCACTCAAGCCAATTTCAGCTTTTCAGGTTTTATTAACTTTAACCACATTCTGAGGTGAGAAACATGTGTATAGTATGCAGTGGATATAATATGGAGAGATAATTGATGGTAATGTGTAATCTGGTTCAAATTCATTTTTAACTTCTTTAATACCTGTATGTTCAACTTTAAGAGAAAATGAAAAAATATAACTACTACTAATAGAAACTGTAAGAACAAGATTTGGTAATTCATGTGGTTATTTTAATTATACTTTTTTCACGATAAAAGTATATTTTGTTTTAGTATGATATCCATTAAGCTGATAATATTCTCTGTTGTTTTCAAGAACCACCTGCTCTTAAAGTCCAGATATTTTGTTCTTGTGGTCTCTTCATATTTCTAGTTAAGAGACATAGAGTTAAAACCCGCATTAGTGGGCTTACAGACTGCAAAGGCTAAGATTCTATTCTAAACATAAAAACAAAAATAGTCTGTTCAGACATTGAGCATCATTGCTCAGAATTTATTGATAAAATCATTTATGGTGTAGCCTGTGACTTCCTCTAATGGCCTCATAGTACATTTCTGGCCTTACAGAGATTGGATGCTTCCTACCGAGGCTCCCATCCTTCAGAGCACGTTTACAACACAGACAATATTCCCCAAGCAGCAAATCCTCACAAGGTAGGTGTTTTCAACCCAAGCAGATGCCTGGGATAAGGTCAGTATTACTAAATTAATTGCCTTTCTCTCGTGGTAAGCTCTGGAACTTAGTATTATGCTTTATCCAATAACACGCTATAGCTCAGATAGTCATAGATGGCTTCAAAGGTGGACTATACTACAGAACCACTAAGCTTTCTGGAGTTTCTACTTTGCTTATTCTTGGATCCTGGAAAGTTTGAAAAGACGTGAAAAATGAACCTTGTTTTCTTGGATATTACTTGATTTTCCCTCCTTACTCTATTATGTTCTTCCCTTTTCTCATACCTAAGGAACATAGCATATGTTTCACCATACAGGTGGCTTTTCAGAGATCTAAATGGAGAATGAGCTAAAGTAGACTTTGCTTTTAATATTGTTTTCCCTGAGGCAAAGAAAAGCTAAGACATGACTTCTCAATTGAAAGGTTAAGGTGGGGAGCATCAATTTACACTTTTATAACTTATCTTTCCATGCCAATTTTACTGGGTCTCAATGCCATCAGAAAATGTATATCTAGGAAGAAGAAAAGAAGTATATACAATATATGGATTCATTTATAAGGAAATGGTAGGTTCATAAGAAAGCAGATGTATATACTCTGAAATGCTATTTTATAATAATATCTGTATTTCTTGAAGTTTTCTTAATCCTTCTATTTATAGTTAGCCATCTCAGAAATACTTCTGTGGCTGTTTTTAATACTTGGTAATTATGACACTTAAGCTATTTGTGCACAAGTATATTTAAGCAGTTATGTCTGCCAATCACATACTACAATCTTCAACTCTGTACTGCTTGATATTGCATGAAATGTGGAGGAAAAGCTCTTATGTAAACAGGCTTCACAGGGTAAAATGAAATACTTTTGGTTTACTAAAAGCTTACTTTTCCAGACTATTCTGGTCAAGACACTATTATATTGTGGTGCAGACATCATTATAAAATAACATTTCAGAGACTATACTAATGCTGAAACCTGACCTCTATAATATGTCTTCTATTAATATGGATTGGAGGTTAAAGGAAATCACACACCTTGCCTTCATAATAATTCTTATTTATTAAATGTACAGTGTGGCTAATAATTAGCTTAATTGTGTATTTACATGCTATCATTTTATGTTCAAGATTATCAGAAAACCAAGATTGATGAATTGATGCAGTTAAGAACTCTCAAACATATAGAGATAAATGTTGTGCCTAAATCCTCTCCATTTTTAACTGGTAAAATAAGAAAATAAATCTACTCCTCAGCAGTGATACATTTTCAATAATCATGACACCAGAAATTTTGGGATCCCTATGAAAATATAGTGATACTTCTAAGAGGATGTAGAGTCTGTTTTAAAGTTCCTGGGATCTTGACAGTCTTTGAATTTACTTTGACGAAAAGAATATAGTAAAAGTGATATTTTCCCAATTGCAAACCTAGTATTAGGTATCCTGCTTTCCTCTTGAACAACATGCATATCAAAATAAAAATCTATGATGTTGGGGAACATGTGGAAAATGGTTGGAAAATAAGGGACTGTGGAAAAAGACATCCAGTCCCAAGTAAACACTAATCATTAAAGACATCAAACCACTGTGTTTGAAACAAAAGACCAAAATGAAGATCAAAACCATATAGGCATAGTCCCAGACAGATTACTCTTAGTTCAAAAGACTGGTCACTTAAATAGTGGTTTTAGGCACTAAATTTTATAAAGGTTTTTAAGGCAGCAAAACATATGTGAAACACTAATATTGATAATGACTTATTTGCTAACAAAGTCTTTTATTGTATTTATTAAGTAATTATACAACAAGTAAGACTCATTTATTTTAAGAAATTGATTCCATGTCATATTGTATATATGGCAAGGAAAAGAGCACCTGAGCTGACCGAACTGCAATACTTTATCCTACTGTTATTTTCTGTAACCAAATCTACTCATTGATATCCTAACTGCAAGTGTTTCCAATCATCATAAAAAAAGTTCCCATCGAAACCAAAATATGTTGAGTAATATAACTCTTACTAACTCTTATATATGACTCCATGTTCTTAATCACACTATTGCACTTTGCTAAAGCTGACCCTGAGGCCTGTGCTGTGTTTTAGGTTGTACATCTGTTGTGTAGCAAATGAAATCATTAAGGATGCTGATGTGAAATCTGAGAGTAATGTCAGTGGGGTTGTGTCATGTTTGTAGGACAACATCACTTGTCATAAGTTACCTCTCTACATGGTAGATTTGAGAATTAAGAAAAGAGAATAAAAACAGAGTCTGTTCTATGTTCAAAATAAAAAGAAATGATAATACATTTATCTTGTACATTATGTTGCAAATTAGTGTTGCACATCAGTATTAGACACACACACAGAAACAGACACAGAAACACACACACACACACACACACAAATATACATATACTTTTATAAACTTGCAAGTCAGACATGGCAATACAAGACCTTTAATCTCAACAATTGGGAGGTGAGGGAGGTGGATCTTTGAATTTGAGACAGCATGGTCTACATTATGGTCTCAAGGCCATCCAGGTTAGAGAGAACTTGTCTCAATAATCTTTATAGACAGTTACAAAAATTTCCAACACAGGGAGTTTTAAAATTATTTAAAATGTAAAAGATCCTATGAGAGAAAATAAATGAGCATAAATTTGATTACCTTAGCTGACATTTCTTAGACATGAGTATAAAATTTGCAGCATAATTTAGAAATGCACATATTATTAAATTTTGAAATGTTTTAAAATAACTGTTGAGCTATTTAAAGTATACTCCAGATCCATTGTTTGGTAATCCAAGTTCAATGTAAAAGTAGCATTTGTTTTAAATGCTATTAACTAAAAATATAAGAATACAACTCTTAAAGTGTTGCATTTGCAATATTTAAAAATAATGTGGTAAATATGTCTCAATTTGTGAGTAAAGAAGTACCTTGATGAATGTGGTATAAAGAAAGAATGAGATTATTGTCCAAATATTTTACATAATGGAGCATTCAAAACCTAACAACATCAACAATACAGGAGCATGATTCCTTTGTAAATGTACTAATAATCATGAGCACTTTCAGTGTCTAATTATATGTTTTGATATGTGTTTTTGTTATACCCATCCATTGGTTCTATGTGTGTGTGTATGATGGATATATATATATATAAATATATATATACATATATATTTATATATATATATCACATTTTATAAATTATGTACTGAGAAAATTTAATCTCTACTCATTTAGCAATTTGAAATACAGCTGTCAGCTGTAGATACCATACAGTGCACTAAATTACTAAAATTTATTCTTCTTGTGCTCTTTGGCTAGCATTTCCTCTTTTGCCTTGACCCTTCTCTCAGCCACATGTACAATTCTTTCCACTTCTGAATTAAACTTGAGGAAATCTCCACTTAAGATATAATACAGTGTCTTTCTTCTTGTACCTTTTCTTTTCCCCCAATGAAGTGTCTTTCAGAATCATCCTTGTGGCAAATATAATAACTTCTTCTCTGAGTTTGAATAACATTCCATTGTGTGTATGTGTATGTAACTGTGCAGTTAGTATGGACATTTATATACAAATATATTCTTTCTAAGTTCATGTATTGATATTCACTTGGGTTGCTTATATATCTTGTGTTCTGTGAGTAATGCCACAGTAAACATGAGAGGGGATGTCTCTTTAACTTAATTATTTCAATTTATTTAGGTTCATATTCAGATTTAGTATAACTGGACCTTAAGAAAGCTCTAGACTGAATTTTCTGAGCAACCTTTGAACTGGTTTCCATATTGGCTAATACTAATTTACGTTCCCAGTAATAAATGCATCAGGCTTCCCTTTTTGTCCATATTGGCCAACATGTGCCGTCCTCCATTTTTTGATGACTGTATTTTAGCAAGCATGAGCCAATATCTCCTTTTAATGCCCTATACAAATTTAACTAAAACCTCAAAGGTGCAATTACATTTATTAACTGCCAGGATTTGCATGCTCTGCCAAAGTTCAAACTACCTTCACGCAGTGAAACTGCAAAAAGTTTTCCATAGAGAGGCTGATGTCTGAGTATTTGGAAAGAATATGAATTACTGAAAAAGGGCATCTCATAATTCATATATAATTATAAAGTTCTTATTCTTATTAATTATAATGACAAATACTATTTGAATATGAAAATGTTCCATTCAAATAGAGTGTATTCATAATGAAACACAAAGTGTATTTACTAATAGAAATATATATTAAATACTACTAGAATTTAAATAATCATATTTGATAACTCTACTCGCATTTTGATAAATGATACTTATGCTTTCAGTTAGATGTATATTCATTTGATGAACTTACAAATTTTGTCTTAAACCTATGAATCGTAAAATATGTCCATGTGCAATATTTAACGCTATGTAAGAGAACACAAAGAGGACTTGTCATTTTGTAAAAGGGATTTCTGTGTATTCATAACAATAAAATAAAGATAAAAATACATGTTCCCATTTTTCATATGTAGTTTTTCTCCTTTAGGTAATCAAATATTAAGTGACTCACGAGTTGCAAAATATTTATCATGTGCATAAGGGTAAGTTAAGAACTCTGAAAAAATTAGAAGTCCATGAAAAGAAATTAAGACTTTACAAACACTAACAATCTTTATTTGCAATGTTTCCACACAGTTACTGTACATAGCAAAAGCTCGTGCTTACTGTCAAACCCAACTAAATATCCCAGAGGACAAGCTGAATTAAGATTTTTTTAAGTTACTATTAACACAGAAGTCTCAAATGTCCAAACTGTTTATTTTGAAATTATTTAAACATTAAAAAAGGAAAAATAAAATTTAATATTAAGTATCTGACTACATAAAATCTGGAGATATTTTTAACATTATATATTGGACTAATGCACAAACAGGTAGACATAGATGCTGACACGTATTTATAAAACAAAAGGATGCCCTTATTGAAATGATGCCATGATAACAACTGTCACACTGTTCAGTTTCTCAACTATTTGTTTTTCTTTTATTATTAGGGACGAAAACTACAATTTTCTTTTCTGAACACTGGCTTGTGCACAATTAAAGTCATGTCATTTATGTATAACTTTCTTTCCAAAATTATTTAGTGTTTGTAGATTTTCTGTGGCTTAAATCCATTTAGGATATAGTTCTAGGTAATAATAGCACAAAGGAAACTTTTCAATCTATGTATTCGAAAAGAGCACGATGAAAAGTTTTTTGTGGATTAAAGTATAAACATCACAAATTATCAGTATCTTCCATTGCAATTGGCAAAGAACAATGAACACTGGTTTTGTCTACTGTCTGCAGACGTCATGATTCATACAGCGTCAGAATCCAGGAAATTTGTTAGACTTCAACAATGGAAAGAACTCTGTAACTCCTATTTCACAATGTCTGATTTAGAATGCAGATGTTTCTGCCTTTGATGTTCAGGATTCTGGGTAAACATCATAATGAGACCCAGCTGCACTAGCTCAAACTCAGGTAGATTGCATTTTTATGGTCTTGTGAAGTTAAAAAACTAATTGTGATTTTGTCATAATGCCTTTCGTAGATGACACTGAAACACCAACCCAAAATGAAAGCCAAAACTTTTCTACCTTATAGGATGGCAGTTAAATAAGAAAATTAACAGTATTTATTGCCAATTTGCATTAGTAAGTATTTTCTTGCTGAAAAAAAGAGTTTGGTGGTAACATTTAGCTGGCTGAAATTTTTACATAGAAAGAGAATGGCCATATTTTCTATGCTTGGCTATTTTCCATGCAATAGGGTGTGTTTTTAAAAACACATTCTTGGCCTTCATCACAAAACCACAGATAGCTATAATTTGGGTAACTTTAACAGATAATTTATGACTTTTACACTCAGCTTAATGGCCCATAAAAAAACTCAAAATAGCAGTGTGAGTACTTTGCTTCGACAGTCAAGACACTGAGGGTGTTTCTGAACAGCAACTTCCATATCAAGGGAGATGTCTGAATTTCACTTAGAAACTGGTTACTTAATACATATATTACATGCTTCGAAGCTACACACTGGTGATGCTGATTCTCCTCTGCACATCTAAGAAAAGGGTTTGTATGTTTTACGTTCCTTTCTTTCTCTAATATATTCAAATGGGATACTGCAAATTACTGTCAGAGAACCAGTGTGAACCTATTAGTGACAATTTACTGAAGCTAAAATTCCAGCTGTTGCAACTGAGCCTTATGATTTTTTTTTTGTCCCCCCTCTATGGCCTTTAAACAGTTAACAGCACCTGCTGCTGTGTGTGATGAAACCCCACAGGAAATGAATGCCAAAGGTACAAGATGAAAGAGAAAGTAATTTTCTGGGAGGGGAGCAGAGTAATTTTGCACTGTGAGGTGAAAGGGTGAGAAACCAAAAGACTTGTGAGGAATGACTTATGAAACTGGGATTGAGGCTAAGAATTGGAAGCAAAGAGAAGAGATATAGGAGAAGGGGAAAGAAAAAAAAACCTGGTTATAGAGAAAAAAAAAAAAACAAAGAACAATAGATGCAATGTGAATGTGCCTCTGATCAAGGAAAGCACTGGGATACATATGAAGAAATCACACACCTGATAAGATTTTATATACACGCTCTCTATATCTGGTGGGTTATGAATAGCAAACAAGTATTATAAATCTTTTCTCTGTCACACTCCACAACTTGTAGTAATTTTATCCTGTGTTTTTCTTATTGTGATCTTTATGGTGACTAATCAAAGAAATGCACATTGAGAAAAATATGACATTCAAGAAAAAGTATAGGCCCTAACAATGAGTATCATCTAGGGAGTGGAATGCCAACTGGCAGGAGGTAGTCTGAATTTGATCTAAATCAAATGATTCAAATCTGGGATATGAACAAAGATTATGGACATCAGAAAATAAATTATATAAATATGGTGAGAAATTAGAAACAACAGCATTTGCTACAGGTCATGTGAGAAGGACAGATACATTGAGGGATGCTGAAAATGGATAATAGACAAGAAATTGTCCTGTCCAGGGAAGAACATACCAAGTCTATATCAGATATCAATAGGTCATCTCTAAAAATGTATATACAAGTAACCTTAAACTGAGAAAGTTGTATTTACAAATAAGTATATGTATACATACACATATATGCATGTAACAACAATTAATGAAAAAAAGGCTATTAATTTGTCTTTTTGTTTGTTTGTCTGTTTGTTTTTCAAGGTAAGGTTTCTCTGTTGGAACTCTGGATGTCCTGGAACTCTCTCTGGCAACCAGGCTGGCCACAAACTCATAGAGATCACCCTGCCTCTGTTGGAATTAAAGGCCTGCACCACCACTTCCCAGTGAGGAAAGAAAGCAGAGAAGACATGCAAGGAAAGCATGATCTAATTGAATAATAATGTCATAAATAAAAGAAATATACTAGAATAAAAAGATGAAACAAGGGAACTATTGCTATATGCTGTCAGCAGATAAATGTCAGGAGGCATTTTAATATCTTTAGGTTGGCTATTGGTGGTAAAATCATGTATACTTAAATGCATCTTTCTCTTAAGAATAGGACATAGTATGAAATCATGTCATATCATCTATAGATGAAATTGCAAACCAACCAATATTTGAAAATTTCTGATCTTCTTTGTCACCAGCTATAGTGCCAAACTGAAATATTTGAGTCTACCCTTTTTTCAACTTCTTCTGATATTACTTAACACTAAACAAAGAGCAGTAGGTAAAAATCTCTGAAAAATCCAATTCGTACTGATTTAGATCAGGAACAAAATTAGCAAACATTCAAGTAGGTCAAAAATTAGTACGGAGGAGAAAAAAAAAAGAAGTGTTTAAGGTCAAGTGAACCACAGGCCTTGGAGCGGCCATGTGATCCAGGGGAGCATTTCCCAGAACCTGGCAAAAGTAGATTTCCAGAAAATACTGATTCCCTCAGAAATTAAAAACCAACAGGCTGGGTAGTTTTTGGCGCATGCCTTTAATCCCAGCACTCAGGAGGCAGAGGCAGGTGGAGCTCTGTGAGTTCCAGGCCATCCTGATCTACATAATGAGTTCCAGGACAGCCAGAGTTACAACCGAGAAACCCTGTCTTAGGAAACCAAAACCAGACAAACATAGCTCTCTCTCACACACACACAAACACACATACTATAACATGATATGCCCAAATTTGTTCACACTTGACCCTGTTTTGCTGGGTTTTTTTAAGCTTATACTGGGTGTGATGAGCTATTCTTTATATGTATTTTAATCCTTCCTTAAAGTGTTCATGGTATTCTGGGTTTAAGTCCTATGATGACTTGATCTTTGGTGACAATACTTCTCAGTGTGTCTAACTACTACATTAATAAAGTGTTGTACTTGTGCTTCATAAAACTATTTTATAGAGAAACCTTACATTGTTCTACGTAACTCTCCAGATACCCACAATATCCACAATATGTTGGCATGTTCTCCCCTTTAGAGGAAATTTGAGACTTTAAAATTTGAAGATGCAAGACATGTATGAACTAAGTGTAATATCACAATCTAATGATATTAAGTTAATATTATTAACTTGTTAATAAATAAAGGAAAATATAAATCCCCCACAAAACAAATCTTCTTTGCCCATTCACTTGGAAATGTTCCACTTTGAACAACACTTGTGATTTTTCAACCGCTATCAACTGTCTTTACCTCTAACTCATAAATATATGTTTCTACA
Organism: Cricetomys ansorgei; assembly: GCA_026225945.1. Taxonomy (NCBI): domain Eukaryota; kingdom Metazoa; phylum Chordata; class Mammalia; order Rodentia; family Nesomyidae; genus Cricetomys; species Cricetomys ansorgei. The sequence goes on from JAMJFZ010000239.1 coordinate 28,290,402, forward strand.
CATACACATAAATATACACATATACATACATGAGCTGTCCTTAGCATATTATTTTCTTTGTTTCATGAAACTTTAGAAATATTTTAGAAATAGTTTTTCGGTGTTACAGCGGTATCTCAGTTCACACTGATCTGCAGAGTACTGGAGTTCTATTGCAGTATTTATGTTGGGAGGTTCTCAATCACCTGTGATTCCACTAATGACCTGTAAATGCACCAGACAATCTAATATTGATGGTCTCCACATACACTATGATCACATGCACAGATACACACATACATAGTCACAAAAACACACATAATTTAAAATAAAATTAATATAATGTATTTCATATATTTAACTATTATTTGTCAACCTAATAAAATACCAGGAGTATTTTTATTATGTAAAAATAAATAACAGCTTCTTTTTCCTTTCTTTAAACTGAAAACTTACTATACAAACTAGCAGACAGGCCAGCAACTGCTGAAAATGCTTTTGGTTTATAAATGCACATACTTCCTGTGGCTCCATTGATGGTTATCATGAAATTGGCCTTCTGTTTATTATATTACACAGAATAACTATGTACAAAACATATTTACTACATTTTAATGCGATGGAGAATTTCTTTAATTGCAAGATAATTCAGTCAGGTAATTTGCCTAGTTTTCTGTGCCTTGCTATTTTACTAACCAATATGTTTGCTATCATTCCTGTGAAAGATAAACTAAGAAGAGTTAAAGTGTTCACCAACATCTCATTGCACTGGTATTCAAGATGGTGTGACATCTCGAATTAGGCTGTGATTTTCCCTCAAACAGGCTCGTGAAACGCTCAATAGTAATCTTACGATTTAATTTAAATCACATGCATTTTAACTCATGTCACACATATGCAGAATTAAGTGAATATGCCAGCTAAGATCATGAGCTGGTTTTTACAGTTTGCACATTCTGGTTAGATGGTATAAATGAGGCTACTCCTTTAGCTGCCTTTCTATTTTTTATTCAGTGTCTTTCTAAATAAAAAGAAATATAACCAAATTATGCCTATCTACTGTAGAAAATCCATACAATGTAGATTATCACAGAGAATGAATATAATCACCTATAAACACTTGCATCAAAGATGATAAAAACAGTTGGCTTGAAAATATTTCTACTTATTCTACTGTAATTTGCTTCTGCTCCTGTGACCCTCGGATGTCAGCCACTTGGATAGTCAGACTTCTAAAGTTATTTACGGCCTTGAAGACTCCCAGTATGGTCTACTGTTTTCTCTCAGGGCACAAGGGTGTGTTTGTTCACCACTGTAATTCTAGGTTTCTAAAAGGCTGCTCTTCTTTTCAACATCATCCCATCACTACTTGCTGCAACATCTCTCTTACCTATTTTGCAAATCCTTTTCCATCAATCTGCAAATTGACTGTTTCATAATACTCTACCCCTCATTGTGCCACGTGGTATTTAAACTCAGAGCTCTGTTCCATGAATACTTTTGCACATGCCATCTTTAAAATGCTATAAGAAAAATTAAAGCAATCCTTTGAATATTGAAGTTGACTCTGCTGGATTGACTGACAATTCACAGATTGGCAGGGAAGCAAGAATAAAAATTTGACATGCATAAGCACGGGGCCTTTCAGAGTATAGACAAAGACACAAATACAGAGCAAGATGTTCTGTTTAATTTTTCAGTCCCTTCTGCGATGTGAATCTAATTTACTTTGGTTAATGAAATTTCAGTCAAAAGATCGAAGCCATTGTATTCCTCTTTAGTGGATTTAGTCTTCATAAAATAAAGTGACTTTAGGGAAGGCCCTTTCTGTGTTTACAGAGGTTAGGATTTCAGCACAAAGGATGGGGTGAATCTGGTAGCCCTTGAGACTGCCTTACTACTTCAGTATGCCAAAGAACTACCCTTCGTGGAATTCCTTTCTGACTCCACATTTTCACACTATGGTTACTATTTATCTTTTTCTCTTTTGGACACATATTTGTATCTGAAAAAATAATATTATGTTGGCAAAGGAGTCCTGTGTATTCATTAAAATATGTGTTTTCCATTTATGATTATTTATTTTCTGTTATAAGAAATATTTAGCCCAATTGCACCCAATTACTCTTTAGAGGAACCTGGGCAGCATTATAAATAACTCATGTTATTATTAAAGAATGGGGAAAGTCTCTAAAGGAAGAAGCTATCATGTGGAATGTTACATGTAGGGCCAAGAAGATACTTAATAAAGTGATCACCATGTAAGCATAAATAGCAGAATTTGGTCCCTAGCTCTGATGTAAAAATCCAGCAGGTCAAAGAACTGCCTGTAATCTCAGCACTAGAAAGGCTGAGACTGAGAGAAAACTGACTTGTGAGACTATATACAATTGTTTAGCTCCAGGTTTAGTGAGAAAACTTGCCTCAATAAATGAAGTGTAGGTTGATCCTCAAATTTGGTCCAAACACACACATACACACACACACACACACACACACACACACACACACACACACACGCATCAGTTCATGTATGTGCAAAACTGTATACACAGAACACATATACATATTCCAAAAGAGAATATAGTATACAATAAAAGCCAGAGTAAAAATGTTATATAGAATGATGATTGCATTTCCTCTTCATTCCATTTAAGACTATTTCTTATTAATTCAAATTGGGAGTAATATCTTTAAAAAATATTCTGAAATTGTGACCATTAATCAAAGAAAAAGTAAGGGAATCATTTTCTACTGTAAAGCTTTTCTTCATACAATAAATAAATCCATGTATTTGCATATTTACCACATTAAAGCAAGCAAGGAATTTTTCAAATGCATTTGAGATACTGCAAGTTTGGATTGGGTACCCTCTAGCAACTGATCTGATCCTTCTAATCAAACTCCCTAGCTTCAAAGGACTAATGCAACATTACCACATACTTTAGGAGAAGCTGTTCTGGGCTTCAAGGTGATATAATGATCACAGACACAAGAGAAAGATTTCAATTAAGGGTATCATACCAGCATGCTACTAAAGGCACACAGCATCATGCTAATTAAAGTGCAATAAGCCAACAAAAGCCATTGAACATTATACTACCAGAGGCAAAATAGAAAGCTGATGAACCAAAGTAATTGTTTTGTTTTTAAAATCAAAGTGCCAATATACTACTGACTAGTGAGATTAGAATGACTGTGGATCTCTATGGAATAGACTGGTGTCAACTATTGAAATTTTAAATCAATTTTTTACCAAGTTACTAAAATATAGAAGTATGAAACCAAGGATAAGCCACAAATTCTATTATATGTATGTAAATATATGGTTTATTACATGAAATTAATGCTTAAAATTACTGAACAAATTTCTTTTCATGGCTAACGTAAGAAAAGCAAGAAGATAGCTAAATCATCATGTATTCATAATTCGCTTACCACACAATAATCTTGAATTTAAAACATGTTTATTCTTTCCCATTTTTCCTTTGTGTATAAAAATATTTTCTCTGCTGGAAAATATTTTCTCTGCATTATAATAAATGGCTATTAGAATGAGAGCAATAAGCAAGTCAAATAAGTACATGTGAAAGCACAGGACTTTAGAAGTCAATTAGGGAAGCCAGTAATGTACTCAGTGTACTCTTCCCTGAAATTGCAAACAAATTTTTCAGCAGAAGCTATGATAATTGAAAAGAGATAAACAAGTCAACGAGATTAATTTATAGACAAAATAATCAAATCTAGCTTTACTCTGTAGTGATATAACTTGAATTTGGAATTTGTGGTTTCAGGGCACCATGCACATTAAAACATATGAGCCAGGTCCAAAATGCTGTGAAGAAAATAAAGATTATAATTAAAAATATCATGATGGGAGCTCAAAGGAATTCTTTGATAGATCCTCAACAAACAGGACATTAATGAGGATGTTGCAATAAAGCAACGGGGCTATGATTCTCAGTTGTATCATGTGAATTACTGCATATAATTATAGTACTTACAATATAACTTATGAAATGAGCCAGTATTTATGGCTAGTGTCCACACATGCTGCTAATAGCTGGTTAATATACACAGAGATCACACTGAACAGTAACTGAACTCTAATTCTCATTTCCTTTGATATTTTGTGTTTCCGTGTACGTTTCTACAAACTTGTGATATTTCAGCAATAGTTCAGGTGGAATAAAGGCAAATACTTTTTAATGAAGGACCAGAATGAGCCATCTCAGAATAGGAAGGCTTGCTAAGAAAAAGACACTCAAGAAGAACCAGATATATGAATGCTGTCTTGCCTTTTCCCATCAGGCAAAACATGGTATATCAATTCCCAAGGACAAAAGCAGTCAGCTACCAGTCTCTCTTTATCTCAGAAAGAACAAAGGTTAACCATCAAAGACAATATTGGGCCCTCACTAACCTAGAACAATACAATAGAAGAATCTGGCAATTCTTGCAGAATCTGATGATTCTGGCAAACTGGGATTGAAAGTCATTACTCTGACAATTACTGATTCCTGAGTATATCCTTGTACATGTGGAATAAATGTTAATAGACTTCTGTTTGTCTTTCTTTTCTTAGTTTTTTTTTTTTTTTAGTAAAGTTGACTTCCAAATAAGAACCTATATCGAAGAGGGAAACGGTGATTTTGCCCACACATTTTCAATTCAGAAGCTCTAAGTATTTAAGTTAACCTGTGATTATTCTCACTGCAGAGAAATTAAACGTTATTATTCCTACCTCTATCAAACACCATCTGTTGTAAATTAATTCAGCCAATGTTGTGAGATATATATAAACAGGTCATAGGTGTATCTCTGATTCTTTGACTCTTGTAAGTTGGAAAACATTTTAGATTTTAGATAATAAAAAATAACAAAAATATTTTTTATTGGCAATGTAGGTATTACTGAAAATTGGGGAAACTTTCCTCACTTGGTATTAGAAAGAAGTAATATAACAACATATATTGCAAAATATGGGGTGCATCTTTATGTTTGCTTTAAAGAACTTGAGCTTGAAAGTCAGGATTCAAAGGAACAGGCTCTTCTCAACATGTACAAAGGAAGTGGTTTCCCTAGCAACAGGAAATAGGTGAAAGCTCTCAGGAGTGATCCTTCCACCCATGTTCCTTTTGAGTTTGCTAATGTTTCCAAACTCATGGAGGAAAGATGGAGTGAATGTATCACAAAGACACAATCCTGGTGGTGAGGGGCTTTTGCGCCATTTATGAGATGCTAAGTGGCTTGTTGATTGCAGTTATAGGTATCACAGGAGTAACTATGATAGAAGGAAGCCAAGGTTCTTTTTCCCTGCTGTGCCCCCTATTTGTATAAACCATACAATGTAAGGAATTCTTAATAACAAATTAATCCTTTTCTGATAGACACACAAAACAAAATTGTCTTTGTTTTAAATAATTTATTTAAATCATTTACAAATTTTGCTTTTACGTACAAGTGACTTAACTTCTATTCTCCCTCCCCGTGCCCTTGCCACCCACTCTCTCTCTCTCTCTCTCTCTCACACACACACACACACACCCACACAATTTTTTAGAATGAAATGAAGGATTGGATGAAATTGCAACATTTAACAGGTGCATTGAACTGAGTAGTTTCCACCATAGGCCTTTCGGTCATAGAAATGAAAATAAGCCATAAAGGCACGCACTTTTATTTTAAACTTACGTCACACTGTCAGCTTTTGATACAATGAAGATGTTTCAAAATATTCCGGAGGTGAATGAATCGCTTCACTTTTGACATGTTTTTCTTAGAATTATCAAATCTTATTTTGCTGTAAGGAACCACAGGAATGAGAACTTTCTTGCTAATTCTATTTAAATACTTAATTTATCATGCACAACGCTAGAGGCTGGGAATAGAACAATGAATAATGAAGAGTATTGGCCCCCAAAAGGCCAGGATCACTCTCATGAAACTTCAGGAATTTGAAATAACTTAGTAATTAGGTCCATTTCTTCTAAAATATTTCATAATTCTACCAATGAGCACTTCTAGATTGGTTTTAAATTTTCATAACTTTGTTCAGAAATAAAAAGAGGACAGAGAACAAAGTGGTCTTTGAGAATTTGCTTGCTTATATGCAAACATGTTCGGTAGAAATGGAAGTATTTGACAGGTTAGAAAGAATTTTCGCAGTATCAATGAAGCAAAAGAGCCAGAGAAAGAAACTTTACAAAAGATAAGCTAAATGCATGGAACATCTTCAGTGACTCAAGAAAAAGTAAGTATTGAGAGTAAATAAATAGGATAATTATATTTAATATTCAAAAACATATTAAAGGCAAAATTTTTTATTTCAAAGTTGAAATTGATTTATTTCTGACTAATCTAACATTTGCATAAGAAATTAGTCAACACAGAACAGTTTGTTCATCATGCACCTAATATTATTCCATAAATTAAATATCATTAATTATGCTTACAGAGATACTAAGTTCATAGCCAATGACATATTTTGTAAAATATGGTTTATGTTCCTTAAGTTCATCTAACCTGATATACTTAACAATAATAGGAAACAATATGAAAATAATTACTTACAGGTGATTAAACTATTTTTATATAGAAACTAATAACTGACCAATGTAAAATGACTAGGAAAATGATAGGAATATACAGAGAAATATAAAAATATATTTTTAATTATGTAGCTTTATTCATTATATAAAAGAAAGTGCTATCATATAAGTTATGAAATTCTTTTCCTATGCCATACTATAGATGAAAACAGATGCCTATACGTAAATAGTATAAAATAGTGTATTTTAGTTGATCCACAGCAAGTATAATTAAAAGAATAGAGATTCCAATGAATGAAAATGTCCATTTATTTGCTAATAATAACATATTATTTCTCTATTGCATTGTCCAACTATAGCTTCATGTCTTCTCTACTGGCTTTGACACAATAACAAGTTGTGTTCGAGCATTCATTACAAAATATTTATTGAAATTGACATGTTTTTATGAAGCTTAACATTCTGGAGACATAAGGATGAGAAAAATAACTGAATATTACTCATGAATCAGGCGTTGGAAATGGTCTATAAAGTCTTTTAGGAAAAATGAAGGAGTCATGTCACTTGATAGAACACAGCAAGCAAAGAAACATTTTCTGATCTCTATTAAACATTGTGGTCATGGTAGCATGTACACTCAATGTTTCCTATAAAAAAGAATAAAGTCTCATTTTTGGTTGCCTTAATATTTTAAATTTCTTGAGGTTTATAATAAAATAACATAATTTCCCATTCCTTTTCCTCCATCAAAACTGTCCATTGTACTTGCTTTGTTCTCTTTCAAATTCATGACATTTTTGTTTGTTTTTATATATATGTGTGTGTATGTGTTTCTAAATATAAGAATACAAACTGTTCCAGCCATATATATTATTTATTTGTATGTTTTCAGGGCCGACTTTACTGCATCTGGAGTGCTCTTCCTTGGAAAAGACTATTTCTCCTGCTTTCACTATTTCTAGGACCAGTAGTTCTTTGTCTGGGATTAAGACCTCATAAATTACCCCCTTCCTTGTTTTGCATGACAAATGGGGCCATCCTTGTTTGGTAATGTTTAGCTAGTACTATTGTTCAGATTTTATGGGTGTAGCTTCTCTGACATCTCAAGGAAATGCAATCTAACAACAAACTGCTTGTTTTTCATGCTCTTCCAAATATTTCAGTCCTCTCTTCTGCAGTGGTCCTGAGCCTCTGGTGCTGGAGTAACATAGATATATCAGTTGAGACTGTGTTCCACAACTCTGTATTTTGATTGATTGTGGGTTTCGTTAGTGGTCTCTATCAGTTGCAAAGAGAAGCTTTCTTCGTGGGTGGGTAATAACTACACTTAGCCATGGGTATAAGAATAGATGTTTAGAATGTACTTAAGGAGTATCCTGTTTTAGTAAAGTGGTTGTAGATTCTCCTCCAAGATCCATAATTTCACTATTTCAGTATGGATTGCTAAGTTATCAAATCCAGATATGGTTTTCCTCTTGTTGAGTAGATTTAAAGACAAATTAGAAAGCTGTGGTTATCTCCAAGGTATGTGTATCACTATTGCACCCTTGGGTTTATCATTATGCTCACCATTGTGATGATTCACAGGCACCATAGCTAGGGAGGAATATTTGTTGCTTTCCTCCTTCCCACTTCTGGAAGCTTGTGTGGAAGTTTTTGGTACCTGTGAGCTAGTCTTCAGGGGCAAGGCTTTACAATCTGATCCTTTGGTCCTTTGGTTCCTGTATTCAAAGTGCATTGTGTCTCAGCAATAGGGAAATTCTTTACATTTATGTGCAATCAAGGGCAATAGCACTAGCTTATAATTTTTTCAGAGTTCTCTTGGACAACACTTAACAATAACTAATAAAGGAGATTTTCATGCTTGGTATAGAGGATTTTTATTAGATTGCCTATGGCTCTTGGGAAAAGCAACATCAGACCAAATGGGAAAATTCTTCTTAAACCATACAGATTCATGTATATATAGATTTACATATAGTATAGACATTTTTTCGGTAGATAGTTGTATGGTTCCTTATGTTTTTCAGAAATCCTTACTGTTATTTTACCTCTTTCTTGAACTAAAGAGAGAAATTAGAAAAACAGTGGTCTTAGTTTATTTGCTCGATTTTCCTCCAATTTTGCCCTTCCTTCCTTTCTTGTTACTTTTGACTTCTCTCTCTTTTTTTGCTTTTCCTTCTCTGATTCATTTCCTTCTTGTTCCTTTCTCCTGCCCAACTTTCTATTTTCTTCATTCTTGTCTGAAATTTTCTAACTATTGTATAAATGTTTTTCCATTTCATAAAGCCTCATTAAGTTTCCAAAGCTTAATCTTCTTACATAATCCTAATCACTCATATAGCAATGTTTTCTTGGGTATATGTTGATGAAGAGTAAGAGGTTAATGTCCCCACACCAGGTGTTCATTTTGTGTTTAACCATAATCCCTTTCTTTTTACACATCTAAATGCACTTCCTTTCACACTGCTCCTTTACATTATCTTCCCTAGTAACAAAACAACAGAAGAAAATGTAAGGGTATTTGGGTGTGTGCTAGTAGGTATTCTCAAAAATAACTGAGCCAAAGGAATGGATATTTATCAAAAGCAGAGTTACAGAAAGATTGGAAGAGTCAGAGGATAAGGGAGTTTGCTGTGAGATTGTGTCTCCTGATAACATCAGAAGCTACACCCTTAAAATGTCACCATCATGACGAACTAAACATGACCTGAATAAGGATAATACCTGAAGACATTCCAAAATTATCAGGAAAAGCCCATGAGGCCTCAACACTACAAACAGAACCCCAGATAGCTAAAGAATTCTGAGAGTAGAGGAACTAGTTTTCTCCAGGGCGAAGGACACCAATTTGTTATCCAACACCAAATAGTAAACCTTGAAAACATACATATCAGTAACATTATACAAACTGAGTAGGTTTTATTTAGGAATATCTATGGTACATACATATTAAAATATGCACAGAACATCAATTAATGAAAAAAGAGGTCATGCATTTGAAAAAGAGTAAAGGTTTTATTGGAGGATTTGGAGGGAGGAAAGGGAATGGAGAGATGATGTAATATTATAATGGCAAAAATAAAAGAACAAAAGAACATAGTATTAGAATGGCTAACATCGTAGGGAATGGAGAGTCCAACAATGCTATATTCACAATGGAAAGGCTGAGAACTGTAGCTGTTCAGTCCATATGACTGAATTCCTCGGCAACCCCGGTCTTTCCCTAAAGGGTTGGTAGATTTCTGGGGAGCCATTGGCTTTCCATCCAAGGTGAAAGCCTGAATAAACACATTCCACTCTTTCAGAGGATAACAGTAAAAGTAGAAATAGCAGCAAAATGGATGAACATGCGTATAAGAATCACAATTAAGCCACAAAAAAACCAAATGCTTTTCCATTGTCCATCTTATCTCTGGGCCAGTAGTACTGGACAACCACCTACCTTCAGGATAGGTATTATCACCTCAGTCAATGTTATCATGATAACCCCACAGAAGCATGCTCAATGGTTAGTCTATCTGGAGATGCACTCTCAGATGTACCCAGAGGCTTTGTTTCCTGGGTGATTATAGTTCTTATCAAGGTAACAATCAATATTATCCATTTCAGTGCACTAAAGAGAATAATGTTCCTACACATCGGTTCATACTGACAGAGAAAAGAAACTAAGTAACATGAGATCCTTTTATCCTCACTCTACTTATCATTTGGTTAGGTCCTGACAGACGTATCCACTCTAAGAAAACTGTGTTAATTTATTCAGGAAGCATATTTATAAGACTTGAAATCAATGCTTAATGTGCCATACCAAATAAAACTAAATGGCCATATCAAATTGCTCATGTATATTTATTTTTAGATAGGATATTGTGAGACCCAGGGCCAGCCATCCACTAAAAGCAGCTACTCAGTAAATACACAACCATTTTATGGGAAACAATGGCTTTTATTAAGATAAGTCTACCAACCACGCCAATCCAATGAACTATCTGCTATAAATTTTGGAGATAGATTTGCTTATTAAGAATTAAAGTACAGCATTCTTAGGACTGTGTTAAAAAACTCCCTCTATAGCCCTCAATGTCTCTGTTTCCTTCCCCTGGCTCCGAAATCTTCATCATCATTGGGTTCATACCTGTTCTTATATCACTTCCTCATTTTCACGTACTCCCTTTTCATATTACAATTTTACAATCTCCATCTTCATTTACATTTATTAATGACTTCAGGGAGGTTCCTTAATCATATCAGTAATGAGTTGTTAGCTTCAATTAAAGAAGGTGGCCCTTCTCTAACCTGGTTGTCCTTTTCATGATCTTTATCTATCAACTTTTACAGGTTAATGCTCAACGCCTATGTGTCCACTGATGACAAGAACTAGTTTTCTATGGTTTTGTAATTGTGCCATTGCTACTTTTCTTTTCCTGGGATTATAGATGAGATAAATGTCAGATGTGTGTTGTGTATATTCATAATGACTGCAAAGAGAAACATGTTGCATACAGAAAATAATTCATGAGTCTTACCCTCAGAAACAAATGACTTTCTCAGGGCAGTAGTGTTTGTGAACTGCAGATAATCACCATGAGTGTGAGAAGGTACAAAGAAGAATAAAAGCTGCATTTTCATTGAGACCACTGTGGCATATTAAATATATAATGTTTCAGAATGTTCTCAAAGGCTACAAGCCAGGTGTGGGCAGAAAGTAGATAGAGAAAGAAAATTGCTATTCAGTGTTCTTAAATAGACATGTGAATTGGCAGATTTTAGAAGTTTCAAATTTTTCTTGTTGTTATATTGCTAATCATTAATGACACTGAGTCTGATAGACATTGATAAAAAGCCTCTTTATATAATTCTGAATAACAAAATGTCTGATCAAGACTGAGACAGTTTCTATGCTGCTCCCTGACAGATCTATTGCTGTTGAAGTGAATGATGGGAATTGCTCACACACAGTATATCAAGACCTGCTCTTAGCTAACAGGGCACTTACATGAACATAGGGAAATAGATAATTCAAATTAAGTATGTCCTTCTTCTAAACAACATGCCTACTCTGCATTTTTAAGCCTTTGAAATAGTCTACAGGGCGCTAAGATCTCTCTGAGAGGGAAATCTACCCCCAAGAAAGCAAGATTGTCTATCTGCACATGATTTTGCAGGCGTTAACTCTGAAAACCACTGCAGATTCTGAACAATGAGGGGATTTTCTAGCATAATCCTCACAGTACATTCAAAATTACACATATTTATGAGGTTGCAGTCAAAATAGCTGGCAAAGTAACTTTTCAGAAATTTGGAATGATTCCAGTTAATCCATATAGAAGAAAAGACATGAAGAGTTCAACTGGATAAAATAAAGCAGAGATATAAAATGTGGATAAATATTATAAATTGAGTGATGAATTTATAAAACATATATAAGTTAAGTAAATACAAATTAAAGTTATCAAAAGAAGACTCAAAATTCAATAATAAAATGATGATTACATGGTAAACAAAGATGAATATGAGTTACAGGGTTAAAATAAATGACATCTATAAGAATTATCAGAAAAAAAAAACCAAATATATACAATTGAATTTTGTAGGAATAGTTACATGAGCAAAAGTTTTATTATCAATATCACAGTGTGAGCCATTGAAACATATTGAAAATAAATGTCTATAGTGTAAATTGAAAATGTGAAAGCAAAAATGCAAAGAGACAAATGAAGATGTCAAATCAAGTTCACCTCTCTCAGTGCTGATGATCTTAGAATTTAGTTAACTTTTACTGTTTATATTAACTATGTTTCTCATGTCTGGGACAAATTTTTGGCAGAACAACTTAAAGAAGACATTATTTTGTCTCACCTAGTAAGATGTTCAGACAGTCACGGTTGTGAAGGAGTTTTGTCCTTCCTGGAAGGAGCATGAGATAACAGCTCCTGACATCTTTGTAAGTCAACATCTAGACAGCTTGGCTGAGAGAGGACGTGACTATAACCTTAATAGCCATCTCACAATGACCTTCTTCAGCTAGTTGTCTAATCATGTCCCAAGGTTCCAACAACCTCCCCCAAACAACAGTATCAGCTGGAGTATAAGCAGTCAAACAGATGAGTTTGTGGGCTATTTCCAGGTCAAACCATGACAGTGTTCCAAGGGAGAGAGGCTACAGTTTTTCAACTTAAAAATTTGCTTAGGATGGAAGATTTAAGCATTTCACAGAGTATATCAAAATGAAAACTAATTGCCAGGTCCTCTGGAGTTTAAAGGGAAGGGCTATAATTGAGCTTCCTTCTTCTGCTAAAATACATACAGAAACACACAGACACAAAGTGTCTGGGTGAAAATGACATTACAAAGGACACAAAATTAAAAACATAGAGAAGCAACGTTTTGAGAAATTAAATGCCTACTCATTCCTGGACAAATTTTGTTATACATAATTTGCTGCCTTTGTATTGAAATATTGTGTTGTTTAAATCAAAACAAGAAAAAACTCAGGCAAAGACAAAGAAGCTCATAAAGGCTTAGACAAGTTTTCATAATATGACATAACTATATTATAGACTATCATTTTAAGCCAGCCTGGGCCAAAATATGGCTCCACCTGGATCAGCGAGCAATCATTTGAACAAGCTACGTCTGGCGGGCAGGGTGGAATGATCATTAAGAACTGTTCGTGCTAGCTCTGCATTGTAACATATGCGTTACTTCTGACACTTTCATATGGGACTAATTCAGCTCCAAGTCAAAAGAATTTATTAAACACCTGCTAAGTAGCTAGCACACAAAAAAGAAAAATTAAAACGTAAAGGAAAACGAGCTTTTTTTTCTCAGCAAGTGTATAGGAGCTGTAGAGGAGGAAGAAAAGGGCCGCAGAAGGTGAGTCAAGGGGGAAGTAAACTTCATCAAGCCCAGAGAGGGCAGAGAGGAAGGCACTCTGGAGGAAAGCAGCAGCTGTGGAGTTACGGTTCACTTAGATGTTTATGGCAGCATCCTTCGGTGGAAGAGTGGGAAATAATTCCGCATCATCTTGTGTACAAACATGATAGTGATAAATATGCTTATGAAATTCTGTTTTTTCTGTGGCCTATCTCAAAAATCTTTTTTTATTTTTATTTTTATTTTTAAAGCTAAAGGCTTGAGCACTGGAAGAATTTATTTGAGTGAGAAACTCTCTCCATTTTTACTTCTTTCTAAACACACCTCATACGATATTTGTCACAGGTCTAAAAGGTAATAGTATTATATAGTTTCATACTTAAGGAAACTGGCTTTTTTGTATGCATGTTATAAAAATACAGCATCAGTGTGTAACTTTAATGGTTTGATGTCAAGAAGCATTCATAGGCATGGAGATCATTTTATGAGTTCTTTGAGGTCTCTTCTCTGTTTTCTGAGTATTTCATCCTTTAGATGAGTATATAATTACTCTGTTATCAAGAGATGATAAGATCTGAAATGCCAAGTATTCTGACAGTATTTTCCTTACATTACTGTAGAGACAGACACAAGTGGGAGTCAAGTAGTAACAATCACTTCAATGCAGTTAGTTTGAAGCAAGGAAGTGGCAGACATTACAATTTTACGCACATCAGAAAACAAAGTCAACCTCATAGACCTAGAAAGTGATAATACTGTTCACAAGAGTCTGGAGCTGAGGTTAGAGGGAGTTTGGTCATTTAGCATGCACTTCTAAGTACACACGCATTGAACTACACTGTATCTATAAAATTACATAATTATTTTGATCTGATTAAATTTTAAAATTGTATAAAAAGGATTAAAGTTCTATAAAGGAGTTATACATAATCCTACAAGGTACTGGGATCAAATGTTATCCTCAGAACTCAAAGGCTATTACCAGTCCCAAAAGTAATGCTTCAAAGCTGCAAATAAAGTGCTTCCTAGTCACAATCCCTGGTGTCAATCCTTAGAGTGTTAAAAAGAAACGTTAAAGTCACATTCAACTGGTAAATATCTTCTACTATTTCTAGCTGTTCTTCAAACTGCACTGGAATTTTGTTCTAAGATTCACACAGGGAAGTATTTGGTCTCGTCATAAGGAGTTGAGTACTTTATTCTTAACTAGGACAATGAATTCTCTCTTCATCACTTCAGGGTCATTTTTCAAAAGTACTACACTGTGAGGATCATTCTCCAAGGCATGGCTGCTTACGCCACATTCTTTAATAACGGCTAGATATTCTTTTTTTATCACAGGTGAATAGAACCTTCACCAAAATCAACATTAAAGTTTGGTGTAATATAAATGTAAGGTTTTATTTTCAATTCATTTCTAACATCCGTTTTTTAGTTCAGCATATTTAGATAACTTACAATTTGCTCACTGCAAATATCAACATTTGGTTTGGCAATAATATTTGCATTCTGATTGAAGTTGAGTATTCACATGTACATTTGAGATTTAAATATAGAAAGTTCAAATACTTCATGACTTAATGTATGATTTTAATTTAGAGATCATTATTTTATAAATGAGTCTTAAGAAATATTAGTACTTAATAAAATCTACATACATTGGATTTATATGTCACATATAAATAAATAAATAAATAAACAAAAAACAAATAAGGGATGACAAATGGCACCAACACTAAATTTATTTTATGAATATTAAAGTCAGCTTTATTAAATGACTAAATTTAAAGAGTTCACCAATTATTTGTTATTAGTTTTAGAAAAACAAAACAAAACAAAAACTGGGAGTTTTCCTTTATTTACTATTATTGTAGCCAACCAATTTTAAATCTAAAGAACATTTTTATGGATGTCAAGGCTGTCTTGGATATGTTCCATTTCTCCTGAGACCTGCTGAGTCATCACTCCGCAATAGACAATCAGCCATACTCATTTCAAGCTCCATTAGTGACATAGGAAACGCTATGTTGCTCAGATTTGTAGAATCAAAGAAATTCATGCCATCAAACAGTTCAAAACAAAACAAAAAGTAATATTGTCCCACTCTTCAACAACAAAACCCATTTACATTAAGCCACTCATCTTCATGATTTTGTACATTTCTATACCCATGGAATTAAGTAAATGGTGAATGTTTGTAGTGATCATCTCATGTAGAATCCTAATATTTTAGAAATATGTTTCAGTGAATAATAATTATTTGAAAATCAAAATTAAGCAGGAGTTCCATGATTGTTTCAGCAGATAAATCTGAGGCCACATCAGATACTCAACAGTAGATATAAGTTTTCAATAATCTTCTGAAAGTTGTTATTCTTATTTATAAGAATTTCTTATTATTTCTGGGTCTTTTTTTTTTTGACAGTATTGGAAATCTAACATGAGGCCTTGCATATGCTGGACGAGGAATTTATCATTATGTTACATGCCCATTGTTAAAGACATAATCCTTTTCAGTGCATTTCCTAAGGAAACACATTTATTTGGCTTTGTATCTTCCAAAATTGCTCTGATAATCCTTAAGCAAGCCAAACTTCTCACTTGGAGAGCAATTTTAACTTATAAATGGCAACTGGTGGTACTCTATATATTTAGTAGACATTTAGACAGAATTCTCCATTTTACTACATCGATGTACTGTTACATGTTTGTGCATTAAAAAAAAAAAGAAATCAACTTAGAATCTCATTTGCAAAGTTCTTTAAGATTTTAACAATCTCTATGGCTAAGCAATTTATTTGTTTTTCTATGTTCTTATTTGTTGTAGTCATAATGGGTCCCCAGAATTCATGGATATGCAAATTCTCCATCACTGGTTAGCAAGTTCATCTTCTAGGGTTTACTTTTAAGGAACAAAAAGTCTCATTTGTTTTGCTAGCATCAAATTTGACTTGTGATTGTCTTATGTCAATCTCCCAAGCAGCTGAGAATGCAGGTGTTCCCCGGCATGACTTTAAATAATGTTCTATGCTTCCTTCTCCTATGTCATATGGTGCACTTTCTGTTTTATTCACTGTGTTCTGATCACCTGACTTTTTCTTGGTACTTTCATCACGGTAAATCTTGCCACAAATTCTTGGCATGTAATCCCTTCCTTGCCTGGAATTGCTTTTCCCCAGGTGTTTTTATGATTTGTTGCCCAAGGTCTTAAATGTCACATCCTTACAGAGGTGTTCCTCATCCATATAAATGAATTAACCATAGTATAACTTTCTCCATCCTTCACATTATCTTGGACAATTCATAATAATCAACAGTTGAAATTACAAATTTGACATAGTTCTTGTTCCTGTTACTCTGCACTCACAATAAAACTTTATTAAAATGAGAGTTCTTAGATGGCAAAAGATGGCATTTTTATGCCCTGCTTACTTGTGTATCCAGTGTACCTAGACTGCAGTTTGTTGCATAATATGCCATCATTATTGGTTTTTAAGTTAATTTTAGTTGAGACTTTGCTATCTGAAATGTCCTCTAAAGATTCATATATGAAGAATTATTCCCAGTGGAGAGTTCTTCATATCATTGCATGATGAATGCTTGATAGAATATAGATAGATGATAGATAGATAGATAGATAGATAGATAGATAGATAGATAGATAGATAGATAGAAGTGATGACAATGTTTGCTTTGGGATATAGTTGAAGATATTGGGACCTTCAGGACATGCCCCTAAAAGACTCACACGATTATATTATACAAGGTCTTCCTCCTTTTCATGTTTGCATATTTTGTGTTCCTGACATCCTGTGCTTACTGAACCTTCACAAGGCTAACTAAAAAGTATGCTTCTCTATGCCCATCCTACCCGAAGCATCCTGCCTTGTTACAGGTCCGTAGAAATAGAACAAGACACTATGGACTGAAACATCTAAAATCAGGAACCCAAAATAATTCCCCATTTAAAGATATTTTCTCAGATAACTATAATAACTAACATGTAATTAATCTCTTCCCCTTTTATCATGGCCCAAACTACTATACGCATTAGACACTTATTTGATTAAAAGTGTATACCTACTTACAATGTCTTCAATATTCAGAAAGGGAATATAATGTTCAGTTGAGTGAAGAATGATTTTCCCTTCAACATTTTTTAAATATGCCTCATATTTGTTGATAAGAATGAGTATTTTGGCTGCAATGGCATTTTCTTTTCTTGTTGATCAAATATTTTCAATGATGGAGAGACACGTAATGTCTGATTAAATAAAACTTAGTGAAAGCTCTCTGTTATACCCAACATATAGATTATCTCCATGGGGAAATGTGGAGTGATAACAGTGGTCTATAATTAACTCTTAAAATCCTAGGCTGAAGAAATATTAGGGGGAACAACTCTGTCCATCAGGCACTTTTGTCAGTTCAGACTCCATCATCCTAAATTTGTATGCAGCTGCACTTAAGCAAGAACCTTCTCTCTCAGAGCAACAAAATACATAATTGTAGGGAGTTTAAGTAATGAGAAATATGTACCATCTTTTATGATAATTGTATATAGGCTCAGGTGTTAAATAAATGATGAGTTCAAGGAGTCCAGGCTTTAGTATGTGAATCTTCTTCAGGCTTTAAACAGGTACAGTGTTCTCTGGATTATTATCAACATGTGAAAGGTGGCTCTTCTCTGTCAGTTTCAGGCATCATGTACTTACAGAAACATATCATAGCTGATTGATGATAGTACCTTTGTCTGTGTGCCATTTTTGTTAGAGATGGGTTTTTTGCTTGTTTGTTTTTCTAAGAAATCCCTCAGGAAATCATTCTTTTAAAAGTGTGTTACCCTGAAATATATCACATGATATGCCCTATGATGGTGGGAAAGTGAGTGTCTGGTGTCTTTACTCTTTACAGTAAGAGATAACTTCTAGTCTTATAGAAAAGGAAATATAACTGTGTGTGTCATGTAAATATACTCATTGTTAGGCACATGAAGAAATTTTTTAAATAGAAAATCCATGGTGATTCAAATCCATATATAAGAAGATATTCATTTGATTAAGCATCATTGAGAAATTTTGAAATAACAAATGTCAGGAAAAATACTAGGTATAAGTTACCAGCTATAAGGACTTGTTAAGAAATTAAGGTGATGGTCATAGACATCTTCACCATGGAGCTGTTTAGTACTGGAGAAATGAAAATTAAGAGATATGAAGAGGTGATAGATAAAGGGTATGAAAGATTCTAAATTGTAAGAGGTAATATGACATTTTGTGAACAACAGAGAAAACAACTATTTCAAAGAAATTAAAATCTGGAGAAATACTTCTTATGCTGAAGATGCTCAATAATGAGGTTAGAGAGGAACTAGCATTGAATACTTGTAGGACTGAAGTGTCAAGGTTAGTGTCTACAAGGATGCTTACAGTGATGTAGTTTTAGATGCAGATATTGTTTAGAAGAGTCCATAGAAAGTCTTTATTTCTTACCAGGTGAGGGGGTACTGTATTGATTTCCCTTTTTAAGAAAAATGACCAGAAAATAGAGAAATTTGACCTGGCTTATACCCTAACAATTAATTTTATGCAAGACTATTTAACAGCTTCATCTATTTGAATAGTTACTAGAATCTAGGAAGATAAAAGGGAAAACTTGGTATTCAATCTTGATTTGATGTTGGTCAGGTAGAAACTGTAGAATAGTAGAAGACAGAGGGAAAAAATATTTTTAAAAAATTGATGTAGTTAACATTTGAGTCCATAGAATGTACATGATGTTAGCAGATATCAGTCGAGGACAGTGAGCTGGGAAGGAGAAATGGAATGAGGACTATTACATATGAGAAATTTGGAAACTAGAAACAGTGTGGATTGTGTCTAGAGGTTGATTATTTATGATGCAACATCTTATAGAATTTGTGGAATAAAGACTTGTCTTTCCAAATTGGTCGAATAATTTAAAAAGTAATTTTTAAGAAAAGAAACAAGTAAACAATGTCTTGGCCTACAGTGTTTGGTTGCCTTTCCTCTCTTAGAAAATTAACTTTGCTTTCTTTTGGGAAAGAATTCCTCATATTCTAACCCCAGCTGATTTAGATAGAGTCTTTTCCCCTTTCTGTGACCAAAACGATAGCTTTGAATGTACTCTGATTATTAACCAACATATGAACTGTTGCCACACAGGTCAAGAGTAACTCAGTAATTGATAAGAGCCAGTTTACTCCTAGAATATTTACAAAATATTGTCAGACAAGTAAATTTAAAATACATGGATGATAATGCTCTTAGGAATAAAGAAACTTTAAGGATTGATCTTTGCTGGCACAAAGTCAGATTCTAAAATACAGTATTAAATGGCAAAGGATGTAATCATAATTTTCAGATCACTCCAGATAATGTCTAATTTGATTCCCTGATTTCTATTTAGCTTGGATTTTGTCACTGGTGGTCACGAAATTTGTAATCATCTCTACCTTTTCTTTGTCAACACAATTTTGTGTCCTTTAAAATAAAATAGATAATAATAATAATAAACTTTTATGTCTAAATGCTCTTACCAAATATTTTTGCATGTGGGTTCTTCTACTAAGAGTGGTTGACTTACCAGTGGAAAACTTGGACTCTTTTTCTCAGCAGCTAACAGTTGCTTCCACAGCTAGGTGTGAAATTGCATGTCCATTCCCCTTTCCATGGTAAGATTTTGTCTGACTTGAGCATGCACAGGTTTTGTGCCTACTGAGGTACCCTGTGTGAGCCCATTTGGGTAAATGCCCGCTGTGCCTAAAAGGTGTTTCCTTAGAGTCATCCATGGATTTTGGCTCTTAAACTCTTTTCATCCCCTTTTCTAAATGATACCTGAGCCTTGGGAAGAGTTGCTCCCTTTACAACAGAGCATCTGCAGTCTCTGATTCTCTGCACCTTGGCCAGTTATGGGCCTTTGTGTCAATTTATATCTGCAAAACAAAGCTTCTCAGATGAGGGTTGAGAGCTGTCTTAATCTATGGGAATTACAGTAAGTCATTAGTAGTTGGGTTTAATACAATTAAATTGATTCCTTTTATGTACATCTTAAGTGCTCTAATCAGGATACTAATTAAATCTAATCATATTCAATGTGATTTTTTTTTCCAGGCAATGTAAGCACATTCATAATAAAAGCAGTAGTTGCATCCTTGGTCGTGGGGAGAGCTATATAGAAGCATAGATAAAAAAAGATAATTTCTAATCTATAATTTTCAACGTCTTGTAAAAATATGGTTATTTTGAAATAGCTCCTCATGCTCTAGGGTTACCCAAGAAAATGTTGAAAGTACAAGCACCTAAGTAAATATTATAAAAAACTAGAATTAAATTAATATTTAGTATAGAAACAGATGTTTAATTTCAGTGACTTGTTTAGAAAAGCTACAATTATGGAGCTTTCAAAGATGATAGCATAATGATACAGTTCTTTAGCTGATATAGAGAAAATGCTGCATGGGGAACAAAGGGAAAAGAAAACCTAAGATAGAGCAAGCTCAAATTAAATGACCACAATACTCAGTTATTTTTTTTCTCCGCATTGATAAAAAGATATCATTTAGCTGAAAGAGTGAAGATAAAAATAGGTGGACTCCATAGCTTAGGTGACTGCAAATGGAATACCTTTCACCTCTAATTGACTGAACAGAATGGAGGCAGTCTCCATAGAGACAGAAATTCCTCCAGGAGAGATAGCTCTGCAGCAGACAGGGCACAGCTAGAGGTAGTGCCTTCCTTCTAAGAAGTAAGTATGACATTAGAACTCATTTTACTGATTTCTATAGCTGCTGTGATCTGTAACCAGCTTTCAATATTGCTTTTGGAGGGAATTCAGTTTAAAAAATTCTAATTGGTTATTGTAATGCATTATAATTGGGAAATTTTTTCAATTGATTAAAGGCTTTTGTTTTTTAAATTGGGAATTCATACTGTCTATGCTGATAATCATTTCCTCCCTTCTGTAAGTCTTCAACTTCTGTTAAAATAATTAAGTACATGTGATATCTACCAATATATTAAATCACAAATCAATGTGATCGAGTCATTTATTCATTTTGTCCCTCAAATATAAATTCCCATGGTTAATGTAAACATATTAATAATAAAATGAAATTTCAAAAATTCTTCTTCCAGTCCCTCCTTAAACTTTCTTTTATTTGTTTTCACATTCACACATTCTTCTGGCTTCTCCCCATGACACTGAATGCCTCATGGCTCTCAACATTTCTTTTCCTGACTTAACTTGCTGTAAATGTAAAAGGTAACACCAGAGAAGTAGGTAACTTCAGAATTATGGCCAGAGCATTAATAAATTTACAACAAAGGACTTCTTAGGTGACTTGGCCCTTTTGTTCTTTAGACCAACATGCCAGAACATTCTAGTCTTCTACAAAGGAAAGGGGTCTTCCTTTTAAACATAGAGGGTAGATGTTATTTCTCTGGTTAAATTTATTTTGTGGCTTTATGATGTCAAAAAAAAAAAAACAAAATCCCAAAGTATTTGCACATCTGTGCATCAAGAGCTCTTTATTCTGTGAAAGTTCCTGCCTCTCTTTATTCAATATTCCTTAGTTATGTTTCTGCTCAGTTTGTCCAAACTACTACCTCTGATTTATAGCATGCTTCTGAAGCTCCAGATGGCTGGCTCGCTCTCTTCCTATGGTCTAATTGAAATTGCAGTGGCTTTAAAGAAGAAACTCCTGATAATCTACTTAAAATGAGGTCCCAAATTTTATTTTCAATATTTAACTCTTATGCTTCCTGCAGAAGCATATTGGAACTCGTTGCAACTCACATCATGTACTTCTTTTCCTAACTGGTCTATTTGAGTATATTGTTCCTGCCTTGGTCACGAGAATATAACAAAAATACCTTCACGTTAAAATATCTCTGTCAATGCCAAAGTAAACAAGAAATACCAGGAGGCTTCAACCCTACACAAAGAACTATAGGCAAGCAAGAACTACTGAATAGGAGAACTATCAGGAGAAATAGTTAAGGAAGAGCACACTACCAAAAGGTCAGCCCTTAAAACATATACAGACTGAGAAGATTATATCTAGTAATATAAGTGTATATACATTTACACTTATATAAATGTACATATATTTATACTTACATATATACATGTGATAGCAATTAATGAAAAGGGAACATGAATTTATAATAGAGAAAGAACAGGTATATGGGAGAGTTTGGATGAAATAAAAGGAATAGAGAAATGATAGAATTACATAGTAAACTCAAAATTAAAAGAATGTGTATACACACAGACACACACACACACACACACACATATATATATATATATATATATATATGTGTACGTGTATACATATAGTGTCAGGATTTCATAAAAAAGATGAATGTCTGGTTTATATCATATGTTTATCTCCAGTTTCTAACCCACCATAATTACTCAGTAGAATTCAGTGCACAAATGAATACATGAATGAATTACAGACATTTCTATAATCTGAACAGCCATTTCAAATTTCTAACCAGGGTTCGTGTCATATTGAGAGACTAAAGAATGTTTTATATCTAAATTAATTCATGTTGATAATCTTATACTTTCTTAACATGCCCTTTTGGCTGTATATTCTCACAATCCAGATATTATTCATAACTAAATGTTTTCTTTGATTTCTATAAAGTTTTGTAATGTACTCTCAGTCCATAAGGCAATTAAAATGTTATCTATGGTTTAGACAAAACGTGGCTGTGTGCATTTTAAAAGGCAAAGGCATAACACAAGTTACAGCACAATCTTTTCATTGGTCTGTTTGAAAAATGGTGTATATGTAAAAGAGTAATCCCGCTCTTTCTGAACAGTGAATTTTTTAAATTATATTATATTATATTATTTTTTATTTATTTAATTTATAATATTATATTTATTTACATTTATTTTATAATTATATTATAACTATAATATAATTACATATTATATAATTTATCTAGAAATGTATGACTAATATTGAACTGATTTATTTTGCTTTATATAGATGTATAGGCATAGCAAAGTTCAATTCTGAGTTTAAAAAATCTGTAAGAAACTCAAGGAAACGGAAATAGTAGTGCCTTCTCTCACGTGTACTTGCCTTATGATTCCTTCAAGGTACCAAGATCTCATTACATACATCACAAAACAAGGTCACCACACCAGATGCAATACATGGCATGCCACCTGTCTATGGTTTATGTCTGTGCAAAGTATAAGAAGGAGTACCACTCAGAACTGTACAAGTGATAAGAGTAAAGTGGACTTTCTGTGACTACTATTGTTTATTTAGTTTTCAATGTTCCCTGTGTGTATGGTGACTATATGCAAGTGTGTACATGTGTACACTAGTGTATGTAGGTGTTTGCAGGTGAAAGACAATGCTATGTATCCTCAATTGCTCTCCATATTACATTTTGAATCAGCAACTCTTGTTGAACCTAGCACTAACCAATTTGGCATGACTAACTAAGCAGCCAGTGAGCTACAGGTATTCTCTTCTCTCCTTCCTACCAAGCAATAGCATTGCAAGTGTATGACACCAGTTTTATGTGGGCACTGGGAAATTCAAACTCAGGTGTACGTACTTTTGTGGCAAGTGCATTGCAGACTGAGCTATCCTTCCAGTGATTTTCAGCCGTCATTTCTAGCAGGCTTTTCCTTGTTGCCAAGAAATGGCAATCATGGATGAAATTACAAACAGACAACACACAAGGCAAACAGAACTGTTCTTTATCCTTGAAGAACTGCACTCACTGTTTAAGCTATGTTCAAGGGAAACCTAATTGTGTTTCCTCATCAGAGATGGTTCTTATGTGTATCCCTCAATGATTCAAAAAATAAAATATCATTTCAATATAAACACACAAATACATATTTATGTTAAAATATATGTGTGTGGTAGTACTTTCTTTTAGTTTGAACTACTGATAAAAATGCATGACCTTTTTGAGTATAGTTTGAACTTTGTAAACTAGAACCTGTATTTTAGTCTCCTAATTAAACATGCAAATTGTAAGAACGCAATACTCCTTTATGAAAGACTAGTTTTCTACTTCAGCACCATAGGAGTAACTTTGCCTCCAAGTTATCATTAATTATTAATTCACTTACTAGAATAAAGATTTTCTTCTCTTGAGAATTGTTAGGAAGGAATTTAGATTATTGTGGCATATTTCTTCTTTCTTTGTTCTAGATGAGTCGTATATATTCGACTTGATATAGCTCAGCATTTCCAAGGAAAACATTCCACAATTTCCCCTACTTTCTACTAACCTCTAGTATCCATTTTCACTGCTATCTTCTCAAATGATCCTTGTCTCAGTCTCATTTCTCAACATATTCCAAGACCTTTTTCACCCTCTTCTAAACGCACTCACTATGTGTATCTCAAAACACGGTCATGGACCAAATGCTTTGGTATATAGCATGCCAACTATCTATGGGAAAATATCTTGAAAGTGATGTTGAATATATGACTCTTCATTTTTTTCCCAGGCAAATCTAAAGGAAATACTCAGTTTTCAAGCCAAATATTGTACAACAAAAATAGCTTAGATTTTCAAACACGTAAGTAAGAAATCAAAGTCTCAACCACCTTAAAACAACCTTAAATTTGCCTTAAATAAGAAGGCAAATATAGTGTAAGCCAAGAATAGAGATCAGTAACTCAGTGTTGGCCTGCCCTAGGCTCATTTATGAACTAACTTTACTGTCCTTACGCCAAAAAGAATTGCAATGGGACAACCAGGAAGGCAACCATTTCTTCCACTCAGTCAAAATTCTTACTCTGCTTCAGGGTTTAAAGAAACAACACCAATCCTTTAACGTTTAGTACTGCAGAAGGCACAATAAACGTCCTTCTACACCCTCCGTCACGGGGAATAGAGAGTGATGAGCTGTTACTTCCCAGTGCCTCCCCCTTTCGCAGAGCATCCTCAAGTGGTAAATTTCAAATTCGTTGATGGTGACAGCCACCTTTGTGTTCCTCACAGCATAATGTTACACAAAAGTTTGTGGAACTGAATATAATGGAATTGAGTGTAATGTGAAACTACCCGTTCCTATGGATTTTTGTCAAACACATGCTCTCTGCTTGTATTTCTCTGTTGGCAACTTCTCAAATTCCCCTCTTCACTGTTCTCCCATATATTCTGAAGACTTGGTGCTACAATTTTGTGACACGTGAGGTCACCATTCAAAACTAAAATACTACAAACACATACAGATGAGGATACATATTTTACATGGGATTTTTCTTTCTGTAATAAAAACAATCACAGCAAAACTATATGTTAAAGAAATTAATTTTATCCCTGACTAGACATTTTGAAAATCCTATTCTCACATTACACAAAGGGTCATTAAATATCTGTTGGCTTGCCTCATTCAAATCAATTTTTCCAGTGAATTCAAATAATGTAACTGAAATAAATCAACCCGAATATGCAAGGCTTAGGCGCTGTCTATTAGTTAATAGACCAAATTCACCAAGTTGATTTATGTTAAAAAGTAATCATTTTAGTAAATTAATTAAAATTGAATAGTTCTATAATATTCTCAGGGAAAAATTCAGTAATAGGCATGTTCCCTTATTTTCTATGTTTTATGTATTACTTCTAATAGGTTTATTTTTTATTTTGAAGATGCTTCTATTTCAAAATATAAGATATTTACTTTCTTAACTTCTAATAATCTCTGAAATAATGCTACACATAGATAACATATGTAAAGACTGGTTCTTAACTCTTTGTGAGTTGCAATTTAAAGAGGCTTCATTCATACTCACATCTATTATAACTGCACCTACAATGTTAACCTATTCAATATGTTCTGTGTACTAGATAATTAGGTCAATTCCCCGAAAGCAATGATATTAACTAAGGCTGACAGTAAGGGGCTAATGAGATAGAAGAATGAAAATGCGGAGGAAAATTATAGTAGAAAATCTTCTAACATGAAGATCCACAACACAAATACAAAGCTTACCTGTCTTCAATAACCCAAAGCAGGCCATAGGGAAAAATAATTACAAACTTCCTTGTAATCATAGGCGATACTGATTGGAGACATATATAAAAATGATCATCAACTGAAATCATATATGTGTTAAATAAACAGTTGCAGTTATTCAAGTCTGCAAATTGAAAACTACAAACATCTGTGGGTCCCCAGCATTTTCCTCCTTTCAAAACTTTCAGTAAATCGTGTGACATTAAGTGAAACCTTGTGGCAGTTGCAAAAATACAGAGCTTAAAAGAAAACATTGGACATGTATGTTTTTTTTTCAGTGTCTGTCAAACACTGCTTACATACATAAAAACAAATATTTGGTATGTGCATCCATGCATCAATAGTAATTTGCAGTTTGGTGGTGGTATTTCTATTTATTCAGTTTTTTTTTTCTTTCCTTTTCTTTTTTTGTTCAATTAACATCAAATGCTGTGTTATTGACCCACTACAATCTGATACCCTCTGCAGAGCTCAACCCTTGTTCTTCAGGAATGCTCTAGGCACCACACTGATGCATGCCTTTTGATGATGTAAAAAGTGTGGGTGTTCTTCCATTGCTACTGATCTAGACACCTTCATTGCAAAAACTAGGTCAAGAGATGCTTTCTCTACCAATCTAGAGTCTCATGTCAAAATGAAAACCAATGAAGATTAAAACTTTTACTCTTCAATTATACTCTCACTATTGTACCTTTTCCAAAGTTTTTAAAGCAGCATAAGTAGCCCAATCAATATGTTGTATGTGGTAACACATACTTTGGAAAATGCAGAAATGAGTAGTATTTTAATTCAAGGACTGTCATGATGCTTGTGTCTACTGGAATGAACAAGACAAGTTAGCCTCCGGTATATGACAATACTGAGAACTTCTTGATATCATGGTGACATTAGGATTTTAGAGGAAAGGGTAAAAACTTCTGCCGGTTTGGATTATTGTATTACACAATTAGGAAGGGATTGAGAGCCAAAGTGACTAATAAACCCAGGTAACCATGCAAATATACATTTTAATGGCCAGTGCTGTAACTTTATTACGCATCAACTCTGGCACCTGTATACTTCAAAATATATAGAAAACACTCTAATAATATAAATAATAAATAATAAATAAATAACATGAATAATAAATAAATAAAGATAATAAAGGTACCTTTATTTACTGTGCTCATGTGGGTGATGGTAAAACACGCAGTTATCCACATATTGTACCAACACCCTGTATTAGTAATATCTTAAAAAAACACATGGAAGTTGAAGTTGTGATTACATAATATTAACAAAATATGTTTACCAAAAGTTTACATTTAAATGAAAGTATTACTGTACCAAAAACATTGAGTTGAATGAATTTTGGATTTTTGAAGACCTTTGTCACTTTCTCTGCTATCCAGTTATTCTTTTTATCATATGTATAACTAATATAAAATTACGCCACATTCTACCTAGTGGGCAAAGGTCATCCTACGGCTTTGTTCTCCTGAGCCTTACAACTGACATCCAACTCTCTTGAGAATCAAATCTGTATAATAAAAGTATAGTTAGGGCATTGTGTACTTTTGCATTATTCTTTGTTATGTTCAGTGATATGGGGGAGGAGAAATATGATTATTTATCTCAAAAGTACTGCCTGTAGCTGGAAGACTAGGAGCCATTTGGCAGATCATACAGTGAGTCACCTGGCAGATGGAAAAGCTGGTGTGAATTAACTGAAGGGAGCCAGGAGTTGAAGAGGAGACAGAAGTATCACAAAGAGCTTTTAGTCACAGCTTAATATTTATAGTTTCTTGAGGCAGGGTGAGATTAGTCAAACTTGTCTAAATTGGATTCAAAGTGATACCAGGTGGGGTTGGATTCTGGATCAACAAAGCTTTAACACTGCTATGCAAAGAAAAAAAATTGTCTCTAAAATAAGCAACATATTGCCTTTTTATGTGCTGTTGAAATGTATACAATGTGAGGGTAATCTTTGAAAGCATAAGGATAAAGGTGAATTTAAAGATCCTAAAAGTCAATTAACTGATCAAATTGCATAACCGTTTTGAATGTTTCATTCTAATAATTATCTAAAACTTCTAGAGAATAAAGCAACATTTTTTTTTATTTAACCTT
This sequence comes from Cricetomys ansorgei, assembly GCA_026225945.1. Lineage (NCBI taxonomy): Eukaryota > Metazoa > Chordata > Mammalia > Rodentia > Nesomyidae > Cricetomys > Cricetomys ansorgei. The sequence goes on from JAMJFZ010000239.1 coordinate 28,318,958, forward strand.
TCATTTATCTAAGCATGTGAACTTTGACTATATTCATCAAAATGCCCTATCCTCTGCAATTTACTCTGGTATAAAATCAGTTTCTTCTCTGGTTTTTAACATTCAAATTAAGGATGGTCTTATATATTAAGCCTAGCAGGAAAATTGGAAAATGCAAAGATGTGCTCAAACATGTATGTTCTTTATATCATAAATAATTCATGAAGCTTATAGTTTTACACTATATAGAGAGAACTATGTACTCACACATAACACTAATACCAGTTATAATCAGCCAATTCAAGGAATAATAGTCTTAACAAATATTGCACTCAAGTATTATTTTGAATATAATACAATTCGGTAGCTGTTTTATATTTTATGATTTTGATAAGGCTATGACATCCTAAACCACCTTGGCTAACAAACAGTTAAAATAGTAGCCAAAAAGCACTTTCTACAAATTAAGAGCAAAGCATCAGCGTCTATCTCATATGAACAATACAAAATTCTAGAGAGAAAAAAATGGATTGATTCCATCGGAAATATTTCCTATTCCTAAGAATCAGTTTAACTTTATGGTAGTTTACTAAGGTCTACTTTGATGTTGCGCATATTTGCATTTGTGTCTTACTTAGGATCACCACCAGATATGTGTTATATTAAAATGTGTTAAATATTTTACTCTCACAGGAGGTTACGAAATATACCATCAAGTTTTAGATTGTATTAGGGCAAATCACTGATTCCTTGTCAGAACAGAGCATCTCAGAGAGGCTTTTGAATGGGAGAGATCACCAGCCTCTCTCTCCAGAAGGGTCTGATGCACACCTATGGGTAGTTTGGAAGTAAAGCAGTGCTCTCAAAAAAGAACACCAAGCTCCAAATGCAATAAATGTCCTGTACTGGTGACCTGTCACTGAAGTGTCAAACTAAGAAGACAAATCAAATTAGGCCACTTCTAAACAATGGTCTAAAAGTATTATTTTTCTTTAAAAAATACTCATATTCTGTTACTAGAATATCTTACAAATGAGTCACTCAGATGTAGGTTTGGTTATGGTGAGTCTACTTTTTATAAAAGTACCCAAAGTGTTAGGAAGAATATGAAATAAGGCAAATATTAATTTTTCCTTCCACTTCTTTCCCTTCCTCTGTCTTTCAACTTCAAATAAAAAAAATTATTGTCATTTGAATATTCTTTAGATTTTTCTTGTGACCATAGAAATTAATACAGTATGTCATTTTTTAGAATAGGTTATGTATTTTTTTTACATCGTTTTGGTTATAGTGTTGTGGGCACATTTATCTCCCTTCTTTGTTTGTAAATGCTCTTTCTAAAGTATAATTGCTTTCTAGGATAATTATAGGGACACACAGTGTGAGCTGCAAATTTGAATGTATTCGAAGACCTTTCAATATATCTACTTGTAGCCCACAACCTTATTTCTTCTTTCCTTGATCAGGAATGAATCTTCTTTGGGAATATGTTGTTTATTTGGTTGCTTATTTCCTTAAAATGGGCTCTAATTGTGTGGTGCTCATTGCTTTAAAATTTCAAGTTATAAGTGATGCTTTCATTTCAACCTCCTAAGGAGCTGGACTACAGTCATGTGCCACTGAACCTAGCTAGGAATCATTTGTTAATTACTTGTTCTAATGCTCATTCAGAGTTAGGAATCATTGAGAAGCACACCTAGGTATTCTTAAATACACAGGGGGAAAAAATCACCTACTTGTTAGCTAACCTCCTTTAGTGCTCCTTTGTGGAAACAAAATAATCCTCCTTCTTGGAACTGTTCATTTTTATGTTCTACTATGTTTATTTATATTCACTTTTTAGAACTTCGTAATTTAAAGAAAATTATATTTCTTATGTTGCAAGTTTTTTTCTAAAACATATTGTGGTCAGAAGCTGATATTTTTACGTCTTCAGTTGGCATAGTGCTTTATACACTCTATGACATTAAGTAAACAATTGTTATGCTAGTGATACACTGAAACAATATTTACAAGTAAATATTTATGTCTAATAAAAATAAATATACTTATCCTACACATGTGACTCAGTATAATTTTTAATTAAACAAAATATGCCTTCAGAATCATGAAGGAGTGCTTTTAGGTATATGTGTGTGAACATGAAATTAGGCTTAACAATCAGATAAAAATAAGTCTTGTAGAGAGAAAAAAGAAACAACTCTAGGGAATTTATGTTTTCATTTTACAAAAAGAAGCAAAATAAAAGGTACATTGTATCCTTATCTTCTTTAGGGCACGTGTATCATCTGTTTTCTATTTTAACTCACCAGCTTCAACTACTATTAGGTTAAAATAGACATTATGTCTCCTAGAAAAAATAAGCATATTTAAAATATGCAAACATGAATATGAAAAAAGGGGCACATCGGATTTTCTGCTGTGAGGAGAGGGGATCAGATCAGCATTTAGTGGCACATTCCTGAAATCCTAGCATTTGGGAGACTAAGGAAGGAAAACTACTGTCAATTCTAGTGCAGCATAGTGAGGTTGTGTCTCAAAAACATACCAAACGAACATACTATACAGACAGATACATAGGGAGAGAGAGACAGAGACACAGAAAAAAACAGAGACAGAGAAAAAGGAGAGGGGTGGGGGATGAAGAAAGCATGTATGATGAAACAGAAACATGTAGTATTGGCCGATTTGAACAGAACCCTTGCCTAGAATGACACGGGGACAGTGTGGTTGGATTACTTGGTCATGGGACTATACTGTCTTTTCAAGATAATACACTTAAACATTAGAATGGTAAGTTAAGGGAGAGAATTTTCTAAATTTTTCAGCTTTCAAAGATACTGCATGTCACACATTTTGTTAAAGTACCTTTTTGCCTGGTGTAGAATAAGTTTTAGACCATACCTATTCTAAGTTGTTGCCATGGTAACTATGTAGGTCTTGTAAAACCATAAACAATGTTTAAAAAATGGTCAAATAGAGCACATGTTTATACCTGTACTCCCTCAGTTCAAATGTATAGACACAGTATTTTTAATATTATCTTTGCAAAGAAACATTTATTCACTTCTGATGGATGTTCAGAAGCTTCTTCCAAAAGATTATGACCATTTGTGTGTGGGTACATGGTGTGTAATTGGGGGGGAAAGTGACTTTTCTTTCCATTTACCAAAACATAAAATGAGGTGATTATAATACAGACAAGTAGAATCCACTGTCCCTCCATATAATTATACGAGTAGTCTATAAAAACATGCCAAAAGCTTTTCTATGAATTATGCCCGCAGGTATGAAGATTAGCATGGCTAAATTGACTGCTGGCGATTTGAACAGCCTTTGAGTCTCTGCATAAAATCCATTGACAATGAAAATTTTCATTTAAAAAATGTGCTGCCATGGGCAATTCATGCTAACCAATTTATAGACTATTTTTATAGGATTTTGGAAGAAAATGCTTTTAAATCAGCCAAACAAAACTTCCTGAATTTGTTATAGATTAATACATGATGATTTTGCCACCATAAAAAAAGGAGAAATTTTAGGAAGCAGAGAGCAGTCATCTTCTACAGGCATCTGGCTCTGCTTATGAATTTGAATTGGAGAGTGATGTTCTGTGATGTCCTATTTGCTAAATCCCTGAATGAGACAGTGAAATGTAAGACTGGGGTCTCTCTAGGAACGTTTATGCCCTATGAAAATTTAACCTGAAAGTTCTCCTATGGGTGGAAGTTAATTGTTAGTAGCAACCTCACATTCATCCTAGATATTCACATATACACCAAGAATAAGTAAACTTAGATTCAGTCTTTAGTAAAAAAAATACCCTTACTAACCATCTAAATACAATTATGATTAAACTTAGGTTTCCTTATGGATACTAAAAGTATTGTTTACCAAGAAATGTCCTAAATTAGGTGATACAAACAAAAAAAATCTACATTTATGTAATCTATGTCTATATCTATATATGTTTATATAAGCATATATATGTTTATATTTTATGTATCTGACACAATGTTCATAAATTAAGACAGTAAGTAAAACAAAAGTTAAGTGTGTGAGACAAAATTCTAGGATGGCTGAATATTAGAAGGCACATGGAAAGCATCGAGAATGTGAGGACAATGATGTGCTTCATGACTGTGCATCTTCATTGTCTAAGATGGTTTCTCAGAACAGCTGCACATATGATGAAATTCTATTATTTTCTAAAAAGTATTCCTACTACCTTTTTTAGCAACAGAGAATTAAAATTACACAGACAACTAAGTAAATTGAGTAAAAAATATTATTGTAGAACTTATTACTATATATGCCTACAAACTCAAATAAAAACAAAAATTGAGAACTTTTCCAAATTAGAAATCAGGAGGAAATACCCAAAGAAGCATAATAACGTCCCAATATAAGAAAGTAAAGCACATAAACAGCTCAGACTCATGGATTTATAACAGTAAATGCTATTGTTATTTAAATCACAGAATTAAAGATATATAATTCTAAAATCCAGGTTACTGACTAAATGATCTACATTTCTACCCACACATAGCACATAGCACTTCCCTATTTCTTCTCTTTCTTTCTTTCTTTCTTTCTTTCTTTCTTTTTTTTTGATAACTGGGATAAGTGCTTTTCTCTGCAATTAATGGGAAATATCCAATCCTTGAAAGATCCAATTCTTGAATGACACCACATATCTGTTTTGTAATTTTTTTCTCATTTGTTGAATTCTTATTTATATTCATGATAGTTCCTATTCTATATCTATATGTAGAGTGTGTGTGTGTGTGTGTGTGTGTGTGTGTGTGTGTGTTATGGTGATCCTGAATATTATATGAATTTTTGGTTTTAAGAATTGTTTTTTGTGAGATTAGCATCTGTCTCATCTGGCATTCTTGAACTTTACTCAATTTTAGTCAACTGTGTTTTCTGGATAGCTGTTTTCATACATGTTGAATATTACTATTAATTTTTCTTCATAGGGTACTATCTGAAGATCCAACTAGAACTGGGCTGGTTGGGTGCTATTCAAGTTGCAAGGGGGTGGAGGAGGAGATCCTATCAGTGATCTTACCCAGCTGTGGATACGCAAAACTATCAGACAACCTGCTAGGCAAGATGAGCACATTTCTGTAATAAGGGAACTACAGTTATTCATATAGGCAACTATTATTGAATAGAATTTGAGGTCTGCTCCTCAGGAGGGAAAGCATGTGTGGTATATACACCTGGTCAAAAACTCGTGCCTGAAGGGGGAACTAAACACTGCTGTTTAGCTCAATTGGCATAGCATCAAACTGTTCCCCCTCTCTCTCTCGATCTCTCTCTCCATACACACACACATGCACATGCACACACACATACTGATAGACAAATACCATTCTTAGAGAAATAAACAGAGAAATCTCTTTCCAGTAAACAGTGATGAACAGAGAGTCATTGCTGCACAAAGAGCTCAATCCTAAACAAGACATTGATAACATCCCCTCTGAAACTCATGGAATATTGTGAATAAGGGAGCAAAAAGAACATAAGAGCTGAAAGGGCTATATAATGCCAACTTCTGGGTACGACATAACCATTACAATCAAGAACACAAAACAGCAACAGATACTTGCACTGTATCTGGACAAGAATACGCAGTCAGTGATCAAGTAAGGATGGAGGATGGTCTCAGGAGGCCTTACCTCTCACTTTTGAATGTTTCTTACCTTTAGATTCAAGGACAGGGGAAGTCATTGCCTTCAGATTTGCATGCACTGGGGACCCAACCAAACGCCAGTGGGTAGCGCCAATGAAGCATCACATGAGATAACTTTGTTTAAACTAAACAAGTCACAAACTAAACCAAAAATTATGAAGTCTCCATTAGCTATTGAATAGAGAACCTCCCATCTTGGTTGCTTTGGTTTCTATGAAATGCTATCTGAATGCATCTAAATAGACAGTTGAAAGATGTAATAGATCGAATGTTCTGGAAATATGTTGTGAAAAACTTTGATAAGATACTACAGAATTAACCTTTCACAAACGTTACATAGTCCGTTCATCAAAAAACAAAAACAAAAACCTGTTTTCACATGCACAGAGTAGATTTCAAGTATACAATACTAAGAGGTTCAATTTGTTGTATCCTAAGTAGACATCTACTTACTCCTTGGGAAAAACTAGGGCATTTATTTAATACTTTAATTTGTAAATAACCATTTTCATATTACTACTCATTTCCCTTAAGCCAATGAAATTCTATGGATGCTCTTACCAACTTGTAACACATGTCACCTCCAAAAGTTGATGTTTATACTTAGTAAAACGTAAGTCTTAATAAGTTTTTTATATCCTTAAGAAAAAATAAAGGATATGAATAAAGAGAATAAATGCATAAAAACTATGCATGTAAAGCTTGCTCTACCAATATACTGTTTTCACTGGAGTTTCATATTAGGGTATAGGGACTAACACTATTTTATATCTTCTTATAATTGTGTCTATTTATCATTCTCATGCTCTGTTACTACTTTAATGGTTTTGTATCCTGAAATTAGATTTACCATTTCTCTCATACTCTGCTGAACAAGTCACTGAATGATTTGGCTTAGGCTTGATCCTAGATTGTTTTCTGACTGCTTGTATTCCAAACTGGACCTCTCCAAGTTGTCCAGAGATTTGTAGAGTCTTTATAGCTGACAACATTTTAGTAAACGTGACTCTACTTACTTTTCCATAGCTTAAATGTTCCCTCTTCCCCATGTTTCACACAATTAATCCTTCTCTTGTTGCTGCATGCTTCTACCAAGAAACAGCTATGCTTGGTATCTTCTCTGAGAATTCTGCTTAGCTGAAATATCATCTCCTCATTCTGGAAACAATTCTTCCTAAAATTTACTGCTGCTCTGCCCAGACCTGCACCTGTAATGGACACTTAGGATTCCCAAAGTGCTTCCCTGGTATACCTGCTCATTCCTAAGGAACACTGCTATTTATCTTTGCTTCCTTTGTCTCTCTGGCTATATCATCTGTCACTTTGGTTGCGAGTGAGCCTCTGAAATGTAGCTAGAAACCATGACTTTTCCTAAGCACTGTCAAAACCTGAACTAGAATAGATGTTCCAATTCAAAATATACTCATAAGAACCGTGTTATGAATAAGTTACTAGGATGATTGGGATGGAAATTGTTTTGGGGGTACCCTATGAAAACTCTTTTTGTGCCCATGTCAGGGTTCGTATGGTCTTAAAAATCCCAGTTGATATCTTAGTCCCTATACACCTAATGGTATGTCTTCTTCATTTTCAGACATAACTCTGTTTAAATAATAAATTCATGGTCATCTTGTTTGTGTATGCTTGAACCTGTGTGTCCTAGTCCCTTATTCTTTTGTTTTCATAGTGAGATCATTACTATCTTTCAAAACTGATAATTTGTTCCCTTACAGTGTAAGGCTTGAGCAAATTACTTGGTACTCCTTAGTTTCTATGTACTATCTTTCTTCTTTCTTTTTATTTATTATAAAGAAATTTAATTTCATTAAACATTTTTTTCATAAAATATATTTTGATTATGATTTCTCTTCCATCAACTCTTTCCAAGAAAAGTAAATCTAATACCCATACCATAAGGGTGCTATTATTTATGAATAAGACAATACATACACAGAATCAGGGCCAGGATAACTGTGGTTTACTAAATATCCTCTTACTAATTTAGGCATATGATTATTTCCCTCCTTTTGATTCAGAATGCATACAATTTCTATATGAAGTTGAAAGGAAAGTCAGGGTCCACAATGAACTTTCTCAACCTTACTCATCCCCATGTCAACCAACTACTAGACAAGGAAGTATTAAAATGTACACAAATAATAATTATTTCATAAGATGTGTTAAATTTGTATATTCCCATTAGAAATAAATTCCTTTTGCTTCTTTCAAATATATATTTGCAATTTCACTCACAAATCTTAAAAGAATTAATTTAAAAAGTGATGGTTATCATTTTTAATTTAGTATTTTCACTTTTAATGAGGAACACAGGTTATCTTTGTCAATATTATCTTAAAATAAAACTATTCACTGGGCGGTGGTGGCACACAGCTTTAATCCCAGCACTCTGGAAGCAAAAGATGGTGAATCTTTGTGAGTTTGAGGCCAGCCTGATCTACAGAATGAGTTCCAGAACAGCCAGAGTTACAACAGTGAAATCCTGTCTTGAAAAGAAACAACCTCCATCACAAAAAAATACAAAAAGAAAAAAAGATCTAAAGTTTTCATCTTATGCTGCTGATGGTAATAGTTTGGAAATTTGTTTTAAAACACACTAGTCCTAAAAATGATTTGTGCCTGTTCCTGATTTAGACATCAAATCAAAATAAACTCTAAGAAAACAAAATATTACAGGGAAATTAGAAAACAAAATAGGCTACTTAATAGCAGTAAATGAATCATGGAAATTGGAGAGCCAGAATGATCTATCTGAAGTTCCACTATCAAAATCAACCTAAGGAGATGGTAATCTTATTTGATGTCCCTGGAGCACAGTTACACCAACGTCCTCTTTGCTCAAGAACTAGCAAGCAAGTAAGCCAGAATACTTATAAAAGTGTCTGAGTCTGATGTTTGGCAAATGAATGCATACAACTATTTTCCAAGTGTTTGTATATTTGAGATCCCATATTATGCTACCTTAAATGTTAATAGTTTAGCCTGGTGGTAGTGGCACACACCTTTAATCTGAGCACTTGGTAAGCAGAGGCAGAGGCAGAGTCAGGCAGATCACCATGAGTTCAAGGCCATCCTGGTCTACAAAGTGAGTTCCAGAACAGCCAGTGTTAGAACTGTGAAACTCTATCTCAAATAAACCCCCTTCCCCCCAAAATGTAAGAGTTTAAATAAAAATCGCTGAAAAGATTAAGTGGAAAAAAAAATGTCAACACAGAGGAAAGAAAGGGATATTGGGGAGCTCGACTGCTTCAATTACCCAGCTTTTCTTTTCCTTTGGTTAGAACAGCTCTTCTCGGCAATGCCTACTGTGAGGAACTTATTCAGGAAGTCTGGGTAATAGCAAAGAAAATTATCTCTAGTCTATTGGAAGTCTTGAAATATCTGGAGTTGCTCAAATGACTTCACGAGGGCAATAAAATGAAGAAGCCGTTTGTGTGGTAATTTAGGGGCTACTTATTTCTTCTTGAGCTGTTTGTACTTTTGCACCGGTTTTCGTGTGTGTTTATTTTTGAATGCGAAGTAGTGTTCTCTATTTAAATGACAGGAACACTTGGTGACTGTTGAGACTTTGTTTCTACAACCTGCCAAAAATTAGCTGAACGACTGCCATGGGTAGTGATGGGGAACTAAGCCCTTGCATGTACTCAAGAAATATGAAAAAATAAATAAATAAATTCCATGTGTATTACATGTCCTTCAGCCTCATGGCTGGTTAAGCCATTAAAAATATCACATTCTTTTCCAATTTGCTTCACACTGAAAGGAATTTATGAGTCTACATGAAAATTAGTATCTATTCTTTATAACTTAGAGTGTCATTATCTGGTTTTTAATCTCCAAAACTATAATCTCATTGCTTTCTTCTGACAGTCCTGCATTTTCACAGCCTTGTTCGTCATGTGTCATTATGTCATACGAATGTTGAGGTAAGAGAAGAGAGTAGATAAATGGTATGGCAACATTTAGAGATTTTTTTTTTTTGTATGTAGGCATAAGATTTGGTGGATAGGTAAATAATGGTTCATGGACAAATGAGAGAAAGAGGGATGGGGAAAGAGTATTCACACACACACACACACACACACACACACACACACACACACACACACACACGAGACACACACAGTCTGCATCAGTGAATATCAGCAATCAATTCTTACATAGGATAGGAATCTCTTTTTTCTTCCTAGTTCCGTGTGCCAGTGTTATCTTGTTAACTCTCAATGTTCCCTTTATATTAGAGCAGTTGGTTTTATACACTACGCAATTCCTATCCTTTATGATTATAGGTTGACTTCACTGTTTTTCTAGTATCCAATGTGACCATTCATCAAATATTTTTCTTAGAAGGACTCAAGCCCATGCAATGACCACTTGTTCAGTACCTGTGTAACTTCAAATACATCATCTTCTTTGAGTATCGTGTCTCTAAAATTGGAATATTTTTATTTACTTAATAATTGTCAGAATTAAAAATAATAAATTTAGGCTATCCTGTAAGTGGGAAGTAAATTTAACACTAAAAGAATATAACTAAAGACAGATGCCACATATAGTCATGAAGCCATTTTATAAAATCAATGGACCATTCACATAAATATAATAGGCAGATAAAGGGGAAAATAATAGTTTGATACAATTTTCATTGTCTGATAAATGAACTTTTTGAATATATATAAAATGGGGTAAATTAATCAAGTATGTTTTAATCAAAATGTACATAAATGATGACTTTCTTAGCAGTTCTGTTACTTTAAAATAATCTTAAAGCTTTCTTCTTAGAATTAGGATGTTACCATGTTATTCTAACTTTGGGATTATAATGAAACTTAATTAGTTAAAGTTTCTTTTATTTCAATTAAAGATTGCAACCTCAGTTTAAAAGTTGGATATGGCTTAGACAATATCAATACATAATAGTTTACATAAAATAAAATATACTTTTACTTAACATCATAATAAATATGTAACTGATAGAAAATTTAAAAACTAAAAAAAGGGCCAAATTATTTGGCCAAACACAGCCTAACAGAAATGTGTACCCTAAAAGGTCATCGTTACTGTGTTCCATGTTGGTTCTTGAAAATGAAGAACTTAAATTTGAAAGTACAATAATAGGATTCTGCATATGAAACAAAGGGGCATTAAGTCTGATCTTAATTTGGTAATGAACCAAGGTTTAGAGTATTATTCATACATTAAAAAACAAAACAAAACAAGGAGGCACTTGGGAAATAGAAAGAAAATGGACAGCCTTAATATTTTGAGACCCAAGGCATTTGCATATTTTTCACAACTGTTTTGAGACTAGCAAGATTTGCACATGTTTTTTGTATTAGAAACAAATTCAGTTGCCAAACGAATGTTTGCAATTCCCATATCCTCAAAGGTAATGTAAAGTTTCTTGGAAGAAACCAAAATAATCATCCCGCATTTTATAATAATTATGAAAAACATCAGATGCTGCTTATTTTTTTATGAAAAATTTACTAGAAATTCCTTCTCTAAATTAAGTACACAAATGCTGCTAGAACCAAAGTAGAGATTTTAAAAATTTCTTAAATTTTCCTAGTTCTTATGAAAATAAGAGTCATCTTATCATGTTAGCTATACACCTAGTAAAGAGTAAACAGTAAACAGCCTGAACAAAAACTAATGCACCATTGATTTAAATTTATTTACAACTGTGTTTCTCTATGAGAATGAACACCTCTGATGCTTAAGGCCCAGTGATAACGAAGAAAAATAACACTCATATCAATTATTTCCCTAGAAATGCCTAACGTATCCATGTATTATTTTAAATTTTGGATAATTCCTTTTATTCCTTTTCATCTTGTAACAAAATTAGGATTTATCTACCACAGTTACCATGGCCTATGTGTGAAGCTGGTGGAATAAGCAGTATGTGCACCATCATGAATGTTTTAATAATTGTTCCTAACAGGTGACCTCCCCTAAGCAATGCTTGTCAGTTGCAGTACTACAAAGATAAAAAATTCTGTAATTCTCTAGGAAAATGCTTATTATAACTGGTGCAAAACTTCCCAGTGGATATTCATAGAATGAAATCTGACTAATTCCAAATTATAATTGTTGCCATAGCATCTAGATTTAAATTGACATTATCTTCACAGGTGTGATCCAGAGACAAGAGTACCATAATATGGCTGGGTAAAGTTTGTCACAGATTGAAGAAATACAGGTAGCTACATTAAGCAAGCACATATTGTTTTGCTTAAAAGGTTTCTAATGTTGTCTCCATGTAAAAACTTATGCAAAGATAAAGAAAAAAAATCATTAAAACATCATTTTAAATTGAATATAGAAAATTTCATATATTTTTAAACACTGAGTAGAGCTCTATTTTATCCCACATAAAAAATGAATCGATCTTATAAAATGTTTTAAAAAATGAGTGAGAATCTCTTTAGAACTCCAATGCATAACTTTCAGGTGAATGAATTCAAGCTAGTAAGCAAAGTATAGGAAGCTCAGAAAGAGCTCTCCATGAATCAGGATTACATCAGGATTTTGCCTGCGATCTCCATCTGGTCTAGTAAAACTATATCGTAAATGAAGTAGTTTCCATTCACATCTATGAAGTATGTAGGTCAGTTCTTGTATATTCAAAAATAGTTTTAGAAAATATGAGATTATTAAACACCCATTCAGACTCTAGATACGTTAGTATTATAAACACTATGAAAGTACTCAAGGAATAATTTTTCATAAAATTAGCAGGACTCATCTTTATTGCATTAATAATATCATTATAATAATCAGTTGTAACATAACACAATGCAAATCAAAACACTTAAACACTGAAACATAAATAAATCAACACTAAAACAATTATTATTTTGGTTTAGTAAAAATCATAAGAATCTGTTTGATAATTTGTCATCAGGATGTTAAAATCTAGGAAAACTAAACCATTATTACCATAATATATAATCAATTTTTTAAAATTTTGTTTTATTTTTTGAATGTATAATTATATCACTTCCTTCTTCCCTGTTCTTATTTTCAAACCCTTCTATATTGTTCTTCTTTCTTTCTCTCAAATTAATGTCCTGTGTTTTCATTAATTGATGTGAGGTATATATACACACACACACACATACACAATCACACATTTCTATTCCTAAATACATAAATAAAACCTGATCAATCTATTTAATGTTATTTGTATATATGTTTTCATGGCTGACCATTTGGTATTGGATGACTAATTGGTATGCTTCCCTGGGTAAGATTATTTCTCCAGTTACAGTGTTCCTTAGTTGCCTACAGTTCTTTGCATAGGGTTGATGTCTCCTAGATTTTAATATGTCTATTGTTGAAAATTTTTAACACAAGCAAGTATTACAGAACTGGAGTTTTAGAAACAAGATTTGAGGCAGAAAGTTTCCTAAAACCAATTTGAATGTTGTGACACTTATTAAGAAAAATTTTATTTAGTCATTATTATAAAAAATAAAAAATATTATTTAGTTATTTAGTGTTATTTAGAACACTCTACTAATAATAAGTAATGTGATTTCTATAGCAGCAGAGAATGTGACGTCAATAGACCTATTCTAGACCAATTAATGATTGCTTTCACAAAGCTTCATAATCCAAACTCAAATTATGAATATGATTATTCCAAATCTTGTGGTATGCTCACTCAGATATTAAAAGGGTAACAGGATATGCAGAGAGTAAACAAGGAGGCAGTACTAAGCTATCCATGAAACATATTGGGTTTCTCCCTAGTGGAGAATCAATTCTGCAGTCAAATTCTCTCATGGTGAATTAGCACTAGCCACTGAAATCCTATTAACGACAGCTTTAGTTACTCTAGATAGATCCTCTATCAACTAAAATCCTTCTGTCAGAAAAATAAATAAAGTGAGCAATGTGTCTGATGGTATGGGAGAAATGAATAGCCTGTGGTTGAATGTTTCAAGTACCATAATGAACAGACTGTGACATGTATGTAGGAATACACACACATATATGTATGGGACAACAGTGAACGAAAACAAAGTCCATAAATTTTGAAAAAGAACAAGGAGGAATATATTGAAGGGTTTGGAAAGAGGAACTGGAAGGGCAAAATTGATGTAGTTATACGATTATATTATAATCTCTAAAATAAAAAAAAATTTCATAGGTAAAAAGGTTGTGGAGCGACAAGAATTTGTGAGGTAAAGACAATCATTGAGGAAGACAAAGGGAAAAATGAGTACAGGGGTTGGAAGATGAGGCTTGTGCTAAATTTTAAAGACACATTACTTTCATGCTTTATCAACTTAAATCTGCCCAAATCTGCTTAAATCTGCTCAAAAAGCAGATTCACCAACTACCATTGAATTCTTATCTCTTCTGTTGTGATATTTCTTGACATTTACCACAACATATATTTCATGATAAAGCCAAAAATTGAGGGTATTAAAGTAACAATAAAGAAAAATTTATGGAAGAATTTAATTTCTAAAGCTTTAGAATCAATGAATAATTTTAAAATTATCTTTTATCTCTGTCTCAAGTTCTTACCCTAGTTTTTGGAATGCTCAATAATGTATGATGGGGAAAAATACAATCTAACATAGGAAAGTTCCACAAAACAAAACTTAAGTCAATCACCTTAGTTGACTTTCCTTAATATGTCTTGCCTGGTGTCATTATCAGTGTAAGAAGCTGGTCAATACCTGTGGTGTGATATCTCTACTTTGATAGTGTCACTGATGTTTTAATGACTTAGATAAAATATTCACTTAATTGAGGATTCACATTTGGGTGCTTTCAGCATGTGTGTGCATGAGTGGTGATGTAAAATGCAGTAATATTACACATAGATGTTTCACACTGATCACTTAACCTACTGTTTATTTTAAAACTAAAACCAAATATTATTTATTTTAAGCTAAACCCAAATATTTTCAGATGGACAAATGAGAGAAAACAAGAGGCAGCACAAAAGAGCACCAACATAGCAGGCAGAGAAAAGAGAGAGAGAGAACAAAAGAATAATAGAAGACCAGGCCAGAATGTGATGGATAAGAACTATAAAGTAAGTTGAGAAGTTATGAATATTTTAATTATTTTTGTCCACAGGAAATGAAATCAGATTTTTTTTGAAGAACCAAGTTCTGCCCCTTTGTGCTTTGATCCACTCATTAACATTTGCAAGCACTAATTTACTTTCCTGATGGGGGCAACTGTCAGCTGGTGCTGCTTCCAGAGCCCTGTGCAGAGTTTCCAGCTGTGGATGCAGACAGATCAAAGCCGGTGATGGACTCTCTACAACACAGTCTATCTGGAATACTAATAATAGTCTGTACTACTTGTAAAGAATCAAGTCATTTTTCTCCACTCCTTCAAATAATCAGGGTTTCCTTGTACATGCTATTAATTGATTCAATATGCGAAAGGAATGTCTGAACTTTTCCCACGCCTTACACTAGCTCATTTTTTATAATATGCATTAGTCTACCTCCAGAGGTGGTTTTAATTCAAATCAGGTCTTTTTTTTTCCCATAAGAACAGAATGAGTAAAACTTATTATGCCTGGTCCTGTAGGCTGTGCATTTTCTTGTGTTTTACTGTAGTGAATATATGTGTTATCACCTATTCTGTTCAATTTTGATAATGTTTAAATTACTGAGTAGAATTTTGCCATCCATTTTGATAGACATTAATATTTTACAATGGATACTTTAAAGACATTGCTTAGTCCTATTATGAAGACAGTGGTTAAATGGCTCAGTAAAGACACTGCTCTAATAGGGAAAGGATGAGGTGTATAGTTTTACATGTGACAGTGGTTGGTTTTCATTTCATTCCAAATCTACCAATTGAATATTAATTTTCATTCTCTTTACAGAAAGCATTGGAATTGTGTATCTATGAAAGATTTTCTATTATTTGATTCTATTAGAACTGCAACATTAAGGAAAAAATGATCATATCATATATTCCTGATATCTTCATAAATGAAAACCTACCCAAAGGACAAAATCATCTAAATACATCCAATCAAACATTTGTTGTATACATAAGATGTAAAAAAAGGCATATGACTTAGTGGTGAAAAACATAAAATACATGAGGTATATAAATACAAAAACCTTTTCTCTCATAGGTTACAATTCATTATCTTTTAATGTTCTAAAAAGTGAGGGAAGTTCCATGCAATCATTTCTCAGAGTGCCTGAATTTGTGAGTAGATGAAATGATCCCCTTTGAGTTCCAAATAGAATAGGGTCCCTTTAACATCCTATTGTGATTCCCAAAGGGCAGTTTCTGCTTTGGGAATGGCACGTATTATTTTCTATAGCAATTTTTTTATTAAGCCTAACCTTGAACTTTGCCCTTCAACCACTTAGTCAATCTATAGCTCTATTGGTCCAGTTTAGTGGGAAGTCATCTGTTCTTGGAAAGTTATCATTTTATATTTCTGATCAAATTTCATTCCCCATTCTAGCTATTTTTCTGTATTTGCCTGCCTCCAGCCTCAATCTTATTGATCCTTGATGTTGTCCATTAGCACTTTAGAAATTAGGGATCCAATCCAGTGATGCCTGTCTTCTTTGCCAAACACCTCCACCGCCCTGCTGTGTGAGGATGTCAGCCTCAAAGCAAAGCTCCTTTGTGGTAATAACTCTTGGATAAGGTCTTCTTAACCTTCTTGAGCAAGTGGCAAGAATGTTATGGTCTTTTAATAGCTAGCATTAGTTAGCATTAGCAGTTAGCATTAGTAACTTTAAACAATTCTAAGAAAATAACCAAGAAAAGCAGAATAGGAGATGAGAGAATCCTTTTGTCCCAGCCTTCGGGAAGACAATTCACATCAGGGGTAGCAAGGATGGCATAGTATTGTGCTTCAGTCCATGGGGCAAAAGTATATGGGTTCATCAGAAAGTTGAGAACTCAAGTGAAAAGCAGAGACAGAGTATCCCTCAAAAGCCTCCCACTTGGCAACAGATCTTTGCCAATCATGCCTCCTGTCTTGGTTCCACAAAACAATATCATCAACTGAGAAACAAGCACTCAAATATATTTTATATCTAAACCACATCAGTGCATATGATTTACAAAGGATTAGATTTATCATTGTACCTCAGACCTGTCACTAGTGCCTAAGTACCTTGGAAGCCTTTATGCAAGAATGTGGCTAATCAGGGATCTACTAGGAAAGCCAATTCCTGAATCTGAGCTTACAGTGATAGTTATTTCAAGCAGGGCAATGATAGACTTTGATCCCTATAATTCTTCAGAAATTGAAGACCCTTTCTGAAGCTACATTTTTAGAATTCCAGACTTGTTTGAAAGGTTTGTTTAGGAAGAGATTTCTTCCTGGCTTTTTTGAATAGAGTATTTCTCTGACTCCTGCGTATAATTTTAACTTTTTTTCTTTTTCCTTGTGAGGATTCTAACTCTTTTCTGAGAAATGCAACTAATTTTCAATTTTATTTATGAGTGTTTCACCACATGTATGTAGGGGCCTGCAGACGGCAGAAGAGGGTTATGAACCCCTAGAACTGGAGCTGCAGATGGTTGTGAGCTGCCATGTGGGTACTGGTAACCTAATGCAGGCTCTGTGAAAGAGCAGCAAGTGCTCTCAGCAACTGATCCATCTCTTCAGCCACTTGAATCTCTACCTTTGTATGTCTCCAGTGCGATGCGAACACCATTGTCTCCTGAAACTTTATTTTGATCCTTTGCACTATGACAGGACTAACTCTAATACCTCCCTACTCTGGCCTGTACCTGTAAGGAAAATGGAATTTATATCTTATGTAGAAAACATAACAAATGATATATTCCTTCCTGTAATATTTATAACCAATGCTTTTTTTAAAGTTTAAAAATGGCAAATTTTGAAATTTTACATCTAGATTTTTGGTAATATACATCAAAATTATTTGAGTCACATCCAAAATTGATTACATTTTCCAGCATAAACAACATTTGGGTGAGTACCATTACGATAAATAACATGGGAGATCATTTGGACATAAAGTTTCAAAAAGAAATGCACCAGTTTTACCAAAGCTACTATTTTATCTACTGAATAGATTTCTTTTTTCAAAGACACCCAATTATATGGCTAAATAAAATACAAAGTGTGTTCTCAAAGCTTTGTGTAGAGATTTAGGGTTTTTTTTTTTTTGTTTTTCTTTTTGTTTCTTTATTTATTTACAGCTAGGAATTTCCTTTCTTAAGTCAGAAAATAAGACCATCATCTAAAATCAGACCATAAAACTGAAACCTAAAAATAAATAAAAGAAGAAGAGGAGAAACATCGGGAAATTCTGGAAAGCCACGTGTAAAAGGGCTAAAGTGTGAAGCGTTGCCATTATGCCTCCAAACTGTGAGATTAAAGTGGATATTAACCCACTGATCAGAACTACTGGCTTCCACACGATAGCTGACTAACATGTTTTGCTCTTTTAAGAGAAATAGCCAACGTCAAAACATATTTTCTATGTCATTTGTGAAATGGCTTAAGTATTACAAGGTAAGGAATGGTGAAAACTAAAGCATGAAAGAAGCAGAAGTATTAAGGAATTAGCCTTCTACTACAACTTTAAGAACTCATCATGGCCCATTACTTATCTGTTAAACTAGCAACACAAGGCAACCTTCCTTGTTAATAACCATAGAAATACATTTAGAATGTGTATCTGTCCGATGTTTTCTCCAGCACACAGCGGAGGTGAAAGGTTGCCAGCTTTAGCCTCTGGAACCTGCTCAGCATCTTTCTGCTTCCTGCAGCTGGTCAGATGGTCACAGCTTCCTTTGATCTGATCGATGGGCGTTTCTAACAAGGGGATAGATGTGGTGGTTGACAGCTATAACTCACAGACCCTTCACCGGAGTAAACTTCCTGTGCTATATGTTCCTCGTGAAATCAGGAATGACTTGTACACCCAGGCTCTTCTACAAGCAAAAGTGAGCGCAGGCTTGTACTTCAAGGTTACTGCCGTGTATAGAATACCCAGCAAAACGCCTAGTCTTGGCATGTATGTATATAACGCAAGTATGATGGCAGGGGAGTGCATACACCCTTTACTCCTGATAGCATTTAACCTTATTTATCATTAGTATTTTAACAGTGACTGTCATTTTGAAATTTTATCAGTTTAAAAAATATATATATATAGATGTATATATATA
The DNA here is from genome assembly GCA_026225945.1 of Cricetomys ansorgei. Lineage (NCBI taxonomy): Eukaryota > Metazoa > Chordata > Mammalia > Rodentia > Nesomyidae > Cricetomys > Cricetomys ansorgei. The sequence goes on from JAMJFZ010000239.1 coordinate 28,337,826, forward strand.
TATATATATGTGTGTGTGTGTAAAATATATATTATTACATATTATAGGTTATACATATTATACACACACACACATATGGCATCCTTTTTAAAGGACTGTGTTGCTCAAAGATTAGTACTAGAATAAGAAACGGATTAAAGAGCTTAGTAGAAAAACAAACAAACGACAACAAATAAACTTTCAATCGGGGCACCTACTTTTCTTAATTCTGCTTTTCCTATACGGCTAGATTGTCTCAGTTTTATTGTACTCTTGCTTTAAAGGTCCAGTACTATGGAGGGACTGTCAAATCTGTCCACAAAATCACTATTGCTTATCATTGTACGGAAGCGCATTTGCCAAGATAAGCATTTTGAATACAAACTGGTATAGCACCATTGAAAATGCAAAACTGAGTTGGAGATATTGTTTAGTGGGTAGAGTGCTCAGATTCACAGGGCCCTGCCTTGATTCTGAGATCACAGACAAAAGATGTAGTGGCGCAGGCTTCTTAATCTCAATATTTAGGAAATAGAAAATCCAAGATCAGAAAAGCGAGATCATCCTTTCTTCAGCTATAACCATGTTCAAGACCATCTGCAGATATGAGACCTTGTTTTTAATGAATGTAATAAAAGAGGTTGAAAGAGGGCTCAGTGTTTCAGAGTAATTGCTGGCCCTGCAGAGGACAAGTCTTTGGTTCCCTCCATCAACACGATGATTCACAGACATCTGTAGATTTACCTCCCAGGGAACCAGTGTCCTTTCCTGGCCTCTAACATACTGCATGCTCATTTTTATTCCCAACATTCAGGAGACAGAGACAGGAAGATCTCTAAGTTTCAGGCCAGCCTGGTTATTAGTAGTGAATGCCATGTCTGTCAAGGCTACATACTGAGACCTTGTTTCAAAAATGAATAATAAATAAACAAATAATTTAAAAATCAAGATTATATTGCATTTCTATTTCCAGAGCAAGTTATTGTTTTAGTTTTGCTCAGAAGATAATAATCAATTTATCTTTTCAAGTTTCTTCTTCTTCCATCGTAATTTCACTCCCTAATTTCCTGTTAACATTCCTGCCTTCTCTGTTTACTGTTTTTCCTTAAGGTTTGCTTTTATTTTTATGTGCTCTTATTGGCATTAACCTACATTGAAACTTATCTATCCATTGCTTAGACAACCTGAAAAATCTCTCCTTTAAATATATATAGATAGATATATATGTATATGTCATATACATGTATATATATATATATATATATATGTATATATCATATAGATATGATATCGAAAATCACTTAGAAAATAAATTAATTGGGCAAATGAATTTTACCTACAAAAGTAAAAAATAAAATATATATGAAATAATGAATGCAAAAGGCTACTAAACAAATGTAGAAGTCTGGTTAAAATATTCAAATATTGTTAGACACTATAGTAATGTATAGTAATGATATTTGCAAATAAAGGATCACATGGATAATAATATTATCTCTGATATTATATGATACTAACACAATATCATTTCATCATATGTATTAAGTAAATACATGCAATATTAATTCTTCTTAGGTTGAAAGGACTGAAACCTGAACCAACTTATTAGCCTAAAATAAATATGTGGATTGGCATTGTTGACCCGAGACACTTTAGGCTTAATATGGAAGAATGAAGCCCTCAGTGAATGCTGAAATAAAGATGTCTAGTTCTCCATATTTTAACTTCTGCAGCTCTGTCTTTCAGTTTCAGTTTCTCCAGGACCTGTGGGGAGAAAAAAGGATCTACGTGAGCTTCAGTCACTCTATGGTTTCCCCAGCCAGTGCTCTTCCTGAAATTTGGGGTTAAGGCATTTAATGAATTGACCTAGGTAAATTAGAGACAGCTGAGAAATCTGCCATGCCTGCCTGACACAGGTGGTCAAGGCTACTGTGACAAGACCAGGTGATCGGCTTAAATAAAATAAGTGCATTGTTATGAGGGTGTGACGATTGAGCAAGATAAACAACCAATATTCACAATGATGTTTTCCATGTTGTGCAGTCAAAGCTGGAAGACCTGATACTTTCAATCCTATAACATTTAAGATATAGATGAATGTGCCAAAAAAAATGATCAAAGAGAAATTAAGTGATAAAGTAAAAGACTTTAAAAGAAAAACTGAAAAATTATCCCCAGTCAATACTTCTGTAAAATGTTATCCTTCAAACTATAGGGAGGCGTTCAAAAGAATTGGGAAAAGAAAAATGTTTCTGAATGTACAAGAAACAAGAATGATTTTCATATCAAACTTGTAATGACTGGGGAGGGGGTTTGCTTCTGGAATTGCTTGCTTCTCTCTCACTGTCCAACCTCACTGCAGCCTTGGTTCTGAACATATACCACTCCACAGTACACCTTGCAAGTGTCTACCGCCACAGGATGCAAAGCTAAGCACTGCTGCCAAAGCACATGACTCAGTTTTGAGACCATGTGTGCTATTAGGAGGTCACATTTTTCTCTGTACTGTTTTCTTGCAGTTATAGAAACATCTTGGTTAAATTACAGAAAACAAAAACTAAATATTTTCCCACCGTCATTCCTCAACATGTATCCAATTATTATCTTTTGAATGCATTGTATTACTGTTTGAGTTTAGATATTGTTTGAATCTTTGGCTTGGACTTCATAAAAGCCTACCCTTTAATGAATGTTCACTTGTGATTAGGACCGAATTTCCAACAATTTCTGAAACTTCTCTAAAATAGATTGCTGCCTTTTGTACCATGTCATTATCAAGTAGTGCACACAGCGTTGGTGATTATAAAAGCCAAAATGTAATCAACTCTGAGAAATGTTTGAGATCCAAAATGCTGCTGAGATTTAATTGTTTTATGCAAAAATAAATGAGTCGATCCATTGAGTTAGTATGAAAATTGCTTTTATTTTAACAAATGGTAAAATTATAGATGTACCAAGAAAATGTTTAAATATATTTCTGTATGATTCATTATCAGGAAATGTTTGATTTGTGTAATACAACCAATATATTTGTAGGATACTGATTACATAAACATTACTCATACTAAAATGTGTGACAAGTAGTGGCAAATTAACAGGCCTGCACTGAGTACAGGGAGGAATCAGCCTATGTTCAAATAAACTTTTATAGACAGTAAGAATGTAGAGCATTGTTTCTATATGGTGGAAGGCAGCCTGTCAGAGCAGACAGGAAACCTTCGATGCAGTCACTGCATTTGCCTAAGGAAGCACTGATGATTCCTGCTTGAAAATATCAAATGGTAATCCAGAAGGAAGGAAGGCTCACTGATCTCTGGTACCAAACGTCGGAGAGATTGAACATTAAAATGATGTCTTTAAAATAAATTTCATCATGCAGATTTCAGGAATAATACTTTTAAACATTCGTATACACTCTTTTCATTGCAATTGATTTGCATTCAGAATATTAAGATATGTCAGAAAATTTATTTTTAAAATATTGGACAGTGGCCAAAGAAAATGCTATAGACTGTTTGATATATTTTGTTAAAAATGATATTTAATGAACCATAAATTTTGTGAGTTTTGTTTAAACCAGTAAAAAGAACAAAAAAAACCCTGAAATTGAATAGATTATTCTTTTAAAATTTGCATAAATGTTTTTAGGACTTCAAATTCAACAAGAGCTAAGTACCTGATTCTTAATTAGGCACTAAGAAGTCACTAAGCAACATTCAGTTACATGTACATTTAAGATAAGATACATGTCTCCCTCTGCGTCTCAGTTTCTCTTTCTCCATGTCTCTGCATATGCCCCTGTGAGCTTATATCTCCACACATTTTACACAATATACAACTAATAATTAATCTGAATCCTTAGTCTAGTTCATGCATAAATTGAATTTTGCAATTAAGCTTATAAAGGATTGAGTACTCCATATTTATTTATTCATTGATTTATTTTAAGAAAGTTTTGAACCAGTGTGAATCACCATACATAGATACTAATCAAAATGGAAATGTTCCTTTTTCATTGAAAATTTGAGACTTTCAGTATATACCATTGTTATCATTAGTTAAAGTTATTATAATAAATATTTAAGAATCCTTGCTGCTTTCTCAAGGAACTGAAGTTCCATTCCTATAATCCACATTCAGTGGCTCACAACCACCTGTAACGTTACTCCAGGGTATCAAAGACACTCCTATGATCCCCACTAGTGTCAACACCCATGTACACACACACACACACACACACACACACACACACACACACACGAATAAAATAAATCACAAAATTTCCTTTAAAAAGAATAAATAAATATATTTGATAGACATAATGTGAGGGAATAGATAATAAAATTCAGCATGCACATTTGTTCCCATGGTATAGAAAAGGAAAAATTAATCAACTAGAAAATAAAGCTGACATGAAATATTTGCCTAACCGTGGTATTTAAACTGCTCACGGATGCTGACATGATTTTTTAAATTTATAACTTTAAAATTACTAAATATTTTTCTAATGAGTAATAGTAAATGTTTTCATTCTAAAAATCGCTCTGTTTTATCATATTCCAATTTGTTCTGTTTTAGCTTTTTTATTTATTATTATTCTTTAGATGCCTTCGTATTTTCTAAGGAGAGATAGAAATGCTGATTTAGATGGAGATGATCTGGAGATGGTCCCTCCTCTGAGGGAGTTGAGGAGAGGAAATTGTAATCATAATTTATCATATGATAAAAATCTATTTTAGAATAGGAGAAAAATATGAAAGTAAATGAGTAAAAATAAAATATTACTTTGGATGACAATTTCCATTTCATTTCTTCTTATTAGGCTGACGATGTCTACAAGAATATATACAAAATTTGGTGAATCCTTTTCAGAATCAAAGCTAGAAGGCGTTTCATTTTACTGAATTTTAATTCAGCACTGGAAACAAAACTTTAATCAAACAAAGAGCAGTGAAAGAGGTTGTCCTTGGGGTGCAGCACCAAATGCCTATTTGATGAAAAGATCAACTTTGAAGGTGTTCAGCCAGGAACACATTAAATCCTAGAGAATCGCATCAAAAACTAGATAAAAACAAGGAGACCGCAGCAGTTAACTGTAGGAGCTAAAAAGGCATTGTGCATTCAATGCCCGGGAGAGAGAATTTCACAACTTTTTTAGTTGATAATACTCCTTTTATGATGCCATGATACCCACTTGTATTGAATCCATATATATAAAATTCTTGTCTATCAATCAAATTTAAATGTCTGTCAAAAAATCCCACAGGCTCAATGCTAAATTTCTCCACATTTGTCAAGCCTGTTTATATTGAATTTTCACTTACATCAACCTATTAGTTTCAGCAACTATGCAGTGTTTTAGTAGGATTTTGAAGCACTTCCTGGTACCACTGAGAGAAGGCTAAACAACAAAGCTGTAGATACTACAAACATGCTTTGTTACATCTATTGCATTACTTTGAGTTATCAAAAACTTTTATCTGATTTCTGGAAAATTGGATATATCATAAGCTTGTTTCACTTTCTGTAGTGTTGGAACACAGCTGAGTGAAATTGTGAACATACTAGAGTCTGATGAAATAGAGTGCTCTTTAACTGTCATATTCTACTCTCGTTGAAAATATAAAAGAAACCTGCAAGTGTTTCAGGATCGTTTCCTTATATCAGAAAAAAACAATGGAAGAATTTCTTTTCATTTTAGATTATAAAATGTGGTTTGTTTTAATATATAGGACATAAATCATTATCCATACTGGAGTTATATTTGACCCTAGAGAGCATGGAGTGGCTGTAAAAATCAGTCTTGTAAAAGTGTAGACATTGATATCACATGGGTTGTTGTGCTCAACTGTTCTAGTTTAGGTAAATTCAATTTTCTAGTACTGAAGGTAAAAAAGAAAATTTTCTTCTTGATGTTGTATTTTCATCAATGCTGCTATGGAGTTTTCATGTTTAGATATGATTTTCATAATAAGATTGAATTGGTTGAAAACCACTTATGCTGTTATTTGACTTCAACAAAAATTTTCATTTGAAATCTAGCTTAGAAATGAATCTGCTTTGTAGACACAGAAAACATGTCATATTTTAGGAATTTTCTATTTCTTTTACAAATGTCATTTAGCTTTTCATAGTTATGATGAGTTATTATAACTAGAGGTAAGTCAGCTTTAATGGAAAGGAGAAAAGAGTAATTGTGCTTCAGAGTTGTGGAAGTTACAGTTGATCATCAGATAGCTTTTCTCTTGTATCTGTGGTAGGCAGAATTCTACAGTGGAGAGCACATGGTAAGCTATTAACCCCTATGTGGCTGAAAAAGGAAAAGGGGAGAGGGAGAGCTCCAAGAACATCCCCAAGGGCAAGCCCAGTAAGTAACCTAATTCCCCCTGCCCTGCACCCCATCCCTGCCCCGGACTGGGCTCTAACCCATGAAGATTCCCCCACCTCTCATGATCTGTGAAGGCTGGTAACCAAGCATTTATCTTATGGGCCTTTTTCAAGGATGTGTTAAAACTCTAAGCGCCCAGAATCAACAAATTAGAAAAAGGAATAATTGAGCTCACAGTACACATGATGATTTGTCAAGTAGTCAGTTTCCAATGCAAAATGAAGGAAAACTATTTTAAGGAGAAAGTACAAAATGAAAAGTAAATGTGAAAAAAAATTGAAATCAATGAGTGTAAAAATTAAAATGACTCTCACCATCTATTACATGTCTTCATAACTGATAAACAGTGTGCGCAGTAGCTCTAAGAATATACTATTTTTAATTAAAAATCTAACTAGGGAACAACGTATTAGGCTTCAGTCTATTATTCAGACATAATAGTTCTTCCTCTCGTCTTCTCCCCCACCCTTTACATACCTGGTGTCCTTGTACTCCCAATGTCTGCCATTTTTTTCTGCTTTCAATTGGCATGTGTTCTGAGATCTTCCTTAACCCTATCCTTGAAACATTTCCCCTCTTGCTTTTTTTTCTTCTAGTTTTATCACACACACACACACACACACACACACACACACACACACACACACACAAGCTCAGAATCTACATGTGAGAAGAGCAAATGCATTATTTGTCCTTCTGTGTCTTGGTTAGGAAATAATTTACAGAACTATTCATTTTATTGCAAATTTCACAATTTCATTGAAGACAACTAAAATTTCATTTTACATATGTAATAAATTTTCCTCATCTTCTCATTGTAATTTTTAAGGAAAGATAACTCATCAATCATATAAAATGTCAGTTTTCTTATAGTTGATGAGAGAGGCATGTTGGGAAGCCTCTTCAAATGACATTGTATCTTCAAAAATTAAAAAAATATATCTTACATACTCACTATTGTATGAGGAAGTATTGTAATGAAGATGATAAAAGGAGATAAATATCAAAGTGTTTTGCACTTGCACATAGTGAAATTTATTCATAAGAATAATATGATTAGCAAGAAAATAGATGGAAAATAGGGGCCATCACAGACAAGTGGAATAGATAGGACAACACAGCATATGAAAGCGGAGCAGGGTGTTGGGTCATGAGGGAATCTGTGAAGAGCAAAAAGAGGTCAGTGGATTAAGGAGAAGACTTGGAAGAAGGAAAGGGTTAACAAAAGCAATAGAAGCTTCATAGAAATATACTATTTTATAGGCTTGATTAAAAAAAAAAAACTATCTAAAAAAGGAAAAAATAGACTAGAGGTACCCTCCCTTAGTAGATAATGCTATTTTGAAGTATGTGGTTCTTCTAAGCTGGGACTAGAAAACTGGCGGTGATTAACAAGAGTGAAACCTGGGGGATACTCAATGCTGCTCATCTGGAGCTGATAAATTAGCATTAATTAAGAGGAGATCAGCAACACTGAGGTGAAATACGTTGGCAAGTGTTTCTTGAGGATTTGCATACATTCTCTGTGTTGTAGAGGTGCTGAAGGTGGTGGTACCTGATGCTGGCAGCTGAACTTGTTAGTGTAAGAGTCACACAGGTAGATTTTGAAGACATGAAAGGGTCACAGAGAGCAGCTGAGACTTGGCACTATATGGCAGGGCTGGAGACCCTGAAGAGAGCACATAAGAAACCATTGATGAAATTGCCTCCAAATTGCAGTAGCCGTAATTCCTTAGGCAGGAGGCTTCAACAATTTTCTTGGGAGAGTCAGAGGGTGTGACTGCAGAGCATGGATCTAAAGTCTGTGGTGTGGAAGAATTGCTTAAATATTTTGTGTGTACACTACTATTCTGCAATGGGAGATTATGGTTTTAACAAAGTAAAATAAAAGTGTAACTGCAGATCATTAAATGTGTTAGAAACCAGACTGATGTAGAAGACAAGAACAATATTTTGCACGGTTTTTAAATATGTTAAGATTTCTGGTCATTGACTCCAAGACAATTAAAAAGTGTTGTGATTTTACTATGGAAGAGACTGTGTAAGGTGTGATTTTTTTTAAGTGATTATCAAATGAGAATGAATAGAAATGTGTCACAGGTGGATACATCAACAGAGACTGTGCAGACAGCCGCTTCCTTTATCACCACAAGAAGAAGAATGGCACTCAATTAAAATTAGGGTAGGGGAGATCTGACTGCAAGTACAGGGAAGTTTGATATAATATTTCCTCGGATACCCATACAACAAATATTCTCATTCAAAATATTAGAAAAATGAAGCAGATCAAATAATTCAAATCCAGGTCACCTAGGGCTGGAGTTCTCATATTTATCAAGTAAATTGTTTTCACACAGAAATTATGCAATATGGGCTGCGAGGATGGCACAGCAGGGAAGAACATGCAGTATTTTTGCAGAGGAACCAAATTTGGTTCCCAAATACCTATATCAGATAACTGTCAACTGCCCATAACTCCAGCATCTAACATCTCTGGCATCTGCAGGCACCTGCAGAAGTATATACACACACACACACACACACACACACACACACACACACACATACCACATACACATAATTTATTTTTAAATACAATTATTCATAAAGTAAAATAAAATAACTTTATTTCCTCATATCCTGTAGTAAACAGAAGGTATATGTGAGCTAACTAACTATGAATAATTAAAATAGAAATAGAGAAGTAATTTCTCATGTAAATATTAAAGAATCTGCAATGCAAACTAATTATACAGAATGGAAAATTAACATAACTTTAAGAATGACTTTAAAGCTTTACTCTTGCTACTTTTTTTGGCAAAAATGCAATCTATATTAATAATGGCCTATTTGTAATAATATTTTTAAAACTCATATTTAATTCAACCAACTAAATTTGAAGACTTTGCATATTGTCTGCTTAACCCATTAATTTGTTATATTCTGAGAATCCTATGTACAATAATAAAATTAATTTAATTCATGTGCTGTTTTAAATATTCATGTTTGTGAAAACAAAACCATTAACTTTTCATCTAGTTGCTGTGTGTCGCCACATCTCTCACTATCTCCATCTCCAGCAGAGTTTACATCACATGGTTTCTTTCCAAGTTAAAATAAGTGAACTACTAAATAAGCCTAACATTTTGTTAGTAAAGTGTTTCTACACCATAAGTGCACTGTATCATAAAATATTTAAAAGTACCAGTATATTCTGTCTTACCATTTCACCTGCAATACATAAACACAGGATGTGGAATCTTAGAGGTATTTTTTCTTGTTTTCAGTTGAAAAGTGAACTGTAGCATACACTCTCTGTGACTTTTCTTTCCAGGATGTCTATTTCTCTTTCCCAACTACAGGAGGTGGATGGGTTTTTCTTTTAGGATGTCGATGGCTTTGCTTCACTTCTCTTCCACCTCCTTCCCCTCCTCCTTCTTCTTCTCCTTCTTTTTCTTCTTCCTCCTCCTCCTCCTTCTCTGCCTCCTTCCCTCATTATTTCTTACTTTTAGTTGGTTGATAGGTTGAGTCAAAATTCAACCATAAGAAGCTAGTAAAAGAAAAATGCCAACATCTTTAATGACCTGAGGTAAGAATAGAATTTAATAAAAATCATTTACTAAGAACTAAATGTTTTATGATTCATTTAGCAGTTCTGGTAATGATACAATTCTGTATGGAAGGGACTAAATATCATAAATATTTTCTAATTCAGTTACATACACAGAGATAAAGTGAGAAAGATAGATAAATGGTAGATGATAGATATAGATAGATACAGAGAAAGAGAAACTGATCATCTCTGTTATTAGTTAAAATATGTAGAAAGGCAAAAAAAAAAAGCCCACAGACAATTAAGAGACAGATGTTCTATTGTCATTGTATCAGCTCATTTCATTCCTTTATATAATCATTTATTTTGAGACGAATCAATGCAAACAAGGTTGTTTTCTATATTCCTCCGTCAGGTCTACTGGCCCCAAAGCACTCACTGTACTTAATTTTGAAAATGAGTCTTTAATATTTTATGCATATATCCCAACATTTTATTTTTATTTTAATAGACATGCTTTCAAATTTATATGTATTTTTTCATTTTTCTTTGTGACTTACTATTATGCCTTTATTAAAAATATAGTTTGGTATTAGTGTTCAGTTTGATTAAGTAGACAGCAATATATTATTCTGTTATACAAATATGATATGAAGGAGAAGTGATTGACTCAACAATTTATTGTATATTCTGGTCTTCCAGAGAACCAAGTTCAATTCCCAGAACCGACATCAAGTGTTTCACACTGTGTCACTTTTACTCCTTAGCATGAATGAAGAGGAATATGCAACCCACTTGACTGATTCCTCAAACTGTAGAAGAGAGCTATCCATATTTGAGTCTGTGTGTGTGTGTGTGTGTGTGTGTGTGTGTGTGTGTGTGTGTATTCAGTGTCAAATCTTCAAATTGACAACTAAACTCAGAACATATTACAGGAATATAGATACAAGTTGGATTTCTTTGAAAATGATATCACTGAAAATGCTCCCTGCTGTGAAACACTAATCAACATACAGCATACTATGGTCCTTTGGTTGAGTTTGCTCACAGTATCTGATTCATTTTAACTCTATTCATATTCTTCTTAATTTACTAGCATTCACTCATCCCCGTCATTTATTGGCTTTAAAAATCAGTGAGCTCCAAACTTTTGATTATCATCTTGTAGCCATAGAAAGCATGGATAACATAATCTGAATTTAAAATTAACTCTTTCTCTTTAGGCTGAAAAAAATGTTTTGAATTACATACCTCCACTTAACCACAGGTGATATTTCATAAGTTTCAAGTACATTTTTTAAAAGAGTGCTTCCAAATAATTTTCCATGCTTTCATTCAGCAGGTAACCCAAACCTTCATAATCCCTGAATGCTGCACTTCAAAGTTATGCTCAGGAAAAAATATTGAAAATACAGCCTCCCTCTCTCCAGTTGATTTAAAACATCACTAGCTTATTTTCAGCTCACATATGGAGTTACTTTTACAAAGAAATCTTGGAATATTGCCAGGATACATCCTGGAAAGACTTTTCACCAGAGAAAACTAGAGTTCATTATCTGAATTGCAGGACACCAATGTTCCTTCAAACTTTAGTCACATCTTTGTTCTCTATGATTAGTGATAGTATTTTGATCGAAAGTAAGAGTTCTTGATATAGGGGCTAGATTGCAAAGGCACCAAACTATTGCATTGTTTTGAGGTCAAACTGACAATTATCCATTGCTGAAAGAATTAGTGTGCAAGATAATCACTTTAGAATGAAGTTTGGAGTATCCTTCAAATCTGAAATGACCTGCAAAAATACAACACTCATTTAATATGTTCAAACAGTATTGTGGTTAATGTGAAGACACTGTGTCTGTATTCTCTGTAAATGTTTAGCTTCTCTCATTTATATCTCTTGAATTCTTTTTCTAAAACAATATTGCTACAGTTGGGACTATACAGTTATTTTCTCAATGCTATTAGTAAACATTTTATTATAGTGATACTTTTAAACTTTTATTATTTGTGTTACTTAAAATCAGCATAACAATGTGCTACAAATAAAGAGAATAAAAATTGTTCTCAACATTTTGGTAATAACCCATAGTAAATATTATGAAGTAATAATTACTTTCTGAGATTTTTTTTGAGTCAGAGTCTCATGTATACAGGCTGGCCACAAAGTCACCATGTAGCTGAGGATTTGGGAATAGAACTTCTGATCCTTCTGTCTGCAAATCCAGAATGCTGGAATAACAAGTGTATACTCACATACCTGGTTAATATGCTACTGAAAGCATGCTCCCCAGGTTAGAAGAATGATATTCACATAGGTACCAAATGAGCATCAGTAGCTTTGGCTGGGCTTTTTAATAGTAAAAATAAAATCTTCATAATTGAAGATAAAATCAATCAGTATAAAAATCAATAAATGCTAATACAAACAACATTAAATAGGCAGACAATATTCTAAGGGATATAATAATACTAACATGTATAGTGAGCTCATAGATTTGAGCAAGCACTATGTATACCATTGGACCAATTTTTAAATACACAATACTTTTTTTGTTTCCATTTCCCCTCAACTCCCTCCCAAGTGCCGTTCTTCCAACATCTTCAGTGTCCTCCCCACTGTCAGGCTAGATCATCCATGAAAAGGTTAATTCTTATTTCACCAATCAGTAATTGCTTGTAGTTCATTGTCTAGAGGTGGGATCCAAAACATTTTCCACCTTACAAATCAATAACATTGTTCTGGTGCTGTTTACACAGACATTTCTAGGAGGCTGTTGCACCTCAGACTCTGGTGAATTCTGAAATCATAGGTGTGAAAATCCATATTGGGATAATCAAATACATTTAAGAACGAATAACTGCAGTTCTTTTCCCTTGTGAATAATCAAGAATTCTGTCCTATATCTATTTTTAATCAGCTGGAAGGAAACATGTGGTAAAGGAACTGCTTAACTGAGTAAGAGAGGGCTATGGCAGTTGTATGGCTTGTTTTACATCACAGGTGTGCATTAAGTACTGTGGGACATTTTAACCACTTTGATTTTATCCACAAAGAATTCTGGGATACTCTCTAGATCTACATAATTTGATAAAATCAGGAATCATGAACTAAAGGATGAATTATTTCAAATGAAACCAAATCGTAAGCTCGCTTCAGAAGAATAATGGGAGAGCTGGTGAGGATTACCTCTGGAAAATGAATTAGAGTGCTACGAGATGCAATATATCAGCGATAAGTCTAGCCTGCTTCAGAGCCGCGGAGATTGGAGAAATGAGTCGGAATCACTTGAGCATCACAAATCCTGGACCATATTTTTTATTCCCAGCCCTGCCCTTTGTGCTGCTTCCAAGTCTGAAGCTGCAGTTGATTTCAAAGGCAGTGGATGAGAGATAAAGAGGAATAAGGATTGTTCTACCTCAGCGATTCATGATCCCTCAAAGGCCACTGATTTTCAAAGAAGATGGAGACCTTGGCATCTCAGCAAAATAGATCCCCCTACTCGTTTTTACCTATTCCCGTGGGGTAGCATCCGCGTTTCTCCGCTTTACCATAAAAAGTGAGTTTTCATGTCCAGAAAATCGCAAGCTCTTTCTTTTCCACTCCAAGGAGCTCTAAAGCTCAAATTAAACGTAACTGTCCGAAGTTATTTTCAGGGATGTTAACATTTCAACAAGAGAACTGTAACCGTGTCATATGAAAACTTGGAAGATATGACATTGAATAAAATGTTACAATGTAAATGTTCATTTAAAACCAGGTTTGAAATTACTCAATTAAAGATGATAGAAATTCTTCATCTTAAATTTTTGCATTTTAAAATATGCGTTAGGGCAACATTTAAGCTGTCTTGTTTAGAAGTCTCAAAAGTTAAATTTTTCTAAGTAACATTTCCTGATTAATGTTATACATAAATACCTGATTTTTTCTTTGAAAATATGCTTTATTTCTAAGAACATTGTGTATTTGCTCATATTCACTAATGCATCATGTAAATATAATATTTTATTAATGGGATTTTTGTCCACAATATTTTAAATTAGCTATGATAACATTGACTGTGACTCAGTTATTTATTGAAACATTTACATTAAATTTTATTTTAAGTATTTCTTCAATATTGATGACTAAAGCTACTGAAAAAAAATAAATTTAGAAGCTGATGTACTAAGAAAGTAATGAACATGAAATGAAAATGTAAGTCTTATTTTAGCAGTTTATATAAATAATGATAGTTAAAGAACAGTTAGTTGCCCAGGATACAGATAAAACGAAGCAGGAATTTGAACATGGATATGTCTGAAAAGAAATTTCTATATGACTATTTTAGTAAAGTGTTCTCTACTGGGAGAATTCTAAAATATCAATTGTACATGGAGAAGATATTACTGATGTAACATTTGTTTAATTTGTTAACCATATCCTGATGTGCAGCTACCTGTCTCCTTCTGTGTGCTGCCTATGGAGACAAACCTTCCAACAAAGATGGCAAAATTTCCTTGCCAAGGGCTGTAAGGTAAATATATTTTCAATCTTTCAGTCCATTAAATCTATCAAATCTAATTTAATTTTTTTGAGAAGGAAATCTGACACCAAAACTATGTAAATTATGTGCATGGTTGTGTACCAATCAAGCTTTATGTATACAGAAATTTTAATATCATAGGTCATATCATGACAATAAATATGATTAAATATGATTTTGTTCAACCACTTAAAAACCTTCTTAACCCATATGCAGTGTCAAAATAAACATTAGGCTCAATGTGAGAAGAGAGAATGAAAACATACTTAGCTCCTATACAGACCTACTCTGAAAACACAGGATCTAACAAGAACATTTTGCTGGGGATACTTGGCTTAGTATCTTTAAATTAACTCCATTATAAGCTGAGAACATACTCTATTTTTTTTAAAAATTGCACTATGTCAGTTAACTTCTTACTTTCTGTGGTGGTTTCAGTGAGACTGGCACCCATAGATCCATACATTTGAATGTTTAGTATACAGTTGGTGGAACTATTTAGGAAGGATTAGCAGATGTGATCTTGTTGGAGGAAGTATGGCTCCACACTATTCCAGTCAGTTCTTTCCTCAATATGCAAGCTTTCAGCTACTGCTCTAACACCTTGCCCACCTCTTGCCCTGCAATGATGATTATAGATTCACTCTCTGAAACTGTAAGGAAGCCGCCAACTAAGTGCTTTTGTTTCATTAGTGTCTTGGTCACGGTGTTTCTTCACAGTGATAGAAAATTAAGACACCTTCATTTTAATAAGAGTTTTGTGTGTTTGGTTTAATACTTTATCAAAATAATGTTGATCCATTTTAAACTTCTTATCATTAGTCCTGTGAAAAGTAAAATGTAAAGTGTCACAAAGTTAGTTATTACTATCCACTGGAATGAATTTGGAAATGTCTAGGAAACACAAATCTGGACTTGTCCATAAGGGTATTTTCAGAAACAATTGAGGATGGATGACTCACTCTTAATATGGTTGATGCTATTATCTGGTCTAGGGTCTGGGACTGAATAAAAGGAGATATTAAACAGAGCACCAGAATAAATCTCTCTCTGCTCTCTGACAGAAAATATAATGTGATCAGTCTCCTCACAACTATGGTGAGGTGACTTAACTATCATGATGGACTTCACCCACAAACTGTGAGGAAAACAAACAAACAAACAAAAAACAACAACTCCTCCTTAGGCTGTTTTGTTAAGTATTTTGTCATGGCAAATCAAAAGTAATCTGCTTATGTGGATCTATACACCATATATATATATATAAATTATAAATTTAAGCCAAGGAAAAAGTAATTGTAACAAAATTTCAAATGCCTGATAAAGGTTTGAGATACGCTTAATATTTTTTTTAAGCTAAAAAGTAATTAGTAGAAGAATCAGAACATTTTCATGATTGCTTCAAAATAAAACTTTACACAACATGATGCTCTACAGGTCTGTCAAAGTTAGAATCTGTGACAAAGTTGACAGATCTGTGGAGCATCATGTTGTGTAAAGTTTTAAACACTTTCTTGTCCATTCCAAAGAGCTCAAAATTTATCTGGAAAGATGATATCACAGCAAATCTCAGGAGGAGTGTACTTCACAAAGCATTCATATATACATTCAGTTAGATGGATACAGGGAATGAGGAGACAAGAACCATGCCCACAATTTCATTTATTGTCATTGGACCAATACAGTGTCTCTGGCATAAAGCTAAATTAGGAATGTGAAGTCTTATTTGTTTGCTTATTATTTTGTGATATCCCAGGTGAGCTAAAACAATGCAAACAGATTGAAATCAGTAACATGTAGACTTAACAAACAGACAGTAGTTTGGTTTCTATTGTTGTGCCTGTGTGTTTTTTTTTCCCTTATTTGTCAGTATTTAAGTTGTAAGTCCAATAGTCTTCAGAAGAGTAAAAATGCCAAACTTAACTGAAAACTACAGAATACCACAGAAGGTAGGAGCCTGTAAGCCATGTGATATTTTAGTGTCCTAATTAACACACATGACAATAGTCATTTATGCTGAGGAAAAAAATACATTCTTAATGGTAAGAAAATTATTTTAGACGTAGATTCAGGTCAAAAGGCAGTTTATCTTTGCTAATTCAATCCTAGGTCCCAGAGAGTTTTAGTTTCTTTACAATCAATATAAAGCCTATACTTGGAAGGCTTCAGCCTCTGTATTCATTGATTATTATTTATACTGGTGTATTCAATCTTCAAGATGCTAGCCCAGACCTAGAATGTTTCAGCCTCCAAGATTGACCAGCTCTCTCTGAACTCAGAGCCGTACTAAACTCAACTGTCTCTTTTGGTTGGCTGATTCAACTCACTTACTATTCTGGCTCAAACTCTTATCCAATCCACTGGTTCAAATGGACCCACTGAGCAGGCTGACTGTTTCTAACTGAATTCTTCTGACTCTGGCTGACTCCTGCAACTTCTCTGACTGATCTGCTCTGCTAGGCTCAAACTGACTCTTGCTGTTAGCTGACTTATTCTCCCAAACTCACTTACCCGCTGCTGAACTGCTTCTGTGTCTTATCTGACTAATTGTCTAACTGACTGCTTGCCTTTCTGAGCTGAGAGCCTACTTTATATTGTGAGAGTTGGGTGTTTCCTCTTACTGTCTCACTCTGCTAACTCTTCCTATGATTCATCACTTTGCCTGCTCTTCTCTCTGATTCATCTCAGATGTCATCACTTTCTGACACTGATTCCTTCTGAGTTCTGTTTTATGTCTTTTGCTTGACTTGGAGATAAAGGGAATGTGCTATCATCACTGCCTTCTGAATACTGGAATTAACGTTATATATGTTATATACGTGTTGATTGATTAAAGGTTTATAACCTCTTTAACAGCATTTATGATAACTAGGAAATCATTCCTTACATGTAAAATTGAAATCATGAAACCTTCTGCAACCTTCTGTGATAAAGCCCACGATCATATTTAATCTCAGGAATTCCAATTAATTATCTAAGTGGCTAGTGGGATATTTTGTAATAATTACACCATTGTGTGAATGAAATAACTGGCAGTGATTATGCTTCTCTAAGGACAAAATCCTCTTGGGAATGGTTACAAGTGCCCAGTTGTCTATACAATTTTTCATTGCAGTACACTAGGCAGAGAACCTGTGTCTCAAGTTGCCAATAGAGCATGGATGGCATGTCCTGAAATGTCTTCAAATTTAACATGTTTAGCACAATATTTTACTTATCCAACTTCATAAATGAAGTTCTGAAAGTTACCAAATAATGCATCTGGCCCATCAATGTAAATAATTGTAGTCAAATGTGTGCTGTTATTGGTAACTCACTAATTATAAATATATAGTCTTCTTAAATCTTTATATATATCTCTGTATTTTAAAATACTTTTCTTATTTCTTATTTATTCCATAGAACTTTTTTCTCAGATGTACCAGCTCAGCTCTGTTGTCTTCGTCAAAATATTTTAATGCCATATTTAAGATTGTCAAAATGTGCCTCTTGAGGAAGGCTTTCAAGGTCAAGGGGCTATAAACTGAGGGAGAAGAAACCTAGTTGCTCAGATTACTGTACTTCAAAGGTTTCCTTTTTTCCACATGTAAATATGTTTTCCTTCAATGAAACAGTTCCCCTGTGTTGAAACTTGGACAAGAATTTAACTTTCACTTCAAAATACAGACTAACCTAATTTGCCAACTTTTTTACACCTCTGCAATTATGTTGAAAAGGGTAGAAATGCAGAAAAATCTACCAAGATGAGAAAAAGACAATAGGTTTGAGATGTCATGTTTACTATATATACACACACAGGCACACACACACACACACACACACACACACACACACAGAGACACATACACACACACACATTGTGGCATACCTGTAAGCTGAGCATTTGGGGAAACTGGGACAGCCAGGGCTACGAAGTAAGTTCCAAATGATTGGATTCTAGAATGAAAGCCTTTGTTCAAGAAACCACAGGAGGAAAAAAATCAATTGCACACTATTGTCAACTTCTTTTAATTATAGCTATCATGATTGCAATAGAATATTTATTCTTATTTAATCTGGATGAACCAAACATCCAAAATATAGTTCAATTTCTCACCTATGTTTCCAGTAAAGTGAAACAAATTAAGAAAGGCTGGAAAGCAAGAGAGATGGCTCATCAGTTATGAGCACTTGCTAGTATTCCAGAGAGTTCCAATTTGTTTCCATGTACTCTCCTCGTGACACAGGATCATTTTTAATTCCAGTTCCAGGAGATCATCTGGCCTTCTCAGGCATGAGACAAACAAACATACATAGAGGCAAAACACTGATACACATAGAATAAAGTTAATAAATCTAAAAACAATTAAAATAATAAAGAGGTAGACCAGGTGCTCCTCTGTCACATCTGTGTACATTATGCACTTAGTAATCTAAAAATTCTCACTAGGACCCACCTCTTACATGCCCTACCAGTACTTGCATGGACCTCTGGAGGACCCTTCAGGAGCATCCAAAGTATATCAAGAATCTTTTGTCCTAAAGGTTAGTCTAAAATGTTGTTGATCAATTTTTAGATAAAATCTTAGCACTCAATCCTAGACATGTCTTATTTAAGAGCTCTTATGTCACATTGTTTGTCAATTTTTTTCTAAATGACAGAAAAAAAAGTACAGTGGAGTAATATAATGAACATTTTTGGAAATATGTAAATACCTCCAGATTATCTCTTTCTCTAAAATATTGATCAAATATTTATTGAACTCCAATTGCCTGTCTTGAACAATTCTTTTGAGATAGTAAGAAGTAAAAGGAGAAAGATAGCATTAACTTCCCTGAGGAACTTCTATTTTCATGAAGAATTAATAATTATTTATAAAGGAAAGCATTAAAACCACAGGAAAAATTATAAATTATACATTTGATGATCAATTAAACAGTTTTCCACATTGTGAGGCTCCTCGGTAAGTCCAAAGAAAATAATGACTTTCAAGTATTAATTAACTACTTTGAAGGGTATTAAGAATAACTTAGAAACACGGGTCTGCTTGTATGCCCATATGCTACTCCCTCTGAAACCAAAGGGAAGTTGTAACAATGACATGAAGGACTTGAGAAATCAGTTCTTTGCTGGCTCAGTGGTAGGAGTTGAAGCAGTGAAGTGCTGGCGGGCATTTCTGTAATACAATTTTTTTTTTGACTTCTCTTTCAGAAAGGGAAATCTTTTTTTTTTTTCTAGGCACTTCATGTAGCACGTTAATTCAGCATTAATTATAGAACATGTCAAACTGTATTTCAGTCAAAGCTTCCTGTAAGTCTCCTGAGCTTTCTTAATGACAGTAATTATAGGTCATAAAAAGAGTCGTCTAAAATTAACATTTCTCTCATGTCTTGATAGGAAAATGTAAATGGCTGCACAGTACAGATGTTTTGATTAGTAAATTTACACTTCCTTTTTAGCTTCAATGCTTGTCAAACTTCACAGTGTTAAACTCAAGGTGCTATTTCTCTTCTCACTCTGAGTACGTAAAGGCACGTTGAAGGTGCTTGCCGAAGTTCTCAACATGCTTTACTTTGCTGTTTATGGTAAAAATTAAGGAATAAATCTAGAGTTTCCTAAGCCCTCAGCAACCCCATGCTTTTCCAGGATGAGCAGAACAAGTTTCCAGCCTTAAGAAACTTGCACAGGAAGGATAAAACAATAAGCACTGATGTTGGTTGATGAGGACGATTTATTAGGAAGTAGATAAAACACCATACGAGCTTCCTTGCATATCTAAATCTCCTGGCAAGGCATGTTTTAGCATATACTATCAGAAAGAAAACACATAAAATCTTCTGTATTCTGAGCTGTCAAAATTTACTTACCAGAAAATGAGAGTGGAAACATTCTGCTTTAAACAATGTTAATATCATCAAACATCCAGGGAAATATAACAAATTAAAAGAGAATCACTTCAAAGAATAAAAGGCCTACACCTTAAGTAATAATAAATCTAATACTTGACATTCATCTCCCTAGAAAATAAAATTAGATAAACTTTTGCAAGGGCATTCAGAACAGCCAATCCAGTTTATTAATAATTTCCTGTTTTCATATTGGAAGCTCATATTATCTGGCCTCCGCCACAGTAGACCTCCATAGATATTTAATAAACCTGCCGTCCGTAATCCTCTCTGATTACCTATAACCTTCCAGCTACAACACACACTGTGCCGCAGCTCCACAGAAGGACAGCACGCTGTCACCTGCTATGATGTTTGACAGCTTATTCTGTTACATCAAGCCTGCACAAAATTACTTTTTCCAAATTCATCCCTAGTTAATAATGAAAAGCAATAATGGTATTCAGCATTCGTAATATTCCAAGAAGGCAAAATGAGGCAATGGAGGGAAAAAAAAAAGATTAAAGAATGACTATTATAGAAGGAAGATCAAAAATAGAATCTTGTAACACACAACAGTGCTTCAACGATAATGCCACGCCAAGAGGTTTTCATATTGCTCTACAAAACCCACACTGCAGAGCCAAACTGGAAGAGATTTCCCATTGCATTTACTCTAGCTAGGTGATTGCTCCGGTCTATAGAGAGTAACTTTAGAAAAGTCTTTTATAAAATTATTCTTGGACATTATCTTAGGACGCAAAACACATAACTTTTATAGAAACATCTAGTTAATAGGAACACATTCCTTTTGTCTCACCTTGTGGTTTATGGTTTGCAACAGTAATAAGATATCTTCTTATAAAGATAGATCAGACTAAACTTAACCCAAATTCACAAGTGCACCTAATCAAATTTAATAGTTTTTAAAAGAAGAAGCGCCAATTTAAAAATCTCAATCCTGCATTGAAAAATAAATGTTTATACAACTTAGGCAGGACTAAGTATACTCGTCTTCATTAAAAACAGGGGCATGACCTTAGCAGAGTTTGAACTTGACTGTGTCATACTGAAATCCTTCTCTCTCTCTCCCTCTCTCTCTCTCTCTTCCTTTTCATCTCCAGTAATTCATATTTTCTTTGTTTTATCTTTGTACTCCTTTATTCCTTTCCTTTATTCAGTTTATTACTGTGAAGATTTTCATTAAGTCTTCATGCATTTTGCATTTTCTAGGAGATAAAATATAAGTATGTAATATTTTGTCTTCTTAATGGAAGCAAATAAATAAAAACTATAACCAACTTAGATTTTTTTTCTTAACAATCCCACAATAAAAATGTGTTTGTGTCTCCTGTGTATAATACACTAAAGAGATTTCACAGTGGTGTGTTATTTGGATCACATATTGAGTATAACAAGAATATGTAACTGAAAAGTTAATGCTGACTAGGTTCTTCTAACCTGTTGTCTGTGATCTCTGTGATGTAACAAGAACTTCTACTCAGGTCGTTAGATAAAAATAGAAGTAAGACATTTTATACTTTCCTTTGTGCTTTGTTCATATCCCATTCTTCACAGTTTTTTTTAAATATATTTTGAAGTCAACCATTTTTTTTTCTCCATTGTCCAAAGTTATTAAGCTTCGTAATTGAACTTGGCTCTGCTGAGACTTCTTACAAACACTATTTTCTCTTGATATGTTCTAGTTTAATGGGATATTCCACCCAGGGGAGTGCTTGAAAATTTAAAGATCATGTTTCTTCGTTT
This sequence comes from Cricetomys ansorgei, assembly GCA_026225945.1. Classification (NCBI taxonomy): domain Eukaryota; kingdom Metazoa; phylum Chordata; class Mammalia; order Rodentia; family Nesomyidae; genus Cricetomys; species Cricetomys ansorgei. The sequence goes on from JAMJFZ010000239.1 coordinate 28,359,904, forward strand.
GCTAAAACTTCAATTGTTTCCAGTTGATATTAAAATGAGTTGGCAATTCTTAATGTGGTATGAGGAGATATACACAACCCTCCTCGGATTTTTCTGATTCCCCTGTTGCTCATTACCCTTAGGGTTCATGAAGTTCCTCCTTGTTCCCAGGCCTTTATACTCAGCTTTCCCCTCTTTCCATTAATTAATCCAGGGCACTCATGGTTTTGTTTTGTTTTGTTTTTCTACTTACTAGGCCTCAATCAGTTTAGGTATCCTTTATTTTGTGAATGCTTTCTCCTACTACCCAAACTGGTTTCCCCTCCCATATTTTATTTGCATGTACAGAGTATTGAATTTTTCTCTCAGTGAAAAAATCATTTTTCTAATTAAGTATATCATTCATTAAATATTTTTATCTATCAATACATTGTGTATTGTATAAAAAAAATTTGAACTCTTACATGTTTCTTTTTTTCTTCTATTGACCTACAATTCATTGAACATGGATATATTTTCATTCACTGAAATGTTTATTTATTGACTACCCATCAAAGAAACTACTTATTTTGCAGAAGTATAGATGTATAACATATTCCTTAGGTTGGGTAAACTTGTGATAACACATTGTATGTGTTTAATTGTTCCCAGGAAAAATCAGGAATTAGGCTAGATGATATACAGTAGGATATACAATCGAGCAAGGAATTGAGGCTAGGTCTTCCAAGAACTACCTTCAACTTGATTTTGTAAGAGATAAAAGATCAATTACGAGACTGAAACCCTAATAAAAATTATTACAACCAGTCAGATACACTATAGAACTTTACTAAAACTTTAATAATGATGTAGCAGCACTGCACCATTCTTCAAACAGTGAAAGAAGAAATTGAAGGAGATCTCAGAAGATGGAAAGATCACCCATGCTCATAGATTGGTAAGATTAACATAGAGAAAATGGCCATTTTACGAAAGGTAATGTACAGATACTACAAAATCCCTATCAAAACCCCAATACAGTTCCTTACAGAGCATGAAATATCAACTTCACATGGAAAACAACAAACCCAGGATAGCTAAAATAATCCTATGAAATAAAAGAACTTTTAGAGGTATCATCATTTCTGATCTCAAGCTGTACTACAGAGCAAGAGTAATAAAAACCTCATGGTATTGATATAAAAACACACATGTTGATCAATGGAACCAAATTGAAGATACAAACATAAATCCACACACTTATGGACACCTGATTTTTGATAAAGCAGACAGAAATATGCAATGGAAAATAGAACAGATCTTCAACAAATGGTGCCAGTCTTATTGGATAGTGCTATGTGGAAGAATACAAATAATTTCATATTCATCACCCTGCACAAAACTCAAGTCCTAGTGTATCAAAGACCTAAACAGGGTAAAAGAATTTATAGCCAATAGACCAACCATAAAAAGAAAGCAATACTTCAGACGGAAGAGATGAATCAGACAAGAGATTGTAGAAAGAAAAATGAAGCTATAATTACTGTATCTTATTTTCATGCTTTTGGGGAATGCATTATAGATGTAAAGATGCACATTACTTTACATGGATGTTCACACTGGTAGGATTCCCATGCTACAGTGGACAGCTCCATGTCCATGTCCATGTGAGCAGCACTGACTATATTTAGAAGATTATATATTGTTTTAAAACCTTACATGAAGTTGAGGGGGGGATTTGCTGAAGTGGATCTTTGTGGAGTTGGAGTGACAAAATGATATATGATCATTGTATACATATATAGAGTGCTCAAAATATAAAGAAAAACATTTTTTAAAAGTTGAACAGGCACCTCCCACTAATTTAGTATTGAAATTAGTATTGAATAGTGTCCCGGTCTGTGGGGTTCTGCAACAAAAAACTCTAGGAGAGGAAGCGAGGATTGGGGAACAAGGAGGTGCGAGAAATGAAAGGCAAGTCTGATTAATATCTGATCAAGCCTTTGATTTATTGAACACATGGTACCAGTATATAACAATTTTTGAAGTGGAGAGAAAAGCGGGGAATGTGTAGGTGGGTATCTGAGGTAATTCTACCTGACAGGTGAACTGGTCTGTCCATTGAGTTAAGAAATCTTAAGTGTCAATGGCCTCAGAGCAATAAGGAAGTACTGTGAGATTTCTCTAGGGCTTCCTGTGTAACGGGTGGAAATGTGAAATGAGGAAGCAATAAGGGTATTAGTTGAAGCAGGCAGTTTTCCCAGAACTGAGCAGCTTCGGGCTATCTGACCTTGTCCATACTCTGTCCATTAAGACCAGAGCAGAAACGGATCTTTTTGAAAGGTAGGATGCTTTGTGTTTCAAGCCAGCATCCAGGGGTCCGCTTACTACAGAATAGTATTCAATTAGTATTGAAAATGCTTTTGTCTGTTAACAAATCGCATACATACTAAAGATCTGATTTAAAATAAAGATATTCATGATTTATTATTAGATAAATAGTTTTCTAATCTTGAAATGAAGAGTGAACAGGTTAGATATAGAATTTGTGTACCAGAGTACCATCTTCCTCAAGGTGAGCATGTGCTCCATAGAAAGACTTTTATATTGGAAGTCTCTCAAGAAGAACACTAATTCAAGTAAAATGTTTCAGTGGTATTTGCAATTTTAAACATTTGTAATAGATTGGTTTACTTCACAAAGAGGCATGCCCAGCTGTAAACCTGTCTTCTCCTTTCTTTTCCTAAGTGGATATGAGCCTAGAATTTAGCAGCTCATTCAATGAAGACAAGAGAGTAATTCAAAGGTGGAAAGCTCCCCTCTAAGGTCATTTTCTTAAACATTAGCAACCCAGAGCCAGAGCTTAATTTTCCAGTCTCAAGTTGAACACAATAACAATCATTAGTATACAGATTTCACATTCAAAAGAAGAAGAAAAATTTATGTTCCTTTGTCATTCCACTGCATTTTTTACAATGACCTTACAAATAGCAAAGATTTGAACAAACATATATGAACATTGTAGCTCCATGATTGGAATGAACTTTCTCAATAGTTTAATATCTTTGACTTACAATTGTAAATATATTTACTAATAATGTACTATTCATTTGTTAATTTATCCCCCAAATTAAATTAACCATATATCTTGGAGTCTAAGAAATTTATGTTTACATATTGTCTCTCAAGATTTGCCTTAAGGTGTAAGCATTATAGATAGACCTTAACATGCTCTGAGTGCATGATGACCATTTATACTGAAAGACTTTGTTGAAAACAAAAACAAAAAAAAATTAAGTTAGTTTGGGGAAATAACGTAATTTCCCTCAGCAATAAATATGTCTGCTTTTTAAAAACCTGTTTATAATGCTACAATATAATAATTCAAGCAACTTTCTACAGATTTTTTGTAGGGATGAAGTGTTTATCATTCAATTCAATTTTTTAATGAAGCAGAACATATAAGACATATTTTCCTCAATCTTTAAAAAGGAACTTGGAGATACCTTGCTCAGAAGACCATCAAGTCACATAGGAAGTCCTGATAATGTTGGGACTGTTTCTTCAATAGAAATGTCTTACCTATTTTATTGCTTGAACTTTGACATTATCACAGAAAGAATGCTCCTGGATCCCAAGGTCCATAGTTTGCTTTGTTGTACAAAAATATTCAGAAGAAAGAAATCAGTGGAAGAAAATAGACTCATTAATGGGCAGCCCTTGAAAAGGTAGAGGTATTTCTCTGAAATAATTTCATAAGTATTAGACAGTGTAATGTTTAAAATTGACTTTTAAATTCACATAATCCTGAATTACCTAATCAACAAACAGCTAGGCATAACTGTAAGGGAATTCTTAGATTGTATTAATCGGGGTAAGAAGACACACGCAAATAAAAAAGGAGAAAGCGAACTGAACTCATTACTATTTCCTGATTGCAGATGCAATGTGACACTGATGTTAGGGTCCCAGTGTCATGCCATTCATGACAATTGACTGTACCTTCAAAGTATGAGCCAGAATAAATAATGCTGTGTTTTATTAAGATCATCCTGCCAGGTATGTTATTGAAGCAATAGAGAAAAGTAAAAAATAATGCAAGTTAATATGTGATATTTATGGCATATGGTGAGTTACAGTGAAAGCTCTGGTAGGAAATATCCATGCTGGTATTTCTGTTCATTTATCTTCTTTTTGAGGAGACCACACAATGGATCTTACCTTCCTGAATGTTATTAGGCAGACCCTGATAAAGGGTATTTCCTTCAGCAAAAATAATTACAAAGATTGAATAAATTGTTTCAAATGGACCTGCTTAGAGAGTTCTTCCATAGACTCTAGAATCATAACCTATGGAGACTGACACTCAGTTATGGATACACACGTTCTGATCAAGCGATAGATTTTGCTTAGTTTTCCAGATTCTGTGTGCAGTAAGTGACATAAGATGTCATAATGTTCTTGTAGTCCCTCTGCTCTATGCTAGTTCTCCCTGCTATTAAAATAAACTTATTCTAATAAACTTAATGTATGAAACCATAATTGTTGTCACTGCATTAACTATTTATGCCTTATATCTCTTTAAAAGAAAAAGCAGAAACTTTACCTGTGGGAATTATAGGATGAGACAAATGTTGTTAATTGTAGTTGATTTGTAAGAACTAGAAATTCAACATGTATAAGAAGGAGAGTTTCCATATCCATTATAAAGGAGAACAATGACAGAGAAAGGTATATTAGACAAATGTACTTTGTTTCTCTTTTACTTGGACTTAAATTCAAGGTTACCAAGAAGTATTTTAAAATCGGGAACATTATGTTTCTATAATTTAATTATTTTTCCTAAATTAAAAAAAAATGTGTGTATGATGTTTTGTCTGCATGTATATCTGTGAACCACATGCATGTCCAGTGGCTGAGGAAGGCCAAAAGTTGGCATCGAGTACTTTGGAATTACTGAAAGTTATGAGTTGCCATTTGGGTGCTGGGAGCTGAACCTACATCTACTGGAAGAGCATGAAGTACTCTTATCTGTGGGGCTATTTCCCTAGCATCTACCAAGATGATTTTTCTGCTTTATGATGAAGAACCAAAGATTAGGTAGCCAAAAGACCAAGGGTAAAACTAAACATTGCTGATCTAAAAAAATAGAAAAATAACAATAAAATTACTCTAATAGTATTCTGCTATACTCATAGATCAGACTTTATTCAGTCATTATCAGAGAAGCTTCCTTTGGCAGAGGGTGTAAAAATACACAGAGACCCTCAGCCAGACAATAGGGAGGGAGAGAGGGGGGGGCAGAATCTAATGGAATAACTCCTTCAAATCTCTTCCCTCAGAGATCCTGAAGAATTGGAAGTGGAAACAGTGTAAGAGCCAGAGGGGATCAAAGTCACCAGGAGAACAAAGCCCTGTGAATCAACTACACAAGGCACATATGAACTTACAGAGACTGAAGAAAGAAGCACAGAACCAAAAAGGATCTGCACCAGGTCTTCTGCATATATATTATATCTTTCAGCTTATTATTTTTATGGGACTCTGTAACTGACATATACATTGCAAGATGTAGGCATAGATGTAAATACTGATATATTTATTCTGCTTCTCCTGGATTCATGGAAAAACGGCAGTTTATTCTTTGCCGATTCAAGCTAGAAAGCTTTAGCCATTGTACAATCTAATTTTCAAGATGCAAGCCCAGACCTAGAAGGCTTCAGTCTCCCTACATTCTAATCTGCAAACGTAAAGCTAAGAAGGTTTCACTCTGAGACTTACTACTAACTGAGCTCATTCTGACTAGCTGTCTTCTGAAGTACCTCCTTTCAGTCTGATCAGTGATCAGTGAATTCTGAACTGTAAATTGTAAACTGTCTGCTTTTGACTTTCTGCTTCATTTATGATTATCCTGGACTGGTTCTGGTCTTCGAAGCTCTTCTTCCAATCTGTGAGAAGAATTAACTATCTTCTCTCCACTCTCTTTTGAATTGACTTTTGAATTCTTCTTTCAGAACGCACCTCTAAACTGAACTAAACTAAACTGTCTGTGAGCTGAGAGCCTCTTTTTATATCCTGAAGGTTGGATGTGTCCTCATTCTGATTCAGACTCAGAATTTGGGACTAAAGGTGCCACTAACATTGCCTTCAGAGCATCTCATCAAATCACACACTCCTCTGGATTAATACTTTCATACTAACCTTTAGATGTGATCCTTTCCTAGGGGTTTGTGATGGTTCGCTAAAGCAGCCATACTGCTCGATTAAAGGATTCAGTGTTCTTCTACAGTACTCACGAGTGTGGGAATTAGTGTGTCTCTTGTACCTGATCTTAAGATTCTTTTCCTTCTGTTGGGTTGCTTTCTCCAACTTCAATATGATGGTTTTTGCTTTATCTTATTATATTTTATTTTATCACATTTAGTTGTTAGGTCTTAGAAGCCTGTTTTCTAATGAGGGACACAAAAGGGAGTGGATCCGGAGGGGAGAGGAGGGAGGGAGGAACTAGGATGGGTAGTTCCTATACTATAATCAGAATATATTGAATGATAAAATAATATTTTCAATAAAAGAAAAAGAATGGAAAACAATCTAGAATACCAAAACCTTACATTATTTTAAACATCCTTATTACATTACTGCTGTAATTTCAGATATTCACAATATTCATAATTTTAGTTGGTCTCTTGATGCACTATTAAACATTTGATATCATTTCAAGTACTTATTATTCCTTTCTTATTTTCACATTTTAGACTTTTAATAGATCATAATATTTTTACATTTGTTGCATAAGAGATTTTGTTGAGGTTGTTTAGAAAACATTTTTCATGTACAGTTGAAAATGAAATACAGAAAAGGTAATATGTATTTAAATAGATATCGGAGATAATTATAATTTTTCACTATATTTCTGATGATAATGCAGCACAATAATTATGGTCCAGGAACTATTATCAGGCTTTTAGGTTGTAGACCATGGGAAAATTATTCTTCTGTATCTCTTTAACTCTAGCTATGTCTAATATAAACAAACAACGTATGTTAGATGTGTTTTTTAAGACTATGCTTGATTAGGCCATCACTATTGATATTCTAAGAACTCTCTTAACATAGTTATTTATTAAAATTATGGAATCACTACAGTGTATGCAGTGTGAATTATAAACAAATGTATAAAGAACTGAAATAAGTTTGATTATCAATGCAGAACACTTTGCTTGCTTTGTGACTTCAATAGATAGCACAGGTCTGTTGGTTCCTTCTAATTGTGCTGTCACAACCTACACTTAATCAATGAAATGTCTCCTGAGAGACTACAATAAACCCACACTTCCATGGGTTGAGAATATTGTCCATAGGTAGAACACTTGCCGAATATACATTAATCACTGAGATTAACTGATAGCACTTGCACATAAATAAATAAGTATATGCATTTTAAAACCTCAACATGGTTTCTTTTTCAAGAATCATGCATTTCATTCTGTTCTTTTGTTCTTTATTTCTGAAAGTCCTGTGATATCTCTAACTCATGATATTTGATCCTTATGACCTTTGTGTAACTGAGAATACTTCTTTAAATATAGGTATTCCTGTCACAAAAAGAAATCCTACAATTAAGTCATGGTATCATTTAATGATATAAACAAAACAGTCAATAATTTTGAAGTACACAAGGATAATAAGAGTGAATGGCCTGACCTGATGAGACAGTGATTTTTATTTTCTCAGCAAGAGAAGTTATCAGGAAGTGTAAGACTGATATCACCCCAAGCTTTTACCTGAAGACTGTAGTTTGTTCAGAAGTTGTACACATTTTCCAGTTTTCCTACCAAAGAGGGTAGACATGTTTCTGTATTCCTCAAACTTCTGCATTAAACATGACTTCTTATGAAGATTGTCTTTGTTCTCAATTTTAAAGAATTATTCATTTCATTTTAATTGACTATGCTGTACATGATTATTACATCCGTTGTGACACAGTGAACTATGTGTCATTTCATAAAATCACTAAGTCAATATCGATGCACACATTTACACGTATAGTCTCTGTTAGAAGCACTCAAAATCTACCTTCTAGAAATCGTTAAAATCATAGCACATGTTTAACAACCACATCAAACATGTCTTAAATTTGGCTTCTTCATTTTAATATCTCATAGACAATAAGAAAAATCATATCTATGTGTCTATCTATGGTCTATCTTTCTGTCTGTCTGTCTATTCTTCTCTTGTACAATACACCCTAACCTCAGTTTCCCTTTCCTCCCTTCTTACCATCCCCCCTACGTCCCTTCTCATCTACTTCCACTCCACTTCTGCTTCCCTTTATAAAAGAGCAGAATTCCCTGAGATATCAGCCAAATATGGTGAAATAAGATACAATAAGCCTAAACCCTCATATCAATGCTTCATGTGGCAATCCAGTGCAAAAAAGGTCCCAAGAGCAGGCAAAAGGATCAGAGACACAGCTACTCCTACTGTTAGGAATCCCATAAAAATAGCAAGATAACAACTATAACATATATGCAGGACACCTAGTGCAGACCCATGAAGGCTCCATGATTGCCACCTCAGACTCTGTGAGCCCTGTTTAGTTGAGTCTGTGGACAAAATTCATTTTTAAAATATTTGAGTGAAATAGACATTTTAGTCCTTCACAACACTGAAACAACTAAATGGTACCTGAATGGGTTAGGAATTCCAGACAAGAAATTCTGTTCAGAAAAGGAGTATGAGGTGAAATTTGAGCACAGCTGAAAATGTGTTTTCTTGTACAAGGCAGAATAAAATTCGTATAAGGATTATGTCAGTGAACACTTGCGTTAGAAACAATTCTAAAGAAACTAAGCATTTTTCTCTGAATCAATTTATTGATACTCTTAAGAAACATAAGTACTACTTCATGTTTATACTTTTATTTATGCTTGAATGATGAAAGCAATTGTACCTAGCTAAGTTAATGGAACCTGACACTATCTAGTATACAACCCTTTTCCTCTGTACTGTTAATTGCATAAATCCTTGAAGTGAGAGATATTTCAGATCATAAAGCAGGAGTTGGCTAGATAGATCCAGCTCAACTAAAATTAATGGGTTTTGAGCTATCATATTTTAGAATATATTTAATTTATTTAATTTAATTTTAAATTGAGTTCACTTCTCTGCAAAATTCTTAAGAGCACAGTTAATTAGCAAAGGTTCAAATTTTCTGGTGGATTGTAATTTGATGAGGGATTTCTTCTGGGCTCTTGATTGCAATATTTGACTTTTTCAAAATCACAAATTCAAAGTCCAAGGCTCAAGCTGCTAACCAACTACACAAATGCATTAAGAGAGGGCATATATCAACCAGACTACATCTATGGATTAGTGTTTAAAAATAAATTAAATAAACCTAATTACAGAACTGTAACTATATTTCTTCATTAAGGTACAAAACATCTGGTTGTTAATTTGTGTGAAAATTTGCAAAAAAAAAAAAAAGTGAACAAAGTAAACTACCATCCTTAGGACATCTTGTGTGATTAGATGGTCCCCTTTGAAAGGTATATTCAAGTTTCCTATTTAAAAACAGAAGAAGAATATCTTAAATATCTTTTTGTTTTATTAGAAATTCATTAGAATTGGATTAGAACTAGAAATTCATTTTTAAATGTGTTTAATCTTTCCTTTACTAAAACAAATTGACAAAGAGCACTTTACCCCCAAAGCATAAATTTGTAGAAAGTTATTTGAATAATTACAGATCATATCATTTTTTATTCAAAATGTCATTATTACAATTAAAGTAGAAAAGCTATTAGCACAATTAATAAAATGTAGCACTATTCTAAATAGGCTTTTTTAAAACAAGCATATTTATCATTTGGAAGAGAAAAAAATATTTATTTTCTTAAGCTAATTTGTCTTTGTTTTAGCCAAACCTGTCAATATAGTTTACCATGTGCTGAATGTATATGTTGGAAAAGGTGTTGAGGAATATCTATGACTTTTCTATGATGAGGTAAATCTTGAGAAACAAGGCAGGTAAACATGAATTTCTTGGATTCCAAGGCACACAATTCATACATGTTTTTAAAAGTAAGAAATAAAAGTGCACTGTTAGTAAATATATTTGCAATAAGTAAACCTCAAAATATTAAACTATTGAAAAAAGTCATTTCAATTGTAGAACTATATGTTTACTCAAATGTTTGCTGTTTCCAAGGTCATTATAGACAATGTTATACACTGGAGCAGGAACATAGACTATCATCTTTTAATCATATTTGAAATATGGTTTAATAATTATAATGTTTGTGGGTGGTGGTGGCACATGCCTTTAATCCCAGCACTAGGGAGGCAGAGGCAGGCAGAATCTCTGAGTTCAAGACCAGCCTGGTCTACAGAGTGAGTTCCAGCACAGCCAGGGCTACACAGAGAAATCTTATCTCAGAACAAAACAAGACAAAACAAAAACAAAACAAAAAAACAAATGAACAAAAATCTATATTGTTCATGTGTTTAGTCTGAGCCTGTGCAGAGAAGCTCTGACTGTCAATTGCCATTATCTAAGCAAATGACCTTAGAGGGGAGCCCTTGTTCCACTGAGCTACAGTCTGTATTGGATGACAGTGAATCCTAGACTGCTATGGTAGAGTGGAGAGGACCTGTGGCTGGGTGTGCTTATTTGTGAAGTAAACACATCTTTGTTGTGTGTTTGTTCTTTGGGTAAGGCAGTAAATAACTTAGTGGTCAAGTAAGCACAGGGAGATGAAGACTTTGGTTCAGAGAAATGAACAGGAGAAGGCAAAGAACAGCAGAGAGAGAAGATAGTGAAGTAGAGGGCTGTGACCCCTTGCTTCCACACAGCCACTCTGCTCTGCAAAGGGCTAGGGTATTATGGCAGGAACCAAGTCAGCTTCCTTGGCTATTACTGTTCTGAGCTCTAGAATAGCAATTCATAGGCAATAATCTAGACTGGGCCTAAAAGCAACTTCAAATTCTAAAATGTCATTTCTCCAAGTTTGTTAAGGAAAAGATAATATCCAAAAACCCAATAACGTAATTTTCTAATGCACTTCACAGAATAAACAAAATTATAATTCGAGCATGAATTTAAGTGAACAAAACAAAGGACTTGATTTTGTTTTCTTTGGGAAGTGAGCATAGCCATGCATGTAACCTTTGATTTTCCTGTTTGAGGATACAGGGCTCAGTCTAATGATTGGCATCTAGTATAATAAATAATTTAAAGATGCTTGCATTATTTGCCAAACAACTATTTCAGTTCAACATAATAATTAATGTACTTCACAAATGAGTTAAACCAGCTTGAACAGTGGGAATCAAACAGGAACAGTTCTCTACCAATTTAGATCTCTTGGCAAAGATTTTTACAAATAAAGTCTTCCTAAGGTTGTTTTATATTTATAGGACTGAAGCATTTCAAGTCAAACATAAACGCTTGTCAATTTCAGATTCTATTAGATACCATTAATTACAATGTGACTTCTTTGCACTGAATATAGCTAATATTTTCTGTGTTTGCGTATGTGTTGTGCATGACTGTGTGTAATGTATGTGTGGCACTGACTTCCCAAGACTTCATCAGTTGCTCCCTTAGGCATCAAGTCAAGGTCCAGAGTTCACAGGTGTGGTTAGTGTAGGCAGCCAACTTACTCAATAGGTCTCCTGTTTGTCACCTAAGTAGTGGGATTGCAGATCCCTGTGCTTACCTGTCATGTCCTTAGGTACTGAGGTTCGAAACTCCTATCCTAATGTTTGCATAGCAAGCACTTCATCTGTTGGGCCATTTTCTCCAGCCCCTGTTTCTATTTTTAACTTTTTTTCTTTTGTTTATTGATTATAATACAGTTACATCATTTCTCCCATGCCCTTTCTCCCTCCAAACCCTCCCATAGACCCTCCCTTTCTTTCAAATTCATGAATCTTAATCATTAGTTGCTGTTACATGTATATAAATTTCTGAAGATACATTTCTAAATACAACCTGCTCAGTCTGTACAATATGCATGTTTTTGCCGCTGATCATTTGGAATTAGCCAGTTGGTGTGCTTTTCCCTGGGAAAGAGAATTCTCTCACTCGTAGTGTTTATTTGTCTGTAGTTCTTTGAGTAGGGTTGAAGCCTCATGGGCTTTCCCCTATTAGCTCTGGTATGTCTATTGGTGTAGTTCTTGTTCAGCTCATGTTGAGCCAGTGATACTGGTGAGATTCTATAAATGCAGCCTCCGACATTACTAGAGGATGTATCCTCAGAGCAAACTCCAGGATCCTCTGTTTCTTTTTAAACTGCGTGAGGTTCTGATCAAAACTCAGATACTTGCTGAGTCACATATCTCAGATTTGGTGAATTTTATCTTTTTCTTAAACCATCTTTCTAAAATTCAGATAAATATAAAAACAAGCCTTATATTGAAAGATATTGGAGATTTCACTAAAGCAGTAAACATGAGATCAAATATTTAGAGCAGAAGGAAACTATGTGGATGTGAGTCCAACACTTGAGATCAAAAGATTCAAAACAACAAAAATTAAATCTTAGCAATAAGGAGAAATATCATTTCATAACAATTGATCAAAGCAAATAGCTAGTAGACTTTAGAGTGAAGAATATTTAAAGACTTTAATATTTTCCATATGATTCAAAAATTGGTGGAAAACTATGCACAAAGTAAAAAAAAAAAAAGAAAATAGCAAGGAGAAAATCAAGATAAGAAGGAACGAAGTTATTGTCAAATTATCGGTATTCACATTTAAAAAGTAAACTCATAATAAAGTGATGCAAGCTAAGATGAATAAAAGGTTTTCTAAAACAAAATTTTAAGTGAAATAATAATTATTATGTGTGTGGTATTAATATTTGTTGTGAGCAAGCAGTCACTAGTAAGCTAGTGACCAGTAAAAAGCATTTAAATAAGATTAGGTTCTCTTAAAGGAAGAAAAAGGGAGTGAAATAAAAGTATTAAAACTAATAATTTTGAAGATATTTCAAATATAAAATAATTGACATAATAAAAAAGCAGGGTACATTCAGGCTTCACAAGCATTGCTTACATACAAACAATCATTTTAATGAAAGCATGTAAACAAAAGACAGTGAAAGGCATCTATAAAATACTGAAATAAAATACCTATAATGTGATATTTCCTAACAACTAAGAATGTATTTTAAATATAATGATAAATTAAGCTGTTCCTAATAATAAAACTTAAAAAAAATCATTATAGAATATCCACCTACAAAGGCAGTTAAAGACAGTCCTCTAGAAATATGGCAAAGTCATAGCGCATGGAGAAATTAAGAAGAATTAAGAATTAAGAGTAATTAAGAATTAAGAGTACTGAATAATAACTACATAGAAGAAAAGGTGATTGTGTTCATAATGTTTAATTACTTTGAAATATAATAGATTGCTTAAACATGAGTGAAAATTTATCATATACTTTATAAAATAGTTATAAGAATATATATGACCATAACACAATGGTTGAAAAGATACGATAAAAGAATATACATTATACAATTTATGTGATAAATTATATACATACATTTGTACACATATGACACGATTGAAAGATAAATTATTGTCAATTTAAGCAACCAAAACATGGGGTAAAAGAAATAAACCTACAAACATGACATAAATAAAAAACTCTTAAAGATGTGTCTCAGCCCAAAGAATATTTGTCTAATTCAGAAATTCGTAGTTTCAGTTCCTAACACAGCACTAAACAACCAGGCATGTTGGTACATGCCTGTAATCCCAGCATAAGGGAGGTAGAGCCAGAAAGCCATTCCTACTAAAAACAAGTTTTGTCTGGCCTGGGCTACAGAAGACATAAGATTATTATTATTATTATTATTATTATTATTATTATTATTATTATTATTATTAGAATGCAACTGTATGAAAAGGTAGCCAAAAAGAAAAACCCAGGACCTGGATAGTTTCATTGATGATTTTTAACAGACTTTTGAAGAAAGCAATAGCAATACTGTGGTGAATTGAAAATAAATGACCCTCCGTCGGCTCACATATTTCAAATATTCAGGCATTAGGGAATGGTGCTACTTGACAAGGATGAAGAGGTGTGGAATTGTTGGAAGAAGTATATCACTGTGGATTTTGAGGTTTCAAATGCTCAAGCCAGGCCCAGTGTCTCTTCTTTCTTCCTGTTGATACAGATATGGAACTCTCTGATCTTTTCCAAGATGTTTGCCCTCATACTTTCATGCTTCCTGCCTTGCCAATAAAGGACTAATTCTCTGAAACTGTAAGCCATTCCCAATTAAATGCTTTCTTTTTATAAGAATTATGATGGTCATGGTGTTTCTTCACAGAAATGGGACAATGACTAAAACAAATACTTTTCAAAGTATTTTCAAAGTAGTGTAGTACACCATAAAATAGAAATTGTAGAGGAACATTTAATCACTTAATCTAACAGAATAGCTGCTCTAGCAAAGGAGCACATTGGAAGGCCTGTTTGATAGCAAGGAAGGGATCATACCCAAAGGCATGTATGAAGGGGTCACATTCAGAAGTCGGTGTGATCTGGATGGAATGCTGAAAGAATGTTAGACTATTCCTGTCCTTTGTTTATGCTAATGCTAGGTGAAAGGATTTCTGTAGTTAAGGAGATTTAGTACATGTCTTTAATCCCAACTCAGAAGGAAGTGGCACACACCTTCAATTACAGATCTTTAGAGAGAAGCAGGGAATAGAAACAGATTGTGGAAGCAGAGCTCAGAGAGAGAAGCAGAGAATTACTTCAGTCTGGCAGTTTAAGTGCAGTCAGCTCACAGACATTTCAGACAGAAGGAGAAACCAAGAAGAGCAGAGATAGTCTGGAATAAGCAGAGAGAAAGCAGAGAGTCAGAAGCAGACAGTTTATGATTTACAGCTCAGAGTTCACAAGTGAAAAGACGTAATTTAGAAACCAGCCAGACTGGGCACATTCACCAATAAATCTCAGATGCTGAAACATTCTAGGTTTAGGTTTGCAGATTAGATTTAGGGGGGCTGAAACCCTCTAGGACCAGGGACTGAATTAGCAAAGAATAAACTGTCCTCTGCTATGAACCCACAATAATAATAATTAAATAAAGCAACACACACATCTACATTTACAATTTTATGAAATGTTATTCAATATAGATTTAATACACATTCATGCCTATTTCTATACAGATACAATCTTAAGAGATGATAAAATCAAAGCTACATTGGGGACAGGATGCTGGAGGCTCAGACTCAGTTCCCAGAAACTACATTACCCACATGGAAGATCAAACCACCTGTAACTCCAGTTTCAGTAGATCTATGCCCTCTTTGGCCTCAGTAGGCTCTTGCATGCACGCAACACATGCGCATGCAGACACACACACACACACACACACACACACACACACACACACACATGCCCTAAATATTTTTTAAATGAATAGAAATTATATATGGCCCCCTTCACAGAATTGCTATAATTAAGAATACAGATATAACAAATGCTGGCAAGGACATGGGAAAAGTGAAATCCATGTATATCATTGATGGTAATGTAACTTACCCCAAAAATATGGAAGTCAGTAATGTTTCCTCAAAAGTATAAAATGCAACAGCAGTATCATTCACCTTTGCCAAAACTGAATATACATTCATTAAAAAATTTCTAAATCAGAAAAATATAAGCACACACACGTGTGTATTTTTATGAGTAATATGCACAATTTCTGTTATAAAATTATACTAGGTGTCATGTAGAGATAAATGGAAAAGAAAATGTGATATATGTATCACATTTATAGGGAATGGTCCCATGGTATTTGCAAAACAATGGGTTACATTGGAAATCCTGATTCCAGGTAAAATAAACTGGAATAAGCCAGACAAATAACACATGTTTTCAATAATGGAGGTGGGGAAGAGCAGAGGAAGAAAGGGAGTGGGGATACAGAGATGGTCAAAGCCTTTCATATTCTTGTCTGAAGATGGAAATGTCTCAATAATACACATTACTCTATAGAATTAAAAACTGAATAAGAACAAAGTAAGAAGGTGGTTGAACTTGTCCTCAGTAAATTCTGAAAAAGCATTCAGCAGAAATTTGAAATTCTTTTGTGCTACAAATATCAATATTGACTGCTGCATAGAAATATCAAATGATAAAAGTTTAAAAAAATAACTAGAGTAAGCCACATAATCCACTATGTCTTCCTTGTTTGTTTGAAAATATCATACAGAATTATTTCATAATTCTGTATTTCATAATATTTCATAATTCTATCCACTGTGATAATACAGATAAATGTCATTATAAATTTTGAAAAGGAATAGTTAGAGTGTCAGCATTTCAAAACCATAAGTTTTATCCAAAAATATCTGAATATAATTACCAGATATATTTTTGGATAAGTGAATTTCTCTAGATTACTGCATAGAAATCAATTTATAAGTATTAATTATTGTGGCCATGGATGTGTTCATTTAATAATAATAATCATAATAATAATTTAATAATAATTATTCTTATGTGTTCAATACAAAGGATAGGTTATTCTTTGGCTAATTCAATCCCCGGTCCTTAGAGGATTTCAGTCCCTGTCCAATCTAATCTTAAAACCAAAATTTATAATGTTTCAATGTTTCAATCTCTGAGACTAACTACTGATTGGTTTCACTCTGACTAGGTCCTTCTGAACTCAGAGCTATAATGAACTTAACTGAGTCTTCTGGTGGCAGATTCAAGTCATTGGCTGTACTGGCTCAAACTCTTCTCAAAGCCGACTGGTTCAAATTGATCTTCTGAGCTGACTGAATGTTTCTAACTGAACTCTTCTGACTCTAGCTGACTCTATCTGAATCCTGAAACTTCTCTGATTGAACTCCTCTACTAGGTTTCAAACTGATACTTTATATTAACTGACTCTTTCTCCCAAACTCACTCTTCCTGTCTAACATTGTCTCCTACTGCTTCTGTGTCTTATCTGACTGATTCTCTGATTGCCTGCCTCTCCTAGCTGAGAGCCTGTTTTACTTGGGTGTGAACTCACTCTGACTCACTCTGCTAACTCTTTCTCTAATTGGTCACTTTGCATGCTCTTCACTCTGATTCATCTCAGATGTCACTTTCTGTCTGACACTGACTCCTTCTAAGCTCTGCTTCCTGTCTCTGCTTCTTCCTCTGCTTCTATTTGCTTCTGTCTTGAGGATTAAAGGCATTTGTGTTCTCAACAGCCTACTGAATTGGGTTACATAAATGTGTGTGCTGCATTCAGCTGGATCACACAGGCCTTGAATGTGAGCCTTTCTCAGAGCAGCCATATTGCTGGATTGAAAAAAGAAGTATTCCTCTACAAATTATAGTCCTATAGGGAAAGAAAAAGAGTAGAATATTAAGCAATTCCAATAGTATATACTATTTCTCCTACTTAAGATGTGAAGAAACAAATTTCAAAACAGTATGTAATGTTCTGCACACAAATTAGAAAGAGATAAATAAATAGCTGTATCCTATGTTGAGTCTGAAAATACCATTCTAATTGTTAAGCCTCAGCCCATTTAGTTTTAACTTCACAGAAAATTCATAATTCAAGATTAGTAGAGTAAATTTTAAGCTGCATACAGAAATTTAAAGCTTCTAAAAACCATAACAGGAAAGGTCATCTTCAAATTAGCAAGACTAGAGCTAAGAAAAAGACTCTGTTTGTAAAATGTTTGATGAGCAAGCTTAAGACACCGGGTTTGAGTCTCACAGTAGTATACTCCAATAATCTCATCACTTGGAATGCAGAGATGTTGGGATCCCTGGGGCTCACTGGACAGTCAATCTATCCAAATTAGCTACCTTCAAATTTGAAGACGCTGACTCAAAAAATAAGATGGAGAAGGATTGAAAAGACATCAATATTGACATCTAGATTGTATCTACTCTTGCACCATGCACATAGATGCATGCATGAACACACACACACACACACACACACACACACACACACACACACACACACACACCAAATAACAAACCTGAAATTCTTGCATTCTTGTATATAAAATATGTTTAAAATGTCACCAACTCATATATTGGAATAAAGAAAAGAAAGTACTTCCATGATATGGTATGATTACAGATTTCAGAACACCCAAATGTTTAATAACATGATTTATAAAAAAAGCCACTCTTACACTTCCACAATACAGTGGCAGAAGTCATCATTTCATTGAATGGTGGTGGGTCAACAAAATATTCACATGGAAATAATGCACTGGAACAATACCGAATTTTGTTCTCACAAATCATTTCCATATGGATCATTCATAGAAACAAATGTAACATTTAAAACAATGAAATGCAAAGAATAAAACGGGAATATTTTGATGAACTTAATGTGTTAAGTAGTACTGTAACTCATAAACAAAAAGAACAAAAAAAATGTTTAAAAGTTTAATCCATCAAACTTAGAACTTATTTATATAAAACATTCATTACAAAAGAGAAAAAAAAAACATTCCAAAGACTTAGTTATCTGACATGTAGATGATTAAAAAGTATGACTTATTTCAGACTACATGAAGTATTATATATGTTTTGAAAGGCAAGAAAATTAAAAAAAACAAAAAAAAATCTAAAATGACTGTTACAGTATTGAGAAAGAACTGCGGAAAATGACATAGATATGATAGTGGTCATATGACAAGACAATTTAAAACAGCAGCTTGTGTAAGAATAAAACAATAACCGAGCATGTGACATTGGGGCACATTAGCAGAATAACAGAATCAACTCCTGTAGGTGATACAAGCAGCTGAAACCCAAAAGTTTAAGTGAGTAACATTGCTACTCACTGTGATAGAATACCCAGAGTAAAATGTATTTATCCTATGCTTTAGCGATTTGGGCAGGTAAAATATGAATGGAAAAGAATAATAATGCATTTTATAATAATTTTACTCATGAGAGTAATAAGTAAAAATAATATGGTGAACAATAAATGCAAAGTAGGTGAGTATTAGGATTTATATGAATTATACTACAAAGCCCAAATGCTCTGCCAGTTCCACTGTGTTGTGAGGAGACAAAGCAAAAAATACCATGGCTACCTGGAGAACTCAGATGGATCTCACAGAATTTGCATTTAGGAAAATAATGTATATTCAGAAGATAAGCTGGTATACACAAAACTTAACCAAAAAAGATGGATGGAACTAAGAATTGTGTTCCTAGAAGTCATGGTAAATGGTAGCTATCTATAACATTGGAGTTGTTCTGAACCTGGTTTATAGTTTTGAAGTTTGTACATAGGTTGAGCTTCTGCTGATGTGAAATACCTGGGCCTAGAAATATTATCAATATTAAATTTTTCTGCATGTTGTAACAATTTCATATGTATGGTAGAGATATCTTTTTATAGATGCAAGACTGAGCAAAGAATTTAGATTTAGAATGTAAGTATATATATATATATATATATATATATATATATATATATATATATATATATATACATTTTTAGTGAAAGCATTAGCATGACTGTGGAAGTTTCCACTTCAATACCAATTACCATTTCAATATTCAGAAATGTTTTCATTTGGAAGCAACTCAGATGTTAATTAGATATGATCAAACTGTACATATAATATAAAATATAAAGTCTGAGGACAATGCTCAGTGAAAGTATCCATAAGGTTGTGAATTTGATCCCAGACCTGGGAAAAACCTTGTCAGGAACTGTATATCAAATTCTCTGATATTGGTACATCCATCTCACAATGTGTAGAAGTAGATTCAGGTTCAAAACCATTGATTCAGGGCAATCATGGTTTATTCTTTGTCCAATGAAACACTGAACCTAGTCCTGAGCCTTGGAGTCCTGGAGCCCTTGAGAGGTTTGTCCTCTTTACAATCTAGTCTTAATCCTTGAAGTGGAAGGCTTCAGGCTTCCTTCGATCTAGAACATTTAAAATGCTAGTCTGGATCTAGAAGACTTCGGCCTTAGCATTGAGAGACCTACTACTGACTGATCCACTCTGACTAGCTACTTCTGAACTCTGACTCTTCTCACTCAACTAACTTTTCAACCTGCTTCTCCACTGACTCTTTAGCCTTTACTGACTCTTTACTGACTCTTTACTCAACTGACTGTTGGACTGACTCTTCTTATTGACCCTTCAACTGACTCACTCTGTCTACTGACTCTTAATTGACTCTGTTAACTGAATGAAAAACTCTAACTCCAATTAACTCTCCTTACTGCTAAGAGCTTGCCTTTTCTCCTGAAGTTTGGACTTGTCCTTAGTCTGCCAACTCTTCCTCTGATTAGTCACGTTGTCTGCTATTCAGTCTGACTCATCTCAGACATCACCTTTCTGTATGGTACTGACTCCTTCTGAGTTCTGCTTCCTGGGTTTGTTTCCACTGTCTTTTTCTCCCAAGGGATTAAAAGTGTGGATCACCATTGCCTTCTGAATACTAGGATTACAAGTGCTTGCTACTATTGCTTTCTGAATACTGGATAAAAGGTATGTGAGTCTCATCCAGACCACCCAAGCCTCTGAATGTAGCCCCTGGAATATAGACCTTATCTTTCACACAGAACTATTCCTCTCCAACTGTGTAGCGCCCTGTATGTGCCACACCCTGTGGCTTCACAAGATGGCACTGGCTGCTTGTGTGCAAAGTGAAACAACTCCTTATTCGGAGATGAGGGCTGAGTGATTCATGGTTTGAGGTGATGCGTTCCCTTGCAGCCTATGGAGGAGCAATGCGTGGTGGCAGCGGATAGGCTCTCATGAGGGTATATAGGTGTGGGGAGGACGGGATTCGGGGCCATTTTTCCTACAATCAACTTCCTGATTAAACTGCCTTGAGAAGGAACCAGTAGTGTCGTGTTTCTTTCCTTGCTGGTCGAGGTCGGCGAGGCACATTTGGTGGCCCGTATAGGGAACGTTAAAGTCCCAGAGTTCCAGAACTCTTGGCGGACAGGGCGATCGATCAGTAAGTGCCTAGGTAAGTAGGCCAATA
This sequence comes from Cricetomys ansorgei, assembly GCA_026225945.1. Classification (NCBI taxonomy): domain Eukaryota; kingdom Metazoa; phylum Chordata; class Mammalia; order Rodentia; family Nesomyidae; genus Cricetomys; species Cricetomys ansorgei. The sequence continues at coordinate 28,380,890 of JAMJFZ010000239.1, forward strand.
TTCAAGCTCTCGGAAGGAGACTAAACTAAAGGACCGCGGTAAAGCGGTGATAGTGTCAAGCTCTCGGAAGGAGACTGAACTAAAGGACCGCGGTAAAGCGGTGATAGTGAATCTGTGTGTCCATTGCGGATATACAGAACTAGAAAGTGAAACCATGGGTGCCTCACCTTCCTGTCCAATGAAATTGGTTCTACAAGAACTTCTCCGCACTCGCGGAATTAAGATAAGGGATAGGATCATAGTTCATTTCTTGCAGGAGGTGGATACCATAGCTCCATGGTTTGCAGCTGCAGGTCATGTAACCATCACAAGCTGGGATAAATTAGGAAGGTACAGGAACAGGTTGATACCCTTTGGCAAATGGCTCAGTTGGGATGTGAGTGGAGATGGAGTGGTCTATGTGTTACTTCTGTGTCCTATGATAATATGTTTACTGCAGCTAATCTGTCCAAAGAATTGTCCAAGTTTCTTTTAGGAAATTAGTCTCGAAATTTTGAAGGGACTTTACAGAAGCTTCGACTGAGCATAGTCAGCGTGAACTCCACCAGGGTTGACGTCTCCATGGCCGAAGGGATTACCACCTGGATTCAACGTGCTGTTTCTCTCCTGAAAGAGTGGGCGGGCATGGGGACTTTCCTTTTTGCTTTGATGGGAGCCTGTCTGCTGTGCCTGTATTGCCTCTGCTGTATGGCTCGTAATCGTAGGAGAGATTTGACCATGATAGCTCTTGCCTTTCAAGCTCTGGAGGAGGGAGGTTCCACATGAGCTTGGCTTGCGGCCTTGAAGGCGTGATCACACCCCCTCATACATGGCAGATAGGGAGTCAGCAAAGACTGACTAGGAAGTTCTTCCACAATGTGGAGATTCTTGGAGGCATGCCTGATTGCATGGAGGTTAGATGCCAAATTGCCTCCCCCTAACAAAAGGCATCGAGATGGGTATGGGAGTCTTCCTACTGCTCAACGACAGGGGATGCTGTCCCAGTACAATATCTCTCTCTTCTCTAGGGATCAGGCCAATCCCACTGTCCATGTATGCTTCCATGAGTTCTCTTTCCCTCGATCGGGTGCGGTCCCCTCAAGAGATTGCGCCCTTGATCGGGAGAGAGGCCAATGGAAGGTCTTTTCTCTCTAAAACAAAAAGGGGGAACTGTGTAGCGCCCTGTATGTGCCACACCCTGTGGCTTCCCAAGATGGCGCTGGCTGCTTGTGTGCAAAGTGAAACAACTCCTTATTCGGAGATGAGGGCTGAGTGATTCATGGTTTGAGGTGATGCGTTCCCTTGCAGCCTATGGAGGAGCAATGCGTGGCGGCAGCGGATAGGCTCTCATGAGGGTATATAGATGTGGGGAGGACGGGATTCGGGGCCATTTTTCCTACATTCAACTTCCTGATTAAACTGCCTTGAGAAGGAACCAGTAGTGTCGTGTTTCTTTCCTTGCTGGTCGAGGTCGGCGCAGCACATCCAACAATGATTCACAACTCTTCTCAAGAATAAAAGTATATTAGACCATTCAAAGCAATCTTAAATACATAAATATATAAGAATAAGTAGGTACATAATACCATATTTTAAAAGGTGCAATTAAATAAGTATGAATCACAATTATGCATATGTTAAAACATATTTATGGACCCAAAAGTCCCCAGTTCAGCATATTTGTACTTTAATACTTTTTGTGATGCTTCTTATATAAAAGGTAGAGTCTGGCTACACAGAATTATGTACACAGGCAGCAGGGGAAAGAAGCAATAATTATTGAAGTATTGAACTTGCTTTGGAAAACAACTTGTGGAATCTTAGAGAATGTGCTGGAAAAGAAAGGTTCCTCCAAGAGCACTGAGGGAAAGGTATTGATTAAGAGACTGTACAGTGGAAAATCGGATGAGAAGATTAATAGGAATTTATTCAGCAGGATTAGAAAGAAAGGAAAAACTCAAAAAAAAGAAGGAAAGAAAAATCCCAGCTGCAGATCAATTGGATCTGTTTCTCCATTTGAAAGGGAAGAAAGTAAGAGGTAATGTATATTTATGAAGTATATGTGCTTTCTATACCCAGAACTATGCCAGGTGTTTTACATATGCTATGCCATTTAATCCTCATAATAGCCCTGTGTGATACACATATATATTTCTACTTTACAAATGAAAAAAAAAATGAGACTCACAGGTTATTTAATTTGCCCAAGGTCAAATGGCAAGGAAATGGAGATGCCCTGTTTGAAGCCAGGTGTGTTTGATTCAAAGGTCATGCCCCTTTCATTTTAGAATGAATCCTAATACATCACAAAACATCTGAGCATTCTGCTGTGGTGGACGGTGATGCCATTAACAAAAAGGAGGAATTCAGAAAGATCAGGCTCTACAACAGAGGAGTAAGCAGGTTTTCAGATATGTTTGAAATTTGCTCGTCCAGCATTCTGTTAGAACCTAAAAGATAAAAGCCTAGAACTGTGCTGAAAATAAGTGAATCCTGGTCATGGATGGTTTTGTAAATTGTAGAATTCAAACACAAGTCGTATTAAAAAAATCCACACCCTCATTCATTCTAGCCAGTCTTCAAACACACAACCTTGTGTGGAGAATGGCTGTCATGTGAGGGAGCAAAGTTAGATAACATTTCCACGAACAGGTCTAATAATAAGAACCAGGAAATTAGATACAATGATCATTGGAAAATGAAGCTATAATGTCTTAGCATTGATCGAAAATAATTAAGGCCATATCTGCTAATTATTTCTTATAAATTCCTTTCATTATGCAAACTTTTTGTGCAGATTGTTTTGATCCTATTTACAGCTCTGTGAAGTCCATGCACTAATTATTGTCATTTACCATCCGAGTAAATTCTGGGACAATCAGATGACTCAGCAAGTAATGATGTTTGCTGCTGCACTTGATGGCCTGACTTTAATCTCTGGGAAACACATACTGAAGGGAGAATTTCACTCCTGCAAGTTGCTCTTTGATCTTTCCTGCCAATCACTACACACTAAATAAATGTAATAAAAATTTGAAGCTTTTTCAGACTACTTTTGTTTTATTTGGTAATATAATATAATTATATAAAATCTCACTTTTCTTTTCAACTCCCAAACCTCCCCATATGCTTATCCTAACTATCTTTAATATTCATCAGCACCTTTTTTTCATTAATTCTTCTTCCTTCAGACTTTCACAGGTGTTGTTATTCAATGTAGAAGTGAAAGAATGAGGCACATTGTGTCATGTGCTAAGTTTAGAACTTGCAGTTAACTTCTACCTCACTTGGTCTTTCTTTAGATGGTTTTTGGTTTGGTTACACACGGATACAGGCAGGCACTCACACATATCACCATTTATAAATTTACTGCAGCGTTTGAATTAAATCATATTGACCAATTAGTTTTCCATTGACAAGCACTAATGGGAAAACTTGAATATGTGCAATTAACATGGAAAATATTTTCCTAATATGCAAAAATTGCTGTTAACTTAAATTGCTGTTAATTTATGTGTCATATTAATGAGAGGAAAGAATAACCAGATCTAATAAATAGTATTTATTAATATGTTTGTAAGAATGCCTTTAGATTACATTAGTATGGGAATAAGTATATTATCAAGGAAGGTCCAGTCTTCCAAATATCATCCACTCTAGAGGGCCCTGATGAACAAAGAGGCAAGTGAAAGGTGAATACCCCCTTGCACTTCTTGACTTGGAACACCTATATTCTTCCATTTACAAAGGGTTGAGTTCTGGGCCTTCAGATTCCATAACCACATCAACACTTCTCCAACATTCTTAGATTCCTAGACTAATTCTGAGGGTTATAGTTGAAATCTCAACTTGTCAAGACTTTGAGTTGAACTTGAACTTGAAATACCATTGGCTTTTTGTTCTGCATTTTGCATGCAGATGCTGAGACTTCCAGTTCTCTCTCATCTCCTGAGCCAATTCCCTTAAAAATGCCCCTTGGAAATTTGGAAATATCAGTTTACATTATATATAATGTGTTCTGATTATCTGGGAATGATTGATTGCACACACACACACACACACACACACAGTCTATTTTAGAAATAAAATTTTTATCAATAAAATTGTTGGCATTCTGTTACTCCATAGATGAGATATAAAATTTAAAAACTTGTGTGCCAATGAAAAATAGATCCTGGAGTTAATATAACTTTTGTAAGCAGAGTCTATACCAGCAAATAACTGCTACTGAATGTTAGCAGTGTCATAAGAAAGTAAGGCCAAAACTATTCCTATTGATAAGTATTTAATCTTTTAATGTTTTCAAAATATCTATTAACAATTATATTATGATATATTTTACTAGAAATTTCATTTTACTAAAATTTATTTTATTTTAAAACAGTAGTCTTTAAAATATAATCCCCTTGTTCCCATAGTTTTGATATCATCATATTGTTCTTGTATTTCTAAAGAAAATATGACTAATTTAATAGAGCTGCATACCAAATATTTATGTCATGTTTTAAAGTTATATAAAGTTACAAAATAAAGAAAATAGAAAGCAATAAAAAACATTTCTGTAACAGTTATCTGGATTTAAAGATATTGATTCATTTTCTTTGTTTACAAACATTTCGGATGCCCTAATCAAGTAGAGTAATATGTGAATTCCCAGAGCATGTCTATTTCAAAAATACAAGTATTTCACAGTGCAGGAATTTTTGTCATGATTGCAGAAAGTGTTGTACTTTTCCTACACTCACAATGAAACTACTAAGACGGTATTGCTAAAAATGACATAAGACTTCACCATAAGCCTGACAGTATATCTCATTTAAAACTCCTGCATTTATGAAGGTTTGAAAGTATGTCACTGCCGTCTTACCTCTTCAAGGACGATAAACCCAAAGGTATAATTTAATAGGCTGTCTGGTATTTTTATGGCTTTGCAGCTTTACAAGTGCTGTATTAGTTGATCAGTAGTCAGTATTTATTGACAAATTTTAAAATTGCAAAATTGTGGGTATTAGTCTAGGCAAATTCCCTTCTGTAGTAACCTGAATTATGGAAATATTAGTTCCCTGTAAGTCAGAGAATGAGCATCCAGGTTGAAGGCTGCTGCTCATGAGGACAATGAAGCCAGTGAAGGCACTTTCAGAATGGAGAGAGCAAATCAAAACAGCAAAATTCATGGAACTGAGTTGATTTCTAAGGAATTCAAGTTGACTTATCAAAGCATTTGCTCAAATTTGAAACATTATTTGGAGAAGTTTAAAATTTAGAACTCTAAAAGGAGAACAAAACATTTGAATTCCAAAAGAACTAAAATTTAAGTCTTTCTAGCAAAGGAATTTTGTGGGAGTAGTGAGCTACTTGTGGATAATGAAACAGCTGAAGGAACTTCCCTAATTCTGTAGGTCCATCAGTATCTGATCAAAGGAATTAGTTGTATGCTGTCTGCCACCTTAACAAAAGAGTAAGCTTTCCCTTTGGACATTACGATACTTAGAGCCTCTTTGATTAAAAAAATATCTGAATATGTAGTATTAGAATAAATTACAAATCTATCTTTAAAAATATGTTTTTGAAATGTAAGTATACTGCTTTTCCTCCTCGGTTTCCTCCCTGCAGCCCTCCCTGGTACTGTCTTTCCAATTCGTTCCATATCCCCCTACTATCAAGAAGGTAGCCTCACTTGCTTTGAATAATATTGTCACACACAAACATATATGACACATGTGCACATATGTGTGTGTGTGTGTGTGTGTGTGTGTGTGTGTGTGTGTGTGTGTGTGTGTGTGTAACAGGAGGTAGCTTATGTCTGGTACTGAAAACTTTGGCAGCATCTGTGTCTAGTGCAGATATGAACATTTAAAAAGAATCTACTACTGTTACATTGCTAGTCCAGCATAATTCCTACTGCATTCTAACTCTTATCCTTATACCCATAGATAAGTGTAGCTTCCACTTCTAATCAAAGAAGCCCCACTTTATACCAAATAGAACCGTCTCAGAAAACCACAACTAACATAATGTAGGGAGAGCTCATCTCCAATGGATGCATCAACATTACAATGAAAATCTGATCACTCGATAAAAATGATACATGTGATGAACTGAAGAAAATAAGCATGAGACAATTGTGTTAAGCAATCAATTTTTAAACAGTGATTTGTAATAAAAGTAATGAAACAAAAGTAATTAAAAGCACCTCTTTTATCTAAATAAGTAGAACATGTAGGAGGAAATAGTAAGTTCTAGCACTGAAAATCAGACAAGTAGAACAGAGTTTAACAAAGATTAATCTAAAAACAAGAAAGACAAAACTTAAATTTGAGAATGAATCAACCTAAAACATTTGGACTGAAAGTGAATAAAAAAATGGAAAATTTCAAGAAGAAAAAGCAAGACATATAAGTGACCTAATTGATTTTTTTCAATGTGAATATACAGATTGTCCAAGAAAGAGATTATATAGAATGAGGCAGAATTGATTTGAAAAGGTAGCAATGATTTTCCTAAACTGATGGAAGATATAAACCACAGATAAAAAGTATTAATGTAAGGACTGTCACATCTCCACAGCCAGGATTTTAAATTCATACACATAAAGGAGGCAGTGTCAAAGAAAACTGAAAAAATAAGGTTAAAAGATGACATCTTCCCCAAAAACAGATGGAGCAGAGAATGATGATAAGGGGATGCATGAAGACTCTGCTACTAGCAAAAAAATGGAAAGTGCTAAACTATTTTATCTTCTGTAGGACAAATAAAAGAAAACAAAAAGTTGCAAAAAAGAAAAAAAATAAATTAAGAAAATTGAAAATGAATTTTAAGATATTATATATAAAGATAATATAAGGATAATTATAACTATATGAATCAAATAACCGAAAATGCACAAAAATGATATTCTGAATAACATCCAGTTATGTGATGCTCTAAATGAACAGAAGTAAGTAAACAGTAGCAGATAGAAAACCAAGCAAATATTTGTAAGATTGTGATTTAAATAAATTTTAGGAGAAGAAAACTTAGAGGAAAGAATCAGACATTAAAAGGACAATATATAATAACCTATCATCTACAAAAAGATATGAATTTCTAAATCACCATCCAGATTTATCTGTAATATAAAATACAGAGTCATAGACACATTTGCAATAGAGTGCATCTTACTTAGAAGTAAGTAAAATAGAATGGGTGTTTTATTACATAATTACATCAGAGAAATATAATCATCAGGTATCTCAAATTTCATTATGCAGATGATGGATTATTTTAAAGTACACATTCAATATTTATTAAAATATGGAAGGCAATGTTATATTGCATGTCTTTTTGCTGTTGTTGTTTGTTTTCGAGACAGAGTTTCTCTGTTGTAACTCTGGCTGTCCTGGAATTTACTCTGCAGTCCAGACCGGCCTTGAACTCACAGAGATCTGCCTGCATCTGTCTCCCAAGTGCTGGGATTAAAGGTGTGACCCATCACTGCCGGGCTAGACGTATTAATACAAAACTCACCAAATGCTAAAAGTCTGTAACCTTATATGGATTGTCACATACAGTGGAGTCACTAAAACACAGGGATTAGGTTTTGCAATTAGCAGAATTAAATAATGAATATTAGCTTTAAATCTTAAATATACTTCTAAAATAATTTAAGCATTGGGGAAAAATTATATATTACAAACTATGTTGAACTGGTTGGTATTAACAATGATGTTTAGAGCTGAGAGGTGGTAACAGCAGTACCAAGGGAGCGGTTACTCTCTTGCAGACTTGTGTCTGTGTAATTCCTGTTCAGTACTCCAGGGAAGTCACTTGCTCAGGCCAATTCAGATTCCACCTGCTTTTGAATGGTGTCTGAACTAGGAAACTTTTTTTTACAGAGAAATGCTTATATTTGAGTTACTGACTTTGAGTTTCAGTAAATCAGTTATAAAAATGACCTTCTCCTTAATCATTAGCTAACAAAATACAGAAAAATCTCTTACCCAATTATTAAAGTTATATTGAGTTTTATCAATAAAAATATTGTAATCTATTTTCTTTAATTATATGAGACTTTGTAGTACTTTTAACTTTTCCTCTTGGCAGAGAGATCCCTAAATATTATCAGTATTTGGCCCCCTTTGAAATAGAAAATGTCATCCATGGCTCTAAGAATATGAAATAATTTTTCTCTGTAAAATGTACAGTATGACGTTAAGCATTTCTTCCTAAAGAGTTCTCACCGATATGACCCTCAAACAGTCATTAAGGATACAGACCTCTGTGCTGTTTTCAATATTTGAAAAAGAATTCAAATTTGTCTAATATTTGAAATGCATTGATATGGCTATAAAGCTGAGATTCTTTATTTTAAGGTAGAATTCTATAAAACTGTGTATTTATTTTGGTTTAAACTATGTCAATCACAAGCAGCAGTGAATAGAAGAATTTTTAGGTTAGAAAAAAAGATTATGACAAGTGAAATTGGTTTCTAGAAAAATATTGAACAAAATCTACTGAAAATGAACAAGATAAAACAAGTACCATAGTGGGAAATTGTTGAACTGAGAAATAATCTCATTGAGCTATGTTTTGGGAAGTATAGACTAAAAAAAAAATCAATGCTGTGACCACATTGTACTGTAAATTTCCCAAAAGGAAGGTTTTTCATAAGGTAAATTGTAAGTTATAAAGTTTAAAACCAAATAGCCTACACTATTTTTTTTCTGACTATAAAGTTGCTTTCATATACACAATTACTCCAAGATAGGCTCAAAACCTGGTATATAAATAATGCAATAAATGGTACCTAGTATAGAGATTTATTAAGAGAAATATAATAACCATTGCCATGTGGCTATGGAATATTTTCATTGTATTAATTTATGAAATTACCAGGTAGTAATCAATTCAGAAACAGTGGCTCCACCCTGACCAGCCTCCAGATAATGTACTGGATAAACAAGAGGACCAGTCTTTCTACTCACAGAGCAGTCAATACTCATATGGATATTTGAAAATTATAGACAAATGTGGCAACTGTAACTCACTCTGTACGATTTTTAGATGGTTGGTGCAAGAGGAAGTAAGAGCAAGCACACTTTAATATTAATATCACAAACCCCAGAATAAAACATATTCTAATCAATTTGTTATAAAATTTAAAAGTTACTTGCATTTGTTAAATGTGTTAAAAACACACAAAATATTCCATGAAGTTACATATACATAAAATACAGATTATGTGAAAATCTCCAGTAGAACCTCCACAAACTCTGGTTGGCACTGGATACATTGAAAATAATCTAAAATTTATGACTAATAGTTTTTATTTTAATATTTGGAAAATTGATATATTTAATTGTTTATGAGTTTTTTTTCTTTGTATGTACTGGATCAATGTTCCAAAAATAAATAAAATTCCAAGAACAGTGTGGGTTAAAAATAAACACAACTCACCTAACAGTCCATCAAGAAGTATTTCTTCTCAGCTCACTCTCCATAATGTAGTTCAGGTGACAGTAAGAGTCGTAGGAGAGCATTCACCTACTGAAATTTAGAAGCTTCTCACTAAAGTTTGAATAAACCACAGTCTCCTTCTCAAATCATGATCCACAGATTTTTCCAATCGGATCATTGTCTGCTTCCCCAGCCATATGGTGTAGCTTCCTGCTAGTTTTAGAAAACTACCTTCATCCCATCGGAACTTCATCTGGCTAGATAAGCTTTCTTATACGCTATGTAGGGTACCTTTCCCCCATTATTTGTGTTTGGCTGAGATTTGTGCTTCTCAGAGAGAAAATAAAGAATGGTGTACATTCTATTCTGTTAATGTTTTTCCCCCTTCAAGACAATAGCTCTAATGACAACAACTTGTTTTTCTATATCTGTTGTTCTGTATTTAAATATCCATCTCAAGAAAGGAGACATTGTCACGCTTGCTTCATCTGACCTGTTGGGCAACTATAAAATGTATGATACAGGCAACTTACTACTGTGTCTCTGAAATTGCTGATTAGATATTGAGACATTCTTTCTATGAAGTTGAAAAGTAGAAACATAATGAAATGTATTTTAGTTTAAAATTTAATAGAGTAATATCTCATTTACATTTAGAGTACGTTTTATATGCTTTGACTTTTTTGGCATATTGGCACAAACCTGTAATCTCCACATTTAGAAGATATATTCAGGGATATCATGCATTAAATGACAGTCTGTCTTGTCAAGTTTCAAGAAGAATAATCTATAGCTTTAGAGTCCATGGATTTGTCACCTACAAAATGAAAATACATTCATTCAAAATATATTAATAGGCTGTTCACATGATGTAGACCCAGCTCCTCAAAAGGCTAAAGCAGAGGGATAGCTTGAGACCAGCAGTTTGAGACCCGCCTGGCCAGTATACAAAAGATTGTGAAATAAATGAATTCACACTTAAGAATGCCTTTACAGTTAACAGCTAAGTAGGCTACTGTGAATTAGAAAATCAGGTTTCAATGAAATGGTTCTTGCTCTTCACCTTCTAGTAAAGGAACCATTTCTACCACAATGAGCCGATAAAAGGAAGGGCTTCATTCAAACGCCTGCCCCTTTGCTTAAGTCACCTTGGTTCTTTGTGGCTCAATGTCTTCATTAGCAAGGAATAAACGATGAGTCTGAATACTGAGTAACAACTAAAATACCACTAATGCTGGCACTGTGCAAAATGCTCTGCTAATTTATGAACACTATTACACTACAAATTCTGTCCATTCAGTATCGTTTTGTTTCTTGATTATGGGTTTGCTGGCTTATTAGTGAGAGAAAAAAGCTTATTTTATACTAGAACTTTAACATAGACTGCTTGATAGTAGAAACTCAGAAAAGACATACTGCTTCAAGATTTAAAACAGAGGTTTTATGTGTGCATAATTTATCAATATTTGAAGTGACGGAATGTTATCACAGATAGATCTTACACATTTTTTAATGTTCTATATCTATGTGTGTGGCTGGAGCAAATAATGTTCAGTTCTAAGGAATTTCCTTGCAGAATCCAGAATCTATACTCTAGGTGCTGGAAGCACTAATCAGCAGCTGTCTGCTCTCAGGTCACTCTTCTTCTTAAGAACTGCTCAAGGATCTGCCCTTTTAAGAACCAGGTCCTGATTAAACAGTGATGTTATGTGAGTCTTTTTTTCAATTCCAGACATCGCCAAAGCATTTAATAACCTCCAGCCACATTCTGCATTTGTGCCTTCCTTGATCTCCTAAAGGCAATACCTGCTTATATATGGAACACCTCATTTCAAAACCAGGTTCCTCACTCAGTATGAATTTTTCCAGTTCCATCCATTTACCTGAAAATGTCATGATGTCATTTTTTTAAATAGTTGAGTAATACTCCATTGTATAAATTTACCACAGTGACAAACATGGTATGTACTCACTTACAAGTGGATATTTGCCTTAAGTGAAGGACAATTATACAACAATCCACAGAGCCAGAAAGACTATGCAACAAGGAGGGCCCCAGTGGGGACACATGGCTCTCCCTGGAAAGGAGAAATAGAACAGATAGAACAGACGTTGCAGGTGGGCTGGGGGAGGACAGGACAGGGGACAAGAGGGACCAGGTGGGGGAGAAGGAAGGAGGGAGGGAAAGCAGGGAAGGTGACCAGAATTGGGGAACATTTAGGGTGATCTGGGGACCTAGTGCAGTGGAGTCTCCCTGGAATCTACAAAGTTGACCCTAGTGAGGACTCCAAATAATAGGGCACAGCAATTCTGAACAGGCCATATTCTATAATCAGCCAAGGCTTCCAGTGGTGGAACTGGGACACCATCCCAGCCACAGATACAACCTATTCTTCCTACAGGATGCCCTGGGACAAAGGAAGGGCAGAACCCCATGCCAATGGAGAAAACTCGTGCCTGATACTGAAGGGCAACCAGTAACTAGAGATGGGATATCCCGGAGATTTCTAATGATATTATGCTCTGCTCATAAATCGTGCCAGGACAATCTTCATCAGGGTTGCTTCCTCCACAGCGGAGGGAAGAAGATACAGAGGCCCAGGGCCAAACATTAGGTGGATCTTAAGGAACCTCACAAAAGATGGGAAGGAGCAATGGCAGGGATCAGGGTTGTTGAGGACAGCAGGAGAACAAGCCCCATGTAGTCAACTGACTAGCACTCTTAGGGGCTCACAGAGACCAAAGTGGAAAATTCAGGGCCTGAAGGGGTCCATGCTAGGTCCCCTGTTATGGAGGTTTACTTTTAGATATGTATGAATGTTTCATGCACTGTTGGGTAAGGGGCTGCCCAGGTATTTGCGTTCTGAATTGTCTGCAGCTGTTGGATTTCTATCAAGGATGTTTGATTGCTTATGATCTACACCTGAGGAGTTTTGAACCAATTAAAAGACCTGAGCTCAGACTGTCAAATATAGCACTTGTCATGATGGAAGTTCACTCTGCAGAGGTCTGGAAGAGTTTGCATGTATGAAAATGCCTCCATGTCTCTCTCTCTGTGGGCTTCCACAGTAGCTGAGCAACTCCTACAGCCCCCTACATATATCTTAAGATTGTCTGGTGTGGTGTTCTTGTAGAACTCCTAATAGTTGGAGTGTATGTGTGTGTGGGTGGGTGGGTGGGGGTGTCCCTTTTACCTGCCCTTGGGACTTTTTCCTCCTTCTGGGTTGCCTTGTCCAGCTTTGATGTAGGGACTCTTGACCAGCCTTGTTTCATTTTGTTATGCTCTGTTCAATTAGTACCTCTGGGAAGCCTTCTCTTTTCTCAGAGTACCAGGGGTTGGATCTGGGGGATAGGGGAGACATGGAGGAGCTGGAAGCAGTGGAGGGAGGGGAGGCTGGAGTCAGGATATATTGTATGACAACAAAAAATTGAAAAAAAATAAAGAAAACTAGGTTTCTAGTTTCAATGTACAGTGGTTACATTCTGTGAAAATATAATCATGAGTAATTTACTTAAAATACGTTTCAAAATACATTGTGATTCTACTATTTTTAAATATATTTATGTATTTGTATATATTTTTATACTAAATATATATGTAAAATATATTTCAAAAGCTAAAATCTAGGGATTGTGGAGATGGCTCATTTAGTAAAAACTTTCTAAGCAAGCATAAGAACCTGGGTTTGGGTCCCCAAAACACACGTAAAAAGACGAGTCTTGCTATATATGCATGTAACCGCTGTGTTTTGCACAGAGAGGCAACAAGGATCCCTGGAGCTCATTTGGCTCTCTCAAGCTACAGATGCAGTGAATAAAGTACCAAAGGGGTAAGGGTGAGTACAATTGAGAAGGTCACCAGGCATCTTTCTCTGGCCTCTATATGTATGTGCCTGCACGCACTTGTGTAAATACACAGGCAAATAAATAAGTACTAACAGAATTTTATCTACATACTTATGTCAAATTTCAACAGCATTTTTAATGTTTTGAGAGTATATAGAGGCTGTTTTTAGCCATTCTTGTTAAGAGTGTCATTGGTTCATCTGATTCAGATATTAGTTTCTGTCTGCATGTTCTATCTGCTCATCTATGAGATGACCTGTACAACCATGATTCAAAGTGAGCATCATGGGTTCTTTATATTTCTTACTCTTCATTATAATACATTTTGGTCCACAATGACAACTCAACACAGCATTGTCACGCTGGTGCTAACCTTGTTTTATCTATTTAAAGGGAAGAGGAATTAAAAAGTCAGTTTTTAAATAACTTTCAAGCTCTGATATTTTTACGGTTTGTTTTTCAAAGAAAACCTCGAAAATTATCTGTGGAATCAAACAGTAACTATGAAACGATTTCCCACCATAAGCAGAGTCTGCCATCCAAAAGCATTTAAGACCATTATATGGGAAAATTTGACAGTCCTTGGACTTTCAGACTAAACTATTGGTGTTGCTATTGTTAACTTAGTTTTTTTTCTAATTAAAGGAGACTCACCAATGAAGATCAAGTTCTTTTTATATACCCTTTTAATACACAAAGGCTTTCTTCCTTTATTCTTGCAAAATTAATCAAAAGTAGAAACACATTTGCTTCTATTTTTGTCCATCTCTCCAGTTTTATGTTGGATCTGTAGGCAAAAGGATGTTTGGTTTGTCTGTCTGCTTTCCTGTTATATTTCTCTGTAGTCTTAAAAAGTGCCAAGCATACAGTACGAGTCAGTAAATATTTGTCAATACTCTTTTAGCAAGCAAGACTGTTATCTCAGTATGTACTTTTATTCTTTGTTTGAATATAATTTACTGATTTTTCTTATGATATCAGCAATATTACTTCTACATAAGAAATGGTTTTAAATTTTGACAAGTAAATTTTGTGAACATATGTGAATCATATAAATTTGTATGAATTCAAAATCCACATATTGTCAGTCAGATATTCCAGTGTACTCAAAGCAGAAAAGGCATGCTTTCAGCTGGTCAAAACTGAGCTGAACTGCTTTATGACCAGAATCTGCAGTATCATTAGGTAAATGTTATTCTGAAGTAATAGCTTCCAATGACTTACCAGTTAGTTACTTTATTACTTAATCTCCTTACTTAAGTTACCCATTGTATTACTTCCCATGGGAAATTTGCATCATAAGAATATTTTGTAAAATTTAAAATCAGTTCATCATTGCTTCCCTTAAATAATTTTTTGTTGAACTTATTGTTCCAGATACTCATTTTTCACATTTTCTAGTCTTTAGTGCATATAATATCATATTGCATAGGCTTTAGTGCATATAATATACTACAGGATACAAAACAAAGAAAACATTGGTATCATTTATTATTCTACTGAAAGTCTCACTGCAGCTTTATTAATATTTTCTTAATTCACTCTCCAAATGTGCAGAAAACATATGAAGCTAAATCACTAGAAAATAGAGTAAACTTAGTTTATTTTGTCAAAGTATTTCCTAGTGATATATAAAAATACTCTGATATATCAAACTGATAAGAGGATAAATTATGTTTCATGAAAAAGCACAGATATTTTAAATGATTTCTGGGACAATCAGACAGACTAGATATGTCTTAAAGAGACAGAAATTTTGGGTTTGGCATATAATGGTGTGAAGAATGGTCTCTAATCATTTCAGACATTGGCCATTGGTGAACAGTGTACTATTATCATGTTCAGAATACATGAAGAAGAAAGGGGCCTCCTGCTTTGGGGAGCTTGCTAAGTAAATGATTATTGGTTTTTAGACATTTGAGGGGAAAGATATGATGAATACTGAGCTTTTATATCCTTTCAAAATTCCACTGATTCTCACAACATACTGAGTTCCCAGTAGAACATAATTGAATAAATGTTGGCTTTGCAGTTACGGATTCCAGATTTAAACTTCAAAAGTGCTGTTTATCAGCTAGGTGACTTCACTGAAGGTAAGTTTTCTGAAGTATGTACGTAGTTGAAATCAATGTATTAGGATGTTATTGAATGGCATATGAACTGCTCCAATCATATTCCCTTAAACACAGGGTAAGCGTTTATTTTGACAAATATTTGGTGGTTTGCATATAGTGTGCAGACACTATTTGAGATAGTATATACTAGATAGACTAGAGATAATCTGTGAAACTGACATTCAGAAGACTGCAGTTGCTGAGGTGAGTCTTAATTGATTTTTGCCTGCGTCGTTCTTAGATTAATAGTTGAGTTCGACCGTAGATTCGTCTCCTGGTCTAACCTTTGCACTGAGGTTTTCCTGCGCTAAGTAGAAAAATGTTTAGTATGTTCCCAATTAAAGATCTTATTTTTTTTTAGAGGACACAATAAAACTCTTCAGCCAAATGCACTATGCTTAAGAATATAAACTTCTTCCAGCAGCAATTCAGCCTCTCAAAGCCACTCTACTCTAGTACACACAGGAATCTACGCAGTATGGAACTGGTCCTGTTGGTGGGTATGTACAAGATAGGTAGTTTTCCAGCTTAAACTTAAAATCACTCAATTAGCCAGGATAAAAATGGAATCCGAGGTACATTTAGTTCTTATAAAATGACTGCTTATTTAAACAGTATTCTATTTTTTAGAGTGTTTTCAAGGTCTTCGTTTAATTCCTTTACACAATGATATTTTTAGTATTAAAACCACTAAAATAATCCAGTCTGATTTCTGTTTCATCAAAAGTTCCTTTCATATATCTGCTCTGACAGTATGGTTCAAGAATCTGTGAAAGGAGCAAAGTTGATGTGAAAGAGATTGCTTCAAGAATTCAGCCATTTATCATTAGATGACAAATATTGCACTTCATATGGAGACAATAACTCTAAACCATCTCAGGACACCGTGAGGACAAGCCTAAAGGATATACCTTCATGCTCACGAAATATGAAGCAGCTATACTGATGCGTAAATGATGATACTAGTATGTATATGTGTAGCCTTCAATTTCCAAGTCTTCTCTTCCTGTAGTCTTCGATGATTGGCCTAAAATACAGACTCAGGCTCAGAAAATAACAGAGCAGTGTAGAATGGGGCAATTAGATTTTAAGTAGAGCCATGATCAGAATAGGAAGCAGATGCATCCTCTGTGGGAAAAAAAAATGAGCTCTCTTTTCAGCAGAAAATTAATCTCTCTTCTTGCAAGTTAAGTTAAACTTATATCTATGTTTGCTAATGCAAAATTAGAAAAGGCTGAAATTTTAAAGAAATATTTTTTGGTAATTCTAACAAAATAATATTTTGCCTCATCCTAAAGATATTAATAATAAAGTAAGTATGATGCTGCTTAGCTTTGAGAGCAAAGGCTCCATTTTTTCTTGAAATCTGACAACCAATAATCCCTATGCTAATGTGTTACCAACACATAGAAACAAAACAAAGCCTCCAAAACAGAGAACTTCCTTTGAAAGTTGCCAAGGTCTACTCAATATTGATGTTTCAGTGGGCAAATATTAAAAATGTCTTCTAAATAAGCTGATCTGTTTAGTCTTCTGCATATCATTTTCAATCACAGCGCTTAACAGTGCTGTTGCTGGTGTTATGAAATGTATAGCTATGTGTGTTTGACAGTGGAGGATTCCTGGCTTCATAATGTCAGCTTGTCATTGGCAGCAGAATAGTGCCAGATCTATCTGTCCTCAAAACTGTATCATCTACCATCTCTTCTAGTCTCTATGAGGAGCACATTATTTCTAAAGTACAGATTGAACCCTCATGGCTTACGAGTCAAGTAGTCAGCCCAGATAGGCATCAAGCACTCTAACCTCTGTCTGTGTCTCTGTGTTCAGCACACTCCACACTTCAGTGTTTACTCTCTGGATTTTAAAGAGAAGCAGAAAGTTATTCTATTACTTCTCTTTAGCATTTATATAAGCCAGACTGAATGCCATGTACAAGTAACTGTATGTACATTCTGTATATATGTACGGTTATGGGGTAAAAATTCTTGAAAGAGCACTTCCTGTATTACTAGCAAAAAGGTATTTTTTTTTCTCTTCTGGATCTTTCCTCTGTGGGATGCTGTCATTCCTCTAGAGCAGTCCTATCCACCCAGGAGCTCTGGAGCCTAGACATCCAAGATCACCTTTTGCTTCAAATGCCCTTTTTCCTGGGCCTAGGTGAGCCCACTCTTGAGTGTTACTGGATAATTTATGTGCTCAAGAACATAAAAGGGTGAGAAGAATTAATTATGTGACACCATTTGATTGAAGAGGTTTACATTGCAGAAAAAAAATAAGCATTTCTTTGAATAAATATATCTCTACCATATTTTCTCATAGTACTCAGCAGTTTTGATTTCTCAAGGCCACTTATTAATTATAAAAAGGAAACTAATACACTACATTTCTACCTAAGCAGAATTTATTTCTTGCATGTGCGAAAATTTACTTTGACCTGAAGCACTCAATAACATATTTCAAGTGTTCACCTGAGGGTAGGGACTCTTTTGAACTCTGCATTCTTAAGGCTTGGGTGCTAAGCCTAAATAGTTCCCATCCTCATGCTAAGGTAAATGAATTCTTCTACTCTAATGACATTTTATAAAAACCCAATTTCACTGAGATCTCAAATTTAGAGAAGATCCAGATGAGTCAGGAAATCAGTGATCTATTTGTCAGATACATCAAGGGACCTCAGTGTACGATCCTCTTGCCAACCGAAATCAGCAATGCATATTAACTTTCTAGATAAATGACACAAATTAAAATCCTAATGTCCATATAATGCTCAAATGATAGAATGAGAAGTTATCCCATTCTTATTCTTTACTTCTCTTCTTACTTGCTACATGTAACTTCCTTTAACTCTGGGCACAGTTCTGAGGTACTCTGTTTGTATGGAGGTGTACAGTTGGAAATAAAAGTAGTTCCAGAGTTCAAGGGCCATCAGACAGAACTAAAAAAAAATATTCCAGAGATAAGTTGTGCTCAGCATTAAGAGAATTTGCCACACTACCACAGCACTTCCTATAAGGCTAGCTCCAGTTCTAGGGTATCCAATATCTCTTTGGGGCCCCCAAACATATATTATACAAACACACACACACACTCACATGAAATCCCTTAAAAATGTATTCCAGTGGAAGTACTGTTGTCCCAAAGTATCTTCTTTGAATACCAAAAGCTCAATATGGCTTGCTCACTCATCACTAATTCAAAAATGTAGTGGGCCCAGGGCCATTGAGCCCAGGGTACACCAAGCAGTTCCGTGAAGGGGGTAAATGAATAAAATTGCTTTAGCTTCCCAACTTAGAGTCTAGCCTTTAACAAAAGTATTATTGCTGTGACCCTGACTAACTTTTGGGGAAGAAAATATCTAGGAGAACCAATGCACATATCTAAGTTCATAACTTGAAATCCAAAGAAGTTTGCCAGAAAATAGCTTTAGAAAACAAACCCAGTCTTGCAAGAGCATAAAAGAGACACAGCTGCATCTATGTTTATGACAAAGCATTAAAATTTTTAAAACATTGAAAACACCTTGAAATGCTTGGAAAAAATTTCTTTTCTATGCACTTTACTGTTCTTGCCTTTAATTTTTTTTCTACTTTTATGTTTCTTTTAATTTCATCTCTTATTTCCTGAGAATCTGATACATGAGTACTTTTATATAATTCCCTTTACACTTTCCACTAGAACTCCTTTAATCCCCACCCTCCCAAATACAAATCTCTTCTTTATTTGTGTGTGTGTGGGTGTGTGTGTGTGTGTGTGTGTGTGTGTGTGTAAAACTTACTGAAGGTTGATGATCTGATGATACAGTTATTCCACCTCCCCTATCAGGGCTGAGAATTGAATGCACCCACCTCACACCTGCTAGGCAAGTCTCTGACACTGAGCTATATCTCCACTTCAGGCCTTGACCTTTAAATTTGTTTCTTTTTCCAAAAATTTCCCAGGAACCTTTTATTCAAAACCAATCACATCCACATGGAAACTTCAGAAGCTTTAATCAACGAAATGGAATGGATTCATTCCACTTCTTTATTAGCAAGAATTCCCACCTCAGTGCTCCAGGTTCTTCCTGGAATACTTGGAAAAACTGAGACATCAGCATGAGCCACTCATCGCTGAATTCACTTTGTATGAGTCCACCTGTCAATTTCCTGGTGTCAGGTGCACACACACAGTGATTCCAGACTCCCCTCACTCCTGTAATAACTGTTCTTTCACACAATGCTTACTTTCTTTATTACATTGTCATTAAATTTTATTGGAAAAAGTGAACTTTGAATTTCCATTATTTTCATTTATGGATTTTGAGAAGAATGAATTAATACAACTTTTGTATTTTGAAAGCAAATGCATAAGTATCAATTCACTTCTCACCAACAACAGGCATACCAAAATATATATGGGAATAACAACGAAGCCTCAGTTATGTACAATGAATTACAACAGCTAAAGAATTTTGAGAATGGAAAAAAGTCAACTTTCCCAGAGAAGAGAACTCCAATTGGTTATCCAATACCAAACAGTCAGCTCTGAAAACATACATGAAAGTTATATATATCTCCTGGAATTTGAAAGGGATCAAGGAGGTAGGTGTATACGGTGGTATTCAAAAGGAGAGGGAAGGAGGAAATGGCTAATTATCCTGTAATCCCCAAATGAAAAATAATCCAAATTAAACATGAGCAAAAGCACAGTTAAAGTTTTTAGGAGAAATTTCAATTTTTTTCCCCAAAAGCATCATGGAAGCTTCATTTTCTGTAGATCAGAAAGTATCTGTCAAGTTAATTCTAAAAGTTTCATCAACGTTCCTGAGATGCTGCCATTTTGCTAGTTCCTTAAATAATACCCTGGTTGTCTAAGGCATGAATGTGTTTGCCTAATCATAATTTTTTAAGTATCTCAAGCAAAGGAGATTATCCTATCCCTATGGCTCAAAATGTTTTCATTTGTGTCACATTATGATCCCTTCACTTTAAGTGATTGATCTGTTGTAAACATTTTTTCTACAATGTCCCTTGATAGACCTGCTAGAGTTTCTTGATGTGGTAAAGGTTCATCTTATAGTATTTTTATTGTTTTTCACCATATACATAGCTCTAGAAATATGATCTTTTTATTGATATAAGCATAACACCAGAAATAAATTCTGACTCCAATCTACCATTTATTTTTATGAACATTCTGAATCTTCTTGACAAATCATTAAGTTTTATTTTTCATTGTGTATTTGAAGCTTTAAATTGATGTTGCTCATTTATTGAATGAGTATATAAGTTTCAAAGACTAATGCATAGGAAGTTGTGGGTAAGAATTTAGCTCATTGGTAGAGTGTCTGTCTAGCATGCACAAGACCCTAAGATTCATGTTTGCCTTTACAAATTAATTAAAATTAAAAATCAGAATTGAAAACCAGAATGTTCATCTCTCTATAGGCTTTACTTTTCTTTTTGAAAATGACAACAGTGGCTAGATAAATGGCTAAATAGATAAATTACTCAGCATCGACTAAGTACCAGGAGGGTATGGTAACCAACCTGTAGTTCAAGAACTTGTGAAATAGAGACGGATGATCTGAGAGCCAGATTGTGAGCTAGACTAGCCAAATTGGTGATCTCTGGGTATATGTGGTAAGTTGAAAGTGAAGGAGAATCATCCAAAGAGAATCTCTGCCATGCAATGTAAATAAACATGTGCTCTCACATATACATAGAAACATACATGCACACCACATTTTCAAAATTTATCATAAAAATTAGTAATAACATTTATTCATTGTATTAATTATATATATACATATAATTAAAGAATATTTTATTCTCAAATAAAAAGGCAAAATTAAATAAAAGATAATAGCAATAATATTTACTTTATTCACTTAAACTATGTTCCAAATAAAATATGCCATGCCTACATTGAATGTTCACTAAAGTACTGAGTAATGTTTATAAAATGCTATTTTTTATTATCATTCACTGGATCCTCTTGTATTAGTTACTTTTCATTGCTGTGATACCATGACCAAAGTGACTTCAGAAGAAAGAGTTTATTTTGGTATATTGTACTGAAGAAGAAAAAGTTCATGGTGATGGAATAGTGTGGCAATAATCAGCAGACATGGCTGCAGGAACATGGAGCAGAGAGTCACATCTCCAACCTCAAACACACAGTAGAGAGGTAGCAAACTGGAAGTGTGGCTAGGCTATGAATTCTCAATCGTGTCCCTAGTGACTTACTTCCTCTAGAAAGCTTCCAGCTCTGAAGATTCTATAGCTTTCTCAAGCAGTTAGTGAACCTGGGACCAAGTGTGAAATATTTGAGCCTATGGGTACATTTCTCATTTAGTCAATCATACCTCTCTTTTTGAGTAATTTCAACTTTGTTCAGGATTAAATCGCACAGAAATTCACCTCCAAAATCTGATGTTTGTGACTCAAGAATCAGCAACATATTAATTTTTAGGAATTTATCCATACATATGCTCATACATATATAAAACAATTAATCAAGAGGTCATGGATTTGAAAAACAGCAAGGGGATGTGTTTGGGAAAATTGTAGGGAGACAAGGAAAAATGAATTGATGTAACTATAAGTGCCCTTGAACAAAGAAAAACAATAATTTAAATAAACAAATCTTTAAAATGATGGAAAATGGAAATAGATCACTTTTACAAACAGAAGGAAATATTTGTGATCCCTAGAACCCATGTACAAACCCAGTGTGGAGATTAATGACTCTAAACCTAGCCTTTGACAGTGGGGGGTGAGAGTTGCCCAGATCCCTGAAGTTCATTGTCCAGCAAGACTAGTATGATGATGAGTTTTTAGTTATATATTGTATGTGTATATAAGTGTATGCATATATACATATGTGTGCGTGTATATATATAATCTCAATAACATCAATATTTAAAGTGAATGAGAAAATCTACCTCTAGAATCTACACTCAGGCATGACACATCACAGGGTCTCATGAATTCATATGCCAAATACATATGCAAAACATACAGAGCTAGAGAGATCAAAACTACAAACGTTCTAGTTAACTTACTTTAAGATACACCAAAGGAGAGTAGCTGGAGCATATGGACAGAATTTTACAATTCAGTGTTCATACCCAGGTCTTAGATTAATGTTTAGGATACAGTAGGAACTAAGTAAATAACAAGAATGAGTAGTCATTATGTAAAGGCACTAGAGTAATTTTTATATGTTTTGGTATACACTTATTAAATATTTGTACACAAAGTTTACACTAGGCACCTATTAAGTTCTAGGGATTTTTTTTTAAATTTTAGATTTTCTTGGATTGTGTTGCTTTATATATAATAAAAAATATTCCTTAAGCACACTTTAACACACCTTTTTGTATCACTCCCAGTGAATTTTATCAGATTTCCTAGATCTGCTCAGATGTGCCCACACCATACTGATTCTAGATTAAGGATTTCTTAGAAAGAGATTATGCTCATTTCTTAGACATCCCTTTTGTCCTTCCTACTCCTCACCCACTATTGTCTTTTGTTTTAGACTGCCATCAGACTCAAATATATCCAAATACCTCCAAATACCTATCTTTCCTCTTCCTAGTTTTCTGGATATTTGTATAATTCTCTATCTCTGATTTATTTGTTTGCTTGTACTCTCCTTGTCTGTAGCACCCGTAAACTCTCATGCGCAGCACATAATACCTAAAGTGTCCGTGCACTTCTTATTACACACATGGAGGTGAAAGTAATGATGAACTATGTCCAGTGTGGAATGAATAAATCAAAATAACTTATTCATAACATAAAATATCCTTCTGTAATGGGAGTATTTAAAATTTATTCTTAGCAATTTAAAGGTGTACAATTTTGATTAAATAGAGTCACCATGCTGGACCAAGATCTAAAATAAAGCTTTTGAGTTGGCATGTCTTTAAATAACCATTCTATCTCTTTATTTTTCTTCCTTTACCAAATAGTAGAAGTAAAATTATAAAAAACAAATGCTATACTTTTCTATCCCCAAGCATGCAGTTAATCACTGTCTATTATCACTGAAGACTCTCTTTGCCCCAGATAGTTCTCATAGTCTTTGGTGGATTGTCTGAATTATATATATATTAGTAGTAAAGTATTCATGCTTCATTTTTATAAAAGCCAACTTCTATTTTATAATTTTCATAGGTGGTGGCCATCAGGCCAGTACTCGGCATATGTCACAGGTGATTAATAACAGATTTGACTGGATGCATAACCAATTCTTTTCACTCACTCCTGCCCTAACATCTATAACTGTGCCCACAATGGTATAGGAACACAATAATGAACATAAAAGCACACACTGAGAGAAATGGGGCTCTATTTGTATACCAATAGCTAAACTGAAGGAAGGTCCACACGGAGAATACTCATCTGGTGCAGTAGAGGCAGAGAATCTGTAACACAAACCCCTTTGGATGTGTGGTGAGAAAGAAACAGGAAAAAAAAAACCTAAAAGGTCTCTTAAATCATTCTTGAAAATAAGCTAGGAGAAATCCTTAAAGGAAAAGCTGAGGGAAAGAATATAGCTTGTCTAGCATTACTGTAATCATAGGTACTCCCCAGATCACCACTATTGATCATTTCCCCATTAGCATGAAACCTGATATGAATCTCCTATACTAGCATGGAAGACCACCCACAGTCAAATTTCAGCTTGCTACTGTACACATCCTGGCTTTCTCCACAAAATGAATTATCAGTTTTCCTTTCCACAAATGCATTTTCTTATCATTCTTACGTTGTGCTTTAGTCTACGAATTGTGAAATATCCAATCAAATATTTACCTATCTCAAAGAAGATTTCCCCATTATTGCCCATTTAGTACTGTTATGGAAAAGACATTTAGCTCATTGGCAAAAACTAGCATAATTTCTCCAACTAGTGAGATTTCATTACAAAGAACCATATCTAAGTTAATGTTCAGTGTCCCTCAGAACCTAAAGAAATATCTTTAAAAGATAACCTTTTCAATAAATTATAGACCAATATATAACTTGATCAATAACTTGTCCTCAACACTGTTCTTACCTGTTATTTTTGTTAAGAAAGCTACTCAAATACTTAGTCTTAAATCATCAAAATTTTATAAAATTATTAGATATGTTATTGCTGGGAACATCATCCTTAAAATAATAATAAAAGTTGCATTCAGCACTTAAGTCATCCCGTGGATTTGTCATGAATACTCCATAATAACCTTGTCAATTCCAGTGACCCAGCACCCAATACAAAATAGTGGATAATAATATGCATTATCCTAGAGACACAAATCTACATATTCCTTAAAGTAAAAACTGTATAGTCTGGTAAAACACAGCATGCATTTGAAACAAAAGGAGAAAGGAAGATGGTTAGCAACATTTCTTCCACTTAGCACGTTGAGCAATAGATCCTTACCATCAAAGGTAAGCACTGGTGAATGGAGGAACAGATCTCTAATTCTATAGAATTAGGATATGCCATTTAAAATGATGTATAGAAAACTGCATTCATAGGGCTTTCCTAAGGACCATTTATAAACTCTATAATGAACCCTAAGCATGATCAATAATATCAAATAGGTTTATAGGCTGAAATTTTGGATTTTTGGAGTAAAGGACCACATATTGATTTTTTTTTGTCTCCAAATGCTGACTTTGTACCTAAGAGTACACTATAGGTCAGGCTAACTTAAAACTCTTTATGTAGATAGAACAATAGGAGAAAAATAAAATCATCAAGTTGGATGTCACAATGGGCATGTGTTTCTATTCATAAAGTATGTCTTGATCCCACACAAACTATCCTTTGTCATCTGGCTCTGCCCTATTTTGAAATTATTCTCTTCTGTTAATAAGTGACTACAATTTGATTAATCTCAAACATGTGTCACACATAAACAATATAGAGAACTGTATTCAATTATGTTCCTCTTAGAATGTGCATGGTGTTCCGAGGAAGAACCACATATATTTGGAAAGAAACATGAAATCTCATCACAGTGAAGATAGCCTTAGTACAACATATTCAGGTGAAGTGTGAAATTCACAGAAGAGACTTGTCCAGTCAGCTCCCAAGATTAAATGTTTAAATGAAGTGATAGTCTCATTCTTATTATCCTTTTCTACACCCTAAGAATTCATTTGATCCTGGTCCCTGTTTGGTTTAACTTTTTTTTTAAAATTTTTTATTTACTTATTTATTTATTTATTTATTTTTGCCCAAAAGCTACTCAATTCCAGAAAACTCATTGTAGACAAATATACATTGACTTAGCTCAGAAATGGAAAGTTTCGATTAACAAGGAGAAATGTCTCTTTTGCTTAATTTGAATTATCATCATTACTGTTTTAGGATATATACTAAAACATCAATTTTTCAGAGTGCTAATTAAACTTCCACAAATGCAGTAAGCCTCTAACCACTGTAAATGAAGAAAAATTACATGATAATGTAGTTGTGATTTAAGAAACAATGATTCCATTTATGTATTTCTGTTTAACTTTCAAACAAAAAAGAGTGTTTTTCTTTCTTATTACACAGCCTGCAGTAATAAGTGAAATATAATCCTAATTAATTTCCCCCCCAGCTGTATATAAATCAATAGCTGCAGCATCCCAAAGGGAATACACACTGCATGGTCCTGCAAGTTCCTAATGAATGCAAATAGAATGACCTTTCTCTGACAACTATGAATACTATTTCACAATTTTACCATTAAAATCGCTGCTATCAGCAATTCATTCAGTAAACAGGGAGAGAACAATAGTTGTAAATAACCATTCATTACAGTAAAAGAGAATGAGGGAAAAAAATCTCTGCTGAAGTTACACAACTTTTAAGCCCTGAGTCTGAATTTTTTTAATTTATTTTGAAATGGAAATTCAGTTGCAAATGTAACCAATCTTCATTCTGCTTCAATTTTCTCTGTTCTAGAAGAAAATGGATTAATGTAATTCTATGATAGGTCATTTAATCAAGAGTCTAATTTAAAAGTGTTATCATGAAAAAAGCAGATCAATGAGCACTTTTATGAAGTTCTAATCACAACATTGAACTTACCAGAGGACTGTGATTGTCTATCAGAAACACTTGGTGTAAACAGATGTATGGAAAACCTGTATTGAAAACCATATTGTCAGGACATGATGTCATCTTTGTGATGAACATTTAGACAGATTGGAATATGGAAACATACCATTTAAATTTGACACCTATGGGAACCCAAGAAAAGGTACAGATTAAATCATATTCCCAACCATTTTAACTACTAGATTTTTATTCTAAAGGATAATAAACCTTCAAGCACATATCTACATTCACATTGTTTCTCTCATTACTTCATTTCACTTCATACAACTTCTTATTAAGTACAAGAAGTTAAAAATGAAATTTTATAAGACAGTTCAAAATGTTAAACCTAATCATGCTGGTCATAAATCTATATACTGAAAACTCTCCTAGGAATTCACAAACTCCAAAGCATAGTAAGCCACTAGAATTCAATCATTGTCATGAAAACAGGACTCCACAAGTGGCAACAAGCTTCAAAAGAGTCTCTGAAAGTCTTCCATCCAACACCTCTAAATAGGACTGCCTTCTACCATTTCATAATTATTTGTTATCTTAAACGTGAATTAATGAGTTTACAGAAAATCTCTTTATAGGTAAATATTACCTTGCTTTAAAAGTGATTGCACAACTAACATCAAGTGAGCTTTCTATATTTTCAAAAACTAGAATTGCTTTGATCCTATGATAATGACTTCTAGAAGCAATTCTAAAAGTATTTCTATAGCTTGTTTGGCAACATCATGCATAAAAAGCAATTTTTAGCTGCATTAAACGTTCTCTACTTGAGGACAACTCCTGCAATGTTTGCACTCTCACACCTGTGATGCCTTCATGTTCAAAACGAATCCCTGCTACATCTCACTCAGTATTGATCTGCAGAGCATTTCTCCCAATTCTTTTCCCAGTGTGGTCACTGAACGGTATCAGAGTTCAATAGGAAGATCAGCTGCTCATCCGCTTTTTACTAAAGCAATTTGTATTATAGATTTATTTTAGCAGTCTACAGTGGCAGCTGCTGTTTTTACTATTTAAATGCTTTGATTATCTGACCTCGCTTACTTTATCTTTCTAAGTGCTATGCATGGGCTTCAACATTGATCAATAAATGGGGATTCCTCTACAGGATTATAGTGAAATCAACCTCAATTCAGGGTTTTCTAGTCCTATGTATTACTTGATTTGTCTTAATTGTGTTTTTTACTTTGGTAAGTTTAAAACTTGATTATGTAAGCAGGAGTTTTCCATTTGGAAAACTATACAATTTATTAAACTATGATCTTTATATATCACTACTTTTTTTATATTCACATGGAAGAAATCATTTTAAAGTAATTTTGCACTGTAAATATATCTAACCCATGATTTAAACAAAGATAGTCATTTATATGTAACTGAAAATATTGAAATGCTTTAATGTGCTATAGCATTGATAAAAATTGGAAATTAAAAAACTGCTTTTACATATAGAATTTGAGTTTTATGGTATGTGCTGCATCAAGATTTTATATTTATGCTTTTAATATGCATGCTCTATCTGGACTGTTTTTAACAACTAATTATCTTTATCCTACTGACTTTTAGGTCATCATTGTGAAGTAGCCTCCAAGTACATTACAAGGTTAAGTCACAGATTAACTGAAATGAAGCACGCAAAATTTTGGCAAACTAAGGGAAAAATTTTAAAATATTAAAACATGACCCTAAATACTATTTAGTTTTTATAAAATAAATTAATGCTTCAAGAAAAGTTTTAAAGCCAGTTCTCAATCTGTGTCTTTGAACACCAATAGAAAACAAGTGATAAGACTGTTGAGGGTAATAAAGTACATTTGAAAATGAGAAAATTGTTTCACTCATGAATAAAAGGGGTATTTACTCAATTTTGAATTTGAATTGCATAAGAAATATTTCATGAGTTTTACATGGTTTGAAAGCTTTCTAAATCAAATCTCTAATGTTTGGAGATAAATTTTATACTAATTATCAATCTTATTAAAATAAAATATATCTTGCTTAATTAGTTGAAAGAAAGAGAAATTTCAGAGTATGTATTTCATACTAAGCCATTCCATTTGCTGTTAAGTTTTACTGTAATTCAATCGTTTGAAGATTTTTTAGTTCATCTAATGACATGAAATATCTAAATTTTATTTTGCTATTACTTTATTTTTGTACTAAGATTTTAAATTTAAAAAGTAATATGAGTAAAAAGAATAATGGCATCTTATTTTTAAAATATCCTGTTTTTCCAAACAACTTCAATTTTCAAATATTTGTCCCCAAATCTTACATAAAATCACTGTGAGATATTTTCCAAATACGAGAATTTGATACAAACTTAGCAGTGAGCACAAATGCAAAATGCCAAGAATATAGAGTAAAATAGATACCTAAATTCAAATCGTTACATTATGTTCATCTGTGAAAATATAACATTTTCTGAATAAATACTAAGTGAACATTCACAGAACTGCAGATGTTTGATATTCACCTCTTTATCCTTGGAAATGCTGGTTAACGTGATGATTCAAGAGCTCTCATTTTAGACTATGCTCTAGACTATTATCACAACAATTTTCCCTCTGCTTCTTGTAATAAATAAGATGTCATGCATGCACAAATACAAACAAAGCTAGCAGCAGACAATTCATTTTAGCAGGTACATGCACAACTTAAGTTAGGTAAATTAGAATTCCTGAACATGAGAAGAGTGATCAACATATGAAGAAGTCTAATTACCAACCATCTGCTATCTTGATATAGCAAAAGAAAAAAAATAGTTCAAACAGCTTCCTTCTATGTTTTGTGGGAGAGGAGTACTTGGGAGAAATCATTTTCAGAAAGTTATGCATTCTGCAGAACACGGCTCTGGCAACACATACCCATACTTTTATTCCCTCAAGTGGGTAAACGTTAAGGGAGAAGAATCCAAGTTTCATGATGCAACAACACAAAGCTGGGAAGTGAAAATTATGTTGCAGCGGAGTCTTGGAAATATGACTGTAAAAGTTAATCAATAAAATGTCTATTTCTGTCTATTCACCGGGGGCCCCAGCTGCATAGCTTCCCTCAATCGATACTACAAATTATTACGATTTCCAGGTTCCCACCGGACATTCAGAACAAATCTTTCAAGTGTAACAGGCTTATACCAAGTGCATGGTGTGTGTTCTCTGTATTTACTTCAAAAGGAGAAGAAGAAAAGGGAATCTTGCCTGGATGGTCCTTATGAATTCAACTTCATGGCAACAAAACTCAGGGTCGCATTTTAATATTTTTAAAGTTTTCCTTTAAATGATCAAAGTTTTGCATGCATTTTTTTTTCAGTTTATTTTACATTTAGAAACATATGAGTTAACCTAGTAATGCATTTTGGTAGCAGACAGCCTGGCTATTTCTGAATGACTAGGTCAGATAATGAAGTTAATAGTTGTCAAAAACCCTCCCAGGTATAAGATGAGCATTAAGAAGATAAATACAAAACCTTGACATTGTGTGTGCTTTAAAGCAAAAATTCCTGTTGTTGTATTTTACGACTTGTTAAAAGCATTTAAAATTGTGTTTCATGTTCCATTCCTTCTTTTATAAACAATAATAAATCCACCATTTCAGAAATGATTACATTATTTGAAGAAAAATATCCCAGAAGGCTGTCTTCAAGTGAAATTCTCTGAACTCTGCTCTGATTTCCATTCTTAAAACGAGTCCAATATTTAGCTAAAGTTTTTTTCTTTATTTTCTTATTTTTTTAATCTTTATTGTATCTGAGTTACTCATTTAAGATCCAGCATTTTCCAGAAAAGGTATGCTTGGTTATATGAACTTGTTAAAATGCTTGAATACCTAAGTAACTGGGCTTATTCTTCTGCTGATAAGTAGACAGCACAGTGCCTGCTGCCACCCATCCCAAAGCACTGGCTAATTCCCTCAGCTCCTACCACCCATGGATTGAGTTGGCAAGAAAAAAAAAAGTGGTTGGCCAGCACCAAAACAAAGGTATCTGTTTTATTTGGTATTAAAATTAGGGGTATACTTTTTAACACATAGACACCTCCATTGAGCATGGAATCACCTCTGCAAGATGAATACTACTTTTTATTCATAAAAAGGAGCCAGGCATCATGAAGCACACCGGTATTCCTAATACTGGGGAAACTGAGGCAGGAGAAACAGAAGTCCAAGGCCCTTCTCAGCTAGATATGTCTCTAAAGAACATAGGGTAAAATGAAAGTAGTGAGAGAAAGTGATCTTCATTCCTTTATGAAAAAAATCACAACTGAGGATGACAGTTTTCAGGCTCATGTTTGAATTTTCCCTCATAACACAGCATAACGCGTATAATTTGTGAAAATGTTGACCTGTTCATAAGGATGATGTTTAAAAAGAAATGAGTTTCCACTCTGACTCCTTTTATTTTGTATCTAATAAATTGTCTAAAACACCAGAGTTTTGTATTTTAAAAAGGATGTCTTCCTTTATTTCACATGTTAGCTGGCTTGCAGAATGAAACAGAGAGCCACAGATGAAGCACACAGAGCTTTACCTTGACCAGTCCCTGTATTGTAACCAGATAATTCATTTTCTACTTTATTATTCTTTTATGGAACCTAACCTTTTAAGTGAGTTACAGCCTGCCTTTTGATCTGCTGATTGGCTATTTTTTTTAAATGTGATCTCTAATTTTTGAAGTAATAAGTATAGTTTTCTTATTATTAAGCTCATATAAACACCACTGTCAGTCTCTCATATGTTTTCTCTTTTCTAAATATCATATAATATTCCCTAACATGTGTCTTTTTAGAGAATCATAATGTTTAAATAGTATATTGTTTTATCATTTGCAAAGAAATGTTGCCCAATATTTCTAGTCCTTGGCACCAATTTCTGCTATTTACAACTTATTAAATGTAGCTTTTTTTGCTGAGTAAATGAGGATATCTGAGACATTACTGGGAACAGAATTTATCAGGATTTTTCTTTGTACACAGAGGTATACAACATGTTGATCTAAATTGTAGAATTATTTCTATTTTATTTGTTGGAAGTACTAAAGACTTTGGATTGAAAAAGAAAAAGTAAGTCATTATGTTAAAATTCCATTTTAACAATACTAGTCAGATTTAGAAGTCAGTTAAATGCTGTATAAGGGTATGTGGAACATTATGTGATTTTATGACTTGGCTTCCAAGGATCAGCTAATATCAAATGCACATTTCAGTTTTGGCCTCAGGACTGTGTTCAAAGATGAAGGAGAGAAAGAAAAACTAGTTCAGATATGTGTTTTTTTGTCTAACTGTGATTACTCAATAATATCAAACTTCAGTTAGTAAAGTATAGTACTTGATAAAGGCAAAGAAATAGTGAGGGGGGGGAAGAAAATGGGAAGGATTTATGTGGGTTATGACATTTTCATTATTATTTTTAAATAACAAACTAAGAATCATTGAAAGGGCAGAGAAGACAGAACATAAAATGGGGAAATCTGTCTAAAGATTCTGTAACACTTATTTGAAAAATAAATGATAAAATCAGAACACATCCTTTTATAAGACATAGTTATTAAATAAATATGTGAGTGATCAAAACAAGAATTAGTACTCAAAGATATTTCACTAAAAATGACGTTCCGAGTATTTCAAAGCTAACACAGACATAAGTATTCTTCATCGTCCTGTCCATGCTTCAGTGGTCTGTGCTCAAATTCTGCTCTAAATGTCCCCTCCACCCCGATTTAATCGCCTTTTGCTTAGAGCAGCTACTTAAAAACGAGGCAACCAGAGCCATATGTAACCTTTGGACTCCAAAAGCTGTAAGATGAGAAGGTCCCTGGTAGGTAAGTGCTGTGGAGACACAGCACATCCCTCTCCCGTGCTTCTACCTTGACTGTATCTGTGAACATTAACAAGAAAGTTGACTGCCACACCATAGCTCAGAAACTGGATTTGAGGGGTGGGGGTGCGGGGATCCAGTTTTCACCATGTGCCATTATAGTTCAGAAATAAGGCAAATTTCATATTTTTCTGCTCGATATTGTAACAGCAAACACACGCACAGCCTTTTGAAAGACACAGAGAATTAAGTATTTAACAATGAAAGTTAAAGGCTCTATCTGGATTTCAGTATGTAAAATTAAACTTTCTGAAATACTGAAAAACCACTCACTTGCAGTCATTCGATTCTTCTTCGGGAGCCATAATCCCCTCTGTCACTGTCTTCAGCTCGGCCTGGGCTTTTCTACTGCTCCGTTCTTGGCGAACTGTTGCTACTCACTCAGCCTGTCTTGAGCAGCTTTCAAGCTGGATTCCATTAGAAGAAGTTTTTCATCTTGACTGGCAAGTTCTTAGGCTGAAAGATAAAACAAGAACACTGCTAAAACACACACATACACACACACACACCAGCTAATGTGTTTTGTTTTACTTTTTTAATGTTTAAGTTTAATGCAATATAACTCTAATGGGGGTTAAACAGATTCTGTTGTCAAAATACAAGCTCTTACACTCAATTTTCAGACTCTGTTACCTAAAGTACAAAGAAACAGTGGTACATATTGGTGACTAAAGATACATGTCCGAATCTCAGATTTGTAAGTTATTTAATTTATAAAGGTATATGGAATAATAAGACAAGAAATTTTTGAGAGTGATACTTCTGCTACTATGTGTTATAGGGAAATATTATTGATATGTAGAAATTTTATTCTTTTAATAGCATATGTTTGAAGCATATACATGCTTATAAATAATAATAATAATATATATCCACACACACAAAGGCATACACACACACACACACATTATATCAGAAATGACTTTTTCTTCCTACTGGCTTATTTTCAGTGTTTATAAAATATAAGTACTTTTCAAGGTCATCCAATAGATGGCGCTCTCTCATTGAACCAAGCAAACAGGCAGCAGGCTTCAAGCTCTCAAAATATAAGTGATTTAAGACAAAGACATTTTTCCTTTGTTCTTTGTTGACTGTGTTCCCAGAGATATATGTATGTACGTTTGTTCAAATATTCCCTTTATAAAGGTGTTTATCTGATTATATTTTTACTTCCTCAACTTTATACCATAGAGTATAAATGATATCAGGCACTATAGACATTTTAATATTATATGTTTAAGTATACACTTATACATTATGTTACATAGTACATTTCAGGAACTACCTTGAGGTCAATTTAGATATCTAATTTTTTATATTGAACAGAATGGTATTTTGTGAAAATCAATAACTTGAATCTTGGAATTCCAAATGAAAAAGGCAAGAATTAATTTTAAGACCTACAAATCAACAAAAACAGCAGTAAATACTGGCATGATTTGCATTTAAGGAATATTTTCCCCTGTAGATTCTTACATTGTGTTCATGTTCAAAGACTCGTGTTTATCTTAAGCAACAATAAAGTTTTGAGCAAAGATATTATAGTCTTACATCAGAGAGATCTTTTACAGGCAACCTCATAAAAAAGCTACTACATATAAATATTCTGCATTTATCACTCATCTTTGAAGTTAAATGATGGCTCTGAAAATGTAGTTCTAAAAATATGTGGCTGTCAGTTTCTCATTTATAGACTGAGCTACAGAGAGCTTATATTTCACTAGATATGTACATGCATGTTTGCATTATTTTCTTGCAAGTGTGCAAAATGGCCAGTTTTGCCCCAGAAGAAATTACAGCTTCTACCATTTTTATAGCTTAAACCTGCTATATATTAACAGTTTAAATTTGTGCCTAAGGAAACCACAGTGCTAACGCAAACAGCTAAATATTTAAGAGGGAAGAATGTATCACCCAGAGCACATCTTTATTAAATTCCAAATACATCAGAATCTCTCTTGGACAAATGAGTTAAATGTTTAATAATTTCAACACATGTTAAAATGTAGGAGCAAAAATCCATCAAAGATCTTGTAACGAGTGTGTTCTCAAAATTAAAACAACAAAAAGTGATCCTTCAAGCTTAAAACACAGCTTGTCACTAAGACCTTCTCTGCTCTTGACCAATGAGATAAATGTAGCTGGGGAAAAAAATCAGTATTTTTGTGGTGATGTGATTCTAGCATTGTTCACATAATTGTATAAAGCATTTAAATGCAATAGCTGATTTTATATTTTTTCACCTTTCTAGAATCTGACTTTATATAGAAGGAGGAAGAGGAGTAGGAGGTGGGGGGGAGAAGAAGGAGAAGGAGAAGAAGAAGAAGGAGAAGGAGAAGGAGGAGAAGGAGAAGGAGAAGGGGAAGGGGAAGGGGAAGGGGAAGGGGAAGGGGAAGAGGAAGAGGAAGAGGAAGAAGAAGAAGGAGAAGAAGGAGAAAGAAGAAGGAGAGGAAGAAGAATGAAGCTACACCATAATTTTTTTAAGTGAGCTGTTGAATAGAATTTTCAGACACAAAGCAGAGAGGTCTTATAAGGATTTTGATATATCACGCCTTGTACAAATCAGTGACTATTGATGCAAACTATTTTAGGGATCTGGTGTTTGAAGATGCTCCTTATTCCTTATACATATTGACTGACTTAAAATTGCAAAAGACAACTTGGGGGACATTTGTTTTTTTTTTTTTTTAATGTGTTTTATCAACTATATATGATGTGACTTTTCTGTGAAGTTTGCTATTTCAAACTAAGAGATTTATGTGTCCAAGTTCTCCTAAGAGTCTACTCTAAATCTTTATGTGCTGGTTAAAAAGGGGTAAATTATTTTAAGTTTACCTATGCCTTGGATTTGAGCCTGAGTTGATCCCAAGCCAGAGGCGCTCACAGCTGCATGCTTTATTTACAATGCCTTTGTCAGACTTACAACTGCCCCAGGCTATAACATAGTGTACCTAATGTTCAAACTGGCAGGTAATCTTATGTCAAACATACTTCTTTGATTTAAAGTGATCAATAGATTCTTGTAAAGAGGTAATTTCTCTGATGTTTCTACCTTGCCTTTCTTACAGGTGATTCACACAAAAGCCTGCTTATATGATGTACGAACAATAAACAGAAAGCTATAATCACGTTTTTTTCAGATGTTTCCGGTGCACAACGATTTTGGATCGATACACTGTGTAATACAATTATCTGCAATGATCTGGTTGTATTGAAAAAGAATTTGCAGGAGACCTCTAGGGGGTTTTATCCAGAAACATGTATCTGGCAACATTGTGAACAGAGGAAAGAAAAATTAAGGGACTGACAAAGGCTGCCTGTTGTACTCTCAATAATTATATTAATATTTTAGTTCAAAAAAGTGTTACACCACAAAGTTGAATCAAACAATAACTCAACTGTAATAATAATGATAATGTTCATAACTATTTATGTAATGAGCCCTATAAAAAATACAGATGTACCACAGATTGTAGGTAGTACTATCTTATGAAAAAGTTCTTTTTATAGCATAAATTGTATAGACCAATATTTGTAAAGCATTCAGACATCTCTTCAACTAATCTGTTACTTTCACTTAAATGGCTAAATTACAGACTAGTTATTAATTTGAATTTATAAACAGCACTATACTATAAGCAGCTTTCTTTCCAAATGAAGATTTGGAATGTCAAACTAAGAGTTAACACGAATTTTGTGTCTTTGAGGCGTTACACGCATTTTCTGTAAAGAATTCAGTGTTTAGATGCAACTCAGTTTTGTTTTTATAGTTTTTCCCAAAGATGCTGACTCTTTGCAGCATTTACCTTCTAGCCTACAAAGATCCTTATTTCCCATTTTGAGCTCCTAATCGTATATCCCAGATGTGAAATTTTCTTTAGTCAGGGTAGAACACAGTCACTTGGGCTTAGCTCATAGCGTAGGATGCGCTGTTACTGGTCCAGTGTCCTGCTCCAGGAAGATTCCGCAGTGTTCATCCAGCAGGCTCTCTTTCCAGATATTTTTCTCTCTGAGTCCATTAGGTACTTGCTTTCAGTTGCCTTGGCCACATTGTCAAGGTGTGTCTCCTCACCCTTTGACTTTGATGCCTCTGTGAGACTGTACACAGCTGCTGCCTTTCTTAGCAAGCCATATCTTCTGCATACTGCCTGTGAAGACAAAGAGAATCCCAATAGTGTCTTTTATGATGTACTTTTTATACTGCATCCTGCTATTTTGAGCTATAGGATACTGGGGATTATATAGCCTCTCATTAGCAACTGGGTCAAGTATCCACATCTCTTCTAAGATCAAAACCTAAGGGTCTCTCTTAAAAAAATAGCCACTTGGAGGGAAGATTCACCATTAGCCCCAAATATAGTATTAATCAATACATAAAAGTTCAAAGGCAAATAAAATATTTCCCATAATTCTTAGAGAATGAAAAGGAAGTCTAGTTGGATCAAAATGAATCCTTTCTCTTTAAAATGTAAAAAGAATTTAATGACTACAAAAGGTGTATTTAATCTCTTTGAGTTAACACCCATGTAGCTCTTTCATTTAGCTCCAAAGAAACTACATTAATGTGACACATGAGGAAATTCCTCCACCATAAAGATAATTATGACGCCCTCCTAATGAGTTCTCCACACCACTTAAACTCATTAGCTTTATGAGAATACTTTGTTTGCCATTTTATTTTCCAGCTTTATTATCTTTCTAGCACATGATAGCTCTGCCATGAATCTGAGTGAAGAACTATATGGAATATAATCAAAGATTGAAATGATAAACAAATGTGATCCCTTAATGGAAATCTCACCGTACTCTGCTGGTTCTGTTTGCATATCCATCGATATGGTACTCCTGACTTTTTTTTTTTAATTGGCTCCCTGCCACACCTTGACTCTCTATCATGCTCCATCATGCTTCTTTTAATCTGAATATTTAGTGTTCTTTCATGTCTTAATTACAGCAAATTGCAGCACAGTTGGCACCATTTCTTGAAATTAATCCCAGAGTACTTTGTTTCTGTCAAGCAGTCAAAGCCTTGGAGAATAATAATAAATGTTATTGCAGATCTAAATTTAAATGACTGTCTATGTATTTAACTTAAGCCTTTAATTATTCCTGCCGAACTGTTTTTGGTTCAAATGTTAAACATTATTCTATGAGAACATAAAATTACTATAGACAGCTTAAAACCTGCAGATCTGTTTGCCTATAATTTTAACACAACAATTATTTACATTAACCTATTTTCTCAGGTGTACAAAACTCAGCAAATGGCATGTAATGCAATGCCTTTGTATGGATATGTATCACTCCAAGTATCTTTTCTTCAGTTATTTTTATTAATATTATTATTCAATTCCAAATGAATTTTCTTTAAGGAATGTCAAATATAACCTGGATTCAGTGATGTCTCCCTATTACTATTGATAACAGCTTTTTAAGTAGTCAAAGATAGAAACAATTTCAAAAGTCCTTACAAACATAGCAGATTGTTTATAATATTGTAGTTTGCTATGGAAATTTAAATATTTGAGTACTCTCCATAGCTAGATCACATACAAATCTGACATATCCTTGTAAAAATGTATGTGTTTGAAAAATCTAATCTAGAATTCATTATAAATGCCCTATGAATACACTCTTAAACTCAGGAACTAGAACATTTTTGAGACATGCAATTACAGACTGTAGAACATATTTCAGCTAACTGAATTTCATGGTGATTCTGGTAAAGTCTTAATGACCAGCTTTCAAACTTTCAAAAATAGGTTTGGTTGAGAAGAAACCACATAGCCAAAATCTGTATATCATAGTGTCTGCCTTGTAAGCTTTCCCAAGATAAGAACTCTGCAGGTCAGAGTGAGCTGTCTGGTTACCTGTCTGTTGACACTATTAAGTATTGACTTTATAGACTCCTCTTTAGAGATGAATAATTTAAATAGATGCTGTTAATTTCTCCTATCAGAGGCGTCATTTCTTTCAACAACAATGACAACAAAAGAAAACAACTCTTGCCTCTGAAATAAAAAGTGAATATGGAAAGGTTTATGCTTATAATGTTGGCAGATTTATCGCTGAGCCATATTTAGGCATGATTTGATAAATAACAATTTTTATTAAGCTTTAAATCTATGAATAGAAGGTGATAGTATTTCTGCTAGCATTACTTAATATATATTTTTAATTTAGAGATGAATGACAAGAGATAGGTGAATTCTGAAAACTTAAAATTTTCTCCATAATTTGGAAAGCAGTGTATCTCATAATGAGATTCTGTTTCAATTTTCTTATCAATAGCAATGTAATTTCGAAAGGGATGTCTACTGTTTTCTCAGTCTCAAGCACGTTTCCTGGCAACTGCAAAGAGCCTTTCAAGCTGCCTTCTCAGTCTTCCCAGGTGAACAAGTTCCACTTTGTGGGTTTTGTTGGATAGCACTGACACCCAAGGGCAATGCCCGCTAGGTCTTTTCTAGCTTTTCAACTGCAAGAACAGCTTTTTCTTCAACATATGGATCATTTATTAGCTACTTTAGCTACTTCTTACTTTCTGTTATCTTCACATTTGTACCCTTTCACTGATGTTTGAATTGTATTTAAGAATATGACTAAAATAGGAAATTAATGTGCATGATACTAGATATATTACTTTCATTATAGTCTCTAAACATTATTATAGACTCACTTAGAAAAAATAAACAAGCATGTCTTTCTGGTAGTACAGCTAATGTAAATGTAGAAACTGAGATATTCCAAAGTGAAGCCAATTATCTAAATCTGATGGTAGTAGCACAAACTCTGGTTATGCATCCTACAGGACCAAATATGAACATATTTTTCCAAGTCTAAAAACTTGCATTATTGTTTTATGTAACCAAGATATTTCTCGTTAATGATTATTTCAATATGCATAAGCAATTTGGCATTTTTATAATGAATTATTAGATACTTATTAAATTACAGAAATAACAATGCATTTTTTAAATATTTCATACAGGTAATCATATTAATCATTAAATATTACATTATGCTACACTTTGTTAACAGAAATTTCTTTTTGTGAAAGCAGTGCATTAATAATGATATTTCACTAAAAATATGAGTTTTGTCACAACATTGCAACAATAGTGATATTATAGTCAACATAAGTCAGATTTCAAAATCACAGTGTTTTCAAGTCATCTTTCAGGAAAGTCTGTTCTCAAGATTTTAAACTGTGATGTGAAATTTCTATTGTTTGCAAAGGAAGTCTTTTTTTTTAGTTAAAATTCTGAATGATAGAAAGTAACTTTGTTTCTCTCTCCTTCTTCTTCTCCCTCTCTCCTCACCTCTCTTAACATCTCTCCTCCCTCTTCCTCTCACCCCCCTCTACATGGTGGAAGGTGTCCTCAGTACCAAAATGCAATCATTACAAAACTGCAGACAACACTGTTGTTTATGAATGACTAATTTGGCTCCATCGTCACAGGCTTGTTGAATAGGAGATAAGTAGAAGTGGGAATGTGCATAATTATAGTCATCAAAGAAAATGGAAGAACTTGGAAAAATATACAGTATCCTGTACAGAAACAGACTTGAAGAACTGGGGAAGCAATATGATATCCAGTCAACCCTGTGCATCATAAAGCAAAATCAGAAAAATTGTACCTGCAACACAAAGCCCACCAGGCAGAAAAATCACATAACATAGAAGATGCTGAATTATATAAACCAATAAAATTAATACTTGGACACGTTAGACAAGTAGTGGACAACACGTCCCATAAGAGAGTAAAGGGATATTGTCTCTATATTCCCCTTTACTAAAGGCTTTAGTCAGAACCCGGTGCTATTTAAACTATAGAATATAAGGAAATTAAATATCAGTCCAATCCTATCAGCAGCTTAGCTCATCATGATTGACTATTGAGGATTTTTTTAATATCCTTTAAAAATAACTCTATACAATATACTGAATTTTTGTAGACAATTTTGTAGAACAATTTTGTAGACACTGAGAACTGCCTTATGATTTTGCATGGGTCTGTTGGTATTTGTTTTTATATCTGTGGCCCCAGCTCTGTTCCTGACATATGACAAATTTTCATGAATATTGGAGAAAGTACTGAAGCAGCAGAAACAGTAAAAGCAACACACTAAATAGACACTGGGTCTGTGAATTTGAAGGACAGTATCCATAGAAAGACTAAATTAAGAAATCTGATAGATCTTGATCTTGATTTTTTTAAATGTGTATTTTTTCCCCGTATGAGTGCTTTACCTAGAGGTCTGTGTACCATGGGTATGCCTGATGCCTGCAGAGACCAGAGGAGACTGGGACTGGAGCTACAAATAGTTTTGAGCTTCTCTGTGGGCACTGAAAAAACAAACCAGGGTCTTCTGCAAGAGCAATAGTTTCTCTTAACAGCAGAGCCATCTCTCTAGCCTCTGCTAATTTAGATATTTAGCAATGAAGAAACAGAATAATTATAGTTTCCAATAATTGGAAAATGTGTGACTAAAGCTGATCCTGGCAGTTACAATAATTAATAGTACTCCCTAATAAAAACAAAGTAAATTTGGCAGAAATAAGAGGCTGTGTTAATTCTGAGGAAGAAGCAGAAAGACTGAGCATGTACATCATGGCGCTCGGCTCCTTTAATCCAAATGGAAAAATTTACAACCATTTAAAGATGTAAAGGGGATAGTCTAGGTTTATTTATTTATTTATTTTTAATCCTGCTTCATTTGCATTCACAGTGTGTGATTGACAGCATCCACAATACTAATCATCAAGGGCAATTCTGTGGCGCTTCACAGGTTTTTAAACCATTTAATATAGTACCCAAAATAGAATACATGATGAAAATCCTCATTCATTGTCATAGCGACTGAAAACTCAGGGCAGATTTTATAAGCAGACGGGCATCAAAACTTCACCACATATTGAGTCATTAATCAGTTAAATATTATTGCTTGGGTCACGGAGCTGCTCAATGGGTAAACCCCCATGGTAGAAGCAGAAAACTGACTGCTCTCTCTCTCTCTCTCTCTCTCTCTCTCTCTCTCTCTCTGTCTCACACACACACACACACACACACACACACACACACGTTAATTAACTAATATAAACTACTCATCTTTCATGAGGCTTAGTTTGTTTGCTTGTTAAATGGGATGCAATATGTACTGCACAGAGATGTTGTAAGACTCCTGATACTAATGGATTGGGCTATTCCTTCGGCCTCAGCAATCAAGAGATATGTTGGATATTGTGAAAAATATACATACAAAAATATTCTAAATTCCTCTGTTTAAAATCCTGTTTTCTTTCTGAAAGACATCTTTCTCTTTATTCTCTTATAATGATTTATGTAGCCATAGGATCTGGGCAAAGCCATTTATTTTTTGACTAATTCGTCAGTCCTCCTCCTGGACCCTTCGAGTACTTCTACCTCCATGCAATC
This sequence comes from Cricetomys ansorgei, assembly GCA_026225945.1. Taxonomy (NCBI): domain Eukaryota; kingdom Metazoa; phylum Chordata; class Mammalia; order Rodentia; family Nesomyidae; genus Cricetomys; species Cricetomys ansorgei. Next base: position 28,422,669 of record JAMJFZ010000239.1, read on the forward strand.
TAGAATGTTTAAGCCTAGAACTAGAAGACTTACTTCAGCCTCAGCCTCTGTATGGTCTAAAACGTTGAAGTGCCCAAGATTTACTGCTGACTAACTCCGACTATCTCCTTCTGACCACAGAACTGTACTGAACTCAAACTCCTCTCCAAGCTGCTTGTTCGAACTGACCTTCACTCTCTATTTTCTTTGTGGTGATAAAACAAATCCTGTCAGGGAAGCCTACTGAAATTTAACATTCTGGTTGCCTAGTGTATCAAGAAGTAAGTCTCAGTTCCTTATTATTAGATTATATTTGTTATAATTATTGATATATAGTCACTGTACATAGTATATGTTTTATAAACATATATTCATTAATGGATATCATGTAATTTGACCATATTAAGCCCCTTATATCCTCCCTTTTACTTTCTCTCCGACTCCTACTAAGTTCCCTATCTTCTCCAAGGAGGTCTCACTTCATCTCTTATCTTATAAATACAAAGGGAATAAACAAACACACACACACACACACACACACACACACACACACAGTGTCTAGGCACCAACAATGAGATAAATTGTATTTTTTTTCAAAGTCTGACAAAATTTTCTTGATAAGATTGTCTCCAATTACTTCATTTTTCAGAACCCCCCCCAAATACCTATTCTTTAAGGCTGAATAAAAATCCATTGTATATGTACACTGTGTTTTCTCTATGCATTTGCTTTCTACTGCTGTGATAAGCACGATGACCGAAAGCAACTTGAGGAGGAAAGGATTTATTTCATCTTCTATTTTTCAGTCTACAATCAGGGGAAGCCAAGGCAGAAACTCAAGCAAGGTGGATCCAGAAGTCAAGAACTGAGGTAACAGAACATGGAAGAATACTGGTCACTTCCTTCTTACTCAAGATAATGTATAGCTACCTTTTATATACATCTTAGGACAATGTGCTCAAGGGGTGGCCTGCCTCAATGGGCTGAATCTTCTCATATCAATCATCAAATCAAGAACATTTCCTACAGACCTGCCTATAGGCCAATGCAATGGAGGAATTTTCTCAGTTGAGGTTCCCTCTTTCCAGATGTCCTTATCTTGTTTCAAGTTGACAGAAAACTAAGGAGAACACCATTTACCTGTTTATAAACACATAGGCTATTTCCATATCTTGATTGCTGATTAGTTTTTGTCAATTCAGCACAAACTCAGGGATATCTGGAAAGAATGACTCACAATTGAAAAATTCTGTCATCAAACTGGCCAGTGGACTTGTTGTGGGGGAGGGGATTTTGTTGACTGCTAATTGATATGGATAAGGGCTCAAGCAACTGTGGATAGCACCATCCTCTGCAGATGGGCCTGGGCTATATAAGAAAAGTAGCTGAACAAACCAGAGGGTGACAAGCCAGCAAGCTCCATGGACCTCTCTTGCAGATCCTTCTCCCTGGTTCCTTCATTGACTTGCTGCCTCAATGTCTCTTGATGCTGACTGTAACCTCTAAGGAAAAAAATTCTTTCCTTCCCACTTTGGTTTTGGTCATGGTATTTATTCCAGCAACAGATAAGCTAACCAGGCCATCTGGCCCTTGTGAGCAGTGCCTTAATACACAGAGATGGCCATGTGTCTTTGTTGGATGTACTTTTGTACTTTTGGTATATTCCAAAGTTGCTACAGCTGGTAAATGTAGTATATCTCTTTTTAGTTGTTTGTGGAAGATCCATAGTGATTTACAGAGTAACCAGTCACATTTATATTCTTGGCAGCAGTGAATAAATATCCCTTTATTCCTACGTCATCACAAGCATTTCTCTGATGGTAAGAAATCTTGAAAATGTTTATTTTCCAACTTGATTCATCTTTTAGGATCAATTATTGACTGATCTTTTTTCTGTTGATTTCATAGTTGAGTTATTTACTTGTTCTACATGTCAATCCTTTGCCAAATGTGTAGCTAACATTTTCGAGAGGTTTCCTCCTGTTCTCTGGGTCGTCTCCTCACCGGGCTGCATCCTTTGCTGTGCAGAACCCTTGTAATTTCATGCAACCCCATCTGTCTTGTCTTTACTTTATTTCCTGAACTACTGGAGCACTTTTTCAGAAATTCTTTGCTCATACCTATATTTTGAAGTGTTTCGTCTAACAATTTCAGAGTTTCATATCTTACGTTAAGACCTTTGATCCATTCTGAATTGATTTTTTTGTGCAGGGTGAAAGATACAGACCAAGTTTCATTTTTCCTCATGAGAATATACAGGATCCACAGTACAATTTCTTGAAGAGACTGCCTTTTCTCCAATATATTTTTGGTGTCTTTGTCAACAATCAGAAGGTTCAAGGCTGCATGAGTATATTTTTGCAACTTCTGTTCCATTCCATTGATTTCCATATTGGTATTTTTGCCAGTAACATCCTGCTTATATTTATTTCCATGGCTCTGTATCATATCTTGAGAGTTTTAACATCTCAAGCAGTGTTCTTACTGTTCAGTATTGTACTGAACATCTGGAATCTCCTGTGATTCTATATGAATGTTAAACATTTAGTTTTTTCCTGTAAATGATTTTATTGGAATTTTGATGGATATTACACTGAGTCTGGGTATACCTATTGGTCGTATGGATATGCTCACAATATTATTCTGCCAATCCATAGGTATATAGATCTTTCCATATCCTTGTGTCTTCTTAAAGTTGTTCCTTTGCTTTCTTAACGTTCTCACTGAAGTAATCTTTCACTTCTTTGGTAAGGATGACTCCAGGAATTTTTAAATCTATTGCAAGCATGGTTGTTTCTTTGGCTTATTTTCTACATGATTGTTATTTGTTCATTGGAGAGTTCATTTTTTTATACATTGGTGTTGTACAGTATTTATTACATCTCAAATGTTTTTGGTGAGTCTTTAAGTCTCCTATGGTTAACTCATGTCTTATTTCCCCATTTATATCTTTTTATATTTTATCTTGTTCTATTCCTGTAACTAAAACTTCAAGTTCTATATTTAATAAGAGCATTGGGAGTTATCATCCCTGTTTCATTCCCGATTTTAGGTAAGATGCTTTCAAATTTCTATCATTTAGTACAGTATTGCCTATAAGATATCACATGTAGAATTTATTATGTTCAGAAATACTCTTCTTATTCATACATATATATGTATATATAAATACGAAACTAAATGAATATATACGTATACATGTATACGTATATATTCATTTAGTATCATATATACATATATATGTGTGTGTATACACACACACACACTCACACACACACACATACATATATTTAGTATCATTAAACCTGTTAAGGTATACTACAGGTGTTTATAGCAATTTAAATGCCTACTACCAATATTTACAAATTTATTTTTTCAAGATTTTGTGTAATTGTAAATAGGCCAAATTAATAGTTTATTCAAGTGTTTTACCATGAAGAAATTTTGAAATTGTGGCAGTCTGTTCCCAAATCTAAATAATGATTAAGTGTTGTCTGTCCTTGAGATATAATACATTTATTGATTTACACATATTAAATCATCCTGTTTTCCTTAAAGAAACTGTATTGACCATGGTCAATGATCTTTTAATGTGCTGCTAGTTTGGTTTGCAATATACTATTGAATTTTTTTTGCATCTACATTCATCAGAGATATTGTTTTACAGTTTTATTTTATTTTGTGCTCTTATCTAAGATATCATCAAGATAATACTGGCTTCATAAATGAGTTTGGCAGCATTCCTTCACTCTCTGTTCTATAGAAAAATTTATTAATGATAGTAGGGTGTTGGATTTACTCACTATTATTTTGTTCATGACAGCCTGTCTTTTACACTTTTTTTTGCTTGGTTTTATAATATTGGGGGCAACTATATGTTTTTATGGCTAATTTTGGTCTGAAATTTTCTTTGTCAAAAATTCAGATGCTAGCCCTTATAGATTTTTAACCATGTCCTTGGAATGTCTTTTACTCCTATTTCACCCTAATGCTGTATTTGGTTTTCTTTTGATGCTGCGTTTTGTTAGTCCATGTCTTTCAATTCTAGAATTGCAACTATTAACACATAGAGATATTATTGAAAAGACTTCATCAATTTCTGTCATTTTGTCCTTTTGTAGTGTTTGATATTTTCCTAATCCTTCTTGGCTTGTTTATTTTCCTGTCCTAGTGTGTGCATTCTATTCTATCCAGTTACCCCAAGAAAATTTTTAATTTTCCAGTTAATGAGTAGGATTCTTCAAGTGTGTTCTATAGTGTCAGCTAGTGGTCATCAATTTCCTTTAGTCTATGTTCATAAATAGAAAACTTGTTTGATTTTTTTCTCTTTCAACTATGAAGGATAGCTTTTCAATATATATATATATATATATATATATATATATATATATATGTCAGAAGTTATTGTCTTTCAGAATGTGAAATAACTTATTCCAATCTCTCCTGGATTGTAAAGATTATGCTAGGAAATTTCTTGTCTCTTGATGGGTTTGCCTTAATTTTTCCTACTATGACTTCTTTGAAAATATATTCTATGATTCAGCATAATCCCCATTTCTCTATACCCATAATTAATAAATTTGATGGTTTAATCATGTCTCATTGATCTTTCTTGTTTGTATTTTATTATATCCATTATCATTGTCTAAATGTTCTAATTACTTTACTTTTTTTCAAACCTTGTTATTATGTCTTCCACTTAACCTATTCTGTCAATCACACTTCCCTATTACACTCTGTTTTCTGAACTTTTATCTTAGTTTCTACAATTTCCACTTTATTTTTAAGTATTTTATCTCTTTATTGAATAAATTTTCATACCCTGTATTGACTTCCTTATTTCATTAACTACTTATTTATACTCTCTTTGAATTAATTTATGAGTTTTGCTGTTTGTAAATGTGCTTGTATTCATGAATCTGTGTGTAATCTCTGATTTCATTGGGCATTTATATAATCATCTTTTTGTATTCTTTGTGATATCACCTGATTTATTATCATCGGGATTTACTACATTAGAATTGACAATGTAATTTTTGGAAGGTTTGTTTTCTTGACTTTCCTTACTTCTTACTTTTGTTTTGTTTTGGGGATTGTGTTAATAAGATTTTGTTAGGTTATTGGGCAAGATATTTTAGTTATCTCCATTTCTATAGAATTTCAAAATCTCACTCTAAAATTTGCTTGTAATTATTTATACATACCTCAAACAAAATATCCTTAAAGTCAGTTGAAAATAAACAGAAGTATTTATTTAGGACTAGGAAGATGAATTTTGCTTTTCTTGGTGATGCTTTCATTTCAAATTATGTACTAGGTCCAAGCCTTCTATGATGGTCACAGCTGTACCTTCTCTGAGCCCTCTCTGCTCTGGTTAGTGGCCTGCTGTTTTTCTTTGGGATGACTCAGATAGGCTCTTGCTAATACTTAAGAACTATCTCTCAAACTTGAGCCTTATCTCTCTAATGAATGTCTGCTCCCCAGCAGAGCTAAGAGCCCAGGGAGAACCAAACCTCTTGATCCTTACTTTATGACATCTACTTACTGGATCTCAGGGTCAGAAGCTCTATGATGTAGTCACTCCGGTATTGTACTCTCTCCAGGAATCTAGGGTTCAAACAGCCCCTGCAGGCACCGACTGCTATGGTGATAGATGGCCTCAAGCAGGTTTGCCTGTGCCAGACCTCAGGTATATGGATTCCTGTAAGTCTGGACTTGCTACTTTGCTGATCTAAGCCCCAGTGTCCCTTCTCCTCCCTACTGGCTGTCTACATTTAATTAGGTGTTTTTTTAATACCTTGTGTCATACTGTATCTCAGCCTCTTTATGCAAGACCCAAAGAGAATTACCTATTTCTAGTCCCTTACCAAAACCTTAACTCTAATCTTGTTACTTCTTGCAGTAAAAATGTTAGGTGTTAGATTCTGTAGCATTTCTCCTCCAATCAGGACATATACTTACTTTTATCAGTGAGGAAATCTGATGCTGCCTAATGTCCTCAGACAGGAATCTGACTACCCATTTTATCCCCAAAGCCTGCTTGAGTCTCACATGAATTTAAGAAGTCATTTCAGGAAATGATTACATGATAGAGCCACAGGAAGAGAGACAGACAATATACCAAACTGACTAAAATGGGAAGGAGGGAAAAAGTCAACAATAAGAAAGTCAGCTATTGCTTGGTATGCCTTGTTTTTAGTGCATCCTGTTCTGAGTCTCATCACTAACTGAATCAGCACTTTTAAAAGTTAAATCTTTAACTTTGAAATATACATTTACATATAGTATCAGTATTTTGTTTGAGTTTGTTGTTTTTACTTATTTTTTGAGATGTTGTTTTTGAGATGATAAAATAATAATACATTCAAGTTTGTTGTTTTTAATGCAGAACTGCTACTCTATATGTTGTTTCTAAGAGTAACAACTATATTATTAAATAATTATATCAAAAACTAAGCACTCAGTGTAGACCAAAGTTGTTGTCCCTGGTGTAAAAATATCTTATATTTCTAATATGAGCATTAAATAAATGTGGGGTTAACTTTTAAGAGATAGAGGCAGTGGAGCCTATGAAAATGGGAAGTTTTGAAACTCTTGGGAATGGCCTGTTTGAGAGCAAGCCATTCATAATGAAATCATTGACAGCTGACTACAAATAATGCAAGCTATTCAGAAGTTACCTGCATATCAGGCATCCTAGAGTCATAAGAGGGTAAATATCACACACAGTAAAATGGCATTTAATGCTAAATGTGTGTGTTTGTGTCAGATCAGTCCCGTTCAGAGAGAGCAAAACAAGTTCATCCATGAAATAATATTCACTCCATCTTTATTAGCAATCTTTGATGTAAAGTTTGCTAGTACCTTACTCACGTTTTATAAATCAGTAAAACTGGCATGGCATTCTGCTCATTCTGGGTGGAGTGGTACAGTAGATGTGTCTTCTGTTATCTTAGATTAATATTTTGTTACCTTCATAAAGAGATCAGAAAGAAACTTCTCTTTCTTTTTGTTCAGCTAAAGATGTTTAGATGTCTTTGGAAATGTAGTTCTATCGTATCTGCAGTTTTGCAGATTTTGACCATACTTAGTGTATTGTCTGAGAATACTGAACAGAAAATTTGAGAAATAAGCAATTCATGTTTAAGTGGAATGTCTTTCTTAGCAAAAAAAAAAAAAAAAAGAATTGTTACCTTGTGTGGCACAGCCATATATACGTAGCATAGCCCACCTTCTGGGAACTTTGATACCTGTTGTTTATCAAAAAGGCTATGTAAATGTTTCAATAAATATGTGCGCAAATTAACCTTTAAGTTTCTTTGTGGTTGAATAAATTCAATTATGCATATGTGCCACATTTTCATTATCCATTCATCAACTGATGGTCATCTCTGATTCTATTTCCCTTATATACTAAATAAAGCAGGACTAAGCATGAATGAACAAGTAGCCCTGTCCAGGAGGATGTAAAGCTCTATATGTCCAGAAGTTTAGCTGACACATATGTCAGCTCTGTTCTAGATTTCTTAGAAATCTGGATACTAATTTACATATAGCTACACCAGGTCACACTCCCAACAACATGAATAAGGGTTCCTCTTTTTCCACATCTTAGTCTGCACCCACTGTCCTTTGATTTCCTGAGGACAATCACTCTGACTTGGGTAAGACTAAATGTCATAGTAGTTTTTATTTTAATTTCCCTGATGGATAATGATGTTAATTTTTTGAAATTGTCAACTAAGATACAGTCTAGAAGAGAAGCCTCAATTGAGACATTGTAGAGATCAAATTTGGCTGTGGGCATTTCTAAAAATGTAGATCTTAATTATCAATTGATATATGGCCAAGCCCACTGTGGACATCACAATACCTAGGAGGCAGTCCTGACCAGTGTAAGGAAGCTAGCTGAACATGACCCAGTAAGCAAGAAAGAGCAACGCTCCAAGCAGCATTCGTCCATGGCTACTGTCTCCGGTTACCTGCCTTCACTTCCTGCCCTGACTATCCTCAATAATGGACTTAATTTTTTTATCTAAATAAAGTCTTTCCTCCTAGAGTTGCTGTTGGTCAGATTGTTTTATAACAGCAAATGAAAAGAAAACTTGGGCAATGTTTGTTTTTCTTATTTCGAGATGTCTGTTCAGGTCTATAGAGTGTCTTTTCATTGAGTTGTTGGTTTTCTTACTGTTTTGTTTTGTTCTGTTTTAGGTTTTTATTTTTTGTTTTTTTTTTGTTTCTGTATTTTTAGATAGTAATCCTCTGTCAGCTATACAGCTATCCCAGACTTTCTCCCATTCTGTACATTCCTTATTGGCTTGATTGACCAATCCTCTGTTTTATTATAACTTTTTGAGTTTATGAGGTACCCTTTTTCAACCATTGGCCTTATTTTCTAAGGAACCAGTGTCTATTTGAAAAGTCCTTATTTAGTCTGTATTTTATAGTACATTCTCTGTAGAGAAACATTTGATCCTTGATCCAGTAGCATGACTGCTCTGGAAAAGCATCATCTTCAAGGGCCTGTGTGATAGACATTTGATCTCTGATATGCCAACATGGCTGCTCTAGGGTAGAAAAAATGTCAGTCAAGCTAACCCTGTCCTCTGTTTGGCTAATGCTCCTCCCCAGTAACTGACATGGAGATATGAGGAACTCCCTGCGTCTCTCTGTGTGACTTTCGTCTAGTGGCAGCAAGGTTGACTAGCCTATCATTTGGGAAGTGGATTACAGGATTCTCTTCCTTAATGCAAAATAAGATGTAGTATCTGAAGGCATTGTAGCACACACCTTTAAGATGTCAACTCAGAAGGCAATGGTGGCACACGCTTTTAATCCCAACTCTCCTGTTATTAAAGGAAACAGTCACAAGAAGCTGCAGGGATGAACTGAGAGAGGAAGCAGAAAAATAAGCAAGGTAGAAGCTGAGTGGGAAGCAAGAATCGGGAAATGGAAGAAGTAGGCTTGTGGAGAAGAGGCTATGAAAAAGGCAGCTAGTCAGAGTTCAGTTCAGTCTCAGAGGCTGAAGTTCCCTAGGCCCAGGCTTGCATCATGATGATTTTATCTTGTTCTTCCTTGAACCCCCACAAACAAAAATAGTTTTACAACTCCCCATCTTTTCTTCTAACAGTTTCAGAGTTTCAGGTTTTACATTGAGGTCTTGGATCCATTTGGAGTTGTTTTGTTCAAGATGCAAAATAAAGACATAGTTTCAATCTTTGAATTTTTAAATGTGAACCTTTGTAACTTAAACTGTCCTCTTATGACTATTCTGGCTATAACTGTAACTAAAAGTTTCTGGAATGTTGTGGTCTCATTTTCATTTAATTTTAGAAATTATTTTTTAATTTCTTCCCTAATTTCTTCAATGATCTTTGTGTATTTCAAAGAACATTATTGCATTTACAAGTATTTACTCATTTCCTGGGTTTAATTTTATAATTTTAACTTTTATAGCATGGTGGTTTGATAAGATTCAGGGTATTATTTAAGATTTTTGTACTTTTTTAAAATATTTGCTTTTTGAACTGCAATGTGATGAATTTTAGAGAGAGTTTTATATGGTACTAAGAAAAACATGCCTTCCTTATCTATTAGGTGAAATGTTCTGCAGATAACTTAATCCAAGGTGAGTTTTGATATAACTAGTTTTGAGGTGTCTCCACTAAATTTTACTGTGGAAAATTTATTTATGTTTGTCAATGGAGGATTGAAGCACCCCAGTACTATTGTTCCCAAAGTTATTGGTATTATTGTATTGTTATTGTTATTATTGTTCCCAGTATTATTGTGCCCATTGAACATTTTATCCCTTATTTTATGAAGTTTTAGGCCTGAAAATTAGGTACATAAATATTTACAACAGTTATGACCTCCTTATAAATCGTTCCCTCTGTTCATTTTCAGTGTTCATCTTTTTCTACCCTGACCGGTTTCATTTAGGTTCTACTTCATCAGATATGCAGATAGCTAGAACAGTTGCTTGGTAGGTTGAGTTCCTACTTTTTACTCTTAGTATATGGCACCTTTCTAAGTTATGCTGTATCCTTGGAGACTTAAGCTAAAAGTATCTTGCGTTTGAACAGACTCAGTCTGAAACTTGTAATTGGTGGATTAAGGCCATTTGTATTTAAGGTTATTATTGAAATGGGTTTATTACCAATTATTTTATTGATTATTCTGATTAGATGGTTTATCGTTGACTTTTTTGTTTCCTAGCTACATAGCATGTTTTCTGGGTTTCAGTTTGAGGCATGGTTGATTTCTTTACACTTCTCTGTCCATCTGCTTCTTTCATGACATATATCGCATGTAAAATTTCTTGTGTACTTGTGCATAAAACTTTCTATCTAATTTGTATATAGTATCCCTTAAGAAGTTCCTGAGTATGGTTTTAGATGCCACCTTGTGTGTGTCTTTAAATGTTCTTATTTATCTATCAATTTTAATCTATACCAACTGGATATGGCAATCTTGCTTAACAGTTGTTTGCTTTTAGAGTTGGAAACACATCTTTTCACACTTTCCTGATTTTTGGTATTGTTGCCAATAGATTTGATCTTACTTTAGTTTTTCTGCCTCTGAATGCAGTTGGCATACAGAAAAATAGTTTATAAATGTCATCATTGCATCCTGACTGTAAATGTGTTGTGAGCAACTCCTCCAATCTCCTGCCAGGGTGATTTCTCTGCAGTGATTGCCACTTAGAACAATGAGTTCTAAATAAATAAATAAATAAATCTCAGCACATTTTATCCCAGCAACAGAAAAATAAATTGAGACAATGCTAAAATAGTCAATGTGTCAGAAGAAGATTTCAAAACTGTACTAGTAAACATAATCAGGATGCTTTAGGAAGTATTAACAAGCAGATAAAGTCAATCTAGCACTTGTAGAAAAAAAAATCAAAATGAAAAAATCGTGATCTCCAGAGTTGGGTGAGACAATCAGTAATGTAGACGAAGTCAGAAACATGAAAGAAATACCCAGAAAGGAAACTGAGATTTGTGGTAGTGGGGGAGAAAAGAGACAGAAATATAGGACATTTCCAAATTAGCAAATTAAATAAAACAACAACAAAGCAAACAGCAAAAAAGGAAGTAGAAAATAACATTATTAAATGGAATCATAGTAATCAGGGCTGGAGAGCAAGTTTGAGGAAATTATTTCCATATTTTGAAGTTGTTGAATTGTTGAAGACACCAGGTAATAAATGAAAATAGCACAAAACCTGGTCACAGAATCCACACACTCAGAGTTCATCCTGGGAGTCCACAGGCTAGAGACAGAACTGAAAAATACAGGAGAGCTTAGCAGATCTACTCAATGAAATTATAGTAGAGAAATTTCCCAAGTCTAGACAAAGAAATTCTCATCCAGAAAGAAGCATGCAGTGCTTCAAATTGACGTAAGATTAGAGGAATCTATTTGCAACATAGTACAGTCAAAATCTCAAATTCAAAGCAAAAATAAATTGTTTAAAAATTATCCTCTTATCTACAAAGTCCAACATGTCAGAATAACATCAGATTATCAACAACCAAAAGTCCTGAAATTGGAACAAACAACTTCTGCCCACATTTATTATATTAGCAGTTACCTTTTAAAACTGACAAATAAGGAAGGACATTAGAATGTATACACAGACTGAGGAACTTCATGGCAAATAAGCCAGCCAAGGAAAAGCTATTTCAATGATTGTTTCACAGTGGAAAAAGAAAGTTACAATCTTTAAAACTCAAACATGAAGGAAGTAAACATTTCTCAGTAATTTCTCTTTAATATGATGGCCTTCACTCCCCAATAAAGAGATATGGAGTCACTCACTAGGTTATATAACAAAATGCAATTATGTTTTCTCTTAGAAATACACTTCTCTTGTGAAGAAGCAACTGACTTATATTCAAAGGGTAGAATAAGATCTATCAAGTAATGGAAGCCACAGACATGCTGGTGTATCTGTTTTGATACCTGACAAAGTGCACTTCAAGCCAAAATTATTCTGAAGAAATAAATAAACACCTCTGCATATTAGTAAATAAAACAACTCCCATAAATAAGCAATAGCAGCTGTAAATAGATATGCAGTAAATGTTAGGCCTTTCAGTTCACAAAACAAATATGATTGGGCATTAAACTTCAATAAATCTGGATATACTTACAATTGGTGGCTTCAATATTCAATGCCTCAATTCTATGCAAAGAACTAAAATAAATAAATAAATAAATAAACCACTAAAAATGCTAAGAGTGGGAGAAATGATCTTCCATATGGAAAAGCACACTATTTGTATATCCAATACCAAATAATCAAACTTGAAAACATACATACAAGTAACATATAGAGCATGACTTAATAAAAACAAGAAAGGGCACTTCCAAACTCTTTTTAAGAAGCCAGTGTTACTCTAATACTAAAACTAAATAAAGGCACCAGAAAAGAAAATCTGCAGGCCAATATTGGTAATAAACACTTATGCAAACATCTTCAATAAAATACTTGCAAACCAAATACAGACATTTATCAAAAAGATAATCCACCATAATCAAGTTGGTTTAATTACAGTGGTGCTGGGGTAGTTCAACATACATAAGTCAACAAATGTAATTAACCATATAAAGGGATTTAGTCATTAAAACCATATGGTATCTTAGTAGATTAAAAAAATTGTATTTGGCAAACATCCAAAATGCCTTCATATTCTAAAGAGAGTAGAAATGGAGTCAACATACATAATCACAATAAAGGCTATGTAAGATAAACCCACAGCAAACATTATCTTAAATTCACAAAACTCACAACAATCTTGTTTAAGTTGGGGCAACAGTGTCCCTACCAGATGCAAGAGGCTGAAGAATTAAAAGTCTAGTGTCAGGGAAAAGTTACTTCTTTTGCCTTAGTTGGCTGGTGATGTCCCATAGACAATTACAGGCTATTGACTGTATGCAAGTTCTTGAATGCCTTCCAAACTTAATGGTAAAATTTTATTGTTGAAGACACCACATACTTGAATAATAGAACCTGGCAATACCAAGCTGATAAGCACCTAGAAATGTGATCCCTTCTGGCTAGATTTGATTATGCTGGAAGATGCTATGTAAGCTACTGGAGAAGAAAAGTAACCAATCATTGTATGCAGCTGTGAAGCGTGTGAGTTGGCCTCACATCACCTGCCCACTGATGGAAAAGTGGCTCAAACACTATGTAAGGAACCAAGAATTTTGTGATTGTATTTAAGACATGCTTTCCAGGATGTAACATAGTTTGGGCTAAGAACATATGATAACCCAAGGAGAAATACTGCTACTACACTGCTAAGTAAACATACTACTAACTTGACTCATAATGACCTATTGTTATAATCATAGATCAGTGTATCTCTTGACCCCCATTGGAAAGCTTCTCTTTGCAATAGATGATAATCAATACAGAGATCCACACTGGCAAAGGTGCAGAGGCTAAGTGACAGCAAAACACTCATTCCTAATAGTAACATATACCATATTCTCTTTCCCCAGTCCAAGACTCAAGAGCCATTGTAAAGAGAGAACAGAAAGTGTATATGAACCAGAGACTGGCTGGGCAATGGGTGTGCACACCTTTAATCCCAGCACTTGGGAGGCAGGGGCAGGTGACTGAGTTCAAAGCCAGCTTGTAGTAAGTTCCAGGACAGCCTGAGTTGTAACAGAGAAACCCTGTCTTAAGAAAACAAAAACATAACCAAACCAAACAAAAAACAAAAAGGAGCTGTGAATGACTACAAGGATAATTGAATTCACAATTCTACCACTAATCATGAGACTCTTGGCAATTTTTATCTGCTAGGAAATGTTAACAATAACTCTAAAAATGCCATAGTTCCTAGTAAGTCTTCCATTCTCTCATGGAAGACCACAAGTCCCAGAATGTTTGAACAGCACAGATAGATTCTGAAGGTTTAAAAATATATAAGATGCCAAATTAGGTGGGTATAAAAATGGGGACAGTTGAGAAGAGCCTGAGGAAGAACAGGCAAATATGATCAAAACACATTTTGTGAAACTTTCAAAGAACTAATTAAAAAGTAAGGAACTATACATGGATGTACTCTTTCCCTACTCATTTTCAAAATAGTGCTCAAATCACTAGAAAGAGCAATAAGAAAAGAGCAGGAAATTACAGATATAAAATTTAAAAAAAGATTTATCTTGATTTGTACCTTAAATAAAAAAAAAACACTAAAATACAGTAGTAATTCCATTTAAAAAATAAAAAATTAAATAAATATATAGTTAAATGACTTTTTGAAAATTAGTTCAAACAGCTCCAAGATGAAGGAAAAAAATTAAAAAAAATATTCTTCGGTGACTGCTACACCTTCAAAACTGAAAGAAAAATTTCTCACGTTTACCTATGAATATTGATTCTTTCTATTTCTGTCCTTTATAAAAATAAAATTGCACAATATTTTTCTATATGTCATTTATAAATGACATATATATGACATAAATCTATAAATGACATATAGAAAAATATTGTACAGAAGTATAGTAGGTCCTCATGGCATATACATTTATTTAGACTCATTGGGTACTATTATAATACTTTATAGATATCTGCAGTAATTTCAATTCCTACTACCAGTAAATGCAAATTAATTTTCTTGGTACATATCATTCTAAAATATTATTTTCCTTTGAATGAATATTCAATACTTTATATAGATTTATTATATGTTTGTCTAATGAATAATAAATATGAATAAATGTCATAGGTAGTAATAAGAAACTCTAATCACAAGGGGCATGCATGCATGTACACACACTCATATATATACATACACACACACACACACACACACACACACACACACACACACACACACAAAGATGAATTGCTTTCCTGTGTACATACAGTACAAAGTCATTCATTCCCCTTGAGCAGATTGACTATGGAAATATAATGAACTTTCCTTCTACAATTAGGTTATGCTATTCTGAGAAAAAGTCTGAATTATAAAGATGTTGTCAAGATTCTTAATCAGATAACTGTAAGTTCATCAAATGGAAGATTATTTTAGGTGAGTCACAGCTAAGCTGATGCAACTTGTAACAAAAGGGAGAGGTAAAACTAAATCTATCTGTTGGCCTTAAAGAAGCAAAAGTTTGTAGCTTTTGCAACTCCAAGTAAGTGAACTCAGCCTAAAGCTACCCTGAGAGAGTACCCTGAACCTTACTGCACACCAGAACTCCAGATAAAGCTTTGATAATAGGTGGTAGAACATTCAACAAAATATCCAGCTATGCTGTTCCCAGACAATTGACTAGGGAAACTGTGAGATGCTAAATTACTCAATTTATGGTTAGTAGAAAGGTAATTTATCATCTTTATATACTTCATATACAGCATCATTACACAAAACATACATATACATTTTTGAGTATCTGTTTTGCTAATGTTACTATTGTTATATTCTTATTTTCTTCCTACGTTTCTATTTACGTGTCGGGCTACTATAGAAAATATGTGTATAAGGTATTATAGACATCAGATTTTATTTCTCATTGTTAGGGAGATTCAAAATGCAAAGTCAGGGCGCCAGTAGATTTTTAAGGCTTGCTTTGTGGGCCATAAATGGTCATCTTCTCATGATCTGTGACAAGGCAGAAGGGCAAGGGAGCTCTCCAGATCTAATTTCAAAAGGAAAGTAGACCTAATATCCTTGTGGGAAGCTCTAAACTTCCAATTACCTCTCAAAGACAGTCTTAAAAATTAACATGTTGGAAATTATGTCTTAGCCTATGACTTTGAGAAGAACCATTCAGCCTATGCACGTATACCAAGCAAGCCGTTTTTAAATATTTGTTTGCATTATCACTTATGGCTTTCTTTATCTTATGACTTTCATTTTTACTCTGTTGGCAGTGCCTGTTGACAGAAATGATTGAACGATAATGCAATCCAATCTTTAATATTTTTTCTGTCACTATTTCTTTTGAGTCAATGTTTAAGAAACAACATAATAATATAAATGCCTATTTATTTCTAGTTCTACAAAACAAATTTTACTTTATAAAATTTATCAGAAAATGACAGTCCATATGTCAGAAACAACCCATTTGTTCAAAATTGATGACAATTGATGTTTCTTTCTTTTTGCGTGAATTGGGTTTTTCCATATACTCCAGAAAGGCCTGGAGTACTCCGTATTGACCAGACTAGCCTTTTATTCTCGTTAGTCCATCAGTCTTGCCTCAGCACCCTGAGTAAGATAAGAGGCATATGCCACCGTATCATACTTTCTGATGGTACTCAGATGTGGGGACTAGGTACTTCAGACTTGATCAAGTCATCATAATGAGACTATATAATGGACTGGTTTTTGAAAAGTACAGAAGCAGCTCAAATTGCTGGCATATCCCCTCTGCCCTGCCATTAAAATGCATCAAAAGCAATCATGTCTAATATGTTCTCACATACAGGTGCTGAATTCTATGTGATGCTCTCCTCTTCTACTGAACACTCAAGTCAAAGTGAAATCATCCATTTGTATACAAATTAAAAAAAAACTAATGTATAACACTTATGAGACATGAGCTTTATATGAACTTTAAATATTGTTTTCCATAAAGTTGTGGATAGTTCACAGATAAGAAAAAGATAAGAGGAAAGAAATAGAGAGGGGAGAGGAGAAGGGAGATGAAGGGAGAAGGAAAAAAAGGAAAAGGGAGGGGAGGGAGAAAGAAAAAAAATTGAGAGGAGAAGAATATAGAGATTAAGAAAACAAAATAAATAAAAGTGGAAAGAGGGAAAAAGGAGATGAAGGGAGAGGAGGAGAAGAAGAGAGAGTAGATGTAGATTACCAGATATAGACATTGATTCAGATTAAAAGCAATTTATTCTTTTGCCTAATTCAATCACCAGTTCTTAGTTCTGGAGCCCTGGAGCATTTCAGCATCTGTACAATCTAGTCTTCAGTCTAGACCTGGAAAGCTTCAGCCCTCACGCAATCTAGAATATTTAAACCTTTATACAGTCTAATAAACCTCCAAGACTTAACTGCTGACTGAGCCATTCTGGCTAGCTCCTTCTGAACTCAGAGCTGTGCTGACTCTTTGTTTCAACTCACTCTTATTCTGGCTCAAACTCTTCTCCAAATTGCAGGCTCAAACTGGCCTTCTGAGCCAGCTGACTTGTTTCTGACCCAACTCTTCTGACTCTGGCTTACTCTGGCTGATTCTCTGACTGTCTAAGGCAGAACTGCTCTGCTTAGCGTCAAACTGACTCACTCTTCCTCTTTGAAACTGACTTCTGCTGAGATACCTCAGTGTCTTTGTGTCTCTTTGTCTCTTTTTCTCTCCCTGAACTCTCATAGCTCCATACTGCCTCAGTTTGCCTCTCTGCTCCTAACTATTAAAGGCATGTCTTCTGAATACTAGGATTAAAGATGTTTGCTTCCACTGATTTCTAAATACTGGAATACCTTCCAGACCTCAGCAGAGGGAATCACCATCATGGCAAGTGCCATACTGGACAGTGGAACCCTGAGTATCTCAGTTCAGGTGTTATTATTTATTCAGAACTCCACAGAATTTCTACTGACAGCACATGCAGATCCTGAACAATCAAACATGCCCACATAAATCCATCATTTGCAGTCAATACAAAAAGCCAAGACCAAAGCAGCCCCACACCCAACAGTGCACAAACAGTATTTTAAACATATCTAAAGAATAAACTTCTACAACAATTAAAGGTATGTACCAATATTTTTAACATTCTTTCTGCATTACATATGAACTACACAGGACTCTAAATGTGATTCCTTCATATAGACTCTTGGAATATAGATTCTTACAAGCTTTCACCCAGGCCTATTCCTCTTTTTGGGAGAGGAGGTAAGGGAAAGGGAGGAGAAGAAAGGGAAAGGAAGGTAAGATAAAGTGAGAGTCTAATCATCAATAAGCAGCTGGGAGAGACAGCACAGATCTTTGGTGCCTTTATTATCTTTGTACTCTGGAGCCTTTATTATCTTGACCTTGGACTCTGCAACACAGGGGAAATTTGCTGTGTATATGCTACAAGATTATTTCTCTATTTTATAATCTTTAAGTAGTCTTAACAATACTAAAAGAGCCAATGATTCTAGCTCATAGCCCCATTTCAGTGAAAGTCTTGACATATGATATTATTTCTGGTTATTAGTTATAATTAAGTGATAATGATTCATTTCTATATTTGTATCACTCTTGTCTATTATTTTAGTCACATTTGATTTGTGGATGGAATTATTTCTATTTACTTACTAACGGCTTACTATTTCCATGAGCAATCATTTTTACTCATTCAAAATATTAGAATCATTAGTTACTTGATAGGGGATGAAAAGAGAACTTTAATAATATGTTTATTAATTCTTCAAGAATTTCATCATCTTGATCCTATTTACTCCTCTACCCTAACTCCCCCATATCCACCCCAACTTCTCTACCTATTCAATATCCTTTTCTCTCTTTTCTGTTACCTACTCCAATGTGAGTTGCCCAAATAATCTTGGTAATGAGGCCTGCTCTAGGTCTTGGTCAACCTACAAGGGACCACACCTCAAATGAAAATTGGCTTTCACTTTCCCTGTAGCAATACCTTACCAATAGCTTCTTAGTTAGGCTTTCTATTGCTGTGATAAACACCAGGATAAAAGCAACATGGGGAGGAAAGAGTTTGCTTTCATTACATCAATCCTCCAGGGGAATCAAGGCAGGAGCTCAAGGCAGGAACCTGAAGGTAGGAGCTGGTGCAGAGGCCATAGAAGACTGCTGATGACTGGCTTGCTCATGACCCGCTCAGTCTGGCTTTTTATAGCATGCAAGACCAACTGCCCAGGGATGGTACTACCCACGGTGAGCTAGGCAATCTCACAATAGTCATACGTCATGAAAACAGGCTAGCTTACAGTTTCATATGATGTGAGCATTTCTCAACTAATATTCTTTTTTTCCAAAATGACTTTTGCTTGTGGCGACATGTTTATATAAAACTAGCCAGCACAATTGACCCATTTAAACTTAACACACAAACACAGCACTATTAAACCATAACTTTCCTTTTCTTGTTCATTACTAAGGACTCATTTTAATACTGATACTAACATATAAAACATTTCAAAAAGTTTTAAAAATTCAAACATTTTTAAAATTTCAATTTCTTTGAAACATCATGCCTCTCTAAAATATTCATAGTCTCTCTACAAGTGCAGTCTATTTAAAAGTTTAAATTCTTACTAAAATTGCAATATTTCTCTAAAATATCCATTGTCTTATAATTATAGGCTCCAGTAAAAATAAATTGAATAATCTCTTATTCCAAGAGAGAATAGTAAGAGCACAGTCACAATACACTCAAAGCAAAAAGTATAAAAAACTTCAGCTCTTGACATCTGGTGCCCACCCTAGCTCCTCTGTGCGCCAAGGGTTTCCATCTCCCTAGCTCTGCTGTCCAAAGCACACAGCAGCTTTTCTTGAAGGCTCAGAGTATCTCTACAACACTTCCCCTGTCCTTGGCGATCAGTCCATGGTACTGACATCTCCAAAATCCTGAGGTCTCTGCAACTGGCCTCCACCTTCACCAACATCTCCTGGGCTCTGTTTAGGTATTCTGACATTGATACATGGCATCAAACACTTCAACTTCTATTCATGACTCCTTCGATCTTGGCCTTCTACTGCAGCTGAGGCTGTACCATCATTGAAGTCCTCCCTCAGCTTCTCTTCAAGAACTCCAGCCCTACCACATGATGTCAAGTGTCATCTGCTCCCCATGACCCCTTCATGCCCTCAAAATCAATACCACCTGACCGACTCTTACACACACCAAATTCAGCTGTCAGCATGAAATGCAGTCTCAAGCTACTCTGGCCACTACTTCTGAGTCCTGACCTTGAGTTAATAGTCCCAGAAAATTTCACCACAATGGTGCTGGTCTCCTCTTAATCACTACTGATTTCTCAGGTCCAGGTGACCATCATAAAATGTCCTAGCAAAGAAAGGTTTCACATTCATGTTTTTGGTCTCCTGCTAATCACAGCCCATTCTTCATCCACAACTGATTAGATACCATAGATCACATGCAAAATATCACACAAGCAGCCCTGATGGTGTGTCTTTGTTTCCCTGTGAAAATTCACCAGTCTGAACTCAATCACCTGCACTGTTGACAGCAATATATTCAAAGTTCCAGCAAGCAAGCACATTGAGCTTTGAGCACTCCAAAGGCATCTCCAGCCCAAAGCACTGAAGTCCTTCTACAACTCTCCCCAAAACATAATGAGGTCTTCTTAGAGCAGTACCCACCTGATAGCAATTTCTGACTTAGCGATTCTATTGCTGGGTAAACACCATGACCGAAAGCAACTTGGGGAGTAAGGGTTTATTTTTCTTAGACTTCTATGTCCCAGTCAATCACCCAGGGAAATCAGATCAAGAACTCAAAGAAAGAACCTGGAGGCAGGAACTGATATAGAGGCCTTGGAAGAATGCTGCTTATTGATTTGCTGCCCACATCTTTCTCAGTCTGTCTTCTTAGAGCACCTAGGATTACAAGTCCAGGGATGACACCATCCACTGTAAGCTGAGGCTTCTTTCATCAATCATCTATTAAGAAAATTTACCACAGGCATGCCTGGAGGGTAATCTGGTGGAGGCATTTTCTCAGTTGTGAGTCCACATGTGCAATTTCCTTGCTGTGTCTGGAAAGGCCATTTCCTTGAAGTCATCTACCACATCTGGCTTTTACAATCTTCCCACCCCCTCTCTCTCTTAATGATCCCTAAGCCTTGTTGGGAGAAGTATAATATGGATGGTCCATTTGGGTCTTAGAAGCCTAAAGTTTCTTATTGCTTGTACAATAACCAGTTTTGAGTCTTTGTGTTAACTGTCAAATATTACAAGAAGCTTCTTTTGTTAGGGTTGAGAGAGTCATTAATCAATGGGTATAGCAACAAATCATTATGGATAATTTTAATATTACCCCCACTTAACAAAATAATAGTTGTAGGCTCTCTTCTAAGGGATGTGACCTATCTAGGTACAGGTTGCTGATCCTGACAATAATGCCAGTTCTGGCCTACATCATTTGTAATAGTCTTTTATTTCAATCAGGACATAGTTGTTTACAACAATGGTATTCATACCATGATTATGCCAGTGGGTTTATTTTTGCAGAGCAGTTATTATTGTAGCTCACAAGATTCACAGCTGAGAAAAACATGATTACTTTTTTTTTAACTAGTAGTTTGCCCAGCACCTTTCATCACTATGACAGTTAGTGAGTAGAAATGAAGCTTCCACGTAAGTACCTCCTTTATTAACCCACATCCATTGACTCAAGTATGTGGTATCTTCAGCAACAGGGTATTAAAATCAAGATTTGGAGGGTAAACAAGAACAAAGGTAATTATTGTGCTTAGTTCTCAGCTACTGCTGCAATTCCATGCCTCCTTGACCACTGCCATGCTTTCCTGCAATGGTGGTCATGAACTTTAATCATCTGCAACCATGAACCCCAGATTAAATGCTTGTTTTATAAGTTGCCTTGGCTATTGTGTTTTGTCATGGCAATAGAAAAGTAACTAAGATTGTAATATGGTGTAATGTTTATGAGTCTATTGAATCCCACTGGCAATGAACTAAAAAGGAGATTCATGGCACCACTCTGTGTTGAGATATGAATGTGATGTAAGAAGAGGACTGCTCAGCTACAATAGGTGAAACTTCTGAGCCCAGAAGCAAAATTTTTGTAGGATTTGAAGCTTCTTGCTATTGATCTTCAGAATTCTGTGAGGGGTCTTTGGGTGCCATGGTTTGTGTTCACAATTGGGAGATATCAGCCATGCTTCTGGGGGTAAGGTATTGGGTGCCACACTGTCCTCAGATGGAGGTGAGCTGCATGGAGATCAGGATGGGTTCAGGACATATAACAGTAAGTGATCCCAGAGTATTTTCTAAGTGACATGGCAGACTGGCTCTGTGGATCCCTATCAGAGGTTCTGAGTCCCAGGACTCCAGGTTCTTGGTTGTCCTAGAGTACTGTGTGGGTTGACTGGTAAGTGGCCTAGTGTGCAGACTAATTTTTTTCATTCTTTTGTGCTTTCAAGATTTTAATGTTCTTAAAATATGGGTAATCACAAAATTTTGTTTTTGAGTTTTTTTTTAATGTGTGAAACATGAATTATAGTAAATAAAATTGAAATTAGTATTGAGTATAGTACATAAATGAATATGAATAGAAATTTGAAGACAATCAATGACAATATTATTATGATTTATATATTTCCATTTTCTTTTTGCTTCTCTATAATATAAAAAGCAAAAAGTGATATAACTTTGAATTAAATTATTATGTAAGTTATTGAAGTTCTAAAAACTGGATGA
Source organism: Cricetomys ansorgei (assembly GCA_026225945.1). Lineage (NCBI taxonomy): Eukaryota > Metazoa > Chordata > Mammalia > Rodentia > Nesomyidae > Cricetomys > Cricetomys ansorgei. Next base: position 28,445,055 of record JAMJFZ010000239.1, read on the forward strand.
ATTTTTACATGCCATGGCTAATAATTACATTTCAAATAATAACATTGCATAGATTTTTAATACCCAACTTTAATCTTATTTGTATTATTAAAGTGGATATCTGTCAATATTTCTACATCAATAATTCTGATGTAGTAGAAGTTGCTATTTAGATGTGGCTTGCAAATACATAGGCTAAATAAACTTAATGCAACTTTTGGAAATCTGCAATTTTCCTCCACACTGTCACCAGCAGTTGTGTTCTTTTTCCTTGATCATACCAATTCTGACCAGATAGAAAATAATCTCAAAGTACTTGTACTTTGCATGTTCCTTGATGCTAAAGATTTGAACACCTTTAAAATGTTACTCTGTATGCTAGCTTCAAAACAACAAAAAAGAAAATAAAATAGTCATTTTAAGATTGTTTTTAATAACTTTTCACATCTTCAGTAACCACTTATATTTGTTTACAATCATAAATGTTTAGTGATTAAAAAAAAACTCTCAACATGAATCCATATGATCTTAATTTAATCTTGACCCAAAGCATAACGTTTTTGTAATATCAAGGCAATTAATTGATGTAAAATAAAAAAAGATCAAAATTAATTACAGAAAATTTATTATTGAATATAAAAATGAAAATGGAGGCTTTGTGGAGGCTTAAACAGATTATATCTTAAAATCCTTTTTACCATTAGCTCAGTTAATGCTCCCAACTAGCATATATAAAAGAAAATGGCTAGGTATTTTCTATGAGAGACTCTTTCTAATTCTGTTACATGTTGCCTCATTTCTTTCTACCCATGCATCAAATTTTAACTGTGGGATCCTGGTATAATAGGTTTTTTTTATTCAATATGGTTCATTTTGCACTCTGCCTTTATCCAGCAGTTACAAAATAGCAGCTGTGTGGATCAAGTAACACAAATATTTAAAAATAAGTTTGAAATGAAATGCTAGTATTATTAAAAGCATCTTGTCACTAGATAGATACATTCTAACCCCAAGAATTGGATTAACTTCAAAGGATAAAAATAACCCCTTAGTAAATCACAACTCCCAATATGCTAGTGAACAGAACATTCATTTTGTGAAGAAAAGACTGTAGGCAATTTTATAATTGAAAAAAAATAATTAATGTCCAATCAATTATGCTGAGTTGAATTTATGCACAACATGTTTGAGAAATTTAAGGTATTTCAAAGATATTAATTTACCTAGATTCATAGCTTTGTATATTTTACCACAATGTGTTATGCTCATGCCTATGTGTCAACCTCTTTATCAATTGATTCATCTCCCCTAAATCCTTGGGTTCTAAGGTATTGATACTTTGTGTCTTGTTGTGGGGAAGTTGACAGGGTTTTGTTGTGTTATAATTATGCACTATGGAACTGATCTTTATAAAATCTACAATTCAATGGAATTTACTATATATTTTATAGTGTTGTGTTCCATCTACCGTGACTAGGCAAAAGAAGATGACTATATCAACATCTGAAGGCTTAGATTTGAGTATAATACATAACATAATGATATCAGGGTAGATTAGAGAAGGAGCTGTGATATTTTATGATATGTCATATTTAAAATCTGACTATGCTTAGAAAAACTCAGATTAAATACTGACATCTGAAACTAAAACTAGACAGTGATATAAACTCATGCTATATAAAATGATTTCTTAAAAAAAATAATCAGCTTTCTTATACAAAACTCAAGATAGATGGTAATTTGATAATCACCATACCTTTTCTAGTACAAATGGAAAATAAAATGCAGAAGTTAAAAATTTTAAAAGAAATAGTTGATTTAACAAATAGACAGTGTCTGATTGTTGAGGATGATTTAGAAGAATAGATGCACCATTCAATATTTTTTAAAAAGTAAAGAATTTTTAATTTACAAATTACCAATTGAAAGAAGACATTTATTTTAAGAAAAAGACAATAAAGTACTGTAATTATGGTGATGTGTTATTCTGTACAGGTGGGGGATTAAAAAGGAGGCTCTCCTTACAGCCTTGAAGATATGAGACCAGCATTATTAGATGTCCTATGAAGGACCATATGCTAGAAACTTTCTGGAGTCTCCAGATATTGAGGTTAGAGGTCTCAGTTTCCCTGTTAGTGCTCAGCTGTGTATTAAGAAATATATCCCATTACAGATAAATATATTTTGTCAGTCGCTTAAGTAGCTACCTATAGCCTATATATACCTAATGGTACCTATAGCCTATAGCTTTTACAATTGTTATTTCTATTTTTAGCAACATCCCTGCTAAATTATAAGTAATATAGGTGTATATTTGTAGTACAGAGCTTGTCTACTTGCACTGAGCCCTAGATTAATTAATCAAACTAGACATTAAGGCAAATGGTTCACATTTTTATTGTTATTGTGGTCCTATCTAAACTTTAGATTTACGCAGAGGTATGTGTGTTTTGTGCATGTGTTTGCAGTGTCTTTAGAGGTACGAACAGGGCAAGAGGTCTGTTGCAGCTGGAGTGGACAGTTGTTATCTACATAATGTGAATCCTGATCTGAAAGAGCTGGAGTTAACAGATGGTCACAGTCCAGGTCCACAGGATGCTCGTGCTGGTTTGCAAAATCTAAAGTTAATGGGTATTTCTAATCCACATAATGGGAGTGCTAGGACTGATTTTGTGTTTCTGGAAAAGCAGTATGTACTGATAACTACTGAGCAATCACTTCAACTCCTACACTTATATTTAAATCTATTAATGTTTTCTCTGTTTAGATTCGATCACTTTTATACTTAGGAAAGTTTCCTTTGGAAAGTGGTTTTATTTCAATATCGATATATTATTTAGTGTTTGATTTTAAACATTTAAATGTTTTTTTCTTGGAGTTTTTCTATGGAGTAATTATAGAAATGATACTGCATTTTCAAATGTCTAAATCTCTTGTGTTTTATTGAAAAGTTATACTATAATTCAAGTGGTCCTTCCCTTTGTCATAGCTCATATGCCACGTTAGGCTCATGCATACTTACTTTGCTAGTACAATTTGTTAAGCTTCACAAATGAGTTTGATTATGTAAAATTTACATAGAGCTTGGTCATAATCCCAAAATACAATATATAATGTGGTTGTTTTGAATGAGAATTTTCCCCAGGAGCTCATATATCTGACTATCTTGTTCCTAGTTAGTGGATTAGGAGGAAAGGTCTTGTTGAAGGATGTATGTTACTAATGGTGGGCTTTGAAGTTTCAAAAATCCATGTCAGACATAGTCCTTCTCTCTTTCTGCTATAACTTAATGATCAGATGTGAACTCACAGCTACTATTCCAATGCCATGATTGCTTGCTGGAGCCAACATCCTCTTCATGATGATGATGGACTGACCCTCTGAAACTGTAAGCAAGCACCCAACTGAATGTTTCTGTCATAATTGTCTTGGCCAAGGTGTCTCTTGACAGGAAGGGAATAATTACTAAGACAGACTTGGTACCAAGGACTAGGGAATTACTATCACAGACCTGACGATGCTGTTGCATGGAGGAATATGAAGGACTTTGGATTAGGAAAGCAGTTGAATGCTGTAAGGGGGCCATAATGGGCCATCCTAGTAAGAGATTGGAAGACAGAGTGCTGAGAGAAATATGGGCAATGGAGGCACAGCTCAAGAGATGTCAGAAGGGAAGAATATTAAAGACCATTTTTGTGATATGTTGACAAAGAATGTTGCTGCTTTCTGCCTTTGTCAAAAAAAAAACCCCCAAATAAACAATGTGCTGGAGTATAAACTGAATAGTTTTGGACTAATTTCACTACAGGTTAGTAATGACCATTTCACTTTGTTATTAGTGGTCACTCTTATGCAGATCTACAATAAAAAAGACCAAGCCGGGCAAAAAAGAAATACAAAACTCACAGTTCAAGAAAAAATAATAATGAAAAAGCACACCAGGGTATGTAATGGTGGAGCCAAGTCTAGTGCTCAAATAGACAAAATGTTTAAAGAAAGGCCTGATGCTAAATGGAATAGAGGGGTGGTACCATAGGGGCAGGACTCCATGCAGATAATCTTGCAACTTCTAAGATGGAAAGCTTATACAGCATAGAAACCATCAACAACTGAAAGATTATGCAAATGTAATTTAAGGAAGGGGCTAGGTTCCAACTCTAGCAAGCAGTAGAATTTGGCAGCTTGGCCATGTGGTACTGGGTTTATCAAGAAAGATACAGGTATATAGATAGGGTTTATGGAATCTTCCTCAGTGTTTAAAAAAGCGTTTCCTCATAGAGGTGAGGTCAAGAGAGGCCATTGCATGAAGCTGCGAAGGTGAAACCTGGATTGCGTTAGAGACCCCAAGTTGAAGATGCCGGAGGCCTGTGATAACTGCCAAGAATTGCTACAGACAGGGTATGGAACCAGCCCAAGGTGGAGAAAGAAGTACGTTGCAATCAGAAAATCTGGAAAGAAAGAGTCAACTACGTTAGGATTTTGGAATTTGTCCTACTGGGTTTCAGTCTTGCTTTGGTCCAGTACTTCCTCACTGTGTCACCTTTGCTCCCGTTTGGAATGACAATGTATGTATTCTATGCCATTGTATGTTGGAAACATGTAATTTGCTTTTTGTTTTTTTACAGCGAAGTGCAGTTAAGAGAGCCCCTTGAGTGTCCAAAGAGACTTTAAACTTTTAAATAGTCTTCAAATTGTGAAAGGCTATGAGACTTTTTGAAGTTGGAATGAATGTATTTTACATTTATGACATGGCTACAAGCTCGAGGGCTAGGGAGTGTAATGTGGGGATTTGGATGAGGATGGCCTCCATAGGATCTTATGTTTGAATGTCTGTTTCACAGTTGGTGGGCTGTTTAGAAAGGACTAGGAGGTGTGGCCTTCTTGGAGGAGGTATGACACTGAATTGCTTTGGTCTGGCTTTAAGATTTCAAAGTCTACACCAGGCCATTTCACTCTCCATCTCCCTCTATACCTCAGTTATTGATCCGATATGAGTTCTCAGCTACTGTTCTAATTCCATGCCCATCTGTCTGTAGCGGTGTTTCCTGCCACAGTGATCACAGACTAACCGGCCTGAAACTGTAAACAAGCCCCCTTTATTATGCTTTTACTTATAAGTTGTTATGGTCATTGGCTCTTTACAGCAATCAAAGAGTAAGTAAGAAAAACAGGATTCATAAATAAATGAAAATAAGATGGAAAGTAATTACTGAATTACTAATTTGCATGTATTTTAATATCGTGACATGAAAAAATTAATAGCAATTGTTTTAAAAGATAAAAAATGCATGCATAAAATTTTGTGATTTTAGAGAAAATGTACTTAACCAAAGGCCATCTATTTTTGATGTTTGTTGTAATCATTGCTTTGTCAAATACTTTTACTATTTCTCATTTTATGAAATTTTATTGCTTCTTTGATTTTTATGAATTTGAATAAGTTTATGTATTTGGTAACTTTGGGAGTTTATTACAATTACCACATATTAATTGTATGAATTCATGGGATATTTTCATACATTCAGGTACCGTAACACAAATTACTCATATTTCCATCCTTGAATTCTCTGCACTTGTTTCTCTTTCCAACATCTTTCTCACCAACTAAATCTCCTGCTAAGTTTCTTTATGCCTTCTGTCTTTAGCCTAGTGTATTCCAACTTTCTTATTATTAACTATATTATTTGATACTAGTGTTAGGAAAAAACTCAGTTAATAACTATAGGTCACAACAAAAGACATCAGTATTACAATGTTAATAATTCTGTAAGATGTCTGAAGGCATTTGAAGAAACAACAGATCTTGAAACCAAAGGGGAAACCCAAACCCACAGGATAAACAGAATTCATGACATCGAAACATTATGAAGTATCAATTTCTAAATATGAAGTGATACATCCACATACAAAAAAATAGCTGTTCTTTTCAGTAATAATTCTCCACGGAATCAAATGACCTGCTTCTAACAAAGCATATGGAAAAGACAATAAATTATAGGTTCTATGATGTTTTATTAGTTGGTACAGGTTAGAGATGTTAAGATTTAATAAAGACCCAAAATAAGTAACTTAAATTTATTTAATAGATAGGTTCTCCTTACAGCCTGGAAAAGTGTTATTAGATGCCTATGAGGAATAAGATGCAAAGGACCATGCTGAGGTCTCTAGAAGTTGAGAGCAGTATCTGGCTAAGGGTTAGCAAAGAAAGGATATATATTTTGCCAGTAACATGAATAAGTAAATTCAAATTCATCCTGTCAAACTCCAGATATAAATGCAGATTGACTTAGGCCACAATTATGACAATGTAGCAAAGAACTGAGCTAAGTGTTCATAGACTCTTGATCTGAAGAAACTGGAGATAATAAATGGGTCCTTTTTTAAATACATGACTTAAGTCATTGTGATTTGTCATGCTGCAATCTGTGGTCAATGTATCAAAGGATTCTTCCTTCAGAGGATGGAAGAGAGAACCAGTGTATTGGGAGTTGTCATTGATCAAGCCATTTTCATATCCACTAATAAACACTGATGTGTAATTGCTAACAATAACAACCTCATGCGCTGACCCTCAAATGACAGCTGGGGATTGGAAGATGCTTCATCTATCATTGAGTTATGTCTTTTGGATGTAATACAGAAATGGAATTTCCTGACAACATCAATGTAATAATGAAATGAATCATCCATTTTACAATTTAGTGTGAGGTTTTTTTTTTCACCAGACACATATTTCACTACCAAAAAGCAAAAAAAAAAAAAAAAAAACCAATAAAAATAAAAACAAAAACCAAACAAAAATACTACAAGAAAAACTATGTAGGTGAAAAATATACCCTAATTAGCTGTAAACAGTACTCAGTCCATTCCTTATGCACATTATTAATTATTTCATTTTACAGTAAAATCGATTTAAAAAGAAGTCTTACCTATATCTTAAAATGATTCTAATGAGGGAGGATTGAGAAACCATTTTACAGAGCCTTTTTCTACTGATTGTGACTCCACTAGAACTGATTTTGAGTACCTTTTTCAGTCAACATTGTGACTGCTACACAAAAAAAAAAAGAAAAGAAAAACATAACACAAGAGTAAAACCCCTTTTTGACCATGACTTTCCAATAATTAAGTAACAAAATGTGCGGCTCAATTCTTTTTTCTCCTAAACATTGTTGCAAACTGGTAGAGGAGTTCATGTTTTTCTTCTCAGCAGAATCACCTGACTTCACATTAACACCGACAGCTATTGACCTTCAGCCTTAGCTCCTTCTATTCCCGCCCAGCAGGTACTCTGGCATTACAGGATGATGCTTGATGGTTTCCTCTAGTTTATAAAATCATTGCTGTAAAAGGGTATCAGAGAACGGTATTCTAAGGAATGCATAAAGAGCTAGAATTATTTAGCTCACAGGTACGGAAACTAGGAAGTTCAGATAAAGGGGATACAGTGAAGTCCTTTCTAAAAATTAAGATGTTGGAAAACATACTACAATAAGAGAATTTTCACACTAGAGAAGGTGGTGTTAAACTCTATCCTTTTGTATCCTTCTGTGCCCATTGCAGAAGTAATATGAGAACACAGCCTTCAAAATATGACCACACTTTAAAGGTCTAACCTCTGAACATAAAGAGAATGGCATTCCCACCCCAAAATAAGATGAAAGGAGATAGTAGATAGTCACCCCACAACATCATATGAGGGAGACTTGTCATCAACCAGCAGACTCTGCTTTCAGCATGTGTGTCCTTTATTTTGCCCTGCTAGTGAGCCCATCCTAAATACTGTACCTCTCCCTGTTATTCCTGCAGGGCTGCCATTTTGAACAATATTGTTGATTTTTTAAATTTCTTCTGTATAATATGAGAAATATTCTTTTAATGTAGAAAAATATCCAATCATCTGGTGTATCTCAGTCCGATTGCCAGTCAGAGGGATATGAAGATGAAAATGTAACTATTTTTTAGCAACACATATTTTTTAGCAACACACATTTTTAGGAACATTGGGATTAAGTATATTATTCATTTTGTAGAATTTGATATTTTTATTAATTTGTAATTTCTATTCTAGTCTTTTTTTATTTCACATATTTGTTTATAGTAATATTCCTACATGCCCCAGTGCTAAATGGTTCCTTTACCAAAGTATATGAAGATAAAATGGATCAATAGATATGAATTTAACATTTCCGCTTATTGAAAACAAACATTTGAAAAGAAACTTCCTCCCTCCCTTTTTCTTTCTGGCTGTAGAGCGTGATAAGGTAGAACTTCACAGGAAATAATTGTCACATTCAAGTTTTCTAAATAGCCTAGTGGTTCTACTCTTCATTTAAAGTAATATTGGGAGCTGGAGAAACCCTTCTGTGTAATGATCTTGGCCCATAATCATGAGGACCAGAGTTCCAGTCCCCAGAACTCACATAAAAACTAGAGTCACATCTGCAATCTTAGCATTCATTGAAAGGTGAAAGGCAAAGACAGAGGAATCTCTGAACCTTTCAGTCAAGCTCATGTGACATGTACAGCAGCAAATAAAGACACTCTGTCAAATAAGGTAGAAGATAAGGACCAATAGCCAAGGTTGTCTTCTGTCCTCAACAAATATCCCACCATCATATGTATGTGCATGCAGTTATGCAAGCAAGCACACACACACACACACACATACACACCGCACACACGCACACACGCCAGATGAAAACAAATAAATATAACTTAAGCTTGCCAAGGAGACACCATCGGTGGATGTACTAGTCTGTCTGAACTTAAGCAGGGTAGCGGGTAGTTTGTTGCCATCAATCTACATGGTTCCTAAAAAGGTACTTCTGAATTATGTAAGATACTGAATGTATAATGAAGCTATGGAGGATAAAAAAATCTCCTCCCATGTAAGTAACATGTTGTAGCATCAGTAAAGTTCTCACGGCCAGTCAGAGTGAGAGGATATAGCTGGATAGAACATACAGGAACATAGAGGAAACCTTGGAGACCATAGCTTCTTCCAGTTCCACTTGGATCATATAACTTTTCTTCTAAAATTAATTGGAAAGCTTAATACCTTTCAGGTTCTCTATGTCTTATGGACACTATTTGAAAATAGGATATATCATGTATTGCATTACACTATGTAAAGTGGAATTCATTAGTTATAGGTTGGAAATCAATTAATTATTCTGCGAATACAATTCTTTATGTGTAAAGAGTAAAGTACTTTTTCCTGTTAAAAATGAACCATACTGCAATTAAACTTAATTCCTGAAGTTTGTTTTTCTTAACTAGATTGAGCTGCTAGTTGACACTTTGTTTTCAGAAGAGACAATAAACAAAAATGTACTCAACCTCCCATAAGAACTTTGAGTCAATTCAGCAACTATACTCTGAGTTGATCTCATCACAACTTACCATATAGGATGGACTTATATTATCTGAGCTAAGTTTCAAACTATTTTAACTGATATATATAGAGAGAGAGATAGATGAGAGAGAGAGAGAGAGAGAGAGAGAGGTGCATATATATTTCTCTCTTATTTCTTATTAATTTTATTTTATTTATTTTAGGTTTTTCAAGACAAGGTTTCTATGTAACCCAGAATGTCCTGGAATTCACTCTGTAGACCAGAGTAGTCTCGAACTCACAGAGATCTGCCTGCCTCTGCTTCCTGAGTTGCTTGGAGTAAAGGCATGTATCATCCACCACGTGGTTTTTTCTTTTATTTTTATCCGGCAATGTGAGTTTAGTGGCATGTGTATTTTTACAGTCCAACAAAAATTATTGTATATTGGAATCCATGAGGGGAATATATAAGTATGATTCAATAATAAAGGATTAAATTGTCATTATGTAACTATGAATATTCATTTATTAAATATATAATGGAGTATGGTATAATTTTATATATATTCTATACAATATATAGAATGTGAAAAAATTATATGCATAGTATTAACTTTTTTCAATATTTAACATCAAATATTATCCTACAAAAATTGACTTATTTACAATTCTATTCCTGTAGCAATAACAAGTACATGCTGTAATCTCTTTATAATTAGGCAATGATAAAATATTTGTAAATGTAGACAAATAGATAATAAAACTAACTAAAAATCAGCATGAGTGATTCAGGATGGGTAATGGGTTTGGAAAAACATAATCAGCGGTTTCAATGTGAATCAATGACCTGTCAATGGCTTGTATTTGTTTCTCAATTCTGATAGCCTCCTGGGCAAAAGTACAGCTTATTCAAAGTTAGTTTTACATCAGTATAACATATATTACTTGGCTGCAACCTATCCCCATCTACTTCGTTAATTTCAATGGGCTCCCATATCTAATGTATTTTCTTACTTACCTGTATGCTTTTTGTTTCTTCATGATGGAAATTATGCATAGGCAGGAATATCATCTACTCTGTGTGGACAGTGATCTCGGTGCCTAGAGAACTTTCTCCCACATTACGGAGAGCCACTACTCTCATGTTAAATGAATAATTAAATATGGGAATATGAAAACAGCTTTCTTTTTCAACTGGTATCAGATGCATTTTTAATGCTTATAACCATGTGACCATGTACCCCAGTGCACTTATTAAGAAGTAAGGTATAAATCCCGTGTTATCTTAAGGTAATGATAAATGTAAGTTTAACTAGTAGCTCCTCTATATTTCATAAGTTGATGCCCACTAGAGTTAATATAGAAAAAAGAAAAATTAAGTAATATACAAATTTTAATTCATTAAAGCAAGAAGCATCTTAGTTTTTATTTGAATGGTTTTCTTTGGTATTTGTTACCAAACATACTGATTCTTAGGGAATAAGCTTTTAGTATAAATGTAAAATTAATTGTTTACTTCTCAAGAATTTAAAGATCACCAAATATTTCAAAGGAGGTACTGTTCTCTACTAGGCCAATGTTGCATTGTAAAAAACCTGCAGTGAAAGGTTCAGAAAGAAGAACAGTTTTGACACACAGCATAAAACTGTTGTTTTACTCCATGTTAGCAGTTCATGTAAATGAGATCACAGCCTCAACAAGCTTTGGGGATGAACAGGCTGACCAAGAGTCAACAAAAGTGTGTCTCCTGCAGTAGGAAAGGTTTCAATTTTGCCATTTTCTAAACACAGAAAAATGTATCTCTCCAATTCAGAATATTGAATGTCTTATGAAAAGCGAAAGGTCATTTGTAACTGTCCAAAGGATTGATGGAGTTGAGCTACCTTCTTGACCTTCACCCTGCACTCATAAAGAATAGTTTCAGATGACAGAGCATCAGGCGAGTTTTCAAAAAATGTCCTTTTTTCTTTTATACACTACAGCAAGACTGTTACCTGATATTTTCTTTCATAATTGTGTGTTAAGATTTAATTACCTCATATCTTCCCTCGTTAAAAGTTAACTGTCATCTAACGCTGTTTAACGAAGTCTGTGAATTAGTCCGTTTCAAGCAGTTCTTTCTGCTTCTTGCCATTGTTCCCATATCGGTTTCTTCAGTAATTGCTTCGGAGCCTCACAAACTATGCCAAGGTCATCCCTTACCAACACCAGCCGCAACATCACCAACATGTACACATCCCAATTAGTTACAGTCTATAAAGGATACAGATTCTGAGATGCACTCATGTTTTCAATAATTCAGGGGTTTCTCTCCCTATGACCTTCAAGGTATTAATGAAAATCTAGCACAGCAATCAAAAATAAAATATAAATGGAATATAACACTAAAATCAACAGCTATTGGATTATTATACGAATGTGTGTATATGCTTATCACATTTGTCATTTGTGAAATATCTCTTACTGAGAGTGTTTTTATATTCTCAAATCTTGCATAATAGACAATACAGTGTTATTAAAGGGTGCTTCCTATGCAGAGTGATGCCACTGGAACATAGTATGACAACAAGTGCATCTACTGTTTCTTGATGATATGTGTGAGTCACTCCTCCAGCATGGATGTTCATCACTGAGACCCCCTTCACCTTCAGCTCATAGATGTCCTGGCCACTTACCTGTTGTTTTCAAAGTTAGTCAACACACAATTATTCTTCTTAAAGGTCAAGACAAAATAAGATTTTAAAAAGAGAGCACTGCATACCCACAGAAAATTAAAAACAAATCTACATTAAAGCTCACACATTGCAATAGTTGGAGAGAAAATATTCTTAATAATAGCAACATAATTTTTGGTTTTCATCCGCTTGGGTGAATGTATAGGGTAATAGGGCAATTTTACAGGCAAAATAGATAATGTTGGAAATATAAAGCTCCATATGAATACGTTCTATTCAAATTGTATTAGGAAACTAAAAAAAAAAATAAAGTTACATATTACTAAGTTTAGATTCTACACTGAAACTCACATGGTAGTGACAGAAGTTGAAGAATTACAAGGGTACTGTTTGGATATTATTTTTTCAGTGCACTATTTCCTATTTGGAACATGAATTTGTAGTAGAATTATATCAGAATGAAAGACAGTGAAGTATTGAAAATTTACTAACATTTCTTTTGTTTCAGCAATATGGAAATTGATTAAAATCATGATTTGTTCACTTTTAAAAGAGCTCCATAAAAGTTAATTTAGGAGTCTAATATGATGTTATCCATTAGAAGAGATTCTTCCAACGAAGCTGACAGGTATTTGTAGAATGAGCTCATATGTGTGAATTCGGTTTTTTCTTTGTGCAGCGGTGTATTATTCTTAAACCTGTGAACCTTAAAGTGTGTATGATACATTAATTTCACAACATGCAAAAATAGTCAGGTTTCAAACAATAAAAGAAAAAATAATATGAAATATTTCAAAACAGAATAATAAAGGCAGAGTTAATAAATAATAACACAAGCATTGAAGTTGACAGTGGTTTGCACTAAATGATTAAGAAAATGGAAGAAAGAATTTTAAAAATGAATAAATGCTATTTAACAATCTAAATTTCATGAAATGAACTGGCAAAAATGCATATTTTCATGAGTAACTTGTCATCAGCAAATTTACTGGAAAATTTGCAGGCACTGGGAAGTGAAACAACTATTCAGGGGACACTGTTAACATGAAAGAAACAGATTCACTAGGATGGTCTCAAAAGAAAAGACTAAGTATTATCCTTAATCCCATCCATTCATTTCCACAATGGTTTGTACTTTTACTTTTTTATCTTACAATAGTGAACTTTTAAAAAATAGTATTTGAATTATTTAGCAGCTTCAAAAAATAGAGCCTTTAGTTTGACATCAACATCTGGGTCACATGATACCCCAAATAACTAGTTTTCTATTACTGATAGGATTGCCCATGATTCTATTTTTAAAAATGATAATGATTTGATTTGGTAAACTGAATAAAGCAATCTGTTATTTCTGCTTTGAGGCTTCAGAACCAAGCTGAAATGTGTACCATGATCCCTCTGTTCCTGAGGCAACTTTCATATTCTCTTGGTCTCTGTCTCTTTCCCTATCTATCTATCTATCTATCTATCTATCTATCTATCTATCTATCTATCATCTGTCTCATCATCTATCTATTTATCTATCTATCTATCTATCTATCTATCTATCTATCTATCTATCTATCTATCTATCATCTATGTGCCTATCCCTCTCCTTCCCCCCTCTCTCCATCTTTTCTTCCCATCCTTTTCCCTCCCAACTTCTACCTCTATAGTAGTTGCTATTACTATTCTACAAGTCGACCTCTATAATGAGCCCAAAAGAATCTATTTTATTCTTTAAATGTTTTTAAAAATATGATTTGAGCATTTACAAAGTAGAGTAACATGATACAATAAAATAATATTAAGACACAATAAATCCTAATGTATTAAGCATGACACTAGACATAGATTTTTCTGGTTTCTATCTTCTAATTCCAGTTTCACTTCACAGTACTCTCACATTGTGTGGGATGAAATGTCTAGTACAGAAATCTGAAATGTGAAAGCTTCCAATCTCTGGAGTGTTTGAAGGACTGACATTACACCGCCAAACGTGGAAAACTCCAGCCTTAGCTTCACATGATGGGCTGTAATAAAAGCAATGTACATTGTGCACATAAGATTTGTGAAATAGAAATCAATTTTATTGTTATATTTGCATCTCCTTAAGACATCTGATACTATGTATGTAAACGTTACAAAATCCAGGAGAAGGAATATAAACAGTTCTGTTCCTTAGGTTTTCAAAGTAAAATTACTGAACCTGTACTCAAATTTTATTTTTCTCTTTTTCTGCCTCTCTGAGTAGTCACTTTACCTGCCATTCACTCTGACCCACCTCAGATGTCACTTCTTGTATGACACTGGTTCTTTATGAGCTCTGTTTCTTTTGTCATTTATTGTCTATTATTTACAGTTCACAAATGTTCTTTGACACTTGAATATGGGGAGAATATGTTCACCCAAAATTCGTAGATTGGAGCTGGAGAGACCACGCCACTCAGTATCATACTCTCTCAAGTTTGATGGCCTGAGTTTACATGCCAGGGACATAGAAAAACCAGACAAGTTAGCATGCATATGTCATCCCAGAATTCTTTTGGTGAGATTGGAGACAAAGAGGAAGAAAGCCTGGAAGTTTTCAGGACAACTAGACTGGCATACAAAGTGACAAGCAACAGACTACATGTCAGATATATAAGAAGCTGAGGTAATCCTCAGACATATACATTCTGTAGTATATGCATACTCACACATACAAACATACACAAACATACATATACACACACATGCACATACTGTATACACACACAAATTTTAACACAGACTGTAAATCTTATTTGGGGATAGTATCTTACTGAGATAATCCAGATAAGGTGAGAGTATCAAGGTGGGTCTTTACCTTCTCCAGTATAATTTTTATTGTTACAATGAGGTGAAATTTGAACACAGCATCATTAATAAAGAAAGATGTTATGAAGAAATTTAGGTCAGAGCTCTCCATATATAAACTTAAGAAGATCCTAAAACATCCCTTCATTACAGACATCAGGAATCAAACCTGATTGGGCTTCAGTTTTTTAGAAGTGAAACCAGGTTTCTGGAATTTAAATCGCCCAGCTTTGTGACTTGTGGTAACAAGTATCAACTGACAGTCTTCTCATTGGCAACTCATGTGTCTTAAAGTAGTTTTCATTCCAGGAAAAAGTGAATGTCCAAATACTTTCTGAACAATTATTCGTTCTTATAATGTTATTAAAATTTTGAGAACTTCATACAATGCATCCTGATCACATTCAGCCTTCTTCCCCAACTCACCAAGATCATCATCCCCCAACTTCCCCCCAACTTAACACACTTCATTATCTCTCTAGATCTATCTCTACCTTTCTCTTTTTTCTTCTCCTTTTAAATTGGTTGAGTTTGTGTTGATCAGCTACTCCAAGGGTGTGGACAATATACCATTTAAGGAAAATGTCTTTCCCTTTCCCAGTAGCAATAGATACTCAACTAGGTGTAAGACTTCATGCCCACCTTCCTCCTCCATGCTTGAATTTTGTCTGCCTTGAGCTTCACATGTCATGTGCATGCTATCAGAATCACTGTGAGTCCATGTGTGAAATGATCCTGCATTGTCTAGGAACACTATATATTTGAAGTCATCCCCTAATTCAGTCCCTTAAAATCTTTCTTCAACTCATTTCACATAGATGCCTGAGTCATGAGGAGAGAATTGTCTCCTAGACATCCCATTTAGGGATGAGTACTTCTAAGTCTCTTATTCTCTGAATATTGACCACTTGTTGGTTTCTGTGTTGTTATTTATCCCATGGAAAAATATCCTTTTATAAGCACTTAATAGTGCACCAACCTCTGGGTATAGTCGTACTCATCGTACATTTTCTTTCTATGTACATTTGGCAGAAAAAAAAATAGTAGTTGGTTTTCTCATTGCTGGTGGAAGTCAAACTGGTGTAGTCACTGTGGAAATCAGAAGTTACTCAATAATGTGAAAATAGATATACCACAATATCCAGCTCTGCCACTCTTGGGCATATATCCAAAGGATTCTTTATGTCCCTTCAATGACACTTGCTCATCCATGTTCATTGATGCTCTTTTCAAAATAGTCAAGGATATGAACTACCCTAATGCCTATCAACTGAAGAATGGATAACAAAATGGGGGTATTTGCACAATGGAATATTATTCCTCTTTTTTTAAAGAAAAAATTAGGTAAATTGGTGGAACTTGAAACTCAGGATTACCTGAGTAGAGGTAATCCAAACCTAGAAAGACAAACATTGAATCTTTTTTTGCTTGTTTGTTTCTCTAAGAATCAGAAAGCAAAACAGAGAAGAGGCAGTTGTGGTATATACTAAATTCTGACCTCATTGCACTGATTCAAATTCTCAGGCTCAACCTGAGAATTCCTTCTACCTTAGTATTGCTGTTTTCTACAGAATGCCCATCCCCTTTCTGTGGAAGGAGAGCCAGTTTACTCTGTGAATGTGGTCTTGGTAGCTTGCCCTTGTTGCAACAGATGCTAATGTGATAATGCTTATGTGACCAACACATATTCTCTGAAGAAGTACAGATTGAATACTTTGGTTTCTCAAAGGGAAAAATGTATTATAAAAGGTTGTGAGGTAGAGGTGCAACCTGAGATAGGGGCATAGTTAAAGTTGGGGAGAGAGGGTGAATAAGACTCAAGTACATTGTGCAGGTACATGAAATTCTCAAAGCAAAAGTAATACTATTATATAGGAAAACTGACTCAGACCCTCAAGTCAAGTTCCCTGATGCTACATAACTCCAGGAATTCAGGATTAGTCTGTAGCAGCAATCTGTCCTCTCCTCACTGAAGATCTCTGCAGAATTAACGTCTACTCTTGTCCTATTTCAGCCTTCAATTTGAACCCTGAAGATTTAAGATGTGTCTAGAACTTTTAATGTTTTTTTTTTTAATGAGGCAATTTCTCCCTTTCGTTTTTCACTTTTCAGGATAAATATATCTTCATCAGATTCCCCTTGACCTCTCTTTTCCCTACAGTAATTCAGTTCCTTCAATTACAAAATTTCTTTTACTTTGTGCTTCTCCAAAGAATATATCTTTGATAGAATTGTTTATGCATAATATGTTTTCTATTTACCTTTTAATGTGATAATAAAAATATAACACAAATTTCACTGCCTTGCCTTTTTTAAGTGTACAGATTATAAATTTATTTTCCCTCTATATTAATGTCTAAAGCTGTGATTACTTTTTTTTCCAAATTTGTGTTTTCTTGTTTATCATAGACAGGATCTGACACTTATTTGATGATTTGAAATGCTTGTTGAATGAATCAATTATTTTCTGTTTGTTTCCTCTCAACCTTTGGTCAAGAACTGTGTACTAAGAAACCATCAGCATGTGACATATAATGAGTTTTTAAAAGTAGTGTGAGATCATTCATTCATTAAGTCCTTATATTGCAGACCCTATATTTTGCCTCAAAGATATTTCTTTGAGTAACAAGAAAAATCGTATCACTAGAAATCCGAAACTTCTGAAATGACAGAATAATTATGTAAATAAATATGTAAGCAAGAAAAGTAACACTTGTCTTGTATATTTGGTAATGGCTTAAAGTATAGTTTAGTGATGTGACATAGAGTGACTGGGTAAAACCAAATTCAAAAGTAATTTAAATAACTTGATTGATTAATGGAGAATGGCTACATTCACTAGGGTAACAGAATGCTTTTCTAATGGGCCAAAGCTTACATGTAGAACTAAAAAATTTAACTCTGGATATCTCTCTCTCTTTCTGTCTTCTCCTTCTGCCTCCTGCCTCTCTTCCTCTCTCTTCCTCTCCCTCTCCCTCTCCCTCTCTCTCTCTCTCTCTTTTTCACACACACACACACACACACACACACACACACACACATTCTAAGAGAGAAGCATCACTTAGGCAAAAGAGTAATGCAAATTTGTAGGTGGTTCAATACAAACTAATGGTATCTTTATAATAGAAAAGCAACTTTGAAATTGAAAGTATATGATATAAAATGATTTTGGAGAATATATATCTGCCAGGCTATGCATGACTCCACAGGTAGAGAGCTCAAAATTCACTGTTATTGCACTGATAACCACTAGAGTGGTTTAAGATTGCAATGTAATTTGGCTTATTTAGACTTTGAAAGATTATTCTTAGTGCTGAAGGAATGAAAGGGACCAGTGGCTAAAGGTGTATAATATAGCATTGAAATGTAGCAGTAGTTTAACTCAGCTGAGAGACCTCGTCTAACACAGAAGACTAATTTGTTTGGAATTTTGAACCAATAGAATTTGGTTAAAGGTTTTCTGTAAATTTTAAGCAAAACACAGGTATTAAGACAACTTCTTGCCAAATCTCTACCATTTCTACATATCCTCAAGGTAATTACAAGCCAATGAATATGTTAGGTATAAAATCTGGGGCAATATAAAGTTTATTAACTAAACCTCTAGAAGTTTGAGCATATTCTAGCAAAATAAAATAAATTGTAAACACAAAATGAACTTCTCAAAAACTTTACAGCTTATATATCGAATTTGGTTTATAGCTCCAATTAACAACAAATATTTGTCAATAAATCTTTCCTTCTTAGGTAAGAAAAATATCCAACTAGATTCAATAATTCAATTGTGTTTGGGGACTAGATAGTTAGCTCACCTATCAGGTGATTACGTTAAAACCTTGGATCTGAGTTTGATCCTACAGAACCCTCATATAGAAAGCTCTGTATGATGCATACAGTTTTAATCCCAGTACATTGAGGTAAAGACAGGAAGATCTTTGGAGTTTACTGGCCAGGTAGATTAATTTGTCTAGTGAACTGAAGGCAGATGTGAAACCCTTCCTTAATAAACAAAGTGGACAGCAATTAAGGAATAAAAAGAGAAGTTGTCTTCTGCCTAACCTGTATATGCATACAACATATCTTCACACACACACACACACACACACACACACACACACACACATGCACAAACACAATCGATATGCAGACATGAACACATGTACACACAGGTGCATGTGTACACACATGCCTGCTTATACAAGGACAAACACATGGGAACATACATGTAGTAACAAATACACAGTGTATATGTATGCACACACACACACAAACATATAATGAGCATGCGCACACATACACACACATGATAAGTGTGCACACACATAGACACACGTATGTGCACACGTGCCACACACACACACACACACACACACACACACACACACATCTGCTTGAACAAGAACATGCTTGAATTTTCAGGACATGAATTGGATTTAGTGGAATTTGTTTTTATACTATGTAAGTATAATTCTATTCCATTTAAATCATACTCCAGAGTTTTTTTTTTTCCTTCACACACAAAGTATTATTTGTTGCTTATGTTTATCCTAACATATCAAAAGAGACACTGTTTGAATTTTATATAAAAGGAAACTGATCTAAGAATTAAACTTCTTGTTAATAAATGACTAAGATCACAGTGTGTGGTGTCAGGTGTTCTGTTGTAAATATTTCACATCTACATAGGACATAGCAGCATGATTCTGTTTAAGGGCCCCTCATTTGGCTGTCAGCATATTTCTACATATAGCCTTACTAATTACCTTCCTAATTAATTGAACGGATCACAGACAACCAGGTAAATGAAAATATCACTCAGCTGGCCTGAGGTTGCTTGTGTAATCTGGAATAGCAAAAAGTTAAAATAGATAAGCTTTATGACCATTTCCCAAGCAAACAATGAAGCCTTTAAAGGACTCCTCTATAGAAAGAGCTAATCACTAACACCATCGCCTCCCATTGCACAGCCTCCACACATCCTGCACTTTATCTTCATCATTTATTCACTGGTTTCGCTACTTTCACATTTACGTGGTGTGTTTGTGTGTCCATGTGTGCCCACATGCCACTGTGCCTGTGTGAGACTCAGAGAGAAAACATGCAGAAATTGATTCTCAATGACCTAGTTTCATTATTTTATCAATACAACCATTGCAAACTGACTGATTCTAGTAATTATAAGGCATTTCTTGTAAAATCAAATTATTTCACAATAAGTCACATAATGAAACATTTCTAGAGCCAGCATTATACTAACGAAAAAATTATAATTATAAACCTTAGTTTTTGTATTCACTGCAGTAAATATCAAGTTCTTTCAAGTTCTTCAAGTTCTTTAAAAACTGTAGGTTACAATTCAGGTTAAAAATGATTCTCATGGCTACAACTCCATTTCAGACAACACAGCCCAACGTCTAAGTGACACCCACCACACAATTAATTTCCAAATGCCAATGTTTCCACACTTGAATTATTTAGAAAAGAGCAAAGAGGAGACAGAAAGTATTAGGATGTAGGATACCCCCACACATGCATTAACATTTGAAAGAAAATTTTAGCAAGTGAATTCAGGGCATAAGATACAAAAAGGCTATCTCACAGAAATCAAGTAAGTAAACAAATATGTAACTTTTCATAATCTGAATGATGAACTGAAATATTATGAATATTTTTATAGAATTTAAATAATAAAAGAGACACATGTATGTACACTTCACTCAAAGATATAAGATCTTTAGACTCAAAATTTGACAGACTAACATGAACCATGTGTGCTGTGTTTAAAATTCTAATAAAGATTGGGCTCCTAGGGGGAAAATAAGGAGACAAAGACAAAGAAGTGGAAAAGGTTGCAGGTTGTGAAGGAACAAGAGAATATAGGCTTTCACAGTTTCAAATCATATAAAACGCTGTTAGGACTGTGCACTAAAAGTGTTTACAACAGTTTGTGGATATTTCAAACAAGTGCAAATTTATACAAGTTCTGTTGACTCAAATTTTATCAGAGTATAACAGTTACTGGTAAAAGTCAAAATAACTCTAGTTATTGTACAAGTTTAATTAATGAGTTATCAGTTTTTTGTCTTCTGATTTTCGCATTGATAATAACATTGGAAGTATCTACTCTTGGTCTTTTTTACCCTGTATGTAATTATGCCATTTGACCAAGTCATGTGTAACACATACATATGTGTGTGCATTTTATGTCATATCAAATTTGAAATTTTATAATATAATAAAATGAATATATGATTGACTATTTCTTTTTGGGAAAATGCATTCCATTAACAAAACTATATTGCTTTACATTTCATGGGCCATCAATCGAAAATACATTTGTCCTTTCCAATAAAATAGTTTGGACACAGTAAGGATAATGAAGTCACTAAATGTTTATGATGACAGGAAATAGAAGACTGGTGCTATTTTAAAAATTTAAAAAAGGATTTGGCAAAAATGAGTGAACATGAGGAAGGGCCAAGTGACTGTCCACTTTAATTGACAGCCTGCAGTCCAGATTGCTAGCATCTGGAATGAGCAAGGTAGACAGCTATCTATATTCTTTTGTAAATGTTGCGATTTAACTTGTAAATTTATCTACACTGCTTCTAAAATTACTGCAATTCCCACATTGTTTAGAAAGTGTAATCCTTGAGATAAACAAACCACAAGCAGAAGTTCAGCACATGCTGAATCTGGTTTCTGCTCCCCCCCCTTCTTTCTGAATCAGAATCCTTAGGCTTATATTCTACCAACAGGGTCCCAGACTCTGTTCACCATGTACAAGTTCCCATAGCCATAGCCAAATGTTTTAATTTATAGAATATTCTACGTTTTGCCACTGGCAATGCACTCACCACTAATAAGTTCCACAGATGGCAGGAAAACCACAGAAAGCACTATATGCTATCTGTCATGCATATAATTTTAAAATTTAGCGATGCATAATATATTTATACAGTTTATCTCAGAACATCTCTTTACAAATGAAAACAGAAATGAAATGATTAAAAATTCTTCTTAACCAATACGTTGGGAATGAACCATTATTCTTAATTTTTTAAGAGTCTAAAACAAAGTTGCATTTAAAGCAACTGATTAGTCTGGGTTTGATTTAGTTCTGTTTTATCAGAAACATCAGTAATGCCACACTTTCAACAATCACAAAAAAAAAAAATGTTTGCCTTTCTTAAGGAAAATAAGAGAAATTCTCCAAAAGTGATATCATTGGGTATAATGTTTATTAATAACTATGAATTTGCCAAGAGCTAGAATCTTGCAGGAAGTGCGCTGCAATGAGGAATCGTTTGGATTGTGTGAACCAGTAGGTGTAACTGAAAGATATTTTCATAATTGATTTAATTGTGGAAGGTCCATGAATCCAGATTTGCAAAGGACCATTCCCTGAATTGGGTGCCTGGTCTCTCCAACAGTGGAGGAAGTCCCCTGACACTGAGAATGCATGCACTCTGTCTTTCTGTGTCATGATTGTGGATATGGCAGGCTGTTTCAGGTGACTGCCTTGACATTCCCACAAACATGGGCAACTATCTGGGATTGTGAATCCAAAAAACTCTTTCTCCCATTAGTTAGAGTCTTTCAACGCATTAACAGATGTGTTAAATTATGTGCAAACTATGTATGTAAAACAACTACAGCTATAGTTGTCTGTATTTACAAATTGATGAAAAGTGTGATATTTTAAAAATTAATTCAGCCTTAAATGTGTGTACCTTTGGGTTTTTCAGAATATACTCTCTATGTGGTATCATGGAGACAAGGAGGGGAAGAATATATATATATATATATATATATATGTGTGTGTGTGTGTGTGTGTGTGTGTGTGTGTGTGTATTGTTTTCTTTCCTTTTCACCAATAAAAATAATGTTCCAATAGACTTTCAAACAGAAGATTGTATGAGTCTTTGAAAATATCCTAAATTAGAATAATAAGCCATCAATTTTAACTATTTGTATAACTGAAAATTGTATTCTATGATTCATTTCCATAATTTAAAATAATTATTATGTTACATTTTTATATAATTTAAAATCAGATTAAGTTGCTTTAATCAATGCATAAATATATTTAGAGGCTATATGAATACCAGGATATTGGCAAAAGAATATATCAACATGTGAAAATTTGTTTGGGTAAAATACCATAACAAAACCTATAATCATAGCAGCTCATTTCGAGGAAAATACTTTTAGATGATGGAGCTCAAGAAAATAAGCAATTCCTTGGAAATTTGAAAATGTGAAAGCTGTATGCCATTGAACTTGAGCAGATATAACAAATTATTATTGGCCAAGTTGCATGTAAAGTGGATATTTTCCCACAGCTGAGATTCTATTACCAGTACTACTGTCTGTGGTGAGGGTTCCCTTCCTGATCTAGAGCACTGCTTTCTCATTCTATCTTCACATGACAAAGATGCTCAGAGATATCCCTTTTTCTCCTCTACTTAAGGCTATTGCTACTATCAGATTACACATCCACTTGTGTGACCTCATTTAAAATTAGCTATCTGGTATACCTGCCCTTCAAATAAATTCAATTGAAAAGGGTTTCAATCTGGAATTTGATAGATATAAGGAACACATTTTAGTCAAATGGAATAGACCAATGATTCTCCATACCAATGAAGCCTAAGCCTGCCTCTAGCCAATCTTAATGCTCACTGAATTGGGACTTTCCAAAAATATCATTAGAATATTAAAGTTCTTTGAATGTTGTACTCAATGAGCCCATACCATTAGGATCTAAGAACTTATTTCATTAGTCTAGATACATTGGATAATCTCTGTAAATCTCCAAATCCAGAATAATGTTGACTCTTGGACTAAGAAAATCCTGCTAAATAGAAAACAACACCAAGGAGGCATTTATTAATATCAAATGGCAAGATGAATGCATCTTATAACACAATCAGTCCAGTAGTGTTTAAACATTATGTGATATAAAAAAGATCCGCTGAACTAGATTCAAAGAGAAAACTGATGATAGAAGAACATCTAATAAGATTCTGGGGAGCAAACTGAAGTCACAGGAAGTAAGAAATGCTATAAGAACTTGTTGAAATATAACTTGGAGCAATACATCATTCCTGGAGGACACCGGGTAACACTGGCCCTGGGGGGATTAAGGCTGCTACAGGAATAAGAGATATATTAGTTTTTAGAGCCCTTACATACAAGCACATAGGGGAAATTGAAAAGATTGTATTTTTGCAAACAACAGAACCTGGCGGGTATACAGCAATAATTAGTATTGTCTGTGATTTCTCTGGATTCTATATTTGGCTAAAATTGATAAGTTTGGTAAGAAGCAATCTTTGAAAAATGTTTAAGACAATTATTTCTATTTTCCTTTTTATGAAAACCAAAAAGAAGAGAAAGTACACTCAGTAAAGTCTTTCATTTAAATGCATGTTAATGTTTGCAATCTATTCTTATAAAATGTATGTAGATATTTTAGGTAGCTTTGTTTGGGAGAAGGAAAATAATTATGGTTATATATTTAGTTCCAGAGGACAAAATTTTATTAGCCCTTAGTCTATAGCCCGAAAACTTTGTCCCACCCTATTTACATCACAAATACTAATAGTGAGGGTAGCTGTTTACTCTATGGTTTACAACTACATACTACTTTCTTATGTGGACCTGTATGCTGATTAGAACTTATTCTGAAGATGTCACAAATAAAAGTCAGAATCCCTGGAGAAACATAGATGGCAATGTCCCACACACCAAAGCAGGAGACTCTCCAGGACATCTGTGATATGCTTTCATTGTCACAGGACTGGGTACAACTACATAAAAGTCTATCACTTGGGTTTTATTGATTCAGTATCTTACAGAGTATTTTTTTCTTGAAAAGTAGGCTGAAATGCACTTTCAAAACACAACAAAAGGTCTAACGTCTAACAATGATTTGACATTTAAAAATGGTATGTTAGAAATGAAATAGGATAATTTAATCAACCCCTTGCTGAACCTGACACTGAAGCTCAAAATCCCAATGAAAATCAGAGCTTGCTGCCAATACCACTCAGGAAAAACAGCCCTGACTGGAAATCAGGCCTGAACTTAGGGAGAATCTGTTTTCATAAGGAATAATTGGTTAAAATGGAAGAAGAGTGGTTGGTAGCAAATCTGTTTTGTCCTATGCACCTGTGAGGCCCTACCTGCCCAAAAAGAAAAGAAGGTACAGATATCTGCCCTATGTAGCAAAAGTAACATCTGAAAAAAAATCAAATTGAAAAATATGTGGTCACAACTCTTATGTTTTGACAAACTACATAGCAAGAAATCTTCAAATCTAAATAAATCATATTCCATATGTGTATTTGGAACCAATATATAGTTTCCTTTTCCTCCTTCTTGTCCTGTCTTCACAATCCCTTGTTTTTTTTCCATTAAAGACAGACAAATATTCTCTACTCCCCTCTTTCCCTTTCTGTTTCTTGTGTTTGCATGTATGTGTCATATGTGTATGTATATTACACATATGTGTGCTCGCATGTACATGTATTCATAAGTGCCATCACATTGCTTTCATTTTCGTTTTAAGTAGAAGATTTTGGTGTCTTTCCTATATATCACTCCTAAAAGTTGTTTCATCCAGTGTATTTATTAGAAAAAGGAAGATAACAGAAGTCTAAAGTGGAGTGGGAAAGAGTTTTAGAAGCTGGAAAGGTTTCTGAAACGTTTCCTGTAAAGTATAGTTCTGTATTTTTATTATGAAAATCATACATATAAAAATTTAAATTATCTATATATTTCCCTCAGCAAAAATCTCTGAGAGCTGGCCCCTGCATGGATTTATTGATGAGATCATCCTGACTAGTATAGCATTTTGCATGTTGTAGGTGCTCAGTGAATATTTCTTGAATGAACAAAAAAAATTTGATAACAACCATCAGTGCTGTAGCTCTGCTCATGACCATGCATTTCTAAAGATACCCACATGCTTCTAAAGATGCTGCTAGATGCTAGAGTCTCCATAACCAACAGAGGGAGAACCTCATGGAAGGAGAACAGTTCTAATCTTATGCTTCATGTGGCATGTGAAAAATGGACTTCAGAAGTTAGGATGCACGAAAGCAAATGTATGTCTCCAGACAAGAGATGAGGATTTGAGTATGAGTGTCTTCAAAACAGGAATGTAAGTATATGTGTGGATATCACCCAAATATTTTCAGATGAAAATACAGTTGAATCCTGTGGGTTTTCCACTGTGAGTAGTTAGCCAGGAGGGATTTTCAAGATAGCTTTAATGAGCTGTGACTAGAATTTTTTTAAAATAAAAATATATAGTAGTCTACCCTTATTTGTGGTTTTTCTTTCTAAAGCTGCAGTTACCCATGGTCAACAATGGTTTGAAAATAGTAAAGGAAAAATTCATGCATCATGCACTTTCTAAAACTTAAGTTTGTATATGCTGCTGTCCTAGCCTGGCAGTGACTTATCCCTTTGCCCATCAAAAACTTGGATATCACCTGCTATCTTCCCACCTCACAGTTGTCTAGTTTGACTGAGGAACTGTATAGTATTAACAGAATGTCTGTAATCAAACATCAAGTGTTTAGTTGATGGCATCCCCAGAAGAGAAGAACAATGAATGCTTGCAAATGTGACTTGCCAAAAAGAAGCCAAGGAATCTTACACTCTATGTAAAAACCTGAAGATAATATAAAATAATTTGAGAGAGACCATGATCAAAATTTTATTAAAGTATATTGATATGATTTTTCTAATTTTATTATCATTGATCACTCCCTGTGATTAATTTACAATCAAATTTTATTATAGGTTGGTGTATTTGTAGAAAAAATAGCAATACAAACACGTGCAAAGGGTCTTTCAATACTTGTTTTCAGGTACTGGAATTTATCTTCCTAGACTAATGTAAACTACTGCAGTCTACACCAGGCTAGAAAAGAAAACAATCAGAATTTGATAAGAACAAGTATTTTTAAACCTCCCTGTAATGGAGTATTTTGATATAGTTTGCAGATAAACCTTCTATCTATATTATTTTGTATATTCCTTTTTTCTGCCTCTCTGCTGGCCCTCTATTTTGTATACCACAGGAACGGACTCACTCACCGAACTCCATCTCCAGCCCTAAGACCAACTTTTGCTCCTGGAGAAAAGAATAGAAAGAAAATAGGTGATATAATGAAATGGTGCTTAATGTTTGTATCTGTTTAATTTTCTGCAAAATCAAAATATAAGAAGAACTTTCTTCGTGTATAGCCTAATAGGGAAGCCATCAGAGATTGCTGGTGTGGAGACAGAAGAACTTTTATTATTTTACTGAGAGATAACCTGGTCTACATTCAGGGCTGTAGCTGAAAGCTAGATTTCAATAGAGACCCATGGGAAAGTGAAAGAAATAATCCACCCACATTCCTGAAACTGAGAAGACTAAGGCATCTAGTGACAACTACCAGGATAGATGAATCAGAATTTGTAAACTACTTGCAAGATTCTAAACTTAATATCGTAACTGTGAATAATATTTATGTGCTTTTAAATACCATTATTTACACTAAATATTAATAATTGTGAACAAATAGATTGTAGTAACTTCAGCTTAATGTTGTTGAGGAACATTATTAACAAAATCAAATATTTTTATGGCTTAAACTGTGTCTATCCTAAGTAAATTAGAACCCTAATCTCTCTGTGTATTGCCAAAATCTGTCTTGTTATGAGATAAAGTCCATGAAAGCAATCAACTTAAAATTATGAGCCATAAAACAACAGGCTGCTCTTTTGATGAATTTGCAAAGACTCAGGCACACTGAGGCCAGGACAACATGATCTAATGAAATTGGAATTGCTGTTGCTAAATACAGAGAATAAGAAGAGACTTCTAGAGAAACCTGGAATAAATCAGCTCTGAAGAAACATGAACTGGATGACACCTTGGTTTGAAGATTTTGACACCTGACACCTATTTTGTGGTTATTGAATAATAGATATCTTAGAAGGTAACAGAAACCTTTCCTTGCAGCCAGAAGTGGAATACACTACCAGGAAGAAAGTGGTAAGTTCTTACATTACTTGATTCTCATAAGATATTAACCATTTAAACACTGGCATTCCAAACACAAATTAGAATCAAATGTAGCAACCTATGCCTGGATCACAATATCTGAATGTAAGTCAGAATCGTTTGCTTTCTCTGAGAGTTTCTCTGAGAGCCTGTCCCGACTGAATGACAGAATGTACCTTTTGTTTTAGAAAGGAGTATTGTAGTGAAGATATTCTAAGTTACGATTCTGATTGTTTTAAAAATAGGATAGTTTTGCATGTTAAATATTTCAAATTATATTCTACTATAATTTAAAACTGCTTTTAAGGAAACTTATTTATTTGACTTTTAAAGAGAATATTTATTTTTCTTACTTAATCGTCATGTGAATTATTGCATGTCTGGAATAGAAAGTTTATGTAACAAGATATTTTGTGGAATGCAAGTGAGTCTTGCTGTGTGCTTGAGCCTACCATTAAGTCATCTGGGATGTGTTGAACTCAGACCAACACATTGTAATTTGTATTATTAGTAATCTATAGTTATTATTTCTTTAGGCAACAAAAGAGCAAAACTAGTTACTTTTATGGTTTAAATAGCAAATTATTTAATGTTTTAAAGATATTCGTAAAGTGTGTGGCCTCAGATGGAAAATTCCTTTAACTTTGTTAATAAAGGAAATTTTTAACCACTTCTACTCATATATACTAAACCATACACAAAATAAGATGATGAATTAGGAAGGAAACGCTTTAAGAGAATTACTGTAAGCATGAGGAAACTATTAGACCCGAGTTTTCAGTAGTCTAAAATTCTAAGATTTGATTTTTAAATGATGAAACATCCAATAAGCCAAATGACTCTGCATAAACATGTACATGGAATAAATTATTCCAAATGAAAGCATGGATGTTATTTGTTCAGCTGTTTTAGTGGTTGGAACATTAGGAACAAAAGCTATTATTGTTCTATGTACTTTTTTTTTTTTTACAGGAAATAGACAGTGGCAAACATACAGTAGTTCAACACATGAGATCAGAGGCAGGGTTTTTATAGTAAACCAAGAACAGATGTTGGAACGATTCAAGACCTTTACAGAAATTATTAGTTATGTTTGCCTTTGAAAGCAAAGAAAGTTTACAGAGACTCACATATCTGATTATATTAAGAAACAGGCAGGTTTTCAAATCCAAAAGCTTTAACTCATTCAGGCTCAAGGTTCCTGCTGTACAGGTTCTGACCTTACTACTCAACAGTATTGAAAATAACTATGACGAGGTCCATGGCCCCAGACAGCTTTCCAAACCGTGCTTACTTTTGAAAGACTTTTTAAAACCAATTTCCTGTATGCAAACTTAATTGCCACATTCACCCAAAATCAAATAAAAATAGAATTTATGCAACAGGAAAGCATCCTTACTTAGTAGCAATGACTAAAATGGATTAATTAACAGGCATTAGGAGGAATAAATCCTCTCAAGAACTACAAGGAATTTTTTTTTTCTTTTTTAGATTGAACTGAAAGCCAACAAACAACTTTTTTCCTATTTGTAGGGGACTTGTATGAACAAAATTGACTTCATCAGTATTTCTGTCATTGACCTCCACCTTCAGGATCCTCAGGAGCTCAATCAGCTTTTATTCAGTGAGAATCCTTTAATCACTCCTTAGGAGACATTCTCATTCTGTCTTTCTTTTTCAAAGTTAATTATTTTAAATTGATTGAAATGTGTATGCAGTCACCATTTACAACTCAAAGTTCTAAAGTTACATCTATATATACTCATCATACACAGGAACGTATACACAGAGTATATAATGATAACATGTAGCAGCTGAAAGTATGATGAATTCACATGCTACTGACAGGATGTTGAGGAGAATGATAAGAAGATTTTAAACCCCTATAGCACTTTTCATAAATAGAACATGTCACTACTAATTGTAGCCACTATGCTGTATGGTAGTCCTCTCGTAGAATATTCTTCTCATTTTACTTTCACATTCTTTACCCCACACTTCTCCAACACTTAATCCCAACTATAATAGCCAATACAAACCATCATTTCATTTTCCACTTTTGTAAGATAAAATTGTTCATTCCACAGGAAAGCGAGATCAATTAGTTATTTTGCTTCTCAAACTGTGCTAAGTTTCTATTTTCCCCTCTGATTTATCACACAACTGCAGCAAGCTCGTACTTAAATCCTCAGAACAGTCATTTCCAACTCAGAGGCTACTCTCAATTTAGACTTACACCTCTCATTGTGATTGGAGGAAAACGTGATGATGCTCATTAACGTTACTTTATCCATCTGACCTGTACCTTCAGGAGGGCTTCCCACTCATTATTTCTCAATCCATCTTGCACTTAAGAATTATTTCATATTTTCAACTCTCTGCTCATAGAAATATTCTCCCATGTTAACACAGAAACACTTAAATATTGCAATTGATATCATTTCCTCACTTCAGGCTGGCACCGATCCATTCCTGCCTGCATGGCTGGTATCATTTGCATCACATGGGCATTTTTTGTTATGTTCTATCTAGAAACAAATTGATACATTATTTAAAAAACTCACACCATTTATTCTATTCTACCTACTTCTTAAATTCTGTCCTCTGATTTATATCAAAACTCAACACTATTTGTTTTTCTATGAAATTCATATTCCTATAGAGTTGTTTAAAATTAAAATATTTGTCTAAACTTGTGGTCTACTCTTAAATCTGTTGTGTTCCTCTTTAATAAAGGAAATAACTCCTTTTATCAAGTAAACAGAAACTGCATAATTCTGCTTTTATTACTGTTCGAGAACTAATGCACATAATGTGTTTTTGTAAATTTCATTCGCTTTCTCTTTCCTTCAATTCCTCCATTGCTCCCCGTACTAATTTTCCCTCCCAAATCATGTATTCATTGTTTTAAGCCTACTAAATCTATTGACTGCTGCCATGGTGTCCATAGTTATAGCACCAAGCCATGGAGCATGGGTAGCCTTGCGAATTCTAATCCTTGACCAAATTAATTATCCTTCCCCATCAATTCCCAACAGCACCTCAGCTAAGTGTGGAACTTCATAGAACCTCTGTCTGTCCATACTGAGTTGCTGGTTTGGCTGGCTTGAGCTTATATAGATGGGATTTGTGCATACAATCACAGTAAGTATGAAATCATTTGTGCAGCATCCCTGTGATTCCTGTAAAATACTTTTTCTTCAGTAGAAATTCATAACTTAAGGCTCTTTCAATCTTTGCATCTCATCTTCTGTGATGATCCCAGAGGTCATCTTAGGAGAGGGCAGTGGATATTTGTTTCATTCTGAATTGAGGATCCCATAGTCTCTTATTCCCTGAACACGGACCAGCTGTGAGTCTCTGGGTTAATCACCATCTACTGTAATAAGAGATGTGCCTGATGATGAATTAGAGGTGCCGTACTCTATGGGTATGAAGGTAAGAACTTAGAGAGTAGTTAATATTATTTATATTTAGAATAATCTTTACATTTCGCCCTAATGACTATGACCTGGCCAGCCATAGGTTTTGGGTCTAGTTAATAGTACCTACCAAGCCTGAGTTCCTTCTTGTAGTACAGACTTTAAGCCCAATCAGAAAGTGGTTGATTGGTGCCATAGCATTTATGTCACTACTGCCACTGTTGGGTTTATCAGTCATTTTTGCAGGTCTCAAGGTTCACATCTGGGTAAGATTTGTGAATACTTGTCTTCCCTGACAGTATAAATAGAACCTTCCAGAACTATAACAGCTAGCCAATAGGGATGAAGCTTCCAAGTGGTGTCAGCTTGATTTCTCCATGTCCTGTCATTCAAGTTTGTAGTATTTTCATCAATACAGTTTTGCCAACAAGATATAAAAGATAACCAGGGATAATAACAGCAGCATGCGGTTTTGAGGGGCATCTCTAGAAACCAGATGATGAACAACTTGAACAGAAGTAATCTATACCCATCAATAGACTTGGGCTTTTATTTCACAGCCTATGGTGTCTACGGGAGGTATTGTTACCCTGTTAAAGGTTAAATTCATTTACATATTTTCATAAATCTATACATTTGTATTTCAGGAAGTTTCTAAAATAGAGTGTTTCTATATGTTTTATATATCTTTACTGTCTGATAGCCATCCTTATACTCACACCTTTACACTGCCCAACCATCCCCCATTAACTTTTCCTCCTCCATTATTCCCTTTTCCGTATTCATACCAACTACGTTCTATTGCCTTTCTTAAATTCTACCCCCAAGAGCCCTTAATAGTACCCTGCCTTTTATGGGTAGACAAATTAAAACACATATCTAAAGATTCAATGCTAATATCCACATATGAGAGAAAACAGTTGGTGTTTGTCTTTATGTATCTGGTTTACCTCACTCATAATGATTAAATCTAGCTCCATCCATTTGCCTGTAAACTTGTGACCACTTAGACCATCAGCCCATCATTCTATCTCTTTTTTACCTGCAAAATTTAAAGAATACAATTTCTGCCTTAATGGAAACACCTTGTATTTTCCTGGGGCCCATTTCTACATTCATAGCTCTAAGAACTGTATTTTTCGCATAGCTCCTGGTGCTTGGACCTCTTCTTCATATCTGTATCCCATCTCCATTCAGTCTCCATGGGCATCACAGCTTTACACACTGAGATAAAGTTTATGTTGCTTTGATGAAACACCATAACCAAGAACAAGTTGTAGAGGTAAGGGTTTATTTGGCTTACACTTGCACATTGAAATCCATCATTGAAGGAAGTCAGGATAGTTAAACTTAAACATGGCAGGAACCTGGAGTCAAGAGCTTGTACATAGGCCATGGAGGAGGCTTGCATTCCATGGCTTCCTCAGTCTTTCCTGTAGAACCCAGGAATTCCTGCCTGGGTGGCCCCACCCACAATGGCTGAGTACACCCACATCAGCCATTAATTAAGAAAATGCCCTACAGCTTGCCTACATCCCAATATAATGGAGGCATTTTCTCAGTTTACACTCTCTTTTCTCTGATGATGCTATCTTGTGTCAAGTTGGCATAAATAGCAGAATTTCCCAAATGCTAAGTGTATCAGACATTTCTTTAAGTGTTTCTCAGCCATTTGATATTCCTGTTTTGAGAATTCTCTGTTTAGATCTATACCCCACTATTGGTGGTATCACTAAAAGAAATTTGGGGAGGGAATTAGAAAGGGTGGAGACAAGGAAAACTGAGGAACTGGGAACATAACTGGGTTTGTTCCCAATGACAGAAAGAAGGATTTTCCCCTGGGTAGATAAAAGGGAGACTATTGTACAGGATGATGGCCCTGTTAGGAATAAAACAGAAGAGTCTGTTTAGGAGAATGATCAGAAAAGGCAGCCTCTCCGAAGTTCACACCACTAATAGAGTGGTTACTGGAGATGTTTACACATTATGTTTATGCATGTGAACATAAACATAGATGCATATTCAACTATGTACACACATATGCATATCGTGAATATTGTAAAGTCATTTTTAGCACAAGAGGAAAAGCTGCAAATATATTTCTTTAAGTGCTGATGGCAGCTTGCTCCGAACAGTGCTCATTGTAGAGCATTAAATCATAATTCATTCAGCTTGAGTTATTCTTATAATGATAGGGTGGCTATTGGAATTCTGCTGCCTTTCTTTACAGTCACACGGAAATGGAACATACTGTCATGCATTTTGTCCTATTTCACATCACTGGATAAATTTTAACCAAGTAGCAACTTAGAGATTAAGTTCTTTTGCATCGTTAAAGACTCATTACTGTATTATTCTGTTATTAGAACTTTCTGATATAAAAATATGAATTTTTTTATTTTATTGTTTTCTCTTAACATTTAATATTCTAATATTTGGCATATGATATTTATATACTAAATGGTCAAACAGAAATGACAGATGATTGTTCTCCAAGCCTATACGTAGGAATAGGACTAAGAATTTAATTCATTATATAAGCACCACTGAGGTCTGACCTGAAACACTTAGTTGAGCTGCGCGATGATTTTGTTTTTATATACTTAATAATATTTAGAAAATTTAGTTTAGAAAATTTAGAAAGTTTAGAAAAGTTTAGAAAAATTTAGCAGTTTAGAAAATTATTATTATGCCAATTCAGCTTCATTTATTCTTAATAATATATATTGCCAAACCACCAATCCTTCCTTCTTTATCTCTTTCAGTAACACTGCCAATTTTTTTTATTATTTCTTTTTTTGAAGAGAAAGAAAAAAACTGAGCTCTTTTGTTCTCCCTTTTGCTGTTTTTCCTCCCTTGATCCTTTCCAATTCCCCCTCAACCCTTCTAATTGCATAGCCACTTCCTTAACCTTTTCTGGAAAAGAAGTAGAAGCAAAAGAAGAAAAAAGAAGAGCAAATTACCACTGAAAGCAAAGTGGTGTGGTTAAAACGGAGAGTGTTGGCAGTTGGAGTAGGAAGTTGGTAGGTGGGTTTGATAGATGATAGTCCTGTTTTTCAGCAGCTCCTGATCTTTGAACTCCATATGGTTAAGGAAAGTCAAAAGAAGCAGAGCATGTTTCTTTCTTTCTCTTTATCTCTCTTTCAAGGCTGCCTGAGGAGCAGTGAAGAATTCTTGATATCTTTCCTGTCTCTTTTTAGAGGGTAAAAGGCACAATAGGAATCTGTTACAAGTTAGGGATCCATCACAGTAACAGTTGGGGCAAGAGAATAGGCTTTAGGCTTTCAATTACAAAGGACAGATCTTTCTTGGAAGGAAAAATAAAATAGATAGTATGGATGGACAAAGAGGGAGTGACAGAATAGAGAGGATAAAATAAGGAGAGTCACAGAAGAGGGAGAAAGCAGGTATGAATACAGGAAGTGACAGCTAGATGTAAGGACCATTTTAGTGACTTATGTGGAAACCCAATATAATAGAAGCCTCAAAATTATATGCATCTATCAAGGTGATCTTAATCAAATCACCAAACAACAGAGAGACAGAGCCCCAAATGACTTGTTTCCTCACCAAATGAAACTTTGGAGCAGGAATGGGTTACAAATAATTGAGTTGTTGGCCAAGGGGCTCCATGGGAACCCCCAAACAACCCTTGCTATTACAAAGTCTATAGGTTGCTTTTCCTAAACTGAGCGTACAATCCTGTTTCTGGCAAAGAACACCTACATAATTTATAGAACATTGAGACGTTGAGAAGATGCCTACCTAGAGCGTTCACCCCTGTGGATATTGTTCTTGGTACTGTAAGGTACTCTGCAAGCTACCAAAGGAGAAATGTAAACATCTACTCAACTATAAATCCTTCCACCTACAATGGTGTCCTGCCAGCAAGATATGCTGGTACAAAACTGAAAACAGAATCCTGGAACTCCCCTGGACACTTACTCCTGAAACTGATAGCTACTGTAACAGATTCCTAACTTGTAACATGTTCTCACGGTCCCTGTTTTACCGTCTAACTCATGAAAGAGATGGAAAAGATAGGAAGAAATTAATCTTCACTAATCTTCAGGCACCCTTGAAACAAAGAAAGAGAGACAGGAAGAAACATTCACTGCTCTTTTTGGCTGTCCTTAGCTTAGAGAACAGGAGCTGCTAGCATTTCATAAACCAACCCACCAACTGCCAACTGGCCACTGCCTCCTTTATATTCTAAGCAAAGTTCCCAGAATTGCAAGCAGCACCTAATTATAAGGAAATATATACAGGACAACAACAACAAAAGCTTATTCAAAAAGTAAGTCCAGTTACACTGATGCAATGGTGGCACAAAGCATGTGGGAGTAACCAATCAATATATGGTTTGATTTAAGAGCCACTCTATGAGATAGAAACCAAAGATGCTGTTTGGTCGACCAAGACCCATTGAGTAGGCAGTCCAGGATAAAACCAAATACTACCGTTCTACAATAAGAGCATAGCAATAAAATGACTCCTAATGACATTTTACTATACTCGAAGGTCAGTGAATTGCTCAGCCATCAACAGAGAAGCTTCCTCCTGCAGCAGACAGGAATAAATAAGGAGACACACAGGCAGACTTTATTTAGGGAACCCTGTAGAGGGGAAAAGAGTGTAAGAGCCAGAGGGTATAGAGGACACCAAGGAAACAAAGCTTCAAAACACAGTGGGCCTATGCACATATGAACTCACAGAGACTGAGGCATCATGCACAGGGTCTGCATGGGTTGGCACCAGTTGGGATTTGAGACCCGAAAAGAGAAACACAAACATCCTCCACCACTAAGCTAAAAGCTGTTTCTGAAAATTAACCACTTGCAAGTGAGATTTTAGTTCTCTTCAAGGGATTATCACTGGGGAAACAAAATACTCTTAGGGGCTGCCACACACAGCGTTAGACGGCAAATGAAACAAAGTCAATTGTATCTTGGATGTTCCTTGTCTCATATATCAGGGCTTTTACTTCATTCATATTTTATTTTCATTTTATTTTATTTTGTTTGTTTGTTTATCGTATTTTTAAAATATTATGCCATCTGTTCTGGTGTTTCTATGGGATTCCTGGATGTGCAAATGAGTGTGTGTCTAGGTTTACATCTGTTTCTTGTGCCTTTGCTCGAGCTCCTTTCATTCTGCTTGTTTTGTCCCCTTCTGATTTCTTTGATTTTGTTTAATATCATTATATTATAGCATTATTTCTTAGATAACTGTTTCCAAATAAGAGACAGAGAGTTCATAGGTCTAGATAGGAGGGAGGTAGGGAAAAACCGGGAGGAATAGAGGGAGGAAAAACATAATCAGAATATATTGTATGACTGTTCGGGAAGTTTCTTTTTAGTTATGTTTGAAATTGTTTTATGTACTGTTGAAAAAAAGGATACATCGGCCTTGGTGTTCAGTATTGTCTACAGGTGTTGGGTTTCTGTAGGGGATGTTTGATTGCTTATGATCTGTACCTGAGGAGTTCTGAATCAATAAAAACACCTGAGCTCAGAGCTCCGGATTCTACTGTTGATTGAGTATGGTGTTGGCCAGGACAGTGGTTCCCTCTGCTGGGGTCTTTCAGGGTTTGAAGTAATAAATATGCCATCTTGTCTTCCTTGCTGAGCCTCCCCACAGCAGCTGTACTACTACAAATCGTGTGTCAACATAGGGCAGAACATCAAGCCAGCTAATCCAGCTTAGAGACAAGGAAGAGAAAGAAACAGTCAGGTAAAGTACACTTAGGGAAGCTACCAGAGGATAGAGATTAAGGTATTAATTGAAGTCTCCTAAAGGAAGAGGTGGGAGAGAAAGAGAAATAAGCCTCTATGAAGAGAAAATTGTGAAAATTAAGTGAGAAAGAGATTCAAAAGTGGAAGCCACAGAGTGGAGGCCCTTAGAGATAAAGAATTCATCTGGGAGCAGGAGAAAGCAAGGTTCGTAGTGCTTTTCCTGATCATGGGGCCGCCATGCCCTCCTGTCACTGGTTGTAGCTCGCTGCTGGTGTTTCATGACCTGAGTTTTTTGATAGCTATGTTGTGTGTGTGTGAGGCCCAAGTAGGTCTTGTATTTGAGGTCTATAAAGAAGGAAATATGTTTCCCCATGGTGGTGGTGAAAAAGAAAGCCAAACCATCAGAATGTTTCAACTGGAGGTTCTTCCCACTGGCCCAGGTCCCCTGGCTTTTGTGGAAGCGTCAACTTAGAGCCAAAAAGCCCCTTAGTTAAACTGAACAGTTTTATTTTTTCCCTGCAAACCTAACTACAAGAGGTCCTAATTAGACACATCTGCTATGGTGATGAGAACTCCACCCATGAGGGAACCCTTACTGCAGACAAAATGAATAGTTATTTTTCCAGCAAACCAGGCTCTATCTTAAAACCTGTTTTAAACCTGTGTGTTTCCTCAAGGTCAGCAAACAGAAACTGTCTTCCAGAACTGGCTGAGGTTGCTTCTTGTGCTGGTAGCCTAACTTGGTACTGGAAGAGTCACACAGCTGGTGCTGGTTTTGAAGACATGAAGGGCTTTTTGGAGAACAACTGAGGTTTGGCACTGTGAGAGGCCAGGAGAGGCCATTACTGAATGTGCAGCCAAAATAGCAGTTGAAGGTCTCGATTGAAAGGGTCATGCAGGGAAGTTGAGTCTTGGCACCATGAATAGAGTCCAGGAGGGGCTATTGTTGAAAGTGCTGCCCAGTTGCAGCAAAGAACCTCAGCATTTTTTTTGTGATACCAGAAAAATGGGATGACCACCAAAAACAACAGCAGTGGAGAAGAGCTAGCCAGAGCCTGGAGCACAAGCTGTGTGTGCAGCAGAGGGTAGAGCCAGATCCAAGCACTTTAGAGGAGCCCAGAAGTTTGTGAATGAATTCCAGGTAATGGGACATTGATAACATTGATCTGCTGTCCAAAGACATTGTGAAAAGCTTGATAGATGTTTGATATCATTTGGTCATGTGCATTAGAATTCTCATAATTGTTTCTCTTGTAAATGGTTTTCTGATGTGGTGTTAAATTATGTTGTAAAGGTAAAGCAATTTTTTTTTTGATAAAGAACTGTTGGGAAAGTTTATTTTTAGTTACGCTTTAAATTGTTTTATGCACTGTTGGCATAAAGGATGCATGGACCTTGGCCTTCATTATTGTTTACAGATGTTGGATTTCTGTGGGAGTTGTTTGATTGCTTATGCTCTGAACCCGAGGAGTTCTGAATCAATAAAAACACCTGAACTCAGAGCTTGGGGTTCTACTCTCAATAAAGTATGGTCTTGTCCAGGACGGTGGTTACCTTTGCTGAGATCGTGCAGGGTTTGCAGTTATGAATATGCCTTCTTGTCTTCCTTGCTGAGCCTCCCCACAGCAGCTGTACTACTACAGTATGTAAAAATTATATTTTCAATAAAAGAAAATAAAAGTAATGACAATTTCTGTAAGCAAGTATGCAAGAAGAATAAATTCAACCAGATTAATAACTATACATTAGAAAATTCCATCGTTTTGTTTATTGTTCAATTAATGTATCAGTTCAGGAATTTCAGTGGGCCTTGAAGCATCTTCTAATTAAGAATGCATCAATTTGCAGGTGTTTGTCCAACATCCACCTATTTTCTTGGCAGAAAAATTGTGCCATAAAGGGAATAACAATGAAAATAACCTCCTCCTCATCCCTTCATTCTTTTCATAGTCAATTTAAGCTACAACACAAAAAAGTTAATATTAATAATTTATTTATAACAGAATTTTAATTATCATAGCTGTGAAAGATAACAAGGGCAAGATCAAAAAACAGGTAGGTTTGAGTTGGAAGAAACCTCTCTGCTCCATAGAAGGTACTTTCATGCTCCTTCTCATATTGCAGAAGTGAGAACAACCTCCCTTGGTCATCTTAGAATGACAGTTATATCATTAATCAGAACAGAACCCTTTTGAGCTAATCAATGATTGTCTCATTTTGTTTTCTTTTCTTTTTGATCAGGGCCTATTGTACTTTATTTAAAAAATTAATTCTAATTTAGCAATTGTGAAATAAAAATCCTCAAATAACAATGGGAAGTACTACTATTCAAAATAAAGACAAAATATAAAAAAAAATAAAATAAACTGGAAAAGCAACTGGTTTATTGTTGTTGCATTTCATAAAGAACATTTTAAAACATTTAAAATAAAATTAAATAGAAGGTGTTGGACTCTCTGAAGCTGGAGTTACAGACAATTGTAAACTGTCCAATGTGAGTGCTGGGGATTGAACTGGACCCCTTATCCTGCTTCCCTGGACTTAACCTAGCAAGCTAAAGTTCAATTTTAACCAACCTTAAAAAACTGAAAATATAATTAAGTTATAAAACTACTGTCTTGTTTATTTTTCCTCTTGCCTTTTACTAGAAATTTTCCTTTTCTTTCTGATAGCAATAAATAAGCAGTTCATATAAGAGAGTGAGTATATTAAGAAAGAGTCAGTGTAAAAATTAAGATGAGACAGTATCTGAGAAAAGTATAAGAATTATGACCAGTCCGGAAAGTATAAAGTTGTGTCAAGATATCATTATCATTTTTTAATGCATCAAATACTGAATATCTCTGGTTCTGTGAGCCATTGAGTTTGTCTTTGCAACTACTCAACTAAAGTATTTTTGTGAGAGGTAGCCACTGACCATCAGCCCTGATTCAGCTCCAATAAGATCCAAGACAGGCAGTAGATGAGGTGGCCCTGTGTGTATCATTCACCAAACTCCCACTTAAAATAGCAAGAAGCAGGCTTAGAAAATGTTAAGATTTTTTTAAAGATTTTGTAAAATTTAATGGAAAGAATCATCATCAAAGGAATAAGTAAACAAAGTAGAAAAAATATACTATGATGCTTATTTGTAACTGAAGTTTAGTACTAGACTCCTGGTAATTATGACTCTATGCTTAATATTTTAATATCTCAATCCACACTGATACAATCAACCCACTCCAAAGTTACCAAATTAATCTTGTTTAAGGATTTCACTTAACACATAGTGAGCATCATGCAAGCATGAACCACAGTGAGCAGCGCTATAGCAATAGTTTCTTCCAGTCTACATGTCCTGAACAAAAGCCAGGTCAATAGTGTTTTGTGTCCAGTGTAAACATTTTTTTCCAGAAGCTACCTGTCCAGAATGAAAGAGGGCATCAAGAACATAGTACTTGGGTGAATAAATATGTCTAATCTGCTCTTATGGAGCAGTGAGTCAACAAGATGAGAAGCACTGGAGAACAAACCAAGCAGTTGTGAACAGATGGCAGCTGAATAGTGGCATCCAAAAATATACAGAAAATCTGTGTGATTCCTGTCTTATAAGAGACATTTCTGGGAACCAGGCTTTGAATCACTTTGATGAGAATCAGGACAGGTGATTACTGTCTCCTAGAACATCTGATTACTTGATTCAGATGAACTTTTAAGAGCAGTTGGAAAGAAATGTATCCTACTACATTTTTATAGTAGTAAAAATACAATGGGAATCTTAAAATCTTAAATCTTAAATGTTGGATACCCATTGTTTATTAACAATAAAACATTACAACAACAATCTAAGCTTAGATGTGTAACTTGTAAGAATAATAAACTTCATAACATTACAAATTGTCTTGCAATTTCCAACATGTAAATTAAAAATTATCCAAGGTTGTTGTTGGTCAAACAATAGTAATTCCGTGACAGAAACTGTAACTAAAATCTCTTTAATCCAGGCAAGTAGAGTGTTGCTTTGAGAGTTATGGAGAACAATGTTAACTATAGGGTTGTCGTTCATCAGTCTTCCTTTTTATTCTTCATGATCATAGAGTACTATATAGCTGGAGACAGAAGATATTTCAACCAATTTTCACAGCATGGTTGAACTTGAAGGAAATGCTGAGTGAAATGAAGCATACACACACACACACACACACGCACAAAGACAAATATTACGCAGTATTACCTATGTGAGGAATAGAGGAAGTCCTGAGTAAATAAAGCCCTGAGTGAATGTATGCTGTTGATATTGGAACAGCCCTGTCGAGGACTCTAAAGTCTCAGCCCTATGGAAGTGGGAAAGTCTTCCCCACTGAGATGAGGCTCAGAGGGATGGCAAAGCCTTCCTGGGGAGTCCGAGTGCGAATGTTGATACTGTGTGCAGAAAATGTCCGCATTAGCTTTCTCAGCCCTGAGTGAGAGAGGATGAAGGGGGAAACAGAAAGATGAAAGAACACAGAGACATTGGAGGCAGGAAGCAGACAAAGTAACAAGTTGAAATGGAAGTGTGACTGAAGCATCTGAAAGCAAAGCAAGACTTGGGATGAAGAGGGACTGAATGCAGGCAGTGGACCCAACTGGTGAGAGAATAAGTCTAATTGCTGCTCTACTTCTTTTCTTTTTTTTTTTCTTTTTGGAGTGTTTTGGGTTTCTCAGTGGATAAGTCCATAAAAATATGTTTGATCATGCAAGTATAAAATCCAAGATGAAGATCCACAGCTATATAAAGTGTACTCTAAAAACCGTATAGGAGTACCTTGAGATGTATAGTCTTGGGGTGTGGTTAATCTCAGTGTGAGATTTCTTTTTTGTTATTTTCTAGATTTTTTTAGTAATAAAGTTAAATTAAAAATTAAAAATAGAGAGCAATGCATACTAGAATAGAAGCTC
This sequence comes from Cricetomys ansorgei, assembly GCA_026225945.1. Lineage (NCBI taxonomy): Eukaryota > Metazoa > Chordata > Mammalia > Rodentia > Nesomyidae > Cricetomys > Cricetomys ansorgei. The sequence continues at coordinate 28,487,006 of JAMJFZ010000239.1, forward strand.
CCACCAGCCAGTCATGAAGATTACTCAGAGAGGAAGAGGTGATGTTGCTTAAAATATGGATGATTACAGTTAGATAGAATGAGTACATTCAGGATGTCTATTTTACATTGCACAACACAACTAGTAACAATAATAAAAAGTGCAAAGAAAATGAGTGTTAACTGCTCTCATTGGACAACCCACAACTATGTGATAGTGGACATTTTAATCAGCCAGATTTAACCATTCTAGAATGAATATACAATCCGAAAGATCAATCTGTATATGAGAATTGGATACAGTTCAGTCTGTAAGAGAATAAGAATTTATATTTTAGTACTGATATGAATCCAGTCTTAGAACGCTTAAGTACTGTGGCCTACAAACCCTAGAGAAAGTAGAGTACAGGTGTCTCATCGTCCACCAGCTTGCCATAAATAACTAGCACTGGAATTTGTAAGATTTTGATCCCTTTGTTTTTCATGTCACTTTGATGGCAGAATCCTATTACTTTCAGAAAAAAAAATTCAAATTATTACATCACTCCTGAGATACAAAAGGGATTCTGTCGCTGTGGAGATCACTCATGGTTCTGAAGGTCACATGGAGAGCACATTTGTAAATAAGAAATAAAATATATTAATTGTACTGATAATTTGAACATAGGCATAAACATTGGCATTTAAGGTGCTTGGATATTTTTCTCTAGGTCATGATTTATCAAGCCCAAATGACAGACAGGACAACTATCGTATTATGTATTTCAGAATTTTATGCTTCCACCCATTAAGTGCCAGTAAGAAATCATCCACCCCGTACTTACACATACATGTACCAAGTTGTAACAACCACCAGCACTCTCCAGTTATTACCCTATGAACACTGGGAAAGAAAATTACCCACTGTTCTAGATTGATTGTACACACACACACACAGAGAGAGAGAGAGAGAGAGAGAGAGAGAGAGCGAGCTACATAAGCACCAATTTCCTAGTTAAATTCTAGGTAAAACCAATTATAACAAATAATTAAGCTATTTAAATAAAAAAATAGAAGTTAAACAAGAAAAGTATACATAAAGCTGTTTATATCCCTGCACGTCTTCATTATTAGTTTCTTGTAATTTTTTTAACCACAGAATTATTTCATTTTTATACTAAACCTGAAAGGTCACAAAATAATGAAAAGATAAAAGTTTAATTCTGTGAAATCAGCTCAGAAATTTCACTAAAAAGAATGTAAAGTTATAAATCATGACTCAGAAAATGTCAGGAAGTGGAAGTTGTATTCTTTTCATTTGAATGTACATCCTGTTCGTTCTGAGAAGCCGTAACAAGGCTGTCAGTTCAGGTTTAAAATATAATATTTTTTCTCTTGGCATAGATGCCATAGGACTGTTTAATTATACTCTCTTTGTTTTCTTTAATCATAAGCTGCTAACTTTTAAAAATAGTCAATAGCTGTATTTTAGTGTTAAAAACAGCTTGGTCCTATGTTTTCAAATGTTTTTTCAAACCAGAGAAAGTTGGCAAGTACATCTGCAGTGTTTACAAACACAAAAGAGTTTAGTGCGTTTTTTATTGTGACACCTTTAAGAAGGTAATTTTATAATTATTTCAGTGTGTATTTTGAGATTATCATCAATGTCATGGAAATGCATGTAAATACACTTTCCTTATGTATTTTCTCATGTTACGTATAGTATGACTGCATAACAAAGCATATTATATGCAAGGGAAGAGCCAAAATATTATGAGTCTTTAGAGCTGTGAATGTCCTTTGGAAAGAAAGAAAATACGATTTACTACCTGAAAGTAATATATGAAATAGCTATAGTGTGAAACACGCAAAAAATACATCGTGTTAATAAATGATAAAATAAGACAACTGTTTCAAAACTCATTCTTAAATATTAGGTTCAAGGTCTGTTAAATAAAACATAGAAAATTTCATTAATAGTAGACGCATGGTTCCAGCCACAGCGTGATAGCAGCCTCTTCAGTGATTATCATAACTAGAACAAAAATCTCTAAATAATTCAATTCTGTAGTAGAGGAGACCCAAGACAAAGAGAAAAAATATCAAAGCATCCCAGGCCTATCTGCCTAGCTGGAATGTTGTCTTGAAAGGATATCAAAAAGAAATTCCTCCCAAATGGCAAATGCAAGAAAGACAGATGTTGAACAAATAAATTTCTCCACGGTGGGCAGCAAGATACCGATCACACTGTGATGAGCCCACTCTCAAATTCTTATTTTGAATTAGAATGTTTTATCGCAGGGATACTGTCCCAATATGCTCTTGTGTTTTGAAACATATATGATAATATAATGCCATGTACTCAGCAAGAGTTAGACAATAATGCAAGACATCTGGGCAGAGCTGAAAGGGATGCAGTCTCCTCGTGACTCAAGCACAGATGAATTCATCAAATTCTTAAAGTGGATATTTTAAATTCTATTTCTTCAGCCACAATATGAGTGTATTTCGGCCAAGGAAAAGGGATTTTTATGTTTATGGAAAAATATGTGTGGGTTTAGGCTATTATATTACATACCTATTGCATATGTGTAATTTGCCTAATTTTTTTTTTTACATTTCTTCAAGTAACAACAGCCTTGTATTTCTCATTTCATATTATAATACTTTTACCAGAGTTAACATTGGAAACGTATTTAATATACCTATTACAGCATTCTAGATGAAAATAGTTAGGCTTAGAACCCTCAAAATAAATGTATTAAAGTAAAGATAATAACATACAAACTGCGATATTTGAAAACTATCTATTCACTTTGATTTTATATTTGTTATGAAATGAATGCCTGTCTCTGATTATGAGAGAGAAATAGAAAATGTTAAGACCTTTGGCAGGCTTCTTCTAAGACATTAGGATCCAGAGTTGTTCTGTCACCTACCAGCTGTTTGATTTCAAGAGTATTTGCACTACCTACTGACCTCAATTTCAAAAGCCTATACTATGTATCTATACTTGTATCTCAGAGTGTGCACATTTTGAGCTAATGTGGAAGCACTCATTATCATGACTCAATTTTGCGAGGCATTTTGAGAATTCTAACACTTCCAGGGTGGCTTCCTGGTTTAGCTGTCATGAGACCACTGCTAAAAACCTACAGTTCTTGATTAATTATTACTAAGTTAAGATCAAGTATTGCTAATTCGTTGTCATCCTCTATGCAATCTTCATCCCCATAAATAAGGGTGACTGAGTTCAGTACAACTATTTCACACTCTTTTCAACTATGACATTTATTTAGGCTCCTCACTTTGAGAGTCTGTTTTTTCTATTAAAGTACAGACATTTTAAAATATAGGTCTTTATTTATCTTTTCAATAAGTTTTTCCATCCTCAATTTGTTTACTGAATATCCAAAAGGAGTTAGTCTTCACATTGTGAATTATTGTTTGATATTCATTATTTGTTTCTTACTGCTTAATATTTGATTATATTTATTAGATCTTCCATTATTTTGCTCTTTAAAGAAATGAGAGCTTGAATTCATGAAATTAGATTTCTTCAGAATTCTTGAATGTTGCACAATTTTGTAATATGCTGTTGATTATATTTTGTGCTATAGAGATTGATATGATAGTCCTTTGGGTTTTATACAGCTTCAGTGCTTTCTCAGAATGATCAATTTTATCTACAATTTCCTATACACATTCCTTCCTATTCATAGAGCAATACAATACACACAGAAAATTATAAACTTAATAAGAGCGGTGTAATTTAATACTGATTTGTTGGATAAATAATTACATACCTAATATATAAGCAAATCACTATTCTAGGTGGTTGGTGTACATTGATAAACAGAGTTAACAAAAACTTTCTACCTGTAGAGCAGCCATCTATCTCTACAAAGGAATACAGACCATCTTCCATAGACGATGACCCAGCATATCACCAGACAAGTCAAGGATTTATTGAAGAAAGACATTTAATATGTATTTAAAATATAACCTTACCCAAGTATTGAACATGCAGGTCAAAGATATGTCCTAAAAATGTAAGTTGGCTGGAGATTCCTAATCACTGTCAATAAATTCTGAGACATTGTTTTATTGTATTATAACAAAACTCTTTGAATAGAAACAAGGAAAGGAGCTGAAATTCTTAATTTAAAATTCAGAAGTAAACACTCTTTCTAAGAGCTAGAACAGGGAGAACCCTCTCTATCATATAAGTTGCGTCACTAACCATTACCAAATTATCATTGTATTTCCTTTACTTTGAAGATCTAATGGTCCAGCGATGGGACAAATTAAGGGGTACTCCCACAGATATACATATTAGACCTGGTTCAGTGCTAAGGTCTCTTCACCATGAGGCAGGTGAACATCACAGGCTCACTGGATAACTATGCCAGGATGTTCTTTGGTTCTGAGTATAGCTAAGACAAAGTATCTCACATTTCATTGACCTGCATGAATCACATTTTTTTAACCTTCCCTGAACTAGAGTGTACCAAGGATGGTCTGACAATTACAGCTGTGCATAAACATAAATTCACACTTGTGTAATGTTTCCAGAACTTCAGAAGGCACACTGCTCATAGAGGATGTGGGTGCATTCTTCTGTGTCTACATCCTGTCAGAACACCATGGTTTAAACCAATGCTTGCTTATAAAGGTTTCTTTTCTCATTGCTTTGAAAAATTTTTTTACAAGAAGCAACTTAGAAGAGGAAAAATTTATTGTGGTTCATGTTTTGGGGGACATGGTTGACTGTATGGAATGTCTGCCATGATTAGAAGCTGTAAGCTCAAATCTCAGTGCCTGTGCTCTGAATGTTTTCTCCTATAGAAGGTTTTTCCACCTTTGAATTTAGAACCCACGACAGTGGGATGGTTCTACCCATATTCAAGAAGAACCTTCCCTCCTCAGGTAAACCTCTGGAAACACTGTGAAAGACACACACAGATAAATATCTCTTCTATAATTATACACAGTCAAGATGACAATGAAAATGAACTACTACAATACTTTTTCCTTGAAAATGACTGACATAGTTGTGAATACTAATCTGCAAAACAAAGGGAACAAAATTATAAAGAAATACATCACATTTATCTCAGCAAGCCAAGAGGTAGGAAGAACAGAGCACCACCACAGAAGTGATGTATTCTTAAAATAAAACTTAGGATGTTATTATTTTTTTCAAAATGTGATTTTTGTCTTCTTGAGAGTCAGTAGGCAACTTCTGCATGTTTGGAATAAAGCTAAAATGAGAGCATATGGTTAGCCTTTCTAATGGTTGTCTCTCCTAAGGGTCCAGTTCTACCTCTGTGATCATATAATTTGCATATTGCTTTCTGTGTTCCCTATGGCTGAATCAACTTCAGTATCATTACATATTAAAATTTCAACACAGAAATTCACATTGAAATTCTGTACTTAATATTAAAGTCCTGAGGAGACTGGAGGCAAATTGAAGAAACAATTGAGTTTAACAAAGAGATCAATATAGCTGAGCAGACTTATTGTAACCCTATTCTCCGGTGTTTTACACACACACACAACACACACACACACACACACAGACACATACACAAAACAAAACATTCTTTCAGAGTGGTTTAGTAGAATAAACTTCCTTACAAAACAGTGAAAACACTATTTTTAGTATCCATCTATTTTTGAAATAGATGAAATAGAAATATTTTGAAATAGATGAAATAGAAATATTTTGAAATAGATGAAATAGAAACTTTAGTCTAAAATTTGAAAGTAGATATTATATCACATACAAATTGATACTTGAAAATTTTGTCAATAATTTATATATTTACATAAATTTCTAATAAAAATTATCATGCCTATATAAATTTCAAATAAAAAGTTATATTTGAACAATGAGTATCTGAAAAATTTATTTCCAAGAATATTAGTCATCCCTATATCTAAATATTCTCATTATTATTCTCAAATATTAAAAGTCTTCTTTCAAATTGAAATTATTACTGAAATTATTTTGTATGAAACTTTCCTTCAGTTATAAGAATGGGCCCAAGTTATAGTTTTACCTCCTTTTTTCAGCAATTAGTTCTTTTTAGGCAAACAGTTTCTATTTTAAGACAGATATGTTAACTTAACATTTATTCATATGTATGTGAAATATTTTGCATTATTTGAATAGAATAGGACTCCATATAACAATGGGTGAAATGACTTTTATTTGTTCAGGACTTTGATGAATTGTTGTGTGCTTACATTTCACTATCATCAGAAATTACCATGGTATAATTTTTCTCATGTTCTCTTCTGCAGAATCAGACTCAATCTTGACATATAGTGCCATAACACCATCTATACATAGAGCCAAGATGAGGAAGAAACTAAGCATGCTATCAGGCTAGGAAATAGATATTAATGTTTCTGCTAATACACAAATGACACCAAAGTTGCTAAATAGAGTTAAACATTTTATGTGAAGGTTAATCAAAATCAGAGAGTGTGTACAGATAATAAAAGACTTGGAGAGGTCTAAGTGGGACACTGAAATCTTTTTCTTTCCATCAAGATTCAAGGGTCATTGTAGAAGAGGAGGCAGAAATATCAGTTCTCAGCATCCTTATGGTCCAGAGCCTCAAGCAATTCTGAAACCAGAAAACTGGGATTGAACCCCTCTCTTCTCTCCTCTGTGAAACACGAATGCACGTATACATGCACACACACACACACACACACACACACACACACACACACACATATATATATATATATATATATATATGATGGTAACCACACATATACATAAAATAAAGACCTTAAAATACTTTTAAGAAACCAGAATGACTATAATAAATGTTTTGATTTCAAAAATACATGTTCCTTAAAATGTACGTAATAATTAAAACAATATTTTTAAAATGAAGATTCATTTTTAATCCAATGAATTTCATAAAAAATGAGGCAAGTTCTTCTATTAAGAGGTAAAAACGTTCCTTCTCAGAGGACAAAATATCGAAAACAGTTTTAAAAGCTGTATTTAGGAAATTACATTTTTTTAAAACTTTTTCTTCTCTTGTACAATACAACCCCACCCCAGCCTCCTCTCCCTCTACTCTTTCCAGTTATCTCCCATTTTTCCTCTCCTTCAGATCCAATCTCTACCCCCTTCTTACTTCCCCTCAGAAAAGAACAGCCTCCTAGGGTTACCAGTCAAACAGGGATTAACAAAATAGAAGAAGGCTGGACAAGCACCCCTTCATCAAGGCCGGATGGAAAATAATACTACAACCCACAAACCCAGAGAAACTATGAATCAAGGAGGGCCCCAGTGGGGACACACTGATCTCCCTGGGAAGGGGAAATAGAACAAATGATGCAAGTGGACTGGGGCAGGATGGAAATAGGAACAAGAGGAATCAGGTAGAGGGGGAGGGATGTAGGTAGAGAATATAAGGAAAAACGACTGAAATTCGGGAACAGTTAGGGTGTGATCTAGAGACCTAGTGCAGTGAAAACTCCCTTGAATCTATAAGGGTGACCCCAGAGAGGATCCCTAGATCCCTAGTAACAGGGATAGAGAGCCTGAACAGGCCATCTCCTGTAAGCAGGCAAGGCAGGGCAGTGAAGGGGCTGAACCTCATGCTGAGAGGGAGCCTATGCCTGACTCTGCAGAGCTGGCCAGGAAGCTGAGACTGCAGAGCACCTGGAGATGATACTTAATGATATTCTGCTATGCTCCTAGGTCAGTGCTTAACCCAATTGCCATCAGAGAAGCTTCCTCCGGCAGCTGATAGAAGTAGATCCAGAGGCCCACAGCAAAGAACTGGACACAGTTTAGGCAACCCTCCGGTTCCCTACATACCCCAGAAGAAACATTGAGGGATTCAGAGAGGTCAAGGACACCAGGAGAACAAGCCCCAAAGAGTCAACTGACCAGGACTCTAACTGGCTCACAGAGACTGAATGAAGCAGAAGACACGGAGCCTACATGGATCTGTGATACGTCCCCTACATATATCTTCAGGTTGTGTGGCTTGGTGTT